>CM037011.1:10727216-12067216 GCA_020875875.1 Dioscorea alata
AACCCTTTCTTTTCCTTTCCGAATACCTACTATTTTTTAATGAAAAACCCTAATCCTAGGTTTTCTTATGGTAATGTCACATTTCTTTAATCAAAACCTTGATCATATGTTTTATTTTCGAAACACCTACTATACTTGAATCAAAAAGCATAATCTTATGCTTTCCAACAAAACCCTAATGCTTGTTTTATTTTCGTAATGTTTCATTTTGTTTTTAATCAAAAGAATAACCCTACCTTTCAAACCATAATCTTTTCTATATCTCCTAATTTTCAGTTTTGAGTGAAAACCCTAGTTTTTGTGGTTATTTAAAATGACTCGTATTTTGAACCAAGACACCAAACCTTTCTTTTCCTTTTGGAATACCTACAATTTTTTAATCAAAACCCTAATCCTATGTTTTCTTATGGTAGTGTCAACTTTCTTTAATTAAAACCTTGATCATATGTTTCCCTCTTCATAACGCCTACTATACTTGAGTTAAAAGCCTAATCTTATACTTCAATCAAAACCCTAATGCTTTGTTTTATTTTCGGCATGCCTCATTTGTTTTTAATCAAAACACTAACCCTATATATCAAAACCATAATCTTTTTGTTTTTCTTTCGTAAAGTCTCCTATCTTTCGGTCAAAACAAGAATCGTATGTTTCCATTACTTAATAACTTCTCTCTCTCTATATATATATAACCAAAACCCTATTCTTATGTTTTGTTATCGTAATATCTCCTAATTTTCAGTTTTCAATGAAACCCTATTCTTTGTTGTTATTTTAAAATGACTCGTATTTTTTAACCAAAACTTAAAATCCTTTCTTTTCCTCTCGGAATACCTACTATTTTTGAATCAAAACCCAAATCCTAAGTTTTCTTATGGTAGTGTCACCTTTCTCTAATCAAAATCTTGATCATTTGTTTTCTTTTCATAACGCCTTCTATACTTGAATTAAAAGCCTAATGCTTTGTTTTATTTTCGGAATGTCTCGTTTTGTTTTTTAATCAAAACACTAGCCGTATCTTTCAAAACCATAATCTTTCCTTTTACTTTTGTAAAATCTCCTATATTTCGGTCAAAACAAGAATCCTATGTTTCCTTTTCTTAATAACTTCTATATATATGTATTTAATTAAAACCCTAATCTTATATTTTCTTATCGTAATATCTCCTAATTTTAAGTTTTGAATGAAAACCCTATTGATATAAACCTCACCAATGATTGTGAAGAAACCCGAAACAAATTTGGCAAGAAAAAGAAAAGCCAAAGGATTCAAGAAGAAGGGATGGAAAACCTCGACCCAATGCTTAGCGAAGCACGAACCTCGGTAAGGGGATGACGCCACAAAAGGAGATGAAAATCCAATTGATAAGTCAGTTTGAACGCCACAAGGAAAACCCTTGATAAGTTCTTAAAAAGTTTCTTCAAGTAAACAATTAGAAAACCTCACAAATACTCATAAATCAAAGTTGTGTTTTATGACTTCTACAAGGGGCTATATATATAGCCCAAAACCCTAGAGAACTTCTAAGAAGTAAAAGTTCAAAACTACCCTTAAAGATAAAAAAAAGTAAACAACCAACTAAAGAGCAACTTCGGCCCAAAGGCCCACAAAACCCAGCAAGATTAGACAATTACAAAAGACTCTAGTTCACATATTAACTCAAAAACAAATGACAACCAAATCTTCATCAATCTTATGAAAACCAAATCTTCATCAAGTGTCTAAGTGAATCGGCTTGGATGAGTAGGACCCGCTTTTGTTCACCATCAGTAGTGATCACGCTTTCTTCTGTTGTAGAAATTCTCCCATGCAAGTTGCTAAGCTCCTCTTTAAATCTTCTAGCTCGAGCCCTAGTCAACTGGTCCCTGTGTTGGGACTTGAATTGGAATCGTTAGCCTTGATGTCCACATCATTCCCCCCTCTCTCTCTCCCCCCCCCCCCTCCCCCCCCCCCCCCCCCCCCCCCCCCCCCCCCCCCCCCCCCCCCCCCCCCCCCCCCCCCCCCCCCCCCCCCCCCCCCCCCCCCCCTCTTGAGAAGGATTTGTCCTCAAATCGTCACCTACATCAAAAGGACTTAAATCAGTCACATTGAAAGTAGCACTAACATTGTACTCACACGGTAAATCAAGGCGGTAGGCATTATCGTTGATCCGTTCAAGCACTTGAATAGGACCATCTCCTTGGGGTAGTAACTTAGAACGTCGATTGGCGGGGAATCCTTCCTTCCTCATGTGTAACCACACCCAATCACTGATCTCAAAAACTTGCTTGTGATGTCCCTTATTGGCTTGCTTGATATATTGCTCAGTCCTCCTTTCTATGTTGAGCCGGACCTTCTCGTGGAGTTGCTTCATAAATTCGGCCTTCTTGTGCCCATCGAAGTTCACATGCTTAGAAAAAGGTAAAGGTGATAAATCCAAAAGAGTTAAAGGATTAAAACCATAAACAATTTCAAATGGAGAAAACCGAGTAGCAGAATGCATAGAACAATTATAAGCAAACTCAACATGTGGTAAACAATCCTCCCAAGTCTTGAAACAATTTCGCTCAACATCTCATTTCATGCATGGCCAATAGAAGTGCTCTTGTAACACGGCTAGAGTCTTAGCTAACCCAAAATGCCCCATTAATGCTACCCAATGGGACTCTCCAACTAACAAATCTCTCCTGGAGCAATTAGGCACACACAACCTATGTTCCCTGAACAGAAAACCCTCATGCCTATAAAACTTCCCTTCGGCGGATTTTTCACAAGCCCTATAAACCTCCCCAAAGTCATGGTCCACATGATAAAGATCTTTAATGTGCTCAAAACCAAGGAATTTAACATCAAGAGTGGAGATTAAGGCATACCTGCGTGACAGCGCATCAGCAACCACATTCTCCTTACCTTGTTTATATCGAATGACTTATGGAAGGGTCTCAATGAACTCAACCCATCGAGCATGTCGCTTGTTCAGCTTATGTTGCCCTTTCAAATGCTTCAAGGATTCATGATCCATTCGAATCACAAACTCCTTCGGCCACAAGTAATGCTGCCAAGTCTCCAATGCTCGAACCAAAGCATACAACTCCTTATCAAAAGTGGAGTAGTTGAGTGCAGCCCCGCCTAGCTTCTCGCTGAAGTACGCAAGTGGTCTTCTATCTTGCATGAGTACATCGCCAATACCGACACCTAAGGCATCACATTCTATTTCAAAAGTATTAGCAAAGTTAGGTAAAGCAAGTAAGGGAGCATGAGTTAGTTTGTGTTTCATAAGCTGAAATGCTTCCTCTTGTGCTATCCCCCATTTGAATGCAACGTTCTTCTTGATAACTTCAGTAAGGGGTGCCGCAATGGTACTAAAATCTTTCACGAATCTCCTATAGAAGCTAGCAAGTCCATGAAAGCTGCGAACGTGACTCACACTTGATGTGGTCGGCCACTCTTGGATGGCTTTGATCTTTTCTTCATCAACCTCAATACCTGTAGCACTCACAACAAATCCTAGGAAAACAAGTTTATTGGTGCAAAAGGTACATTTCTTGAGGTTAGCATACAATTTCTCTTTCCTAAGGACACCCAAAACCAATTGCAAATGCGAAGCATGATCATGCAAATTCTTACTATAAATCAGAATATCATCAAAATAAACAACAACGAATTTTCCAATAAAAGTTTGTAAAACATGATTTATTAAACGCACAAAAGTACTAGGTGCATTAGTTAAGCCAAATGGCATGACTAACCATTCATATAAACCATGTTTAGTTTTAAATGCCGTTTTCCATTCATCGCCTTCTTTCATTCGGATTTGATGATACCCACTCTTAAGATCAATTTTTGAGAACACACAAGATCCATGTAACTCATCTAACATATCATCTAAACGAGGGATGGGGTGTCGATACTTCACCGTTATGTTGATGGCTCGGCAATCAATACACATCCTCCATGTTCCATTCTTCTTAGGAACTAGAATCACCGAAACTGCTCAAGGACTCATGCTTTCTCTTACGTACCCTTTCTCCATCAACTCTTCAACTTGCCTTTGGAGTTCCTTTGTTTTCTCCGGGTTGCTCCTATAGGCGGGTCGGTTTGGAATGGAAGCACCGGGAACAAAGTCAATTTGGTGTTCTATTCCCCGGATAGGGGGTAAGCCATGTGGTACCACCTCAGGAAACACATCCTCGAACTCCTGCAAAATAGAAACAACAACACTAGGCAATGAAGGGTCAGGTTGGTTAGTGTTTAAAAGGGCCTCCTTGTACATAAGTACAATCATCAGCTGTTTTGCAAGAAAAGCTCGCTTAACCTCACTTGTTTTTTCATAGAAATTTCTTTTTCCCTCTAATTTTCCCTCTTTGGCTGAATTCATCTCTCTTTTTTCTCTCTCACTAGATTCAGCCTTCCTCTCTTGTTTCTCACCACTACTCATCTCTTCACTCACTCTCTTGTGATCACTCAAATTCTTTTGATCTCTCATTTTCTTTTGATCACTTAGTTTTTGCATCATCACTTGATCATCATAAACCTGTTTCGGTGTCATTGGAGCTAGAGTGATGGTTCGTTGTTGGAAAGTGAAGGAGTGCTTGTTATTGAAGCCATCATGTTGCACATGTCTATCAAATTGCCAAGGCCGTCCTAAAAGGAGATGTCCCGCTTGCAGGGGTACCACATCACACAACACTTCAGCCTCATATTTTCCAATCCGAAATGGCACCACAACTTGCTTAGTAACCCGCACTTCACCACTATCATTCAGCCATTACAACTTGTATGGATGGTGGTGCTTGAGTGTTGGGAGCCCTAGCTTCTGAACCATGGAAGAACTAGCAACGTTAGTGCAACTACCACCATCAATAATAACACTACATACCTTGTCCTTCACATGACAACGAGTGTAAAAGATGTTCTCCCGTTGCACTTCTTCTTCCTTCACCTTAGTGTGCAAGTTCAAGGCTCTCCGAGCAACTAATCCAAGCATCTCACCATGCTCGGCCCCAAACTCCTCTTTTTCTAAAAGATCATCCTCCAATGGTGGAATGTCATCTAGCTCACCCTCGTCTACAGAATCTATTGCCCCATTCTCCCGAATCACCATAACCCACTTGTTCGGGCATTGGCTAGCGATGTGACCTCTTCCTTGACATTTGAAACATTTAATTTCACTAGAACAAGACAAAGTTGTGGGTATCTTACTTTGAGAAGCCGTGGAAGTAGTGGTTGAATTTTGCTCAGTTTTGGCCTTGGGGTTGGAGTTACTTTCATCTTTCCTTGGATAATTCGGCCTCCATGGTGTTGCACTAGGATTTTGTGGGGTGGGTCTCGGACGTGCACTTGTACTGCCCTTCTTCAGTTACCTCTCAACCTTCATTGCCATATACACCAAGTCTTCCAACTCCACATAGTGATGTAGCTCAACCGTCTTGGCAATCTCCCTATTCAACCCATTCAAAAACCTTGCCATTGTTGCCTCCCGATCCTCCTCTACATTGGCCCGAATCATAGCCATCTCCATCTCTTTATAATATTCATCAACACTTTTGTAACGTTTTCAAAGACCTTGAAGCTTAAGGTATAGATCCCGGTAGTAATGAGATGGCACAAAACGACGCCTCATCACCCTCTTCATGTCATCCCAAGTCTCGATAGGCAAATCTCCACTTCACCTCCTATTCACGCACAACTGATCCCACCACACAATAGCATAATTAGTAAACTCAATAGCGGCAAGTTTTACCTTCTTCATTTCGTAGTAGTTGTGAAAATCGAAAACCAACTCCATCTTCTTCTCCCATTCAAGGTATGCTTCGGGATCACTCTTTCCTTGAAATGCCGGAATCCTCATCTTGATACTACCCAAGTTGTTGTCTACCCGATTCCGAGGGTCTCTATCCCGACCATATCTCCTAGGGCTGTCCGTTCACATCCTATCAAAGTCTTCATCGAAATTTTCCACTTCAAATGCCCCACACCTTCAACTACCAGTTGGGGCACCCTATTCCTCCTTGGGAGGTTTGGAACAACCGGTGGCTGTCCTCGTTGTGCTCCCTTTTCAACTCTATCCAACCTCTCATGTATTTGCTCAAGTTCCGCCCTTATCATCCTTCTCATTTCCCCAGTTATAGCTTGCACTTGTAAATTTGGAATAGTTGGAGGGGTACTCTCCTCGCTTGTGTTTCTCTCCGGAATTTGAGACATGATGGAAAAACCTGCAAAGCAATGTTAGATAAAAAAATTACCCTCACCACAAAACTCACGTAGTTCACTCCAAGAAATAATTCACTCAAATTCAGTCGTGTATCACTCAATTCAATTCGGTTTTTACCCTCAAATGATCTCACCTCACTGCCTTTCTCCACTCATTTTCTTCTTTGAGTTCTTTCAAAACTAATTAAAAACTATTATCAAAGGGTTCAAACCGAAACAAACCAAAATGGATCGAAGATTTGTTTTCTTGGAAATGGGCTGAAATTTTGGCAATTCAAAAAATGGGCTAGATGTTTTTGGCAATTCAAGAAGGGCAATTCAAACAGAAACAAATCAGGAAATTTTGGCAACTCAAGATTGGCAATTCAAATCGAATCAAATCAAGAAATTTTGGCAATTCAAGAATGGCAACTCAAGATTGGCAATTCAAATCTAACCTATCAAGAAATTTTGGCAATTCAAGAATGGCAACTCAAGATTGGCAATTAAAATCTAACCAAATAAAGAAATTTTGGCAATTGAAGAATGGAAAATCAAATTGAACCAAATCAAGAATTTTTTTTTTTATTCTTCTTTCCTTTTTTCTACTCTCTTTTTTTTCGTTTTTCTTTTTCCTTCTTCTTTTTTTTTCGTGTTTTTTTTCAGAAACTCAGTTCTTCAATTTCCACAAACTCAAATCTTCACAAACTATAGTCGGCGTTACGAAAAGAAAACATATAATCAAGGTTTTGATTAAATAAAGGCGACACTACCATAAAAAAAATTATGATTAGTGTTTTGATTCAAAAATAGTAGGTATGACGAATGGAAAAGAAAGGGTTTGGGGTCTTGGTTCAAAATATGAGTCATTTTAAAATGACAACAAAGACTACTGTTTTCATTCAAAACTAAAAATTAGGAGACATTACTATAAGAAAATATAAGAGAAGGGTTTTGATTAAATACATACAGATAGAAGTTATTAAGAAAAGGAAACGTAGGATTCTTGTTTTGACCGAAAGATAGGAGACTTTACGAAAGAACAAGAAAAAAATTATGGTTTTGAAAGATAGGGTTAGTGTTTTGATAAAAACAAAATGAGACATTCCGAAAATAAAACAAAGCATTAGTGTTTTGATTGAAAGCATAATATTAGGCTTTTGATTCAAGTATAGTGGGCATTACGAAAAGAAAACATATGATCAACGTTTTATTAAAGAAAGGTGACAATACCATAAGAAAACATTTTATTAGGGTTTTGATTCAAAAATAGTAGGTATTCTTAAAGGAAAAATAAAGCTTTTGGGTCTTGGTTCAAAAATACGAGTCATTTTCAAATGATAACAAAGACTAGGGCTTTAATTTAAAACTGAAAATTAGGAGATATTACTATTAGAAAACATAAGATTAGGGTTTTGATTAAATACATACAGATAGAAGTTGTTTAGAAAAGGAAATATAGGATTCTTGTTTTGACTTTCAGATAAAAGGCTTTACCAAAGAAAAGGAAAAGATTATGGTTTTGAAAGATAGAGTTAGTGTTTTGATTAAAAACAAAATGAGACATTCCGAAAATAAAACAAAGCATTAGGGTTTTGATGGAAAACAGAAGATTAGGCTTTTGATTCAATTATAGTCGGCGTTACGAAAAGAAAACATATAATAAAAGTTTTGATTAAAGAAAGGCGACACTACCATAAAAAAACTTATGATTTGTGTATTGATTCAAAAATAGTAGGTATGCCGAATGGAAAAGAAAGGGTTCGGGCTCTTGGTTCAAAATACGAGTTATTTCAAAATGACAACAAAGACTACGGTTTCCATTCAAAACTGAAAATTAGGAGACATTACTATAAGAAAATATAAGATAAGGGTTTTGATTAAATGCATACAGATAGAAGTTATTAAGAAAAGGAAACGTAGGATTCTTGTTTTGACCGAAAGATAGGAGACTTTACGAAAGAACAAGAAAAAAAATTATGGTTTTGGAAGATAGGGTTAGTGTTTTGATAAAAAACAAAACGAGACATTCCGAAAATAAAACAAAGCATTAGTATTTTGATTGAAAGAATAAGATTAGGCTTTTGATTCAAGTATAGTGGGTGTTACAAAAAGAAAACATATCATCAACGTTTTATTAAAGAAAGGTGACACTACCATAAGAAAACTTTTTATTAGGGTTTTGATTCAAAAATTGTAGGTATTCTGCAAGGAAAAAGTAAGGCTTTTGGGTCTTGGAACAAAAATACGAGTCATTTTAAATTGATAACAAAGACTAGGGCTTTCATTTAATACTGAAAATTAGGAGATATTACTATTAGAAAACATAAGATTAGGGTTTTGATTAAATACATTCAGATAGAAGTTATTCAGAAATGGAAACGTATGATTCTTGTTTTGACCGAAAGATTGGAGACTTTACGAAAGAACAAGAAAAAAATTATGGTTTTGGAAGATAGGGTTAGTGTTTTGATAAAAAACAAAACGAGACATTCCAAAAATAAAACAAAGCATTAGTGTTTTGATTGAAAGTATAAGATTAGGCTTTTGGTTCAAGTATAGTGGGCGTTACGAAAAGAAAACATATCATCGACGTTTTATTAAAAAAAGGTGACAGTACCATAAGAAAACTTTTTATTAGATTTTTGATTCAAAAATAGTAGGTATTATGAAAGGAAAAGTAAGCCCTTTCGGTCTTGGTTCAAAAATACGAGTCATTTTAAAATGATAGGAAAGACTAGGGTTTTCATTTAAAACTGAAAATTAGGAGATTATTAGAAAACATAAGATTAGGGTTTTGATTGAATGCATAAAGATAGAAGTTATTAAGAAAAGGAAAGCTAGGATTCTTATTTTGGCCGAAAGATACGAGACTTTACTAAAGAAAAGGAAAAAATTATGGTTTTGAAAGATAGGGTTAGTGTTTTGATTGAAAACAAAACGAGACATTCCGAAAAAAAAAAAAAAAAGCTTTAGGGTTTTTGATTTAAAGCAGAAGATTAGGCTTTTGATTTAAATATAGTCGACGTTACAAAAAGAAAACATATGATCAAGTTTTTAATTAAAGAAAAGTGACACTAACATAAAAAAACTTATGATTAGTGTTTTGATTCAAAAATAGTAGGTATGCCGAATGCAAAAGAATGGGTTTGGGGTCTTGGTTCAAAATACGAGTCATTTTAAAATGACAACAAAGACTACGGTTTTTATTCAAAACTGAAAATTTGGAGAAATTACTATAAGAAAACATAAGATAAGTGTTTTGATTAAATACATACATATAGAAGTAATTAAGAAAAGGAAACATAGGATTCTTGTTTTGACTGAAAGATAGTGGTAGACTTTACGAAAGAAAAAAGAAAAAAAATTATGGTTTTGAAAGATAGGGTTAGTGTTTTGATAAAAAACAAAACGAGACATTCCGAAAATAAAACAAACATTAGGGTTTTGATTGAAAGCATAAGATTAGGCTTTTGATACAAGTATAGTGGGCGTTACGAAAAGAAAGCATATGATCGACGTTTTATTAAAGAAAGGTGACACTACCATAAGAAAACTTTTTATTAGGGTTTTGATTAAAAAATAGCAGGTATTCTGAAAGGAAAAGTAAAGCTTTTGGGTCTTGGTTCAAAAATACGTGTCATTGTAAAATGATAACAAAGACTAGGGTTTTCATTTTAAACTGAAAATTATGAGATATTACTATTAGAAAACATAAGATTAGGGTCTTGATTAAATACATACAGATAGAAGTTATTTAGAGAAAGAAATATAGGATTCTTGTTTTGACTTTAAGATAGAAGGATTTACCAAAGAAAAAGAAAAGATTATGGTTTTGAAAGGTAGAGTTAGTGTTTCTATTAAAAACAGAATAGGACATTCCGAAAATAAAACAAAGCATTAGTGTTTTGATGGAAAGCACAAGATTAGGCTTTTGATTCAATTATAGTCGGCGTTACAAAAAGAAAATATATAATCAAGGTTTTGATTAAAGAAAGGCGACACTAAGATAAAAAAAACTTATGATTTGTGTTTTGATTCAAAAATAGTAGGTATGCCGAATGGAAAAGAAAGTGTTTGGGGTCTTGGTTCAAAATACGAGTTGTTTTAAAATGACAACAAAGACTTCGGTTTTCATTCAAAACTGAAAATTAGGAGAAATTACTATAAGAAAATATAAGATAAGGGTTTTGATTAAATACATATTGGTAGAAGTTATTAAGAAAGGAAACGTAGGATTCTTGTTTTGACCGAAAGATTGGAGACTTTACGAAAGAAAAAAAAAATTATGGTTTTGAATGATAGGGTTAGTGTTTTGATAAAAAACCAAACGAGACATTCCGAAAATAAAACAAAGCATTAGTGTTTTCATTGAAAGCATAAGATTAGGCTTTTGATTCAAGTATAGTGGGCGTTACGAAAAGAAAAATATGATAGATGTTTTATAAAAGAAAGGTGACACTACCATAAGAAAACTTTTTATTAACATTTTGATTCAAAAATAGTAGGTATTCTGAAAGGAAAAGCAAAGCTTTTGGCTCTTGGTTCAAAAATACGTGTTATTTTAAAATGATACCAAAGACTAGGGCTTTCTTTTAAAACTGAAAATTAGGAGATATTACTATTAGAAAACATAAGATTAGGGTTTTGATTAAATACATACGGATAGAAGTTATTTAGAAAAGAAAATATAGGATTCTTGTTTTCACTTTAAGATAGAAGGTTTTACCAAAGAAAAAGAAAAGATTATGGTTTTGAAAGGCAGAGTTAGTGTTTTGATTAAAAACAAAATGAGACATTCATAAAATAAAACAAAACATTAGGGTTTTGATGGAAAGCAGAAGATTAGGTGACACTACCATAAAACAAAACATATAATCAAGGTTTTGATTCTATAAAGGTGACACTACCATAAAAAAAATTTTGATTTGTGTTTTGATTCAAAAATAGTAGGTATGCCGAATGGAAAAGAAAGGGTTTGGGTTTTGGTTCAAAATACGAGTCATTTTAAAATGACAACAAAGACTACGGTTTTCATTCAAAACTGAAAATTAGGAGAAATTACTATAAGAAAATATAAGATAAGGGTTTTGATTAAATACATACAAATAGAAGTTATTAAGAAAAGGAAACGTAGGATTCTTGTTTTGACAGAAAGATAGGAGACTTTACGAAAGAACAAGAAAAAAAATTATGGTCTTGAAAGATAGGTTTAGTGTTTTGATAAAAAACAAAACGAGACATTCCGAAAATAAAACAAAACATTAGTGTTTTGATTGAAAGCATAAGATTAGGCTTTTGATTCAAGTATAGTGGGCGTTACGGAAAAAAAAATATATGATCGATGTTTTATTAAAGAAAGGTGACACTATCATAAGAAAACTTTTTATTAGGGTTTTGATTCAAAAATAGTAGGTATTCTGAAAGGAAAAGTAAAACTTTTGGCTCTTGGTTCAAAAATACGTGTAATTTTAAAATGATAACAAAGACAAGGGCTTTCATTTAAAACTGAAAATTAGGAGATATTACTATTAGAAAACATAATATTAGGGTTTTTATTAAATAAATATAGATAGAAGTTATTTAGAAAAGGAAATATAGGATTCTTGTTTTGACTTTAAGATAGGAGGCTTTACCAAAAAAAAAATAAAGATTATGTTTTTGAAAGATAGAGTTACTGTTTTGATTAAAAACAAAATGAGATATTCCGAAAATAAAACAAGGCATTATGGTTTTGATGGAAAGAAGAAGATTAGGCTTTTGATTCAATTATTGTCGGCGTTACAAAAAGAAAATATATAATCAAGGTTTTGGTTAATGAAAGCGACACTACCATAAAAAAACTTATGATTTGTGTTTTGATTCAAAAATAGTAGGTATGCCGAATGGAAAAGAAAGGGTTTGGAGGCTCTTGGTTCAAAATATGAGTCATTTTAAAATGACAACAAAGACTACGTTTTTCATTCAAAACTGAAAATTAGGAGAAATTACTATAAAAAAATATAAGATAGGGGTTTTGATTAAATACATACAGATAGAAGTTCTTAAGAAAAGAAAACGTAGGATTCTTGGTTTGACCGAAAGATAGGAGATTTTACGAAAGAAAAAAAATATTATGGTTTTGAATGATAGGGTTAGTGTTTTGATAAAAAACAAAACGAGACATTCCGAAAATAAAACAAAGAATTAGTGTTTTGATTGAAAGCATAAGATTAGGCTTTTGATTCACGTATAGTGGGTGTTACCAAAAGAAAAATATGATCGATGTTTTATTAAAGAAAGGTGACACTATCATAAGAAAACTTTTTATTAGGGTTTTGATTCAAAAATAGTAGTTATTCTGAAAGAAAAAGTAAAGCTTTTGGCTCTTGGTTCAAAAATACGTGTCATTTTAAAATGATAACAAAGACTAGGGCTTTCATTTAAAATTGAAAATTAGGAGATATTACTATTAGAAAACATAAGATTAGGGTTTTGATTAAATACATACAGATATAAGTTATTTAGAAAAGGAAATATAGGATTCTTGTTTTGACTTTAAGATAGGAGGTTTTACCAAAGAAAAGGAAAAGATTATGGTTTTGAAAGGTAGAGTTAGTGTTTTGATTAAAAACAAAATGAGACATTCCGAAAATAAAATAAATCATTTGGGTTTTGATGGAAAGCAGAAGATTAGGCTTTTGATTCAATTATAGTCGGCATTACGAAAAGAAAACATATAATCAAGGTTTTGATTAAACAAAGGCAACACTACCATAAAAAATCTAATGATTTGTGTTTTGATTCAAAAATAGTAGGTATGCCGAATGGAAAAGAAAGGGTTTGGGTCTTGGTTCAAAATACGAGACATTTTAAAATGACAACAAAGACTACGTTTTTCATTCAAAACTGAAAATTAGGAGAAATTACTATAAGAAAATATAAGATAAGGGTTTTGATTAAATGCATACAGATAGAAGTTATTAAGAAAAGGAAACGTAGGATTCTTGTTTTGACCGAAAGATAGGAGACTTTACGAAAGAACAAGAAAAAAAATTATGGTTTTGAAAGATAGGGTTAGTGTTTTGATAAAAAACAAAACGAGATATTCCGAAAACAAAACAAAGCATTAGCATTTTGATTGAAAGCATAAGATTAGACTTTTGATTCAAGTATAGAGGGCGTTATGAAAAGAAAAAATATCATCGACGTTTTATTAAAGAAAGGTGACACTACCATAAGAAAACTTTTTATTACGGTTTTGATTCAAAAATAGAAGTTATTCTGAAAGGAAAAGTAAGGCTTTTGGGTCTTGGTTCAAAAATACGAGTCATTTTAAAGTAATAACAAAGACTAGGGTTTTCATTTAAAACTGAAAATTAGGAGATTATTAGAAAACATAAGATTAGGTTTTTGATTGAATACATAAAGATAGAAGATATTAAGAAAAGAAAATATAGGATTCTTGTTTTGACTTTAAGATAGGAGGCTTTACCAAAGAAAAGGAAAAGATTACGGTTTTGAAAGGTAGAGTTAGTGTTTTGATTAAAAACAAAATGAGACATTCCGAAAATTAAACAAAGCATTAGGGTTTTGATGGAAAGCAGAAGATTAGGCTTTTGATTCAATTATAGTGGGCATTACGAAAAGAAAACATATAATCAAGGTTTTGATTAAATAAAGGCGACACTACCATAAAAAAACTTATGATTTGTGTTTTGATTAAAAAATAATATTTATGCCGAATGGAAAAGAAAGGGTTTGGGGTCTTGGTTCAAAATACGAGTCATTTTAAAATGACAACAAAGACTACGGTTTTCTTTCCAAGCCGGAAATTAGGAGAAATTACTATAAGAAAATATAAGATAATGGTTTTGATTAAATACATACAGATAGAAGTTATTTAGAAAAGGAAATATAGGATTCTTGTTTTGACTTTAAGATAGGAGGTTTACCAAAGAAAAAGAAAAGATTACGGTTTTGAAAGGTAGAGTTAGTGTTTTGATTAAAAACAAAATGAGACATTCCCAAAACAAAACAAAGCATTAGGGTTTTCATGGAAAGCAGAAGATTAGGCTTTTGATTCAATTATAGTCGACGTTACGAAAAGAAAACATATAATCAGGGTTTTGATTAAAGAAAGGCGACATTACCAGAAAAAAAGTTATGATTAGTGTTTTGATTCAAAAATAGTAGGTATGCCGAATGGAAAAGAAAGGGTTTGTGGTCTTGGTTTAAAATACGAGTCATTTTAAAATGACAACAAAGACTACGGTTTTCATTCAAAACTGAAAATTAGGAGACATTACTATAAGAAAATATAAGATAAGGGTTTTGATTAAATACATACAGATAGAAGTTATTTAGAAAAGGAAACGTAGGATTCTTGTTTTGACCCAAAGATAGGGGACTTTACGAAAGAAAAAGAAAAAAAAATTATGGTTTTGAAAGATAGGGTTAGTGTTTTGATAAAAACAAAACGAGACATTCTGAAAATAAAACAAAGCATTAGTGTTTTGATTGAAAGCATAAGATTAGGCTTTTGATTCAAGTATAGCGCGCGTTACGAAAAGAAAACATATGATCGACGGTTTATTAAAGAAAGGTCACACTACCATAAGAAAACTTTTTATTAGGGTTTTGATTCAAAAATAGTAGGTATTCTTAAAGGAAAAATAAAGCTTTTCGGTCTTGGTTAAAAAATACGAGTCATTTTAAAATGATAACAAAGACTAGGGTTTTCATTTAAAACTGAAAATTAGGAGATTATTAGAAAACATAAGATTAGGGTTTTGATTAAATACATAAAGATAGAAGTTATTTAGAAAAGGAAATATAAGATTCTTGTGTTGACTTTAAGATAGGAGGCTTTAACAAAGAAAAGGAAAAGATTATGGTTTTGAAAGGTAGAGTTAGTGTTTTGATGAAAAACAAAATAAGACATTCTGAAAATAAAACAAAGCATTAGGGTTTTGATGGAAAGCAGAAGATTAGGCTTTTAATTCAATTATAGTCGGCGTTACGAAAAGAAAACATATAATCAAGGTTTTGATTAAAAAAAAATGCGACACTACCATAAAAAACTTATGATTAGTGTTTTGATTCAAAAATAGTAGGTATGGCGAATGGAAAAGAAAGGGTTTGGAGTCTTGGTTCAAAATACGAGTCATTTTAAAATGACAACAAAGACTACGGTTTTCATTCAAAACTGAAAATTAGGAGACATTACTATAAGAAAAATATAAGATAAGGATTTTGATTAAATACATACAGATACAAGCTATTTAGAAAAGGAAACATAGGATTCTTGTTTTGACCGAAAGATAGGAGACTTTACGAAAGAACAAGAAAAAAAATTATGGTTTTGAAAGATAGGGTTAGTGTTTTGATAAAAACAAAACGAGACATTCCGAAAATAAAACCAAGCTTTAGTGTTTTGATTGAAAGCATAAGATTCGGCTTTTGATTCAAGTATAGCGGGCGCTACGAAAAGAAAACATATGATCGACGTTTTATTAAAGAAAGGTGACACTAACATAAGAAAATTTTTTATTAGGGTTTTGATTCAAAAATAGTAGATATTCTGAAAGGAAAAATAAAGCTTTTATGTCTTGGTTTTCATTTACAACTGAAAATTAGGAGATTATTAGAAAACATAAGATTAGGGTTTTGATTGAATAAATAAAGATAGAAGTTATTAGGAAAAGGAAACATAGGATTCTTGTTTTGACCGAAAGATACGAGATTTTGCTAAAGAAAACGAAAAGATTATGGTTTTGAAAGGTAGAGTTAGTGTTTTCATTAAAAACAAAATGAGACATTCCGAAAATAAAACAAAGCATTAGGGTTTTGATGGAAAGCAGAAGATTAGGCTTTTGATTCAATTATAGTCGGCGTTACGAAAAAAAACATATAATCAAGGTTTTGATTCAAGAAAGGCGACACTACCATAAAAAACTTATGATTAGTGTTTTGATTCTAAAATAGTAGGTATGCCGAATGGAAAAGAAAAGGGTTTGGGGTCTTGGTTCAAAATACGAGTCATTTTAAAATGACAACAAAGACTACGGTTTTCATTCAAAACTGAAAATTAGGAGAAATTACTATAAGAAAATATAAGATAAGGGTTTTGATTAAATACATATAGAAAGAAGTTATTTAGAAAAAGAAACATAGGATTCTTGTTTTGACCGAAAGATAAGAGACTTTACGAAAGAACAAGAAAAAAATTATGGTTTTGAAATATAGGGTTAGTGTTTTGATAAAAACAAAATGAGACATTCCGAAAATAAAACAAAGCATTAGTGTTTTGATTGAAAGCATAATATTAGGCTTTTGATTCAAGTATAGTGGGCATTACGAAATGAAAACATATGATCGACATTTTATTAAAGAAAGGTGACACTACCATAAGAAAACATTTTATTAGGGTTTTGATTCAAAAATAGTAGGTATTCTTAAAGAAAAAATAAAGCTTTTGGGTCTTGGTTCAAAAATACGAGTCATTTTAAAATGATAACAAAGACTAGGGCTTTTAATTTAAAACTGAAAATTAGGAGATTATTAGAAAACATAAAATTAGGGTTTTCGTTGAATACATAAAGATAGAAGTTATTAAGAAAAGAAAACATAGGATTCTTGTTTTGACCGAAAGATACGAGACTTTACTATAAAAAAGGAAAAGATTATGGTTTTGAAAGATAAGTTTATTGTTTTGATTGAAAAGGAAACGAAACATTATGAAAATAAAAAAAAAAGCATTAGAATTTTGATTTAAAGCAGAAGATTAGGCTTTAGATTCAAATATAATCGGCGTTACGAATAGAAAACATATGATCAAGGTTTTGATTAAAGAAAGGTGACACTACCATAAAAAAAACTTATGATTTGTGTTTTTATTCAAAAATAGTAGGTATGCCGAGTGGAATAGATAGGGTTTGGGGTCTTGTTTCAAAATATGAGTCATTTTAAAATGACAACAAAGAATATGGTTTTCATTCAAAACTGAAAATTAGGAGTAATTACTATAAGAAAAATATAACATAAGGGTTTTGATTAAATACATACAGATAGAAGTTATTAATAAAAGGAAACGTAGGATTCTTGTGTTGACCGAAAGATAGGAGACTTTACGAAAAAACAAGAAAAAAAATTATGTTTTTGAATGATAGGGTTAGTGTTTTGATAAAAAGCAAAACGAGACATTTCAAAAATAAAACAAAGCATTAGTGTTTTGATTGAAAGCATAAGATTAAGCTTTTGACTCAAGTATAGAGGGCGTTACGAGAAGAAAATATATGATCGACGTTTTATTAGAGAAAGATGACACTACCATAAGAAAACTTTTTATTAGGGTTTTGATTCAAAAATAGTAGGTATTCTGAAGAAAAAGTAAAACTTTTGGTTCTTGGTTCAAAAATATGTGTCATTGTAAAATGATAACAAAGACTAGGGTTTTCATTTTAAACTGAAAATTAGGAGATATTATTATTAGAAAACATAAGATTAGGGTCTTGATTAAATACATACAGATAGATGAAATATAGGATTCTTGTTTTGACTTTAAGATAGGAGGCTTTACCAAAGCAAAGGAAAAGATTATGGTTTTGAATGGTAGAGTTAGTGTTTTGATTAAAAACAAAATGAAACACTCCGAAAATAAAACAAAGCATTAGGGTTTTGATGGAAAGCAGAAGATTAGGCTTTTGATTCAATTATAGTCCGCGTTACGAAAACAAAACATATAATCAAGGTTTTGATTAAAAAAAGGCGACACTACCATAAAAAAACTTATGATTAGTGTTTTGATTCAAAAATAGTAGGTATGCCGAATGGAAAAGAAAGGGTTTGGGGTTTTGGTTCAAAATATGAGTCATTTTAAAATGACAACAAGGACAACGGTTTTCATTCAAAACTGAAAATTAGGAGAAATTACTATAAGAAAATATAAGATAATGGTTTATATTAAATACATATAGATAGAAGCTATTAAGAAAAGGAAAAATAGTATTCATGTTTTAATCGAAAGATAGGAGACTTTACGAAAGAACAAGAAAAAAAATTATGGTATTGAAAGATAGGTTAGTGTTTTGATAAAAACAAAACAAGACATTCCGAAAATAAAACAAAGCTTTAGTGTGTTGATTGAAAGCATAAGATTAGGCTTTTGATTCAAGTATAGTGGGCGTTACGAAAAGAAAACATATGATTGACGTTTTATTAAAGAAAAGTGACACTACCTTAAGAAAACTTTTTATTAGGGTTTTGATTCAAAAATAGTAGGTATTCTTAAAGGAAAAATAAAGCTTTTGGGTCTTGGTTCAAAAATACGAGTCATTTTAAAATGATAACAAAGACTAGGGCTTTTAATTTAAAACTGAAAATTAGGAGATTATTAGAAAACATAAAATTAGGGTTTTCGTTGAATACATAAAGATAGAAGTTATTAAGAAAAGAAAACATAGGATTCTTGTTTTGACCGAAAGATACGAGACTTTACTATAAAAAAGGAAAAGATTATGGTTTTGAAAGATAGGTTTATTGTTTTGATTGAAAAGGAAACGAAACATTCCGAAAATAAAAAAAAAAGCATTAGAATTTTGATTTAAAGCAGAAGATTAGGCTTTAGATTCAAATATAATCGGCGTTACGAATAGAAAACATATGATCAAGGTTTTGATTAAAGAAAGGTGACACTACCATAAAAAAAACTTATGATTTGTGTTTTTATTCAAAAATAGTAGGTATGCCGAGTGGAATAGATAGGGTTTGGGGTCTTGTTTCAAAATACGAGTCATTTTAAAATGACAACAAAGAATATGGTTTTCATTCAAAACTGAAAATTAGGAGTAATTACTATAAGAAAAATATAACATAAGGGTTTTGATTAAATACATACAGATAGAAGTTATTAATAAAAGGAAACGTAGGATTCTTGTGTTGACCGAAAGATAGGAGACTTTACGAAAGAACAAGAAAAAAAATTATGTTTTTGAATGATAGGGTTAGTGTTTTGATAAAAAGCAAAACGAGACATTTCAAAAATAAAACAAAGCATTAGTGTTTTGATTGAAAGCATAAGATTAAGCTTTTGACTCAAGTATAGAGGGCGTTACGAGAAGAAAATATATGATCGACGTTTTATTAGAGAAAGATGACACTACCATAAGAAAACTTTTTATTAGGGTTTTGATTCAAAAATAGTAGGTATTCTGAAGAAAAAGTAAAACTTTTGGTTCTTGGTTCAAAAATATGTGTCATTGTAAAATGATAACAAAGACTAGGGTTTTCATTTTAAACTGAAAATTAGGAGATATTATTATTAGAAAACATAAGATTAGGGTCTTGATTAAATACATACAGATAGATGAAATATAGGATTCTTGTTTTGACTTTAAGATAGGAGGCTTTACCAAAGGAAAGGAAAAGATTATGGTTTTGAATGGTAGAGTTAGTGTTTTGATTAAAAACAAAATGAAACACTCCGAAAATAAAACAAAGCATTAGGGTTTTGATGGAAAGCAGAAGATTAGGCTTTTGATTCAATTATAGTCCGCGTTACGAAAACAAAACATATAATCAAGGTTTTGATTAAAGAAAGGCGACACTACCATAAAAAAACTTATGATTAGTGTTTTGATTCAAAAATAGTAGGTATGCCGAATGGAAAAGAAAGGGTTTGGGGTTTTGGTTCAAAATATGAGTCATTTTAAAATGACAACAAGGACAACGGTTTTCATTCAAAACTGAAAATTAGGAGAAATTACTATAAGAAAATATAAGATAATGGTTTATATTAAATACATATAGATAGAAGCTATTAAGAAAAGGAAAAATAGTATTCATGTTTTAATCGAAAGATAGGAGACTTTACGAAAGAACAAGAAAAAAAATTATGGTATTGAAAGATAGGGTTAGTGTTTTGATAAAAACAAAACAAGACATTCCGAAAATAAAACAAAGCTTTAGTGTGTTGATTGAAAGCATAAGATTAGGCTTTTGATTCAAGTATAGTGGGCGTTACGAAAAGAAAACATATGATTGACGTTTTATTAAAGAAAAGTGACACTACCATAAGAAAACTTTTTATTAGGGTTTTGCTTCAAAAATAGTAGATATTCTGAAAGGGAAAGTAAAGCTTTTGGATATTGGTTCAAAAATACGAGTCATTTTAAAATGATAACAAAGACTAGGGTTTTCATTTAAAACTGAAAATTAGGAGATTATTAGAAAACATAAGATTAGGGTTTTGATTGAATACATAAAGATAGAAGTTATTAAGAAAAGGAAACATAGGATTCTTGTTTTGAATGAAAGATACGAGACTTTACTAAAGAAAAGGAAAAGATTATGGTTTTGAAATAAAGGGTTAGTGTTTTCATTGAAAACGAAACGAGACATTACGAAAATAAAAAAAAAAAAGCTTTAGGGTTTTTGATTTAAAGCAGAAGATTAAGCTTTTGATTCAAATATAGTCGGCGTTACGAAAAGAAAACTATGATCAAGGTTTTGATTAAAGAAAGGTGACACTACCATAAAAAAAACTTATGATTTGTGTTTTTATTCAAAAATAGTAGGTATGCCGAGTGGAATAGATAGGGTTTGGGGTCTTGTTTCAAAATACGAGTCATTTTAAAATGACAACAAAGAATATGGTTTTCATTCAAAACTGAAAATTAGGAGTAATTACTATAAGAAAAATATAACATAAGGGTTTTGATTAAATACATACAGATAGAAGTTATTAAGAAAAGGAAACATAGGATTCTTGTTTTGACCGAAAGATAGGAGACTTTACGAAAGAACAAGAAAAAAAATTATGGTTTTGGAAAATATGGTTAGTGTTTTGATAGAAAACAAAACGAGACATTACGAAAATAAAACAAAGCATTAGTGTTTTGATTGAAAGCATAAGATTATGCTTTTGATTCAAGTATAATGGGCGTTACGAAAAGAAAACATATAATCGACGTTTTATTAAAGAAAGGTGACACTACCATAAGAAAACTTTTTATTTGGATTTTGATTCAAAAATAGTAGGTATTCTGAAAGGAAAAGTAAAGCTTTTGGGTGTTGGTTCAAAAATACGTGTCAATTTAAAATGATAACAAAGACTAGGGCTTTCATTTAAAACTGAAAATTAGGAGATATTACTATTAGAAAACATAAGATAAGGGTTTTGATTAAATACATACAAATAGAAGTAAATAAGAAAAGGAAACATAGGATTCTTGTTTTAACTGAAAGATAGTAGACTTTACGAAAGAAAAAAGAAGAAAAAAAAATTATGGTTTTGAAAGATAGAGTTAGTGTTTTGATAAAAAACAAAATGAGACATTCTGAAAATAAAACAAAGTATTAGGGTTTTGATTGAAAGCATAAGATTAGGCTTTTGATTTAAGTACAGTGGGCGTTACGAAAAGAAAGCATATGATCGACGTTTTATTAAAGAAACTTGACACTACCATAAGAAAACTTTTATTAGGTTTTTTATTCAAAAATAGCAGGTACTCTGAAAGGAAAAGTAAAGCTTTTGGGTCTTGTTTCAAAAATAGGTGTCATTTTAAAATGATTACAAAGACTAGGGCTTTCATTTAAAACTGAAAATTAGGAGATATTACTATTAGAAGACATAAAATTAGGGTTTTGATTAAATATATACAGATAGAAGTTATTTAGAAAAGAAAATATAGTATTCTTGTTTTGATCGAAAAATAGGAGGCTTTACTAAACAAAAGGAAAAGATTATGGTTTTGAAAGGTAGAGTTAGTGTTTTCATTAAAAACAAAATGATACATTCCGAAAATAAAACAAAGCATTAGGGTTTTGATGGAGAGCAGAAGATTCGGCTTTTGATTCAATTATAGTCGGCGTTACGAAAAGAAAACATATAATCAAGGTTTTGATTAAAGAAAGGTGACACTACCATAAAAAAACTTATGATTAGTGTTTTGATTCTAAAATAGTAGGTATGCCGAATGGAAAAGAAAGGGTTTGGGGTCTTGGTTCAAAATACGAGTCATTTTAAAATGACAACAAAGACTACGGTTTTCATTCAAAACTGAAAATTAGGAGAAATTACTATAAGAAAATATAAGATAAGGGTTTTGATTAAATACATACAGAAAGAAGTTATAGAAAAGGAAACATAGGATTCTTGTTTTGACCGAAAGATAGGAGACTTTACGAAAGAACAAGAAAAAAAATTATGGTTTTGAAAGATAGGGTAAGTGTTTTGATAAAAACAAAATGAGACATTCCGAAAATAAAACAAAGAATTAGTGTTTTGATTGAAAGCATAATATTAGGCTTTTGATTCAAGTATAGTGGGCATTACGAAAAGAAAACATATGATCGACGTTTTATTAAAGAAAGGTGACACTACCATAAGAAAACATTTTATTAGGGTTTTGATTCAAAAATAGTAGGTATTCTTAAAGGAAAAATAAAGATTTTGGGTTCTTGGTTCAAAAATACGAGTCATTTTAAAATGATAACAAAGACTAGGTCTTTAATTTAAAACTGAAAATTAGGAGATTATTAGAAAACATAAGATTAGGGTTTTGATTGAATACATAAAGATAGAAGTTATTAAGAAAAGGAAACATAGGATTCTTGTTTTGAACGAAAAATACGAGACTTTACTAAAGAAAAGGAAAAGATTATGGTTTTGAAAGATAGGTTTGTTGTTTTGATTGAAAAGGAAACGAAACATTCCGAAAATAAAAAAAAAAGCATTAGAATTTTGATTTAAAGCAGAAGATTAGGCTTTAGATTCAAATATAATCGGCGTTACGAAAAGAAAACATATAATCAAGGTTTTGATTAAAGAAAGGTGACACTACCATAAAAAAAAACTTATGATTTGTGTTTTGATTCAAAAATAGTAGGTATGCTTAGTGTAATAGATAGAGTTTGGGGTCTTGTTTCAAAATACGAGTCATTTTCAAATGACAACAAAGACTATGGTTTTCATTCAAAACTGAAAAATAGGAGTAATTACTATAAAAAAATATAAGATAAGGGTTTTGATTAAATACATACAGATAGAAGTAATTAATAAAAGGAAACGTAGGATTCTTGTTTTGACCAAAAGATAGGAGACTTTACGAAAGAACAAGAAAAAAAATTATGGTTTTGAATGATAGGGTTAGTGTTTTGACAAAAAGCAAAACGAGACATTTCGAAAATAAAACAAAGCATTAGTGTTTTGATTGAAAGCATAAGATTAGGCTTTTGACTCAAGTATAGTGGGCGTTACGAGAAGAAAACATATGATCGACGTTTTATTAGAGAAAGATGACACTACCATAAGAAAACTTTTTATTAGGGTTTTGATTAAAAAATAGTAGTTATTCTGAAGGAAAAGTAAAGCTTTTTGGTCTTGGTTCAAAAATATGTGTCATTGTAAAATGATAACAAAGACTAGGGTTTTCATTTAAAACTGAAAATTAGGAGATATTACTATTAGAAAACATAAGATTAGGGTCTTGATTAAATACATACAGATAGATGAAATATAGGATTCTAGTTTTGACTTTAAGATAGGAGGCTTTACAAAAGAAAAGGAAAAGATTATGGTTTTGAATGGTAGAGTTAGTGTTTTGATTAAAAACAAAATGAAACACTCCGAAAATAAAACAAAGCATTAGGGTTTTGATGGAAAGCAGAAGATTAGGCTTTTGATTCAATTATAGTCAGCGTTACGAAAACAAAACATATAATCAAGGTTTTGATTAAAGAAAGGCGACACTACCATAAAAAAACTTATGATTAGTCGTTTGATTCAAAAATAGTAGGTATGGCGAATGGAAAAAAAGGGTTTGGGGTTTTGGTTCAAAATACGAGTCATTTTAAAATGACAACAAGGACAACGGTTTTCATTCAAAATTGAAAATTAGGAGAAATTACTATAAGAAAATTTAAGATAATGGTTTTGATTAAATACATACAGATAGAAGTTATTAAGAAAAGGAAACATAGGATTCTTGTTTTAACTGAAAGATAGGAGACTTTACGAAAGAACAAGAAAAAAAATTATGGTTTTGAAAGATAGGGTTAGTGTTTTGATAAAAACAAAGAAGACATTCCGAAAATAAAACAAAGCTTTAGTGTTTTGATCGAAAGCATAAGATTAGGCTTTTGATTCAAGTATAGTGGGCGTTACGAAAAGAAAACATATGATTGACGTTTTATTAAAGAAAGGTGACACTACCATAAGAAAACTTTTTATTAGGGTTTTGCTTCAAAAATAGTAGATATTTTGAAAGGGAAAGTAAAGCTTTTGGTTCTTGCTTCAAAAATACGAGTCATTTTAAAATGATAACAAAGACTAGGGTTTTCATTTAAAACTGAAAATTAGGAGATTAATAGAAAACATAAGATAAGGGTTTTGATTGAATACATAAAGATAGAAGTTATTAAAAAAGGAAACATAGTATTCTTGTTTTGAATGAAAGATACGAGACTTTACTAAAGAAAAGGAAAAGATTATGGTTTTGAAAGATAGGGTTAGTGTTTTGATTGAAAACGAAATGAGACATTCCGAAAATAAAAAAAAAGCATTAAGGTTTTGATTTAAACCATAAGATTAGGCTTTTTATTCAAATATAATCGGCGTTACGAAAAGAAAATATATGATCAAGGTTTTGATTAAAGAAAGGTGACATTACCATAAAAAAAAACTTATGATTTGTGTTTTGATTCAAAAATACTAGGTATGCCGAATGGAATAGAAAGGTTTTGGGGTCTTGGTTCAAAATACGAGTCATTTTAAAATGACAACAAAGAATACGGTTTTCATTCAAAACTGAAAATTATGAGTAATTACTATAGGAAAATATAAGATAAGGGTTTTGATTAAATACATACAGATAGAAGTTATTAAGAAAAGGAAACATAGGATTCTTGTTTTGACCGAAAGATAGGAGACTTTACGAAAGAACAAGAAAATAAATAATGGTTTTGAAAGATAGAGTTAGTGTTTTGATAAAAACAAAATGAGACATTCCGAAAATAAAACAAAGCATTAGTGTTTTGATTGAAAGCATAAGATTAGGCTTTTGATTCAAGTATAGTGGGCATTGCGAAAAGAAAACATATGATCGATGTTTTATTAAAGAAAGGTGACACTACCATAAGAAAACCTTTTATTTGGGTTTTGATTCAAAAATACTAGATATACTGAAAGGAAAAGTAAAGCTTTTGGGTCTTGGTTAAAAAATACGAGTCATTTTAAAATGATAACAAAGACTAGGGTTTTCATTTAAAACTGAAAATTAGGAGATATTACTATTCGAAAACATAAGATTAGAGTCTTGATTAAATATATACAGATAGAGGAAATATAGGATTCTAGTTTTGACTTTAAGATAGGAGGCTTTACAAAAGAAAAGGAAAAGATTATGGTTTGAATGGTAAAGTTAGTGTTTTGATTAAAAACAAAATTAAACATTCCGAAAATAAAACAAAGCATTAGGGTTTTGATTGAAAGCAGAAGATTAGGCTTTTGATTCTATTATAGTTGGCGTTGCGAAAACAAAACATATAATCATGGTTTTGATTAAAGAAAGGCGACACTGCCATAAAAAACCTTATGATTAGTGTTTTGATTCGAAAATAGTAGGTATGCCGAATGGAAAAGAAAGGGTTTGGGATCTTCGTTCAAAATACGAGTCATTTTGAAATGACAATAAAGACAACGGCTTTCATTCAAAACTGAAAATTAGGAGAAATTACTATAAGAAAATATAAGATAAGGGTTTTGATTAAAGACATACAGATAGAAGTTATTAAGAAAAGGAAACGTAGGATTCTTGTTTTGACCGAGAAATAGGAGACTTTACGAAAAAACAAGAAAAAAAATTATGGTTTTGGAAGATAGGGTTAGTGTTTTGATAAAAAATAAAACGAGACATTCCAAAAATAAAACAAAGCATTAGTGTTTTGATTGAAAGCATAAGATTAGGCTTTTGATTCAAGTATAGTGGGCATTACTAAAAGAAAACATATAATCGACGTTTTATTAATGAAAGGTGACACTAAAATAAGAAAACTTTTTATTAGGCTTTTTATTCAAAAATAGTAGGTATTCTGAAAGGAAAATTAAAGCTTTTGGTTCTTGTTTCAAAAATAGGTGTCATTTTAAAATGATAACAAAGACTAGGGCTTTCATTTAAAACTGAAAATTAGGAGATATTACTATTAGAAAACATAAAATTAGGGTTTTGATTAAATATATACAGATTGAAGTTATTTAGAAAAGAAAATATAGTATTCTTGTTTTGACTTTAAGATAGTTGGCTTTACTAAAGAAAAGGAAAAGATTATGGTTTTGAAAGGTAGAGTTAGTGTTTTCATTAAAAACAAAATGAGACATTCCGAAAATAAAACAAAGCATTAGGGTTTTTATTCAATTATAGTCGGCGTTACGAAAATAAAACATATAATCAAGGTTTTGATTAAAGAAAGGCGACACTACCATAAAAAAACTTATGATTAGTGTTTTGATTCTAAAATAGTAGGTATATGCCGAATTTAAAAGAAAGGGTTTGGGGTCTTGGTTCAAAATACGAGTCATTTTAAAATGACAACAAAGACTACGGTTTTCATTCAAAACTGAAAATTAGGAGAAATTACTATAAGAAAATATAAGATAAGGGTTTTGATTAAATACATACAGAAAGAAGTTATTTAGAAAAGGAAACATACAATTCTTGTTTTGACCGAAAGATAGGAGACTTTACGAAAGAACAAGAAAAAAAATTATGGTTTTGAAAGATAGGGTTAGTGTTTTGATAAAAACAAAATGAGACATTCCGAAAATAAAACAAAGCATTAGTGTTTTGATTGAAAGCATAATATTAGGCTTTTGATTCAAGTATAGTGGGCATTACGAAAAGAAAACATATGATCGATGTTTTATTAAAGAAAGGTGACACTACCATAAGAAAACTTTTTATTAAGGTTTTTATTCAAAAATATTAGGTATCCTGAAAGGAAAAGTAAAGCTTTTGGGTCTTGGTTCAAAAATACGAGTCATTTTAAAATGATAACAAAGACTAATGTTTTCATTTAAAACTGAAAATTAGGAGATTATTAGAAAACATAAGATTAGGGTTTTGATTGAATACATAAAGATAGAAGTTATTAAGAAAAGGAAACATAGGATTCTTGTTTTGACCGAAAGATACGAGACTTTACTAAAGAAAAGGAAAATATTATGGTTTTGAAAGATAGGGGTTAGTGTTTTGATTGAAAACAAAACGAGACATTCCAAAAATAAAAAAAAAGCATTAGTGTTTTGATTTAAAGCAGAAGATTAGTCTTTTGATTCAAATATAATCGGCGTTATGAAAAGAAAACATACGATCAATGTTTTGATTAAAGAAACGTGAGACTACCATAAAAAAAACTTATGATTTGTGTTTTGTTTCAAAAATAGTAGGTATGTCGAATGGAAAAGAAAGGGTTTGGTATCTTGGTTCAAAATATGCAGCTATACATGTTCATCAATGTATGAAAGAAAGCACAAAATAAGGACATCAATGAAAACCCCATTGCGTATGGTGTGGCCGTGGTCTTGTGCGGCCGTCGAACGTCGGTGACGATGCCGATGACGCACACTAAACTCCACAAAATCCTCTCCGAAACCCTAGCCACACTCCCCGAGTTGAAGAGAAAGATAGGTCAAAAGATATCCCAAAAGGTCTCCAAAATTGCCTTTTATAATGTTGAATTGCGGCTTTAAAATTTGACTTATCGGGGGCTTCACACGGCCGTGTGGAATTGACACACAGCGTGTGAAGTTTCTGTCTGCCGAAAAATTAATTCACACGGCCGTGTGTTAATTCCACACGCCCGTGTGAATTCTCTGGAATTCTGAATTTCGGCCAAAAGTGAACAATAACTTGGTACAGTGCTGCTACAGCACTCGCCCGAAACGCTCCCGAATCCGTCGTTCTTCATCGAGGCCATTGAATTGGGCACACAATCAATGGTAGATCGTGCCGATTGCTTCAAGTCTCCTTCTTGGTGATGTTCTCCTAAGCCACACGAGTTAGACATGTTGTGAATGTGACTGCCTTTGTGCCCCTCCAAAGGAGGTTGGCACACACTCACAAGTCCAAGCTCGTGCCTTGTTCCGTGCTTGTTCCGAAAACTTCCCAACATCGGCGAACACGACCTAATTTCGTTCTTCTTCTCCAATTTAGCTCCACAAACCTTCAATGCACAAGAATACACAAATGCACGCCATTTAGTGATAAAAACTGATAAAAGATATGCTCAATGTAAGATAATAACGCTTCGCGGTACTATAACACAAGCACTTATCACCGACCATCCTTCACGTCAATCAATGTCTTCGAGGTTGCGACGAATGGCCATCCCAAAATTAATGACACGTCCACTCTATCATCGATGTCAAGTATAACAAAGTCCACCAGGAAGATGAACTTATCCACCTTGACCAACACATCTTCTATGATTCCTCTTGGTTGCCGGATAGATCTATTGGTAATCTGTAATGTCATGGTAGTCGCCTTGGGCTCTGATAAATGCTCGTGTTATAGTAATGCGAAGTGTTAATATCTTGCAATGAGCATTAATTTAATCAGATTTTATCACTAAAAAGTGTGCAATTGTTTATTTTTGTGCATTGTAGGGTTGTGAAGATAAAATGAAGGAAAGGAACGAAGTTAGATTGTGTTTGGCATTATTGGGAAGATTTTCTGACCAAGCAAGGAGCAAGGCGTGAGCATAGACTTGTGAGTGTGTGCCAACCTCCTTTGGAGGGGCACAAAGGCAGTCACATTCACAATAAGTCTAACTCATGCCAACAATGAGAACTTCACCAATTGGAGGGGCACAAAGGCAATCGGCACGATCTACCGTTGATTGTGTGCCCAATTCAACGGCCTCGATGAAGAACGACGAATCCGCGACTCCACATTATAAAAGCCCGATTTGGAGACTTTTTGATATATCTTTTGACCTATTCTTCTCCCCAACTTCTGGGAGTGCGGCTAGGGTTTTGGAGAGGACTTCGTGGAGGTTTAGAGCGCGTCATCGGCATCGTCACCGACGTTCGGCGGCCGCACAAGACCACGGCCACACCATACGCAAGGGGGTTTTCATCTATGTCTTTACTTTGTGTTTTATTTCATACATTGATGAACATGTATAGCTCCATGAGGAGCTAAACCCCTTGTGGGTATTCGGACTTGTAAATTCTAGGGTTATCATGTTTCTTTGACATTGTTATTATGCTTTTCCATTATTGATGAATAAGAATTGAGTTTCAATCTTGATTTTATTTTGCTATTGTTTTCCCTTAGATGTGACACTAGGGTTGAGAGCAATCTAGGTTTTCCTTTGGAGGTGTGACAACTCCTATAGGATTAGACTATTTAAGATTGAAGAGGGTTGAGAGGGAGAGTTGTGAGGTAGCGATGTACCCCTTTCCCTTCCGGTGTGATTTCTCCCTACCTCCGTTTCCTTGATTTATTAGCGGTCAAGATAGAGTGAAGTGCTAGGTAGATAAACTCCCCTAGGGCTTAGTTACGCGAGTAACAGAGTGAAGGGTTGAAGTGAATCCTATGCACTGGGGCTTAATCTAGACTAGGGTTCTTCCTCCTGGACCAAAGGGTTAGAACTACACATAGGAACAGGTTTAATCACTAGGAATCCTTAGAACTTAATGCAATCCCACGTAGTGTGAGGTTTAGGTAGATGTACTCCCCTGGGACTTAATCATGCGAGCGATAGAGTGAAGGGTTGTTGTGAATCCTAATACTGGGGCATAATGTTGGGGTTAGTCACGGTTGACCTTAGGTTTGGGACCGTGAGTCTAAGGATTTCCTCGACTCAATTAGCATCAATAGGAAGGTATAATAGCATAGTCTTGCACTAGAAGCATAGATCCTAGAGGTAACTTGTCCGGATACCCCACTTCATTCATTGTTAAATCCTCCTTAATCTCTTTTTCTTGCACTCTCTAATCTTTCACCTCTCTCTATTTAATTTCCTGTCTTTTAGTATAGTTGTTCTCACAATTCACACACAAATCAATTATTACTTATCCGTACTTCGCATAGTTTTAATAGTGAAATCTCATACTCTAACTCCCTATTCCCTGTGGATTCAACTACCCTATCACTGCGGTAACTTTTATTACTTCGACAAACCCGTGCACTTTCGGGGATCCTATCAGGCTCCCCAAGCCCCAATTTCTAGAAAATCTTGTAGGGAATAAGGTTGATACTTGCCCCAAGATTAGCAAGTGCCTTTTCATCCACAAGTCCCCCGATCGTCCATGGAACAATGAACCCACCAGGGTCCTTCTCTTTCTTCGGTAGCTTGCTGCAAATTAAGGCTGAACATTCCTCACTAAGTGTCACCAAAGACACTTTTTCCAACTTTTTTTTTGTTCTTGAGCAGTTCTTTGAGAAATTTGGCATACCTTCGCATTTGAGCAAGAGCCTCAACAAATGGAACATTGATGTGTAAAGTCTCGAACATGTCAAGGAACTTTTTATATTTCTCATTTTGCCTGTCTTTCTTAATTTTTACCGGGTAAAGGAGCTTTGGTTGATATTCTAATACTAGGTCTTTCTCCTTACCCGGCTCCTTAGCATTTTCTTCATCATTCTAGACCTCAAAATTCACAACTACAGTGGGGTTTGCTTGATCCTCCTTGGGCACCTGTTGTATAGGGTTCGGAAGATGCTTTCCACTCTTAATTGCACACCGTTTAGAGATTCCCTGGGGTTCACCACTTGGACATTTAGGCCATCTGGTGCTCCAAATTCCTCACTATCACATTCGTGTTCCTAATCATTTCCTTATTACTAGCGAAATAAGTTTCCATGCTCTTGATAAACTTCGCCATTATGCTAATGAGGTTAGGGGTTGGTTCTGAAGATGATGAGAAGGCTGGCTGATGTGCTTGCGGCGGAGATAGGGTATGTTGTGGTTATGGTGCTCCTTTCCCTTGCCTGAACTGACTCTATTGGTAGCCATTGTTTGATATCTCCTCAATGAGAGTGAAGGCGACACTCGGTTGCTTGTTGCACAAGGATCCTCCAGCGGCGGCATCAAGCATTTGCTTGGTGGCATTACTGAAACCATTATAGAAAATCTGAATCTACATCCATTCGACAATTCCGTGAGGTGGGCACTTCCTCAACAACTCCTTGTACCTTTCCCAAGTGTCATTCAAGGACTCCGACTCACATTTCCAATAAAAAGATATATCACTCCTCAACTTTGTAATTTTCCCTGGAGGGAAGTACCGTGCTAGGAAACTGTCGGTCACTTGTTTCGAATCCTTGAGGGACCCTGAGGATAACGAATTAATCCATTGCTTGGCTCTCCCTCGCAAGGTAAAAAATAATAACCTCAAACGGATGGCATCCACGGTGATTTTTGGCCATTTCTCGCCCTTGGTCAACCTCAATATTGATCTCCACTGACCTTGTCTCACTTAGATTCACTTGTCTAACTCTTCTTCTGAAATTTCTCTCAACTTCAAGATTGGGGCTCAGTAGTGGGGATGATGTGCTTCCCAGGCTCATACAATTGTGCCTACATGCAAGGTAATTAGAAGTAAGCTCACAAGGCACTCAAGAACAAAAATAAAATTGAAGCAACGAATAATGAAACAAATAACTAATAAAAACAAATATTCACAAAGTAGATCACCAAAGTCCTAATGTTCCTAACAGTGACCAGTTCCCCGTCAACGGTGGCAAAATCTTGATTTGTTCTCCGCAAGTGTATGGGTCGCACACAAGTAATATAATGGTACCCCGAAAGGGGTAGGGTTGTCGAACCACAGGGAACTGTACTCAAAGTACAGATTGATCATCAAATGTCTAGTGAACACAAGTTGAAAAAGGGATTGAGTGAAAACAAACACTAAAGTAAAGATAGAAATGGTGGAAAAGGAGGAGCTTAGAATCAAGTATTTGGCGATACAAGCGTAATACCTCAGGGCGATCCCTAAGACTAGTGCACGCTATCTTGCTCTATTTGCCCAGCAGGTACTTTCCAAAGATAAAGGTGTGTGCGCACAAACAACGTTGCACTATGGGTTCTCACATACACCGAGTTTTGCTAGGATAACTGCACGTTGCTCACTAGTGAGCTATGCAACGAGTTTTACCCTAACAACTATGTACATCTGACACAATAAGTCACGCAACACAAGATTAAACACAAAAATCAATTAGAACTCCATAGAACAAATAGCAACAAGTGCATAAGCATTACAATTTATCAAAGTCCACAACCCTGGGCACTATGGCCAGTTAGCCCCAGTGGGCAAGTACAATAAGTAAAGAACAATAAAAGAATAGGAGGAGGAAGATATGACTCCCTTCTACGTGTTGGATGACCTTCCTTGTCGAGACCTTGTGCTAACCCCACCTCTTATGGTGCATTCAACTCGTCTTTCGTCTCCTTAAGTGGGTTGGAGAAGCTTGATATTCGATCTCATCAATGTCCTCCCAGTGGAGAGAAGAATCTCCGAACAAAGATGAGATAGAAATCTTAAGTTATGGAGTTAAAAAGGCAGTTTCGAGGCCTAACATGGTTTGGACACGGACGTATTCAGACCGTGTACTTTTCTGGGGGAAGTCAAAGAGAAACTCCTGAGATTTTCTGCAGCTCGTACATAGGTGTGCAATCCTCGTATCAACTGGCACACGACCGTGTAACTAGCACCGCACCCATGTCACTCAAGAGAGGGGTTTTTCTGAGATTTTCAGCAGTAGAGGCACGAGCATGTGGAGACTGTGTTCTGCCTGGGATACTCTCTTGTCATGATTTCGCTATTTTGCTCTCCAGGACGAGATTTTTAGTGGATTGGACACGATCATGTCCTTCCCGTGTCAGCTAGTTCAAATCCCTTGGTCGATGTACACGTAAGAAACACACTCAATTCCACTCCAAAGTGACTCAGGCCCACGAATCCTACGAAATGAAAATAATACCATGAATAACACCAAATCTACAAAACAAATATGCCAAAGAACAACGGAAAGGATATAATAAAGGGCATGAAAATACGATACAAAATTCACTCATTACTTCTGTCTATGTTACTGTCCAGCTTACGATTGTATGTGCTGGGCTGTAAACACGATTATTCTCCTTCTTGTGATAGCCATGATGGTTATACGTTATGGTTGTAAGCTCCTTTGGATGGTCCTTATGGGCATCTTTATAAGCACATGGCCTGCCCATAAGGTCCTTTTGTTTGTCTCTAACTCCTCCTTTTGTGCATAAGCATGGCTGCAAGGTTTTCCAAAAAGTACTTACTGCCATAAACTAGGTTGTAAGTTACCCGTAAGCCACCTAGTTTGGCTTGTCCTTGTCATATGATGCCAAGAGAACTCCAGTATCTTTATTTAAGTTCTGGATTGCTTCTTTTGGTTCTTTCTCACATTTAAGTGCTGTCAGAAGCTTAAGAATATGAAAGACACTAGATTTAGCATCAAATTCCACATATGATCCTAATAGAAGCTAAATGAGTGTACAAAAAATTATGCAATACATTAACATTGCACACTCATCAGTAGTCAAACTAATTATGTCGAACATGAAATGGAGTTTGTTAATCCTACTCTATTATGGTTATTTACATATGGTCGAGTTTAGTGAGTTTGACGATTATTGATAAGTGCTTGAGAGTGTATATTTTCTATATCATTTACACTATATTCAACATGAGATTTGATATGTTTAGCGCCATATTAGTACAAAATTTCATTCTTTTGTTGACCATAGGCTTTTATTCTATCTTAGGGCCAATGATGCGAATTCAAGGGTGTTTGGAAGAAAAATGGACCAAATTACTGAATCAGAGATTCGTAACGGCCCCATAACAGCCGTGGTGGCATCTTACCACTGTTTTTTTTCTACCTTCATCATAGCCATTATTAAGCCTTGGCAATGTCCAATCACAGAGAAGAATACAAAAGTCACAACAACCTTCACCAGGGGTGGTGTGAACCCATGATAAGTGCTTGTATTATAGTACCGCGAAGCGTTATTATCTTACATTGAGCATATCTTTTATCAGTTTTTATCACTAAATGGCGTGCATTTGTGTATTCTTGTGCATTGAAGGTTTGTGTAGCTAAATTGGAAAAGAAGAACGAAATTATGTTGTTTTCGCCGATGTTGGGAAGTTTTCAGACCAAGCACGTAACAAGGCGCGAGCTTGGACTTGTGAGTGTGTGCCAACCTCCTTTGGAGGGGCACAAAGGCAGTCACATTGACAACAAGTCTAACTCGTGTGGCTTAGGAGAACTTCACTAAGAAGGAGACTTGAAGCAATCGGCACGATCTACCATTGATTGTGTGCCCAATTCAATGGCCTCGATGAAGAATGACGGATTCGGGAGCGTTTTGGGCCAGTGTTGTAGCAGCACTGTAGCTTGTTGCTGTAGAAAAACACTATAGCAAGTTACTGTTCGCTTTCGGCCGAAATTCAGAATTCCAGAGAATTCACACGGGCGTGTGAATTAATTTTTCAGCAGACAGAAACTTCACATGCCCGTGTGTTAATTCCACACGGCCGTGTGAAGCACCCGCTAAGTCAAATTTTAAAGCCGCGATTCAACATTATAAAAGGCGATTTTGGAGACCTTTCGGGAGATCTTTTGACCTATCCTTCTCTTTAACTTGCGAAGTGCGGCTAGGGTTTCGAAGAGGATTTCATGAAGGTTTAGCGCGCGTGATCGGCATCGTCACCGACGTTCGACGGCCGCACAAGACCATGGCCACAGCATACGCAAGGTGGTTTTCATTGATGTCCTTATTTTGTGCTTTCTTTCATACATTGATGAACATGTATAGCTCCATGAGGAGGTAAACCCCTTAAGGGTATTCGGACTTGTAAACTCTAGGGTTATTATGTTTCTTTGACATTGTTATTATGCTTTTCAATTATTGATGAATAAAATTGAGTTTCAATCTTAATTTCATCTTGCTAATGTTTTCTCTTAGATGTGACACTAGGATTGAGAACAATTTAGGTTTCCTTTTGGAGGTGTGACAACTCCTTAGGGTTAGACTACTTAAGATTGAAGAGGGTTGAGAGGGAGAGTTGTGAGGTAGCGATGTATCCCTTTCCCCTTCGACGTGGTTTCTCCCTACCTCCGTTTCCTTGATTTCATAGCGGTCGAAATAGAGTGAAGTTCTAGGCAGATAAACTCCCCTGGGGCTTAGTTACGCAAGTAACAGAGTGAAGGGTTGAAGTGAATCCTATGCATTGGGGCTAAATCTGGACTAGGGTTCTTCCACCTGGACTAAAGGGTTAGAACTACACATAGGAACAGGTTTTACCACTAGGAATCCCTAGAGCTCAAAGCAATCCCATGTAGTGTGAGGTTTAGGTAGATATACTCCCCTAGGGCTTAGTCGTGCGACCGACAGAGTGAAGGGTGACGTGAATCCTAACACCGGGGCATAGTGTTGGGGTTAGTCACGGTTGTCCTTAGGTTTGGGACCGTGAGTCTTCGGATATCCTCGACTCAATTAAACATCAATAGGAGAGTATAATAGCATAGTCCTGCACTAAAAGCATAGACCCTAGAGGTAGCTTGTCCGGATGCCCTACTTCATTCATTACTAGTCTTCTCTATTCTCTTTTACTTGCACTCTCTCATCTTCCATCTTTCTTTTAATTTCTTGTCTTTCATTCTACTTTATTCTATATTCACTCATTGATCCTACTATTGTTTTTCCGTACTCCGCATAGCTTAATTATTGAAACTTCGTATTCTAATTCCCTATTCCCTGTGGATTCGACTACCCACTCACCAGGGTAAATTTATTACTTCGACAAATCTGTGCACTTGCGGGATACACGCAAGGGGTCGTGTCAAGTTTTTGGCGCCGTTGCCGGGGAATAGGCGTTTTAGATATTTGTTTTTCACTATTTAAGCTATTCACTTCGCATTCTATTTCATATTTTCTTTATCTACCATTGTTCTTATTTTTCTTTTCTTGGTTTTTGGTTACAGGTTATGACCCGTGGGAACCCTTCGATTCTTGTTGAAGGAGACCTGGACATTGGATGAAGAACACATCATAAAGGGAAAGAACCTGTGCAAGAAGCTTCAAATCAACCCAATATTGAGACAGAAGGGTCAGAAATAATAGCAGAACAGAATGAACAACAACGGACATTGTCCGATTTTGCTAAACCCACAGTCATGGGGACCCAATCGAGCATTGTGAGGCCCCCAATCACGGCAATGAATTTTGAGTTGAAGCCGTCGTTCATACAGATGTTGCAACAGTCCGCACAATTCAATGGGCTGGCCGATGAAGATCCCAACAGTCATATAGAGAATTTCCTTGAAGTGTGTGACATGTTGAAGATTAATGAAGTAAAGGACGACGCAATTCTTTTGAGAGCCTTCCCATTTTCATTGGAGGGAAAAGCAAGACATTGGCTTCATTCATTACCGAGAGCATCCATCACTACGTGGGAGGAGATGGCCGAGGCATTCTTGGCTAGATACTTTTCGCCGGGGAAATCTGCAAGGCTTCGGAATGAAATATCATCCTTCGTGCAAATGGAATTGGAGTTTCTATTTGAGACATGGGATAGGTTCAAGGAGCTCCTTCGCAAGTGCCCACAACATGGATTTCCCGAGTGGATGACCATTCAAACCTTCTACAACGGGTTAAATCCGAGTACCAAGCAACTCTTAGATGCGGCGGCCAGAGGAACTCTAGGAAGCAAGACTCCCGGTGAAGCCCGGCACCTTGTAGAGGAGATGGCTATGAATAGCTATCAATGGAATTCAAGGGACAGAAAGAAGGTTGCCGGAATTCATGAAGTTGACGCGGTTACATCAATGGCGGCACAAGTAGAGTCACTAAGTAGGAAGCTTGATGCTTTAGCTTCACCAAGAGTTGCGGCCATCACTACATGTAACGGTTGTGGGGGAGGTCACGCTTTGAGTGATTGTCCGATTGCTATTGGAGGTACTAGTGCGGTGGAGCAGGCTGATTTTGTTGGTAATGCTTATAGAGGACAAGGCCAAGGCAACCCGTACAGTGGAACATACAATCCGGGGTGGAAGAACCACCCAAATTTCTCTTGGAGCAATCAAGGGCAGTCACAACAGAAAAATAATGCACCACCGGGATTTCCAGGCCAACAAGCTCCGAACTTAGAAAGCTGATAGGTGTCTAAATGTATGTATTCTAGTATACTTAATTAGTACACTTTGCATGTATTTCGTTATGTTTTGTGCCTGTTTTTATGCTTAATTGAGTCATATTTGCTTTGTAGGGCAGGTAAAAGCCATGGAGATCGCGAGAACACATTTTGGGCAGAAAAGAGAAGAAAAACCTGGGCCGGTACTGTAGCATATCTACTGTAGTAGGTACTGTAGCACCTGGGGTTCTTCGAGCAAGAAAAATCCTGAGAACTTTGCCTAACCCTCACGGCCCCGTCTGCTACCCCGTGAGGAACTCGTGGCCCAGTCTGCGACCCAATGAAGAAAATCCAGAGCTTTTTGCCTAACCTTCACTACCCAGTTAACTACCCAGTTAACTACCCCGTGAGTCTCGGGATTTAGGGCTTAATTGACCTAATCTACATCCATACGGCCCTCCATACGGCCCGTATGCTTCGGGGGTATAAATGGGGACTTCTTGGGCTTTTGAAGGGGACTTTTTGGCTTGGCCTTTGAGGCCGCCGCCACCGCACCTCCTTGGGGCCTTCCGGCCATCTTTCGGCGGGGATCTTTTTGGGAAACAAGCACACATCATCACCAAGAGGGAGAGGATCAAGGGAGAAGGAGTTGGAGTGAAGATCTACGCCACCATTGCATCATCATTTGAGGCTTCATCCATTCAAGGAGATCACAACCTAGAGGGGGTTTTCATTGCTTCTTTTATGTTTTTGTCTTCCTTGTATGTTGTTTAAGTGTCCCTTGTAATGAGGGATTAACTTATCATTGTGTTTGGATTTGGATGAACCCTAGGGTTAATCTTTTGTATGAACTTTGGATGTTGTTATTAATCTAGTTTGTTGGTTGTTTTGAGATTCAATCTTTCATGCTTTCTTGTCTAGAATTACATATGTGGAGAAATCCGTGATTCTTTTATGAGTTGTACACGTAGACGTGACCTACTCACGTGTACTAGATCTAGGAGAGATTGAAAGGGGATTCTTGTGCCGACACGCCGAGAAATTGGGTGCCGGTAGCCCTCCATTGCTAGGTTTAGCCGAAGGATAGTAGGTTTACTCCTATTAGAGACTTCACGGAGCTCTTTGCGATCGTAGGTGGGTTAATACGGAGAGATTCTGATTAACACTCGTATGGGATCAGGGGTTAGTCGCTGAGAAATCGGGGCTAATCTACTCACGAGGTCTCTAGGTCTCAACTATCATCAATGCATCTTTATATCATCCTAGTTTGGGACTTAATGACAACCCTAGGTGGATTCCTTGTCCAAACACACCCTTCTCATGCTTGATACTCCCTTGTTTGTTTATATCCGTGTGTTAGTTACCAGGCCATAGGATTAGTTTAAATTAGTTTGTTTGTTTTATTTCTTTTCCACTCATATTGAATTGTAGGCTAGAAAATAGATGAAGGGTGAGTAATAGTACTTCCTTGGCCCCAGTGGAATACGACCCCTGTGTCACTCATAGGGTATTACTTGGCGATCCCGTACACTTGCGGGGAAGCTATCAAGTTTTTGGCGCCGTTGCCGGGGACATTCAAGGAATATTAGGAAAGCTTGTAGTCTATTGCTCTAGTCATTTGATTTGTAAATATTTGCCTTTGTATGTGTCTTTTATCATTTTGTGCATATTTATTTATTTCACTTCTTGCTTGTTTCTTTGTTAGCTTATTGTTTTTAGTTTTGATTGTTCACACAGGGCCATGGATTTTCAAGAAAAACTTTTGGCCGCAAAAATTTTTGCACTTGAAGAGAAGATAGAAAAGTTCGTTGCCATGAGAGCACGCCAAAACAGTCCACACCATAATGATTACTATGCATATCGGCAAGGGCAACAACAACAAAAACTTGGCCCCCCTCTAAATCCTCAAGTACAACCACCGTTGCAAGAGAAGAGGTTCACCACTGAAGATGTGCTTGCTAAGTTCATGATTTGTACCGAATCAAGATTTAACAGTGTGAATTCTCAACTCAATGAGTTTGGGTCTGATTGCTTCCCCGCAAGTGTACGGGATCGCCAAGTAATACCCTGTGAGTGACACAGGGGTCGTATTCCACTGGGGCCAAGGAAGTACTATTACTCACCCTTCATCTATTTTCTAGCCTACAATTCTTAGTGAAAAGAACAAAATAAAGTGAACTAACTAACCTAATGGCCGGGTCACTAGCACACGAGTGTAAATAAACAAGGGAGTATCAAGCATGAGAAGGGAGTGTTTGGATAAGGAATCCACCTAGGGTTGTCATTAAGACCCGAACTAGGATGATCTAAAGATGCAATGACGATAGCTGAGACCTAGAGACTTCATGAATAGATTAGCCCCAATTTCTCGGCAACTAACCCCTAATCCCATACGAGTGTTAATCGGAATCTCTTCCGGATTAACCCACCTACGATCGCAATGAGTTCAAGGAAATCTCTAATAGGAGTAAACCTACTATCCTTCGGCTTAAACCTAGTAAAGGAGGGCTACCAACACCCAATCTCTCGGCAATGTCGGCACAAGAATCCCCTTTCAATCTCTCCTAGATCTAGTACACGTGAGTAGGTCACATCTACGCGCACAACTCATAAAAGAATCACGGATTTCTCCACAAATGCGATTCTAGACATGAAGCATGAAAGATTGAACCTCAAACAACCATCAAATTAGATTAACAACAACAATCCAAAGTTCATGCACAAGATAAACCCTAGGGTTCATCCAAATCCAAACACAACAATAAGTTAATCCCTCATGATAAGGGACACTTATACAACATACAAGGAAGATAAAAACATAAAAGAAGCAATGAAAACCCCCTCTAGGTGATGATCTCCTTGAATGGATGAAGCTTCACAAGATTGTCGATGATGGCTTAGATCTTCACTCCAACCCCTTCTCCCTTGCTCCTCTCCCTCTTGGTGATGATGTGTGCTCGTTTCCCACTTGGATCCCCGCCGAAAGGTGGCCGGAAAGCCTCAAGATGAAGTGGTGGCGGCGGCCCAAAAGGCCAATCAAAAGTCCCTCTAAAAAGCCCTAAAAATGCTCTTTTATATTCCCGCAGTATCCCGGGGTGGATAGATTGATCCCGGGGTGGATAGGTAGGCAAAGATAAGGCAAACATGGCTCATGTGGGGGTGTATCCCGGGGTGGATGGATGGATCCCGGGGTGGATAGGGGGCCGTGAACCCTAGTACAAAATCACTGTCTTTTGATGCTCACGGCCCCTTATACGGCCCCGTATGCTGCACTGTTTACTCTTATGCACTTCCATCATTTCCAGCCCAAAACTCCTCAGGTGCAACAGCAACTGCTACAGTAAGAATGCTACAGTGCTTCAGCTACAGTAAATACGCTACAGTGCTGCGACGCCTGAATTTCATCCTTTTTCGCCCAAATTGTATTCTCGTGCACCTCATGGCTCCCCCGTGCCCTACAACATAAATGATACTCAATTAAGTATAAAACGGGCATCCATTCATATAAAAATACATGCTAAGTGTATAAAATACATATACTAAAACATATACATTTAGACACTTATCAGGGTCCATCTTGAGAAATCTTCATGCTTCAGTACAATCACTTGAGCATCAGGTGGGGCAACTTGCTAAATCAAACTCAGAACGACCTTTAGGAAGTCTTCCAAGCAACACAAGAGGGGAAGAGAACAAAGGTGAATTTGAGGTGGAAGTTGATATTGAGGTGTTGGAGGTTGAGAAAGCAATTGAGATACCCTCAATACCTTGTGAGCAAATATTTGATGTTCCAACTCAAGGTGAAATTGAAGAAGAAAAAGAGGAGGATGATTTCATGGCCATAGAAAAATATGAGGAAGTGGAAGAAGCTCTATCGACCACATTTGAAGATGCTACTTGCCTCAACATTGATCATTCAAGGAACCAGTCAATAATTTTCAAGTGCAGAAAAGAGAAAATTCTGGGAATTGTGTTTGATGATGTGGGTAGAAAGCTAAGGTCATCCTTGAACCCACCAATGCCAGGATTAGACAATTCCCAACCAAAAATATTTCCATGGCGGCCCAAGCAAATTTTGTGGGCTATTTGTGATCATTCAAGAGTGGTTGGGACAAGAAATGTGGATAGGATGTTTAAGCAACCAATTAATCCACCCATGCCAAGCTTGACAAGTTCTCAACCTAACTTGTTCCCTTGGAGACCCAAACAACACTCATGGGTAGTTCAAGGTCATCTAATAAGTGTCGAGGAAGAAGATGTGGGTAGGAGGTGGAAACCGTCCATGGACCCACTCGTGCCGAGCTTAAATAACTCTCGACCAAAACTTTTTCCATGGAGGCTCAAGCAACTTTGTGGTGGGGTACTCAAAGGAATTCTTGCCGGGAACAAAGAAGAAGCGGGGAGGAGGTTCAAGCCGTCTAAGGATCCGCCCAAGTTTAAATTGCACAACTCCCGGCCCAAGCTTTTTCCATGGAGGCCAAAAGGTGACTCATGCTTGACCTCCAAATTTACATCATCCCGGAAGGTATGTTTCTTATTTCTTGGTAGTGCTTATGCCACTTCTAGCCGGGATGAACACACCATTTTCAAACCTCCCTAGGTAAGAAATAGGTACGTCGAGCTAATGACGTTAAACAAGCGCTTCTTGGGAGGCAACCCAAGCTTCAAATTTCTTCATTTTCTTTTTGTGTTTTTAGTTGAGTGTGTTTTGTGTATTTGTGTTTCTTTTGTATTTTTGTTTGTTTGAATAAGTCCATGCTTGTTTGCCTTGTACATTTTTCTCACCGTCGTTCTTGTGTTTTAATCGATAACCATCTTGAGAAACACATTTTTGATGTTATGTCATGCATTAGATTGAGTTTTTAAGCATTTCTTTCAAGTTGGAGGTGTTCTTAACCACTTCATGGCCTTCATTGGGTGTTTTGGGTTGCATTTGAAAGGTTTCCAGATTTTTCCAGGTCCTCACGGCCTCAAGGGGCCATGTGGGAGGCCATCTGCCCCCATCCAGTGAGGTTTGCCTAGGGCATACTACCTCCCTCACGGGGTAAGGGGGGTAGTATGGATACTGTAGCACATTAAGTTCTTGCCACCCTCTCTTTATCTCTTCATTTCTCCTTCTTTCCACACGATTTTTTTTCTTTTCTTTCTCCACCAAATCTTGGCCAAATCTTCTCATTTCTTCTCCCAGATCACCTCTTAACCTCTTTGAGAAGTTGATCTAATGGTTTTCTTCAAGCTTAACTCTAGTTTTCTCAAGTTTTCGTCGGTTAGCTCTTTGGTGCCCTAACTTTATGTTTTTCATTTTTCTTGCATTCTTAGAGCTTGTGTGCGGATGTTTTCAAGCATTTTGCTTGATTTTGGTGGTGTGATGGTTATGGATGAGTTTTCCATTGATTTTATGTAATTTTTTTTTTGGATTTTCATGTTTATGGGGAGGTTCTTTCGGAGTGAACAGTACCCATACGGCCCCCCATACGGCCGTATGGGTACTATTTATCATTTTACCCAACTTTTCTCCATCTTTTGCACCACATTTTGGTTTATCTTGGCTTCCTCTATGCTTGATTAGTTTTTTTTTTTTATGATTTGTAGGAATTTAGAGGAAGAAGGAATCGACAAGCAATCAACGACAAGGACTAGCATGGACACTTTGTTTTGTTGTCTTAGACTTTCGTTTATAGCTTTTGTGTTATTTTTGTGTTTTGTTTGATTCTTTGCATGATTGCCCCCCATCTCTCCTTTATGAATTTTGTGGAATGATGATGTGCCCTTTTTGCCTTGTAGGGCATTAAGGAAAATTTGGTGAGCTTCTCCGCATTCAATGGAGATTGGACCCGACATGTATAGCTCGCCGTACCCTATGTTCGGGTCGCACATCGGTAGTTGCACAAAATAAACCAGGGAAGTTCGTTTTCACCCTCCTCTATTGTTTTTATTGAATATATTTCCATGTTATCCATGATTAGTGTACATTGAGGGCAATGTACAACACTAGCTGTGGGGATGGGTGTATTACATGTATTAGAGCCATATTTACATGCAAGTGTTATCAATGATGGCTTTGTTCATTCATGTTAGATTCTTCAAGCATGAACTAATGATTGATGTGAGTTACATATTTTTTTGTGCTCTAGTGAATCCTGTTTCACTTCTAGTATTGTCTTGTGCACTGAATTTTTTGTTGATGCCCTGGGAATAGCCAACTTGACTACTTTAACTCTCTTGTATGCCTAACACACAACCTTGAGTACTTGGCCTTAGAAGACTAAGTTCTATCCTTCAATGAACTCTTAAGAACTTCTAAACCTTGTTGAGCTAGTCCTAGTTTTATAACTTGTAGTGCAGTCTAAAGATATGATCTAAGGAGAATATAAAAATAGAATGAAAAAAAAATGAAAATGAGTCTATGTCAGTATTCCTCTGCTAATGAAGCATGAATGCGTCTATGTAGACTGTAATCGAGTAGTTGGGTGGCTCTTGTGCCTAACCAGCATGTGCACCCTCTAGAAAGATTTTTGTGCAGTCTATGTTAGGCGGACTCGAAAAAAAAAAAAGTGAATATACATGTAAATAAAACCCTTAGACTGCCTACTTGATGTATTGACAAGAAATGGGATTTAGTTTCAAATTCAGGAGTTAGAAGGATCTTACTTGTTCATTGAGGTATCACTTAGCATTTTAAGACCCAGTATTCTTGTATGTGGAGTGATTGGCATCTAGAGCTGTACTGATTGAAGTCAGTAGGCTAGACCAAGAAAGGGCAAATGAGATAAAAGATTCAGTTACACTGCACAGACATATAAGAGGTGAGACATGATCTTTTTGTTGTACTTATTGATTGTAACTCAACATCTGTATATCATTATTCATTGCTTGTAGAATCTTATATTTATTCGAGCTGGAGATAGTACATTTAGCCACTTATCCATCTCCTTATTTTTCATGATTTGTTTGCTTCGTTCATTACCGAGAGCATCCATCACTACGTGGGAGGAGATGGCCGAGGCATTCTTGGCTAGATACTTTTCACCGGGGAAATCTGCAAGGCTTCGGAATGAAATATCATCCTTCGTGCAAATGGAATTGGAGTTTCTATTTGAGACATGGGATAGGTTCAAGGAGCTCCTTCGCAAGTGCTCACAACATGGATTTCCCGAGTGGATGACCATTCAAACCTTCTACAACGGGTTAAATCCGAGTACCAAGCAACTCTTAGATGCGGCGGCCGGAGGGACTCTAGGAAGCAAGACTCCCGGTGAAGCCCGGCACCTTGTAGAGGAGATGGCTATGAATAGCTATCAATGGAATTCAAGGGACAGAAAGAAGGTTGCCAGAATTCATGAAGTTGACGCGGTTACATCAATGGCGGCACAAGTAGAGTCACTAAGTAGGAAGCTTGATGCTTTAGCTTCACCAAGAGTTACGGCCATCACTACATGTAACGGTTGTGGGGGAGGTCACGCTTTGAGTGATTGTCTGATTGCTATTGGAGGTACTAGTGCGGTGGAGCAGGCTGATTTTGTTGGTAATGCTTATAGAGGACAAGGCCAAGGCAACCCGTACAGTGGAACATACAATCCGGGGTGGAAGAACCACCCAAATTTCTCTTGGAGCAATCAAGGGCAGTCACAACAGAAAAATAATGCACCACCGGGATTTCAAGGCCAACAAGCTCCGAACTTAGAAAGCTGATAGGTGTCTAAATGTATGTATTCTAGTATACTTAATTAGTACACTTTGCATGTATTTCGTTATGTTTTGTGCCTGTTTTTATGCTTAATTGAGTCATATTTGCTTTGTAGGGCAGGTAAAAGCCATGGAGATCGCGAGAACACATTTTGGGCAGAAAAGAGAAGAAAAACCTGGGGCGGTACTGTAGCATATCTACTGTAGTATAATTACTGTAGCAGGTACTGTAGCACCTGGGGTTCTTCGAGCAAGAAAAATCCTGAGAACTTTGCCTAACCCTCACGGCCCCGTCTGCTACCCCATGAGGAACTCGCGGCCCAGTCTGCGACCCAGTGAAGAAAATCCAGAGCTTTTTGCCTAACCTTCACTACCCAGTTAACTACCCCGTTAACTACCCCGTGAGTCTCGGGATTTGGGGCTTTCTTGACCTAATCTACATCCATACGGCCCTCCATACGGCCCGTATGCTTCGGGGGTATAAATGGGGACTTCTTGGGCTTTTGAAGGGGACTTTTTGGCTTGGCCTTTGAGACCGCCGCCACCGCACCTCCTTGGGGCCTTCCGGCCATCTTTCGGCGGGGATCTTTTTGGGAAACAAGCACACATCATCACCAAGAGGGAGAGGAGCAAGGGAGAAGGAGTTGGAGTGAAGATCTACGCCACCATTGCATCATCATTTGAGGCTTCATCCATTCAAGGAGATCACGACCTAGAGGGGGTTTTCATTGCTTCTTTTATGTTTTTGTCTTCCTTGTATGTTGTTTAAGTGTCCCTTGTAATGAGGGATTAACTTATCATTGTGTTTGGATTTGGATGAACCCTAGGGTTAATCTTTTGTATGAACTTTGGATGTTGTTATTAATCTAGTTTGTTGGTTGTTTTGAGATTCAATCTTTCATGCTTTCTTGTCTAGAATTACATATGTGGAGAAATCCGTGATTCTTTTATGAGTTGTACACGTAGACGTGACCTACTCACGTGTACTAGATCTAGGAGAGATTGAAAGAGGATTCTTGTGCCGACACACCGAGAAATTGGGTGCCGGTAGCCCTCCATTGCTAGGTTTAGCCGAAGGATATTAGGTTTACTCCTATTAGAGACTTCACGGAGCTCTTTGCGATCGTAGGTGGGTTAATACGGAGAGATTCCGATTAACACTCGTATGGGATCAGGGGTTAGTCGCTGAGAAATCGGGGCTAATCTACTCACGAGGTCTCTAGGTCTCAACTATCATCAATGCGTCTTTATATCATCCTAGTTTGGGACTTAATGACAACCCTAGGTGGATTCCTTGTCCAAACACACCCTTCTCATACTTGATACTCCCTTGTTTGTTTATATCCGTGTGTTAGTTACCAGGCCATAGGATTAGTTTAAATTAGTTTGTTTGTTTTATTTCTTTTCCACTCATATTGAATTGTAGGCTAGAAAATAGATGAAGGGTGAGTAATAGTACTTCCTTGGCCCCAGTGGAATATGACCCCTGTGTCACTCATAGGGTATTACTTGGCAATCCCGTACACTTGCGGGGAAGCTATCAAAAGCCGAGTGACCGGGTTAGAAGGGAAGATGACCGATCTCGAGAGAGCCCTTACACGGTTTGTTTCTTCATCGGATGCCAGATTTCAGTCGGTGGAGGCTACTCTTCACAATCACACCGCTTCCCTACACGATTTGGAAAATGAAGTAGGGCAAATTGCGAACACATTGGCGGAAAGACCTCAAGATAGCTTGCCTAGTAATACGGAGACCAATCCAAGGAAGCAACTAAAGGTGATCACCTTGAGGAGTGGGAAAATCACCCGAGATTGTGGAGGTAGAGGATGAAGCACCAAAAGAAAAAGAGATGGCACCCCCACCTTACAAGCTAAGAATTCCCTATCCTTCACAATTGAAGAGTGACCAAGATAACGAGCAATACAAGAAATTTTTGGGTATCTTCAAACAATTGCACATCAAAATCCCATTCGCGCAGGCGTTGGCCCAAATGCCTAAGTACGCGAAGTTCTTGAAGGACCTCTTGACCAACAAGAGAAAATTGGAGGAGAGTGCATCTGTGATTCTCGATGCTAATTGCTCGGCCGTGTTGCAAAAAAATATACCAAGCAAGAAGAAAGACCCCGGCAGTTTCATAATACCATGCAACATTGGCAACTTGGGTAAAGAGATGGCATTGGCCGATTCCGGGGCAAGTATCAACGTCATGCCCTACACATTCTTCCAAAAGCTAGGCTTGGGCGAGCCTAGACCAACTCAGATGACACTTCAACTCGCGGATCGATCGGTGAGGCATTCGAGGGGTATTGTGGAAGATGTGTTGGTGAAGGTAGACAAGTACATCTTCCCGGTGGACTTTGTTGTGCTTGATGTGGACGAGGATGTCGAGGTGCCGCTGATTCTTGGGAGATCGTTCTTGCGCACTTCCAAGTCTTTGACAGACATGGACGGTGGAGAGCTCACACTCAGAGTCGGAGATGACAAGCTCACATATTGCCTCGCCGAAGCCATGAGACATTCTCTTGACTTTGATGACACTGTTTATTATCTTGATGTTACTGATGATTACATTGATGAATATGTGCAGGAAATGTTAAACCCGGATCCATATGAAGGGTGGCCGAACCAAGACTTGGAGATACAAGAAGAGGAAGTACTTGAACTTGGTCCAGTCAAGATAGACATCAAGATGGAGAAGGAGCATATGAAGAAGATGCTTTGGACGATGAAGAGGTCGAAAAGACGGCACAAGAAGAACCCCAACAAGAAAGGGGATGAGCATTCACAGAGTAAGGGTGTTACACCCTCTTGTGGTAACAAATTTGACAACTCTCCCTCTACTCTACAAAGACCATGTAATGCATGTTTTCAGGTTGTAGGAAAGATGGCAACCTTCATTCATGAACCTCCGTAAGGTAAGATCAGGTACGTCAAGCTTAGTGACGTTAAACAAGCGCTACTTGGGAGGCAACCCAAGGTTTTACAGTTTTTCTAGGAGTTAGTTTCATTTTAGTCTGAATAAAAGTCTTAGTTTTGGTGTCCTAATTTTCATGTGCTTATGTTGTGATTTCCATTGTGGATTATTGACGTTTTCGTGTGCCTTAATGTTAATTGATGAAGTTTAAGTCGGTTGAGTGTGTTTTCCATGGTATCTGGTCGTGTTTTGATGGTTTCACAGGCTCCAAACATCGTATTTGCGTTTCTGAATTTTTGGGAGAGCCTGTGAATTTTTTTTAAGTAACCCAGATAAAACACACGGCCGTGTGGAAATTCCACACGGGCGTGTGTTACCAATTGGAGCTCAACCAGTGAAGGCACAGGGGCGTGTCTATGCCCCTGTGAACAACCTCAGAAGGGGCACACGGCCGTGTGCAAATTCCACACGGCCGTGTGGAAATTCGCAGAACTTAAACTCTTTTCCAGAGAGTCCATAGGACCGTGTGAGTGCCCCTGTGAGTGTCACTGTGCCAAGGCACACGGCCGTGTGGAAATTCCACATGGCCGTGTGAAACTCTGCAGAGAAAAACCCCTTCTTTCCGAGAATACACAGGGGCGTATGGGTGCCCCTGTGGGGGAGCTTATGAAAGGCATACGGCCGTGTGGATTATTCACACGGCCGTGTGAAATACTTAGCGTTTCTCAGGCAAGTTAGAGAGACCACAGGGGCGTGTGTTGGCCCTTGTGGCCGGCCTTGTGTCTTGGCCAGGTGTGGCACACGGCCGTGTTGAATTAACACACGGCTGTGTGAAAATTTTCAGAGACCTTCTGTATTTTCCCGTGAATCCACAGGGCCGTGTGGGGGCCCCTGTGGATCGCCTTATGAAGGCACACGGCTGTGTGGATTGTTCACACGGCCGTGTGGGGTAGCCCAGAGAGTGAACAGAATGCACACAGGGGCGTGTGATAGATCCTATGAACCTAATTTCAGAGGCACACGGCCGTGTGATTTTCCAAAAAGTCAAAAGCCGCGCGATTTCTTTTGGTTTTCACTTGTGCCTCTTGACATTTTCATTCTAAACTCTTCCCTACCCTCTCTATTACTTTCCCGATCGTCTCAGAGGATTTGTGAGGTGTTATTCGAAATTTTCCGGTCGATTTTAAAACATTTCTTCATCCACTTCGTCGGTAAGGACTTCAAGCCTTTTTCTTCGTCAATTCTTAATTTGATTCGTTCTATTGGATGATTTCGCTTGTTTTAAATGCTTATTATGTTTACAAACATGTTTTAGATGAATGTAGAACGAATTTAGTTGTAAATCTTGGAATTTTGGTCCCACGGCCGTGATGCTCTGTACGCCAGAAGCTCCACACGGGCGTGTGGAATTTCCACACGGTCGTGTGGACTTCTGCAGAATGAGTTTCTGAACTGATTTTAAAAATTTTTCTTTTGCAATTTTGCAGATATGGCTTCTAGGTCTAAGAAATCGGCCAGTAAGCGTCCTCGCGAGCCTACACCCCCTCTAGAGGCGACTGAGTTTAGTATACCTGAGCACCAGACCAGGTTGGAGCGGTTATCTACACTGCGGTTTGCCCAATCACGATACCCCGACTTGAGCATTGTTAAAGGGATTCAGGGGGGTGACAGCATTGCTGACGAGATTGAGGAGCTACTCTCGGTGGGTAGTTGGAAGAGATTACTGAGGATCAGAGATCCAGCCATTCGAGGAGTGACACTTGAGTTCTTGACCTCGTTCGAGTTCAACAGATCATACAGAGATTTCTCTACTCGTGACGCGATTCAGTTCAGGGTATTAGGACAGCATTTTAGCCTCAGCATGACACAGTTTTCGATCCATATGGGGTTATATGATGAGGCCTATACACATACAGAGGAGTATGAGGGTCTTCCTACCGACTACCCGGGCACTCTTACTCCGCAGAGGGCCTACAGGGATTTGTGCGGAGAGGGCCAGTATGAGCCAGGAGTCTTGAAGGACATGTGCTTATCCCGCCCGGTCTACAGATACGTACATGCTATTCTGAGTAGATCAGTGAGTGGCCGGGGTGATAGCACTGGAGTTCTGAGCCGGCAGGAGCTTCTCTATCTATACTTTATGACTCAGAGGGTACCACTCCACCTAGGGCACATCCTAGTAGATTATTTGCGCCATCAGGACCAGTACCCTAGGGTTGGAGTGATCTTCGCAGGTCCCTACATTTTGAGACTTCTGATCGGGACGAGTCTCAGAGACGGAGTGCGAGGGGCAGAGAAGACTAGTGTACCAGCTCCTCTGGGCACAGATACACTGAGGATGATGGGGTTGATCCGCAGAGCAGGATCGGAGACATATACATGGATCATTCCCCAGACAGATCAGGCCGAGGGGTCACATGCAGCGTTAGAGCCACCTCCGACAGATACAGAGACACAGGCACCACCCACCACGCCGGAGCCACCTCCGGTGTGCATGTTCTCTCCCTCTCGGGGCCAGGATAGGTTGGAGCGCCTCGAGAGCGTAGTGGGCGTGCTACAGGCAGAGCAGGCCGAGATCAGGGCCGCACAGGTTGCACAGCACGCAGAGACTATGGCACGGCTTGACACCATACAGAGACTTCTAGAGCAGGCCGTGTTAGTACCATCTGTGGCCCGACCCAGAGACCCCACTCCTCCACCACCATCTCCTCCAGCATCAGTAGATCAACCTACATCTCCAGAGCATCCAGCAGCACCAGAGGCCACTATCGAGGACACCGACGCCGAGGCGTCTTAGTTTTAGTTTTTATTGCTTTTGATTTTCATTTTTGTACTTTTTATTTTATTTTGGACTTATAGTACTCAGAAAGGATTATCCTTCTGAGTTTATCTTTTATTTTGATTTTCTTTTATCTCGAGTTGTATTCATTACTTCATATTTTATATACTCGAGTTTTATTGAGCTATACTGAACCCTTGTGTATGTGTGCGCAGATGGTCTTGGATGTAAGGATTTTGAGGAACAGTCATTGGCACGGTCATAGGACCGTGTGTGCTCCACAAACCATTGAGACTCAACTCTCAATGACCTAGCTCCATCAAACGCAACACTTGGAGTTCAGGGGAGTAATGTTTCAATTGCCCACTCCCACACTGTTTGTTTTTATTTGCTACTTATAATTGTGCTTGCATGCGTACATTGGGGACAATGTACATCTTAAGTGTGGGGGGGGGGGGGAGTTCACATTGCACACACTTTTACTTGTGCGTTCAATTATTCATGCTCATGTCGCCTATGGTGGTTCACCTTAGTTCCAACGGTTGTATTCTTATAGTTTAGTAGAATTTTTAACATTGTGTCCTATCATGCTCTAGTTTTCATTTGAATTTTTAGGGAATTTTTGCTCTCAAACTCGAAGTTTAAAGTACTAGTTTAGTACTACTTTAGTAAGTTGTGAAGTTCTATGTAGTTAAAAAAAAATAAAAAAAAATTATTATTATGAGCTTGTAAATATTAATCTAGCTTTTATCTTTGCATTTGGAGTAGAAAGAGCTACCTCCTATGAAGTATATAGCTACTCTCATAAGTCGGATACAAGTTATGCCCTAATGAGAGAAAGAGCTATCTCATGGGAAGCGTGAAAGCTACTACCCCAGTAGAAAGAGCTACCTCCTCGAAAGTGTGGAAGCCACCTTTGGCGGCCGCCTAGGAAAGGACTACCTTAGAGGTTGAGTGAAGCTACTACTTCCTTACTTTGTATATATAAATAAGTCCTTCTAATAAGAGTTTGAGGAGTACTCGTTGGTTCTCTTGAGTGAACTTGCACACACTTCATGTTTTCGAGTTATTGCCCTTTTTTATTTGAGTTTTTTTAGCTAGAACAATGGTAACTTTATACAATGTTTTAATTTCCCCTGACTTGTAGAATGCTTCTTTTGCATACTTTTGGTGAACCTAAGGCCGAGCACTTTCAATTGTTCTTCCCAAGTAATTCACGCTCTATTTTGCTTGAGGACAAACAAATGCTTAAGTGTGGGGGGATTTGATAACTTCTTGTATTATAGTACCGCGAAGCGTTATTATCTTGCATTGTCTTTTATCAGTTTTTATCACTAAATGGCGTGCATTTGTGTATTCTTGTGCATTGAAGGTTTGTGGAGCTAAATTGGAGAAGAAGAACGAAATTATGTCATGTTCGCCGATGTTGGGAAGTTTTCGGACCAAGCATGGAACAAGGCACGAGCTTGGACTTGTGAGTGTGTGCCAACTCCTTTGGAGGGGCACAAAGGTAGTCACATTCACAACAAGTCTAACTCGTGTGGCTTAGGAGAACTTCACCAAGAAGGAGACTTGAAGCAATAGGCACGATCTACCATTGATTGTGTGCCCAATTCAATGGCCTCGATGAAGAACAACGGATTCGGGAGCGTTTCGGGCGAGTGCTGTAGCAGCACTGTAGCTTGTTGCTGCAGCAAAACACTGTAGTAAGTTACTGTTCACTTTCGGCTGAAATTCAGAATTCCAGAGAATTCACACGGGTGTGTGGAATTAACACACGGCTGTGTGAATTAATTTTTCAGCAGACAGAAACTTCACACGCCCGTGTGTTAATTCCACACGGCCGTGTGAAGCCCCCGATAAGTCAAATTTTAAAGCCGCGATTCAACATTATAAAAGGCGAGTTTGGAGACCTTTTGGAAGATCTTTTGACCTATCCTTCTCTTCAACTTGGGGAGTGCGGCTAGGGTTTCGGAGAGGATTTCGTGGAGGTTTAGCGCACGTCATCGGCATCGTCACCGACGTTCGACGGCCGCACAAGACCACGGCCACACCATACGCAAGGTGGTTTTCATTGATGTCCTTATTTTGTGCTTTCTTTCATACATTGATGAACATGTATAGCTCCATGAGGAGCTAAACCCCTTAAGGGTATTCGGACTTGTAAACTCTAGGGTTATTATGTTTCTTTGACATTGTTATTATGTATTTCCATTATTGATGAATAAAATTGAGTTTCAATCTTAATTTCATCTTGCTAATGTTTTCTCTTAGATGTGACACTAGGATTGAAAACAATTTAGGTTTCCTTTTGGAGGTGTGACAACTCCTTAGGGTTAGACTACTTAAGATTGAGAGGGTTGAGAGGGAGAGTTGTGAGGTAGCGATGTACCCCTTTCCCCTCCGACGTGGTTTCTCCCTACCTCCGTTTTCTTGATTTCATAGCGGTCGAAATAGAGTAAAGTGCTAGGCAGATAAACTCCCCTGGGGCTTAGTTACGCAAGTAACAGAGTGAAGGGTTGAAGTAAATCCTATGCGCTGGGGCTTAATCTAGACTAGAGTTCTTCCATCTGGACGAAAGGGTTAGAACTACACATAGGAACAGGTTTTACCACTAGGAATCCCTAGAGCTCAAAGCAATCCCACGTAGTGTGAGGTTTAGGTAGGTATACTCCCCTGGGGCTTAGTCGTGCGAGCGACAGAGTGAAGGGTGATGTGAATCCGAACACCGAGGCATAGTGTTGGGCTTAGTCACGGTTGTCCATAGGTTTGGGACCGTGAGTCTTCGGGTATCCTCGACTCAATTAAACATCAATAGGAGAGTATAATAGCATAGTCCTGCACTAGAAGCATAGACCCTAGAGGTAGCTTGTCCAGATGCCCTACTTCATTCATTACTAGTCCTCTCTATTCTCTTTTACTTGCACTCTCTCATCTTCCATCTTTCTTTTAATTTCTTGTCTTTCATTCTACCTTATTCTATATTCACTCATTGATCCTACTATTGCTTTTCCGTACTCTGCATAGCTTAATTAGTGAAATTTCGTATTCTAATTCCCTATTCCCTGTGGATTCGACTACCCACTCACCAGGGTAAATTTACTACTTCGACAAACCCGTGCACTTACGGGATACACTCAAGGGGTTGTGTCAACCCATCATGACGACTCTGGTCCACCCACACAACACCCAAAGGTGCCGTGGCAAGACATGACTTGAGCCCCAAATAATAACTTACTCACTAAGGGCATCACAAGGCCCATGGTGAAGCTATGGCATACCTAATGTTATATAAATCCATGGCTCTTACTTAGTTAGGTTACAATAACGAAGGGTTTATATACATTTGATAATCATAATAAAAAAGTTTCATAAAGATATAGCAGTTAGTGTTTAATTAGTGTACGACATGGGCCATAGGTTTAGCTAGTAGCACCCATTTCCTTTGGAATATTCACATAGTCAATCAAAATGAAATTCAAGAGTTGCGATGAAAGGAATTAAGAATTGCTCTTGTTTTGAGTGCAGAATTAAAATTGTCAATTGATAAGTGCTCGTGTTATAGTAATGCGAAGCATTATTATCTTGCAATGAGCATTAATTTAATCAGATTTTATCACTAAAAAGTGTGCATTTGTTTACTTTTCTGCATTATAGGGTTATGAAGATAAAGTGAAGGAAAGGAATGAAGTTAGATCGTGTTCACCATTGTTGGGAAGATTCTTGGACTAAGCAAGGAGCACAGCATGAGTAGAGACTGGTGAGTGTGTGCCAACTTCCTCCGGAGGGGCACAAAGGCAGTCACATTCACAATAAGTCTAACTCATGCTAGCAAGAAGAACTTCACCAATTAGGAGATTTGAAGCAATCGGCACAATCTACCATTGATTGTGTGCCTAATTCAATGGCCTCAATGAAGAATGATGAATTCGGGAGCGTTCGGGGACAATTACTGTAGCAAATCACTGAAGCAAAAATACTGTAGCAAGCTACTGTTTATCTTCGGCCGAAATTCAGAATTCCAGAGAATTCACAAGGGCGTGTGGAAATTCCACACGACCGTGTGAATTAATTTTCCAGCAAGCCAGAAACTTCACACGCCCGTGTGGAAATTCCACACGGCCGTGTGAAGTCCCGGTAAGTCTGATTTTTAAAGCCGCACTCAACAATATAAAGAGCGATTTTGGAGACTTTTATGATATCTTTTGACCTATCGTTCTCCCCAACTTCTGGAGAGTGCGGCTAGTGTTTTAGGGAGGACTTCGTGGAGGTTTAGAGAGCGTCATCGGCATAGTCACCGAGGTCTGGCGGCCGAACAAAGACCATGGCCACACCATACGCAAGGGGGTTTTCATCGATGTCTTTACCTTGTGCTTTCTTTCATATTTTGATGAACATGTATATCTCCATGAGGAGCTAAACCCCTTGTGGGTATTCAAACTTGTAAACTCTAGGGTTATTATGTTTATTTGACATTGTTATTATGCTTTTCCATTATTGATGAAGAAAAATTGAGTTTCGACTTTAATTTCATCTTGTTAATGTTTTCCTTTAGACGTGACACTAGGGTTGAGAACAATCTAGGTTATCCTTTGGAGATGTGACAACTCCTATAGGATTAGACTATTTAAGATTGAAGAGGGTTGAGAGGGTGAGTCGTGAGGTAGCAAAGCGTCCCCTTTACCCTCCGATGTGGTTTCTCCCTACCTCCGTTTCCTTGATTTCTTAGCCGTCGAGATAGAGTAAAGTGCTAGGTAGATAAACTCCCCTGGGGCTTAGTTACGTAAGTAACAGAGTGAAGGGTTGAAGTGAATCCTACGCACTGGGGCTTAATCTAGACTAGGGTTCTTCCACCTGGACCAAAGGGTTAGAACTACACATAGGAACAGTTTTACCACTAGGAGTCCGTAGACCTTAAATCAATCCCACGTAGTGTGAGGTTTAGGTAGATATACTCCCCTGGGGCTTAGTTGTGCCAGCGACAGAGTGAAGGGTTGACGTGAATCCTAATACCGGGGCATAATGTTGGGGTTAGTCACGGTCGTCCTTAGGTTTGGGATTGTGTATCTAAGGATTTCCTCGACTTAATTGACATCAATAGGAAAGTATAATAGCATCGTCTTGCACTGGAAGCGTAGATCCTAGAGGTAGCTCGTCTGGCTACCCTATTTCGTCCATTGCTAGTTTATCTCTATTCTCTTTTACTTGCAGTTCCTTATCTTCCATCTTTCTATTCGATTTCTTGTCTTTTATTATATTTGCTTCCATATTCACTCATCTATTATATTCTTATCTTTCCATACTCCACATAGCTTAAATAGTGAAATCTTGTATTTTAACTCCCTATTCCCTGTGGATTCGACTACCCACTCACCGGGGTAAATTTTATTACTTCGACAAACCCGTGCAGTTTCGGGGCGTTGTCAAAGTTTTTGGCGCCGTTGCCAGGGAATAGGCATTTTAGATATTTGTTTTTTACTATTTTAGTTATTCACTTCACTATCTATTTCACACTTTCTTTATCTATCATTGTTCTTATTTTTCTTTCCTTTGCTTTGGCTTCAGGTTATGAACCGCGGGAACCCTTCGATTCTTATTGAAGAAGATCCGGACATTGGACGAAGGGCATATCGCAAGGGCAAAGAACCTGTGCAAGAAGCTTCTAATCAAGCCGATATTAAGATAGAAGGGTCAGAAACAATGGCAGAACAGGATGAACAGCAGAGGACATTGTCCGATTTTGCTAGACCTGCAGTCATGGGGACCCAATCGAGCATTGTGAGGCTCCCAATTACGGCAATGAATTTTGAGTTGAAGCCGTCGTTCATTCAGATGTTGCAACAGTCCGCACAATTCAATGGGTTGGCCGATGAAGATCCCAACAGTCATATAGAGAATTTCCTTGAAGTGTGCGACATGTTGAAGATTAATGGAGTGATGGACGACGTGATTCATTTGAGAGCCTTCCCATTTTCATTAAAGGGAAAAGCAAGACATTAGCTTCATTCATTATCGAGAGCATCCATCACTACATGGGAAGAGATGGCCGAGGCATTGATAGCGCTAAGCTATACCCGCAAGTGCACGGGTCGTCAAGTAATACCCTGTGCATGACACAGGGGTCGTATTCCCTGGGGCCCGAGAAGCTACCCTTACTTCCCTTTTACAATGTTGTTCAACCAACACAATTTTAAGAGAGAGAATAAAATGTAAATAAAAAAAACAAATAAGTAACCAGTGCAAACATACGAGGACAAGATACGGGATAGATTATTGCTAAGAGTGGTCACGGATGAGGATTCCCATAGGGGCTACTAAAGTGAGTAGGATGCTTGAACTAACATGCAAGTGGCTAATTGGACCGAGAAAACCCTAGATTAGGCCAACCCGATGGTCACGACAATTGACCCCTAATCCAGTATGGGTATTGGATACGGTACGTCTACCGCCCAAAAATACCCCTACGATTGCAAAGGGTGAAGTGGTTTTCTCAAACTAGGGTTAAAATACAAGCGAGTATTTAACCCTAGGAGTGGAGGGGTACAAATACCCGATGGTCACGGCGTATTTATACATATTTCCCTTCCAAGTTTGGTGAGTCTAACACTAGGGTAATGGTCATGCAACCTAGCATTTCCTAAGTCTTTTGATACATAGATTTCTCATACATACCAAGCTTGTAAAAACACCAAACAATGGATCACAAACAAGCCACAAACATAAATTACAACAAAACATCCAAAACATCACAAGTTCACCGCCAAGGTTCACCTACATCCGTTGACCTTGGGGTTTAGTTGCTCATGTTCAACAAATACAACAAAGAATACATGCAAACAACCAACAAAGGCATGAAAAGAACTCCCTCAAAGGATTAAGGCTGGAGAAGTTCCAAAGACGCCACTCAAAGGGGTAGCTTCCTGATAAACGCCTAAATGTATGTATTATTCATGTATGTGTACATATAAATAGAGTATTTTTGTATGTGTGGATGCCCATTTTCTGTCTAAATTGGTTTATTTCATGTTACAGGTACAAAAGTTACCATGGGGAGCTCGACAACATGATTTAAGGAGAAATTGACAAGGAAAACACTATTTTTGAGCCCCGGTATTGTGCGACTGTAGCAACTACTGTAGCGGACTGTAGCAACTTACGCGATTTTCAGGATTTCTCGTAAACTTCCTCTCCCCGCATGTGGTGCCGCATGGGAGGCCGCATAGCTCGCTGGAATTAGTTTTTAAGGGTTTCTAGGGCATCATTTTGAAGGGTTTTTGGCCACCATTCTCTCCACCATCATTTTCTAGGGTTTCAAGGGGTTGGAGAGGCTGATCTAGGGTGCAAATCGAAGGGGAGAAGAGGAGCGCGATCAAGGAGAAGATCTAGGAGCTTGTTGGTGCGGATCCATCAAGTTCTCATCACCACCTCTAGTCTTCATCTTAGGGGAGTTTGTTATGTGCTTTAGCTTGTATCTATTGTGTTTTATACTTTCTCTTTCATTGATGTTAAACTAGACTCCCAAGGTCGCCGGGAATCCGGTGAACCTTGGGATGAACTTGCTTGTATGAATAGTTGATTTACATGTATGGTATTTGTGTAGTTTATGGTTCAAGCTTGGTGCACTTTGATGTATTGGTATGCATGAGAACTCTGTGTATCGATTTCTAGGTTATACTAGGTTGCGTGACCATCGCCTTAGTATTAGACACACCAAGTTTGGAAGGGATACATGTACGAATACGCCGTGACCATTGGGTATTTGTACCCCTCCAACAATTAGGGTTGAGCCTAGATGTTGTGTTTGACTTAATTCGGGATTTCCCTAGGCTTAATGCAATCGTGTGAGGATTTGGGCTGAAGCAATTCCGTATTCCAATACTCATACCGGATTAGGGGTTATCACCGTGACCATCGGGGTGACCTACCTTTGGACATCTCTTGGCCTAACCACCTTTGCCTGTGTAATTTGAGTATCCTTCTAGCTTTAGTAGTCCCGAGGGGATCCTCGCCCGGGGACCTCGAACTTTCATTGTTACTTGCATCCTTAGTTTGCTTATTTGGTGAGCCTTAGTCCACTTGTTTATAGTTCTCTTTTTTGTTAGTTTTCTAATCTTGTTTCAAATCTATATTTGGTAGACTAGACAGTGTCATCTAGAGGAGAGTAATAGCAGCTCTTGGGACCCCAGGGAATACGACCCCCTCGTGCGTGCGTGAGGTGTATTACTTGGCGACCCGTGTGCTTGCGGTTAAGTCATCACTTCCCTTGACTTCAACCTCCAAATGTGAGCCCTAGGATGTAGATTCTTCCCAAAACTTTGCTCTCCTCGCCAAATCCTAGCCGAGATCGCCGTCCAAAAGCTCCTTCTTCCTCAGAACTAAGGTGGTGGTGAGAGGCTCCAAGAGAAAGACCCAAGTGTCCTGAAAGAACCCCTCCAAATCCCATAAAAGGGTAAATTCATGCCTCTTCACGGGTGAGCTCACGGTCCATATATGGCCCGTGAGTTAGCCTATAATGTGGGATGAAAGAATCTGCAAAGTTGCGAAACTACTACAGTACTGCTACAGTGAAACTGCTACAGTACTTTCTGCCCCCCAAATTCCTTGCGGTTAACACACATCAAGAACAGGGGCAAGAAGATAAACAGCTAAATGCACGACCTCAAGCTCAATAGTAAAGAACTTCACAAGCACAAATGGATAGAAATCAAGAAATGAGCTGTTCAGTGAATAGCCAAGTAATACTAGCTCTATTTCTCCTAGAGTGCCTCGTGAGTGTGTGCTAACTCCCACCTAGACCTCCACATCCTAGATTACCCTAGGATGACCATTCACCCCACACACAATGAAAATGGCATTAAAAATGTTAAATACATCCTCAACACTCAGTTAAGAGTCCTTCGGTTCCTAGATAAAACTTTAGCTCCTAAGTGACTACACAGCGAGCACCAAGGGATTATGAGACTTTATTACTCGCACGTATATACAGACATACACTTTTTTTTTATTATATGAGTCCCCGACTAACATAGACTGCACAAAAATCTTTCAGACGGATGCACATGCTGACCAGGCACAAGAGCCACCCATCCTACTCGATTACAGTCTACATAGACGCATTCATGCTATACTAGCAGAGGAATACTGTCATAGACTCCTTTTTTTTTTTTTTTGGACTATCTCTCAAATCCCCTGGTTAAACCCACTACAACAGTTCACTTTAGGCTAAAGAAAACAATAAAGGAACACAAAAGCTCTTAAAGGAGTATTGAAAATAGAATTTAACAATCTAATGCCAAAATTATCATGATGGGTTAGTTGGAGTATACAAAGTGGAAGTGATCATGAACAAGTACAAGTGAAACAGAGCTACATGCAAGCACAGGTAAAGTACAGCTCACAACTATCATTCTACCATGCCAGGAAGTCCTTAACAATAAAATCATAGCTATCATAGGTAGTCCAAGCATGCATAGATAAAAGGTACTCCAAAAATCCATCCCCACACCTAAAGCTGTACATTGTCCCCAATGTACATGAGTCAGCAAAATAGGGTGGGACATACATGATAATTACAAGTAAATGGAGTAAAAGAAACTTCCCTAACAGCTGATGAAGTATGTAAAGTGATCCTCTAGTTTGTTGGGGCAAATAGTGCAGTGAGGGCGTGGAGTGTGAAACCCAGTACAAACGTCCTGAAAATACAAAACAAAAGCGCAGATCACAACTCCAGAAATGAAAATAGTAGAAAAGAGCAAGTAGAGCAGAATCTCAAAACAACCAGATAAAGTTTAGTAGGGACGAAGCCCTAGCTAACTCAAGAGTACAAAGTACAACACAAAATAGGAAATGTAGCTAACACAGAAATAAAAACAACAAAGTAAAATGGCAAGCATGCTGTGTGAGTCTAGGGGTCAGAAGGAAATGATGGGGCTGCGCAGGTGGTGTCTGCAGAGGTGGTGCCGACTGACGATGAAGAGCTACGCAAGAATGCTAAGATGTCGGCGGCGGTGGTCTCAATGCGGCTCACCGAGGCCGTCAGCATCTGCAACTGTTCGCGGACCTCGGCACGGAATGTCTCAAATCTCTCCTCAAGTGAATGTCGACGCTCCCTGGGTGCAGCATCATCGTCCGCCTCGGACTTGGACTGAGACTGAGACTCGGTGTCATGAGATGGGCCGGGGTCAGTCTGGCGTCGCACCATCCTATGGGTACTACCCCGCCGCTCAACATTACCAATACACACCAGTGTCTGCATGCTGAATGGTGCAACTGCACCCACAACTGTCCTGCCTTGTGTTCTCTCAATAAGTCCCATACCCTTGATCATGCGCGTGATGTAGGGCCCTGCATAAATGGATCCAAGGTGAACAAACTTTCCCTGATGAGCAAAAACGTCGGCGACCAAGTAACCCATATGAAGGGGGTACCGCTGTATGATACTGTACAACGTCAGTAGGTCCGTGCGTGATTGATAAGTGCTTGTGTTATAGTAACGCGAAGCGTTATTATCTTACAATGAGCATACATTTTATCGTATTTTATCACAAAATAGTGTGCATTTATGTATTCTTATGCATTATAGGTTTGTGGAGCCAAGTTGGAAAAGAAGAACGAAGTTAGATCGTGTTCGCCGTTGTTGGGGAGGTTTTCGGGCCAAGCAAGGAACAAGGCACGAGCTTAGACTTGTTAGTGTGTGCCAACCTCCTTTGGAGGGGCACAAAGGCAGTCACATTCACAATAAATCTAAACTCGTGTTGCTTAGGAGTACTGTAGCAGCACTATAGCTTGGGAGTGTAGTAAAACACTGTAGCAAGCTACTGTTTACTTTCAGCCGAATTTCAAAATTCCAGAGAATTCACACGGGCGTGTGGAATTAACACACGGCCGTGTGAATTAATTTTTCAGCAGACAGAAACTTCACACGCCCGTGTGTTAATTCCACACGGCCGTGTGAAGTCCCGATAAGTCCAAATTTAAAGCCGCACATAGCCTATTAATAGCCCGATTTGGGAGACTTTTTACGAAGCTTTTGACCTATCTTTGTCCCCAACTTCTGGAGAGTGCGGCTAGGGTTTTGGAGAGGACTTTGTGGAGGATTGGAGCGCGTCATCGGCATCGACATCGACGTTCGACGGCCACACAAGACCACGGGCACACCATATGCGAGGGGGTTTTCATCAATGCTTTTACTTTATTCTTTCTTTCATATTTTGATGAACATGTATAGCTCCATGAGGAGCTAAACACTCGTGGGTATTCGGACTTGTAAAACCCTAGGATTATTATGTTTCTATGATATTGCTATTGTGTTTTTCCATAATTGATGAATAAATCGAGTTTTAATTTTAATTATCTTGTGCTATTGTTTTTCCCTTAGCCGTGACACTAAGGTTGAGAGCAATCTAGGTTATTCTTTGGAGGTGTGACAACTCCTATAGGGTTAGACTCCTTAAGATTGAAGAGGGTTGAGAGGGAGAGTTGTGAGGTAGCGATGTACCCCTTTCCCTTCCGGTGTGATTTCTCCCTATCTCCGTTTCCTTGGTTAATTAGCTATCAAGATAGAGTGTTAGGGCTCAATCTAGACTAGTATTCTTCCACCTGGACCAAAGGGTTAGAACTACATAGAGGAACAGGTTTTATCACTAGAAATCCCTAGAGCTTAAAGCAATCCCACGTAGTGTTAGGGTTAGGAAAAATAGACTCCCCTGGGGCTTAGTTGACAGGTCAACAAGAGTCAAGGGTCGTAGTGAATCCTAATACCGAGACATAATGTTGGGGTTAGTAACGGTTGACCTCAAGTTTTGGGACCGTGAGTTTAAGGATATCCTCGACTCAATTAACATCAATAGGAAAGTATAATAGCATAGTCTTGCACTAGAAGCATAAGTCCTAGAGGTAACTTGTCCGGATACCCTATCTCATCCATTGCTAATCTTTCTCTTTTAACTTCTACTTGCTTTTCTCTTATCTTTCATCTCTCTATTTACTTTCTTGTCTTTTATTCTAATTGCTTCCATAAATTCACTCATCACTCCGATTATTACTTTTCATACACCGCATAACTAAATAGCAAATTCTTGTGTTTTAAATTTTTATTCCCTGTGGATTCGACTAGCTACTCACTAAGGTAATTTTATTACTTCGACAAGCCCGTGCACTTGCTGAATACATGCAAGGCGTCGTGTCAAGTTTTTGGCGCCGTTGCTGGGGAATAGGCGTATTTTTAATACTTGTTTTTGTTATTTTAGTTATTCACTTCGTTTTCTATCTCATACTTTCTTTATCTATCACCATTCTCACCGATTCTCTTCTCTTTAATTTCAGTTTACCGAGGGAATGTTTAACGCAAGCGTAGCTTTTGATACATTTGTGGGAATAGTTAAGGAAGTGGAGCAGAAAATGCAGTTGTTTATCGCACAACCACTTCCAAATTATATTCAGTGTGAGCAAACAGTGAGACAACCTTTTACAGAAATAGTGAATAGTATTGATCAGTTTTGCAAGGAGCAGAACATGAATTACGAATTGGGCAGTGTGTTGGACGAATTTGATAAATCAGCTCTAGCTTCTTCAAAAAGTGACACAGAAGAAACCCTTGAGAAGGTTCTTGCACAGTTTGAATCAGGTTATTGGGAACACAAGCAAGAAGTCTTTTCAATAGGAATTGTAGACCTGATAGAGGAAGCTTGTGAGATGGGGATTAGATTGAAACCCCAGGACCAACCCAAGGAGTGTAATTTAGAGAAGGTTTCAGGGTACATTAATGAACAACAAGCTACTAAATTTGAAGAAATTGACAGATTAAAGCAGGAGCACCGACTTCGACCGTCCATCGATGAGCCACCTGATTTGGAGTTGAAAACACTTCCAGAGCACTTAGAATATGCATTTCTGGCAGAAGAGATGAACTTGCCGTGATTACAACATCAAATCTCTCTTTGGAACAAAAAGTCAAATTGGTGAATGTGTTGAAGAAACACAAGTCTGCGCTTGCATGGAAAATTGCAGACCTAAAGGGAATAAACCCCTCATTCTGTACACATAAGATTTTAATGGAGGACAACTTCAAATCGGTAATCCAACCTCAAAGAAGATTAAACCCAAACATGAAAGAAGTTGTAAAGGCAGAAGTGGAAACTACTGGATGCAGGAATTATTTATCCAATTTCTGATAGTGCTTGTGCAAGTCCTACGCAAGTGGTTCCAAAGAAAAGTTGGATGACAGTGATCAGGAATGAGAGAAATGAACTCATCCCAACTAGAACAGTCACACGATGGAGAGTTTGCATTGATTACAGAAGGCTGAATGATGCAACCCGAAAGGATCATTTCTCATTGCCATATATTGATCAAATGTTGGAGCGATTGGCAGGTCACCAGTTTTACTGCTTTCTAGATGGGATGTCAGGATACTTTCAGATTCCCATTGCTCCGGAAGATCAAGGGAAGACAACTTTTACTTGTCCCTATGGAACGTTTGCATATAGACGAATGCCGTTCGGTTATGCAGTGCACCTGCTACATTCCAACACTGTATGACCGCTATTTTCGATGATCTTGTCAAAGTTATAATGGAAGTTGATAAGTGTCTAAATGTATGTGTTTTAACATACATATTTTGTTCACTTAGCATGTGTTTTTATATGAATGGATGCCCGTTTTATGCTTAATTGAGCATTATTTATGTTGTAGGGCATGGAGGAGCCATGAGGAACATGATAATACGATTTGGGCGAAAAAAAAGGATGAAGAATCAGGGTGCTGGAGTACTGCAGCATACGGGGCCGTATAAGGGGCCGTGAGAATCAAAAGACAGTAGTTTTCAACTAGCCCCTACGGCCCCCTATCCACCCCGGGATCCATTCATCCACCCCGGGATGCACCCCCACATGAGACAGGTTTTGCCCTATTTTTGCCTATCTATCCACCCCGGGATGGATCTATCCACCCCGGGATCCTGCGGGAGTATATATAGAGGTTTTTAGGGCACACAAAGGGTACTTCTTGGCCGGCATCTAAAGGAAAGAAACGAAGAAATCTTTGAGGAGACGACGATTTGGAGCCAAGGAAGGAGGCAAGAACATCATTTTGAAGGGGAGAAGCTTCACCATCAAGGAGGCAAGGATCCAAGACAAGGGGAAGCGTCATTCGGCATCTCTTGGACGGAGGAAAGCGTCATTTGGCCGGACCTCCACCTCCTCCTTCATCATTTCATCTAGGGAGTGTCATTTATGAGCTTTTTAAGTGATTTACTTTGTATTTTTGTTGTTACTTGCTTGATGGCACACTAGACCCCCAAGGCCACCGGATGTTGGTGAACCTTGGGGGGTTTATCATGTATTTTGGATGATCTTTACTTAATTGCAAGCTTGGTTTGGTTTAAGATTTAGTTCATTGTGCCTCATGTCTAGAACTACCACATGGAGAGATCCGTAGTTCTTTCTTGAATTATACACGTAGACGTGACCTACTCACGTGTATTAGGTCATTAATGAATTAAAAGGGGTTACTTGTATTGGCACACCGAGAAATTGGGTGTCGATAGCCCTCCGAGCTTTAAGGATAGACTAGGGTTTAGTGTATCCTTATTTTGGGATCTCCTTATACTTAATGCAATCGTAGGGATGTTGGTTAGGAAGAGATTCCAACCAATATCCGTATGGGATTAGGGTTCAATCGCCGAGAAATTGGGGTTGATCTAATCTTGAGATCCTTCGGTCTAAATCAACCAAGCTACCTTTCATCCTTCATCCATGTATCATGATGACCCCTCAAGGGGATCCACATCCATAGGCCTTTACTCTTCATTGTAGCACTTGCAACCACATTGTATGCTTTTAAATTTGTTTAATCATATCGTATTTATCTCTTTGCTTTAGTAGAACAAACATCCATGCTTGTGTTGTTAGGTTAGATAATAGGCGATGGAGGAGTAAGAGTAGCTCCTTAACCCCGTGGAATACGACCCTCGTGCTTTTGTGCGAGGTATTACTTGGCGACCCGTGCGCTTGCGGATCGATTCAATCAAGTTTTTGGCGCCGTTGCCGGGGACATCAAGGAATTCTAGGAAACTTCTAGCCTATTGCTCTAGCCATTTACTTTTTGTCTCTTTTCTTTTCTCTTATTTTCATTTCTTTTGGGCTTGACTTGTTCTATCTTTCTTGATTTGTGCAAGGTACTGTGTATGACACGTGGAAATCCATCAAACTTGGTGGAGCCGGATAGTGAGATTGAAAGGACCTTGCATCGGAGGTTGAGAGAAATTGGTGAAGACCCGATTGAACAAGGCGTTCAAGTTGAGACTAGTGAATCATCAATCATGGCCGAAGAGAGACGAACGTTATCCGAATACGAGAGGCCACAATTTACGGGTGAAGAATTTAGTGTCCAAGCACCCACCATCGCCACCAACAATTTTGAAATAAAAGCAAGCACAATTGGCATGATTCAAAATTCGGTGCAATTCAATGGTTTTGCAAATGAAGACGCACACGATCACCTCGCCCGTTTTCTCCAAATTTGCTCTACTTTCAAGATAAATGGAGTGACGGATGATGTAATTCGATTGCGACTCTTCCCATTCAGCCTAAGGGATGGTGCATATCGGTGGCTCACATCTCTACCCCCGGGGTCGATTAAAACTTGGAAAGACATGGTAGAGAAATTCCTTGGGAGATACTTTCCCCCAAGTAAGGCGGCGAAGTTGAGGCAAGAAATTTCAGCTTTTAAACAAGGGGAGTCCGAGACTTTATTTGAAGCTTATGAAAGATTCAAGGATCTCCTTAGAAGATGTCCTCATCATGGTTATGCTTCGTGGATGCGGGTACAAATTGTTTACAATGTACTGAACTATTCAACCCGCCAATTAATCGACGCCGCAGCTGGTGGATCCCTTAGCAACAAGTACCCCGAGGTAGCCGAACAACTACTTGAGAATATGGCAAGTAATGAATCTCATTGGGCCTCAAGAGGAACACCACAGAAAGGGGCCGGAATTTATGAAGTTAAGGCCGATGATGCTCTAGCCGCAAAGGTCGAGATGTTGTCCAGGAAGATTGATATGCTCATGGGTAGCAGTTCCAAGTCTGAAGCCATCATGAGTTGTAGCACTTATGGTGGTGCACATACGGCCGCCCAATGTCCTATTGCTAGCTCCTCCGTCGCACCCATTGAGTCTGTTGACTACATAGGGGGCCCAAGGCCGCAAGGAAATCCTTACAGCTCTACCTACAATCCGGGGTGGAAATACCACCCTAACTTCTCTTGGAATCAAGGACAGCAACAAAAGGGTGGCCCCCCTCAGAATCCTCAAGCACAACCACCTTTGCAAGAGAAGAGATTTACCACCGAAGATGTACTTGCCAAGTTCATGATTGGCACCGAATCACGATTTAACAGTATAAATTCGCAACTCAGTGACTTTGGGTCCATTATGAGAAATCTTCAAGCCTCGGTGCAATCTCTTGAGCATCAAGTGGGGCAACTTGCCAAGGCAAATGCAGAACGACCTTCGGGAAGTCTTCCTAGCAACACCGAAGAGAACCCAAGGGAGCAACTGAAGGCCATTGCCCTAAGAAGTGGAAGGCAAGTGGAGACAAGGGTCGAAATTGACCCAAGTGTCAAGGAAGCAGGGATAACCCTCGTGGAAGATCCCAAATCTGCTGAAAAAGTTGTTGAGAAGGATGATCGGGGAGGAAACAATGAATCTCATCTTCGGGGAAAATCAAATCCACCCGAGTACAAGCCTCCAATTCCCTATCCGGCTAGATTGAAACAAGACAAGGAGGATGTGCAGTTTAGAAAATTCATCAACATCTTCAAACAACTCCACATTAATATCCCGATCGTTGAAGCTTTAACGCAAATGCCCAAGTATGCCAAGTTTCTAAAGGAGCTCCTCACCAATAAAAGAAAATTAGAAGAGGAAGGCACCGTGGCGCTCTCGGGAAATTGTTCGGCTATTTTAGAGAAGAAGCTCCCACAAAAATTGAGAGATCCGGGGAGTTTCATAATTCCTTGTGTGCTTGAAGGAGGAGTTCGAGAAAATGCATTAGCGGATTCGGGGGCAAGCATCAACGTCATGCCCTACACCATGTATTTGAAGCTTGGATTGGATGAACTTATACCCACAAGGATGACTTTACAATTGGCGGATCGATCAACAAGAAAGCCTCGTGGGATTGTGGAGGATGTGATTGTTCGAGTTGACAAATTGGTCTTTCCCGTGGATTTTGTCATTATGGACATTGATGAAGATGTGGAGACACCGTTAATTCTTGGTCGGCCATTCTTAAGTACCTCGGGTGCCCTAATTGATCTCAAGGGAGGAAAATTAACACTAAGGGTTGGAGAGGAGGAAGCAGTGTACACATTGCCGGCGGCCATGAAGCACTCTCTTGACCATGATGACAAACTTTATTTTATTGATGAAACTGACCTCTTGATTTCTAATTGTGTGCAGGAGGTATTGTCGTTGAATCCCTTGGATGAGTATTTGAAAGAACTAGGGGATGAAGAACAAGAAGAAGAAGCCCACTTCCCCCCTCCAAATAATAACCTAAAGCAACCAAAGGAGAAGGCAATATGCACCAATGCCAAAGAAAAGGAGAAAAAGGAATCAATGTTGAAGACAATTTGGAGGGAAGTACGGGGGAAGAAAAAGAAAGGTACCAACCCCCGTCGTTCAAAATCTCATGGAGGGAAGGTAAAATTTGAACCCCTCTTTGATCATGAAAAAGTTAATGTCTATTCGTTGATGTCTTTGAACTTGCCGGGTAACAATGTTGTTTCAAGCTTAACCGGGGGTAACTTCAAGCTCTTTGAACCCCCATGAGGTAAGAAAAAAGGTACGTCAGGCTCGTGACGTTAAACAAGCGCTTCTTGGGAGGCAACCCAAGCATTCGGGGGTCTTTAGTTCACTTTTTGTATTTTGGATGTTCATCTTATTGTTGTAGTCGCCGTTTTTCTTTACTAGCTTTGAAATTGAATAAGTCCATGCTAGCTATTCTCTTGTCATCTTAAGAGTGGTGTAATCATTTTATTTGTTGAGTGTTGCTTGTTTTTGTTGTCATTTTGTGCATTAGATCGATTTGTTTCATGTTTCGTTCAAGTTGGTGGTGTTCTATAATGTTTCAATGTCATCCTTAGCCATTTGGAGAAGAAAAATTCCAACTTTTGAGTGATTTCCAGGTCCTCACGGCCCTAAGGGGGCCGTTTGGAGGGCCATGAGACGATTCCAGTGAGTTTGGCTTGTGTCTCACGGCCCCCCTCACGGCCGTATATGGGGCCGTGACAAATTTCCAGTGAAAATGGCCTAGGGCTCACGGTCCCCTTCACGGCCGTGAGAGGGGCCGTATGCCACGGGTCCTGGACCTATATCTTCACCATTTTCTTCATAACTCTCTCATTTCTCATCCGTTTTCCCTCATTCTTTCGCCATTTTTCTTCATTTTTCTTCCTCTACACGAATCTACTACTTCCAAGGACCTAATTTGCATGATTTATTGGGAGTTTTGCCATCATCTTCGCCTATCCTTTAAGGTACCCCTTTCTAAACCCTAGGTGTTGAGCATGAATGTTTCTTCTTCCTCTCCCCTATTTTTCAAGTTGAATGGATGCCAATGTTGTGGGAGTTTGGTTGTGTGTTGTTTTTGTCAGTTTTTTGAGTAATTTGAAAGCTTTGTAAAAATTTTTATGCTCCATGTACAAGGGAAGCTCTTGCAAAAATTTTTTTGGGAGTTACTGTAGCAATTTTTTTTAATTCTTTCACACTCCTCCATGAGCACCCTTGATTTTATTGTATTTGGGCCTATTATTGTATCATCTTTGTTATCCAATAGCAACACTTGCAATATGAGTGAATTGGACATCATGATATTGAACGAACATGGATTTGCTTGGATGATGTTTTTGTTCCATTGTTTTTCTTTTGTTAGTTGTTTGTTGTGTTTGTGTTTATTCTTGTTGTGTTCTTTTTGTGTTTGGTTTTAGTTTTTGCTTGATTACTCCCCGTCCCTCCTTTCTAAATTTTGTGGAATGATGATGTGCCCTTTTTGCCTTGCAGGCATTGAGGGTAGTTTGGTGAGCCTCCCCACATTTTGTGGAAGCCGGGCCCGACATGTAGAGCTCGCCGTACACTTTTGTCGGGTCACACTTCGCCATTTTTACCAAATAAACCGGGGAAGTTTGTTTTCACCCTCCTCCTTTGTTATTATTGTGTATATTGCCTCTATTTTTATGATTAGTGTACATTGAGGGCAATGTACAACACTAGGTGTGGGGATGGGTGTATCTACATGTATTAGGTCAACTTTACATGCTAGTGTCATCAATGATGGCTTGTTACTTTCTTGTGAGATCCTTCAAGTATGAATTAATGATTGATTTGAGTTACTTTTTTTTGTTGTGCTCTATTGAATCCTGTTTCACCTCTAGTATTGTTCTGTGCACTGAGTCTTTTGTTGATGCCCTGGGAATAGCCTGCTTGACTTTCTTAACTCTCTTGTATGCCTAACACACAATTTTGAGTACTTAGCCTTAGACTACTAAGTTCTATCCTTCAATGAACTCTTAAGAACTTCTAAGTCTTGTTGAGCTAATCCTAGGTTTGTTACTTGTAGTGCAGTCTAAAGGTTTGATCTAGGGTATGTAAAACAAAAAAAAAAAAAAAAAAGTCTATGTCAGTATTCCTCTGCTAATGGAGCATGAATGCGTCTATGTAGACTGTAATCGAGTAGTTGGGTGACTCTTGTGCCTAACCAGCATGTGCATCCTCCAGAAAGATTTTTGTGCAGTCTACGTTAGGCGGACTCAAAAAAAAAAAAAAAAAAAAAAAAAAAAAAAAAAAAAAAAAAAAAAAAAAAAAAAAAAAAAAAACCCTAGTGATCACTTACACTGCCTACTTGAGGTTGTCAGTAGAAATGGGGTTTGATTTCAAGTTGTAGAATTAGAAGGATCTTAATTGTTCATTGGAGTGGCACTTAGCTTTCTAAGACTTAGTACTCTGTACTTGTGGAGTGATTAGCATATAGAGCTGTACTGATTGAAGTCATAGGGCTAGACCATGTCAGGGCAAATGAGATGAAAGATTCACTTACACTGTACAGACATATAAGAGGTGAGACAGGATCTGTTTATTGTACGTATTGACTGTAACTCGACATCTGTATATCATTATTCTATACTTGTATAATCTCGTATTTATTTGAGCCGGAGATGTACATTTAGCCACTTATCATTCCCTTTGTTTTTCATGATTTGTTTGCTTGGGGACAAGCAAACGCTTAGGTGTGGGGATGTTTGATAAGTGTCTAAATGTATGTGTTTTAACATACATATTTTGTTCACTTAGCATGTGTTTTTATATGAATGGATGCCCGTTTTATGCTTAATTGAGCATTATTTATGTTGTAGGGCATGGAGGAGCCATGAGGAACATGATAATACGATTTGGGCGAAAAAAAAGGATGAAGAATCAGGGTGCTGGAGTACTGCAGCATACGGGGCCGTATAAGGGGCCGTGAGAATCAAAAGACAGTAGTTTTCAACTAGCCCTCACGGCCCCCTATCCACCCCGGGATCCATTCATCCACCCCGGGATGCACCCCCACATGAGACAGGTTTTGCCCTATTTTTGCCTATCTATCCACCCCGGGATGGATCTATCCACCCCGGGATCCTGCGGGAGTATATATAGAGGTTTTTAGGGCACACAAAGGGTACTTCTTGGCCGGCATCTAAAGGAAAGAAACGAAGAAATCTTTGAGGAGACGACGATTTGGAGCCAAGGAAGGAGGCAAGAACATCATTTTGAAGGGGAGAAGCTTCACCATCAAGGAGGCAAGGATCCAAGACAAGGGGAAGCGTCATTCGGCATCTCTTGGACGGAGGAAAGCGTCATTTGGCCGGACCTCCACCTCCTCCTTCATCATTTCATCTAGGGAGTGTCATTTATGAGCTTTTTAAGTGATTTACTTTGTATTTTTGTTGTTACTTGCTTGATGGCACACTAGACCCCCAAGGCCACCGGATGTTGGTGAACCTTGGGGGGTTTATCATGTATTTTGGATGATCTTTACTTAATTGCAAGCTTGGTTTGGTTTAAGATTTAGTTCATTGTGCCTCATGTCTAGAACTACCACATGGAGAGATCCGTAGTTCTTTCTTGAATTATACACGTAGACGTGACCTACTCACGTGTATTAGGTCATTAATGAATTAAAAGGGGTTACTTGTATTGGCACACCGAGAAATTGGGTGTCGATAGCCCTCCGAGCTTTAAGGATAGACTAGGGTTTAGTGTATCCTTATTTTGGGATCTCCTTATACTTAATGCAATCGTAGGGATGTTGGTTAGGAAGAGATTCCAACCAATATCCGTATGGGATTAGGGTTCAATCGCCGAGAAATTGGGGTTGATCTAATCTTGAGATCCTTCGGTCTAAATCAACCAAGCTACCTTTCATCCTTCATCCATGTATCATGATGACCCCTCAAGGGGATCCACATCCATAGGCCTTTACTCTTCATTGTAGCACTTGCAACCACATTGTATGCTTTTAAATTTGTTTAATCATATCGTATTTATCTCTTTGCTTTAGTAGAACAAACATCCATGCTTGTGTTGTTAGGTTAGATAATAGGCGATGGAGGAGTAAGAGTAGCTCCTTAACCCCGTGGAATATGACCCTCGTGCTTTTGTGCGAGGTATTACTTGGCGACCCGTGCGCTTGCGGATCGATTCAATCAGAAGTATTCATGGATGACTTCTCTGTGTTTGGTGACTCCTTTGATATATGTTTAAGGAACTTAGAACGAGTGCTGATAAGATTTGAGGAGACAAATCTCATGCTAAATTGGGAGAAGTGTCACTTCATGGTTCAGGAAGGTATCGTTCTCGGGCACAAGATTTCCTATATGGGTATGGAGGTGGACAAGGCAAAAATTGAAGTCATAGATAAACTTCCTCCACCAACAAACATTAAGGGAATCCAGAGTTTTCTAGGGCATGCAGGTTTCTACAGACGGTTCATCAAGGATTTTTCAAAGATCACTCAACCGTTGACCAAGCTTCTCGAAAAAGATGCTCCGTTTGACTTTGGGGAAGATTGTGCAGTAGCCTTTAAAGCGTTAAAAGAAAAACTGGTTCAACCTCTGATTCTGATCACCCCAGACTGGAATGAACTGTTTGAGCTTATGTGCGATGCTAGTGTCTATGCTGTCGGAGCAGTTTTGGGACATAGGAGAGGTAAGCAATTCCAACCCATCTATTATGCAAGTAAGACTCTCACAGATACACAGGAGAATTACACTACTACAGAGAAGGAATTGTTAGCAGTTGTGTTCGCCCTCAATAAGTTCAGGCCGTATCTTATTTTATCAAGAGTTATCGTGTTTACAGACCATTCAGCTCTCCATTACCTCATGAACAAAGTTGATGCGAAACCAAGATTGATCCGTTGGATATTACTTCTACAGGAGTTTGACATGGAGATAAAGGATAAGAAAGGAACTGAAAACGTAGTAGCGGATCACTTGTCACGATTAGAAGGTAGCATTGGACAAGAGCCATCAAGCAAGGAGATCAATGATTTCTTCCCGGAGGAGCACTTGTACTCGATTCAGGAATCAACTTTATAAGGTGATACCCCATGGTTTGCAGACTTTGCTAATTACTTGTCAGGAAAGGTCCTTAAGCAAGGGCTCACGTTCCAGCAAAAGAAAAAGTTCTTTAGCGACTTGAAGAATTACTTCTGGGATGATCCATTCCTCTTCCGGATCTGTGCGGATCATATAGTTTGGAGGTGCGTGTCAAGGGAGGAAGGATGGGATATCCTTGCTCATTGTCATTCAGGACCCGTTGGGGGCCATTATGCGTCAAGTAGAACCGCAGAAAAAGTCTTGGCGGCAGGATTTTATTGGCCGACTCTCTTTCACGATGCACACCAGTTTGTTCTTCATTGCGATAATTGTTAAAGGGCAGGGAATTTCTCTCGACGGGATGAGATGCCTCAAAATCCTATGCAAATTTTATGAGGTATTCGAGGTGTGGGGCATTGATTTCATAGGCCCGTTTCCAAAGTCTAACGGGAACCAATACATATTAGTGGCAGTTGATTATGTCTCCAAATGGGTCGAAGCACAAGCGTTGCCGAGTAATGATGCTAGAACTATGGTGAAATTCTTAAAGAGGTTGTTTACTCGGTTTGGAACTCCGCGAGTCATCATTAGTGATCGAGGGACACACTTTTGCAATGTTCAATTAGAGAAAGTATTGAAACGATACGGGGTACGCCACCGCCTTGCCACTCCATATCATCCCCAGACTAGTGGTCAAGTAGAAGTCACTAATAGAGAACTCAAACGGATCTTGAAGAAGTCTGTGGAGCAAGGGATGCGGGACTGGTCTGAACGGCTGGATGACACACTCTGGGCCCATCGCACAGCATATAAGACGGCCATAGGAACTACTCCGTATAATCTAGTTTACGGGAAGTCATGTCATTTACCCGTGGAGCTTGAACATAATGCATATTGGGCAATCAAGGCAATGAACTTCGATTTGAGAAGAGCGGGTGAACAAAGACTGCTTCATCTTAATAAGCTCAATGAATGGAGATTGAAAGCATATAAGAATGCTAGAATTTACAAGGAGAAAATTCAAAAGTCGGTGACCAAGTTCTACTATTCAATACCCGGTTGTGACTCTTCCCCGAAAAGCTAAAGCATGACAAGCATATCAAATTACCTAAAGAGTTCAAAGTCGGTGACCAAGTTCTACTATTCAATTCCCGGTTGTGACTTTTCCCCGAAAAGCTAAAGGCTAGATGGTTTGGCCCATACACAGTCACTCATGTATCACCCCTTGGTTCAATTGAGATTACTCATCCGGAGAAGGGCACGTTCAAAGTAACAGACAACGGCTGAAGCCATACTTTGGCGGCGAGGTTTGTAATGATGCTAAAGAGATATTCTTTCTTCAACCTCCATAAGGTAAGACAGGTACATCAAGCTAAGTGATGTTAAACAAGCGCTTCTTGGGAGACAACCCAAGGGTTTTACAGCTTTTCTAGGAACTAGTTTAGTTTTAGCATGAATAAAAGTACTAGTGTTGGTGTCTTCATCATATATGCGTGTGCTGAGAATTCTCGTTAATCTTTTGATGTTTTTGTGTGCCTAAATGTTGTTTAACGAAGTTTTGAGTCATTTGAGCATGTTTTCATAGATCTCTGGTCATGTTTTTATTGTCTATACAGGCTCTAAAGTGTTATAATTGCGTTTCTGAAATTTTCTGTAGAGCATGTAAATTTTCTAAGTCATCCAGAGAAGACACACGGCCGTGCGGAATTTCCACACGGGCGTGTGTTACCGTTCAGAGCTCAAACAGAGAGTCCACAGGGGCGTGTTCATGCCCTTGTGAATGATCCAGCGAAGGTACACGGCCGTGTGGAATTAACACACGGCCGTATGGTACCAAATAGGGCTCAACCAGAGAAGACACAGGGGCGTGACCTTGCCCCTGTGAAAAACTTCAGAAGGGGCACACGGCAGTGTGGAATTTCCACACGGCCGTGTGAGAATTTGCAGAACTTAAGCTCTCGTTCCAGAGAGTCCACAGGGGCGTGTGGGTGCCCCTGTGAGAAACATGGTGTTATGGCACACGGCCGTGTGAAACTCTGCAGAAATCCCTCTGTTTTCCTGAGAAACCACAGTGGCGTGTGGCTACCCCTGTGGGAGGACTTCTGAAAGGCACACGGCCTTGTGGAACACTTAGCAAATCTTGGGATGAACCAGAGAAGCCACAGGGGCGTGTGAGAGCCCCTGTGGCTGACTTTGTGTTCTTGGCTAGGTTGGGCACACGGCCGTGTCGAATTAACACACGGCCGTGTGAAGATTTTAAGAGACCTTCTGTGGTTTCCCTATAATCCACAGGGGCGTGTACAAGCCCCTGTGGAGTCTCCTATGAAGGCACACGGCCGTGTGGATGTCTTACTGATAAGTGCTTGTGTTGTAGTAACGCGAAGCGTTATTATCTTACAAATGAACATACTTTTATCAGATTTTATCACTAAATAGTGTGCGTTTGTGTATTCTTGAGCATTGTAGGTTTCGTGGAGCTAAGTTGGAAAAGAAGAACGAAGTTAGGTCGTGTTCGCCGTTGTTGGGAGGTTTTCAGACCAAGCAAGGAACAAGGCACGAGGTTAGACTTGTGAGTGTGTGCCAACCTCCTTTGGAGGGGCACAAAGGCAGTCACATTCACAACAAGTCTAACTCGTGTAGCTTAGGAAAACTTCACCAAGAAGGAGACTCGAAGCAATAGGCACGATCTACCATTGATTGTGTGCCCAATTCAATGGCCTCGATGAAGAAACAACATATTCGGGAGCATTTCGGAGAGTACTGCAGCAACACTGTAGCTTGTTACTGTAGCGAATCACTGTAGCAAGTTACTGTGCACTTCTGCCGAAGAGTCAAGGTTCCAGAGAATTCACACGGGCGTGTGGAATTAACACACGGCCGTGTGAACTAATTTTCCAGCAAACCAGAGACGTCACACGGGCGTGTGGAATTAACACACGCCGTGTGGATTGATTTTCCAGCAAGCTAGAAACTTCACACGGGCGTGTGGAATTTCCACACGCCTGTGTGAAGTAATTTTCAGGAAAGACAGAAACTTCACACGGGCGTGTGGAAATTCCACACGGCCGTGTGAATTCCCGATAACATAAAATTTAAAGCCGCACTCAGCCTATTTAAAGCCGATTTGGAGACTTTTTGAAGAATCTTTTGACCTATCTTTCTCCCCAACTTCTGGAGAGGGCGGCTATTGTTTCGAAGAGGACTTTGTGGAGGATTGGAGCGTGTCATCGGCATCGTCACCGACGTTCGATGGCCGCACAAGACCACGGCCACACCATACGCGAGGGGATTTTCATTGATGTCTTTAGTTTGTTCTTTCTTTCATAAATTGATGAACATGTATAGCTCCATGAGGAGCTAAACCCCTCGTGGGTATTCGGACTTGTAAAACTCTAGGATAATTATGTTTCTTTGACATTGTTATTATGCTTTTCCATTAATTGATGAATAAATTCGAGTTTCAATTTTAGATTTCTTGTGCTATTGTTTTCTCTTAGCCGTGACACTAAGGATTGAGAACAATCTAGGTTATCCTTTGGAGGTGTGACAACTCCTATAGGATTAGACTACTTAAAATTGAAGAGGGTTGAGAGGGAGAGTTGTGAGGTAGCACCGTACCCCTTTCCCTTCTGTTGTGATTTCTCCCTACCTCCGATTCCTTGAGTCATTAGAGGTCGAAATAGAGTGAAGTGCTAGGTAGACAAACTCCCCCAAGGTTTTGGGGTGACGTGAATCCTACGCACTGGGGCTTAATTTAGACAATGGTTCTTCCTCCTAGACCAAAGGGTTAGAACTATCACACATAGGAACAGGTTTTATCACTAGGAGTCCCTAGAGCTTAAAGCAATCCCACGTAGTGTTAGGCTTAGGTAGAAATACTCCCCTGGGGCTTAGTTGAGCAATCAATAGAGTGAAGGGTTGACGTGAATCCTATTGCCGGGACATAGTGTTGAGGTTAGCCACGGTTGACCTTAGATTTGGGACCGTGTGTTTCAGGATTTTCCTCGACTCAATTAACATCAATAGGAAGGTATAATAGCATAGTCTTGCACTAGAAGCATAAGTCCTAGAGGTAACTTGTCCGGATACCCTATTTTCACTTATTACTAGTCTCTCTCTTTTTACTCGTTGCTTGCACTTTTCTCTCTTTCATCTTTCGATTTATTTGCTTTGCATCTACTCTAGTTCCCATAAATTCACTCATCACTCCAATCATTGTTTCTTTTCGTACATCACACGACTCAATAGCAACTTCTCGTATTTTAAATCCCTATTCCCTGTGGATTCGACTACCCACTCACCGGGGTAACTTTTATTAATTCGACAAGGCCGTGCACTTGCGGTACGTACGCAAAAGGTCGTGTCACTTACACGGCCGTGTGGGGTAGTTCAGAGAGTGACCAGAGTGCACACAGGGGCGTGTGTTGGCCCCTATGAACCCTAATTTCAGAGGCACACGGCCGTGTGTCATGTTCACACGGCCGTGTGAATTCCCAGAACTTTAAAAGCCGAACTGTTTCTTTTGGAATTCACTCGTATCTTTTTCATTTTTCACTCAAACATTCTCCGACCTCCTCTTTCACTTACCCGACTGTTCCCTACATTCTTTAAGGTTCCTTTTCGAGTTTTCCGACAGATTCTGAATTTTTAGCCATCCACACCGTCGGTGAGAACGTCAAACCCTTCTTCTTTATCAATCCGGATTTAGATCGTTCATGATAAGTATTTTGGCTTTTTTGCATGATTGACCTGGTTACCAATTAGTTTACAAGGGTTTTGAAGCAAATTTTTGTGTGAATATGGAGTTTTGATTCTACAACCTTGCAGCCATGTCCGCCCAATAATCCACACGGGCGTGTGTAATTTCCACACAGGTGTGTGGAATTTCCACACGGCCGTGTGGATCCTATCAGGGCGAATTATTATAACAAAGTGACTAACTCTCTTTTGAATTCTTTTTCAGGAATGGCACCCAGGAAAGAAACCAATAAAAGGGCACGAGAACACTCTCCAGAGCCGATCAACTTCATCACGTCTGAACATCGCGAAATATATAGAAGATTGGCGAAACTCAAGATCGGACAATCTTGGTACTTGGACATAGACTGTTTAAGACCAGCTGAGTGGGGTAATGATATGGCAGACGAGATTGAAGAGCTTGTTGCAGTAGGAAGTTGGAAGAGCTTGCTATCTATTCGAGATCCAGCAAACCGTCTGCTTACTTTGGAGGTGCTTTCATCATTTAAGTTTGACAAAACATGTAAAGAGTTGACGAGTGCCAATTCTATATAGTTTTGAGCACTTGGGCATGAGTACAATATGTCAGTGACACAGTTTTCCATTTATATGGGGTTATATGGCGAGGCGTTCACTAAGAGAGAGAAGTACGAGAGCCTTCCAACTGACTATCCCGGCAGTTTGACTCCTCAAGGAGCTTACAGAGTATTGTGTGGACAAGGGAACTATGAGCTAGGTATATCAAAAGCTACTTGTCTATCATGACCGTCCTATAGATACATCCACGCCATTCTGAGTAGGTCAATAAACGGCCGGGGCGATAGTACAGGGGTTCTCAGTCGGCAGGAGCTCCTTTACCTACATTCAATGGTACAGAAGGGGCCGCTCCATCTTGGGTATATACTCACCGAATCCATGCGTCATCAAAGTCAGTACCCCAGGCTTGGAACAATTTTTTCAGGGCCATATATTACAAGACTTATGAAGGGGATGGGTCTTCGGGCAGCAATCAAAAGGATGGAAAGGACGGTCACACCTTCCCCAATCAACTTAGAAATGTTAAGACAGATGGGCATGGCCTGGAGACATTACCAGCAGTATGTGCTGAACTGGCCCGATGCCTTTCTAACCGAGGGGTCCCAAGCAGTGATAGTGCCACCCGAAGAGCAGGCCGAGGCCGAGGCACCACCCATAGCACCGAAGCCATCTCCAGTACCTAGCTTTTTTCCTTTTCGAGGACAGGATAGGTTCGAGCGTCTCGAGAGTGCTGTGGGTATTATGCAGGCAGAGCTGGCAGAGATGAGGGTCGCACAGGTAGCAGAGTTTGCCGAGTTGGGGGCCACTCAGACATCACAGTTCGTGCAGTTATCAGTATAGCTTGTGACATGATCCCCGAAAGTGCACGGGTTTATCGAAGTAATAAAAGTTACCCCGGTAAGAGGGTAGTCGAATCCACAGGGAATAGGGAGTTAGAATACGAGATTTCACTATTAAAACTATGCGAAGTACGGAAAGATTAGAAATGGGGTGTGAATTGCGAGAACAATTATACTAAATATAGGAAATTAAATAGAGAAAGGTGAAAGATTAGAAATCGCAAGAAAAGTGATTAAAGAGGATTTAAAAATTAATGAAGTGGGGTATCCGGACAAGTTATCTCTAGGATCTATGCTTCTAGTGCAAGACTATGCTATTATACCTTCCTATTGATGCTAATTAAGTCGAGGAAATCCTTAGACTCACTGTTCCAAACCTAAGGTCAACAGTGACTAACCCCAACACTATGCCCCGGTATTAGGATTCACAACAACCCTTCACTCTATCGCTCGCACGATTAAGTCCCAGGGGAGTACATCTACCTAAACCTCACACTACGTGGGATTTTATTAAGTTTTATGGACTCCTAGTGATTAAACCTGTTCCTATGTGTAGTTCTAACCTTTTGGTCCAGGAGGAAGAACCCTAGTCTAGATTAAGCCCCAGTGCGTAGGATTCACTTCAACCATTCACTCCGTTACTCGCGTCACTAAGCCCCAGGGGAGTTTATCTACCTAGCACTTCACTCTATCTTGACCGCTACTAAATCAACGAAACGGAGGTAGGGAGAAATCACACCGGAGGGGAAAGGGGTACATCGCTACCTCACAACTCTCCCTCTCAACCCTCTTCAATCTTAAAGAGTCTAATCCTATAGGAGTTGTCACACCTCCAAAGGAAAACCTAGATTGCTCTCAACCCTAGTGTCACATCTAAGGGAAAACAATAGCAAGATAAAATTAAGATCGAAACTCAATTCTTATTCATCAATAATGGAAAAGCATAATAACAATGTCAAAGAAACATAATAACCCTAGAGTTTTACAAGTACGAATACCCACAAGGGGTTTAGCTCCTCATGGAGCTATACATGTTCATCAATGTATATAATAAAACAATAAGTAAAGACATAGATGAAAACCCCCTTGCGTATGGTGTGGCTGTGGTCTTGTGCGGCCGCCGGACGTCGATGACGATGCCAATGACGCGCTCCAAACCTCCACGAAGTCCACTCCTAAACCCTAGCCGCCCTCTCCAAAGTTGAGGAGAAAATTAGGTCAAAAGATCTCTCAAAAAGTCTCCAAATCGGGCTTTTATAATGTGGAGTCGCAGCTTTAAATTTGCTGGAATCGAGATTTCACACGGTCGTGTGGAATTTCCACACGCCCGCGTGAAAATTCTGGAAAACTGATTTTCGGCCGACTGCGAACAGTAATTTGCTACAGTGCTGCTGCAGTATTGTGCCGAAACGCTCCCGAATTCGTCGTTCTTCATCGAGGCCATTGAATTGGGCACACAATCAACGGTAGATCGTGTCGATTGCTTCGAATCGCCTAATTGGTGAAGTTCTCCTTGTTGGCATGAGTTAGACTTATTGTAAATGTGACTGCCTTTGTGCCCCTCCAAAGGAGATTGGCACACACCCATAAGTCTATGCTCACGCCTTACTCCTTGCTTAGTCCGAAAATCTTCCCAACAACGCCAAACACGACCTAACTTCGTTCCTTTCCTTCATTTTATCTTCACAACCCTACAATGCACAAAAGTAAACAATTGCACACTTTTTAGTGATAATATCTGATTAAATTAATGCTCATTGCAAGATAATAACACTTCGCATTACTATAACACGAGCACTTATCAAATCCCCCCACACTTAAGCTTTTGCTTGTCCTCAAGCAAAATAAAACGTGAAAGTACTTGGGAAGAACAATTGAAAGTGCTCGGCCTTAGGTTCACCAAAAGTATGCAAAAGAAGCATTCTACAAGTAAGGGGAAATCAAAACATTGCATAAGGTTACCATTACTCTAGTTAAAAACTCGAATCATAAAGGATGAAAACTCGAAAAATGTGTTAGTGTGTGTTATCTCTCTCAAGAGAACCAACGAGTACTCCTCAAACTTTGGTTACAAAGGACTTATTTATATACAAAAACAAAAAAATAGGGGAGGAAGTAGTAGCTTCACACATCCTTGAAGGTACCCCTTTCCTTGGCGGCCGACAAAGGTGGCTTTCACACTTTCGAGGAGGTAGCTCTTTCTACCGGGGTAGTAGCTTTCACGCATCCCATGAGATAGCTCTTTCTCTCATTAGGGCATAACTTGTATCCGACTTATGAGAGTAGCTACATACTTCATAGGCGGTAGCTCTTTCCACCCCAAATGCATAATTAAATCAAAGCTAATATTCAAAAACTCCTATATATTTTTATACTTTTCTTTTCTTTTCCATTTTTTTTTATGCATTTTCCAAAGCAAAACTAAAAACAATGATAAACTTGTCCTTAAAAACTTCAAGATTTGAGTTTCCAATGGATTCCAAGAGTAAGTTGTGCAATATAAGAATATCGAGCAAAAAATTCCTAAAATTCAAGTAAAAACTAGAGCATGATAGGACACAATGTTAAAAATTCTCCTAAACTATAAGAATACAACCATTGTAACTAAGGTGAACCGCCATAGGGTATGACACACCCCTTTGCGTGTGTGTACCGCAAGTGCACGGGTTGTCGAAGTAATAATTACCCTGGTGAGTAGGGTAGTCGAATCCACAGGGAACAGGGCTACTAGTACTAACTTCTTCTCTGCAATCTAGCCTAATGACCAATGTGATTTTGTGGTGATCTAGTGTGCATAGAAATTAATACCAGAGATGAATAGGCAAAAGGTAAATAAAGGGAGATCTCAATCAATGAAGATGAGATACCCGGGCAATGCTCCCCCTAGGCTCTATCATGAAGTGCAAGACTAACTAAATGCTTCTAAACCGAGTTCTATGAGTCGAGGTAATCCAAGAATAATCGGTCCCTGCTTCCAGGCCACCGATACTAGTCCCCTACAAGGTCCCGGTGGAGAAATCGCTCAATCTCAACACCTCACACCCCATATGACCGCAATAAGCTTTAGGGATACCTAAAAGTGAAACCGATTCCTAAAATTAGATCTAACCCTACTTCTAGGCGGAAGATCCAACCCCCTACAAGGTCCCGGCGGAGAAATCTCTCAAACTCACACCTCACACCAAATATGGTTGCATAGATCTTAGGGAATACGGAGATAGGAAACACTTAATCGGAAGGGAAAGGGGACGCTCCACTATCTCATGACTCACCCTCTCAACCCTCTTCAATCTCATATGTTCTAACCCTAATGGAGACCTCTCTCTTACCAAGGCAACAAATCAAGCATACCAAACAACCATACGAATCAATAAGGCATGCAAGCAATGATAAAACAAGATTAAAACTCAAATAAACTCGGATTTAAAAGAAAGCATAAAGAAAGTCAATACATGAATCGAAACCTAGGGTTCACATGCCCAAGTATCTACTAGGGTTTAGCCATCCATGGGGCTTATTACAAAGCAAAACATAACACAATGAAAAGCAATGTAAACCATGGAAATAAACCCCCTTGAATTCGTGATGATGGCCTTGATGGGTCGCTCAACGTCTTGAAAGATCCTTCTCCGAAGCTAGGTTGCCAATGACTCCCTCGATGCTATGACGGAGGAAAGAACTATCAAAGTTGGTGAAGAACGGCCCTCCAATTCGGCAAAGACCTCCTCCTCAAACCCTAGCCGCTTCCTCTCTCAAAAGGCACACAAAAGATATCAAAAGAATCGACGAAACGGCCTATTTATAAGTCTGAATCGCGCCAGTCACGTGTCTTCACGCGACCGCGTGAGATCCCACGCGATCGCGTGGGCTGCAGAATTCCCACGTGGTCGCGTGGGATTTTGACGCGGCGTGAACAGTAATTCCGCTACAGTATTTTTGCTACAGTACTCTTCATAACCATGATCCAAACTCTCTCATCTTGAGGCCACATGGTCGGGCACACGCCCATGTGGTGAGTTATAAGACTTCTCCTTCTTCGAATCATCCTTTGAGAGCTTTAACTATCTTTACACAAGTTGGGACATGAAGGTGTGACTGCCTTTGTGCCCTTCCATCACACAAATTATCTTGAATTCTTCAGGAAGTTGGCACACACCCTCATGTGCATGATCCCCTCTTGTGCCTTGACACTTGTGTTGTACAAAAGCTCCCAACAATACGTCTTTATAACCCATCTTTGCTTCCTTTTCCTCCTTTAACACTTCCACAACCTAATTGCATAAAAGAACACCAAAATACACTTTATGAGACATAATCAATGGTAAAATGATGCTCAATGTATGTAAAACAAGTAGGTAAAACATGTATAATCAAGCACTTATCAAACTCCCCCACACTTAAGCCTTTGCTTGTCCTCAAGCAAAATTAACCATAAACATCATGAAAAGCAAAGAGAATTGCTTGGCCTTAGGTTCACCAAGAGGGTACGAGAATAAAATTCTAAAATCATGGAGAAAAACAAACAATAGATGAAACAATCAATACTCTAGCAAGTAATCCAATCAAAAATGAAAGTACTAAAGTCCGAAAGCGTGTGTGTGTGAGAGCTCAACTCATGTCAACACTATATCCACTACTCAAAGTTCTTATTAGCAATGGAACTTATTTATGCATAAAAAGAAAAGATAGTAGCTTCACACATCCTCTAAGGTAGCCCTTTCCCGAGATGCCTCCCGAGTGGCTTTCACACTTTTGAGGTGGTAGCTCTTTCTACCGAAGGTGGTAGCTTTCACACATCCTATGAGATAGCTCTTTCTCTCATTAGTGCATAACAAGTATCGGACTTATGAGAGTAGCTTCATACAACATAGGCGGTAGCTCTTTCCACCCCCTATATACAAACACAACTGAAATTCTGAATTTTGTGAATTTTGTGAATTTTTCTCATTTTTTTTTTTGATTTAATTCGAATAAAACTAACACTATAAAATCCTGCAACAATGAACTAGAGTAAATTTCCATAGGTTTAATGAGTGAGAGAAGTGCATTAAAGAGCAATCGGACAAAAATTTCAAGAAAATTGGATAAAAACTAGAGCATGATAAAACCTAACGTTTACAACCTCCAAAAACTAAGAATTAAACTCTCAACCCTAAGGTGAACCTTCATGGGCAACATGAGCATGATCATGAAAACACAAGTAAAGGCCATGTATAAGGTGAACCTTCCCCCACACTTAAGATGTACATTGTCCTCAATGTACACATGTAAGCACAATAAAAATATAAGCAATAAAAGTATGATGTGGGTGAAAATGCAATTGAAACAATACTCCCCTGAACTCCTTAGTGATCGATTGGTGAAGCTAACTCGAGGCTGTGTTATTGTCCCGCAGGTTGTGAAGCTCACACGACCAAGTCACATGGTCATGTGTTTATGACAAAAACATCATCATCATCACTCTCAAGGCCATCTGCACGGATACAAGGGGTTCAGTGAAGCTCAATAAAAATAGAAAAGTTGCACGAGTTCTTACCAATGAAGCAAAATAAAGCACAACTCGCACAATCAAAACAAAGTATAAAGATAACTAAAGTCTAAAAGGTAAAATAAAGAAAACTAGAAATGAAAACTAAAATAAAGAAAACTAAAGTCTCATGAGTGGGACGCCTCAAGCATTGGCATCATCTGTTGGTGCTGCTGGTGTGTTAGAAGACATGTCCTCATCCAAGGTCAGCTATAAACGATCAAGGCATTTTTGGAGCAAGCTTTTCAATCCTTGGTGTCATACCTGCAAGAAAATTGCCAAAGAAGTGCAAATTTACATGATATGGCTAGATGCAGGAATCCACATGGGCGTGTGGGCAAGCCACGCGCCCACGTGGCTTAATTTGCCACGTTTCCAGCCCACGCGGGCGTGTGAGAGAGCCACGCGCCCGCGTAGCCGTGTCCTGGCTCGGCAGAAGACCCACGCGACCGCGTGGATCAGCCACGCGGTCGCGTGGGTGCTTGTTTGGCACCCACGGCAGGCCACGCGGTCGCGTGGTCGCAGGCAGAGGGGTGACCGCGCGGCCGAGGGCCACGCGACCGCGTGACCCCAGCCACGCGATCGCGTGGCTGGCTTCTCGTGGCCAGCTCCAGCCCACGCGGTCGCGTGGGCTGGTCCACGCGATCGCGTGGACTGTTGGCCGGCCCACGCGGCCATGTGGCTAGGCCACGCGCCCGCGTGGGCGTCCAACCATGACCAAAGAGCCATAGTTGGACTCCAACGCCTCACTAAACTTCGTTTACATGTTTTCTAAGTGTTTTCACAACGTTTTCCATGAAAAATATCATTCAAGAAACAAGAAAACTCGATGGAATTGAGCATGAAAGCATGGACATGGTAGGGGTAGTTGAGGCCTTACCGACGCGAATAGATGGAGAAAACTTGATGTAAATGCCGGCAAAACACTTCTAAATCTCACATAAGTCGAAGAAAAATGGATTTGGAATCTTAAGGATGGGAAGTTTGGAGAGGGGAAGTTGAGGAAATGAAGGGCTCAAGGTTAAGGATGATAAATAGTAACCCTTCAAGCCATTATATAAGCCACATGGGGGTGTGGAAATTCCACACCCCCGCGTGGGTACTGTACACGGCCGCGTGAGAATCTCACGCGGCCACGTGAGCTGCAGAATTTCTGCAGACAATCCACGCGGCTCTCCAAACTTCAAAATTAACCCTATTTTCTTCAACAATTATCATGCATTGCACCCTGAATCATGTCATACATGTGAAAAACACTTCAAATCACCAAAAATTTTCCTTGAAAAGTTCAACACCAACAAAAATTAATTAAGGCACACACTCATGGTAATTATTACTATAGAATTTAAAATCTAAACTAGAAAGCAATTAAAACTTGGGTTGCCTCCCAAGTAGCGCTTGTTTTACGTCACTAAGCTTGACGTACCTCTTTCTTACCTTATGGAGGCTTGAAAAGAGTGTGTTCCTCCCGACTAGACATTGCATAGCTACTTCCCTTAAACCAAAAATCTAATTGCCGGGGTGGAGTTTTTGTTGGAGAGTCCAACCGTCTTACCTTTGGCCTCCAAGGAAACAATTTGGGTTGGGACTTGTCCAAGATTAGCATCGGTGGGTCATTGGATGGTTTAAATATCCTACCCACATCTTCTCCCAAACCCAAAATCTCTTTCTTGCATTCAATGAGTTGATTAATCCGAAAGAAAGGTGCTTGCTCCATTACCTTAGGGTTTGCTTCTTCATGTGTATTTTCAGCTTGAAATGAACATGATGTTAGCAAATCCCCTTGAAAATTTCGTTGCACACAAGCATAATCTTCATTCAAGCAATCCAAATTCTGAAAATGATGTTCTTCTTCTATCCTTTCAATTTCTGCAGCAATGTACTCAATTTGCCTTTCTTCATCAATGTGGTTCATAGCTTTGTCATGCATGGAAGAAACTTGACTTGCTTGTTCAAATTCTTCTTTTTCCCTAGCAAGTGTGTCTAAAATCTCTCCTATGTGATGCTCAATGTTTTTGATGGAGATTTCATGACATCTTAAGGTGGCTTCAACATTTTCGAAGCGGGCATCGGTTGCTTCAATGAATTTGAGTAATACGCTTTCCAACCGAAGTACATTCTCCTCATGCTTCTCATCCATCTGAAATTCTTCTATAGGTGCTTCCCATTGCTGTCCATCAATATTCCACAAGTGGTTCGGGTAGCTCCATTGATTTGGATGATATGTGCTGCGATATTGGTTGCTTTGTTGTTGTTGTGCAGAAATAAGTCTATCAAGTTTTCCACTGAAATCTTCAATCTGAAAATATAACTTTGTAATTGGATCAATCATCATTCAAGTACCTTGCAAGAAAAATTAACACAAGTAAAAATAAAACAAATTAGAACGGTGGAAGAAAAAGAAAGTATGAAATAGATAAGATAACGAAAATGATAAATGGCTAGAGCAACAAAGTCCTAGCGTTCCTAGTATCCTATTCCCCGGCAACGGCGCCAAAAACTTGACACACCCCTTTGCGTGTGTGTACCGCAAGTGCACGGGTTGTCGAAGTAATAATTACCCTGGTGAGTAGGGTAGTCGAATCCACAGGGAACAGGGCTACTAGTACTAACTTCTTCTCTGCAATCTAGCCTAATGACCAATGTGATTTTGTGGTGATCTAGTGTGCATAGAAATTAATACCAGAGATGAATAGGCAAAAGGTAAATAAAGGGAGATCTCAATCAATGAAGATGAGATACCCGGGCAATGCTCCCCCTAGGCTCTATCATGAAGTGCAAGACTAACTAAATGCTTCTAAACCGAGTTCTATGAGTCGAGGTAATCCAAGAATAATCGGTCCCTGCTTCCAGGCCACCGATACTAGTCCCCTACAAGGTCCCGGTGGAGAAATCGCTCAATCTCAACACCTCACACCCCATATGACCGCAATAAGCTTTAGGGATACCTAAAAGTGAAACCGATTCCTAAAATTAGATCTAACCCTACTTCTAGGCGGAAGATCCCTAACCCCCTACAAGGTCCCGGCGGAGAAATCTCTCAAACTCACACCTCACACCAAATATGGTTGCATAGATCTTAGGGAATACGGAGATAGGAAACACTTAATCGGAAGGGAAAGGGGACGCTCCACTATCTCATGACTCACCCTCTCAACCCTCTTCAATCTCATATGTTCTAACCCTAATGGAGACCTCTCTCTTACCAAGGCAACAAATCAAGCATACCAAACAACCATACGAATCAATAAGGCATGCAAGCAATGATAAAACAAGATTGAAACTCAAATAAACTCGGATTTAAAAGAAAGCATAAAGAAAGTCAATACATGAATCGAAACCTAGGGTTCACATGCCCAAGTATCTACTAGGGTTTAGCCATCCATGGGGCTTATTACAAAGCAAAACATAACACAATGAAAAGCAATGTAAACCATGGAAATAAACCCCCTTGAATTCGTGATGATGGCCTTGATGGGTCGCTCAACGTCTTGAAGGATCCTTCTCCGAAGCTAGGTTGCCAATGACTCCCTCGATGCTATGACGGAGGAAAGAACTATCAAAGTTGGTGAAGAACGGCCCTCCAATTCGGCAAAGACCTCCTTCTCAAACCCTAGCCGCTTCCTCTCTCAAAAGGCACACAAAAGATATCAAAAGAATCGACGAAACGGCCTATTTATAAGTCTGAATCGCGCCAGTCACGTGTCTTCACGCGACCGCGTGAGATCCCACGCGATCGCGTGGGCTGCAGAATTCCCACGCGGTCGCGTGGGATTTTGACGCGGTCGCGTGAACAGTAATTCCGCTGCAGTATTGCTACAGTGAAATGAACAGTATTTTTGCTACAGTACTCTTCATAACCATGATCCAAACTCTCTCATCTTGAGGCCACATGGTCGGGCACACGCCCATGTGGTGAGTTATAAGACTTCTCCTTCTTCGAATCATCCTTTGAGAGCTTTAACTATCTTCACACAAGTTGGGACATGAAGGTGTGACTGCCTTTGTGCCCTTCCATCACACAAATTATCTTGAATTCTTCAGGAAGTTGGCACACACCCTCATGTGCATGATCCCCTCTTGTGCCTTGACACTTGTGTTGTACAAAAGCTCCCAACAATACGTCTTTATAACCCATCTTTGCTTCCTTTTCCTCCTTTAACACTTCCACAACCTAATTGCATAAAAGAACACCAAAATACACTTTATGAGACATAATCAATGGTAAAATGATGCTCAATGTATGTAAAACAAGTAGGTAAAACATGTATAATCAAGCACTTATCAAACTCCACAACACTTAAGCCTTTGCTTGTCCTCAAGCAAAATTAACCATAAACATCATGAAAAGCAAAGAGAAGTGCTTGGCCTTAGGTTCACCAAGAGGGTACGAGAATAAAATTCTAAAATCATGGAGAAAAACAAACAATAGATGAAACAATCAATACTCTAGCAAATAATCCAATCAAAAATGAAAGTACTAAAGTCCGAAAGCGTGTGTGTGTGAGAGCTCAACTCATGTCAACACTATATCCACTACTCAAAGTTCTTATTAGCAATGGAACTTATTTATGCATAAAAAGAAAAGATAGTAGCTTCACACATCCTCTAAGGTAGCCCTTTCCCGAGATGCCTCCCGAGTGGCTTTCACACTTTTGAGGTGGTAGCTCTTTCTACCGAAGGTGGTAGCTTTCACACATCCTATGAGATAGCTCTTTCTCTCATTAGGGCATAACAAGTATCCGACTTATGAGAGTAGCTTCATACAACATAGGCGGTAGCTCTTTCCACCCCCTATATACAAACACAACTGAAATTCTGAATTTTGTGAATTTTGTGAATTTTTCTCATTTTTTTTTTGATTTAATTCGAATAAAACTAACACTATAAAATCCTGCAACAATGAACTAGAGTAAATTTCCATAGGTTTAATGAGTGAGAGAAGTGCATTAAAGAGCAATCGGACAAAAATTTCAAGAAAATTGGATAAAAACTAGAGCATGATAAAACATAATGTTTACAACCTCCAAAAACTAAGAATTAAACTCTCAACCCTAAGGTGAACCTTCATGGGCAACATGAGCATGATCATGAAAACACAAGTAAAGGCCATGTATAAGGTGAACCCTCCCCCACACTTAAGATGTACATTGTCCTCAATGTACACATGTAAGCACAATAAAAATATAAGCAATAAAAGTATGATGTGGGTGAAAATGCAATTGAAACAATACTCCCCTGAACTCCTTAGTGATCGATTGGTGAAGCTAACTCGAGGCTGTGTTATTGTCCCGCAGGTTGTGAAGCTCACACGACCAAGTCACATGGTCATGTGTTTATGACAAAAACATCATCATCATCACTCTCAAGGCCATCTGCACGGATACAAGGGGTTCAGTGAAGCTCAATAAAAATAGAAAAGTTGCACGAGTTCTTACCAATGAAGCAAAATAAAGCACAACTCGCACAATCAAAACAAAGTATAAAGATAACTAAAGTCTAAAAGGTAAAATAAAGAAAACTAGAAATGAAAACTAAAATAAAGAAAACTAAAGTCTCATGAGTGGGACGCCTCAAGCATTGGCATCATCTGTTGGTGCTGCTGGTGTGTTAGAAGACATGTCCTCATCCAAGGTCAGCTATAAACGATCAAGGCATTTTTGGAGCAAGCTTTTCAATCCTTGGTGTCATACCTGCAAGAAAATTGCCAAAGAAGTGCAAATTTACCTGATATGGCTAGATGCAGGAATCCACATGGGCGTGTGGGCAAGCCACGCGCCCACGTGGCTTAATTTGCCACGTTTCCAGCCCACGCGGGCGTGTGAGAGAGCCACGCGCCCGCGTGGCCGTGTCCTGGCTCGGCAGAAGACCCACGCGACCGCGTGGATCAGCCACGCGGTCACGTGGGTGCTTGTTTGGCACCCACGGCAGGCCACGCGGTCGCGTGGCTTGCCCCACGCGGTCGCGTGGCTTGCCCCACGCGGTCGCGTGGTCGCAGGCAGAGGGGCGACCGCGCGGCCGAGGGCCACGCGACCGCGTGACCCCAGCCACGCGGTCGCGTGGCTGGCTTCTCGTGGCCAGCTCCAGCCCACGCGGTCGCGTGGGCTGGTCCACGCGATCGCGTGGACTGTTGGCCGGCCCACGCGGCCATGTGGCTAGGCCACGCGCCCGCGTGGGCGTCCAACCATGACCAAAGAGCCATAGTTGGACTCCAACGCCTCACTAAACTTCGTTTACATGTTTTCTAAGTGTTTTCACAACGTTTTCCATGAAAAATATCATTCAAGAAACAAGAAAACTCGATGGAATTGAGCATGAAAGCATGGACATGATAGGGGTAGTTGAGGCCTTACCGACGCGAATAGATGGAGAAAACTTGATGTAAATGCCGGCAAAACACTTCTAAATCTCACATAAGTCGAAGAAAAATGGATTTGGAATCTTAAGGATGGGAAGTTTGGAGAGGGGAAGTTGAGGAAATGAAGGGCTCAAGGTTAAGGATGATGAATAGTAACCCTTCAAGCCATTATATAAGCCACATGGGGGTGTGGAAATTCCACACCCCCGCGTGGGTACTGTACACGGCCGCGTGAGAATCTCACGCGGCCACGTGAGCTGCAGAATTTCTGCAGACAGTCCACGCGGCTCTCCAAACTTCAAAATTAACCCTATTCTTCAACAATTATCATGCATTGCACCCTGAATCATGTCATACATGTGAAAAACACTTCAAATCACCAAAAATTTTCCTTGAAAAGTTCAACACCAACAAAAATTAATTAAGGCACACACTCATGGTAATTATTACTATAGAATTTAAAATCTAAACTAGAAAGCAATTAAAACTTGGGTTGCCTCCCAAGTAGCGCTTGTTTTACGTCACTAAGCTTGACGTACCTCTTTCTTACCTTATGGAGGCTTGAAAAGAGTGTGTTCCTCCCGACTAGACATTGCATAGCTACTTCCCTTAAACCAAAAATCTAATTGCCGGGGTGGAGTTTTTGTTGGAGAGTCCAACCGTCTTACCTTTGGCCTCCAAGGAAACAATTTGGGTTGGGACTTGTCCAAGATTATCATCGGTGGGTCATTGGATGGTTTAAATATCCTACCCACATCTTCTCCCAAACCCAAAATCTCTTTCTTGCATTCAATGAGTTGATTAATCCGAAAGAAAGGTGCTTGCTCCATTACCTTAGGGTTTGCTTCTTCATGTGTATTTTCAGCTTGAAATGAACATGATGTTAGCAAATCCCCTTGAAAATTTCGTTGCACACAAGCATAATCTTCATTCAAGCAATCCAAATTCTGAAAATGATGTTCTTCTTCTATCCTTTCAATTTCTGCAGCAATGTACTCAATTTGCCTTTCTTCATCAATGTGGTTCATAGCTTTGTCATGCATGGAAGAAACTTGACTTGCTTGTTCAAATTCTTCTTTTTCCCTAGCAAGTGTGTCTAAAATCTCTCCTATGTGATGCTCAATGTTTTTGATGGAGATTTCATGACATCTTAAGGTGGCTTCAACATTTTCGAAGCGGGCATCGGTTGCTTCAATGAATTTGAGTAATACGCTTTCCAACCGAAGTACATCCTCCTCATGCTTCTCATCCATCTGAAATTCTTCTATAGGTGCTTCCCATTGCTGTCCATCAATATTCCACAAGTGGTTCGGGTAGCTTGATAAGTGCTTGAATATACATGTTTTACCGACTTGTTTTACATACATTGAGCATCATTTTACCATTAATTATGTCTCATAAAGTGTATTTTGGTGTTCTTTTATGCAATTAGGTTGTGGAAGTGTTAAAGGAGGAAAAGGAAGCAAAGATGGGTTATAAAGACGTATTGTTGGGAGCTTTTGTACAACACAAGTGTCAAGGCACAAGAGGGGATCATGCACATGAGGGTGTGTGCCAACTTCCTTAAGAATTCAAGATGATTTGTGTGATGGAAGGGCACAAAGGCAGTCACACCTTCATGTCCCAACTTGTGTGAAGATAGTTAAAGCTCTCAAATGATGATTCGAAGAAGAAGAAATCTTATAACTCACCATATGGACGTGTGCCCGACCATGTGGCCTCAATATGAGAGAGTTTGGATCATATTTATGAAGAGTACTGTAGCAAAAACACTGTTCATTTCACTGTAGCAGTACTGTAGCAAAATTACTGTTTACGCGACCGCGTCAAAATCTCACGCGACCGCGTGGAAATTCTGCAGCCCACGCGATCGCGTGGGATCTCACGCGGTCGCGTGAAGACACGCAGTTGGCGCGATTCAGGCTTATAAATAGCCCTTCTCGCCGATTCTTTTAGAACTTTTTTCGCACGTTTGAAGGCAAGAGCGGCTAGGGTTTCTAGGACGAGGTCTTTGGCGATATTGGGAGTTGTTCTTCACCAACTTCGATAGATCTTTCGACGAGATAGCATCGGGGAGCCATTGGTGACCTAGCTTCGGAGAAGGTTCCTTCGAGACGTTGAACAATTCATCAAGGCTATCATCACGAATTTGAGGGGGTTTATTTTCATGGATTACATTGCCTTTTACTTCATTATCTTTTGCTTTGTAATAAGTCCCATGGAGGGCTAAACCCTAGTAGATACTTGGGCATGTGAACCTTAGGTTTCGATTCATGTATTGACTTTCTTTATGCTTTCTTTTAATTCCAAGTTTATTTGAGTTTTAATCTTGTTTAATCATTGCTTGCATGCCTTATTAATTCGTATGGTTGTTTGGTATGCTTGATTTGTTTCCTTGGTGAGAGAGAGATCTCCATTAGGGATTAGAACATGCAAGATTAAAGAGGGTTGAGAGGGTGAGTCTTGAGATAGAGAAGTGTCCCCTTTCCCTTCCGATTGAGTGTTTCCTATCTCCGTATTCCCTAAGTTTTATGCAACCATATGGGGTGTGAGGTGTGAGATTGATAGATTTCTCCGCCGGGACTTTTGTAAGGGGTTAGGGATCTTTCGCCTAGAAGTAGGGTTAGATCTAATTTTAGGAATCGGTTTCACTCTTAGGTATCCCTAAAACTCATTGCGGTCATATAGGGTGTGAGGTGTTGAGATTGAGTGAATTCTCTGCTGGGACCTTGTAGGGGACTAGTATCGGTGGCCTGGAAGCAGGGATCGATTGTTTTTGGATTACCTCGACTCATAGAACTTGGTTTAGAAGCATTTAGTTAGTTTTGCACTTCATGATAGAACCTAGGGGGATCATTGCCCGAGTATCTCATCTTCATTGATTGAGATCTCCTTTACCTTTTCCTTTTATTTGTTTTCTTTCTTGCGATTTTCTTATTTTACATATTACATTCAATTGCTCCATATTATTGTTTCGACTAGATAACTAAGAATCATTCATTACTAGTACTTCCGTTCCCTGTGGATTCGACTACCCACTCACCGGGGTAATTATTACTTCGACAACCCGTGCACTTGCGGTACACACACGCAAAAGGGTGTGTCAAGTTTTTGGCGCCGTTGCCGGGGAACGGGATATTAGGAACGCTAGGACTTGGTTACTTTAGTCATTCATCATTTTATTTCCATTCCATACGTCTTACTTCCACCATTCTTATTCTTTTTATTGGTTTTCTCTTTGTGAACAATAATTCCAGTATCTACTCTTTAATCTCAGGATCATGTTTATTGAATCGTCAATTATCGAGAAGATACAGGATATGATGGCATCTACTGAGAGAAAAATAGAGCATTTGGTAGCATGTTTCGATTCTAGAGAGCAGCATGAGGAAGTTTTCGAATTGGGAACAGTTGGGTTGAAAGGGATGAAGGAAGAATTCAGTTTACATTATCAAGGGGCTGAGTTATCAAGACTATTGGAGTGTTTCGAAAAATCTGCATTCACAGCTCTTCAAAATGGGGAAAACTGTGAATTTAGACAGATACCCACATTCTTTTCGGCAACATTTGGGACAGATTTTGATGAGCAAGAATCTGAATTAGATGTTGAAGGAGAAATTTCAGCCTGCATTGAATCAGTCTCATCAATTGAAGTGTTGAAATTGGACATTCCAGAGAATGCTTTGGACAGTGAACAAGAGATTAAAGGAGAGGACAACCTTACAGGATTTGAGGACATCGAGCAAAAACAAGCAAATCGGTTGCGGCCATCAGTGGAAGATCCTCCCGATTTAGAACTTAAAGCATTACCCAACCATTTGGAGTACGCTTTCCTTGCCGACGGATCAAAATTACCGGTAATCATCTCCTCGAATCTGTCCCATAAACAGAAAGAACAATTGGTTAACATGTTGAAGTTGCACAAGGCGGCCATAGCTTGGAAAATTTCAGACATTAAGGGAATTAACCCATCCTTTTGTACTCACAAGATTCTGATGGAAGACAACTATAAAACAGTGATTCAACCACAACGAAGATTGAACCCGAACATGAAGGAGGTAGTGAAAGCAGAAGTAGTGAAGTTACTTGATGCCGGCATCATTTATCCTATCTCAGATAGTGCTTGGGTGAGCCCAACACAAGTAGTACCTAAAAAGGGTGGTATGACAGTAGTGAAGAATGAGCAGAACGAGTTGATACCTACGAGAACGGTAACAGGATGGCGGGTCTGCATAGATTACCGAAGATTGAATGATGCTACAAGAAAAGATCATTTCCCATTGCCATTCATTGACCAAATGTTGGAACGTCTAGCTGGTCACGAATTTTATTGCTTCTTAGATGGCATGTCAGGGTACTTCCAAATTCCGATTGCTCCTGAAGACCAAGAAAAGACTACCTTTACTTGTCCTTTTGGCACTTTTGCATATAGAAGAATGCCTTTCGGACTTTGCAACGCACCCGCTACTTTCCAAAGATGCATGACGGCAATTTTTGATGATTTGTTGGAGGATGTGATGGAAGTATTCATGGATGATTTCTCAGTTTTTGGGGATTCATTCGAAGTATGTTTGAGGAATCTTGAGAAGGTGCTTATGAGATGTGAAGAGACAAACTTGGCTTTAAATTGGGAGAAATGTCATTTTATGGTCCAAGAAGGGATTGTACTTGGTCACAAAATTTCTAACAAAGGAATTGAGGTAGATAGAGCTAAAATTGAAACTATTGAGAAATTACCTCCTCCTACAAATGTTAAAGGAATTCGGAGTTTCTTGGGACATGCGGGGTTTTATCGCCGTTTTATCAAAGATTTTTCTAAGATAACTCAACCATTAACCAAGTTGTTAGAAAAGGATACACCGTTTGAGTTTAATGAAGAGTGCTTGGTTGCTTTCAAATCGTTAAAGGAGAAACTTACACAAGCACCTATCCTTATTTCGCCGGATTGGAGTCGTCCATTTGAACTTATGTGTGACGCAAGTGATTACGCCGTGGGGGCAGTTTTGGGCCAAAGAAAGGATAAACATTTTCAGCCAATCTACTATGCTAGCAAGAGTTTGACAAGCGCTCAAGAGAACTACACCACAACTGAAAAAGAATTATTAGCTGTGGTATTTGCATTTGACAAATTCAGATCATATCTCATCTTGTCACAAGTGGTTGTTTTCACGGACCATTCAGCACTACGGTATCTAATGAATAAATCCGATGCAAAGCCTAGACTAATCCGTTGGGTTTTACTTTTGCAGGAATTTGATGTGGAAATCAAGGATAAGAGAGGAGCTGAAAATGTAGCTGCAGACCATCTTTCTCGCCTTGAAGGTTTAGATGAGGAAGATTCATGGAAAACAGAAATTAATGATTCATTTCCAGAAGAACATTTGTATAAATTGCAGGAAATTTCAGAATTAGGCACACCATGGTTTGCTGATTTTGCGAATTACCTTTCTGGGAAAATTCTTCCCAAGGGACTTACATTCCAACAAAAGAAGAAATTCTTTTCTGATCTGAAGCATTTTTCTTGGGAGGACCCATTTCTGTTCCGAATGTGTGCAGATCACATAGTGCGAAGATGTGTTTCACGAGAAGAAGGCTGGGATGTTCTTCGTCATTGTCATTCAGGGCCAATTGGAGGGCATTATGCTGCGAATAGGACAGCTGAGAAGGTCTTAGCTGCTGGCTTCTATTGGCCAACCATTTTCCAAGACGCTCGGCAGTTTGTGCAAAAGTGTGAGCAATGTCAACGAGCAGGAAATCTTTCTAGACGTGATGAAATGCCGCAGAATCCAATTCAGTTTTGTGAGGTTTTCGATGTGTGGGGTATTGATTTCATGGGGCCATTTCCAAGTTCTAATGGGAATCGTTATATTTTGGTCGCTGTGGATTATGTATCTAAATGGGTGGAGGCTCAAGCTCTACCCACAAATGATGCCAGAACTGTAGTACAATTTCTCAAAAAGTTGTTCACTCGTTTTGGGGCTCCAAGGCTCATCATAAGTGATAGAGGAACTCACTTTTGCAATTCTCAACTTGAGAAAATTCTGAAAAGATATGGTGTAAACCATAGGCTTGCTACTCCGTATCATCCACAAACAAGTGGACAAGTTGAAGTAACCAACCGGGAATTAAAAAGGATTCTGTCCAAATCAGTGGAACACAACCGAAAGGATTGGTCAGAGAGGTTAGATGACGCATTATGGGCACACCGTACAGCATATAAAACTCCGGTTGGTACTACACCATACAATTTGGTTTATGGTAAGGCATGCCATTTGCCGGTGGAACTCGAGCACAAGGCATATTGGGCGATCAAAGCAATGAATTTCAACCTTGTGCAAGCCGGAGAACAAAGGAAACTTCAATTAAATGAACTAGATGAATGGAGATTGAGAGCTTATGAGAATGCAAGAATTTATAAGGAGAGAATGCGTCAATGGCATGATAAACATATAAAATTGAATAAAGACTTCAAGGTAGGTGACCAAGTGCTACTTTTCAACTCCCGACTGAAATTATTTCCGGGAAAATTGAGATCAAGGTGGTCAGGTCCATATCAGATCACTCAGGTATTCCCTTATGGCTCTATTGAAATCCCACATCCAGAAAAAGGGACATTCAAGGTAAATGGACATAGGTTGAAACTTTACTATGAAGGCTTAACACCAAATGTAGAAAAAGAAATTCTTCATTTACATGAACCACCATGAGGTAAGAACAGGTACGTCAAGCTTAGTGACGTTAAACAAGCGCTCCTTGGGAGGCAACCCAGGTTTTTACTTGTTTTCTAGTTAGTTTTTAAATTCTGCAGTAATAAATTCATGAGTGTGCGTTTTGATGAAATTTTTCGTGGTGTTGAGTTTTCATGAACAATTTTTGGTGATTATAAGTGTTTTTCACATATTGGGCATGATTCGGGTTTTAATTCATGATAATTGTTGAAGAATTGGGCGAATTTTGAAGTTTGGAGAGCCGCGTGGACTGTCTGCAGAAATTCTGCAGTTCACGTGGTCGCGTGAAATTCTCACGCGACCGTGTACAGTACCCACGCGGGGGTGTGGGATTTCCACACCCCCATGTGGCTTATATAAGGACTTGAAGAGTCACTATTCATCATCCTTGCCATTGAACCATTCATTTCCTCACACTTCCCCTCTCCAAATTTCTCATCCATAAAGGTTCCAAATCATTTTTCTTCAACTCTTTGGGGATTCAAAAAGGTTTTTCCGGCATTTGCATCAAGTTTCATACATTGATTCGCATCGGTAAGGTTTCTTCCCTTCCTTTCATGCCCTAGCTTCAAATTTTCATTTCCATGGTGTTCTTTACATTCCTAGACTTGCTTTTGCATGGTTAATTGGTGAGAAAACACTTAGAGAACTTAGATTTAGTGGTAGAGGGTTAAATGGTGACCAAAGGACCAAGAGTGACCGCCCGCGCGTGCGTGTGGCCGAGCCACACGGCCATGTGGGCTGCCCAACAGCCCACGCGGTCGCGTGGATCAGCCCACGCGGTCGTGTGGGCTGGCGCTGGCCACAAGCAACCAGCCACGCGATCGCGTGGCTGGGGTCACGCGATCGCGTGGCCCGCGGCCGAGAGCCCAGCTCTCGGCCTGCGACCACGCGACCGCGTGGCTCAGGCCACGCGACCGCGTGGCCTGCCGCGGGTGCCAAACAAGCACCCACGCGACCGCGTGGCTAGCCCACGCGGTCGCGTGGGTCTTCTGCCGTGCGAACACGCCCCCACGCGGGCGCGTGGGCTGTCCACGCGCCCATGTGGGCTGGAAACGCATTATTTTTGGCTATTTTACACACTTTTGCACGCAGGTTTCCTCCTGCACTCATTGAAATGATGCCGAATTGATTTATTTTGTGTTTTTCTTGCAGGAATGGCACCTAGGACAAAGAGAGTGGCCCATAAACGCCTTCGTCACGACAGGGAGTCGACACCACCACCTGAGGTTGAGTTTGTTGATACTACACATAGGCATAGGTACGAGCGTCTGCAGGGACTTAAGATCGGACAGTCGCGTTACATTTGCTTCGAGACGCTCGATGCTATTGGCCTTTCAGAGGAGGTTCGAGGATTGATCCAGGTTGGGGGTTGGGACCGACTCCTATCTGTTCATGAGCCTGTCCGACGAGATATCACTCTGGAGGTTCTGTCGACATTCTCTTTTGACCGTGAGCGACCAGATGCTAGTTTTGATGCGGAGAATGTCATTCGATTTAGGGCTTTCGGTCAGTTTCACGGGATGTCACTGACGCAGTTTGCGACATTGCTCGGATTATATGATCAGGATTATGTGGACACATTGGAGTATCGGGAGCTTTTGACTGACTTTCCTTCGGACGTCACTCCGGGTCAGGTTTTCCACGATTTATGCAGGGGCGCTCGATATGTTCCAGGTCAGTCGAAGGGCTCTTCTCTCGTACGTCACGCACATAGGTATGTACATGCTGTGCTCAGCAGGTCGATCACTGGACGGGGAGATGGCACAGGTGCACTTAGCCGAGCAGATCTACTCTACCTGTACTCCATGACCCAGAGAGTTCCCATACATCTTGGATACGTCGTCGCAGACTTCTTTCGACATCAGAGTCAGTATCTGCGCATTGGCGCACTATTTGTGGGACCGTATATCACTCGACTCATGTTTCGGATGCATCTCCTGCGTTCAGTTATAGGCGAGGAGAGAGTCAGTAGTCCGTCACCTTTGGGGCTAGTCACTCTCCGACTGATGGGAGTAGTGCGACGTACAGCATCAGGTGGATATGCATTGGTAGAGGTGTCATCCAATGATGACGAGTCTGCGGAGACTCCAGACGCACCACCTCCCGCAGAGCCCACAGCCACTCCAGCAGCACCGATTTCATCAGCGGACCCTAGTACATCCTCAGATCGAGTACATGAGCGACTGGCTCGACTCGAGGCTGCAGTCGCCACCATCCTCGAGAACCAGGCGCGGATCATGCAGCGCCTTGACCAGATTCAGCAGACTCTGGACGCTGAGACTGAGTCGGATTCCCCAGCGACACCAGCAGCACCACCAGACGCTGATGCTTGAAGCGTTTTCACTCATGGGATTTTCTCTTAGTTTTTGTTTTGCTTTATTTTACTTGCATTATCTTATTTTGTGTGGACTTGTATACTCAGAAAGGTTATGCCTTCTGAGAGTTATCTTCATATTTTAGCTTTCGTTGCGAGTTTATGTTTCAGTGTTATATCATTATGAACTCGTATATTTTTATTTTATTGAGCTTCACTGAACCCCTTAAATCCGTGCAGATGGCCTTGAGAGTGATGATGATGATGTTTTTGTCATACGCACAACCATGTGACTTGGTCGTGTGCGCTTCACAACCCGTTGAACAATAACACACCCTCGAGTTAGCTTCACCGATCGATCAATAAGGAGTTCAGGGGAGTGTTGTTTTAATTGCATTTCCACCCACATCATGCTTTTATTGCTTATATTTTTATTGTGCTTACATGTGTACATTGAGGACAATGTACATCTTAAGTGTGGGGGAGGGTTCACCTTATACATGGCCTTTACTTGTGTTTTCATGATCATGCTCATGTTGCCCATGAAGGTTCACCTTAGGGTTGAGAGTTTAATTCTTAGTTTTTGGAGGTTGTAAACATTAGGTTTTATCATGCTCTAGTTTTTATCCAATTTTCTTGAAATTTTTGTCCGATTGCTCTTTAATGCACTTCTCTCACTCATTAAACCTATGGAAATTTACTCTAGTTCATTGTTGCGGGATTTTATAGTGTTAGTTTTATTCGAATTAAATAAAAAAAAAAAAATCAGAAAATCAGAAAATTCAGAAAAATTCAGAATTTTAGTTTGTTTGTATATAGGGGGTGGAAAGAGCTACCACCTATGTTGTATGAAGCTACTCTCATAAGTCGGATACTTGTTATGCCCTAATGAGAGAAAGAGCTATCTAATAGGATGTGTGAAAGCTACCACCTTCGGTAGAAAGAGCTACCACCTCAAAAGTGTGAAAGCCACTCGGGAGGCATCTCAAGAAAGGGCTACCTTAGAGGATGTGTGAAGCTACTACCTATTCTTTTTGTTTATAAATAAATCCCATTGCTAATAAAAACTTTGAGTAGTGGATATAGTGTTGACATGAGTTGAGTCTACACACACACACGCTTTCGGACTTTGGTACTTTCATTTTTGATTGGATTATTTGCTAGAGTATTGATTGTTTCATCTAGTGTTTGTTTCTCTCCATGATTTTAGAATTTTATTCTCGTACCCTCTTGGTGAACCTAAGGCCAAGCACTTCTCTTTGCTTTTCATGATGTTTATGGTTAATTTTGCTTGAGGACAAGCAAAGGCTTAAGTGTGGGGGAGTTTGATAAGTGCTTGAATATACATGTTTTACCGACTTGTTTTACATACATTGAGCATCATTTTACCATTAATTATGTCTCATAAAGTGTATTTTGGTGTTCTTTTATGCAATTAGGTTGTGGAAGTGTTAAAGGAGGAAAAGGAAGCAAAGATGGGTTATAAAGACGTATTGTTGGGAGCTTTTGTACAACACAAGTGTCAAGGCACAAGAGGGGATCATGCACATGAGGGTGTGTGCCAACTTCCTTAAGAATTCAAGATGATTTGTGTGATGGAAGGGCACAAAGGCAGTCACACCTTCATGTCCCAACTTGTGTGAAGATAGTTAAAGCTCTCAAATGATGATTCGAAGAAGAAGAAATCTTATAACTCACCATATGGACGTGTGCCCGACCATGTGGCCTCAATATGAGAGAGTTTGGATCATGTTTATGAAGAGTACTGTAGCAAAAACACTGTTCATTTCACTGTAGCAGTACTGTAGCAAAATCACTGTTCACGCGACCGCGTCAAAATCTCACGCGATCGCGTGGGATCTCACGCGGTCGCGTGAAGACACGCAGTTGGCGCGATTCAGGCTTATAAATAGCCCTTCTCGCCGATTCTTTTAGAACTTTTTTCGCACGTTTGAAGGCAAGAGCGGCTAGGGTTTCTAGGACGAGGTCTTTGGCGATATTGGGAGTTGTTCTTCACCAACTTCGATAGATCTTTCGACGAGATAGCATCGGGGAGCCATTGGTGACCTAGCTTCAGAGAAGGTTCCTTCGAGACGTTGAACAATTCATCAAGGCTATCATCACGAATTTGAGGGGGTTTATTTTCATGGATTACATTGCCTTTTACTTCATTATCTTTTGCTTTGTAATAAGTCCCATGGAGGGCTAAACCCTAGTAGATACTTGGGCATGTGAACCTTAGGTTTCGATTCATGTATTGACTTTCTTTATGCTTTCTTTTAATTCCAAGTTTATTTGAGTTTTAATCTTGTTTAATCATTGCTTGCATGCCTTATTAATTCGTATGGTTGTTTGGTATGCTTGATTTGTTTCCTTGGTGAGAGAGAGATCTCCATTAGGGATTAGAACATGCAAGATTAAAGAGGGTTGAGAGGGTGAGTCTTGAGATAGAGAAGTGTCCCCTTTCCCTTCCGATTGAGTGTTTCCTATCTCCGTATTCCCTAAGTTTTATGCAACCATATGGGGTGTGAGGTGTGAGATTGATAGATTTCTCCGCCGGGACTTTTGTAAGGGGTTAGGGATCTTTCGCCTAGAAGTAGGGTTAGATCTAATTTTAGGAATCGGTTTCACTCTTAGGTATCCCTAAAACTCATTGCGGTCATATAGGGTGTGAGGTGTTGAGATTGAGTGAATTCTCTGCTGGGACCTTGTAGGGGACTAGTATCGGTGGCCTGGAAGCAGGGATCGATTGTTTTTGGATTACCTCGACTCATAGAACTTGGTTTAGAAGCATTTAGTTAGTTTTGCACTTCATGATAGAACCTAGGGGGATCATTGCCCGAGTATCTCATCTTCATTGATTGAGATCTCCTTTACCTTTTCCTTTTATTTGTTTTCTTTCTTGCGATTTTCTTATTTTACATATTACATTCAATTGCTCCATATTATTGTTTCGACTAGATAACTAAGAATCATTCATTACTAGTACTTCCGTTCCCTGTGGATTCGACTACCCACTCACCGGGGTAATTATTACTTCGACAACCCGTGCACTTGCGGTACACACACGCAAAAGGGTGTGTCATAGCTCCATTGATTTGGATGATATGTGCTGCGATATTGGTTGCTTTGTTGTTGTTGTGCAGAAATAAGTCTATCAAGTTTTCCACTGAAATCTTCAATCTGAAAATATAACTTTGTAATTGGATCAATTATCATTCAAGTACCTTGCAAGAAAAATTAACACAAGTCAAAATAAAACAAATTAGAACGGTGGAAGAAAAAGAAAGTATGAAATAGATAAGATAACGAAAATGATAAATGGCTAGAGCAACAAAGTCCTAGCGTTCCTAGTATCCTATTCCCCGGCAACGGCGCCAAAAACTTGACACACCCCTTTGCGTGTGTGTACCGCAAGTGCACGGGTTGTCGAAGTAATAATTACCCTGGTGAGTAGGGTAGTCGAATCCACAGGGAACAGGGCTACTAGTACTAACTTCTTCTCTGCAATCTAGCCTAATGACCAATGTGATTTTGTGGTGATCTAGTGTGCATAGAAATTAATACCATAGATGAATAGGCAAAAGGTAAATAAAGGGAGATCTCAATCAATGAAGATGAGATACCCGGGCAATGCTCCCCCTAGGCTCTATCATGAAGTGCAAGACTAACTAAATGCTTCTAAACCGAGTTCTATGAGTCGAGGTAATCCAAGAATAATCGGTCCCTGCTTCCAGGCCACCGATACTAGTCCCCTACAAGGTCCCGTTGGAGAAATCGCTCAATCTCAACACCTCACATCCCATATGACCGCAATAAGCTTTAGGGATACCTAAAAGTGAAACCGATTCCTAAAATTAGATCTAACCCTACTTCTAGGCGGAAGATCCCTAACCCCTTACAATGTCCCGGCGGAGAAATCTCTCAAACTCACACCTCACACCAAATATGGTTGCATAGATCTTAGGGAATACGGAGATAGGAAACACTTAATCGGAAGGGAAAGGGGACGCTCCACTATCTCATGACTCACCCTCTCAACCCTCTTCAATCTCATATGTTCTAACCCTAATGGAGACCTCTCTCTTACCAAGGCAACAAATCGAGCATACCAAACAACCATACGAATCAATAAGGCATGCAAGCAATGATAAAACAAGATTGAAACTCAAATAAACTCGGATTTAAAAGAAAGCATAAAGAAAATCAATACATGAATCGAAACCTAGGGTTCACATGCCCAAGTATCTACTAGGGTTTAGCCCTCCATGGGGCTTATTACAAAGCAAAACATAACACAATGAAAAGCAATGTAAACCATGGAAATAAACCCCCTTGAATTCGTGATGATGGCCTTGATGGGTCGCTCAACGTCTTGAAGGATCCTTCTCCGAAGCTAGGTTGCCAATGACTCCCTCGATGCTATGACGGAGGAAAGAACTATCAAAGTTGGTGAAGAACGGCCCTCCAATTCGGCAAAGACCTCCTCCTCAAACCCTAGCCGCTTCCTCTCTCAAAAGGCACACAAAAGATATCAAAAGAATCGACGAAACGGCCTATTTATAAGTCTGAATCGCGCCAGTCACGTGTCTTCACGCGACCGCGTGAGATCCCACGCGATCGCGTGGGCTGCAGAATTCCCACGCGGTCGCGTGGGATTTTGACGCGGCCGCGTGAACAGTAATTCCGCTACAGTACTGCTACAGTGAAATGAACAGTATTTTGCTACAGTACTCTTCATAACCATGATCCAAACTCTCTCATCTTGAGGCCACATGGTCGGGCACACGCCCATGTGGTGAGTTATAAGACTTCTCCTTCTTCGAATCATCCTTTGAGAGCTTTAACTATCTTCACACAAGTTGGGACATGAAGGTGTGACTGCCTTTGTGCCCTTCCATCACACGAATTATCTTGAATTCTTCAGGAAGTTGGCACACACCCTCATGTGCATGATCCCCTCTTGTGCCTTGACACTTGTGTTGTACAAAAGCTCCCAACAATACGTCTTTATAACCCATCTTTGCTTCCTTTTCCTCCTTTAACACTTCCACAACCTAATTGCATAAAAGAACACCAAAATACACTTTATGAGATATAATCAATGGTAAAATGATGCTCAATGTATGTAAAACAAGTAGGTAAAACATGTATAATCAAGCACTTATCAGGGTACATGAGCATAAGCAATTGAACGCACAAGTAAAGGTGTGTGCAATGTGAACTCCCCCCCACACTTAAGATGTACATTGTCCCCAATGTACGCATGCAAGCACAATAAAAATTAAGAATTGTAAAACAATTAGTGTGGAAGTAGGCAATTGAAACATTACTCCCCTGAACTCCAAGTGTTGCGTTTGATGGAGCTAGGTGCATTGAGAGTTGAGTCTCAATGGGTTGTGAAGAACACACGGTCCCATGACCGTGTTTATGACTATTCCTTAGATTGCTTTCATCCAAGACCATCTGCGCACACATACACAAGGGTTCAGTATAGATCAATAAAGACTCGAGTATATAGAATATGAAAATGAAATACAACTCGAGAGAAAAGCTAAATAAAAGATAAACTCAGAAGGAGAGTCCTTTCTGAGTACTACAAGTCCAAAATAAAATAGAAAAGTACAAGAATGAAAATCAAATAAAAATAAAGAAACTAAATCTAAGACGCCTCAATGTCGGTGTCCTGGATAGAAGTCTCTGGTGCTACTACTGGTGGTGGTGATGCTGGTAGTGGAGGAGTGGAAGCTCGGGGTCGGACCACGAATGGTGAAGTCATGGCTCGCTCGAGTAACTGCTGTATGCTGTGAAATCGAGCCATGACCTCTGTGTGCTGTGCTACCTGTGTGGCCCTGAACTCAGCCACCTCTGTCTGTAGCACCCCCACTGCGCTCTCGAGGCGCTCCAACCTGTCCTGACCTCGGGAAGGCGAGAAGATATGCACTGGAGGTGGCTCTGGCGCGGTGGGTGGTACCTCGGTCTCTGTGTCCGCTAGGGGTGGCTCTAATGCTGCCTGTGACCCCTCGGCCTGATCTGTACGAGGAATGATCAAAGTGTAAAATCCTGGTCCTAATCTGCGGACCATCCCCATCATCCTCAGGGTCTCCATGCCTAACGGAGCCGGTGTAGAAGTCCTCTCAGCGCCACGTACTCCGTCTCGAAGCTCTAACCCCATAATCAGTCTCGTGATATACGGGCCTGAGAAGATCACTCCCACCCTGGGGTACTGGCCCTGGTGGCGGATGTACTCTGCTACAATATGCCCCAGGTGGAGTGGCTCTCCCTCTACCATCGAATATAGGTACAAGAGCTCTTGACGGCTCAGAACCCCCATACTGTCTCCCCTGCCGCTCACTTATCGGCTAAGAATAGCATGGAGGTACCTGTACGAGGCCCTGGTCAAATATGTTGCCTTGGACACTCCTGGCTCGTATTGTCCTTGGCCACATAACCTACTGTACGCACGCTGCGGGGTCAAAGTACCCGGGTAGTCTGTGGGTAGCTATGCATACTCCTCTGTCTCGGTATGTGCCTGATCATACACTCCCATACGTACTGAAAACTCGGTCATGCTCAAATTGAAGTGTCGACCGAGGGCCTGGAAGTGAATGGTATCAACATCGGTAAAACTGTCGTACCCCCGGTCGAACTCGAATGAGGAGAGCACCTCCAACGTAAGTGATCTGATCGCTGGCTCTCGAATGGAAATGAGTCTGCTCCAGTTCCCCACTGAGAGGAGCTCTTCGACCTCAGCTACCATCTCTGCTCCCCCCTGAATGTCCCGTAGAATGCTCAAATCGGGGAAACGGCTCTGTCCAAAGCGGAGGTCTGATAATCGCTTGAACCGTTCCCGATGCTCAGGTGATGGGAAATCTATCTCTTCGGGAGGTGGGGTAGGTTCACGCTGACGTTTCCCAGCCGACTTCTTAGACCTAGAAGCCATATCTGCAAAGTTGCAAAAGAAAAGTTTCAAAGATCAGTTCAAAAACTCATTCTGCAGAAATCCACATGGCCGTGTGGAATTTCCACACGCCCGTGTGGAGCTTCTAGCGGACAGAGAATCACGGCCGTGGGTCTCAAAATCCAAAATTTACAATCTAATTCGTTCTAATTCTTTCCTAAACATACTCGCATACTCATTAATCATTCAAATCAAACAAAATCATCGAAAAGAACAAATTACATTAAGAATTAACGAAGAAAAGAGCTAGGGAAAGCTTACCGACGGTGTGAAGTGAAAACGAGAGAAATCGGCCGGAAAAATCGCAAAATCCCTCAAAAAGCTCGGAGAACGTTGGGAAATTGTGGAGAGAGTAGAGGAGAAGTTCAAAGTGAAGAATGAAGAGGCACAAGTGATTTCTATAAGAAAAACGCGCGGCTTTTGAAGTTCTAGAAATCCACACGGCCATGTGGAAATTCCACACGGCCGTGTGCCTCTGAAATTAGGGTTCACAGGGGCCAACACACGGCGCTGTGTGCACTTTGGTTGCTCTCTGAACTACCCCACACGGCTGTGTGAGACAACCACACGGCCGTGTGCCTTCACAGGGGGATCCACAAGGGCACCCACACGGCCCTGTGGATTCTCGGGAAACCACAGAAGGTCTCTGAAAAATTTCACACGGCCGTGTGGAAATTCCACACGGCCGTGTGCCCAACTTGGCCAAGAACACAAGGCCGGCCACAGGGGCACCCACACGCCCCTGTGGCTTCTCTGACTCGCCCGAGAAACACTAAGTGTTTCACACGGCCGTGTGCCTTTCACAAGCTCTCTCACAGGGGCTCACACACGCCCCTGTGTATTCTCTGGAAGAAAGGGTTTTCTCTGCAGAGTTTCACACGGCCGTATGGAATTTCCACACGGCCGTGTGCCTTAGCACAGTGGCACTCACAGGGGCACCCACACGCCCCTGTGGAATCTCTGGAAAAGAGTTGTTATTCTGCGAGAATCCACACGGCCGTGTGTTAATTCCACACGGCCGTGTGCCCCTTCTGAGGTTGTTCACAGGGGCACACACACGCCCCTGTGTCCTCACTGGTTGAGCTCTGATTAGGTAACACACGGCTGTCTGGAATTTCCACACGGCCGTGTGTTTTCTCTGGTTACTCAGAAAAATTCACAAACTCTTCCAAAAAATTCAGAAACTCTTTTAAAACACTTAGAGCCTGTATAAACCATAAAAATATGACCAGAGACCGTAGAAAACACACTCAACCGACTCAAACTTCGTCAATTATCATTAAGGCACACGAAAATATCAATAATCCACGATCGAATTTGCAGCACATGCATTGAAACTTCAAGACATCAACACTAAGACTTTTATTCATCCTAAAACTAAACTAGATCCTAGGAAAACTGTAAAACCTTGGGTTGCCTCCCAAGAAGCGTTTGTTTAACGTTACTAAGCTTGACGTACCTGGTCTTACCTTACGGAGGTTCATGAATAAAAGTTGCCCTCTTCCCTATAACCTGAAAGCATGCATTACATAACCTTTGTAGAGTAGAGAGAGAGTTGTCGAGTTTGTTATCACAAACGGGTGAAACACCCTTACTCCGTGAATGTTCATCCCCTTTCTTGTTGGGGTTCTTCTTGTGGCGTTTTGATAAGTGCTCGTGTTATAGTAATGCGAAGTGTTATTATCTTGCAATGAGCATTGATTTAATCAGATTTTATCACTAAAAAGTGTGCATTTGTTTACTTTTGTGCATTGTAGGGTTGTGGAGCCAATTTGGAGAAGAATGAAGCAAGAATAGGTTATGTTCGCCATTGTTGACGAGTTCTTGGACCAAGCAAGGAACAAGGAACGAGTTTAGACTTGTGGGTGTGTGCCAACCTCCATTGGAGGGGCACAAGGGCAGTCACATTCACAAAAGTCTAACTCGTGTAGCATTAGAGAATTTCGTCAAAGAAGAGAAATGAAGTAATCGACATAATCTACCATTGATTGTGTGCCCAATTCAATGGCCTCGATGAAGAACGATGGATTCGGCAGTATTTCGGAGAAGTACTGTAGCATCTACTGTTTACATTCTGCCGAAATTCAAAATTCCAGAGAGTTCACACGGGCGTGTGGGAATTCCACACGCCTTGTACCGTAGCAGAAATACTGTAGCAGAAACACTGTTCACAGGTGCCGAGAAATCACGATTCCAGAATTTCCACACGGCCGTGTGGAATTAACACACGGGCGTGTGGAATTTCTGGATTTTCACAGAAGTCCGATTTCAACCCGAATTCAGCCCGATTTCAGCCTATAAATAGCCCGTTTCCATATCTATTTGAGGACCCTTCCCTTCTATCACTGGAATATCTTTTGGGAGGCTTTCGGCTAGGGTTTGGAGAGGTTCTTGGAGGTCTTTGGAGGCGATTAAACGGCATCGACATCGACATCCTTTGGAAGAAAGCTATTGGGGAAGCTCTCATCGGCATTGATTTGTCGAGGTGTGCCTTAGGCTTGACAAGGGATTCGTTGGAGAAGACACGCGACTACACAAGACCATCGATACGATCTACAAGGGGGTTTTCTTTATGGTTTTCATGCATATTTTCTTAAATTCTTTATTGATTTTGTATTGCTCCATGGAGAGCTAAACCCTAGTGGGTATTCGGACTTGTAAACCCTAGGATGATATTTGATAAGTGCTTGTGTTATAGTATCGTGAAGCGCTATTATCTTACATTAAGCATACCTTTTATCAGGTTTTATCACTAAATGTGTGCATTTGTGTTCTCTTGTGCATTGAAGGTATTGTGGAGCCTAATTGGAGAAAAAGAATGAAATTAGGTCGCGTTCGCCAATGTTGGGATGTTCTCGGACCAAGCAAGGAACGAAGCACGTATTTGGACTTGTGGATGTGTGCCAACCTCTTTTGGAAGGGCATAAAGGCAGTCACATTCACAACAAGTCCAATCCGTGTTACTTAGGAGAATCTCGCGAAAGAAGAAGACTTGAAGCAATCGGCGCGACCTACCGTTGCTTGTGTGCCCAAGTAATGGCCTCGATGAAGAACAATGGACCCGGGAGGCGTTTCGGCAAGTTACCAAGCCTGTTCAGCTGAAGATTAGTGTTCCAGAGAAGTCACACGGGCGTGTGGAAATTCCACACGGCCGTGTGTTTTGCGATTTCAGCCATCCAGTGAAGACACACGGGCGTGTGGAATTTCCACACGGCCGTGTGAAATTAATTTTTCAGCCGAGACAGAAGCTTCACACGGGCGTGTGGAAATTCCACACGGCCGTGTGAAGCCCCCGATAAGTCCAATTTTAAAGCCGCGATTCAACAATATAAAAGGGGATTTTTGCAACCTTTTGAGGAATCTTTTGACCTATCTTTTCCCCAACTTTCTGGAGCGCGGCTAGGGTTTCGGAGAGGATTTCGTGGAGGTTCTAGCGCGTCGTCGGCATCGATTTCGAGGTTCGACGTTTGCACAAGACCACGGCCACACCAATTCGAGGGGGTTTTTCATTGATGTCTATGTTTTATGCTTTATTTCTCACGTTGATGAACATGTATAGCTCTATGAGGAGCTAAACCCCTCGTGGGGTATTCGGACTTGTAAACGTTAGGGTTTCTTATGTTTCTTTGACATTGATTATTATGCTTTCCATCGTTGATGAATAAAATTGAGTTTTTAATCTTGATTATCCTTTCATATTGTTTTCCCTTAAACGTGACATTAGGGTTGAGAGCAATCTAGGCTTTCCTTTGGAGGTGTGACAACTCCTATAGGATTAGACTACTCAAGATTAAAGAGGGTTGAGAGGGAGAGTTGTGAGGTAGCAATGTACCCCTTTCCCCTTCGATGTGATTTCTCCCTACCTCCGATTCCTTGATTTAATAGCGGTCGAAATAGAGTGAAGCAATAGGTAGATAAACTCCCCTAGGGCTTAGTTACGCAAGTAATAGAGTGGAGGGTTGTAGTGAATCCTATTTGCTGGGGCTCAATCTAGACTAGGGTTCTTCCACCTGGACCAAAGGGTTAGAATTACGTATAGGAACAGGTTTAATCACTAGGAATCCCTAGAGCATAATGCAACTCCACATAGTGTGAGGTTTAGGCAGATGGACTCCCCTGGGGCTTAGTCATCTAGGTGACAGAGTGAAGGGTGTTGTGAATCCTAACACCGGGCATAGTGTTGGAGTTAGTCACGGTTGTCCTTAGGTTTGGGACCGTGAGTCTTAGGATATCCTCGACTCAATTGACATCAATAGGAGAGTATAATATCATAGTCTTGCACTTGAAACATAGACCCTAGAGGTAGCTTGTCCGGATACCCCCTTTTACTCATTGTTAGTCCTTCTCGATTTTCCTACTTGCACTTCTTTCTTCCATCTCTCTACTTAGTTTATTGCTTTGCATTATTTTCACTCATAAATCTTATTATCGTTCTCCGTATTCTGCATAGCTTAATTAGTGAAACCTTATATTCTATCTCCCTATTCCCTGTAGATTCGACTACCTTCTCACCAAGGTAAATTTATTACTTCGACAAACCCGTGCACTTGCGGGATACACGCAAGGGGTCATGTCAAGTTTTTGGCGCCGTTGCCGGGGAATAGGCGTTTTAGATATTTGTTTTTCACTATTCTAGCTATTCACTTCGCATTCTATTTCATATTTTCTTTACCTATCATTGTTCTTATTTTTCTTTTCTTTGTTTTCGGCTCCAGGTTATGACCCGTGGGAACCCTTCAATACTTGTTGAAGGAGACCCAGACATTGGAAGAAGAACACATCGTAAAGGGAAAGAACCTGCACAAGAAGCATCAAATCAAGCCGATATTGAGACAGAAGGGTCAGAGACAATGGCAGAACAGAACGAGCAGCAGCGAACGTTGTCCGATTTTGCTAGACCCGCAGTTATGGGGACCCAATCAAGCATCGTGAGGCCCCCAATTACAGCAATGAATTTCGAATTGAAGCCGTCGTTCATTCAGATGTTGCAACAGTCCGCACAGTTTAATGGGTTAGCCGATGAAGACGCTAATAGTCACATAGAAAATTTCTTGGAAGTGTGTGACATGTTGAAGATAAATGGAGTGACGGACGATGCAATTCGATTGAGAGCCTTCCCATTTTCATTGAAAGGAAAAGCAAGGCATTGGTTGCACTCATTACCTAGAGCCTCCATTACTACGTGGGAGGAAATGGCCGAGGCATTCTTGGCTAGATACTTTCCACCGGGGAAATCTGCAAGACTCCGGAATGAGATATCTTCCTTTGTACAGATGGAATTGGAGTCTCTATTCGAGACATGGGATAGGCTCAAAGAGCTCCTTCGCAAATGTCTGCAACATGGATTTCCCGAGTGGATGATTATTCACACATTTTACAATGGGTTGAATCCGAGTACAAAGCAACTCTTAGATGCGGCGGCCGGAGGGACTCTTGGAAGCAAGACTCCCGGTGAAGCTCGGCACCTTGTAGAGGAGATGGCTATGAATAGCTATCAATGGAACTCAAGGGATAGAAAAAAGGTTGCCGGAATTCATGAGGTTGATGCGGTTACATCGTTGGCAGCACAAGTGGAATCGTTAAGTAAGAAGCTAGATGCTCTAGCTTTGCCAAGAGTTGCGGCCATCACTACTTGTAACGGTTGTGGGGGAGGACATGCTTCAAGCGATTGTCCTATTGCTATTGGAGGCACTAGTGCGGTAGAGCAGGCCGATTTTGTGGGGAATTCATATCGAGGACAAGGCCAAGGCAACCCGTATAGTGGTACATACAATCCGGTATGGAAGAACCATCCGAACTTCTCTTGGAGCAATCAAGGACAGTCACAACAGAACAAAAATAGTGCACCACCGGGATTTCAAAGTCAACAAGCTCCGAATTTAGAAAGCCGAGTGACCGGGTTGGAGGGAAAGATGACTGACCTAGAGAGAGCTCTCACACGGTTCGTTTCTTCTTCGGACGCAAGGTTCCAATCGGTGGAAGCTACTCTTCGTAATCACACCGCCTCCCTACACAACTTGGAGAACCAAGTAGGGCAAATTGCGAAGACTTTGGCGGAGAGACCTCAAGGTAGTTTGCCTAGCAATACGGAGACCAACCCAAGAGAACAACTAAAGGCAATTACCTTGAGAAGTGGTAAGGAGGTTGAGGGACATCTCCCTCTTGAGAAGACTAAGGACTCACCCGAAGTCGTGGAAATAGAGGATGGAGCGCCAAAGGAGAAAGAGGTGGCACCCCCACCTTACAAGCCGAGAATTCCCTATCCTTCACGATTGAAGAATGACCAAGACAATGAGCAATACAAGAAATTTCTGGGTGTCTTCAAGCAATTGCACATCAACATTCCATTCGCGGAAGCATTAGCCCAAATGCCCAAGTACGCGAAGTTCTTAAAAGACCTCTTGACCAATAAGAGGAAGTTAGAGGAAAGTGCATCCGTCATCCTCGATGCAAACTGTTCGGCAGTGCTACAGAAGAATTTGCCAAGCAAGAGGAAGGACCCCGGAAGTTTTATCATACCGTGCAATATTGGTGAGATGGGTGAGGAGATGGCACTAGCCGACTCGGGGGCAAGCATCAATGTCATGCCCTACACGTTCTTCCAAAAGCTAGGCTTGGGCGAGCCTAGACCTACCCGGATGACACTTCAGCTTGCGGATAGATCGGTGAGGCATCCGAGGGGTATTGTTGAAGATGTGTTGGTGAAAGTGGATAAGTACATTTTCCCGGTCGACTTTGTAGTGCTCGATGTAGACGAGGATGTCGAGGTGCCGCTGATCCTTGGGAGGCCGTTCTTGCGCACTTCCAAAGCTTTGATAGACATGGACGGTGGAGAGCTCACACTTAGGGTTGGGGACGACAAGCTCACTTACCGCCTCGCCGAAGCCATGCGACATTCTCTTGATTTTGATGATGCTCTATATTATCTTGATGTCACTGATGATTGCATTGATGAATATATGCAGGATATGTTTAACCCGGATCCATATGAAGGGTGGCCGGATCAAGACATGGAGACTGAAGAGGAAGAAGTACTCGCGCTTGTTTCAGTTGAAACAGACATCAAGAAGGAGAAGGAGCTTAGAAAGAAAGTCCTTCGGAGATTGAAGAGGTCGAGACGTCACCACAAAAAGAACCCCAACAAGAAAGGGGATGAGCATTCACGAAGTAAGGGTGTTTCACCCATGTGTGGTAACAAACTCGATAATTCTCCCTCTACCTTGCAACGATTATGCAATGCTTGCTTTCAAATTATAGGGAAGAGGGCAAATTCCACTCATGAACCTCCGTAAGGTAAGACAGGTACGTCAAGCTAAGTGACGTTAAACAAGCGCTTCTTGGGAGGCAACCCAAGCGTTTTTGCAGTTTTTCTAGGACCTAGTTTAGTTTTAGGGTTGAATAAAAGTCTTAGCAATGGTGTCCCAATTTTCATGTGCATATGCTGAGTTTTCATGTGGATTTTCGATTATTTACGTGTGCCTTAACGTTAATTGACGAAGTTTGAGTCGGTTGAGTGTGTTTTCGATGGTCTCTGGTCGTGTTTTTATGGTTTATACAGGCTCTAAGTGTTTTAAAAGAATTTCTGAATTTTTCTGAGAGTCTGTAAAATTTTCTAAGTAAACCAGAGCAAACACACGGCCGTGTGGAATTAACACACGGCCGTGTGTTACCAATTGGAGCTCAACCAGAGAAGACACAGGGGCGTGACTTTGCCCCTGTGAAAAACTTCAGAAGGGGCACACGGCCGTGTGGAATTAACACACGGCCGTGTGAAATTTCGCAGAACTTCAACTCTCTTCCAGAGAGTCCACAGGGGCGTGTGGATGCCCCTGTGAGTGCCACTGTGCTAACGCACACGGCCGTGTGGGATTTCCACACGGCCGTGTGAAAATTCTGCAGGAATTCCCTTTCATCCCGAGAAACCACAGGGGCGTGTGTGAGCCCCTGTGGGAGAGCTTGTCAAGGCACACGGTCGTGTGGATTATTCACACGGCCGTGTGAAATACTTAGCGTTTCTCGGGCAAGTCAGAGAGACCACAGGGGCGTGTGTTGGCCCATGTGGCCGGCCTTGTGTCTTGGCCAAGTTGGGCACACGGCCGTGTGGAATTAACACACGGCCGTGTGAAAATTTTCAGAGACCTTCTGTATTTTCCCGTGAATCCACAGGCCCGTGTGGGTGGCCCTGTGTATACCCCTGTGGAGGCACACGGCCGTGTGGAATTAACACACGTCGTGTGAGGTAGTTCAGAGAGTGACCAGAGTGCGCACAGGGGCGTGTGTTGGCCCCTGTGAACCCTAATTTCTGAGGCACACGGCCGTGTGGTTACTTCACACGGCCGTGTGAATTTCCAGAACTTCAAAAGCCGCGCGTTTTTCTTATAGAAATCACTTGTGCCTCTTCCTTCTCCACTCTAAACTTCTCTCCTACCCTCTCTATCACTTCCCCGACTTTCTCTGAGGTTTTTGAAGGAATTTGTTCGAGTTTTCCGGCCGTATTACTTTGTTTTTCATCTCCACCGCCGGTGAGACCTTCAATACCTTTTTCTTCGTCAATTCTTGATTCAATTCGTTCTTTTATACAATTTATCTTGGTTTGAATGTTTACATTACATACGAGCATGCTTAGAATGAAATTAGAACGAATTTAGATGTAAATTGTGGATTTTTAACCCCACGGCCGTGATGCTTTGCCCGTCAGAAACTCCACACGGCCGTGTGGAATTAACACACGGCCGTGTGGATTTCTGCAGATTGGTTATTTTGAACTGTTTTTGATTGTTTTCTTTTCCAATCTTACAGGAATGTCTTCTAGACCCAGGAAATCGACAGGGAAGCGCCCACGTGAGCCCACACCTCCTCCAGCAGAGACAGAGTTCAGTATAACCGAGCATCAGGTTCGGTTCGAGCGTTTATCAGGACTCCGTTTTGGACAGACGAGATATTTGGATTTGAGTATAGTGAGGAGTATTCAGGGGGGAGACAACGTCGCAGATGAGATTAGCGAGCTGCTCTCAGTCGGTAGCTGGGAGAGATTGATGGTTATTCGGGACTCGGTGATCCGACCGCTCACCTTAGAGGTCCTGGCGTCGTTTGAGTTCGACCGGGGGTACAGCAGTTTCACCGAGGGCACCACAGTTCAGTTCAGAGCCCTCGGTCGACATTACAGCCTCAGTATGAGCCAGTTTTCGATTGGGATGCGTCTATATGATGAGGCGTACACTGAGACAGAGGAGTACTCATTGCTCCCCACAGACTACCCGGGTACCGTGACACCGCAGCAGGCGTATAGCAGACTTTGTGGTCAGGGTCAGTACGAGCCGGGTGTCTCCAAGGCTTCATGCCTTTCTCGACCTGCCTATAGATGTCTACACGCAGTTATGAGCAGATCTATTAGTGGCAGGGGAGACAGTACTGGTGTTCTGAGTCGCCAGGAGCTCCTCTACTTGTATTCGATGGTGGAGAGTGAGCCACTCCACCTGGGGCACATTGTGGCCGACTACATTTGCCATCAGGGCCAGTACCCCAGGGTAGGAGTTATCTTTGCAGGCCCCTACATCACCAGACTTCTCATTTTCCTGGGCTCAGAGATGGAGTCAGGGGAGCAGAGAAGACGAGTGTACCAGTTCCCCTGGGCACAGATACCTTGAGGATGATGGGTATGATCCGCAGAGGAGGATCAGGGACGTATACCTGGATTATACCCCATACAGAGCAGGGCGAGGGATCTCGGGCAGCATTGGAGCCACCCCCGCAGGACACAGAGACCGAGGTACCCACAACCGCGCCGGAGCCACCTCCAGTGCGGATGTTTTCACCGTCTCGAGGCCAGGACAGACTGGAGCGCCTCGAGAGCGCAGTGGGGATCCTACAGACCGAGGTGGCCGAGGTTAGGGCCACACAGATTTCACAGCACCAGGAGGTGATGGCGCAGTTCCAGAGCTTGCGACAGATCTTCGAGCAGATTGTCGCCTCCTCCTCCTTCGTGGTCCGACCTCGGGTGTCCACTCCACCACCTCCATCTCCCTCAGCACCAGCAGATCCAGAGCCTCCAGCAGCACCAGAGGCCACCACTCAGGACACCGACGCTGAGGCGTCTTAGATTTTAGATTCTTTTCTTTTATTTGTCATTTCTGTATATCTTTACTTTATTTTGGACTTGTAGTACTCAGAAAGGATTCTCCTTCTGAGTATAGCTTTTATTTTGCTTTTTCTTTTTATCTCGAGTTGTATTCATTGCTTTACATTTTATATACTCGAGTTTTATTGAGCTTTACTGAACCCTCGTTTATGTGTGCGCAGATGGTCTTGGATGTAAGGATTTTGAGGAATAGTCATTGACACGGTCATGGAATCGTGTGTGCTCCACGAACCATTGAGACTCAACTCTCAATGACCTAGCTTCATCAAACGCAACACTTGGAGTTCAGGGGAGTAATGTTTCAATTGCCACTTCCACACTAATTGCTTTTATCGTTTTCACTTATTATTGTGCTTATATGCGTACATTGAGGACAATGTACATCTTAAGTGTGGGGGGGAGTTCACATTGCACACACCTTTACTTGTGCGTTCAATTGCTTATGCTAATGTAGCCTATGGCGGTTCACCTCAGTTGCAACGGTTGTATTCTTATAGTTTAGGAGATTTTTCAACATTGTATCCTATCATACTCTAGTTTTCACTTGAATTTTAGGGAATTTTTGCTCGAATCATCTTAGTACACAACTTACTCTTGGAATCTTTTGGAAACTCAATCTTGAAGTTTTTAAGGACAAGTTTATCGTTGTTCTTAGTTTTACTTTGGAAAATGCATATATATAAAAAAAAAAAAAAAATGGAAAAATGAAAAGAGAAAAAGAGAAAAAAAAATATGAGTTTGTAAATATTAGCTTTGTTTTAATTATGCATTTGGGGTGGCAAGAGCTACCGCTTATGAAGTATGCAGCTACTCTCATAAGTCGGATACAAGTTATGCCCTAATGAGAGAAAGAGCTATCTCATGGGATGCGTGAAAGCTACTACCCCGGTAGAAAGAGCTACCTCCTCGAAAGAGTGAAAGCCACCTTTGGCGGCCGCCTAGGAAAGGGCTACCTTCAAGGATGTGTGAAGCTACTACTTCCATCACTATTTTTTTTGTTTTTGTATATAAATAAGTCCTTTCTAACCAAAGTTTGAGGAGTACTTGTTGGTTCTCTTGAGTAAGATCGCACACACTAACACATTTTCGAGTTTTCATCCTTTTTTATTCGAGTTTTTTTAGCTAGAGCATTGGTAACCTTATGCAATGTTTTGAGTTCCCCTTACTTGTAGAATGCTTCTTTTGCATACTTTTGGTGAACCTAAGGCCAAGCACTTTCAATTGTTCTTCCCAAGTACTTTCACATTCTATTTTGCTTGAGGACAAGCAAAAGCTTAAGTGTGGGGGGGTTTGATAAGTGCTTGTGTTATAGTATCGCGAAGCGCTAGTATCTTACATTAAGCATACCTTTTATCAGGTTTTATCACTAAATGTGTGCATTTGTGTTCTCTTGTGCATTGAAGGTATTGTGGAGCCTAATTGGAGAAAAAGAATGAAATTAGGTCGCGTTCGCCAATGTTGGGATGTTCTCGGACCAAGCAAGGAACGAAGCACGTATTTGGACTTGTGGATGTGTGCCAACCTCTTTTGGAGGGGCACAAAGGCAGTCACATTCACAACAAGTCCAATCCGTGTTACTTAGGAGAATCTCGCGAAAGAAGAAGACTTGAAGCAATCGGCGCGACCTACCGTTGCTTGTGTGCCCAAGTAATGGCCTCGATGAAGAACAATGGACCCGGGAGGCGTTTCGGCAAGTTACCAAGCCTGTTCAGCTGAAGATTAGTGTTCCAGAGAAGTCACACGGGCGTGTGGAAATTCCACACGGCCGTGTGAGCCATTTTCCAGCCAGACAGAGAAGTCACACGGGCGTGTGGAAATTCCACACGGCCGTGTGTTTTGCGATTTCAGCCATCCAGTGAAGACACACGGGCGTGTGGAATTTCCACACGGCCGTGTGAAATTAATTTTTCAGCCGAGACAGAAGCTTCACACGGGCGTGTGGAAATTCCACACGGCCGTGTGAAGCCCCCGATAAGTCCAATTTTAAAGCCGCGATTCAACAATATAAAAGGGGATTTTTGCAACCTTTTGAGGAATCTTTTGACCTATCTTTTCCCCAACTTTCTGGAGCGCGGCTAGGGTTTCGGAGAGGATTTCGTGGAGGTTCTAGCGCGTCGTCGGCATCGATTTCGAGGTTCGACGTTTGCACAAGACCACGGCCACACCAATTCGAGGGGGTTTTTCATTGATGTCTATGTTTTATGCTTTATTTCTCACGTTGATGAACATGTATAGCTCTATGAGGAGCTAAACCCCTCGTGGGGTATTCGGACTTGTAAACTTTAGGGTTTCTTATGTTTCTTTGACATTGATTATTATGCTTTCCATCGTTGATGAATAAAATTGAGTTTTTAATCTTGATTATCCTTTCATATTGTTTTCCCTTAAACGTGACATTAGGGTTGAGAGCAATCTAGGCTTTCCTTTGGAGGTGTGACAACTCCTATAGGATTAGACTACTCAAGATTAAAGAGGGTTGAGAGGGAGAGTTGTGAGGTAGCAATGTACCCCTTTCCCCTTCGATGTGATTTCTCCCTACCTCCGATTCCTTGATTTAATAGCGGTCGAAATAGAGTGAAGCAATAGGTAGATAAACTCCCCTAGGGCTTAGTTACGCAAGTAATAGAGTGGAGGGTTGTAGTGAATCCTATTTGCTGGGGCTCAATCTAGACTAGGGTTCTTCCACCTGGACCAAAGGGTTAGAATTACGTATAGGAACAGGTTTAATCACTAGGAATCCCTAGAGCATAATGCAACTCCACATAGTGTGAGGTTTAGGCAGATGGACTCCCCTGGGGCTTAGTCATCTAGGTGACAGAGTGAAGGGTGTTGTGAATCCTAACACCGGGCATAGTGTTGGAGTTAGTCACGGTTGTCCTTAGGTTTGGGACCGTGAGTCTTAGGATATCCTCGACTCAATTGACATCAATAGGAGAGTATAATATCATAGTCTTGCACTTGAAACATAGACCCTAGAGGTAGCTTGTCCGGATACCCCCTTTTACTCATTGTTAGTCCTTCTCGATTTTCCTACTTGCACTTCTTTCTTCCATCTCTCTACTTAGTTTATTGCTTTGCATTATTTTCACTCATAAATCTTATTATCGTTCTCCGTATTCTGCATAGCTTAATTAGTGAAACCTTATATTCTATCTCCCTATTCCCTGTGGATTCGACTACCTTCTCACCAAGGTAAATTTATTACTTCGACAAACCCGTGCACTTGCGGGATACACGCAAGGGGTCGTGTCAATATTGTTTCTATGACTTTTATTATGCTTTCTTTATTTGATGTTCTTTTATTGAGTTTCAATCTTGATTTTATCTTGTTATTGTTTTCCCTTAGATGTGACGCTAGGGTTGAGAATCTATTAAGTTATCCTTTGAGGGTGTGACAACCTCTATAGGGTTAGACTCATTAAGATTGAAGAGGGTTGAGAGGGAGAGTTGTGAGGTAGCGACGTTCCCCTTTCCCTTCCATTGTGATTTCTCCCTACCTCCGATTCCTTGATTCATTAGAGGTCGAAATAGAGTGAAGTGCTAGGTAGACAAACTCCCCCAAGGTTTTGGGGTGATGTGAATCCTATGCACTGGGGCTTAATTTAGACTAGGGTTATTCCACCTGGACCAAAGGGTTAGAACTACTACACATAGGAACATGTTTATCACTAGGAATCCCTAGAGCTTAAAGCAACTCCATGTAGTGTTAGGCTTAGGTAGATATACTCCCCTGGGGCTTAGTTGAGCAATCAACAGAGTGAAAGGTTGACGTGAATCCTAATGCCGGGACATAGTGTTGGGGTTAGTCACGGTTGACCTTAGGTTTGGGACCGCGTGTTTAAAGATATCTTCGACTCAATAGGCATCAATTGTAGAGCATAATACAAGTTTTGCACTAGAAGCATTAGTCCTAGGGGGAGCTTTGTCCGGGTACCCCATCGTTATATCGATTACCTCTCCTACCCTCATTATTCTTCTTGCACTCTTTTATTTTCTTTTATATCTATACATACATACTTTTCTCGTCATCGATTCCCATCCTAGCTAAATAGCGATAACACTTGTTTCTGAACACTATTCCCTGTGGATACGACTACCCACTCACCAGGGTATTTTATTACTTCGACAAGGCCGTGCACTTGCGGTACACACGCAAAAGGTCGTGTCACGTCTTCTCGACCTCTTCAACCTCCGAAGCATCTTCTTCATATGTTCCTTCTCCATCTTGACATCCGTCTGAACGGGAACAAGCATAAGTACTTCTTCTTCTTCGATCTCCGCATCTTGGTCCGGCCATCCTTCATATGGATCCGGGTTTAACAATTCCTGCACATATTCATCAATACACTCATCAGTAGCATCAAGATAATATAGAGTGTCATCAAAATCAAGAGAATGCCTCATGGCTTCGGCGAGGCGATAGGTGAGCTTGTCATTTCTGACTCTAAGTGTGAACTCTCCACCGTCCATGTTTATCAAAGCCTTGGAAGTGCGCAAGAAAGGCCTCCCAAGAATCAACGGTACTTCGACATCCTCATCCACATCAAGTATGACAAAGTCCACCGGGAAGATGTACTTGTCCACTTTCACCAAGACGTCTTCCACAATTCCCCTCGGATGCCTCACCGATCGATCCGCAAGTTGAAGTGTCATCCGAGTGGGTCTAGGCTCGCCCAAGCCTAGCTTTTGGAAGAAGGTATAAGGCATGACATTGATACTTGCCCCCGAATCAGCCAATGCCATCTCCTCACCCAAATTACTAATGTTGCAAGGTATGATAAAACTCCCGGAATCTTTTCTCTTACTCGGCATGTTCTTTTGCAAGACGGCCGAGCAATTTGCATCAAGTACTACAGCTGCACTCTCCTCCAACTTCCTCTTATTGGTTAAGAGGTCCTTTAGGAACTTTGCGTACTTGGGCATTTGGGCTAATGCTTCCGTGAATGGTATGTTGATGTGCAATTGCTTGAAGATACCCAGAAATTTCTTGTATTGTTCATTGTCTTGGTCATTCTTCAACCTTGAAGGGTAGGGGATCCTTGGTTTGTAGAGTGGTGGTGCCACCTCCTTTTCTTTTGGAGCTTCTTTCCCTACTTCTTCTACTCCGGTTGCTTCTTTTGTCTTCTCTAGAGGGAGAGTTTTCACGACCTCTTTCCCACTCCTCAAGGTAATTGCCTTTAGTTGCTCCCTTGGGTTAGTCTCCGTAATGCTAGGCAAGCTACCTTGAGGCCTTTCCGCCAATGTCTTCGCAATTTGCCCCACTTGATTTTCCAAATTATGTAGGGAGGCAGTGTGATTGCGAAGTGTGGCCTCCACCGACTGAAATCTAGCCTCCACCGACTGAGAGCTCTCTCGAGGTCGGTCATCTTTCCTTCTAGCCCGGTCACTCGGCTTTCTAAATTCGGAGCTTGTTGACTTTGAAATCCCGGTGGTGCACTATTTTTCTGTTGTGACTGTCCTTGATTGCTCCAAGAAAAATTTGGATGGTTCTTCCACCCCGGATTATATGTTCCACTATATGGGTTGCCTTGGCCTTATCCTCTATACGAATTCCCAACAAAATCGGCCTGCTCTACCGCACTAGTGCCTCCAATAGAAATAGGACAATCGTTCGAAGCATGTCCTCCCCCACAACCATTACAAGTAGTGATGGCCGCAACTCTTGGCAAAGATAGAGCATCTAGCTTCTTACTCAAAGATTCCACCTGTGCCGCCAACGATGTAACCGCATCAACCTCATGAATTCCGGCAACCTTTTTCCTATCTCTTGAGTTCCATTGATAGCTATTCATAGCCATCTCCTCTACAAGGTGCCGAGCTTCACCGGGAGTCTTGCTTCCTAGAGTTCCTCCGGCCGCCGCATCTAGGAGTTGTTTGGTACTTGGATTCAACCCGTTATAGAAGGTGTGAATGATCATCCACTCGGGGAATCCATGTTGCGGGCACTTACGAAGGAACTCCTTGAACCTATCCCATGTCTTAAATAGAGACTCCAATTCCATCTGCACAAAGGATGATATCTCATTCCGGAGCCTTGCTGACTTTCCCGGCGGAAAGTATCTAGCCAAGAATGCCTCGGCCATCTCCTCCCACATAGTAATGGAGGCTCTCGGTAATGAGTGAAGCCAATGTCTTGCTTTTCCCTTCAATGAAAATGGGAAGGCTCTCAAACGAATCGCGTCGTCCGTCACTCCATTAATCTTCAACATGTCGCACACTTCGAGGAAATTCTCTATATGACTGTTGGGATCTTCATCGGCCAACCCATTAAATTGTGCGGACTGTTGCAACATCTGAATGAATGACGGCTTCAACTCAAAGTTATTCGCCGTAATTGCACACTTTTTAGTGATAAAATCTGATTAAATTAATGCTCATTGCAAGATAATAACACTTCGCATTACTATAACACGAGCACTTATCAGCTTACCACTGTTATCCAGTTGCTCGAACGAGCCGTGGTGCGACCCCGACGGGTCCCTTCACCGACTCCACCTCCGTCTCCATCAGCAGCAGATCCACCAGCACCAGCAGCAGCAGCAGCATCAGAGGATCCACAGTAGGACACCGACGCTGAGGCGTCGTAGTTTTATTTTATTTTACTTATGTTGCACTTTTATTTTCTTACTCTGTTGGACTTGTAGTACCCAGAAAGGACTCTCCTTCTGGGTTTTCTTTTATTTTTGTTTTATTTTTATCTCGAGTTGTATTTCATTTTCATATCTTTATATACTCGAGCTTTATTTTGGTTTTTCTTAAGCTATACTGAACCCTTGCGTATGTGTGCAGATGGTCTTGGAAGTAAGGAATTTAAGGAATAGTCATAGGCACAGTCATGGGACCGTGTGTGCTCCACAAAACCATTGAGACTCAACTCTCAATGAACCTAGCTCCATCAAACGCAACACTTGGAGTTCAGGGGAGTAATGTTTCAATTGTTTACCCCTACATAAAATGCGTGAATTGATTTCTTTTTATTGTGCTTGCATGCGTACATTGGGGACAATGTACATCTTAAGTGTAGGGGGGATCACATTGCACACACCTTTACTTGTGGGTTCAATTGCTCATGCGCATGTAGCCTATGGCGGTTCACCATAGATGCAACGTATCTATTCTTAGAGTTTAGGAGAATTTTTAACATTGTGTTCTATCATGCTCTAGTTTTTACTTGAATTTTTAGGGAATATTGGCTCCATTATCCTAATTTCACAACTTACTCTTGGAATCTTTTGGAAACTCAATCTTGAAGTTTTTAAGGACATGTTTATCATCGTTTTTAGTTGTACCATGGAAAATGCATGTATAAGGAGAGAAAAAGAAAAAGATGAAAAAAATGAAAAAAAAAATATGGAAAAGAGAAAAAGAAAAAGAAAAAAAATATGAGTTTGTGAATAGTTGCTTTCTTTTAGGTATGCATTTGGGGTAGAAAGAGCTACCACTCATGAAGTATGTAGCTACTCTCATAAGTCGGATACAAGTTATGCCCTAATGAGAGAAAGAGCTATCTCATGGGATGCATGAAAGCTACTACCCCGGTAGAAAGAGCTACCTCCTCGAAAGAGTGAAAGCCACCTTTGGCGGCCGCCTAGGAAAGGGCTACCTTCGAGGATGTGTGAAGCTACTACTCCCACTCTTGCTTTTTGTACATAAATACGTCCTTGTTAACAAGAGTTTGAGGAGTACTCGTTTGGTTGTCTTGATTGAGTTCACACACACTTACACATTTTCGAGTTGATTGACTCTTTAGATTCATGGTTTTAGCTAGAGCAATGATATCCTTATGCGATGTTTTGATTTCCCCTTACTTGTAGAATGCTTCCTTTGCATACTTTTGGTGAACCTAAGACCGAGCACTTTTCAATTGTTCTTCCCAAGTAGTTTCACGTTTTATTTTTTCTTGAGGACAAGCAAAAGCTTAAGTGTGGGGGAGTTTGATAAGTGCTTGTGTTATAGTAACGTGAAACGTTATTATCTTACAATGAACATATCTTTTATCAGATTTTATCACTAAATAGTGTGCATTTGTGTATTCCTATGCATTATAGGTTTGTGGAGCTAAGTTGGAAAAGAAGAACGAAGTTAGATCATGTTCACCATTGTTGGGGAGGTTTTCGGACCAAGTAAGGAACAAGGCACGAGCTTAGACTTGTGAGTGTGTGCCAACCTCCTTTGGAGGGGCACAAAGGCAGTCACATTCACAATAAATCTAAACTCGTGTTGCTTAGTAGAACTTTGCCAAGAAGGAGACTTGAAGCAATCGGTACGATCTACCATTGATTGTGTGCCCAATTCAATTGCCTCGATGAAGAACGACGGATTCGGGAGCGTTTTCGGCAAGCACTGTAGCCCGTACTGTAGCAAGCTACTGTTCACTTTCGGCCGAATTTCAGAATTCAAGAGAATTCACACGAGAGTGTGGAATTAACACACGGCCGTGTGAATTAATTTTTCAGTAGACAGAAACTTCACATGCCCATGTGTTAATTCCACACGGCCATGACTGAAGGTTCACTCGATTCCACTCTAACTTTCTGCTGCCCTGAACTCTCAGCTACTTCTTTTAACCTCTGATGTAACGTCCTTTCAATTTCATCGTCGGGCTCAACCAAGATAGCCTGACTCCCTCTTGTCATAAGATGGGTACCTCGCAAAAATTAGAGTGAAGAATCAGAAGCTAAAGAGAAACAAGAAAATAAAATGCAAACAAAGAAATGATGGAATATATACAAAGATGGTGAAAATGAAACAAGGAAATGGTCAAATCAACACGCTCAAAGTTTTTCGAGTATTTCTCATGGGTCCCCGACAATGGCGCCAAAAACTTGATAGCGCTAAGCTATACCATCAAGTGTAGGGGTTGTCAAGTAATACCCTGTGCGTGACACAGGGGACGTATTCCCTGGGGCCCAAGAAGCTACCCTTACTTCCCTTTTACAATGTTGTTCAACCGACACAATTTTAAGAGAGAGAATAAAATGTAAATAAACTAAACAAATAAGTAACCAATGCAGACATACGAGGACAAGATACGGGATAGATTAGGGCTAAGAGTGGTCACGGATGAGGATTCCCTTAGGGGCTACTAAAGTGAGTAGGATGCTTGAACTAACATGCAAGTGGCTAATTGGACCGAGAAAACCCTAGATTAGGCCAACCCGATGGTCACGGCAATTGACCCCTAATCCGGTATGGATATTGGATACGGTACGTCTACCGCCCAAAAATACCACTACGATTGCAAAGGGTGAAGTGGTTTTATGAAACTAGGGTTAAAATACAAATGAGTATTTAACCCTAGGAGTGAAAGGGTACAAATACCCGATGGTCACGGTGTATTTATACGGATTTCCCTTCCAAGTTTGGTGAGTCTAACACTAGGGCAATGGTCATGCAACCTAGAATTTCCTAGGTCTTTTGATACATAGAGTTCTCATACATAAAAGCATGTAAAAACACCAAACAATGGATCACAAACAAGCCACAAACATAAATTAGAACAAAACATCCAAAACATCACAAGTTCACACCCAAGGTTCACCTACATCCGGTGACCTTGGGGTTTAGTTGCTCATGTTCAACAAATACAACAAAGAATACATGCAAACAACCAACAAAGGCATGAGAAGAACTCCCTCAAAGGATGAAGGCTGGAGAAGTTCCGAAGACGCCACTCAAAGGGGTAGCTTCTCTTGATTTCAACCTCCAAATGTGTGCCTTAGGATGTAGATTCTTCCCAAAAATTTACTCTCCTCGCCAAATCCTAGCCGAGATCACCCTCCAAAAGCTCCTTCTTCCTTCGATCTAAGGTGGTGGTGAGAGGCTCCAAGAAGAACACCCAAGATGTCCTCAAAGAAACCCTCCAGATCCCATAAAAGGGTAAATTCATGCCTCTTCGCGGGTGAGCTCACGGTCCATATATGGCCCGTGAGGTAGCCTGTAATGTGGGACGAAAGAATCTGCAAAGCTGCGAAACCACTACAGTGCTGCTACAGTAACTTTTACTACATTACTGCTACAGTACTGTCTGCCCCCAAATTCCTTGCGGTTGACCTCACGGGCGTGAGCTTGCCCGTGAGGGTTTCATGCTGCTACAGTATTGCTAAAGTGCCCGGGACCCTAAAACGACGATTTCGGTGTGGATTTTTTCTTAAATCGCGTCGTTCAGGTCACCAAAGCATCTTTCGCACCTGAAACACGAAATAACCCAATTTAGACCACCAAAGGGCATTGATTCATTAACAAAATATGAAAAGCATGCGCAAGAATACGTATAAAATATGTACATTTAGACGTTTATGAAGCTTTATTGGCTAGATACTTTCCGCCGGGAAAGTCAGCAAGGCGCCGGAATGAGATATCATCCTTTGTGCACATGGAATTGGAGTCTCTATTCCAGACATGGGATAGGTTCAAGGAGCTCCTTCGCAAGTGCCCGCAACATGGATTTCCTGAGTGGATGGTTATTCACACCTTCTATAACGGGTTGAATCCGAGTACTAAGCAACTCTTAGATGCTACGGCTGGATGAACTCTAGGAAGCAAAACTCCCGGTGAAGCCCGGCACCTTGTAGAGGAGATGGCTATGAATAGCTATCAATGGAACTCAAGGGTTAGAAAGAAGGTTACCGGAATTCATGAGGTTGATGCGGTTACATCTTTGGCGGCACAAGTGGAATCATTGAGTAAGAAGCTAGATGCACTAGCTTCACCAAGAGTTGCGGCCATCACTACTTGTAACGGTTGTGGGGGAGGACATGCTTCGAGTGATTGTCCTATTGCTATTGGAGGCACTAGTGCGGTAGAGCAGGTTGATTTTGTTGGAAATTCTTATAGAGGACAAGGCCAAGGCAACCCGTACAGTGGAACATATAACCCGGGGTGGAAGAACCACCCAAATTTCTTTTGGAGCAATCAAGGACAGTCACAACAGAAAAATAGTGCACCACTAGGATTTCAAAGTCAACAAGCTCCGAATCTAGAAAGCCGAGTGACTGGGCTAGAGGGAAAGATGACCGACCTTTAGAGAGCACTCACACGGTTTGTTTCTTCATCGGACGCTAGGTTTCAGTCGGTGGAGGCTACTCTTCGCAATAACAACGCCTTCTTACATAATTTGGAAAATCAAGTGGGGAAAATTGCGAAGACATTGGCAGAAAGGCCTCAAGGTAGCTTGCCTAGTAATACGGAGACTAATCCAAGGGAGCAACTAAAGGCAATCACCTTGAGGAGTGGGAAAAAGGTTGAGAGAAATCTCCCTCTAGAGAAGACAAAAGAAGCACCCGAAGTTGAAGAAGTAAGGGGCAAGCACCAAAGGAGAAAGAAGTGGCACCACCACCCTACAAGCCGAGGATCCCCTACCCCTCACGATTGAAGAATGACCAAGACAATGAGCAATACAAGAAATTTCAGGGTATCGTCAAACAATTGCACATCAACATACCATTCGTGGAGGCATTGGCCCAAATGCCCAGGTAAGCGAAGTTCCTGAAGGACCTCTTGACCAACAAGAGGAAATTGGAGGAGAGTGCATCTGTGATCCTTGATGCAAATTGCTAGGCTGTATTGCAAAAGAACATGCCCAATAAGAAGAAAGATCCCGGGAGTTTCATAATACCATGTAATATCGGCAACTTGGGTGAAGAGATGGCATTGGCCGATTCCGAGGCAAGTATCAACGTCATATCCTACACATTCTTCCAAAAGCTAGGTTTGGGCGAACTTGGATGACACTTCAACTTGCGGATCGATCGGTAAGGCATCCGAGGGGGATTGTGGAAGATGTGTTAGTGAAGATAGACAAGTACATCTTTTCGGTAGACTTTGTTGTGCTTGATGTGGATGAGGATGTCGAAGTACCGCTAATTCTTGGGAGGCCGTTCTTGCGCACTTCCAAGGCTTTGATAGACATGGACGGTGGAGAGCTGACACTTAGAGTTGGAGAGGACAAACTTACCTATCGCCTCGCCGAAGCCATGAGACATTCTCTTGATTTTGACGACACTCTATATTATCTTGATGCTACTGATGAGTGTATTGATGAATATGTGCAGGAAATGTTAAACCTGGATCCATATGAAGGATGGCCAGACCAAGACGTGGAGATCGAAAGAGAAGAAGTACTTTCGCTTGGTCTAGTCAAGACAGACATCAAGATGGAGAGGGAGCATATGAAGAAGAAGTTTCGGAGGATGAAGAGGTCGAAAAGACGCCACAAGAAAAACCCCAACAAGAAGGGGGATAAGCATTCACGGAGTAAGGGTATTTCACCCTTTTGTGGTAACAAATTCGACATCTCTCCCTCTACTCTACAAAAATTATGTAATGCGTGCTTTCAGGTTGTAGGGAAGAGGGCAACTTCCATTCATGAACCTCCGTAAGGTAAGATCAGCTATGTCAAGATAAGTGACATTAAATAAGCGCTTCTTGGGAGGCAACCCAAGCTTTTACAGTTTTTATAGGACTCAGTTTAGTTTTAGGTTGAATAAAAGTCTTAGGTTTGGTGTCCTGAATTTCATGTGCTTATGCTGTGTTTTTCTTGTGGATTAATGACGTTTTCGTGTGCCTAAATGATAATTGAAGAAATTTAAGCTGGTTGAGCATGTTTTCTATGGTATCTGGTCATGTTTTGATAGTTTTCACAGGCTCCAAGCATCGTATTTATGTTTCTGAATTTTCTGTAAGTCTGTGAATTTTTCTAAGTAAACCAGAGAAAACACACGGGCGTGTGTTACCAATTAGGGCTCAACCAATAAGGGCACAGGGGCGTGTCCATGCCCCTGTGAACAACCTCAGAAGGGGCACACGGCCGTGTGGAAATTCCACACGGCCGTGTGAAACTCTGCAGAGACAACCCATTCATCCCGAGAATATACAGGGGCGTGTGTGTGTCCCTGTGGAAGAGCTTGCGAAAGGCACACGGCCGTGTGGATTATTCACACGGCCGTGTGGAACACTTAGACATTTCTCGGGATGAACCAGAGAAGTCACAGGGGCGTGTGAGGTGCCCCTGTGACCAGCCTTGTGTTCTTGGCTAGCTTGGGCACACGGCCATGTGGAATTTCCACACGGGGTGTGAATATTTTCAGAGACATTCTGTGTTCTCCCGAGAATTCATAGGGGCGTGTCATTACCCCTGTGAGCGCCCATGCGAAGGCACATGGGCGTGAGTAATTAACACACAACCATGTGGGGTAGTCTAGACAGTAATCAGAGTGCACACAGGGGCGTGTGTTGGCCCCTGTGAACCCTAATTATATAGGTACACGGCCGTGTGAATTCCCAGAACTTCAAAAGCCGCGCGTTTCTCTTTTGGAATTCACTTGTACCTCTTCATTTCTTCACTCTAAATCACTCTCCGACCCTCTCCGTAGATTCCCCGACCTTCTACCAGTTTTCTGGAGGTTTTATTGGAGTTTTTCCGGCCGATTTATTGATTGAATCGATCCGCAAGCGCACGGGTCGCCAAGTAATACCCCTCACGCACGCGCGAGGGGGTCGTATTCCCTGGGTCCCAAGAGCTGCTATTACTCCCCTCTAGATGACACTGTCTAGTCTACCAGATATATATTTAAAACAAGATAAAGAAAACAAACAAAAGAAAAGCTATAAACACTTGGACTAGGGCACACCACAATAGCACATTAAGGAAACAAGTAGCAGTGAAAGTTCGAGGTCCCCGAGCGAGGATCCCCTCGGGACTACTAAAGCCAGAAAGATGCTTGAATGACACAGGCAACGGTGGTTTTGAGCCAGGAGATATCCAAAGATAGATTAACCCGATGGTCACGGTGAAAACCCCTAATCAGGTATGAGTATTGGAATACGGAATCACTTCCGCCCAAATCCTCACACGATTGCATTAAGAATAGGGAAACCTCAAATTAAGGCTGAACACAACCTAGGTCTAGCCCTAATGGTTGGAGGGGTATGAAATACCCGATGGTCACGGTGTATACATACATGTATCCCTTCTAAGCCTAGTGTGTCTAGTACAAGGGCGATGGTCACGCTACCAAGTACAACCTAGAAGTTGAAATACAGAGTTCTCATGCAAATCAACACATCAAAGATCACAAGGCTTAGACACAAACCACACAAATGCCATAAATGCAATCAAAACATCAATACAAGCAAGTTCATCCCAAGGTTCACCGGATGCCCGGCGACCTTGGGAGTCTAGTTCGTCATCAACAAAGGAGGATGTATACAAAACAAGAAATACAAGATGAAGCTCATAACAACTCCCCTCGAATGAAGACTAGAAGGTGGTGATAAGAACTCGTCGGATCTACGCCGGCAAGCTCCTAGATGCTCTCCCTCGAGTATGATATCCTTCTCCCTTTGATTTGCTCCTCAAAAATGCCTTCTCCCGCAGCCTTGATGTCCTAGATGATGATGGAGGAGAAGAGATGGCCAAAGACCCTTCCAAATGATGCCCTAGAAACCCTTAAAAACTAATTCCAGCGAGCTATGCGGCCTCCCATGCGGCCCCGCATGCGGGGAGAGAAAGTTTCTGAAAAAACCCGAAAACCGCGTAAGTTGCTACATTGCCGCTACAGTAAAACTGCTACAGTAGAATGGCTACAGTACTTATGCGGCCTGCTATGCGCCCGCATGGTAGCCCGCATGAATCTCCTGACCATGCCGTTTCTTCAAGTGTTCGTGCTACAGTGTTTGCTACAGTCCGGCTACAGTACCGGGCTCGAAAATAGTGTTTTCCTTGCCAAATTCTCCTTAAATTATGTTGTCGAGCTACCCACGGTAACTTTTGTACCTGTAACACGAAATAAACCAATTTAGACCGAAAACGGGCATCCACACATACAAAAATACTCTATTTATACATACACATACATGAATAATACGTACATTTAGGCGTTTATCATTTATGTAATTTCTTCATCCACTCCGTTGGTAAGAACTTCAACCCCTTTTTCTTCGTTAATTCTTGATTTGATTCGATCTTTTAGATGATTTCGCTTAAATTGCATGCTGCGAACGTAGTTACAATGAGTTTAGAACGAATTTAGTTGTAAAAATCGAAATTTTAGCTCACGGCCGTGATGCTCTGTCCGCCAGAAGCTCCACACGGGCGTGTGGAATTTCCACATGGCCGTGTGGATTTCTGCAGATTGTGTTTTTGAACTGTTTTTTTTACCGTTTCTTTGTCAATCTCGCAGATATGTCTTCTAGGTCTAAGAAATCGGCTGGCAAGCGTCCTTGAGAGCCATCACCCCCTATAGAGGAACCTGAGTTCAGTATACCCGAGCATTAGACACGTTTTGAGCGTTTATCGACAGTTAGGTTTTGACTGTCACGATACCCGGACTTGATTACTGTTAGAGGGATACAGGGCGGCGATGATGTCGCAGATAAGGTCAAGGAGTTACTTTCAGTAGGTAGTTGCCAGAGGTTATTGACTATCAGAGATCCACTCATTCGAGCGGTAACACTTGAGTTCTTAGCCTCGTTCGAGTTTGACAGATCATACGGGGACTTCTCTGCTCCTAACGTGATTTAGTTCAGAGTATTGGGACGGCTTTTAGCCTCATTCTGACTAAGTTTTTGATCCAGATGGTGTTATATGATGAGACTTATACACAGACGGAGGAGTATAATGGCCTCCACACTGATTATCCGGGCGATCTTACTCCACAGAGAGCCTACAGGAAGCTATGCGGAGAGGTTCAGTATGAGCAGCGGGTCTCGAAGGCCACGTGTCTATCGCACCCGGCCTACAGATATGTACAAGCCATTTTGAGCAGATCAATGAGTGGTCGAGGTGATAGCACTGGAGTTTTGAGCCGACAGGAGCTTCTCTATCTATATTCTATGGCTCAGAGCGCACCACTCCACCTAGGGCACATCCTAGCAGAGTATTTGCGCCATCAGGGCCAATATCCTAGGGTTGGAGTGATTTTCTCGGAACCTTACATCACGAGACTCCTGATCGGGATGGGTGTCAGAGACAGAGTTCGGGGGGCCGAGAAGAAGATGGTACCAGCTCCTTTAGGCACAGAGACACTGGGACTTATGGGTATGATCCATAGAGCTGGATCAGGGACTTACGCATGGATCATACCCCAGCCAGACCAGACCGAGGGGTCACAGGCAGCACTAGAACCACCGCCAACAGATACAGAGGCACAGGCACCACCCACAGCACCGGAGCCACCTCCGGTGCGCATGTTCTCGCCCTCTCGAGGCCAGGATAGACTAGAGTGCCTCGAGAGTGCCATGGGTGTCCTTCACACAGAGTTGGCCGAGGTTAGAGCCACACAGACAACACAGCATATGATGACTTGACCGCAAGTGCACGGGTCGCCAAGTAATACCCCTCGTGCAAGCACGAGGGGGTCGTATTCCCAAGGGCCAAGGAACTACTATTACTTCCCCTTCATCTATTTCCTAACCTAGCAATTCGATTGTCAAGTAATAATTACAAAATGGAGAAATAAATAACTATAATGAAATCCGGGCTACTACTACACACATTTAGCAAACAAGGGAGAATCAAACATGCGAAGGCGTGATTTGGACAATGAATCCCCTTAGGGTTGTCACTAAGCCCTGAATTTAGGATGAAATATTATGATGGTAGTTGGGCCAAGAGATTCCAAAACTAGGTCACCCCGATGGTCACGGTGATAACCCCTAATCTGGTATGAGTATTGGAATATAGAATCACTTCCGCCCAAATCCTCACACGATTGCCTTACGCTTAGGGAAATCTCAAATTAGGGTCAAACACAATATCTAGGTTCAACCCTAATGGTTGGAGGGGTACAAATACCCAATGGTCAAGGCGTATTCGTACATGTATCCCTTCCAAGCCTAGTGTGTCTAGTACAAGGGCGATGGTCACGCAACCAAGTACAACCTAGAAGTTGAAATACAGAGTTCTCATTCAAATCAACACATCAAAGTACACAAGGCTTGAACCACAAACTACAAGATTCTATAAAAGAAATACAACATCACACAATGCATCAATAAAGATGATCATCCAAATTACAAACAAACAACCCCAAAGTTCATCATGTCCAAATCATAAATAAGTTAGTTCCTCATGAAAGAGGAAAACTCATACAACTCCAAGGAATAACAAAACAAGAAATGAAGCAAGAAATACTCCCTCTAGCCTTGGAACCCCTTGGATGGATGAAAACCTTGAAAATATGCCTCAATGCCTTGGATCTTCCCTCCAATCTTCTCCTTCGATGTTGCCTCCCTCTTGGTGAAGCTTTGTGCCGTAGATCGCCGGAAATCGCCGCCAAAAGGGGTGGGGCGGCGGCCCAAGAGTCTCTCCAAAAGTCACCCCTCTTCAAATGCCCTAAAAACCCTTAAAAACTCATTCCAGCAACTCATGCGGGCTGGCATACGGGCCGACATACGGCACTGTAGCACCCCGAGTTTCGTGTAAGTTGTCGTAGTGAGTGCTACAGTAAATGCTACATATAAAAATATTCGAAAAATACGCTAACATACATAAATAATACATACAGTTAGGCGTTTATCAAACATCCCCACACCTAAGCGTTTGCTTGACCCCAAGTAAACAAACATGAAGAACAGGGGCAAGAAGATAAACGACTAAATGTACGACCTCAAGCTCAACAGTAGAGGACCCCACTAGCACAGATAGAAGGAAGGACAGATAATGAGTTGTTCTGTTGGCAACTGGGTATGGATGGTCCTGTTTCATCTAAAGTGCACCTGTGAGTGTGTGCTGACTTCCAACCTCAACCTATATACCATGGATCACCCAAAGGTGTCCAATCACTCCACACACAATGAAGTTGGCATTAAAATGTTAAAGACACCCTCAATACCAAGTTAAGAGTCCTTCGGGTCCTGAATAACACTTCGGCCCTCAAGTGGCTGTGCAACAGGCTCCAAGGGATACAGACAAGATACTTTATTCTTTACTTACATATATACATAGTTTTTTTTTTTTTGAGTCCAACTAACGTAGACTGCACAAAAATCTTTCAGACGGATGCACATGCTGGCCAGGCACAAGAGCCACCCATCCTACTTGATTACAATCCACATAGACGCATTCATGCTGTAATAGCAGAGGAATACTGTCATAGACTCCACTTTTTTTTTTTTTTTTTTTTAATCTCATACCCCCCGCTATAAAACTTGTTAAACAACTCACTTGAGGCCAAAGAAAACAACAAAGGACCTCAAAAGCTCTTAAAAAGGCATTGAAAGTAGATTTTAACAATTTAATGGCGAAAACATTGTAATGGGTTAGTTAGAATGTATGAGGTGGAAGTACATGTGTAAAAGTCTGTCAGTGCACTAAAGATAAAGCGGGACATCATTTAGGCACAATAATGAAATACAACTCATAACTGTCAACCCTTCATGCTAGGAAGTCCTACACACTAAGATCATAGTTATCATCGGTAATCATGCATGCAAAACAAAAATTTTCAAAGTTCACGAAAATCCAACTCTACCCCCCACTTGAAGATGCACATTGCCCTCAATGTGCCAAAGAAATGAAATGCAACAATATAAACAATAAAAACATAGTAGGAGGGTTTCGTGAACTTCCCCGAGTCTCAAAGCATGAGTCTTGAAGTCCATGAGATCGGGGCGACCACCAACGATTCTTGTAGGAAATGGAGAAAGAAAGGGTTGCTTGATGCCCTAATTCCACCCTGCAAGGTAGAAAAGAACATCAACTCAAGACATCCATCACACACAAAGAAAACAAAACACACAAATAAACTAACAACTAACATCACAAGAACAACTAAACAAGAATGATCCAAGCAAATCCTTTGTGCAATCAAAAACATGAAGTCCAATTTTCTTTAATACAAGTGTTGTGGAGGATAAGAGTATACAAGGATGCTAAAAAATCAGGACAAATACAAGAGAATAAATGGTTTCTCGTGATGGGATATGAATGAGTTCAAGAAGTGCTACAGTAATTCCCAAAAAATTTTGCAAGAGCTTCTCTTGTACATGGAGCAAAAAAATTTTTTACAAAGCTTTCAAATTACTCCAAAAACCCACAAAAACAACAAAAAACCAACCTCCCACAACATTATCATCCATTCAATATAGAAAATAGGAGAAAGGAAGAAGTACCAATCATGCTCACAACTAGGGTAAGAGAAAGGTACCTGGAAAAGTCGGTGAAGATGATGGAAAAACTCCCAATAAATCATGCAAATTAAGTCTTTGGAAATAGAATATTCGTGTAGAGGAGGAAAAATGGAGAAAAACAGTGAAATAATGAGGGAAAACGGATGAGAAATGAGAGAGATATGAAGAAAATGGTGAAGAGGTACCAAACTTAAAGTTCTGCCCGAGGGTCATGCGGGGTCTTGTGCGGCCGCATAGCAGGCCGCACCAGTCTCGGGATTTTGCATGCGTTCTCATGTGCGGCCGCATAGCAGGCCGCGCACCAGGCTCTGGATGGGGCATGTGGCCTGCTATGCGGGCGCATAACAAGCCGCATGGATGGCTGGAGAGCTCCATGCACTAAAAATGCTCAAAAATCACATGAAAACAAAGCCGAAATCACCCACAACAACCAAAACATGATATTTGATGCATGAAGATGAATGATAACACAAAGAACTCACAAGAATCATGAACAAACACAAGTAAATAAATTATGAAAAACGACTAACTAACCACAATCACACACTTGAACAAAAGGAACACTCAAGCAACCAGACACACCAAAATACGAAAACACACATGTTATGAATTTTAATGCTTGGGTTGCCTCCCAAGAAGCGCTTGTTTAACGTCATTAGCTCGACGTGTTTTACCTCAAGGGGGCTTGAAGACGGTGTGTTCCTCCCAGCTAGAAGTGGCATAAGAACTACCAAGAAAAGTGAAGCGTACCTTCCGGGATGGTGTCAAAGTGGGGACCAAACATGAGCTACCTTTTGGCCTCCATGGAAAAAGCTTGGGCCAGGAATTGCACAATTTAAACTTTGCCGGATCCTTGGATGGCTTGAACCTCCTCTCCGCCTCTACTTTGGTCCCAGCTGAATTTCCTTGGAGCATCCACAAAGCTTGTTTCGGCCTCCAAGAGAATAAGTATGGTTGAAAAAAATTCAAACTCGGCATGAGTGGGTCCTTGGGGGGTGTAAACCTCCTACCCACATCTCTTTCTTCAACCAAAGTCAATCTTCCTTTAATTACCCACAAGAATCGTTTGGGCCTCCAAGGAAATAGTTTTTCTTGGGACGTGTCTAACCTCGGCATAGGTGTGTCATTGGATGGCTTGAACCTCCTTCCCGCAATTTCTTTTGTCCCAAATACTTCTTTCTTGTGCTTGGTTTTCTTGTTAGCTTTTATGCAAATGGCGTGCTCAAGTGTTATCAATGGTGCTCTTTTGACTCCTTCAACCTCCAAAATACCAAAGTTCTCTTCCTTTTCATTATAGGTTGTAGTTGGGCCTTCCATTATTGGTTCACGAATTTGTTGTTCAACCCGGCTCTCTAACTTGTGAAGAGAAGCTTGCACATCAGAAAGTATGGCATGGATGGCCTCAAATCTAGCTTCATATTTGGCATCAAGGGATGAGTATTGTTCAGATTGGGCCCTAGCAAGATGTGCAACTTGGCTCTCAAGGGAATGAATAGAGGCTTGGACATTTCTCAATACGGTGCCAAATTCATCAAACCTTTTGTCTATATTCTGAAATTTTGCTTCAGTATGGCTAATTAATCGGGCCAAGACCTCCTTAATAGTATATCTCCTTCCTTGCGATGATCCATGGTTAGGGCTTGGAGGGCAATTTTGAGCTTGCATTTGTCAAGAACAGTGTACCTCGCACAAAAAGAAAGAAAACACAAACTGAAATAAAGCAAAACTAAACAAACAAAAGAGATAATAAAATAGTATGTACAACAAGAGGAAAGTGGCTAGAGCAATAGACTACAGGTTTTCCTAGTATTCCTTGTGAGTCCCCGGCAATGGCGCCAAAAACTTGATGACTTGACCGCAAGTGCACGGGTCTCCAAGTAATACCCCTCGCGCAAGCACGAGGGGTGACACGACCTTTTGCGTGTGTACCGCAAGTGCACGGCCTTGTCGAAGTAATAAAAATACCCTGGTGAGTGGGTAGTCGTATCCACAAGGAATAGTGTTCAGAAACAAGTGTTATCGCTATTTAGCTATGAAAGAATTCGATGATGAAAGAAGTATATATATATATATATAAATGTAAAAGAAAATAAAAGAGTGCAAGAAGAATAATGAGGGTAGGAGAGGTAATCGATATAAAGATGGGGTACCCGGACAAAGCTCCCCCTAAGACTAATGCTTCTAGTGCAAGACTAGTATTATACCCTCTAATTGATGTCTAATTGAGTCGAGGATATCCTTAAACACACGGTGCCAAACCTAAGGTCAACCGTGACTAACCGCAACACTATGCCCCGGCATTAGGATTCACTACGACTCTTGACTCTCGTTGACCTGTCAACTAAGCCCTAGAGGAGTATATCTACCTAAGCCTCACACTACGTGGGATTGCATTAAGTTCTAGGGACTCCTAGTGGTAAAACCTGTTCCTATGTGTAGTTCTAACCCTTTGGTCTAGGTGGAAGAACCCTAGTCTAGATTAAGCCCCAGTGCGTAGGATTCACTTCAACCCTTCACTCTGTTACTCGCGTAACTAAGCCCCAGGGGAGTTTATCTACCTAGCACTTCACTCTATCTCGATCGCTAATGAATCAAGGAAACGGAGGTAGGGAGAAACCACACCGGAGGGGAAAGGGGTACATCGCTACCTCACAACTCTCCCTCTCAACCCTCTCCAACCTTGTGTAGTCTAATCCTATAGAGGTTGTCACACCCTCAAAGGATAACCTAATAGATTCTCAACCCTAGTGTCACGGCTAAGGGAAAATCTCATACAATCGGCATGCAAGATTGGAACTCAATAATAGAACATTAAATTAAGAAAGCATAATAAAAGTCATAGAAACAATATCATCCTAGGGTTTACAAGTCCGAATACCCACTAGGGTTTAGCTCTCCATGGAGCAATACAAAATCAATAAAGAATTTAAGAAAATATGCATGAAAACCATAAAGAAAACCCCCTTGTAGATCGTATCGATGGTCTTGTGTAGTCGCGTGTCTTCTCCAACGAATCCCTTGTCAAGCCTAGGGCACACCTCGCCAAATCAATGCCGATGAGAGCTTCCCCAATAGCTTTCTTCCAAAGGATGTCGATGTCGATGCCGTTTAATCGCCTCCAAAGACCTCCAAGAACCTCTCCAAACCCTAGCCGAAAGCCCCCCAAAAGATATCCAAGTGATAGAAGGGGAGAAAGATAGGTCAAAAGATTCTTCAAAAAGTCTCCAAATCGGCTTTTTATAGGCTGAGTGCGGCTTTAAATTTGAAGTTATCGGGAATTCACACGGCCGTGTGGAATTTCCACACGCCCGTGTGAAGTTTCTGTCTTTCCTGAAAATTACTTCACACGGCCGTGTGTTAATTCCACACGCCAGTGTGAAGTTTCTGGCTTGCTGGAAAATTAGTTCACACGGCCGTGTGTTAATTCCACACGCCCGTGTGAATTCTCTGGATCCTTGACTCTTCGGCAGAAGTGCACAGTAACTTACTACAGTAATTCGCTACAGTAACAAGCTACAGTGTTGCTACAGTACTCTCCGAAATGCTCCCGAATATGTTGTTTCTTCATCGAGGCCATTGAATTGGGCACACAATCAATGATAGATCGTGCCTATTGCTTCGAGTCTCCTTCTTGGTGAAGTTTTCCTAAGCTACACGAGTTAGACTTGTTGTGAATGTGACTGCCTTTGTACCCCTCCAAAGGAGGTTGGCACACACTCACAAGTCTAACCTCGTGCCTTGTTCCTTGCTTGGTCTGAAAACCTCCCAACAACGGCGAACACGACCTAACTTCGTTCTTCTTTTCCAACTTAGCTCCACGAAACCTACAATGCTCAAGAATACACAAATGCACACTATTTAGTGATAAAATCTGATAAAAGTATGTTCATTTGTAAGATAATAACACTTCGCGTTACTACAACATAAGCACTTATCAAATCCCCCCACACTTAAGCTTTTGCTTGTCCTCAAGCAAAATAGAACGTGAAAGTACTTGGGAAGAACAATTGAAAGTGCTCGGCCTTAGGTTCACCAAAAGTATGCAAAAGAAGCATTCTACAAGTAAGGGGAAATCAAAACATTGCATAAGGTTATCATTGCTCTAGCTAAAAACTCGAATCAAAAAGGAAGAAGAACTCGAAAATGTGTAGTGTGTGTGAACTCACTCAAGACAACCAACGAGTACTCCTCAAACTTTTGTTAACAAGGACTTATTTATATACGAAAAGCAAGAAAGGAAGTAGTAGCTTCACACAACCTCGAAGGTAGCCCTTTCCTAGGCGGCCGCCAAAGGTGGCTTTCACACTTTCGAGAAGGTAGCTCTTTCTACCGGGGTAGTAGCTTTCACGCATCCCATGAGATAGCTCTTTCTCTCATTAGGGCATAACTTGTATCTGACTTATGAGAGTAGCTACATACTTCATAGGTGGTAGCTCTTTCCACCCCAAATGCATAAAACAAAGCAAATATTCACAAAGTCATATATATATATATATATTTTTTTTTTCTTTTCTTTTTCTCTTTTCCATATTTTTTTTTTCATATATATATTTTTTTTATTATATGCATTTTCCAAAGTAAAACTAAGAACGATGATAAACTTGTCCTTAAAAACTTCAAGATTGAGTTTCCAAAAGATTCCAAGAGTAAGTTGTGCAATATGAGAATATCGAGCAAAAAAAATTCCTAAAATTCAAGTAGAAACTAGAGCATGATAGGATACAATGTTAAAAATTCTCCTAAACTATAAGAATACAACCGTTGCAACTAAGGTGAACCGCCATAGGCTACATGAACATGATCAATTGACCGCACAAGTAAAGGTGTGTGTAATGTGAATTCTCCCCCCCCCCACACTTAAGACGTACATTGTCCCCAATGTACGCATGCAAGCATTATAACCAATAAAACAATGAAGAACAATTAGTGTGGAAGTTGCAATTGAAACATTACTCCCCTGAACTCCAAGTGTTGCGTTTGATGGAGCTAGGTCATTGAGAGTTGAGTCTCAATGGTTTGTGGAGCACACACGGTCCAATGACCGTGCCTATGATAATTCCTCAATTTCCTTAAATCCAAGACCATCTGCACACATACGCAAGGGTTCAGTATAGCTCAAAATAAAGCTCGAGTATATAAAGATATGATAATGAAGTACAACTCGAGACAAAACAAATAAAAACATACCTAGAAGGAGAGTCCTTTCTGGGTACTACAAGTCCAACCAAAATAAGAAAATAAAAGTGCGATAAAAGAAAGATAAAATCTACGACGCCTCAGCATTGGTGTCCTGATGTGTATCCTCTGGTGCTGCTGCTGCTGCTGCTGGTGGTGAATCTGATGCTGATGGAGATGGAGGCGGAGTCGGTGAGGGAACCAGTCGGGGTCGCACCACAGATCGCTCAAGCAACTGAATCACTGTGGCAAGCTGTGCTGATAAGTGAGCGAACTGTGATGCCTGAGCGACCCTCAGCTCGGCTAACTCCTGCTGCATGATACCTACAGCATTCTCGAGGCGCTCGAACCTGTCCTGTCCTCGAGAAGGAGAAAAGATATGCACTGGAGGTGGCTCCGGTGCTGTGGGTGGTGCCTCGGCCTCTGCCCCTGCCTCTGTGTCCACTAGTGGTGGCTCTAAGGCTGCCTGTGAGCCCTCGGCCTGCTCTGTCTGGGGAATGGTCCATGTCTATACTCCTGGCCCTGTCCTGCGGATCATCCCCATCATCCTCAGTGTATCTGTGCCCAGAGGGATCGGTATACTGGTCTTCTCTGCCCCTCGTGTTCCGTCTCTGAGACTCATCCCTATCAGGAGTCTCGAAATGTAGGGTCCTGCGAAGATCACTCCAACCCTAGGGTACTGGCCCTGATGGCGCAAATACTCTGCTAAGATGTGCCCTAAGTGGAGTGGTACCCTCTGAGCCATCGAATATAGATAAAGTAGCTCCTGGCGACTCAGAACCCCAGTGCTATCACCTCGCCCACTCACTGATCTACTAAGAATGGCATGTAAGTATCTGTAGGCCGGGCGAGATAAGCACGTGGCCTTTGAGATCCCTGGCTCATACTGGCCTTCTCCGCACAAATCTCTGTATGCCCTCTGCGGGGTAAGACTGCCCGGGTAGTCTGTAGGAAGATCCCTGTACTCCTCGGTCTGTGTATAGGCCTCATCGTATAGTCCCAGATGGATCGAAAACTGGGTCAAGCTGAAGCTGAAATGCTGGCCTAATAACCTGAACTGAATGGTATCAGGAGTGGAAAAATCCCTGTATGATCTGTCAAACTCAAATGAAGCCAGGAACTCCAGTGTCACCCCTCGAATGGCTGGGTCTCTAATCCTCAATAATCTCCTCCAGCCACCCACTGAGAGTAGCTCCTCAACCTCCTCGGCAATACCGTCACCCCCCTGGATCTCTCTGATAATGCTCAGGTCGGGGTATCGTGACTGTCCGAAACGGAGTGTGGATAATCTATCAAACCTGGTTTGGTGCTCAGGTATACGGAACTCTGTCTCCTCTGGAGGGGGTGTGGGCTCACGGGGTCGTTTCCCAGCCGACTTCTTGCACCTGGAAGTCATATCTGCGAGATTGAAAAGAGAATTGATAAAAAACATTAAAATATAACAATCTGCAGAAATCCACACGGCCGTGTGTTAATTCCACACGCCCGTGTGGATCATCGGGCGGGCAGAGCATAACGGCCGCGGGGCCAAAATTCCAAAATTAACAATCTAATTCGTTCTAATTCATTCCTAAGCATACTCGCATACTCATTAATCATTCAATATAGGCGAAATCATCAAAAAAGAACGAATTAAGTTGAGAATTGACGGAGAAGAAGGCTTTGAAGTCCTTACCGACGGAGTGGATGAAGAAATATTAAGAACCGGCCGGAAAACTACAATAAAAGCCTTAAAAATCCTCTGAGATGGTTGGGGAACTAGTGGAGAGAGAAGAAGGAGAGTTTAGAATGAAATGGAAGAGGCACGAGTGAAAACCAAAAGAAATCGCGCGGTTTTTGGAGTTCTGGGAATTCACACGGCCGTGTGACAATGCCATACGGCCGTGTGCCTCTGAAATTAGGGTTCACAGGGGCCAACACACGCCCCTGTGTGCATTCTGTTTACTCTCTAGCTACCCCACACGGCCGTGTGGAAATTCCACACGGCCGTGTGCCTTCACAAGGATATCCACAGGGGCTAGTACACGGCCCTGTGGCTTCTCGGGAAAACACAGAAGCTCTCTGAAAAATATCACACGGCCGTGTGTTAATTCCACACGGCCGTGTGCCCAACCTGGCCAAGAACACAAGGCCGGTCACAGGGGCCAACACACGCCCCTGTGGCCTCTCTGATTTGCCCAAAAAATCTAAGTGTTTCACACGGCCGTGTGTTAATTCCACACGGCCGTGTGCCAATCACAAGCTCTTCCACAGGGGCTGTCACACGCCCCTGTGTTTTCTCGGGAAGAAGGGATTTTTCTGCAGAGTTTTCACACGGCCGTGTGCCTTAGCACAGTGGCACTCACAGGGGCACCCACACGCCCCTGTGAACTCTCTGGAAAAGAGTTGAAGTTCTGCGAAAATTCACACAGCCGTGTGTTAATTCCACACGGCCGTATGCCCCTTCTGAAGTTTTCACAGGGGCAAAGTCACGCCCCTGTGTCTTCTCTGATTGAGCTCCAATTGGTAACACACGGCCGTGTATTAATTACACACGGCCGTGTGTTTTCTCTGGTTTACTTAGAAAATTTTACAGACTCTCAGAAAAATTCAGAAACTCTTTAAAAATACTTAGAGCCTGTAAAAACCATAAAATTACGACCAGAAACCAAAGAAAACACACTCAACCAACCTAAACTTCATCAATTATCGTTAAGGCACATGAAATTCATCAAAAACCCACAAGAAAATCGCAGCGTAAGCACATGAAAAATTCAGGACACCAAAACTAAGACTTTTTATTCAATCTAAAGCCAACTAGGTCCTAGAAAAACTGTAAAGCCTTGGGTTGCCTCCCAAGAAGCGCTTGTTTAACGTCACTAAGCTTAACGTACCTGGCTTACCTTACGGAGGTTCATGAATGGAAGTTGCCCTCTTCCCTACAACCTGGAAGCATGCATTACATAACCTTTGTAGAGTAGAGGGGGAGTTGTCGAGTTTGTTACCACAAAAGGTTGAATCACCCTTACTCCTTGAATGCTCATTTCCCTTGTTGTTAGGGTTCTTCTTGTGGCATCTTTTCGACCTTTTCATCCTCCGAAGCATTTTCTTCATACGCTCCGTTTCTTGCTTGAAGTCATCCTTGATTAGACCAATGGAGAGCACTTCTTCTTCAATCTCCAAGTCTTGGTCCGGCCACCCTTCATATGGATCCGGGTTCATCATTTCCTGCACATAATCATCTATTAGTTCATCGGTGGTGTCAAGGAAATATAAAGTGTCATCAAAATCGAGAGAGTGTCTCATGGCTTCGGCGAGTCGGTATGTGAGCTTGTCTTCTCCTACTCGCAATGTGAGCTCCCCGCCGTCCATGTCGATCAAGGCCTTGGAAGTACGCAAGAATGGCCTTCCAAGGATCAATGGAACCTCGACATCCTCATCGACATCCAACACTACGAAGTCAACAGAAAATATGTATTTGTCGACTTTCACCAACACATCTTCCACAATTCCTCGCGGATGCCTCACTGATCGGTCCGCGAGTTGAAGTGTCATCCGAGTGGGTCTTGGCTCGCCCAAGCCTAGCTTTTGGAAGAACGTGTAAGGCATGACATTGATGCTTGCCCCTGAGTCGGCCAATGCCATTTCTTCACCCATGTTGCCAATGTTACATGGTATTATGAAACTCCCGGGATCTTTTCTTTTGCTCGGCATGTTCTTTTGCAATACGGCCGAGCAATTGGCATCGAGTATCACAGATGCACTCTCCTCCAATTTCGCCTTGTTGGTTAGGAGGTCTTTCAAGAACTTCGCGTACTTAGGCATTTGGGCTAATGCTTCCGCGAATGGTATGTTGATGTGCAACTGTTTGAAAATTCCCAGAAATTTCTTGTATTATTCATTGTCTTGGTCATTTTTTAATCGTGAAGGATAGGGGATCCTTGGCTTGTAGGGTGGGGATGCCACCTGTTTTTCCTTCGTTACTCCTTCCTCTACCTCCACTACTTCGGGTGTCTCTTGGGCCTTCTCTTGAGGGAGATTTCTCTCGACCTCTTTCCCACTCCTCAAGGTGATTGCTTTCAATTGTTCCCTCGGATTTGTCTCCGTATTATTAGGCAAACTCCCTTGAGGCCTTTCCGCTAATGTCTTCGCAATTTGCCCCACTTGATTCTCCAAATTATGTAAGGAGGCGGTATGATTGCGAAGTGTAGCTTCCACCGACTGGAATCTAGCATCCGATGAAGAAACAAACCGTGTGAGAGCTCTTTCTAGATCAGTCATCTTTCCTTCTATCCCTGTTACTCGGCTTTCTAAATTCGGTGCTTGTTGGTTCTGAAATCCTGGTGGTGTGTTATTCTTTTGTTGTGACTGTCCTTGGTTGCTCCATGAGAAATTTGGGTGATTCCTCCACCCTGGATTGTAAGTGCCACTATACGGGTTGCCTTGGCCTTGTCCTCTGTAGTTATTTCCCACAAAATCAGCCTGCTCCACCGTGCTAGCGCCCCCAATAGCAATCGGACAATCACTTGAAGCATGACCTCCCCCACAACCGTTACATGTAGTGATGGCCGCAACTCTTGGTGAAGTTAGAGCATCCAACTTCTTACTCAATGATTCTACTTGTGCCACCAAAGATGTAACTGCATCAACATCATGAATTCCGGCTACCTTCCTTCTGTCCCTTGTGTTCCATTGATAGCTATTCATCGCCATCTCTTCAATAAGGTGCCGGGCTTCATCGGGGGTCTTGCCTCCCAGAGTCCCTCCTGCCGCTGCATCTAAAAGTTGCTTAGTGCTTGGATTCAACCCATTATAAAAAGTATGAATGATCATCCACTCGGGGAATCCGTGTTGCGGGCACTTCCGGAGGAGCTCCTTGAACCTATCCCATGTCTCGAATAGAGACTCCAATTCCACTTGCATGAAGGATGAGATATCATTCCGAAGCCTTGCTGATTTTCCCGGTGGGAAATACCTAGCCAAGAATGCCTCGGCCATCTCTTCCTATGTAGTGATAGATGCTCTCGGTAATGAATGTAACCAATGTCTTGCTTTCCCCTTCAATGAAAATGGGAAGGCTCTCAATCTGATTGCGTCGTCCGTTACCCCATTGATCTTCAACATGTCGCACACTTCAAGAAAATTCTCTAGATGGTTGTTGGGATCTTCATCGGCCAACCCATTAAACTGTGCGGACTGTTGCAACATTTGAATGAACGACGGCTTCAACTCAAAGTTATTTGCCGTAATTGGGGGCCTCACAATGCTTGATTGGGTCCCCATTACCGCGGGTCTAGCAAAATCAGCCAATGTCCTTTGTTGTTCGATCTGTTCTGCCATAGCTTCCGACCCTTCTGAATCTATGCTGGCTTGCACGGATTGTTCTTCCACAGGCTCTTTCCCTTTACGGTGTATTCTCCTTCCAATGTTCGGGTCTCCATCAACAAGAATCGAAGGGTTCCCGCGGGTCATAACCTGAAGCCAACACAAATAAAAGAAAAATAAGAACGATGATAGTTAAAGAAAGTATGAAATAGTTAATGAAGTGAATGACTAAAATAGCAAGAACAAGTATCAAAAATACGCCTATTCCCCGGCAACGGCGCCAAAAACTTGACACGACCTTTTGCGTGTGTACCGCAAGTGCACGGCCTTGTCGAAGTAATAAAAATACCCTGGTGAGTGGGTAGTCGTATCCACAGGGAATAGTGTTCAGAAACAAGTGTTATCGCTATTTAGCTATGAAAGAAGTCGATGATGAAAGAAGTATATATATATATATAAATGTAAAAGAAAATAAAAGAGTGCAAGAAGAATAATGAGGGTAGGAGAGGTAATCGATATAAAGATGGGGTACCCGGACAAAGCTCCCCCTAAGACTAATGCTTCTAGTGTAAGACTAGTATTATACCCTCTAATTGATGTCTAATTGAGTCGAGGATATCCTTAAACACACGGTCCCAAACCTAAGGTCAACCGTGACTAACCCCAACACTATGCCCCGGCATTAGAATTCACTACGACTCTTGACTCTCGTTGACCTGTCAACTAAGCCCTAGAGGAGTATATCTACCTAAGCCTCACACTACGTGGGATTGCATTAAGTTCTAGGGACTCCTAGTGGTAAAACATGTTCCTATGTGTAGTTCTAACCCTTTGGTCTAGGTGGAAGAACCCTAGTCTAGATTAAGCCCCAGTGCGTAGGATTCACTTCAACCCTTCACTCTGTTACTCGCGTAACTAAGCCCCAGGGGAGTTTATCTACCTAGCACTTCACTCTATCTCGACCGCTAATTAATCAAGGAAACGGAGGTAGGGAGAAACCACACCGGAGGGGAAAGGGGTACATCGCTACCTCACAACTCTCCCTCTCAAACCTCTCCAACCTTGTGTAGTCTAATCCTATAGAGGTTGTCACACCCTCAAAGGATAACCTAATAGATTCTCAACCCTAGTGTCACGGCTAAGGGAAAATCTCATACAATCGGCATGCAAGATTGGAACTCAATAATAGAACATTAAATTAAGAAAGCATAATAAAAGTCATAGAAACAATATCATCCTAGGGTTTACAAGTCCGAATACCCACTAGGGTTTAGCTCTCCATGGAGCAATACAAAATCAATAAAGAATTTAAGAAAATATGCATGAAAACCATAAAGAAAACCCCCTTGTAGATCGTATCGATGGTCTTGTGTAGTCGCGTGTCTTCTCCAACGAATCCCTTGTCAAGCCTAGGGCACACCTCGCCAAATCAATGCCGATGAGAGCTTCCCCAATAGCTTTCTTCCAAAGGATGTCGATGTCGATGCCATTTAATCGCCTCCAAAGACCTCCAAGAACCTCTCCAAACCCTAGCCGAAAGCCCCCCAAAAGATATCCAAGTGATAGAAGGGGAGAAAGATAGGTCAAAAGATTCTTCAAAAAGTCTCCAAATCGGCTTTTTATAGGCTGAGTGCGGCTTTAAATTTGAAGTTATCGGGAATTCACACGGCCGTGTGGAATTTCCACACGCCCGTGTGAAGTTTCTGTCTTTCCTGAAAATTACTTCAAACAGCCGTGTGTTAATTCCACACGCCCGTGTGAAGTTTCTGGCTTGCTGAAAAATTAGTTCACACGGCCGTGTGTTAATTCCACACGCCCGTGTGAATTCTCTGGATCCTTGACTCTTCGGCAGAAGTGCACAGTAACTTACTACAGTAATTCGCTACAGTAACAAGCTGCAGTGTTGCTACAGTGACTCTCCGAAATGCTCCCGAATATGTTGTTTCTTCATCGAGGCCATTGAATTGGGCACACAATCAATGGTAGATCGTGCCTATTGCTTCGAGTCTCCTTCTTAGTGAAGTTTTCCTAAGCTACACGAGTTAGATTTGTTGTGAATGTGACTGCCTTTGTGCCCCTCCAAAGGAGGTTGGCACACACTCACAAGTCTAACCTCGTGCCTTGTTCCTTGCTTGGTCTGAAAACCTCCCAACAACGGTGAACACGACCTAACTTCGTTCTTCTTTTCAAACTTAGCTCCACGAAACCTACAATGCTCAAGAATACACAAATGCACACTATTTAGTGATAAAATCTGATAAAAGTATGTTCATTTGTAAGATAATAACGCTTCGCGTTACTACAACACAAGCACTTATCAAGGGGGTCGTATTCCCAAGGGCCAAGGAACTACTATTACTTCCCCTTCATCTATTTCCTAACCTAGCAATTCGATTGTCAAGTAATAATTACAAAATGGAGAAATAAATAACTATAATGAAATCCGGGCTACTACTACACACATTAAGCAAACAAGGGAGAATCAAACATGCGAAGGCGTGATTTGGACAACGAATCCCCTTAGGGTTGTCATTAAACCCTGAATTTAGGATGAAATGTTATGATGGTAGTTGGGCCAAGAGATTCCAAAACTAGGTTACCCCGATGGTCACGGTGATAACCCCTAATCCGATATGAGTATTGGAATACGGAATCACTTCCGCCCAAATCCTCACATGATTGCCTTACGCTTAGGGAAATCTCAAATTAGGGTCAAACACAATATCTAGGTTCAACCCTAATGGTTCGAGGGGTACAAATACCCGATGGTCACGGCGTATTCGTACATGTATCCCTTCCAAGCCTAGTGTGTCTAGTACAAGGACGATGGTCACGCAACCAAGTACAACCTAGAAGTTGAAATACAGAGTTCTCATGCAAATCAACACATCAAAGTACACAAGGCTTGAACCACAAACTACAAGATTCCATAAAAGAAATACAACATCACACAATGCATCAATAAAGATGATCATCCAAATTACAAACAAACAACCCCAAAGTTCATCATGTCCAAATCACAAATAAGTTAGTTCCTCATGAAAGAGGAAAACTCATACAACTCCAAGGAATAACAAAACAAGAAATGAAGCAAGAAATACTCCCTTTAGCCTTGGAACCCCTTGGATGGATGAAAACCTTGAAAATATGCCTCAATTCCTTGGATCTTCCCTCCAATCTTCTCCTTCGATGTTACCTCCCTCTTGGTGAAGCTTTGTGCCGTAGATCGCTGGAAATCGCCGCCAAAAGGGGTGGGGCGGCAGCCCAAGAGTCTCTCCAAAAGTCTCTCCTCTTCAAATGCCCTAAAAACCCTTAAAAACACATTCCAGCAACTCATGCGGGCTGGCATACGGGCCGACATATGGCACTATAACACCCCGAGTTTCGTGTAAGTTGTCGCAGTGAGTGCTACAGTAACTCTGCTACAGGACCGTACACGGGCAATCCAGCCCGTATGAATTTCCAGACTTAGCCGTTTTGCCAAAACCTCATGCTACAGTGCTGCCACACTTCCGCTACAGTACCAGGGACTCGAAAATGATATTTTCTTTGCAGATTTCTTCTAAAATCTGGTTGTCGAGCTCCCCATGGTATCTTTTGTACCTGTAACACGAAAACCAATTTAGACCAAAAACGGGCATCCGCACATAAAAAAATACTCGAAAAATACGCTAACATACATAAATAATACGTACAGTTAGGTGTTTATCAGCATATTGAGACGATGGCACGGCTTGATACCGTTCATCGTTCAATTGAGCAGGCCGTGTCATAACCATTTGTGGTCCAGCATAGGGCCCCTACTCCACCACTACCTTCTCTGGTTCCCGCAGCAGTAGATCCACCAGCACCAGCTCCAGCAGCACTAGAGGCTACTACACAGGACACCGACGCTGAGGCGTCGTAGTTTTAGTTTTTACTTGCTTTTGATTTCATTTTTTGTATTTTTCATTCTATTTTGGACTTGTAGCACTCAGAAAGGATCCTCCTTCTGAGTTTATCCCTTATTTTGTTTTCTCTTTTATCTCGAGTTGTATTTATTGCTTTATCTTTATATATATACTCGAGTTTTTATTGAGCTATATTGAACCCTTGTGTGAGTGCGTGCACAGATGGTCTTGGATGAAAGGAATCTAAGGAATAGTCATAGGCATGGTTATGAGATCGTGTGTGCTTCACAACCCATTGGGACTCAACTCTCAATGAACCTAGCTCCATCAAACACAACACTTGGAGTTCAGGGGAGTAATGTTTCAATTGCCTACTTCCACACTAATTGTTTTATAATTTTTTTGTATTGTGCTTGCATGCATACATTGGGGACAATGTACATCTTAAGTGTGGGGGGGAGTTCACATTGCACACACCTTTACTTGTGCGTTCAATTGCTTATGCTCATGTAGCCTATGGCGGTTCACCTTATTTGCAACGGTTGTATTCTTAGAGTTTAGGAGAATTTTTAACATTGTATCTTATCATGCTCTAGTTTCTACTTGAATTTTAGGGAATTTTTGCTCGATTATCTCATATTGCACAACTCTCTCTTGGAATCTTTTGGAAACTCAATCTTGAAGTTTTTAAGGAAAAATTTATCATCGTTCTTAGTTTTACTTTTGAAAATACATAAAAAAAAACAAAAAAAAATGAATGAATGAATGAAATAGAGAAAAAGAAAAATATGAGTTGTGAATATTTGCTTTGTTATATGCATTTGGGGTGGAAAGAGCTACCACCTATGAAGTATGTAGTTACTCTCATAAGTCGGATACAAGTTATGCCCTAATGAGAGAAAGAGCTATCTTATGGGATGCATGAAAGCTACTACCCCGGTAGAAAGAGCTACCTCCTCGAAAGTGTGAAAGTCACCTTTGGCGGCCGCCTAGGAAAGGGCTACCTTCAAGGATGTGTGAAGGTACTACTTCCTTTCCTTTTTATTTTTGTTTTTGTATATGAATAAGTCCTTTCTAACAAAAGTTATAGGAGTACTCGGTGGTTCTCTTGAGTGAAATCGCACACACTAACACATTTTCGAGTTTTTATCCTTTTGATTCGAGTTTTTAGCTAGAGCATTGGTAACCTTATGCAATGTTTTGATTTCCCCTTACTTATAGAATGCCTCTTTTGCATACTTTGGGTGAACCTAACGCCGAGCACTTTTAATTGTTCTTCCCAAGTACTTTCACGTTCTATTTTTCTTGGGGACAAGCAAAAGCTTAAGTGTGGGTGGATTTGATAACTGCTCGTGTTATAGTAATGTGAAGCGTTATTATCTTGCAATTAGCATTAATTTAATTAGATTTTATCACTAAAAAGTGTGCATTTGTTTACTTTTGTGCATTGTAGAGTTGTGAAGATAGAGTGAAGGAAAGGAACGAAGTGAGATAGTGTCCACCATTGTTGGGAATATTCTTGGACTAAGCAAGGAGCACGACATGAGTAGAGACTTGTGAGTGTGTGCCAACTTCCTCCGGAGGGACACAAAGGCAGTCACATTCACAATAAGTCTAACTCATGCTAGCAAGAAGAACTTCACCAATTAGGAGATTTGCAGCAATCGACACGATCTACTGTTGATTGTGTGCCCAATTCAACGGCCTCAATGAAGAACGACGAATTCGGGAGTGTTTGGGGACAATTACTGTAGTAGCACTGCAGCAAGTATTGTAGGAAAATACTGTAGCAATTAGGAAAATACTGTTCATTTTGAGAGGACATCGTGGAGGTTTAGAGAGCCTCATCGGCATAGTCACCGAGGTCTGGCGGCTGCACAAAGACCACGGCCACACCATACGCAAGGGGGTTTTCATCGATGTCTTTACCTTGTGCTTTCTTTCATATTTTGATGAACATGTATAGATCCATGAGGAGCTAAACCCCTTGTGGGTATTCGGACTTGTAAACTCTAGGGTTATTATGTTTCTTTGACATTGTTATTATGCTTTTCCATTATTGATGAATAAAAATTGAGTTTCGATCTTAATTTCATCTTGTTAATGTTTTCCTTTAAACGTGACACTAGGGTTGAGAACAATCTAGGTTGTTCTTTGGAGGTGTGATAACTCCTATAGGATTAGACTATTTAAGATTGAAGAGGGTTGAAAGGGTGAGTCGTGCGGTAGCGAAGTGATAAGTGCTTGTTGATAAGTGTCTAAATGTATGTGTTTTAACATACATATTTTGTTCACTTAGCATGTATTTTTATATGAATGGATGCCCGTTTTATGCTTAATTGAGCATTATTTATGTTGTAGGGCATGGAGGAGCCATGAGGAACATGATAATACGATTTGGGCGAAAAAGGATGAAGAATCAGGGTGCTGGAGTACTGCAGCATACGGGGCCGTATAAGGGGCCGTGAGCATCAAAAGACAGTAATTTTCAACTAGCTCTCACGGCCCCCTATCCACCCCGGGATCCATCCATCCACCCCGGGATGAACCCCCACGTGAGACAGGTTTTTGCCCTATTTTTGCCTATCCATCCACCCCGGGATGGATCTATCCACCCCGGGATCCTGCGGGAGTATATATAGAGGTTTTTAGGGCACACAAAGGGGACTTCTTGGCCGGCATCTAAAAGGAAAGAAACGAAGAAATCTTTGGGAGACGACAATTTGGAGCCAAGGAAGGAGGCAAGAACATCATTTTGAAGGGGAGAAGCTTCACCATCAAGGAGGCAAGGATCCAAGTCAAGGGAAGCGTCATTCGGCATCTCTTGGACGGGGGAAAGCGTCATTCGGCCGGACCTCCACCTCCTCCTTCATCATTTCATCTAGGGAGTGTCATTTATGAGCTTTTTAAGTGATTTACTTTGTATTTTTGTTGTTACTTTCTTGATGGCACACTAGACCCCCAAGGCCACCGGATGTTGGTGAACCTTGGGGGGTTTATCATGTATTTTGGATGATCTTTACTTAATTGCAAGCTTGGTTTGGTTTAAGATTTAGTTCATTGTGCTTCATGTCTAGAACTACCATATGGAGAGATCCGTAGTTCTTTCTTGAATTATACACGTAGATGTGACCTACTCACGTGTTTTAGGTCATTAATGAACTAAAAGGGGTTACTTGTATCGGCACACCGAGAAATTGGGTGTCGATAGCCCTCCGAGCTATAAGGATAGACTAGGGTTTAGTGTATCCTTATTTTGGGATCTCCTTGTACTTAATGCAATCGTAGGGACGTTGGTTAGGAAGAGATTCCAACCAATATCCGTATGGGATTAGGGTTCAATCACCGAGAAATTGGGGTTGATCTAATCTTGAGATCCTTCGGTCTAAATCAACCAAGCTACCTTTTATCCTTCATCCATGTATCATGATGACCCCTCAAGGGGATCCACATCCATAGGCCTTTACTCTTCATTGTAGCACTTGCAACCACATTGTATGCTTTCAATTCTATTTAATTATATTGTATTTATTTCTCTGCTTCAGTAGAACATACATCCATGCTTGTGTGGTAAGGTTAGATAATAGGCGATGGAGGAGTAAGAGTAGCTCCTTAGCCCCGTGGAATACGATCCTCGTGCTTTTGTGCGAGGTATTACTTGGCGATCCCGTACACTTGCGGGGAAGCAATCACTTGTGTTATAGTACTGCGAAGCGTTATTATCTTACATTGACCATATCTTTTATCAGTTTTTATCACTAAACGGTGTGTATTTGTGTACTCTTGTGCATTGAAGGTTTGTGGAGCTAAATTGGAGAAAAAGAACGAAATTAGGTCGTGTTCACCGATGTTGGGAAGTTTTCGTACCAAGTACAGAACAAGGTACGAGCTCGGACTTGTGAGTGTGTGCCAACCTCCTTTGGAGGGGCACAAAGGCAGTCACATTCACAACAAGTCTAACTCGTGTAGCTTAGAAGAACTTCACAAAGAAGGAGACTTGAAGTAATCGGTACGACTTACCATTGTTTGTGTGCCCAATCAATGGCCTCGCTGAAGAACAACGGATTCGGGAGCATTTCGGCAAGCTACTGCAGAAGCAATGTAGCAAAACACTGTAGCAAGCTACTGTCCAATTTCTGCCGAAAATCAGGGTTTCAGAGAATTCACACGGGTGTGTGCAAATTCCACACGGCCGTGTGAATTGATTTTTCAGCTAGACAGAAACTTCACACGGGCGTGTGGAAATTCCACACGGCCGTGTGAAGCCCAGATAAGTCCGATTTTAAAGCCGTGATTCAACATTATAAAAAGGGATTTTGGAGACCTTTTGGGATATCTTTGGACCTAACTTTCTCCTCAACTTGGGGAGTGCGGCTAGGGTTTTGGAGAGGATTTCGTGGAGGTTTAGCGCCCGTCATCGGCATCGTCACCGACGTTCGACGACCGCACAAGACCACGGCCACACCATATACAAGGGGGTTTTTATCAATGTCTTTGATTTGTACTTTCTTTTCTATTTTGATGAACATGTATAGTTCCATGAGGAGCTAAACCCCTTGAGAGTATTCAGACTTGTAAACTCCAGGGTTTTTATGTTTCTTTGATATTGTTATTATGCTTTTCAATGATTGATGAATAAAAATTGAGTTTCAATCTTAATTTCATCTTGTTAATGTTTTCCCTTAGATGTGACACTAGGGTTGAGAACAATTCAGGTTACCCCTTAGAGGTGTGACAACTCTTTGAGGGTTAGACTACTTAAGATTGAAGAGGGTTGAGAGGGAGAGTTGTGAGGTAGCGATGTACCCCTTTCCCTTCCGATGTGGTTTCTCCCTAGCTCCGTTTCCTTGATTTCACAGCGATCGAAATAGAGTGAAGTTCTAGGTAGATAAACTCCCCTGGGGCTTAGTTACGCAAATAACAGAGTGAACGGTTGAAGTGAATCCTATGCGCTGGGGCTTAATCTAGACTAGGGTTCTTCCACTTGGACCAAAGGGTTAGAACTACACATAGGAACAGGTTTTACCACTAGGAATCCCTAGAGCTTAAAGCAATCCCACGTAGTGTGAGGTTTAGGTAGATATACTCCCCTGGGGCTTAGTCGTGCAAGCGACAGAGTGAAGGGTGACGTGAATCCTAATACCGGAGCATAATGATGGTGTTAGTCATGGTTGTCCTTAGGTTTGGGACCGTGAGTCTAAGGATTTCCTCGACTCAATTAACATCAATAGGAAAGTATAATAGCATAGTCTTGCACTAGAAGCATAGATCCTAGAGGTAGCTTGTCCGGATACCCCATTTCATTCATTGCTAGTCCCCCCTATTCTTTTTTACTTGCACTTTCTGATCTTCCATCTTTCTATTTAATTTCTGGTCTTTCATTCTGTTTGATTTTATATTCACTCATTGATCCTATTATTTTTTTTCCATACACCGCATAGCTTTATTAGTGAAATCTCATATTCTAAATCCCTATTCCCTGTGGATTCGACTACCCTCTCACCAGGGTAGATTTTATTACTTCGACAAACCCGTGCACTTGCGGGATACACGCAAGGGGTCGTGTTAAAGTTTTTGGAGCCGTTGCCGGGGATCGAACCCGGGTCACCCGCGTGACAAGCAGGAATACTCACATGGCTTTAAAAATCAATGACCTAGCTCTTCATGTGACAAAGCATTCATGTGATCATAGAGGCCTAGTTGACATCATCAAATCATGCAACAAGTTACAGAGAACATGAAAAGAGAGCATAGCTAAATGAAAGCACTAGAATTAAGATTACCAAATGCCACAGTGCAGACCACCAAATTCCTCTCTCTTCTCCATAGTGACAAGCCTTGGATCTCACTTTTCTGATATCTTTCTTGCTCTCTTCTCCTTCCCTTTAATAGATATTTGCGTTGAGATTAGACCTCTACCTTTGGATTAGCTCTCATAATCCACCTATTGAATAAATATCTCATTGAGTCATTACATTACCACACACATCAAGCATGACCTTACCCTCAACTTTTGCATAGCTGCCATTAGACATTCTTCAAGTTTCTTCATCTTTGATTGTAGGTTATCAAGCCTTGCTGCTAGATCCTTCAGATGAGTAATCTCACTCATAATTTTCAATCCCAATCTTCAGATCTAGCTTTTACTCTCAATAAAAGCACCAAATATGTAATACATTTGACCCAATCACTAGAGTAAATTCAGCTAACAATTAATTCATTATTGAAATGGAGCTCTCCATCCAAATACCTGTCCATTTAATAGGAAATCGGTCATAAAAAAAACAGATCTAATTATTCAAAAAATAGATCAATCCAAATCACAATGAAAATAGCATTAAAGTCTCAACAAGCATCAAATGAAGAAACTGAGCTCATAGTGCTTAAGATCCTAGGAAATGGTCCCATGAAATCGATCCCCCAAACATCAAATACTTCACAAGCCTAGTTCCAGTTTTGTGGCATTTTATCTCTTCTTGAAATATTACCTGCTCTCTGGCAACTGTCATAATGCCGAACTAGGGTTTGTGCATCTTGGAATATGGTCGGCCAGTAGAATCCTGCATCGAGAGCCTTCTTCGCTGTCCTGTTTCCACTATAGTGGCCCCCTGTCGGCCCCGAATGACAATGCATTAAAATGTCATGCCCCTCATCCATTGAGACACATCTCCTAAAAATTTGATCAGAACACATTCTGCAAAGGTATGGGTCTTCCCACATGTAGTGTTACAAGTCGGCTAAGAATTTCTTTCTTTGCTGATATGTAAGCCATTTCGGGAATGTTTTGCCGCCAAATAGTTCGCGAAGTCGGCAAACCACGGAGTTTCATCTTCCTTAACTACCTGAATACTACACAATTGTTCCCCAGGGAACGTGTCATGTATCTCATCTTTGTTCAAAGCATCTCCATTAGGGCCCTCATGGCGTGAAAGATGATCCGCAGCTAAGTTTTTTGCCCCTTTTTTATCCCTTATCTCTAGATCAAACTCTTGTAGTAGTAAAACCCAATGTATTAGCCGAGGCTTAGCATCTGACTTGCTCAATAAGTACTTCAGTGCAAAATGGTCCATGTACACGATCACCTTCAATAGCACCAAGTATGGCCTGAATTTATCAAAGGCAAAGACAACAGTGAGCATCTCTTTCTTTATAGTAGTGTAGTTCTCTTGAGAATCATTCAGGGTTTTGCTTACATAGTAGATGGGGTGGAAGTGATTATCTCATCAATGCCCAAGTACATCTCCCACTACAAAGTCACTCGTGTCACACATTAACTCAAATGGAAGATTCCAATCTAGGGAAACCACAATTGGTGTTTCCACAAGTTCTTCTTTAGGGCGAGGAAAGCGTTCATGCAATCGTCATTGAACTCAAAAGGAGTACCCTTTTCAAGTAACTTAGTTAATAATCAGGCAATTGTAGAAAAGTCTTTCACAAATCTTCTGTAAAATCCGATGTATCCCAAGAAGCTTCTGATTGCTTTCATTGATGTAGGAGAAGGAAGTTTCTTGATGGTAGTGACTTTTACTTTGTTTACCTCAATTACCTTCTGTGAAATTCTATAACCAAGCACTATGCCTTCCCTAACCATGAAGTGGCACTTTTCCTAGCTGAGCACCAAATTGGTCTCCTCGCATTTGCATAGGACACACTAGAGATTTCTGAGGCACAACTCAAATGAATCACCAAAAACCGAGAAGTCATCCATAAACACCTCCATAATATCCTCCACCATATCATCAAAAATAGCCATCATACATTTCTGAATCTTATGCGTGCAAAAAGACGGGCTAATACCTTCAATATCATAAATTTTCCAAGCAATACCCTTTTATGTTTCTTCAATACACTTAAGAGCCGTTCCTCCTGCTCAGCTGTTAGGTCTGTAGCAACAATTACTGGAAGTTTGGATCCTTCTTCCAAGAATGCATACTCCAGATGTTGAGGGAGAGGTTTTAACTCCAACTCTGGGGGGGTCCTCGATTAATGACTTCTGCCTCCAATAATTTCCAAGATCAGCCTGTTCGGTGTCACTGTCTTCTCCTTCTGATGAGCTATTATTATTCAAAACATCTTCCAAGCACTTAACCTCATTTTCAATTATAACTGCATCATTCACTGAAACATGCACTGTATCCTCTGAACTATTGCCCTACTTTTGATCTGCCTCTACCTCAGCTAGCTTTAACGATTCTAAAGAGAAACCACAATCTCTTCTTCGCTCCTTACCGGGGACTTCAGACTGAAAATTTGGTGGGTAAATTTCTATCACTGGGTCCCCCCTCCAGTTTCCATGAACTGCTCGAAAAAGGCTTGGACACCTAGTTTATCAAGAGTCGCATTGGTCAAGTCACTAGTGTGTTGTTTAACCCACTGTTCATTGTTGAAGCATAACTCACCCAACCCAATTTGTGCACTTGGGAGAAGGAAATATTGATCCTGCGAATAGCAATTGTCAACCCAAGTGTTAGTCCAAGCCATGATCTACATAGGAAAGGAAAAGAAAATGCAATTAAGAAAATAATAAAATATGTACAAGGATGAAAAACACGAAACAAAACAATGGCCAAATCAACCAAGTCAAAGTTTTCTGAGTATTTCTCGTGGGTGCAGGTCCCGCAAGTGCACAGGGTCCCGCAAGTAATACCCCTCACGCACTGCGAGGGGGTCGTATTCCCAAGGGCTAAGAATCTACCTTTACTTCCTCTTCATATGATTGTTTGGCTGACCAATTTAAGTTATGTGAAAAGAGAATGAAAACACAATTAAAATGCTAATAAAATGCTCTAAGGTGAAGGCAATAATCGGAGTGTAAAACAATGCAAGGAAAGGGTCACAGATGACGATCCCCAAGGGGGCTACTAAAGTGTGAAGGTTGCCCTAACTAGCATGCACATAGGGAGTTTGGACCGAGAAACCCTAAATTAGACCAACCCGATGGTCATGGAAATTGGTCTCTAATCCGGTACAAGTATTTAATACGGAATTCCTTCCTCTCAAATCCTCACATGATTGCAATGAGAATGATAGGTTTCTCAAGCTAGGGTCAAGACACAATCAAGGTCAACCCTAACAATGGAGGGGTACAAATACCCGATGGTTACAGTGTATTCGTACATGTATCCCTACCAAGCTTGGTGAGAATAATACCAGGGCAATGGTCATGCTTCCTAGCATTGTCTAGAAATTGATATACCGAATTCTCATGCAAACCAAGCAATGAAATATACCAAACAAGGTTCACAAACAAGCCCAAATGCATAAAACAAGTCAAACAACCATTCTACACAAGTTCACCCCAAAGTTCACCTACATCCAGTGACCTTGGGGTTTTAGTTGTTCATGGGTAGAAAATACTCAAGAAAGTGCATAAAAACAACCAAATAATACAATAAGAACACTCTCTCAAAAGATAGAGGTGGAATGACGCTTTCAAGAACGCCACCCGAGGAGTGGCTTCCTTTGTCGATCTTTCTCTCAAATATGGATTAAGGGGGTGGATCTCGTCATATCTCGCTCTCCTAGTCATCCTCTCCCTAGAAATGGCCTCCAATGTCCTCCCCTAGCTCGGATTTGAAGATGGTGGCAAGAATGCTCAAGAACTAGGGCTTCCTCTCCAAAGAAATGAACACAAAACACTATAAAAAGCAATTGTAGCACTGTAACACCATAAAAGCAACTGTAGCATTGTAGCACCTCGAATTTCGCGTAAGTTGCTACATTGACTGCAACAGTAACACTTCTACACGACTGTATGCGGCCATTTATACGCTCGCATGGAATTCCGGACTTAGCCATTTCTTCAAGTTTTCGTACTACAGTGATGCTACATTACTACTACGGCCGGGGCTCGAAAATGGTCTTTTCCTGCCGATTTCTTCTAAAATCTTGTAGTCGAGCTCACTCAGGCTTTTGTACCTTAGGGTTGGAAATTATTTTAAGAACATGATACTGAGCAGCTTTGTAGTACTTTAGGGTTGGAAAGACTTATGTTCCCTACTTGAAAGAAATTAGGGGGTTGTTGCTTGCCTCACCTTGGGTCAGGGCATGACACATGGAGCGTTGAGACCTTTATTGCCTTATTATTGTATAAGAAGGCTCTATCGCCCAATTATTTTATAAGAAGCTTGGCCGTGGCTAACCCCTAATCCCATATGACAACTCTATCGCCCTATTATTGTATAAGAAGGCTTAGTGAATCCCCTTAATAGGTTCAACCATAATCCGGAGAGTTAGATACCATACCCTGAATCTCTTGGCATGCACTCAGCTTCTATCATTTATGTTGGGTCCTATACATGATTAGTTTCTAAATCCTATGCATGTAAATCAAATATGTATTTGGGGCCTTCCTACAACCAAATACAAGTTTTAAGCAAACAAAAGAGATTCACAAGAACAATTCAAAAACTTCATATAATAGAAAAGGTAGAACTGAAAGATTTAGCTACTCATATATACACAAAAATCAAAAATGCAATCATAAGGGTTCAACATGATTAAGCACATAATACTTTCCCATAGTATATGATGGACTTACATCAGTAGGCCACACTTTTCCTATTTAATCCAATGCCAGAATATCTCATCTTGATCTCCAATTGAATCCTTAGTCTCCACCAGATAAGTGTTCAAATATTGCAAATTTTATATTATTTTTATGCACACTTTGGATGCATATTAGATGTAAACGCTGACCACATGTACTTAAATCATTATATTTTGGTTTATAGGGCATGGAGAAGAGTATTCTAGAATGACGGGGCATTTGGATGTGGAGGTGTTTTCATGCCAAAATGAAGAACTTTGGAGCTAAAAAGGATCCATAGGGACTGCCATATGCCTATATGAGAAGCTGGTATGATTTTCTAGTTCAATGGAGTGAGGAAAAAGTATATTCATGGGCATAAATGCTTATAGTTGATAAGTGCCTAAATACATCATGCTTTAGCTATGATGTTTATTTACTTTCATGCAACTTGTGTTAGTTTTCGATGACATTTTGCGCATTTGATGTTTTATTTTTGTTTCAGGGTTTCGAGGACCAATTGCGCAAGGATGAACCATATTTGACAAGTTTCGGGCAAGAAAAGAGTGGATTTTTAGGCGCCGTTTACTGTAGCACCATTATTGTAGCATTTTCACTGTAGCGCAGGTGCTGTAGCAGTGTGCGGGCACTGTGTGGCCTGGTGTGCGGCCCGCACACCAGCCAGCACACACAAGGACTGGATTGTTTTTGTTTGGTTATTTAAGGGAAGTTAGGGCATTTTTGGAGAGGGGCTTGATAAGTGCTTGAATATACATGTTTTACCGACTTGTTTTACATACATTGAGCATCATTTTACCATTGATTATGTCTCATAAAGTGTATTTTGGTGTTCTTTTATGCAATTAGGTTGTGGAAGTGTTAAAGGAGGAAAAGGAAGCAAAGATGGGTTATAAAGACGTATTGTTGGGAGCTTTTGTACAACACAAGTGTCAAGGCACAAGAGGGGATCATGCACATGAGGGTGTGTGCCAACTTCCTTAAGAATTCAAGATGATTTGTGTGATGGAAGGACACAAAGGCAGTCACACCTTCATGTCCCGACTTGTGTGAAGATAGTTAAAGCTCTCAAATGATGATTCGAAGAAGAAGAAATCTTATAACTCACCATATGGACGTGTGCCCGACCATGTGGCCTCAATATGAGAGAGTTTGGATCATGTTTATGAAGAGCACTGTAGCAAAAACACTGTCCATTTCACTGTAGCAGTACTGTAGCAAAATTACTGTTCACGCGACCGCGTCAAAATCTCACGCGACCGCGTGGAAATTCTGCAGCCCACGCGATCGCGTGGGATCTCACGCGGTCGCGTGAAGACACGCAGTTGGCGCGATTCAGGCTTATAAATAGCCCTTCTCGCCGATTCTTTTATAACTTTTTTCGCACGTTTGAAGGCAAGAGCGGCTAGGGTTTCTAGGACGAAGTTGATAAGTGTCTTCCTCAAATCCACTCTTTTCTTGCCCGAAACTTGAGGATACGTGTGAGCATCAATAAATTCTTCGATGTATGCCAAAAGAAGCTCAATCACGCAGTAGATGATCTTCAGATCCCCTAAAACAATAACAACAAATAAAACACGTAAAGGGCATCGGAGTCATACAAAAAATGCATGAAAGTGTATAAAATGTAAATAATAAAAGTGATGTATTTAGACACTTATCAACTTCGTCCTAGAAACCCTAGCCGCTCTTGCCTTCAAACGTGCGAAAAAAGTTATAAAAGAATCGGCGAGAAGGGCTATTTATAAGCCTGAATCGCGCCAACTGCGTGTCTTCACGCGACCGCGTGAGATCCCACGCGATAGCGTGGGCTGCAGAATTTCCACGCGGTCGCGTGAGATTTTGACGCGGTCGCGTGAACAGTAATTTTGCTACAATACTGCTACAGTGAAATGAACAATGTTTTTGCTACAGTACTCTTCATAAACATGATCCAAACTCTCTCATATTGAGGCCACATGGTCGGGCACACGTCCATATGGTGAGTTATAAGATTTCTTCTTCTTCGAATCATCATTTGAGAGCTTTAACTATCTTCACACAAGTTGGGACATGAAGGTGTGACTGCCTTTGTGCCCTTCCATCACACAAATCATCTTGAATTCTTAAGGAAGTTGGCACACACCCTCATGTGCATGATCCCCTCTTGTGCCTTGACACTTGTGTTGTACAAAAGCTCCCAACAATACGTCTTTATAACCCATCTTTGCTTCCTTTTCCTCCTTTAACACTTCCACAACCTAATTGCATAAAAGAACACCAAAATACACTTTATGAGACATAATCAATGGTAAAATGATGCTCAATGTATGTAAAACAAGTCGGTAAAACATGTATATTCAAGCACTTATCAAACTCCCCCACACTTAAGCCTTTGCTTGTCCTCAAGCAAACTTAACCATAAACTCATGAAAAGCAAAGAGAAGTGCTTGGCCTTAGGTTCACCAAGAGGGTACAAGAATAAAATTCTAAAACCATGGAGGAAACCAAACATTAGATGAAACAATCAATACTCTAGCAAATAATCCAATCAAAAATGAAGTACTAAAGTCCGAAAGCGTGTGTGTGTGAAGACTCAACTCATGTCAACACTATATCCACTACTCAAAGTTCTTATTAGCAATGGGACTTATTTATAAACAAAAAGAATAGGAAGTAGCTTCACACATCCTCGAAGGTAGCCCTTTCCCGAGATGCCTCCCGAGTGGCTTTCACACTTTCGAGGTGGTAGCTCTTTCTGCCGAAGGTGGTAGCTTTCACACATCCTATTAGATAGCTCTTTCTCTCATTAGGGCATAACAAGTATCCGACTTATGAGAGTAGCTTCATACATCATAGGTGGTAGCTCTTTCCACCCCTATGTACAAACAAACTAAAATTCTGAATTTTTCTGAATTTTCTGAATTTTATGATTTTTTTTTTTTTTTTTTTTTTTATTTTTTTTTTTTTACATACTCAAATCAAACTAACACTAGATAATCCCGCAATTATGAACTAGAGTAAGTTTCCATAGGTTTAATAAGTGAGCAAAGTGCATTAAAGAGCAATCGGACAAAAATTTCAAGGAAATTGGATAAAAACTAGAGCATGATAAAACCTAATGTTTACAACCTCCAAAAATTAAGAATTAAACTCTCAACCCTAAGGTGAACCTTCATGGGCAACATGAGCATGATCATGAAAACACAAGTAAAGGCCATGTATAAGGTGAACCCTCCCCCACACTTAAGATGTACATTGCCCTCAATGTACACGTGTAAGCACAGTAAAAATATAAGCAATAAAAACATGATGTGGGTAAAGATGCAATTAAAACAACACTCCCCTGAATTCCTTATTGATTGATTTGTGAAGCTGACTTGAAGGTGTGTTGTTGGTCCACTGGGTTGTGAAGCTCACACGACCAAGTCACATGGTTGTGCGTATGACAAAAACATCATCATCATCACTCTCAAGGCCATCTGCACGGATTTAAGGGGTTCAGTGAAGCTCAATAAAATATAAAAATATACGAGTTCATAATGATATAACACTGAAACATAAACTCGCAACGAAAGCTAAAATATGAAGATAACTCTCAGAAGGCATAACCTTTCTGAGTATACAAGTCCACACAAAATAAGATAATGCAAGTAAAATAAAGAAAAACAAAAACTAAGAGAAAATCCCATGAGTGAAAACGCTTCAAGCATCAGCGTCTGGTGGTGCTGCTGGTGTCGCTGGGGAATCCGACTCAGTCTCAGCGTCCAGAGTCTGCTGAATCTGGTCAAGGCGCTGCATGATCCGCGCCTGGTTCTCGAGGATGGTGGCGACTGCAGCCTCGAGTCGAGCCAGTCGCTCATGTACTCGATCTGAGGATGTACTAGGGTCCACTGATGAAATCGGTGCTGCTGGAGTGGCTGTGGGCTCTGCGGGAGGTGGTGCGTCTGGAGTCTCAGCAGACTCGTCATCATCGGATGACACCTCTACCAATGCATATCCATCTGATGCTGTACGTCGCACTACTCCCATCAGTCGGAGAGTGACTAGCCCCAAAGGTGACGGACTACTGACTCTCTCCTCGCCTATAACTGAACGCAGGAGATGCATCCGAAACATGAGTCGAGTGATATACGGTCCCACAAATAGTGCGCCAATGCGCAGATACTGACTCTGATGTCGAAAGAAGTCTGCGACGACGTATCCAAGATGTATGGGAACTCTCTGGGTCATGGAGTACAGGTAGAGTAGATCTGCTAGGCTAAGTGCACCTGTGCCATCTCCCCGTCCAGTGATCGACCTGCTGAGCACAGCATGTACATACCTATGTGCGTGACGTACGAGAGAAGAGCCCTTCGACTGACCTGGAACATATCGAGCGCCCCTGCATAAATCATGGAAAACCTGACCCGGAGTAACGTCTGAAGGAAAGTCAGTCAAAAGCTCCTGATACTCCAATGTGTCCACATAATCCTGATCATATAATCCGAGCGATGTCGCAAACTGCGTCAGTGACATCCCGTGAAACTGACCGAAAGCCCTAAATCGAATGACATTCTCCGCATCAAAACTAGCATCTGGTCGCTCACGGTCAAAAGAGAATGTCGACAGAACCTCCAGAGTGATATCTCGTCGGACAGGCTCATGAACAGATAGGAGTCGGTCCCAGCCCCCAACCTGGATCAATCCTCGAACCTCCTCTGAAAGGCCAATAGCATCGAGCGTCTCGAAGCAAATGTAACGCGACTGTCCGATCTTAAGTCCCTGCAGACGCTCGTACCTATGCCTATGTGTAGTATCAACAAACTCAACCTCAGGTGGTGGTGTCGACTCCCTGTCGTGACGAAGGCGTTTATGGGCCACTTTCTTTGTCCTAGGTGCCATTCCTGCAAGAAAACACAAAATAAATCAATTCGGCATCATTTCAATGAGTGCAGGAGGAAACCTGCGTGCAAAAGTGTGTAAAATAGCCAAAAATAATGCGTTTCCAGCCCACGTGGGCGCGTGGACAGCCCACGCGCCCGCGTGGGGGCGTGTTTGCACGGCAGAAGACCCACGCGACCGCGTGGGCTAGCCACGCGGTCGCGTGGGTGCTTGTTTGGCACCCGCGGCAGGCCACGCGGTCGCGTGGTCGCAGGCCGAGAGCTGGGCTCTCGGCCGCGGGCCACGCGATCGCGTGACCCCAGCCACGCGATCGCGTGGCTGGTTGCTTGTGGCCAGCGCCAGCCCACGCGACCGCGTGGGCTGATCCACGCGACCGCGTGGGCTGTTGGGCAGCCCACATGGCCGTGTGGCTCGGCCACACGCACGCGCGGGCGGTCACCCTTGGTCCTTTGGTCACCATTTAACCCTCTACCACTAAATCTAAGTTCTCTAAGTGTTTTCTCACCAATTAACCATGCAAAATCAAGTCTAGGAATGTAAAGAACACCATGGAAATGAAAATTTGAAGCTAGGGCATGAAAGGAAGGGAAGAAACCTTACCGATGCGAATCAATGTATGAAACTTGATGCAAATGCCGGAAAAACCTTTTTGAATCCCCAAAGAGTTGAAGAAAAATGATTTGGAACCTTTATGGATGAGAAATTTGGAGAGGGGAAGTGTGAGGAAATGAATGGTTCAATGGCAAGGATGATGAATAGTGGCTCTTCAAGTCCTTATATAAGCCACATGGGGGTGTGGAAATCCCACACCCCCGCGTGGGTACTGTACACGGTCGCGTGAGAATTTCACGCGACCACGTGAACTGCAGAATTTCTGCAGACAGTCCACGCGGCTCTCCAAACTTCAAAATTCGCCCAATTCTTCAACAATTATCATGAATTAAAACCCGAATCATGCCCAATATGTGAAAAACACTTATAATCACCAAAAATTGTTCATGAAAACTCAACACCACGAAAAATTTCATCAAAACGCACACTCATGAATTTATTACTGCAGAATTTAAAAACTAACTAGAAAACAAGTAAAAAATTGGGTTGCCTCCCAAGGAGCGCTTGTTTAACGTCACTAAGCTTGACGTACCTGTTCTTACCTCATGGTGGTTCATGTAAATGAAGAATTTCTTTTTTCGCAACCTGCATGCATGAGGGACAGAATTGTTTCATTTTTAAGAAAAATTGTTCAAATATGTTACCAATTGAGGAAGTATGATTCTTTTCTTCGGTGTGCTTGTCTCCAGCTGCACATGAATGTTTCTTACGCCGACGCCTCGCTTTCTTGACACGACGAAAAATCTGTTTAAGCACCACTCCCTCCGATTGGTCCTTGAAAAAGCATGGTGCTTGAACATGAAGTTTCTCTTCCTCAACAACCGGCCATTCTTTATATGGGTCCGGGTGTGCTATTTCCTGCAAATACTCATCAGCAATCTCATCATTAACATCTAAAAAATAACATGAATCATCAAAGTCTAGAGAATGCTTCATTGCTTCGGCGAGGCGGTATGTGATCTTTTCTTCTCCAACTCGAAGTGTCATCTCGCCTCCATCCATGTCGATGAGCGCCTTGGAGGTACGTAGAAATGGTCTTCCCAAAATTAATGGAACCTCCACGTCTTCATCCACATCGAGCACCACGAAATCTGCAGGAAAAATATATTTGTCAACCTTTACTAAAACATCTTCAATTATACCTCTAGGATGACGAATAGAACGATCAGCTAATTGTAATGTCATGCGGGTTGGCCTTGGCTCTCCCAACCCCAATTTCTGAAACAATGTGTATGGCATAACGTTAATACTAGCCCCCGAATCGGCCAATGCTTTTTCTTCCCCCAAACCTCCGATCACACATGGTATGATGAAACTTCCCGGATCCTTCATCTTGTTCGGCAAATTCTTTTGAAGCAATGCCGAGCAATTTCCTTCTAAGACCACAGCCACACTCTCTTCCATTTTTCTTTTGTTGGTCAAAAGATCCTTCAAGAATTTTGCATACCTAGGCATTTGCGACAACGCCTCAACAAAAGGTATATTGATGTGTAGTTGCTTGAATAGATCCAGAAATTTTCTGTTTTGTTCATCAATTTGATCTTTCTTTAAACGTGCCGGATAAGGAATTCTTAGAGCAAATGATGAGGCTGGTATAGCTGCCTCCTTTTCCTTGTCAAGCACCTTATTCATCGGCTTTTCTTGAGGATTTTCAGCTGTCTTCCCAGTGGGGGTTGACTCGTGAGGAATTTCAGAATTCTTCTCAGCAGTGAGCTTTTCTTGGAGCTCCCGACCACTCCTCAAAGTGATTGCCTTTACATGCTCTCTTGGATTTGTCTCGGTGTTACTTGGCAAGCTTCCTTGAGGTCTTTCCGCTAATGACTTCGCTATTTGTCCTACTTGATTCTCCAAATTATGTAACGAAGCGGTGTGATTTCGGAGTGTTGCCTCAATATTCTGAAATCTTGTGTCGGTTGATTGAATGAACTTTGACAAAACCTTCTCTAATTCTGAAACTCTCTCCGGAATCGGAGGTGGTTGCTGAAATCCTGGTGGGGCAGCAGGCCTTTGCTGCCCTTGATTACTCCATGAGAGATTGGGGTGGTTTCTCCAACCTTGGTTGTAGGTGTTGCTAAAAGGATTACCTTGTCCTCTTCCCGAATTCCCCACAAAATCAACTTGTTCCATTGGGGCTGAAGAATTAATTGAGATAGGACAGTCAGTTGGCATATGTGAACCCCCACAACCATCGCAACTAGTCACCACGGCAACTCTTGAAGAAGTTAAAGTGTCCAATTTCTTGCTCATAGCCTCAACTTGGGCTGCCAATGACGTAACGGCGTCAATTTCATGAATCCCGGCCACTTTCTTCTTCTCTCTTGCATTCCATTGATAGCTATTGAGTGCCATCTCTTCGATTAGTTGTCTTGCCTCATCCGGAGTCTTGTTTCCCAATGTTCCTCCCGTGGCGGCATCAAGTAATTGTTTGGTGCCCGGGTTCAACCCATTGTAAAATGTGTGAACAATCATCCATTCGGGGAACCCGTGTTGAGGACACTTCCGCAAGAGGTCCTTAAATCGCTCCCATGTCTCAAATAATGACTCTAACTCAATCTGAACATAAGAGGATATCTCGTTTCGAAGCTTTGCCGATTTCCCCGGTGGAAAGTATCTTGCAAGAAAAGCTTCGACCATCTCATTCCATGTTGTGATGGAAGCTCTTGGCAAAGAATGGAGCCACTGTTTGGCTTTTCCTTTTAATGAGAATGGAAAAGCCCTCAAACGAATTGCATCGTCCGAAACCCCATTAATTTTCAGCATGTCGCACACTTCAAGGAAACTCTCAATATGACTATTCGGATCTTCATCTGTTAGTCCATTGAACTGTGCGGACTGTTGAAGCATTTGAATGAAACCCGGTTTCAACTCAAAATTCTGGGCTACGACTGGTGGCCTAACAATACTTGATTGCGAACCACGAATTGTAGGACGAGCAAAATCTGAAAGTGTTCTCTGCTGCCCTGCTTGTTCTGCCATGTTTTCAGATTCTTTGATTTCTATTTCTGCAGGAAAATTCTGTGCTACTGCAGATTCCTTTCCTTTTCTCCGCAATCTACGCTCAATTTCAGGATCTTCTTCAACGAATGTCGAAGGATTTCCTCGGGTCATAACCTGTAGAAAGAATGAAGAAAAGAAATAATGAGAACGATGAAAGAACGAAATATGGAATAGAAAAGAAATAAAATGATGAATGACTAAAGTAACTAAGTCCTAGCGTTCCTAATATCCCGTTCCCCGGCAACGGCGCCAAAAACTTGACACACCCTTTTGCGTATGTGTACCGCAAGTGCACGGGTTGTCGAAGTAATAATTACCCCGGTGAGTGGGTAGTCGAATCCACAGGGAACGGAAGTACTAGTAATGACTGATTCTTAGTTATCTAGTCGAAACAATAATATGGAGCAATTGAATGTAATATGTAAAGTAAGGAAATTGCAAGAAAAAAAACAAATAATAAAAAAAAAAGAAAAGGTAAAGGAGATCTCAATCAATGAAGATGAGATACTCGGGCAATGATCCCCCTAGGTTCTATCATGAAGTGCAAAACTAACTAAATGCTTCTAAACCAAGTTCTATGAGTCGAGGTAATCCAAGAACAATCGATCCCTGCTTCCAGGCCACCGATACTAGTCCCCTACAAGGTCCCAGCAGAGAATTCACTCAATCTCAACACCTCACACCCTATATGACCGCAATGAGTTTTAGGGATGCCTAAGAGTGAAACCGATTCCTAAAATTAGATCTAACCCTACTTCTAGGCGAAAGATCCCTAACCCCTTACAAAAGTCCCGGCGGAGAAATCTATCAATCTCACACCTCACACCCCATATGGTTGCATAAAACTTAGGGAATACGGAGATAGGAAACACTTAATCGGAAGGGAAAGGGGACGCTCCACTATCTCATGACTCACCCTCTCAACCCTCTTCAATCTCATATGTTCTAACCCTAATGGAGACCTCTCTCTCACCAAGGCAACAAATCAAGCATACCAAACAACCATACGAATCAATAAGGCATGCAAGCAATGATAAAACAAGATTGAAACTCAAATAAACTCGGATTTAAAAGAAAGCATAAAGAAAGTCAATACATGAATCGAAACCTAGGGTTCACATGCCCAAGTATCTACTAGGGTTTAGCCCTCCATGGGGCTTATTACAAAGCAAAACATAACACAATGAAAAGCAATGTAAACCATGGAAATAAACCCCCTTGAATTCGTGATGATGGCCTTGATGGGTCGCTCAACGTCTTGAAGGATCCTTCTCCGAAGCTAGGTTGCCAATGACTCCCTCGATGCTATGACGGAGGAAAGAACTATCAAAGTTGGTGAAGAACGGCCCTCCAATTCGGCAAAGACCTCTTCCTCAAACCCTAGCCACTTCCTCTCTTGGAAGAAAAAGCATTGGCCGATTCGGGGGCTAGTATTAACGTCATGACATACACATTGTTTCAGAAATTGGGGTTGGGAGAGCCAAGGCCAACCCGCATGACATTACAATTAGCTGATCGTTCTATTCGTCATCCTAGAGGTATAATTGAAGATGTTTTAGTAAAGGTTGACAAATATATTTTTCCTGCAGATTTCGTGGTGCTCGATGTGGATGAAGACGTGGAGGTTCCATTAATTTTGGGAAGACCATTTCTACGTACCTCCAAGGCGCTCATCGACATGGATGGAGGCGAGATGACACTTCGAGTTGGAGAAGAAAAGATCACATACCGCCTCGCCGAAGCAATGAAGCATTCTCTAGACTTTGATGATTCATGTTATTTTTTACATGTTAATGATGAGATTGCTGATGAGTATTTGCAGGAAATAGCACACCCGGACCCATATAAAGAATGGCCGGTTGTTGAGGAAGAGAAACTTCATGTTCAAGCACCATGCTTTTTCAAGGACCAATCGGAGGGAGTGGTTCTTAAACAGATTTTTCGTCGTGTCAAGAAAGCGAGGCGTCGGCGTAAGAAACATTCATGTGCAGCTGGAGACAAGCACACCGAAGAAAAGAATCATACTTCCTCAATTGGTAACATATTTGAACAATTTTTCTTAAAAATGAAACAATTCTGTCCCTCATGCATGCAGGTTGCGAAAAAAGAAATTCTTCATTTACATGAACCACCATGAGGTAAGAACAGGTACGTCAAGCTTAGTGACGTTAAACAAGCGCTCCTTGGGAGGCAACCCAAGTTTTTACTTGTTTTCTAGTTAGTTTTTAAATTCTGCAGTAATAAATTCATGAGTGTGCGTTTTGATGAAATTTTTCGTGGTGTTGAGTTTTCATGAACAATTTTTGGTGATTATAAGTGTTTTTCACATATTGGGCATGATTCGGGTTTTAATTCATGATAATTGTTGAAGAATTGGGCGAATTTTGAAGTTTGGAGAGCCGCGTGGACTGTCTGCAGAAATTCTGCAGTTCACGTGGTCGCGTGAAATTCTCACGCGACCGTGTACAGTACCCACGCGGGGGTGTGGGATTTCCACACCCCCATGTGGCTTATATAAGGACTTGAAGAGCCACTATTCATCATCCTTGCCATTGAACCATTCATTTCCTCACACTTCCCCTCTCCAAATTTCTCATCCATAAAGGTTCCAAATCATTTTTCTTCAACTCTTTGGGGATTCAAAAAGGTTTTTCCGGCATTTGCATCAAGTTTCATACATTGATTCGCATCGGTAAGGTTTCTTCCCTTCCTTTCATGCCCTAGCTTCAAATTTTCATTTCCATGGTGTTCTTTACATTCCTAGACTTGATTTTGCATGGTTAATTGGTGAGAAAACACTTAGAGAACTTAGATTTAGTGGTAGAGGGTTAAATGGTGACCAAAGGACCAAGGGTGACCGCCCGCGCGTGCGTGTGGCCGAGCCACACGGCCATGTGGGCTGCCCAACAGCCCACGCGGTCGCGTGGATCAGCCCACGCGGTCGCGTGGGCTGGCACTGGCCACAAGCAACCAGCCACGCGATCGCGTGGCTGGGGTCACGCGATCGCGTGGCCCGCGGCCGAGAGCCTAGCTCTCGGCCTGCGACCACGCGACCGCGTGGCTCAGGCCACGCGACCGCGTGGCCTGCCGCGGGTGCCAAACAAGCACCCACGCGACCGCGTGGCTAGCCCACGCGGTCGCGTGGGTCTTCTGCTGTGCAAACACGCCCCCACGCGGGCGCGTGGGCTGTCCACGCGCCCACGTGGGCTGGAAACGCATTATTTTTGGCTATTTTACACACTTTTGCACGCAGGTTTCCTCCTGCACTCATTGAAATGATGCCGAATTGATTTATTTTGTGTTTTCTTGCAGGAATGGCACCTAGGACAAAGAAAGTGGCCCATAAACGCCTTCGTCACGACAGGGAGTCGACACCACCACCTGAGGTTGAGTTTGTTGATACTACACATAGGCATAGGTACGAGCGTCTGCAGGGACTTAAGATCGGACAGTCGCGTTACATTTGCTTCGAGACGCTCGATGCTATTGGCCTTTCAGAGGAGGTTCGAGGATTGATCCAGGTTGGGGGCTGGGACCGACTCCTATCTGTTCATGAGCCTGTCCGACGAGATATCACTCTGGAGGTTCTGTCGACATTCTCTTTTGACCGTGAGCGACCAGATGCTAGTTTTGATGCGGAGAATGTCATTCGATTTAGGGCTTTCGGTCAGTTTCACGGGATGTCACTGACGCAGTTTGCGACATCGCTCGGATTATATGATCAGGATTATCTGGACACATTGGAGTATCAGGAGCTTTTGACTGACTTTCCTTCAGACGTTACTCCGGGTCAGGTTTTCCATGATTTATGCAGGGGCGCTCGATATGTTCCAGGTCAGTCGAAGGGCTCTTCTCTCGTACGTCACGCATATAGGTATGTACATGCTGTGCTCAGCAGGTCGATCAGTGGACGGGGAGATGGCACAGGTGCACTTAGCCGAGCAGATCTACTCTACCTGTACTCCATGACCCAGAGAGTTCCCATACATCTTGGATACGTCGTCGCAGACTTCTTTCGACATCAGAGTCAGTATCTGCGCATTGGCGCACTATTTGTGGGACCGTATATCACTCGACTCATGTTTCGGATGCATCTCCTGCGTTCAGTTATAGGCGAGGAGAGAGTCAGTAGTCCGTCACCTTTGGGGCTAGTCACTCTCCGACTGATGGGAGTAGTGCGACGTACAGCATCAGATGGATATGCATTGGTAGAGGTGTCATCCGATGATGACGAGTCTGCTGAGACTCCAGACGCACCACCTCCCGCAGAGCCCACAGCCACTCCAGCAGCACCGATTTCATCAGTGGACCCTAGTACATCCTCAGATCGAGTACATGAGCGACTGGCTCGACTCGAGGCTGCAGTCGCCACCATCCTCGAGAACCAGGCGCGGATCATGCAGCGCCTTGACCAGATTCAGCAGACTCTGGACGCTGAGACTGAGTCGGATTCCCCAGCGACACCAGCAGCACCACCAGACGCTGATGCTTGAAGCGTTTTCACTCATGGGATTTTCTCTTAGTTTTTGTTTTTCTTTATTTTACTTGCATTATCTTATTTTGTGTGGACTTGTATACTCAGAAAGGTTATGCCTTCTGAGAGTTATCTTCATATTTTAGCTTTCGTTGCGAGTTTATGTTTCAGTGTTATATCATTATGAACTCGTATATTTTTATATTTTATTGAGCTTCACTGAACCCCTTAAATCCGTGCAGATGGCCTTGAGAGTGATGATGATGATGTTTTTGTCATACGCACAACCATGTGACTTGGTCGTGTGAGCTTCACAACCCAGTGGACCAACAACACACCTTCAAGTTAGCTTCACAAATCAATCAATAAGGAATTCAGGGGAGTAATGTTTTAATTGCATCTTTACCCACATCATGTTTTTATTGCTTATATTTTTACTGTGCTTACACGTGTACATTGAGGGCAATGTACATCTTAAGTGTGGGGGAGGGTTCACCTTATACATGGCCTTTACTTGTGTTTTCATGATCATGCTCATGTTGCCCATGAAGGTTCACCTTAGGGTTGAGAGTTTAATTCTTAATTTTTGGAGGTTGTAAACATTAGGTTTTATCATGCTCTAGTTTTTATCCAATTTCCTTGAAATTTTTGTCCGATTGCTCTTTAATGCACTTTGCTCACTTATTAAACCTATGGAAACTTACTCTAGTTCATAATTGCGGGATTATCTAGTGTTAGTTTGATTTGAGTATGTAAAAAAAAAAAAATAAAAATAAAAAAAAAAAAAATCATAAAATTCAGAAAATTCAGAAAAATTCAGAATTTTAGTTTGTTTGTACATAGGGGTGGAAAGAGCTACCACCTATGATGTATGAAGCTACTCTCATAAGTCGGATACTTGTTATGCCCTAATGAGAGAAAGAGCTATCTAATAGGATGTGTGAAAGCTACCACCTTCGGCAGAAAGAGCTACCACCTCGAAAGTGTGAAAGCCACTCGGGAGGCATCTCGGGAAAGGGCTACCTTCGAGGATGTGTGAAGCTACTTCCTATTCTTTTTGTTTATAAATAAGTCCCATTGCTAATAAGAACTTTGAGTAGTGGATATAGTGTTGACATGAGTTGAGTCTTCACACACACACGCTTTCGGACTTTAGTACTTCATTTTTGATTGGATTATTTGCTAGAGTATTGATTGTTTCATCTAATGTTTGGTTTCCTCCATGGTTTTAGAATTTTATTCTTGTACCCTCTTGGTGAACCTAAGGCCAAGCACTTCTCTTTGCTTTTCATGAGTTTATGGTTAAGTTTGCTTGAGGACAAGCAAAGGCTTAAGTGTGGGGGAGTTTGATAAGTGCTTGAATATACATGTTTTACCGACTTGTTTTACATACATTGAGCATCATTTTACCATTGATTATGTCTCATAAAGTGTATTTTGGTGTTCTTTTATGCAATTAGGTTGTGGAAGTGTTAAAGGAGGAAAAGGAAGCAAAGATGGGTTATAAAGACGTATTGTTGGGAGCTTTTGTACAACACAAGTGTCAAGGCACAAGAGGGGATCATGCACATGAGGGTGTGTGCCAACTTCCTTAAGAATTCAAGATGATTTGTGTGATGGAAGGGCACAAAGGCAGTCACACCTTCATGTCCCAACTTGTGTGAAGATAGTTAAAGCTCTCAAATGATGATTCGAAGAAGAAGAAATCTTATAACTCACCATATGGACGTGTGCCCGACCATGTGGCCTCAATATGAGAGAGTTTGGATCATGTTTATGAAGAGTACTGTAGCAAAAACACTGTCCATTTTATTGTAGCAGTACTGTAGCAAAATTACTGTTCACGCGACCGCGTCAAAATCTCACGCGACCGCGTGGAAATTCTGCAGCCCACGCGATCGCGTGGGATCTCACGCGGTCGCGTGAAGACACGCAGTTAGCGCGATTCAGGCTTATAAATAGCCCTTCTCGCCGATTCTTTTATAACTTTTTTCGCACGTTTGAAGGCAAGAGCGGCTAGGGTTTCTAGGACGAGGTCTTTGGCGATATTGGGAGTTGTTCTTCACCAACTTCGATAGATCTTTCGACAAGATAGCATCGGGGAGCCATTGGCGACCTAGCTTCGGAGAAGGTTCCTTCGAGACGTTGAACAATTCATCAAGGCTATCATCACGAATTTGAGGGGGTTTATTTTCATGGATTACATTGCTTTTTACTTCATTATCTTTTGCTTTGTAATAAGTCCCATGGAGGGCTAAACCCTAGTAGATACTTGGGCATGTGAACCTTAGGTTTCGATTCATGTATTGACTTTCTTTATGCTTTCTTTTAAATCTGAGTTTATTTGAGTTTCAATCTTGTTTTATCATTGCTTGCATGCCTTATTGATTCGTATGGTTGTTTGGTATGCTTGATTTGTTGCCTTGGTGAGAGAGAGGTCTCCATTAGGGTTAGAACATATGAGATTGAAGAGGGTTGAGAGGGTGAGTCATGAGATAGTGGAGCGTCCCCTTTCCCTTCCGATTGAGTGTTTCCTATCTCCGTATTCCCTAAGTTTTATGCAACCATATGGGGTGTGAGGTGTGAGATTGATAGATTTCTCCGCCGGGACTTTTGTAAGGGGTTAGGGATCTTTCGCCTAGAAGTAGGGTTAGATCTAATTTTAGGAATCGGTTTCACTCTTAGGTATCCCTAAAACTCATTGCGGTCATATAGGGTGTGAGGTGTTGAGATTGAGTGAATTCTCTGCTGGGACCTTGTAGGGGACTAGTATCGGTGGCCTGGAAGCAGGGATCGATTGTTCTTGGATTACCTCGACTCATAGAACTTGGTTTAGAAGCATTTAGTTAGTTTTGCACTTCATGATAGAACCTAGGTGGATCATTGCCCGAGTATCTTATCTTCATTGATTGAGATCTCCTTTACCTTTTCTTTTTTTTTTATCATTTGTTTTCTTTCTTGCAATTTCCTTACTTTACATATTACATTCAATTGCTCCATATTATTGTTTCGACTAGATAACTAAGAATCAGTCATTACTAGTACTTCTGTTCCCTGTGGATTCGACTACCCACTCACCGGGGTAATTATTACTTCGACAACCCGTGCACTTGCGGTACACATACGCAAAAGGGTGTGTCAGGGCTTTTGCCACCTTTCTCTCCACCCTTCTCCACCAGCACCTCCTCCATTCTCACCATCATCTCGATCATCCTCCATCATCATCAAGGGATTGGAAAAGCGATTTGAAGAGCAAAACTCAAGAGAAGAAGAAGGTTGCATTCAAGGAATTCATCAAGGAGCTTGACGGCGCGGATCCGGCGAGTTTTCGTCACCACCTTCTAGCCCACGTCCAAGGGAGATTTCTATGTGCTTTATCATTGATTATATTTTGTTTGCTCTCTTTGTGATGTGGAACTAGCCTCCCAAGGTCTCCGGGCATCCGGTGAACCTTGGGAGAAGAACATGTTTGTATGGATGGATTGTAATTGTTAGTTAATTGATTGTTGGCATGTTTGTTGGTTTCATTCTATTGTTTTCATGTTCAACCTACAATGGATGGATTCCGTAGGTTTTGATTCTTGAATGATGCTTGTATAGCGGGATGCTTGCATGTATTAGGTCACACAATGTTTGAAGTGGGATTCAATGTATCGGTACACAGGAGGTTCCTGGTACCGGTAGCTCCCCGCGAGCCTTAGGGTGGTTCTAGCCGAGAGCGCGCATTAGAATTATCCTAGGCAAGACTCCCTATTCCCAATGACATCGTAGGGGTATCTTCTGGATAGAGGAACCTGTACTGGATTAGGGCTACACTACGGAGGTTCCGGGGTAGTCGACATCTGAGTCTAGCGGACCAACTCTAGCCAACTTAGCACTTAATTTCCTAAGTTCATCCATTCTAACTTGTTTTTCTCCCGAGGGGATCCTTGCCCGAGGCCTCTAATCCTCATCGCTACTTGTCTTTCAAATTGTCTGTATGGTGTGCCTTAGTCCATTTTGTTTATAGTATTTATTTTATTTATCTTCGTATTTGTGTTTTATACATGACTCTTGTCTTGGTAGACTAGATAGTGATACCTAGGAGGAAGTAATAGCAGATCTTGGGGCCCTTGGGAGTACGACCCTCTCGCGCTCGCGTGAGAGGTTATTACTTGACGACCCGTGCACTTACGGCCGGGGAGTCGCGTGCTCGCTTCTTTAGCGTGTCGCGCGGCGCCCATCAATAGTCAACATTTGGAGTTTTCAAAAAACCATGTAGGTAAGTGGTCGGTGACCCACAAGTGCATGGGTTGTCAAATACTAACTCTCGCACATGCATGAGAGGGTCATACTCCCAAGGCCCAATGAGCTACCCTTACTTTCTCTTTGTGTGTTGTTTAGCCTACATATTCGAGTGAGTGCTCTTAACTACAAAAGAAATAGGAAGAACTCAAGGAGGGAGTCTGCAATCGAGGTGAAAGAGGGTGAAAATCAAGGGGTGAAAATGGTCACGGATGTGGATTCCCCTAGGGCTACTAAATTGAGAAAGATGCTAAGACTACCACACAACTGGTGGTTTGGACCAAGAGATTCATAGCATAGGTCAACTTGATGATCACGACAATTGACCCCTGATCCAATACAAGTATTGATTCAGAATTTCTTCCGACCAAATCCTTCTACGATCGCATTAAAAGTGGGGAATTCTCTAATTATGGCCCATACTCAAACTAGGTCCAAGACTAATGTTTGGAGGGGTACAAAATACCCAATGGTCACGGAATATTTATACATGAATCCCTTTTAAGCTAAGTGAGTCTAGTACAAGGGCGTTGGTCACACCACCGAGTACAATCTAGAAAATGACACTCAGAGTTCTCATATATACCAATGGATCAAAGTACACAAAGCTTGAATCTTAAACACACCAATTGCAATAAAATAGATCAAAACATCGAAGGGGTTTAGCTTTCCAACTACACAAGTTCACCCCAAGGTTCACTGACATCCGGTGACCTTGGGGTTTAGCTGTTCATGCTAACAAAATACATGCTCAAAATGATAAAACAAAACCAAACAAAGCAACATAAAACTCCGTCAAGTGATGAATGCAGAGTAATAATCTGTGGAAAGCTTCCAATGACAACATCGAAGGGGTGGCTTCCTTGTCCTCTACAAGTCTCTACAAAAAGAGATTATAGGAGATCTTGCCAAACTTGCTTCTTCTTTCAATTTCCACTCCAAAGATGTCGATAAGTGCTCGTGTTATAGTAATGCGAAGTGTTATTATCTTGCAATGAGCATTAATTTAATCAGATTTTATCACTAAAAAGTGTGCAATTGTTTACTTTTGTGCATTGTAGGGTTGTGAAGATAAAATGAAGGAAAGTAATGAAGTTAGGTCGTGTTTGGCATTGTTGGGAAGATTTTCGGACCAAGCAAGGAGCAAGGCGTGAGCATAGACTTGTGAGTGTGTGCCAACCTCCTTTGGAGGGGCACAAAGGCAGTCACATTCACAATAAGTCTAACTCATGCCAACAATGAGAACTTCACCAATTAGGCGATTCGAAGCAATCGGCACAATCAACCGTTGATTGTGTGCCCAATTCAACGGCCTCGATGAAGAACGACTAATCCGGGAGCGTTTCGGCACAATTGCTGTAGCAGTACAGTAGCAAATTACTGTAGCGAGTTACTGTTCACAGTCGGCCGAAAATCAGAATTCCAGAAACTTCACACGGGCGTGTGGAAATTCCACACGGCCGTGTGAAATCCCGTTTTCAGCAAATTTAAAGCCGCGACTCCACATTATAAAAGCCCGATTTGGAGACTTTTTGAGATCTCTTTTGACCTATTCTTCTCCCCAACTTCTGGGAGTGCGGCTAGGGTTTTGGAGTGGACTTCGTGGAGGTTTAGAGCGCGTCATCGGCATCGTCACCGACTCCACACCGACGCTTGAGGCGTTTTTAGCTTTATGTTTCTTTTGTTTTATTTTACTTTTATTGAGCTTCACTGAACCCCTTGTGTTTACGTGCAGATGGTCTTGCGAGTAAGGAATTTGAGGACTAGTGATAGACACGGTCATCGAATCGTGTGTGCTCCACAACCCATTGAGACTCAACTCTCAATGCACCTAGCTCCATCAAATACAGCACTTGGAGTTCAGGGGAGTAATGTTTCAATTGCCTACTTCCACACTAATTATTTTACAATTCTTAATTTTTAATTGTGCTTGCATGCGTACATTGGGGACAATGTACATCTTCAGTGTGGGGGGGAGTTCACATTGCACACACATTTACTTGTGCGTTCAATTGCTTATGCTCATGTAGCCTATGGCGGTTCACCTTAGTTGCAACGGTTGTAATCTTATAGTTTAGGAGAATTTTTAACATTGTGTCCTATCATGCTCTAGTTTCTACTTGAATTTTAGGAATTTTTTGCTCAATATTCTCATATTGCACAACTTACTCTTGGAATCTTTTGGAAACTCAATCTTGAAGTTTTTAAGGACAAGTTTATCGTCGTTCTTAGTTTTACTTTGGAAAATGCATAAAAAAAAATGAAAAACTATGGAAAAGAGAAAAGAAAAAAAGTATATGAGTTTGTAAATATTAGCTTTGATTTAATTATGCATTTGGGGTGGAAAGAGCTACTTAAGTCGGATACAAGTTATGCCCTAATGAGAGAAAGAGCTATCTCATGGGATGCGTGAAAGCTACTACCCCGGTAGAAAGAGCTACCTCCTCGAAAGTGTGAAAGCCACCTTTGGCGGCCGCCTAGGAGAGGGCTACCTTCAAGGATGTGTGAAGCTACTACTTCCTTCCCTATTTTTGTTTTTGTATATAAATAAGTCCTTTCTAACCAAAGTTTGAGGAGTACTCGTTGGTTCTCTCGAGTGAGATTGCACATACTAACACATTTTCGAGTTTTTATCCTTTTTGATTCGAGTTTTTAGCTAGAGCAATGATAACCTTATGCATTGTTTGGATTTCCCCTTACTTGTAGAATGCTTCTTTTGCATAATTTTGGTGAACCTAAGGCTGAGCACTTTTAATTGTTCTTCCCAAGTACTTTCACATTCTATTTTTGCTTGAGGACAAGCAAAAGCTTAAGTGTGGGGGGATTTGATAAGTGCTCGTGTTATAATAATGCGAAGTGTTATTATCTTGCAATGAGCATTAATTTAATCAGATTTTATCACTAAAAAGTGTGCAATTGTTTACTTTTGTGCATTGTAGGGTTGTGAAGATAAAATGAAGGAAAGGAACGAAGTTAGGTCATGTTTGGCATTGTTGGGAAGATTTTTGGACCAAGCAAGGAGCAAGGCGTGAGCATAGACTTGTGAGTGTGTGCCAACCTCCTTTGGAGGGGCACAAAGGCAGTCACATTCACAATAAGTCTAACTCATGCCAACAATGAGAACTTCACCTATTAGGCGATTCGAAGCAATCGGCACGATCTACCGTTGATTGTGTGCCCAATTCAACGGCCTCGATGAAGAATGATGAATCCGGGAGCGTTCCGGCACAATTGCGGTAGCAGTACAGTAGCAAAAACACTGTAGCGAGTTACTGTTCACAGTCGGCAGAAAATCAAAATTCCAGAAACTTCACACGGGCGTGTGGAAATTTCCACACGGCCGTGTGAAATCCCGTTTTCAGCAAATTTAAAGCCGTGACTCCACATTATAAATGCCCGATTTGGAGACTTTTTGAGATCCCTTTTCACCTATTCTTCTCCCCAACTTCTGGCAGTGCGGCTAGGGTTTTGGGGTGGACTTTGTAGAGGTTTAGAGCGCGTCATCGGCATCGTCACCGACGTCCGGTGGCTGCACAAGACCACGGCCACACCATACGCAAGGGGTTTTCATCTATGTCTTTACTTTGTGTTTTATTTCATACATTGATGAACATGTATAGCTCCATGAGGAGCTAAACCCCTTGTGGGTATTCGGACTTGTAAATTATAGGGTTATCATGTTTCTTTGACATTGTTATTATGCTTTTCCATTATTGATGAATAAGAATTGAGTTTCAATCTTGATTTTATTTTGCTATTGTTTTCCCTTAGATGTGACACTAGGGTTGAGAGCAATCTAGGTTTTCCTTCGGAGGTGTGACAACTCCTATAGGATTAGACTATTCAAGATTGAAGAGGGTTAAGAGGGAGTGTTGTGAGGCAGCGATGTACCCCTTTCCCTTCCGGTGTGATTTCTCCCTACCTGCGTTTCCTTGATTTATTAGCGGTAAAGATAGACTGAAGTGCTAGGTGGATAAACTCCCCTGGGGCTTAGTTACGCGAGTGACAGAGTGAAGGGTTGAAGTGAATCCTATGCACTGGGCCTTAATCTAGACTAGGGTTCTTCCTCCTAGACCAAAGGGTTAGAACTACACATAGGAATTGGTTTAATCACTAGGAATCCCTAGAACTTAATGCAATCCCACGTAGTGTGAGGTTTAGGTAGATGTACTCCCCTGGGACTTAATCGTGCGAGCGATAGAGTGAAGGATTGTTGTGAATCCTAATACCGGGGCATAATGTTGGGGTTAGTCATGGTTGACCTTAGGTTTGGGACCGTGAGTCATAAGGATTTCCTCGACTCAATTAGCATCAATAGGAAGGTATAACAGCATAGTCTTGCACTAGAAGCATAGATCCTAGAGGTAACTTGTCCGGATACCCCACTTCATTCATTGTTAAATCCTCCTTAATCTCTTTTTCTTGCACTCTCTAATCTTTCACCTCTCTCTATTTAATTTCCTGTCTTTTAGTATAGTTGTTCTCACAATTCACACACGAATCAGTTATTACTTTTCCGTACTTCGCATAGTTTTAATAGTGAAATCTCATACTCTAACTCCCTATTCCCTATGGATTCGACTACCCTCTCACCGGGGTAACTTTTATTACTTCGACAAACCCGTGCACTTTCGGGGAGCCTGTCAGATGTCTTTTTTCGGCTTCCTTTATCCTGGATATAGAGGTGGGGATGAGAACTCTAAGGTAGGAGGAGATGAATGCCAAAAAGTCCCTAAAAACTTCTTTTAAACCATTCTCAGGTAGGCTTTATGGTCTGGTTCACGGGAGTGATGGAATCTATAAGAGCCTCAAAATTTCCGCCAAAATTTCTTTGAAGTACTACAGTGAACTGCTACAGTAATTGCATATTCTTCAGCCAGTTTGTGGCTGTCTTCATGGCTATCAGAATGCTTATCAACAAAACTTAAGACTTTGTCATTTCTTATCTTCTTCATGCTACAGTGCCTGCGATAGTGTTGATACAGTCCGGGATGAGCCCTTGTATTAGACTCACATAGCTTAAAAGTGATACATGTACCAATGCACTGAGCGATTCAGGTATTTGGTACCCCTCACAACCATTAGGATCGGACCAAGATATTGAGTATCGATCCTATTGAGAGATTTTTTGACACCTAATGTAATCGTAGGAGGATTTGGTCGGAAGAGATTTTGAACCAATACTTGTATGGGATTAGACGTAATCATTGAGGGATTCTGATTACCTATTGTAGGAATCTCTTGGCCAAAACCAACTTATCATCCTATGTTCAGGACCTAATGACAACCCTAAGGGGATTCACTATCCAAATCACCCCTTCTTGTGTTTGATTCTCCCTTGAATGCCAATTGTGCATAGTAGTAGCCCGAATTTTATTCTAGTTAGTTGTTTTTCCTTTTGTAATTACTGTTTATCATTGGAATTGTTAGGCTAGGAAATAAATGAAAAGGAAGTAATAGCAGCTCCTTGGCCCAATGGAATATGACCCTTGTGTCACACACAAGGAATTACTTTTAAAGTTTTGAATGCTGACATGCAATTCTAGTTGAAATCAAATGGTGCATCCTTCTCCAGGAGCTTTGTTAAAGGTCTAGAAATCATTTAGAAGTCTTTAATGAACCTTCTGAAAAAACCTGTATGACCTAGAAAACTACAATAGCAATCTTGGCCTTGTTCACCTCAATCGCTTTCCTTGAAATTCTATAGCCCAATACGATGCCTTTCTGGAACCATGTAGTGGCATTTTTCCCAACTAAGCACCAGGTTAGTCTCTTCACATCTCACTAATACCTTCTTTAAATTTTTGAGACAAATTTCAAAGGAGTTACTAACACACCAATTTGTGTATGTGTATCGCAAGTGTACGGGGTGTCAAAGTAATAAAATACCCGGTGATTAGGTACAAGAATATGGTGGAATGAACTCAATTATAAGAATATGGTCGAATGAACTCAATCATAAGAATAAGAAAGTATTAGTAGTAAAAAAAAGGAAAGTAAGGGAGATCTCAATCAATAAAGATACGGTACCCAGGATATGTTCCCCCTAGGATCTAACATAAAGTGCAAGATTTACTAAATGTTTCTAAACCAAGTTAAAGAAGTCGATGAAATCCAAGAATAATCGGTCCCTGCCTCTAGGCCACCGATACTAGTCCTCTAAAAGGTCCTGGTGGAGAAATCACTCAATCTCAACACCTCACACTACATATGACTATAATAAACTCTAGGGATAACTAAGAGTACACACAATTCCAAAAGATAGACCTAACCCTACTTCTAGGTGAAAGGCCTCTATCCCCTTACAAGATCCCGACAGAGACATCTCTTCGCAAGTCCGATCTCCTTAAGTGCATCCTAATTGATGTGGCGTGACTATCCAAAATTAAGCTTCTGGAGACGCTCGAACCTCTGCTGATGTTCAGGTTCAGTAAATTCAATCTCTGGTGATTGTGTTGTCTCCCTATCTTGGTGAGGATGTTTATGTGCTACTTTCTTAGTTGTAGATGCCATACTTACGAAGAAAACATAAAAAAAGTCAATTTGGGATGAGTTTAGTGAGTGCAGGTCTCCACATGGGCGTGTCGATGCTCGAGTGGCTCAGTTTGCCATTTTTCCAACCCACACGGGCGTGTGGGCTAGCCACGCGTCAGTGTGGGTGCATTTTGGCTCGGCAGAGGTGCCACACGGTTGCGTGGCCTAGGTGCGTCTCCGTAGAAATGGCCACGCGAACACGTGGCTCAGCTGGGCGAGCTTTGACCAGCCCACGCGCCCACGTGGTGCCCGACTATTACCAAAGAGCCATGGTCGGGCTCCAACGCCTCACTAAACTTTGTTTACATGCATTCTAGAGTGTTTTAACATGATTTTCCATGAAAAATAGCATATAAAAACCAAGAAAACTCCATGGATTTGAGAATAAGGACATGGAAGAGATGGGAATAGATGAGAGCTTACCGGCGTGAATCGGAGAAGAAAATTCAGTGTTAATGCTGGTAAAACACTCCTAGATCTCCAAGAAGTCGAAGAAAATTGGTTTTGGAGTCCAAAAGTTGAAAATCTTGAAGGTGGAGAAATGAAGAAATGAAGGGTTTAAGAATGAAGGTGAATTGTGACCTTTCATGTTCTGTGGGTACTGTGCACATCCCCGCGTGGTAAAACACTCCTAGACACCATGTGGCGTTATGGAAATTCCACATCCCCGTGTGGGTACTGTGCACGGTCACATAGAATTTCCATGTGACCATGTGGACTACAGAATTTCTACAGACAGTCCAAGTTGGCATTGGAAGATGAATTACACCATAAACATGAATTTCTACAGACAATCCAAGTTAACAGTAATTATTCGACTATAAACATGAATTACACCATAAACCATGTCACATACATGAAAATCAATTTAATTTACCAAAAAAATTTCATGAAAAGTCTAACACCAACAAAAATTCCTCAAGGCACACACCTGACACGACCCCTTGCGTGTCTCCCGCAAGTGAACGGGTTTGTCGAAGTAATAAATTTACCCTGGTGAGTGGGTATTCGAATCCACAGGGAATAGGGAATTAGAATACGAGATTTCACTAATTAAGCTATACGGAGTACGGAAAAGCAATAGTAGGATCAATGAGTGAATATAGAATAAAGTAGAATGAAAGACAAGAAATTAAATAGAAAGATGGAAGATGAGAGAGTGCAAGTAAAAGAGAATAGAGAGGACTAGTAATGAATGAAATAGGGTATCCGGACAAGCTACCACTAGGGTCTATGCTTCTAGTCCAGGACTATGCTATTATACTTTCCTATTGATGTTTAATCGAGTCGAGGATATCCTAAGACTCACGGTCCCAAACCTAAGGACAACCGTGACTAACCCCAACACTATGCCCCGGTATTAGGATTCACGTCACCTTTCACTCTATCGCTCGCACGACTAAGCCCCAGGGGAGTATATCTACCTAAACCTCACACTACGTGGGATTGCTTTAAGCTCTAGGGATTCCTAATGGTAAAACATGTTCCTATATGTAGTTCTAACCCTTTGGTCCAGGTGGAAGAACCCTAGTCTAGATTAAGCCCCAATGCATAGGATTCACTTCAACCCTTCACTCTGTTACTTGCGTAACTAAGCCCCAGGAGAGTTTATCTTCCTAGCACTTCACTCTATTTCGACCGCTATGAAATCAAGGAAACGGAGGTAGGGAGAAACCACGTCGGAGGGGAAAGGGGTACATCGCTACCTCACAACCCTCCTTTTCGACCCTCTTAAATCTTAAGTAGTCTAACCGTAAGGAGTTGTCACACCTCCAAAAGGAAACCTAAATTGTTCTCAATCCTAGTGTCACATCTAAGAGAAAACATTAGCAAGATGAAATTAAGATTGAAACTCAATTTTATTCATCAATAATGAAAAAGCATAATAACAATGTCAAAGAAACATAATAACCCTAGAGTTTACAAGTCCGAATACCCTTAAGGGGTTTAGCTCCTCATGGAGCTATACATGTTCATCAATGTATGAAAGAAAGCATAAAATAAGGACATCAATGAAAACCCCCTTGCGTATGGTGTGACCGTGGTCTTGTGCGGCCGTCGAACGTCGGTGACGATGCCTATGACGCGCGCTAAACCTCCACGAAATCCTCTCCGAAACCCTAGCCGCACTCCCCGAGTTGAAGAGAAAGATAGGTCAAAAGATATCCCAAAAGATCTCCAAAATCGCCTTTTATAATGTTGAATCGCGGCTTTAAAATTTGACTTATCGGGGGCTTCACACGGCCGTGTGGAATTAACACACGGGCGTGTGAAGTTTCTGTCTGCTGAAAAATTAATTCACAAGGCCGTGTGTTAATTCCACACGCCCGTATGAATTCTCTCGAATTCTGAATTTCGGCCGAAAGTGAACAGCAACTTGCTACAGTGTTTTGCTACAACAACAAGCTACAGTACTCGCCCGAAACGCTCCCGAATCCGTTGTTCTTCATCGAGGCCATTGAATTGGGCACACAATCAATGGTAGACCGTGCTGATTGCTTCAAGTCTCCTTCTTGGTGAAGTTCTCCTAAGCCACACGAGTTAGACTTGTTGTGAATGTGACTGCCTTTGTGCCCCTCCAAAGGAGGTTGGCACACACTCACAAGTCCAAGCTCGTGCCTTGTTCCGTAAACTTCCCAACATCGGCGAACACGACCTAATTTTGTTCTTCTTCTCCAATTTAGCTCCACAAACCTTCAATGCACAAGAATACACAAATGCACGCCATTTAGTGATAAAAACTGATAAAAGATATGCTCAATGTAAGATAATAACGCTTCGCGGTACTATAACACAAGCACTTATCAACACTCATGAATTTATTAGTGTAGAAAATAAAAATCTAACCTAGGAAGCAATTAAAAACTTGGGATGTCTCCCAAGTAGCACTTGTTTAATGTCACTAAGCTTGACGTAATTATCCTTACCACACAGTGGCTCATGAAGTTGAAATATTTCCCTTATTTCACTTTGCATTGCACCCTCAAAGTAGGGTATCAACCTATGCCCATTTACCTTGAATGTTCCTTTCTCCAGATGAGTGATTTCAATAGCACCATGTGGAGATACTTGAGTAATTTCATAAGGACTTGACCATCTCGACTTCAATTTTCCCATAAATAACTTCAAGCGAAATTAAAGAGTAGCACTTGGTCGCCCACCTTAAAGTCTTTTTTCAGTTTAATGTGCTTGTCATGACATTGACGCATTCTTTCCTTGTAAATTCCTGAATTTTCACAAGCTCTCAATCTCCATTCATCTAATTCGTTTAATTGGAGCTTCCTTTGATCTCTAGCCCACGCAAGGCTGAAATTCATCGCCTTAATTGCCCAATATGCCTTGTGTTCGAGCTCCACCAGTAAATGACATGCCTTCCTATAAACCAAATTATACAGCATGGTACCTACCGGGGTCTTGTACGTTGTACGATATGCCCACAATGTGTCATCCAACATCTCCTACTAATTCTTCCGATTATTCTCCACCAATTTTGGTAAAATTCTTTTTAGTTCCCGGTTGGTTACTTCAAATTCCTCACTTGTTTGTGGGTGATACAGAATAGCAAGGTGGTGATTCACACCATATCTTTTCAGAATTTTCTCCAGTTAGGAGTTGCAAAAATGAGTCCCTCTATCACTTATAATGATCCTACGGGTCCCGAAATGAGTGAACAACTTCTTAAGGAACTTTACTATAGTTCTAGCATCATTTGTGTGGAGAGCTTGAGCCTCAACCCACTTGGACGCATAATCCATAGTGACTAGGATGTAGCGATTTCCATTACAATTAGGAAACAGCCCCATGAAGTCAATGCCCCAAACATAAAAAATCTCACAAAACTGAATTGGATTCTGTCGCATCTGATGGGCTACTTCCACGAGTGCATGGATCGTCAAGTAATACCTCTTATGTGAACGCAAGAGGGTTATATTCCCTAGTGCCCGAGAAGCTACCCTTACTTCCTTTTTGTAATGTTGTTTAACCGACAAGTTTTAGCTTATGAGATGAGATGCCAAGAAATTAAATAAGTGCTAGATGAATGAAAAATTGATAAACGCCTAAATATACGTATTTCCTATGTATTCGACCGTATGTATTGCGTATTTTTATATGAGTTGACGCCCGTTTTTGGTTTGAATTGGATTCTTTCGTGTTACAGGTACCAATGAGACCCCAGCGAGCTCGATGACAGAATTTGAGAAGAAATCGACATCGAAAACACTGTTTTTGAGTTCCGGGGGGGGTACTGTAGCACGTAGACTTAAAGAACTACTTGGTCAGGAGATTCATGCGGGCTACCATGCGGGCGCAGTGGAGGACGCATGTGGCACTGTAGCAGATATACTGTAGCAAATTACTGTAGCGGCGCTGTAGCAACTTACACGTTTTTCGGGATTTCTCAGAAATTTTCTCTCCCCGCATGCAGGCCGCATGGGGGGCTACATAGCTCGCTGGAATTAGTTTTTAAGGGTTTTTTGGAGCAAATGGAGAAGGAGGAACCTAGGTCTTGGGAGAGCTTCACTTCACCATCTTCCTTGAAAGCTTGAGGCCGGGTTTTGGAGGCGATTCTTGAGGAGAGGATGACGGGGAGATCACGACACGACGAGTCCACGCCTTCGACCATGAGTAGCTAAACCCCAAGGTCACCGGATATGGGTGAACCTTGGGGGTGAACTTGTGTAATTTTGGATGCTTGAGCTAGTTTATGCATTTATTTTGGTTTGTGATCCTTGTTTGGTGCTTCTTGAATGCCTTGGTATGTATGAGAACTCTATGTATCAATTCCTAGAAAATACTAGGTTGCATGACCATTGCCCTAGTATTAGGCTCACCAAGCTTGGAAGGGAATACATGTACGAATACACCGTGACCATCGGGTATTTGTACCCCTCCATTTGTTAGGGCTGTCCTTGATTGTGTTTCAACCCTAGCTTGAGAAATCCACTAGAACCATTGCGATCTTAGGAGGATTTGGGCGGAAGTAATTCCGTATTCCAATAGTAGTACCGGATTAGGGACCAAACACTGTGACCATCGGGTTGGTCTAATTTAGGGTTTCTCGGTCCAAACCACCCACGTGCATGCTAGTTAGGGCATCTTTAGCACTTTAGTAGCCCCCGAGGGGATCCCCATCCGTGACCATTCCCTCGCCTTGATTTCCCTCCGTATTTGTATTTACTATTTGCATCTTTTTACATCCGTATATTATTTGTAGTTCTCTCTAGCAAGTAATTGCTTAGGTTGGACAACATTGTGATAAGGAAGTAAGAATAGATTCTTGGGCCCTTGGGAATACGACCCCCCCGTGCTCGCGTGAAGGGTATTACTTGGCGACCCCGTGCACTTGTGGGTGAGCGAACACACCAAAAATTAATGAAGGCAAAATACAGGTGATAAGTGCTTGTGTTATAGTATCGCGAAGCGCTATTATCTTACATTAAGCATACCTTTTATCAGGTTTTATCACTAAATGTGTGCATTTGTGTTCTCTTGTGCATTGAAGGTATTGTGGAGCCTAATTGGAGAAGAAGAATGAAATTAGGTCGTGTTCGCCAATGTTGGGATGTTCTCGGACCAAGCAAGGAACGAAGCACGTATTTGGACTTGTGGATGTGTGCCAACCTCTTTTGGAGGGGCACAAAGGCAGTCACATTCACAACAAGTCCAATCCGTGTTACTTAGGAGAATCTCGCGAAAGAAGAAGACTTGAAGCAATCGGCGCGACCTACCGTTGCTTGTGTGCCCAAGTAATGGCCTCGATGAAGAACAATGGACCCGGGAGGCGTTTCGGCAAGTTACCAAGCCTGTTCAGCTGAAGATTAGTGTTCCAGAGAAGTCACACGGGCGTGTGGAAATTCCACACGGCCGTGTGAGCCATTTTCCAGCCAGACAGAGAAGTCACACGGGCGTGTGGAAATTCCACACGGCCGTGTGTTTTGCAATTTCAGCCATCCAGTGAAGACACACGGGCGTGTGGAAATTCCACACGGCCGTGTGGAATTAATTTTTCAGCTGAGACAGAAGCTTCACACGGGCGTGTGGAAATTCCACACGGCCGTGTGAAGCCCCCGATAAGTCCAATTTTAAAGCCGCGATTCAACAATATAAAAGGGGATTTTTGCAACCTTTTGAGGGATCTTTTTCGACCTATCTTTTCCCCAACTTTCTGGAGTGCGGCTAGGGTTTCGGAGAGGGTTTCGTGGAGGTTCTAGCGCGTCGTTGGCATCGATTTCGAGGTTCGACGTTTGCACAAGACCACGGCCACACTAATTCGAGGGGGGTTTTTCATTGATGTCTATGTTTTATACTTTATTTCTCACGTTGATGAACATGTATAGCTCTATGAGGAGTTAAACCCCTCGTGGGGTATTCAGACTTGTAAACTTTAGGGTTTCTTATGTTTCTTTGACATTGATTATTATGCTTTCCATCATTGATGAATAAAATTGAGTTTTTAATCTTGATTATCCTTTCATATTGTTTTCCCTTAAACGTGACATTAGGGTTGAGAGCAATCTAGGCTTTCCTTTGGAGGTGTGACAACTCCTATAGGATTAGACTACTCAAGATTAAAGAGGGTTAAGAGGGAGAGTTGTGAGGTAGCAATGTACCCCTTTCCCCTTCGATGTGATTTCTCCCTACCTCCGATTGCTTGATTTAATAGCGGTCGAAATAGAGTGAAGCAATAGGCAGATAAACTCCCCTAGGGCTTAGTTACGCAAGTAATAGAGTGGAGGGTTGTAGTGAATCCTATTTGCTGGGGCTCAATCTAGACTAGGGTTCTTCCACCTGGACCAAAGGGTTAGAATTACGTATAGGAACAGGTTTAATCACTAGGAATCCCTAGAGCATAATGCAACTCCACATAGTGTGAGGTTTAGGCAGATGGACTCCCCTGGGGCTTAGTCATCTAGGTGACAGAGTGAAGGGTGTTGTGAATCCTAATACCGGGGCATAGTGTTGGAGTTAGTCACGGTTGTCCTTAGGTTTGGGACCGTGAGTCTTAGGATATCCTCGACTCAATTGACATCAATAGGAGAGTATAATATCATAGTCTTGCACTTGAAACATAGACCCTAGAGGTAGCTTGTCCGGATACCCCCCTTTTATTCATTGTTAGTCCTTCTCGATTTTCCTACTTGCACTTCTTTCTTCCATCTCTCTATTTAGTTTATTGCTTTGCATTATTTTCACTCATCAATCTTATTATCGTTCTCCGTATTTTGCATAGCTTAATTAGTGAAACCTTATATTCTATCTCCCTATTCCCTGTGGATTCGACTACCTTCTCACCAAGGTAAATTTATTACTTCGACAAACCCGTACACTTGCGGGATACACGCAAGGGGTCGTGTCAACAGGGGGAAAGATCAAGTTAAGAGAAGTCACGGATGAGGATCTCCTTAGGGGCTACTAAAGTGAGCAGGAAACTTGAACTAACATGCAAGTGGCTAGTTTAACCTAGAAAACCCTAGATTAGGCCAACCCGATGGTCACGGCAATTGACCCCTAATCCGTTATGAGTATTGGATACGGTATTTCTAGTGCCCAAAATACTCAAATGATTGCTATGGGTGAATTGATTTTCTCAAACTAGGGTTGAAATACAAGTGAGTACTTAACCCTAGAATTGGAGGGGTACAATACCCGATGGTCATGGCGTATTTATATGTATTTCCCTTCCAAGTTTGGTGAGTCAAACACTAGGGCAATGATCATGCAACCTAGCATTTCCTAAGTCATTGATACATAGAGTTCTCATACATATCAAGCATGTAAAAACACCAAACATGAATCACAAACAAGCCAACATGCATTAATTAGAACAAAATCATCCACACATCACAAGTTCATCCCCAAGGTTCACCTACATCCAGTGACCTTGGGGTTTAGTTGCTTGGGGTCACAAAATAAACAGTTAAAAGAACGGAGACAACAAAATAAAAGCATAAGTAAGCTCCCTTCAAAAGCTAGAGACCGAATGACACTTGGATCCGCCGAAGACGAGCTCCGAAAGACGCCACACCAAGGGGTGGCTTCCATTGTCTTTTTCCTCTCCACAACAAGCCCTAGGGATGGTACTTGCCCAAAACCACACTCTCCTCACTCAATCTTCCATGGAATTACCCTCAAAACCCTTCTCCAAGCTCGGATGGATGATGGTGGTGGTGAGCTCCATGAGAAGGATGATAGATACCCCAAGGTAACCCTAAGAAACCCTTTTAAAACAAAGTTTGTGGGTAGCTCACGGGTGACCTCACGGTCCATGTATGGCCCATGAGGTTGCATGTAAAAAGGGTCGAAAGAATCCGCAAAGTTGTAAAACTGCTACAGTATTGTTGTTCTCTGAATTGCTAGCGGATGAGCTCACGGCTGTGAGGTTCCCTGTGAGGGTTTCCAGACTTGAAATTTTCTTTAGATGTTCATGTTCTAGGCTGCTACAATAACGCTACAGTACTGGGCTCATTTCGGTGCCGATTTCGTCTTGAATCACAGTATTGAGCTCACGTACGCTTCTTTTGAACCTAGAACATGAAATAAACTGATTTAGACCGAAAAGGGCATCAATTCATTAACAAGATACAAAAACTATGCACACACATACGTATAAAATAAGTACATTTAGGCGTTTATCAAACATCTCCACATTTAAGTGTTTTCTTGTCCCCAAGCAAACAAACATGAAAAACAGGGGCAAGGAGATAAACAGCTAAATACATGACCTCAAGCTCGATAGCAAGGACTCCACAGGCGCAACTGGACAAAGATCAAGAAGTGAGCTGTTCAGTGAATAGTCATGTAATATTTGCTCTATTTCATCTAGCGTGCCCCTGTGAGTGTGTGCTGGCTTCCACCTTGACCTCCACAGCCTGGATTACCCCAGGATGTCCAATCACCCCACGCGCAATGGAAATGGCATTAAAGTGTTAAAGACACCCTCAATACTCAGATAAATGTCTTTCGGTTCCTAGATGAACTCCAGCTTTTCAATTGACTATGAAGTAAATTCCAGGGAATCAAGACACTAAATTACTCTCACATATGTACATAAACCCTTTTTTTTTCTAAGTCCCCGACTAACGTAAACTGTACAAAAATCTTTCAGACGGATGCACATACTGGTTAGGCATAGGAGCCACCCATCTTACTTGATTATAGTTCACATAGACACATTCGTGCTATATTAGCAAATGAATACTGTCATAGACTCCTTTTTCTTATCACTATACACACTGTATCTCATTCCCCTTTTTATACAACCTGCTACAATAGTTCACTTTAAGCTACAGAGAACAATACAGGAACACAAAAGCTCTTAAAAGGTATTGAAGATAGAATTTAACAATTTAATGCCAAAATCACTATGATGGGTTGGTAGGAGTATATAAGGTGAAAGTGCATATGCACAGGTATAAGGATGCACTAGAGGTGAAACAGAACTACATTCAAGCACAAGTCAAATACAGCTCACAACTATCAATCTATCAAGCCAGGAAGTCCCAAACAAGTGAATCATAGCTATCATAGGTAATCAAAACATGCAATGATATAAAGTACTCCAAAAATCCATCCCCACACCTAAAGCTATACATTGTCCCCAATGTACATAATTTAGCAGAACAGGGTAGGAAATACACGCTAAGTACCATAAAGTGGAGTAAAGAAACTTCCCTAGTCTGTTGATGAAATGTGCAGCAGCGTACTCTCTAAACTTGGGGAAAAATAGTGCAATGAGGGCCTAGAGTGTGAAACCTCATTAACAATTACCCTAAAAGTATAAGAAGCACTAATCACAACTCCAGAAATCAAAATAACAGAAGAGAGCATGTAGACAAAAGTACAAAATAAACAGAATGAGTTTAGCAGGACGGAGCCCTAACTAACTTAAAAGTACAAACTACAACACATAATAGAAAGTGCAAATAAAATACAGATAACGAAACAAGAATAAGATAGCAAGCATGCTGTCTGAGTCTAGGGGCCAGAGGGAAATGATGGTGATGTACAAGTGTTGGCCATAAAGATGGTGCCAACAGACGATGAAGAACTGCGCAAGAACGCTAAAATATCGGCGGTGCTAGTCTCAATACAGCTCAACGATGCAGCTAGGTCTTTATGTCCCCTCTCCAGTATTTGCAACTGCTAGTAGAACTCAGAACGAAATACCTCGAGTCTCTCCTCAAGTGGAGGTCTACACTCCTTGGACTCAGGTTCATGGTCTGGCTCCGGCTCGGACTGAGAATCAGACTCCATGTCCTCTGTGACATGAGATGGGTTGGGGTCACTCTGGTGTCGTGCAAGTCTGTAGGTGGTATCCTGCCTATCAACTATGCCAATATAAACCAAGGTCTGCATTCTGAGTGGAGCAACTGTGCCTTCAACAGTCATGCCTTAGGTTCTATCAATGAGCCCCATGCCTTTGATCACGGGAGTAATGTAAGGTCTGGCATAGACGACCTCAAGGCGAACAAATTTTCCATAATGAGCAAAAACTTCGGCAACCAAGTGGCCCATATGAAGGGGGTACTACTGTATGATATTGTATAACATCAGCTGGTCCGTGCGCGATACCACTCCAGTGGAATCCAGTCGACCCCCTAGGCCACGTGTCAGTAGGGCATAGATATATTTGTGGGCGGGGTCCTTCAACTCGAAGGCCTTCTTGGTTCATGATCTGGTGGCGATGGTGTTCCAATAAGAGGCACCAGTTACTGGATACGGGAAATCCTTGCCTAAATTCTTGAATTCTGGCTTTTGTGTGTAGGCTTCAGTGTAGAGTCCTATATGCACTCCTAACTGATCTTGAGTAAACTTGTGGCTTTTCCCAAAAGCATGAAAGCATAATAGTTATTCACCTCGACCGCGCTTAACACTTTAAGGGTGAGTTCCTTGTATGTGGGTTATTCAATAGAAAACAACTTGTCCCACCCACCATGAGATATGAGTTCGAAAATGGTTTCATCCAAGCCCAGGATCTTCAATACATCCCAATCAATTCTTTTAATCGTGCCGAAATTCTTGCGCGAGAGGAGCGCAAATCGGTTCTTGTGATCCTCGTTTTTGAGTTTAGGTTATTCGGGGGACGAAGGAGGTTCACTCCGGGCTATCTTATAGGCTACTTTCTTCACTCTCATCCTACAAGATCAACAAAACCACAATTAAACAAGTTACAAGCAAAACAAACTTGAAAAAATAAAAGATCGAACATTTTGCAGTGCTACAGTAGCTCTGAAAAATTTTTCAAGAGTCTTGCTTGAAAACATGATGATCCAAAAATACAAACATGCCAAGACATCATTACAATTTTACTGCATCCAAGGAGAAGAGAATCCATGCAAAAAAAATCACTCCATAAAGCCATGGAAACACCAAGTTCACAAGAAGAGGAGCTCACCTTAAACCTAGGGTTTATGGAGTAAATCTTATGTTGAATCTGGCCAAATGAGTGATTAAAATTCGAGAATTCAGCACTAAACGTTTTTAGAGGAGGAGGAGAGGATTCAAGGGCAAAAAGAATGAAGAAATTTGGAGTAGAATGGAGGGAGAAATGAGTGGATGAAGTGAGAAGAAGATGGATAGCAAGAAGAGCCCAAAATGAGCTCTTAAAGCCCTAGAACCTCATCGGCTCATGGGCGTGAGCCTACCCGTGAGAGCTCTCGACCTAGCTCACGGCTGAGCTCATGGCTAAGCTACCTGAGCTTAGCTGTGTGTGACAGAATCCCTTGCGTGTCTCCCACAAGTGCACGGGTTTGTCGAAGTAATAAAATTTACCCTGGTGAGAGGGTAGTCGAATCCACAGGGAATAGAGATTTAGAATACGAGATTTCACTAATTAAGCTATGCGGCGTATGGAAAAGCAATATCAGGATCAATGAGTGAATGTAGAAGCAAACAGAATAAAAGACAAGAAATTAAATAGAAAGATGGAAGATCAGAAAGTGCAAGTAAAAGAGAATAGAGAGGACTAGCAATGAATGAAATAGGGTATCCGGAAAAGCTACCTCTAGGATCTATGCTTCTAGTGCAGGACTATGCTATTATACTTCCCTATTTATGTTAATTGAGTCGAGGATATCCTAAAACTCACGGTCCCAAACCTAAGGACAACCGTGACTAACCCCAACACTATGCCCCGGTATTAGGATTCACGTCACCCTTCACTCTATCGCTCGCACAACTAAGCCCCAGGGGAGTATATCTACCTAAACCTCACACTATGTTTGATTGCTTTAAGCTCTAGGGATTCCTAATGGTAAAACCTGTTCCTATGTGTAGTTCTATCCCTTTGGTCCAGGTGGAAGAACCCTAGTCTTGATCAAGCCCCAGCGCGTAGGATTCACCTCAATCTTTCACTCTGTTACTTGCGTAACTAAGCCCCAGGGGAGTTTATCTGCCTAGCATTTCACTCTATTTTGACCGCTATGAAATCAAAGAAATGGAGGTAGGGAGAAACCACGTCGGAGGGGAAAGGGGTACATCGCTACCTCACAACTCTCCCTCTCAACCCTCTTCAATCATAAGTAGTCTAACCCTAAAGGAGTTGCCACACCTCTAAAGGGTAACCTAAATTGTTCTCAATTCTAGTGTCACATCTAAGAGAAAACATTAGCAAGATGAAATTAAGATTGAAACTCGATTTTTATTCATCAATAATGGAAAAGTATAATAACAATGTCAAAGAAAAATAATAACCCTAGAGTTTACAAGTCTAAATACCCTCAAGGGGTTTTGCTCCTCATGGAGCTATACATGTTCATCAAAATAGAAAAGAAAGTAAAAATCAAAGACATTGACGAAAACCCCCTTGTACATGGTGTGGCCGTGGTCTTGTGCGGCCGTCGAACGTCAGTGACGATGCCAATGATGCGTGCTAAACCTCCACGAAATCCTCTCCAAAACCCTAGCCGCACTCCCTCAAGTTGAGGAGAAAGATAGGTCAAAAGATATCCCAAAAGGTCTCCAAAATCCCCTTTTATAATGTTGAATCACGGCTTTAAAATCGAACTTATCGGGGGCTTCACATGGCCGTGTGGAATTTCCACACGCCCGTGTTAATCCTATGAAACCCTGATTTTCGGCAGAAAATGAACAGTAGATTGCTACAGTGCTTTGCTGCAGCAACAAGCTACGCTACTCGCCGAAACACTCCCAAATCCGTTGTTCTTCATCGAGGCCATCGATTGGGCACACAAACAATGGTATGTCGTGCTGATTGCTTCAAGTCTCCCTCTTGGTGAAGTTTTTCTAAGCTACATGAGTTAGATTTGTTGTGAATGTGATTGCCTTTGTGCCCCTCCAAAGGAGGTTGGCACACACTCACAAGTCCAAGCTCGTGCCTTGTTCCGTCCTTGGTCCGAAAACTTCCCAACATCGGCGAACACGACCTAATTTCGTTCTTCTTCTCCAATTTAGCTCCACAAACCTTCAATGCACAAGAATACACAAATGCACGCTATTTAGTGAAAAAACCTGATAAAAGATATGCTCAATGTAAGATAATAACGCTTCGCGGTACTATAACACAAGCACTTATTAGTGTGCTAGGCCGTGAAAAGCCTCGAGGTAGCTCGCAGGCAAGCTCACGCCCGTGTGCTTGCCCGTGAGGGCTCTCTGGTTGGCATAAAGGTTGGTTCACGGGCATTGAAAGGCCCTAAACTTGTTTTGGCATTGAAACATCCTCCTCTATGCCTTAAAAAACACTCAAAATAAATCCTAATAAGGCATGGAAACACTCAAAACTTGAATCTCTTGATATCTAAACATTAAACAACTCAAAGCAACACACAAGCATACATGAATGATTGCACAAAAATGACGATAAAAATGATTAACACATGAACATGAACTCAAAGACTTGAACACCAAACACTCTAAGAACAAAAAATAAACACACCAAGCACTCAAACAACATGAAAATGAAAATGCATTGAATTTAAAAGCTTGGGTTGCCTCCCAAGAAGTGTTTGTTTAACATCGTTAGCTTGACATGTTTTATCTCAATGTTCAAGGTGGGACAAAGGGAGGAAAGTTACCTCCGTTCTTTGAAGAATAGTTGTTACCAGAAAAATTCATTGGGTGGCACGAAAAGATCTTGAATTTTCCTCGATTCTCAAAGAATAAGCTACCCACTTTCTTGGGTGTCATTGTTGCAACCTTGACTTCTTTCGTTAGTTTTTCCTTCATTTTCTCCACATCTTCTTCATGGTTTTCTTCTCTTTGCCATGTGGTAGAGGTCCAACCATCACTTGTGCCACATGTTGCATTGGTGTAGGAGGGGTTTCTTTTTCTTCAATTTCTTCATCCCCTAACACTCCCAAGATTTCATCTAGTGGTTTTAGAGCTAGAACTTCCTGCACACAATCAAAAATAATTACATCAGTTTTATCCATGAAATATAAGCTATCATCATGATCAAGTGTGTGCCTCATTGCTTCGGGGAGAGTGATGAGCACTTGTTCATTCCCTACTCTTAAAGTCATTTTTCCACCCTCAACATTGATTAGGGCTTCGGAGGTGTTAAGAAAAAGGTGTCCAAGAATTAGTGGAACCTCCACATCATCATCCACATCTAATATAACAAAGTCCACTGGAATGATGAGTTTGTCAACCCTCACAAGAACATCTTCGACTACACCTCGCAGTCTTCACACTGAATGGTTGCAAGCTGCAAGGTCATACGTGTGGCTCACAAATCTTCCAACCATAATTTCAAAAATAGCTTATACGGCATCGCATTAATGCTTGCTCCCAAGTCAGCCAAAGTATTCTCTTGCATTCCTTCACCAAGCACACAGGAAACGATGAAGCTACCAGGATCAATGAGTTTCTTCAGCAATTTCTTTTGGAGTAAGGCAGAGCAATTCCCTCATAATGTCACAGAATCCAATTCTTCCAACTTTCTTTTGTTTGTGATGAGGTCCTTCATGAACTTGGCATACTTGGACATTTGTGATAGAGCCTCAACCAATGGAATGTTAATGTGGAGTTGCTTAAATATGTTTAAAAACTTTTTAAACTGGGCATCCTCCTTGTCTTGTTTCAGTCTTTATGGGTATGGTACCACAGGTTTATATTCAATTTCGCTTGGAGTTGAAGATTTCTTGATATCTTCCTTGTGCTTGTTCTCAGTCACTCCACTTGTATTCTTACTCAAATCAGGGTCTTCCTGAGCAGTAACCCTATCATTGTAGGCCCTTGGGCTCCCCTCAGCCATTGCCTCCATTTGCTTCCAACTTCTAAATGTAACAGCTTTTAAGTGCTCCCTCGGGTTGCTCTTTGTATTACTTGGCCAACTACCCGAAGGTCGATCAGATTGGGCCCCAGCAAGCTGTCCAACCTAGTTCTCAAGTGACTAAATGGAGGCTTGTACATTTCTCAGTATGGTGCCAAACTCATCAAACCTCTTGTCTACATTCTAAAACCTTGCTTCTGTATTGATCACGAATTTGGCCAATACGTCCTCGGTGGTGTACTTCCTCTCTTGCTGTGGGGGTGCTTGGTACTGGCTTCCTTAAGGTGGCGGGGGTCTCTGCTGTACTTGCCCTTGGCTCCAGGACATGTTTGGGTGGTTCCTCCACCACAAGTTATAGGTGTTGCCATACTGGTTCCCTAGTCATCTAGGTCCCCCACCAACATAATCCACATTCTCTGCAGGTACCGATGGGGCAATGAATATAGGGCATTGTGAAGTTGAATGCCCCACACCACAAGTGTCGCACAACATCGCTGCCTTAAGGGTGGAGCTGGACCCAAGCATCAACTGTTCAACTTTCTGTACTAATGAACTGACTAAGGCGTTGTTGTTTAAGAGATTTTTGTCAAAGCCTTAACCTTAGTAGTCAATGTTGTATTGTCATTCACTTCATACAGATCCGCAGTCCTTGGTGCTTTCTGTCGAGTACTCCAATGGCACTCATTGCTTGCCATATTTTCAATCAGAGCTTCAACTTCCTCGGGAAGTTTATTACTCAAGGATCCACCTAATGCAGCATCAATCAGTTGTCTTATTGCATAGTTCCACCCGTTACAGAACATCTGTACTCTTATCCAGGAAAGGAATCCATGGTGAGGACACCTGCACAACAAATCCTTAAACCTCTCATGTGCCTCAAAGAGTCTCTGAATCCCCCTGCATGAAGGATGATATCTCCTGTCTCAGTCTTGCAGCCTTGCTTGGTGAAAAATAGCTGGCGAGGAATTTCTCCACCATTTCCTTCCATGTGGTGATGGATCCAGGAGCTAAGGAAGTGAGCCATTTGTATGCTACTCCCCTCAGAATGAATGGAAACAATCTCAGTCTTATAGCATCATCTGACACCGAATTAATTTTGAAGGTGGAACAGATCTGGAGGAAGCGAGACAAGTGTGCATGTCGGTCTTCATCAGCTAACCCATCAAATTGGATTGAATTTTCTCTTATTCCTATCGTGCTCGCCTTGATATCAAAATTATTAGTTGGCACCATAGGCGCTTGCACACAGAATTTTTCACCAGTGAACTGTAGTCTCTCATAATCTGACAATGTCCTCCTAGGCTCAGCCATGACTGAGGGTTCACTAGATTCCACTCTAATCTCTTATTACCTCAAACTCTCAGTCACTTCTCTCAACCTCTGATGCAAAGTTCTTTCGATTTCGTCATCGGGCTCAACCAAATTTGCTTGATTCGCTCTTGTCATAAGATGGGTACCTCGCAAAATTGGAGTCAAGAATTAGAAATTGAAGAGAAGCAAGAAAATAAAATGCAAATGAAGAAATGATGAGATATATATACACGAATGGTAAACAAAAAATAAAATGATGGTCAAATCAACATGCGCTACGTTTTTCGAGTATTTCTCATGGGTCCCCGGCAACGGCGCCAAAAACTTGATTGGCGACGTCCGCAAGTGCACGGGTCATCAAATAATACCTCTAGTGTGAACACAAGAGAGTCGTATTCGCTGGGACCCGAGAAGCTACCCTTACTTCCTTTTTGCAATGTTGTTTAACCGACAAGTTTTAGCTTATGAGATAAGATATTAAGAAATTAAACAAGTGCTAGATGAATGCAAAATTAATGGAGGCAAAATACGGGAAAAGATCAAGTTAAGAAGAGTCACGGATGAGGATCCCCTTAGGGGCTACTAAAGTTAGCAGGAAACTTGAACTAACATGCAAGTGGCTAATTGGACCGAGAAAACCCTAGATTAGGCCAACCCGATGGTCATGGCAATTGACCCCTAATCCGGTACGAGTATTGGATATGGTATTTCTACAGCCCAAAATACTCCTACGATTGCTATGGGTGAAGTCATTTTCTAAAAGTAGGGTTGAAAGACAAGTGAGTTCTTGACCTAGAATTGGACAGGTACAAATACCCGATGGTCACGGCGTATTTATACGTATTTCACTTCCAAGTTTGGTGAGTCCAACACTAGGGCAATGATCATGCAACCTAGCATTTCCTAAGTCATTGATACATAGAGTTCTCATACATATCAAGCATCTAAAAACACCAAACATGGATCACAAACAAGCCAACATATATTAATTAGAACAAATCATCCACACATCACAAGTTCACCCGTAAGGTTCACCTACATCCAGTGACCTTGGGGTTTAGTTGCTCATGGTCACAAAATAAACAGTTAAAAGTACTAAGACAACAAAATAAAAGCATAAGCAAGCTCCCTTCAAAAGCTAGAGGCCGAATGACGCTTGGATCCGCCGAAGACGAGCTCTGAAAGACGCAACTCCAAGGGGTGGCTTCCCTTGTCTTCTTCCTCTTCACAATAAGCCCTAGGGATGGTACTTGCCCAAAACCACACTCTCCTCACTCAATCTTCCATGGAATTGCACTCAAAACCCTTCTCCAAGCTCGAATTGATGATGGTGGTGATGAGCTCCAACAGAGGGATGATAGATGCCCCAAGGAAACCCTAAGAAACCCTTTTAAAACCAAGTTTCGGGCAGCTCATGGGTGACCTCGTGGTCCATATATGGCCCATGAGGTTGCCTGTAAAATGGTTCGAAAGAATCGCAAAGTTGTAAAACTATTACAATAAAACTGCTACAAGATTGTTGCTCTTTGAATTGCTTGCGGATGAGCTCACAGCCGTGAGGTTCTGATAAGTGATTGTGTTATAGTAATACGAAGTATTATTCTCTTACATTGAGCATTAATTTTCTTAGATTTAATCACTAATTATTGTGTATTTGTGTTCTTTCGTGCATTGTAGGGTTGTGGAGAAGATTTCAAAAAGAAGGAGCAAGAATAGGTCATGAACGTGATTGTTGAGGGAGTTCTTGGACCGGTCAGCACAAGTTATGGTCAAAGACATGTAAGTGTGTGCCAAACTCCAATTGCGGTTGAGTGAATATGTGATTTGGAGGACACAAAGGCAGTCACACTCACATGTTCTGACTTGTGCGACATTATCAAGAGCTTCATCAATGTGTTCCAAGTGAAGATGCAACGTGATTTACCGTTGATTGTGTGTCCAATTTAACGGCCTCGATGAGGAATGATGAATTCGGGAGCATTTCAGTGAAGTATTGTAGCAGTTAATGCAGCTAATCACTGTAGTAAAATCACTGTAGCCAATTACTGTTCACAGTCTGCCGAAAATCAGCAAAACAGAATTTCCACACGGCCGTGTGGAATTAAGACACAGGCGTGTGGAAATTCTGATTTTCCACAAGACCGTGTGGAATTTCCACAGGGGCATGTGGAACTCCGATTTCAGCCCGATTTTAGCATATAAATAGCCTGTTTTCAGATCTATTAGAGGACCATCCCCTTCTATCTCTTGCCTATCTTTTGGGGGGCTTTTAGCTAGAGTTTGGAGAGGTTCTTGGAGGTCTTTGGAGGTGATTATAAGGCATCGGCATCGGCATCGACATCTATTGGAAGATAGCTATTGGGGGAGCTTTCGTCGGCATCGATTCGGCGATGTGTACCCTAGGCTTGACAAGGGATTCATTGGAGAAGACGTACGGCTCCACAAAACCATCGATATGATCTACAAGGGGGTTTTCTTTATGGTTTTCATGAATATGTTCTTAAACTCTTTATTGATTTTGTATTACTCTATGGAGAGCTAAACCCTAGTGGGTTTTTGGACTTGTAAACCCTAGGATTATTATGTTCCTATGACATTGATATTATGCTTTTCCGTTATTGATGAATAAATTCGAGTTTCAATCTTAATTATTTTTGCAATTGTTTTCCCGTAGTCGTGACACTAGGGTTGAGAAGAATCTAAGTTATCCTTTGGAGGTATGACAACTCCTATAGGGTTAGACTACTTATGATTGAAGAGGGTTGAGAGGGTGAGTCATGAGGTAGCGAAGCGTCCCCTTTCCCCTCTGGTGTGATTTCTCCCTACCTCCGTTTCCTTGATTTCTTAGCGATCGAAGTAGAGTCAAGTACTACGAGATGCACTCCCTTGCGAAGGGTTGAGTGAATCCTAGGACTGGAGAGGTTCTTCCACCTTGACCAAAGGGTTAGAACTACACATAGGAAAAGGTCTTATCACTAGAAATCCCTATAGCTTAAAGCAATCCCACGTAGTTTGAGTCTTAGGAAGATAAACTCCCCTGGGGCTTAGTTGACAGGTCAACGAGAGTCAAGGGTCGTAGTGGTGCATAGTATTTGGGTTAGTCACGGTTGACCTTAGGTTTGGGACCGTGTGTTTAAGGATATCTTTGACTCAATTAACTTCAATAGGAAAGTATAATAGCATAGTCTTCCACTAGAAGCATTAGTCATAGGTGTAACTTGTCCGGGTACCCCATCTTTATACCGAATACCTCTCCTACCTTTATTGCCCTTTTTGTACTCTTTTACTTTATTATATATATATATATATATATATATATATATATATATATATATATATATATCTACATATTGAATTCTCTTATCATCGATTCCATTTATAGCAAAAATAGTGATAACGCTTGTTTCTGAACACTATTCCCTGTGGATACGACTACACACTCACCAGGGTATTTTATTACTTCGATAACCTGTGCACTTGCGGGATACACGCAAGGGGTCATGTCAAGTTTTTGGCGCCGTTGCCAGGGAATAGGCATTTTAGAGACATTTGTATTTAACTATTTTAGCTATTCATCATTCATTCTATTTCACCCTTTCTTATTCTCCCGTCATTCTTATTTTTTTTTTCTTTTCTTTTGTTTTGTCTTACTTTTTCTTGCAAGGAGCCCAAATGGAGATTGATTCAGTTATTGAGCTATATTCTTAAGTTAAAGCTCTCAGTACAAAGCATGATAGAATTATTGCTTCATAAGAACAAAGAAATCCATGCTACAACACATATTATCCAATTAAAAGGAGCTATGCAAACTTTTTATAGAATAATGATGGACAACATTGGGAAGCACCTCAAGAGCAATTTCAAAAGGGTGAGATACTTGAAGAGGATGAACCTCAGTGGAAAAAAGCGCTAGATAACATTTTTAAAGCATCCGATGCCTCTTGCCAAAATATGGAAGCCACGCAAAAATGTCATGAAGACTCCTATAACAACCTTGAGCATCAATTTCGATGGATACTTGACACACTCTCTAAGGAAAATGAAGTATTTTATCAAGAAACGGGGCAGACCGAGTACATTGCTGTAGAAATTGAAGAGGAAAAAGATGAACATTGTTTGGAGAATTGGGATTGTTTGAATGAAGATCGTGCTTGTGAGCAAGAAAATTTTCAAGGGGATTTGCTAGTGTCATGTTCCTTTCAAGCTTAAAATACACAAGAAGAAGCAAACCCTAAGGTAATGGAACAAGCACCATTCTTTGGGATTGATCAACTCATAAAAAGCAAGAAAGAGATTTTGGGAAGGGAAAAAGATGTCGGGAGGATATTTAAACCATCCAATGACCCACCTATGCTAATCTTGTATAATTCCCAACACAAATTGTTTCCTTGGAGGCCAAAAGTAAGATCGTCGGACCCTCCAACAAATACTCCACCCCGGCAAGTAGATTTTTGGTTCAAAGGAAGTAGCTATGCAAGTTCTTGTCGGGAGGAACACACTCTTTTCAAGCTGCCTTAAGGTAAGAAAGAGGTACATCAAGCTTAGTGACGTTAAACAAGCGCTTTTTGGGAGGCAACCCAAGTTTTTATTGCTTTTCTAGGCTTTAGTTTAGTTTTAGCATGAATAATTGCCTAGTTTCATTGTTTTGATTTTTATTATGCATGTGCTGTGATTTCTTATGGATTATTAGTGTTGTAGTGTGCCTAATTGTGATTGTCGAAGTTTTGGGTCGTCTGAGTATGTTTTCATGGATCTCTGGTCGTGTTCTTATTGTCTATGCAGGCTCTAAGTGTTATAATCGTGTTTCTGAAATTTTCTGTAGAGTCTATAATTTTTCTAAGTTGTCCACAGAAAACACATGGCCGTGTGGAATTTCCACACGGCCGTGTGACTCGTCTCAGAGCTCATCCCGATTGTCACAGGGGCCGTGTAGCTGCCCCTGTGAGTAACCCAGTGAAGGGCACACGGCCGTGTGGAATTTCCATATGGCCGTGTGAAAGTCTGCAGAACTTTAACTCTCAGTCCAAAGAGTCCACAGGGGCGTGTGGATGCCCTTGTGAGTGCCCGTGTGTTATGGCAAACGGCCGTGTGGGATATCTACACGGCTGTGTGAAACTCTGTAGAGACATCCTTCCATCCCGAGAAAACACAGGGGCGTGTTTCCGCTCCTGTGAAAGGACCTGTGAAATGCACATGGCCATGTGGATTTCTTATATGGCTGTGTCGAACACTTAGAGTTTTTTCGGGATATCCAGAGAAGCCACAGGGATGTGTGGGTGCCCTTGTGGCCGTCCTTGTGCTTGGCTAGGTTGGGCACACGGTCATGTGGAATTTCCACACGGCTGTGTGTGTGCATTTAGAGGCAAATAGAGGAAACACAGGGGGGTGTGACTACCCCTGTAAACTCTACTAGTGGAGGCACACGGCCGTGTCGAAATTCCACACGGCCGTGTGGATATACAGAACACGATAGGCTGTAATTTAATTTTAAAATCGTTTTCGCCTTTTCAATTATAAATGTCTCCACACTTATGAGATGCTTCCTCCCATCTTTCCAACTCTCTCTTCGTTTGTTTAAGGAGTTTTTAAGTTGTTTTTCAGCCATATTCGAAGTTTTTGATTTCCATTTCATCGGTAAGCATCTTTTCTCCTTTTCTTCGTCAATCTTTTCTTTTCTTTGTGATAAGTGCTCGTGTTATAGTAATGCAAAGTGTTATTATCTTGCAATAAGCATTGATTTAATCAGATTTCATCACTAAAAAGTGTGCAATTGTTTACTTTTATGCATTGTAGGGTTGTGAAGATAAAATGAAGGAAAGGAACGAAGTTAGATCGTGTTTGCCATTGTTGAGAAGATTTTCGGACTAAGCAAGGAACGAGGCATGAGCATAGACTTGTGAGTGTGTGCCAACCTCCTTTGGAGGGGCACAAAGGCAGTCACATTCACAACAAGTCTAGCTCATACTAACAATGAAGACTTCACCAATTAGGAGACTCGAAGCAATCGGCACGATCTACCATTGATTGTGCGCCCAATTCAATGGCCTCAATGAAGAACGATGAATTCGGGAGCATTTCGGCACAGTTAGTGTAATAGCACTGCAGTTAATTACTGTAGCAAGTTACTGTTTACTGTCGGCTGAAATTCAGCATTCCAGAAATTTCACACGGGCGTGTGGAAATTCCACACGGCCGTGTGAAATCCCGATTTTAGCAATTTTAAAGCCGCGACTCAACATTATAAAAGCCCGATTTGGAGACTTTTTAAAGTATCTTTTGACCTATTTTTCACTCCAACTTCTGGAGTGCTGCTAGGGTTTTGGAGAGGACTTCGTGGAGGTTTAGAGCGCGTGTTCGGCATCATCACCGACGTCCGGCGACCGCACAAGACCACGGCCACACCATACGCAAGGGGGTTTTCGTCGATGACTTTATTTTGTGCTTTCTTATACACTTTGATGAACATGTATAGATCCATGAGGAGCTAAACCCCTTGTGGGTATTCGGACTTGTAAACTCTAGGGTTATTATGTTTCTTTGACATTGTTATTATGCTTTTCCATTATTGATGAATAAAAATTGAGTTTCAATCTTGATTTTATCTTGCTATTGTTTTTCCTTAGATGTGACACTAGGGTTGAGAACAATCTAGGTTTTTCTTGGAAGGTGTGACAACTCCTATAGGATTAGACTCTTTAAGATTGAAGAGGGTTGAGAGGGAGAGTTGTGAGGTAGCGATGTACCCCTTTCTCCTCCGATGTGATTTCTCCCTACCTCCGCTTCCTTGATTTATTAGCGGTCGAGATAGAGTGAAGTGCTAGGTAGATATACTCCCCTGGGGCTTAGTTACGCGAGTAACAGAGTGAAGGGTTGAAGTGAATCCTACGCACTGGGGCTTAATCGAGACTAAGGTTCTTTCTCCTGGACCAAAGGGTTAGAACTACACATAGGAATAGGTTTTATCACTAGGAGTCCCTAGATCTTAATGCAATTCCACGTAGTGTGAGGTTTAGGTAGATGTACTCCCCTGGGGCTTAATCGTGCGAGTGATAGAGTGAAGGGTCGATGTGAATCCTAACACCGGGGCATAATGTTGGGGCTAATCACGGTTGTCCTTAGGTTTGGGACCGTGAGTTTGAGGATTTCCTCGACTCAATTGGCATCAATAGGAGAGTATAATAGCATAGTCTTGCACTAGAAGCATAGATCCTAGAGGTAGCTTGTCCGGATACCCCGTTTCATTCATTGTTAAATCCTTTCTACTCTCTTTTACTTGCACTTTCTCATCTTTCATCTTTCTTTTAATTTCTCGTCTTTTAGTGTAATTGTTTCCATAATTCACTCATCGAATCAATTGATCACTTTTCCATACTTCGCATAGTATTAATAGTGAAATCTCGTATTCTAACTCCCTATTCCCTGTGGATTCGACTACCCTCTCACCGGGGTAACTTTTATTACTTCAACAAACCCGTGCACTTTTGGGCCACCTGTCACTTTGTCAACACCAAGATCACTATCATCAGCAGTAGCAGATGACACCGACGCTTGAGGTGTTTTTAGCTTTATATTTCTTTTGTTTTATTTTACTTTTATTGAGCTTCACTGAATCCCCTTGTGTATACGTGCAGATGGTTTTTCGATGTAAGGAATTTAAGTACTAGTCATAGGCACGGTCATGGGACCGTGTGTCCTCGACAATCCGTTGAGACTCAACTCTCAATGAACATAGCTCCATCAAACACAACACTTGGAGTTCAGGGGAGTAATGTTTCAATTCCCCACCCCTACATTAATTATTTTAATTGCTTTACTTTTCATTGTGCTTGCATGCATACATTGGGGACAATGTATATCTTAAGTGTGGGGGGAGTTCAGATTGCACACACCTTTACTTGTGTGTTCAATTGCTTATGCTCATGTAGCCTATGGTTGTTCACCTTAGTTGCAACGTTTGTATTCTTAGAGTTTAGGAGAATTTTTAACATTGTGTCCTATCATGCTCTAGTTTTTACTTGAATTTTAGGGAATTTTTGCTCCATTATCTTATATTTGCAAACTCACTCTGGGAATCTTTTGGAAACTCAAGTTTGAAGTTTTTAAGGACAAGTTTATGATTGTTCTTAGTAAGCTTTTAGTTTTACTTTGGAAAATGCATTTATAAAAAAAAATTGAAAAAGTTGGAAAAAAATTAAAAAAATATGGAAAAGAGAAAAAGAAAAAAAAAATGATTTTGTGAATATTTGCTTTGTTTTATTTATGCATTTGGGGTGGAAAGAGCTACCACCCATGAAGTATGTAGCTACTCTCATAAGTCGGATACAAGCTATGCCCTAATAAGAGAAAGAGCTATCTCATGGGATGCGTGAAAGCTACTACCCCGGTAGAAAGAGCTATCTCATGGGATGCGTCAAAGCGTGAAAGCCACCTTTGACGGCCGCCTTGGAAAGGGCTACCTTAGAGGTTGTGTGAAGCTACTACTTCCTTTCTCCTTTTTTGTGTATAAATAAGTCCTTGTTAACAAGAGTTTGAGGAGTACTCTTTCGGTTGTCTTGAGTGAGTTCACACACACTTACACATTTTGGAGTTGATTGAACTTTTTGATTCATGTTTTTAGCTAGAGCAATGATATCCTTATGCGATGTTTTGATTTCCCCTTACTTGTAGAATGCTTGCTTTGCATACTTTTGGTGAACCTAAGACCGAGCACTTTCAATTGTTCTTCCCAAGTACTTTCACGTTTTATTTTTGCTTGAGGACAAGCAAAAGCTTAAGTGTGGGGTAGTTTGATAAGTACTTGTGTTATAGTAATGCAAAATATTATTGTCTTACATTGAGCATAACTTTTCTCAGATTTAATCACTAATTAGTGTGTATTTGTGTTCTTTCATGCATTGTAGGGTTGTGGAGAAGATTTTAAATAAGAAGGAGCAAGAATAGGTCATAAACGCGATTATTGAGGGAGTTCTTGGACCTGTCAAGGACCAAGGCACAAGTTGTGGTCAAAGACAAGTGAGTGAGTGCCAAACTACAATTGGGTGCGAGTGAATACATGATTTGGAGGACACAAAGGCAGTCACACTCACATGTTCCGACTTATGCAACATTATCAAGTGCTTCGTCAATGTGTTTCAAGTGAAGATGCGACGTGATTTACCGTTAATTGTGTCCAATTCAATGGCCTCGATGAATAACAATGAATTCAGGAGCATTTCGGTGAAGTACTGCAGCAAATCACTGTATCTAAAAACACTGTAGCGACTTACTGTTCACAGTATGTCGAAAATCAGCAAAACAGAATTTCCACACGGGCGTGTGGAAAATCTGGTTTTCCACAGGGGCGTGCGTAACTCCAATTTCAGCCTATAAATACCCCGTTTTCAGATCTATTGGAGGTCCCTCCCCTTCTATCTCTTGCTATCTTTTGGGGGGCCTTCGGCTAGGGTTTGGAGAGGTTCTTGGAGGTCTTTGGAGGCGATTATGTGGCATCGGTGCCGACATCTATTGGAAGATAGCTATTGGCGGAGCTTTCGTCGGCATCGATTCGGCGAGGTGTGCCATAGGCTTGACAAGGGATTCGTTGGAGAAGACGTGCGTCTCCACAAGACCATTGATACGATCTATGACACGACCCCTTGCGTGTATCCCGCAAGTGCACAGGTTGTCAAAGTAATAAAATACCCTGATGAGTGGGTAGTCGTATCCACAGGGAATAGTGTTAAGAAACAAGTGTTATCGCTATTTAGCTATGATGGGAATCGATGATGAGAAAAGTATATATGTATGGATGTAAAATAAAATAAAAGAGTGCAAAAAGAATAATGAGGGTAGGAGAGGTAATCGATATAACGATGGGGTACCCGGACAAAGCTCCCCCTAGGACTAAAGCTTCTAGTGCAAAACTTGTATTATGCTCTACAATTGATGCCTATTGAGTTGAGGATATCCTTAAACACACGGTCCCAAACCTAAGGTCAACCGTGACTAACCCCAACATTATGTCCCGGTATTAGGATTCACTAGGACCCTTGACTCTCGTTGACCTGTCAACTAAGACCCAGGGGAGTCTATCTTCCTAAGCCTAACACTACGTGGGATTACTTTAGGCTCTAGGGATTCCTAGTGATAAAACCTGTTCCTCTATGTAGTTCTAACCCTTTGGTCCAGGTGGAAGAACCCTAGTCTAGATTAAGCTCCACCGCGTAGGTTTCACTTCAACCCTTCACTCTGTTACTTGCGTAACTAAGCCCCTAGCATTTCACTCTATTTTGAGCGCTATGAAGTCAAGGAAACGGAGGTTGGGAGAAATCACACCGGAAGGGAAAGGGGTACATCGCTACCTCACAACTCTCCCTCTCAACCCTCTTCAATCTTAACGAGTTTAACCCTATAGGAGTTGTCACCCCTCCAAAGGATAACCTAGATTGCTCTCAACCTTAGTGTCACGGCTAAGGCAAAACAATAGCACAAGATAATTAAAATTGAAACTCGAATTTATTCATCAATAAAGAAAGCATAATAAAAGTCATAGAAACAATATCATCCTAGGGTTTACAAGTGTGAATAACCCCTAGGGTTTAGCTCTCCATGGAGCAATACAAAATCAATAAAGAGATTAAGAACATATGTATAAAAACCATAAAGAAAACCGCCTTGTAGATCGTATCGATGGTCTTGTGGAGCCGCCTAGTCTTCTCCACGATTCCCTTGTGAAGCCTAGGGCACACCTCGCCGAATCGATGCCGACGAAAGCTCCCCTAATAGCTTTCTTCCAAAGGATGTCGATGTCCATGCCGTATAATCGCCTCCAAAGACATCCAAGAACCTCTCTAAACACTAGCCGAAAGCCCCCCAAAAGATAGGCAAGAGATAGAAGGGGGGTCCCCTAAATAGATCTGAAAACAGGCTATTTATAGGCTGAAATCGGGCTGAAATCAGAGTTCCACAGGCCCCTATGGATTTTCCACACGGGCTGCAGAATTTCTACACGCCCGTGTGTTAATTCCATACGGCCGTGTGGAAATTCTGTTTTGCTGATTTTCGGCGGACTGTGAACAGTAACTTGCAACAGTGTTTTACTGCAGTGCACGGCCGTGTGGAATTTCCACATGCCCGTGTGAACTCTCTGAAATCCTGATTTTCGCCGAAATGCTCCCGAATTCATCGTTCTTCATCGAGGCCGTTGAATTGGGCACACAATCAACGTTAGATTATATCGATTACTTCATTTCTCTTCATTGGCAAAGTTCTCCAATGCTACACGAGTTATACACTTTTGTGAGTGTGACTGCCCTTGTGCCTCTCCAATGGAGGTTGGCACACACCCACAAGTGTAGACTCATGCCTTGTTCCCTGCTTGGTCCGAGAACTCCTTAATAATGGTGAACATAACCTATTCTTGCTTCTTTTTCTATAAATCTTCTCCACAACCCTTCAATGCACAAAAGAACACAAATACACAATAATTAGTGATTAAATCTGAGAAAAGTAATGCTCAATGTAAGATAATAATACATCGTATTACTATAACACAAGCACTTCTCAAATCTACAAGGGGGTTTTCTTTATGGTTTTCATGCATATGTTCTTAAACTCTTTATTGATTTTGTATTGCTCCATGGAGAGCTAAACCCTAGTGGGTATTTGGACTTGTAAACCTAGGACTATTATGTTTCTATGACATTGATATTATGCTTTTCCATTATTGATCAATAAATTCGAGTTTCAATCTTAATTATTTTTGCAATTGTTTTCCCTTAGCCGTGATACTAGGGTTGAGAACAATCTAGGTTATCCTTTGGAGGTGTGACAACTCCTATAGGGTTAGACTACTTAAGATTGAAGAGGGTTGAGATGGTGAGTAGTGAGGTAGTGAAGCGTCCCCTTTCCCCTCCGGTGTGATTTCTCCCTACCTCCGTTTCCTTGATTTCTTAGCGATCGAAGTAGAGTCAAGTACTAAGAGATGCACTCCCTTGCGAAGGGTTGAGTGAATCCTAGGACTCGGGCTTAACTTAGATTACGGGTCTTCCACTTGGACCAAAGGGTTAGAACTACACATAGGAACAGGTTTTATCACTACGAATCCCTAGAGCTTAAAGCAATCCCACGTAGTGTGAAACTTAGGAAGATAGACTCCCATGGGGCTTAGTTGACAGGTGAACGAGAGTTAAGGGTCGAAGTGAATACTAATGCCGGGGCATAGTGTTGGGGTTAGTCACAGTTGACCTTAATCTTAGGACCGTGTGTTTAAAGATATCCTCGACTCAATTAACATCAATAGAAAAGTATAATAGCATAGTCTTGCACTAGAAGCATTAGTCTTAGGGGTAACTTGTCCGGGTACCCCTTCTTTATATCAATTACCTCTCCTACCTTTATTGCCCTTTTTGCACTCTTTTACTATATTATATATATATATATATATATATATATATATATATATATATATATATATATATATATATATATATATATATACATATTGAGTTCTCTTATCATTGATTTCATTTATAGCTAAAATAGTGATAACGCTTGTTTTTGAACACTATTCGCTGTGGATACGACTTCCCACTCACTAGGGTATTTTATTACTTCGACAACCTGTGCACTTGCGGGATACACGCAAGGGGTCGTGTCAGGTTTACCGTGAGGGTTTCTAGACTTGAAATTTTCTTCAGATGTTCGCGTTCCAGTCTGCTACAGTAATGCTACAGTGCCTGGCTCTTTCAATGCTGGTTTCATCTTGAATCACGTTGTTGAGCTGACCTACGCTTCTTTTGAACCTGGAACACGAAATAAACCGATTTAGACCGAAAAGGGAATCAATTCATTAACAAAATACAAAAACTATGCGCACACATATGTATGAAATACATACATTTAGACATTTATCAACATCTCATCATGCCCAGACTAATTTCCTGTTCATTGACATTTATCACAATCTTGCATAAATTGCCGAGTATCTTGAAATAGAGATAGCCAATAAAATGTTGTAGCCAATATTTTTTTAGCTGTCCTGTTTCAAGCATAATGGCCCCAATTGGCCCAGAATGGTAATAACTCAGAATATCCCATCCTTCTTTTCGTGAAACACTTCTTCACACTATGTGCTCTGCACACTACCGAGAAGTTATCCATGAAAACCTACATCACATCCTCTAATAAGTTATCAAAAATGCCCATCATACAACTTTGGAAAGTAGCCAGTGCATTGCAAAGCCCAAAAGGCATTCTTCTATTTGCAAAAGTACCAAAAGGATAAGTGAAGGTTGTCTTCTCTTGATCTTCAGGGGTGATTGGGATTTGGAAATACCCCAACATGCCACTAGGAAACAATAGAATTTGTGGCTTGCTAGGCGTTCCAATATTTGATGAACGAATGGCAATGGAAAATGATTGTTCCTTGTAGCATTGTTCAATCTTCTATAGTAAATGCAAAAATGCCATCCCATCACCGTTCTTATAGGAATTAACTAGTTTTGCTCATTCTTCACCACAATCATGCCGCTTTTTTTTAGTACCACTTGTGTTGGGCTCACCCAAGAACTATCCGAGATAGGCTAAATAATTCTTGCATTAAGAAATTTCACCACCTCAGTTTTCACTACCTCCTTCATGTTTGGATTTAATCTTCTTTGAGGTTGAATCATAGTTTTGTAGTTGTCTTCCATCAAAATCTTGTGAGTGCAAAAGGCTGGATTGATTCCTTTAATATCTAAAATTTTCCATGCTATGATTGTTTTGTGCAACTTCAACATAGTAACCAACTATTCTTTTCGTTAAGAAGATAGGTTTGAGGCAATGATAGCCGGTAACTTTGATCATTCGTACAAAAATGCATACTCCAAATGTTTCGGCAGTGCTTTCAGCTATAACTCAGGAGGCTCTTTGGCTGAAGGTCGTAGTCAATTTGCTTGTTTCTGCTCAATTTCTTCAAACCCTTTAGAAGTGCCTTCTGTTTCATTTTCAAGTGCCTCTTGTACTTATTTGTCTATCTCTAACACATTCACATTATCCACATCACCCACTTGAACAACCAAACCATGCACCTTAAATGATGAAACTGATTCGACATAAGCTATGAATTCATACTCTGCGTCTGATTCAGATTTAGACTCAAACCTCATATTGTAAATACCATTGAAAAATATGTTGGAACCTCTCCTGACTCATATTTTGCTCCATTTTTAGGAGAGATAAATGTAGATTTTTTTAAATAGTCCAATAAGCTTGATAATTCGGCTTCCTGATAATGCATTCCAAACTCTTCCTTTGTCACTTGCAGCTTAGTTGTCCTCAAACTGAAAATTTCCTCATATTGCTTACTTAGATCAAAGCATGCTGCAAGCCACTCCATCTTTTTCTAATTAGATACCATCATGTCCTTCAACATTTTGATTATTGATGATTCACTAAACATGATCCTGAAATTTATGAAGCACCAGGAATTATTGTTCACAAAGAAACATAAGAGAACATGAGAACGGCGAAAGAAAAAAGTATAAAGTAGAAAAACAATGAAAAGGTGAATGACTAAAGTAACACAGTCTTAGTGTTCCTAATATCCTATTCTGATAAGTACTCGTGTATAAGTAATACACAGTACGCATTTCTTACATTGAGCATGACTTTTATCAGGTTTGATCACTTATTCGTGTGTATTTGTGTTATTTTGTGCATTTAGGGCTGTGTAGACAAGTTTTGATGAAAGGAAGCAAAAATAGATCATGCACGCAATTGTTGAGGAGACTCTTGGACTAAGCAAGGATTAAGGCACAAGTTGTAGGCATGTAAGTGTGTGCCAACCTCCAAAGTTAGTATTGCTATATCTCTAGATTAGGGTTTGATTAGATTTCTAGATTAGGATTTGCTTAGTCTTTCTAGTGAAGTTATTGACCTTAACATGGACATAGGAGGCTGGAGTGGAAGAGATTTCATCTTAAGTTTATAGTGTTTAGAGCTGGTTGCCAAGAGATTAAGACCAGTAGGCCCTTAAATTCCCCGGTCCAATACTAGATTGAATTATCAAACCTTAACTCTATTTCACAAGTAATCATTCAGGGAATCTTCAAACAATCTCCTGGACTCATTCCAATTAGGCTTAATTATCCTTAATTTTATTATATTAATTAATTGGTATAAATAGAATTAATAAATACCTTGAACGTTCAGGCTACTTATTAAGCGAAAAAGAAGTAATAGGTGCCTCACACCGTTCCCTATTAAATGCGACCTTCATGCTCACCCACGAGGTATTACTTGATGACCAATGCACTTGCGGTAATCACAGAATTAACCTCATTTATTTACACACCCACAAACCTTCTATTAATAGACCATGCCAAGACACGACTTGGAGCGCAAGCAACCAACTTACTCACTAAGGCCTTCACAACTAGTGTGGTAAGGTCGTGGCAGGCTCAGTACTATAAATACACTAGGGCTTTTCTATGAGTGTGGGTGTTCTTTTGTAGAATTTGTTTGAGTGACTAGAGTTCTGGAGACTTGTGTAGCTCAAGATGAATTTTCATCATGATTTCAATAGATTCTAGTCAGTTTTCCAAGGGAGATCCAATGTGCATCAATAGTAAAGGGTACGAGAAGAGATTCAGCGTCGTCTTGATGATCTTGGGATCCTCTTAACCTCAATCATTGGAGATCCATTGGTGGGAGTTTGTTTAAAAATTCTTTATTCATTGTTCTTGTGGACTAATCATTATTGATATCTTTATTCTTAACCCATAGGACTCTAATTCGAGGGTAATTGTATGTTTATGTACTTTGACTATTACTTGTCAATTCTTTAGTGACAATTTAATTAAAAATTTATAGTTGATTTTGATCCATTGCATTTTTGCTTGTTAATTATCTTGTTGATGTGCGAGGAAGAGATTCTCATGCGTTACAACATACATGCCTTGTTATAACTATGCATATGCTAAGAGATTAGTTATTGCTAGATTTCTAGATTAGGGTTTTGATTTAGCCATTTTAGTGGAGTTCTTGATCTTAAGGCAAACATAGGAGGCTTGGATAGGAAGAGATTCTATCTTAGATTCCTCATGATTCAGACTTGGCTGCTAAGAGATTGGGAGCAGCAGGCCTCTGGATTTCCTCGATCCAACACTAGAACAAAATTGTCATAACCAAATGCATATCATAAGCAATTGTTAAGAAAACTTTCATATATTAACACAATCCTTCCAATTGCACTTAACGATCCTCAATTGTATTGTTTAATAGATTTGTAGAAGTGAACTTAACAAATACATTAGACGTTTAGGCTATTAATTAAGCGAAAAGGAAGTAAGAGATGCCTCTTGCCATTCACTGAGAAACACGACCCTCGTACTCACCCATGAAGTATTACTTGATGACTCGTGCACTTATAGTAATCACAAACATAACCTTATTTACACACACATTGAGTCTATCAGTGGGATTTAACTCAAAGTTTTTGGCCACAAGGTCTTACAATGCTGGATTGAGATCCATTTAAAGATGGCTTAGCATAGTCAGGTAAGGTTCATTAACTATCTTCCTATTCTCCCATTGCACTAGAATGTTCGTCTTCTACCCTTACTACTACTTAATCTGTCTCACAAAAATTTTTTATCTATACCTATGTTCCAATCAACAAATCAGCATTAGCGTCATCTTTCACTATCCTTGATGACTCACTTCTTGGCATGCACTTAAAATTAACAACAAAACACAAATTTGAATTTGTAAGAAAAAAAACGAAAATAATAGGGAAAAGAGAAAGAAAAGAAATGGTGAATTAGATGAAATTAAAAAATGTTCCTAATATCCCAAAGTTCCCTGCAATGGTGGCAAAAACTTGATAGGAACTAATGTCACCTATAAAACACAAGTGCTCATGTTGATCAAGTTATATAGTCATGAGTGCAATTCAATTTATTCTCACACGGCCGTGTGGGGTAGTTTAGAGAGCAACCAGAGTGCACATAGGGGCATGTGTTGGCCCCTGTGAACCCTAATTCCAGAGGCATACAACCGTGTGGATTCCCAAAACATCAAAAGCCACGATTTTCTTTTGGTTTTCACTCATGCCTCCTTGATTTTTCACTCTAAACCACTCTTTGACTCTTTCTTTCACTTCCCCGGCCATCTCTGAGATTCCTTGAGGTTTTATTTGAGTTTTTCTGACCGATTTCAAAGTTTACTCATCCACACCATCGGTAACAACTTCAATCCCTTTTGCTTCGTCAAATTTTGATTTAATTCGTACTTTTTTATTATTTCACTTGGTTTGAATGCTTAATGTGTATGTGAACATGTTTACAATGAATTTAGAGTGAATTAAGATGTAAAAAAAAAACTGAAAATTTAGCTCCACGGCCGTGGGGCTCTGTACGCCCGACGATCCACACAGGCGTGTAAAATTTCCACACGGCCGTGTGGATTTCTGCAGATTTTGTTTCTGAATTGGATTTGATGATTTTTCTTCTCAATCTTGCAGATATGGCCTCCAAGACAAAGAAGCAAGCAGGGAAGCACCACCGTGAGCCTACCCCACCCCCCGAGGATATGGATTATTCTATACCAGAGCATTGGGTCAGGTTCAAGAGGTTATCAGCTCTTCGATTTGGTCAGTCGCACTACCCGGATCTGAGTGCACTGAGGGAGATACAGGGGGGAGACACCATAGCTACTAAAGTTGAGAAGCTACTAGCAGTAGGTAGTTGGGGCCATTTACTATCCATCCGGGAGCCAGCCATTCGAGGTTTTATCGACTTTCGAGTTTGACCGAGGATACGACAGTTTCACAGCTATGGACACTATTTAGTTTCGTGCACTCGGTCAGCACTTCAGTTTGAGTGTTACCCAGTTCTCATTCAGGATGGGACTCTACAATGAGGCGTTTACCGAGACAGGGTAGTACGCATTGCTACCTACAGACTATCCAGGGACACTAACACATCAGAGAGCTTATAGTGCTCTATGTGGAGGTGGACAGTATGAGCCGGGGGTTTCAAAGGCGACTTGCCCTTCCCGGCCAGCATACAGATACATCCATGCCGTACTGAGCAAATTAGTGAGCGGTAGGGGAGATAGCACAGGGGTGCTGAGTAGACAGGAGCTGTTATACCTGCATTCCATGGTTCAGAGTGAGCCACTCCATCTGGGCACCTTTTAGCTGAGTATATATGCCATCAGGGCCAGTACCCCAAATGTGAAGTGATCTTCTCAGGCCCTTACATCACTATCCTCCTTATAAGCATGGATATCAGGGACGGAGTTCGTGTGGCTGAGAAGGTGACTGTACCAGCTTCGCTCGGCGTAGAGACACTGTGGTTGATGGGTATGATCCGCAAATCAGGACCGGGAGTCTACTCCATGATCATACCTCATTCAGATCACGCGGAGGGATTGCAGCCTCCATTAGAGCCACCCCCAAGAGCAGACAAAGATAGAGGTACTACCCATAACACCGGAGCTACCTCCTGTGCCCATCTTTTCTCATTCTCGAGGCCAAGACCGATTTGAGCGCCTCGAGAGTGCTGTGGGTGTCCTACAGAGCGAGGTGGCCATGCGGAGAGCTACCCAGACCACACAGCACATACATACGATGGCACGGCTCGACGCTATCAGACGGTTACTCTAGCAGGCCGTGTCGTCACCTTTCATGGTCGAGCCCCGAGCTATTATACTCTCCTATTGATGTTAATTAAGTCGAGGAAATCCTCAAACACACAATCCCAACCCTAAGGTTAACCGTGACTAACCCTGACACTATGCCCCGGCATTTGGTTCTATCTTCCTAAGCCTCACACTACGTGGAATTGCTTTAAATTCTAGGGATTCCTAGTGATAAACCTTGTTCCTATGTATAGCTCTAACCCTTTGGTCCAGGTGAAAGAACCCTAGTCTAAATTAAGCCCCAACACTAAGATTCACTTCAACATTTTACTATGTTGCTCGCGCAACTAAGCCCCAGTGGAGTTTATCTACTAGTACTTCACTCTATCTCAACCGCTAAGAAATCATGGAACACAGATGTAAGGGAGAATCACACCAGAGGGGAAAAGGGAAGTTTCGCTACCTCACGACTCATCCTCTCAACCCTCTCCAATCCTAAATAGTCTAACCTTATAGGAGTTGTCACACCTCCCAAGGATAACCTAGATTGTTCTAAACCCTAGTGTCACGGCTAAGGGAAAACAATTAGAAGATGGAATTAAGATTGAAACTCAATTTTATTCATCAATAATGGAAAAGCATAAGAACAATGCCAATGAAACATAATATTCCTAGGGTTTATAAGTCCGAATAACCACAAGGGGTTTAGCTCCTCATGGAGCTATACAAATCCATCAAAATATGAAAATGAATACAAATTGAAAGCAGAGATGAAAACCCCTTAATGGTGTGGCCGTGGTCTTGTGTGGCCGCCAAACATCGATGACAATGCCGATGACGCGCTTCGATCCTTATCACAAAGTCCCCCCTGAAACCCTACCCATAACCCTCCAGAAGTTGGGAGAAAAAGTCTCCAAAACAGGCTTTTATAACGTTGAGTCACGGCCTAAAATTGGCTGAACCGGGATTTCACACGGCCGTGTGGAAATTCCACACGCTCGTGTGAAATTTATGGAATGCTGATTTTCGGCAAACAGAGAACAGTAACTTGCTACATTACTTTTACTACAGTAACTTGCTACAATGCTACTACAGTGTTTTTGCAGAAACGCTCCCGAATTCATCATTCTTCATCGAGGCCATTAAATTGGGCACACAATCAATGGTAGATCATGCCGATTGCTTCAAATCTCATTATAGATGAAGTTCTCCTAAGCTACACTAGTTCGATTTATTGTGAGTGTGACTGCCCTTGCGTCCCTCCAAAAGAGGTTGGCACACACTCACAAGTCTAGGCTTGTGCCTTGTTCCTTGCTTGGTCCGACAACTCCCCAACAACGGAGAACACGATCTAACTTTGTTTTTCTTCTTCAAATTAGCTCCACAAACCTACAATGCACATAAGCACACAAATGCACACAATTTAGTGATAAAATCTGATAAAAGAGATGCTCATTGTAAGATAATAATACTTCACGTTACTATAATGCAAGCACTTATAAAAAATAATAGGGAAAAGAGAAAGAAAAGAAATGGCAAATTAGAGGATCTGAAAAAAATGTTCCTAATATCCCAAAGTTCTCTACAAAGGTGCAAAAAACTTGATAGGAACTAATGTCACCTATAAAACCCAAGTGCTCATGTTGATCAAGTTATATAGTCATGAGTACAATTTATATCATGCTTTACTTACTCCCAATTCATACTTTTGCTTGTCTTTTGGCACTTTTCTGATATATTTAATGTTATTCTGGGTATGTTTCTTCATCGTATATCGTGAGAAAATTAACCCAAGAATTCATAATTGTTCTAAGTCTTCAAGCTAAGCATGGACAGAGCACAGTTGTGCTCTCTCCCTATGATTATTGGTGTTTGAAGAGATCTGAGTAGTTGACCAAGCATGGGGGTACCTATAATGGAAGCACGATCGGAGCACGGTAGTGCTTTTTCCAATGATATTCTATAAATTGAAGCACCATTTACTCACAGGGGAAGCACAGTATGTGTGCTCCTTGCACGGCCCTGCTCAAGTTGAGCACAAGCAGAGAACGCCCATGCTCTCTCCATGATTTTCTCTAGATGACAATTAGTTGATTTGCTTAGAAGTTCCAAGAAAAGCATGGTCTTGATCACGACCCCTTACGTGTATCCCGTAAGTGCACGGGCTTGTCGAAGTAATAAAATTAAGCTGGTGAGTGGTTAATCGAATCCACAGGGAATAGGGATTTAAAACACAAGATTTCGCTATTTAGTTGTGCGGTGTATGAAAAGTGATAATCGAATTAATGAGTGGATTATGGAATCAATTATACTAAAAGACAAGAAATTAAACAGAGAGGTGGATGATAAGAAAGTGCAAATAAAAGTTAAAAGAGAAAGACTAGCAATTGATGAAATAGGGTATCCGGACAAGCTACCTCTAGGACTTATGCTTCTAGTGCAAGACTATGCTATTATACTTTCCTATTGATGTTAATTGAGTTGAGGATATCGTTAAACTCACGGTCCAAAACTTAAGGTCAACCGTGACTAACCCCAACATTATGCCCCGGCATTAGGATTCACTACGACCCTTGACTCTTGTTGACCTGTCAACTAAGCACCAGGGGAGTCTATCTTCCTAAGCCTAATACTACGTGGAATTGCTTTAAGCTCTAGGGATTCCTAGTGATAAAACCTGTTCCTATATGTAGTTCTAACCCTTTGGTCCAGGTGGAAGAACCCTAGTCTAAATTAAGCCCTAACACTCTATCTCAACCGCTAATTATCCAAGGAAACGGAGGTAGGGAGAAATCACACCAGAAGGGAAAGGGAACGTTTCCCTACCTCATGATTCACCCTTTCAACCATCTTCAATCCTAAGTAGTCTAACCCTATAAGAGTTGTCACACCTCCAAAGGGTAACCTAGATTGCTCTCAACCCTAGTGTCACGACTAAGGGAAAACAATAACAAAAGATAATTAAAATTGAAACTCAAATTTATTCATCAATAATGGAAAAGCATAATAGCAATGTCATAGAATATAATAATCCTAGGGTTTTACAAGTCTGAATATCTACGAAGGGTTTAGCTCCCCATGGAGCTATACATGTTCATCAAAATATAAAAGGAAGTGTAAATAAAAAGCATTGATGAAAACCCCCTTGCGTATGGTGCGGCCGTGGTCTTGTGCGGCCCCAGGACGTTACTAACGATGCCGATGACGTGCTCCAAACCTCCACGAAGTCATCTCAGAAACCCTTGCCGCACTCTCCAGAAGTTTGGGAGAAAGTTAGGTCCAAAGATGTCATGAAAGTCTCCAAATCGGACTTTTATAATGTTGAGTGCGGCTTTAAATTTGAACTTATCGGGACTTCACACGGCCATGTGGAATTTCCACACGGGCGTGTGAAGTTTTTGGCTTGTGGAAAATTAGTTCACACGGCCGTGTGAAATTTCCACACCCCTGTGTGAACTCTCTGGAATTCTGAATTTCGGAAGAAAGTGAATAGTAGCTTGCTACAGCAACATCCTATAGTGCTTCTACAGTAACTCGCCGAAACGCTGCGAATCCGTTGTTCTTCATCGAGGCCATTGATTTAGGCACACAATCAATGGTTGATCTTGCCGATTGCTTCAAGTCTCCTCCTTGGTGAAGTTCTCCTAAGCAACACGAGTTAGACTTATTGTGAATGTGACTGCCTTTGTGCCCCTCCAAAGGAGGTTGGCACACACTCACAAGTCTAGGCTCGTGCCTTGTTCCTTGCTTGGTCCGAAAGCTTCCCAACAATGGCAAACACGATCTAACTTCGTTTTTTTTCTCCAAATTAGCTCCACAAACCTACAATGCATAAGAATACACAAACGCACACAATTTAGTGACAAAATCTTATAAAAGATATGTTCATTGTAAGATAATAACGCTTCACCTTACTTTAACATCAGCACTTATCAAATCCCCCCACACTTAAGCTTTTGCTTGTCCTCAAGCAAAATAGAACGTGGAAGTACTTGGGAGAAGCAATTGAAAGTGCTCGTCCTAAGTTCACCAAAAGGATGCAAAAGAAGCATTAACAAGTAAGGGGAAATCAAAACATTGCATAAAGTTATCATTGCTCTAGCTAAAAACATGAATAAAAAAGGATAACAACTCGAAAACGTGTAAGCGTGTGCGAATTCACTCAAGAGAACCAACGAGTACTCCTCAAACTCTTGTTACAAGGACTTATTTATATACACAAAGTAAGGAAGTAGTAGCTTCACTCAACCTCTAAGTTAGCCCTTTCTTAGGCGGCCACCAAAGGTGGCTTTCACACTTTCGAGGAGGTAGCTTTTTCTACCGGGGTAGTAGCTTTCACGCTTCCCATGAGATAGCTGATAAACGTCTAAATGTACGTATTTTATGCGTACACTTGCACATGCTTCTCGTATTTTGTTGATGAATCGATGCCCTTTTAGGTCTAAATGGGTTTATTTTGTGTTTCAGTTACAAAAGAAGCCTAGGTGAGCTCAATGATGCAATTTGAGAAGAAATTGACACCGAGATCGTCATTTTGGGTTCCCTGGCACTGTAGCACTTTACTGTGCAAAAATCACATCTTTGCGGTTTCTTGCAGCCCGTATTACAGGCTCCCTCACGGGCCGTATATGGACCGTGAGGCCACCCGTGATCTTGCCCGAACTCATCATTTAAAGGGGCTCTACTTGGGTTTTGAGAGGGATCTGGGAGTTCTTCTTAGGGCCTTTCACCACCATCTTCGAATTGAGGAAGAAGAAGCTCTTGGAGGGCGATCTAGGCAAGGATTTGGCAAGGAGAGCAAGGTTTTGGGAAGATCCTTCATCCTAGGGCTTTCATTTGGAGGTTGAAGACTAGGGAAGCCACCACTTGGAGTGGCGTCTTTGGAACTTCACCGGCCTTCATCCTTTGAGGGAGTCCTTCTCATGCCTTTGTCGTTTATTTCCATGCATATATTGTTGTATTTAGTGAACATGAGCACTTAAACCCCAAGGTCACCGGATGTAGGTGAACCTTGGGGGTGAATTTGTGATGTTTTGGATGATCTTGTTCTATACATTGTTTGTGGTTTGTTTGTGATCCATTGTTTGGTGTTTTACATGCTTGGTATGTATGAGAACTCTATGTATCAAAAGACTTAGGAAATGCTAGGTTGCATGACCATTGCCCTAGTGTTAGACTCACCAAACTTGGAAGGGAAATACATATAAATACGCCGTGACCATCGGGTATTTGTACCCCTCCACTCCTAGGGTTGAGTACTCTTGTGTATTGTAACCCTAGTTTGAGAAAACCACTTCACCCTTTGCAATCGTAGGGGAAATCTTGGGCGGTATACGTACCGTATCCATTACCCGTACCGGATTAGGGGTCGACTTCCGTGACCATCGGGTTGACCTAGTCTAGGGTTTTCTCGGTCCAATTAGCCACTTGCATGTTAGTCCAAGCCTTCCTACTCACTTTAGTAGCCCCTAAGGGAATCCTCATCCGTGACCACTCCTAGCCCTATTTCTACCCCGTATTTTTCCCTCGTATGTTTGCTTTGGTTATTTACTTCTTTAACTTCTTTGCATCATATTCACTCTTTTGAATCGTATCGGTCAAACAATATTGTAATAAGGAAGTAAGGGTAGCTTCTCGGGCCCCAGGGAATACGACCCCTGTGTTACGCACAGGGTATTACTTGACGACCCGTGCACTTGCGGGATAGCAATCATCAATAGCTCTTTCTCTCATTAGGGCATAATTTGTATCTGACTTATGAGAGTAGCTTCATACTTCATAGGAGGTAGCTCTTTCCACCCCAAATGTAAAGCTTAAACTAATATTCACAAGCTCACAAGTTTTTTTTTTTTAGCTACATAGTACTTCACAACTTACTAAAGTAATACTAAACTAGTCCTTAAAACTTCGAGTTCGATTTTCCAAAAGATTTCAAGAGTGAGTAGTGCAATAGGGTGTAATCGAGCAAAAATCCCCTAAAATTCAAGTAAAACTAGAGCATGATAGGATACAATGTTAAAAATTCTCCTAAACTCTAAGAATCCCCCCCACACTTAAGATGTACATTGTCCCCAATGTACGCATGTAAGCACAATAAAAATAAAGTAATGAAAAACAATTAGTATGGAAGTTGGCAATTGAAACATTACTCCCTTGAACTCCAAGTGTTGCATTTGATGGAGCTAGGTCATCGAGAGTTGAATCTCAATGGTTTGTGGAGCACACACACGGTCCTATGACCGTGCCTATGACTATTCCTCAATTTCCTTACATCCAAGACCATCTACACGTATACACAAGGGGGTTCATTGAAGCTCAATAAAAGTAAAATAAAACAAAAGAAACATAAAACTAGAAACGCCTCAAGCGTCGATGTCATCTGGTACTAGTGCCAATGCTGCTGTTGCTATTGATAGTGGTCCTGGTACTGAAAAAGAAAGAAAAGATTGACGAAGAAAAGGAGAAAAGATGTTTACCGATGAAATGGAAATCAAAAACTTCGAATATGGCCGGACAACAACTTAAAAACTCCTTAAATAGACGAAGAGAAGGTTGGGTAAATGGGAGGAAACATCCCTTGAGTGTGGAGGCACTTAGAATTGAAAAGGCGAAAATGATTTTAAAATTAAATTACAGCCTATCATGTTCTTTGCATTCACACGGCAGTGTGCCTCCACTGGTAGGGTTCACAGGGGCAGCCACAGCCCCCTGTGTGTCCTCTGTTTGCCTCTGAAAGCACACACACAACCGTGTGGCAATTCCACACGGCCGTGTGCCCAACCTGGCCAAGCACAAGGCCATCCACACGCCCCTATGGCCTCTCTGGATATCCTGAAAAACTCTAAGTGTTCCACACGGCCGTGTGAGGCAGGTCGTGTGCCTTTCACAAGCTTCCTCACAGGGGCTGCCACACGCCACTGTGTTTTCTCTGGATGGAAGGGAAGTCTCTGCAGAACTTCACACGGCCATGTGGAAATCCCACACGGCCGTGTGCCGTAATACATGGGCACTCACAGGGGCATCCACACGCCCCTGTGGACTCTTTGGAATGAGAGTTACAGTTCTGCAGAATTTCACACGACCGTGTGCCCTTCACAGGGTCGTTCACAGGGTCAACTACACGGCCGCTGTGAAGCTCGGGATGAGCTCTGTGATGGTTCACATGGCTTTGTTGGTTCACATGGCCGTGTGGAAATTCCACATGGCCGTGTGGTTTCTCTGGAGGACTTAGAAAAATTACAGACTCTACAGAAAATTTCAAAAACATGATTATAACACTTAGAGCCTGCATTGACGATAAGAACACGATAAGAGATCCATGAAAACACACTCGAATGACCCAAAACTTTGACAATCACAATTAGGCACACTAAAACACCAATAATCCATAAGAAATCACAGCACACGCATAATAAAATCAAAACACCGAAACTAGGCAATTATTCATGCTAAAAACTAAACTAAAGCCTAGAAAAGCAATAAAAACGTGGGTTGCCTCCCAAGAAGCGCTTGTTTAACGTCACTAACCTTGACATACCTCTTTCTTACCTTAAGACGGCTTGAAAAGAGTGTGCTCCTCCCGACAAGAATTTGCGTAGCTACTTCCTTTAAACCAAAAATCTAGTTGCGCGGGTGGAGTATTCGTTGGAGAGTCCAACCATCTTACTTTTGGCGTCCAAGGAAACAATTTGGGTTGGGAATTGTCCAAGCTTCGCATGGGTGGGTCATTGGATGGTTTAAATATCTTCCCCACATCTTGTCCCAAACCCAATATCTCTTTCTTGCTTTTTGTGAGTTGATCAATCCCAAAGAATGGTGCTTGTTCCATTACCTTAGTGTTTACTTCTTCTTTTGTATTTTCATCTTGAAAGGAACATGACACTAGCAAATCCCCTTAAAAATTTTCTTGCTCACAAGCACACTGTTCTTTCAAGCAATCCAAATTCTCAACATGATGTTCTTCTTCTTTCTCTTCAATTTCTACAGCAATGTACTCAGTATGCCCCATTTCTTCAAGTCGGGGAGAAAGTTAGGTCCAAAGATGTCTTGAAAGTCTCCAAATTGGACTTTTATAATGTTGAGTGCTGTTTTAAATTTGAACTTATCAGGACTTCACACGACCGTGTGGAATTTCCACATGGGTGTGTGAAGTTTCTGGCTTGTTGGAAAATTAGTTCACACGGCCGTGTGGAATTTTAACATGCCCGTGTGAACTCTCTGGAATTCTGAATTTTGACAGAAAGTGAACAGTAGCTTGCTATAGTGTTTTACTATAGTAACAAGCTACAGTGCTTCTACAATACTCGTCGAAACGCTCCCGAATCCGTTGTTCTTAATCGAGGCCATTGATTTGGGCACACAATCCATAGTTGATCATACCGATTGCTTCAAGTCTCCTCCTTGGTGATGTTTTCCTAAGCAACACGAGTTAGACTTATTGTGAATGTGACTACCTTTGTGCCCCTCCAAAGGAGGTTGGCACACACTCACAAGTCTAGGCTCGTGCCTTGTTCTTTGCTTGGTCCGAAAACTTCCCAACAACAGCGAACACGATCTAACTTCGTTATTTTTCTCCAAATTAGCTCCACAAACCTACAATGGATAAGAATACACAAACGCACACGATTTAGTGATAAAATCTGATAAAATATATGTTCATTGTAAGATAATAACGCTTCACGTTACTATAACACCAGCACTTATCAGGTCTCAACACCATCGTGCTTCGACCATGTTAAGCCCAAAAATCCATTTTTAACTCTCAGATTTAGGTTTTCAGGAGCATCTTTGGTTCGGAGGTTTTCTTCTCCACTTGGAGAAGACTGGGGAAGATGATGATCAACTTTCACCACACCGTCTAAGGGGATCAAGGTCGAGTTGGAGGCATGAAAGAAGTGGAGTTAGCTCATCCATGAAACTCTTGAATCACAACTAAGAAGATTTTGTAAATGGGGGAAGTCATATTTCTCACCTTAGTGTATTCATTTCCTTTTCTCAGTTGTATGAAATCATGAGAAGCTAACTGTTCCACGGTGCCCCAGGATGTTGGGCTATGTTTCTTAGTGTACTTTGACTACTTGTTTGTAATCTCTATGGAGTTTCGATGCATTCTTGTGATTATTCATTTGTTGCATGACTTGGAGTGCTTGACATGGGTAGTTGTTTGTGTAAAACTTGGCTTGTGTGGATTACCATAGTTGTGATTGCCTAGTGTAGTTGCAAAACTTATAGTGTATGAAGCCTGTTGTTACACTTGCAAAATCTACCGTATTTGAGAGCCGTAGATGCAACATTGCTTTTGAGCATCCGCGAGAACCTTAGGATGTACCCGGTAGACATTAGAAGAATATCAGTACCCTATAGTGCATAGGGACTGATAAGTACTTGTATTATAGTAATGCAAAATGTTATTATCTTACAATAAGCATACCTTTTATCAGATTTTATCACTAAATGGTGTGCATTTGTGTATTCTTATGCATTATAGGTTTGTGGAACTAATTTGGAAAAGAAGAACGAAGTTAGATCATGTTCGCCATTGTTGGGAAGGTTTCAGACCAAGCAAGGAACAAGGCACGAGCCTAGACTTGTGAGTGTGTGACAACCTCCTTTGGAGGGGCACAAAGGCAGTCACATTCACAACAAGTCTAACTTGTGTTGCTTTTAAGCTACAGTTCACTTTCTGCCGAAAAGAGAGTTCACACGGCCGTGTGGAAATTCCAAACGACCGTGTGAATTAATTTTTCAGCAACCCAGAAACTTCACACAGGCATGTGGAAATTCCACATGGCCATGTGAAGTCCCGATAAGTCCAATTTTAAAGCCGCGACTCAATATTATAAAAGCCCAATTTTGGAGACTTTTGAGATATCTTTTAACCAAACTTTCTCCCCAACTTCTGGAGAGGGCGGCTAGGGTTTTGGAGATGACTTCGTGGAGGTTTGGAGCGCGTCATCGGCATCGTCATCGACGTTCGACGGCCGCACAAGACCACAGCCACACCATACGCAAGGGGGTTTTCATCAATGTCTTTAATTTGTGCTTTCTTTTATACTTTGATGAACATGTATAGCTCCATGTGGAGCTAAACCCCTCTTGGGTATTCGGACTTGCAAAACCCTAGGATTATTATGTTTCTATGACATTGCTATTATGCTTTTCCATTATTGATGAATAAATTTGAGTATTAATTTTAATTATCTTTTGCAATTGTTTTCCCTTAGCAGTGATACTAGGGTTGAGAATAATCTAGGTTACCCTATGGAGGTGTGACAACTCCTATAGAGTTAGACTACATAAGATTGAAGAGGGTTGAGAGGGTGAGTCATGAGGTAGCGAAGCGTCCCCTTTCCCCTCCGGTGTGATTTCTCCCTACCTCCGTTTTCCTTGATTTCTTAGCGGTCGAAGTAGAGTCAAGTACTAAGAGATGCACTCCCTTGCGAAGGGTTGAGTGAATCCTAGGACTAGGGCTTAACTTAGATTAGGGTTCTTTCACCTGGACCAAAGGGTTAGAACTACATATAGGAACAGGTTTTATCACTAGGAATCCCTAGAGCTTAAAGCAATCCCACGTAGTGTTAGGCTTAGATAGATATACTCCCCTTGGGCTTAGTTGCATGAGTGACAGAGTGAAGGGTTGACGTGAATCCTAATGCAGGGACATAGTGTTAGGGTTAGTCACGGTTGACCTTAGGTTTGGGACTGTGAGTTTAAGGATATCCTCGACTCAATTAACATCATGAGGAAAGTATAATAGCATAGTCTTGCACTAGAAGCATAAGTTCTAGAGGTAGCTTGTCCGGATACCCTATTTCATCAATTACTAGCCTTTCTCTAATTCACTCCTTCTAGTACTTTCTTGTCTTCCATCTCTCTATTTAGTTACTTGCTTTTTATCATATTTGCTTCTATAATTCACTCATCAATTCTATTATCACTTTTTCGTACACCGCACAACTAGATAGCGAAATCTCGTGTCTTAAATCCCTATTCCCTGTGGATTCGACTACCACTCACTAGGGTAATTTTATTACTTCAACAAGACCGTGAACTTGCGGGATACACGCAAGGGGTTGTGTGAGGGACTATCCCAGGGCATTGATCTCTTGTTGTTGAAAAGTTGATCCTACTCTGCCTGATAGTTCCACCCTTTATCCTTTTATCTTGTTTGGTTAATCTTCCTACCAATCATTTCTTGACCTACTAGAGATTAGAAGAGTAATTAGTACTAGAAGTCCTTTCCCTGTCGTTTGACAATCCTACACCCAATAAGGTACCACTTTATTACTTGTTACGATCCGTACACTTGCGGAGAGTGCATCATATAGTGTGTTAAAAGCAGTGTTGACGATCTATGATGAACTAAAGAGTACTACTACTAATTCATAACTCATCAATTAGAATAAATGAAGTTCTAGGTGTCAAATCTAAAACATAAGCCAAGAACTAAAGCAGAAATAAAATCATGTCAAATCAAGAATATAAGAAGGGTGTTTAGACATTGATTTTCCCCAGGTTTTGGTTAGGTTCCAGACAAGGTTACACAATATGTTGCAATACACTTAAATTGAGAGAGTTCATAAATAATATTACCACATTTCTCAAGCTAAACAAAAACCAATACCATACAGCACCAATACAGACTACCCTATGACTATATTACACTCGATGAGCTCTATCTAGAGAAGTAACAGATTTATGAAATAACACCAAGAACATGTGTTTCTCAAGAAGATAATCGATTAAACCACGATAAAGATGACAAGAAAAATGCACAAGGAATTCGAGCATGGACTTATTTACACAAACAAAAATATGAAAGAACCACAAATACACAAAATAAATGCACAAACAACACTCAACTAAAAATACAAAAAGAAGGAAATGAAAAAAATTGAAGCTTGGGTTGCCACCAAAGAAGTGCTTGTTTAACGTCACGAGCTTGATGTATCTTTCTTACCTTAAGAAAGCTTGAAAAGGGTGTGCTCATCGCAGCTACAAGTGGTATAAGGACTATCAAAAAATGAGAAACATACCTGCCTTGATAAAGCAAGTTTGGAGGTCAAATATGAACTATCTTTTGGCCTCCATGGTGAAGCTTGGGCCAGGCATTGTTCAACTTTAACTTGGGGGGATCGTTGGTTGGTTTGAGCATCCCCGCCCCCCCACCCCCATTCCCCATCCCCACCTTCTTGGAGCTTCCAAAAATATTGTTTTGGCCTCAAAGGGAGTAGTTAGATTGAAAATGTTTCAAACTCTGCATGGGTGGGTCCTTGGGTGGTGTAAACCTCCTGACAGGGGCCCGAAAGTGCTCGGGTTGTCGAAGTCATAAAGTATCCCTGTGAGAGGGTAGTCGAATCCACAGGGAGTAGTGATTCAAGACAAGAGGAATTGCTACTTAGCTACTGCAAAATACGAGTGGTGAAAGAAAGCAATGTGTGTGTAAATAAAAGAAAGAGAAATATGAAAGACAAGAGAGTGCAAGTAAAGAGTAGAGAGGAAACAATCAATGTGAAAATGGGGTACCCGGACAAGCTTCCCCTAGAACTAATGTTTCTAGTGCAAGACTAGTATTATACTCCTTTATTGATGTTTAATGAGTCGTGGAAATCCTTAAACACACGGTCCCAAACCTATGGTCAACCGTGACAAATTCCAACACTATTCCGCAGCATTAGATTTCACTATAATCCTTCACTCTGTCGATCTCTCAACTAAGCCCCAGGGGAATCCATCATCCTAAGCCTCACACTACGTGGAATTGTTTGACATTCTAGGGATTCCAAGTGATAGACCCTGTCCCTAAGTATAGTTCTAACCGTTTGGTCCAGGAGAAAGAACCATAATCTAAGTTTAGCCCCAGCACTAGGATTCACTATAACCATTCAGTCTGTTGCTCGCGCAACTAAGCCCCAGGGAGTTCATCTCTTAGCACTTCACTCTACTTTGATTGCAAAGAACTCTTGGAACACTGAGGTAGGGAAAATCACGCCGAACGGAAAGGGGACGTTTCACTACCTCATGACTCACCCTCTCGATCCTCTCCAATCTTGAGTAGTCTAATCCTATAGAAGTTGTCACACCTTCACAGGATAACCTAGATGATTCTCAACCCTAGTGTCACGGCTAAGGAAAAATCAATTACAATTAACATGCAAGATTGGAACTCAATTAAAATCATCAATTAAGAAAGCATAATAAGAGTCATAGAAAAAATGTCATCCTAGGGTTTACAAGTCTGAATATCCACAAGGGGTTTAGCTCTACATGGAGCTATCCAAAATCATCAATGTATATGAATCAACAAACATAGCAAACATAAATAAAACCCCCTTGTGATGCGTGGCGATTGTGTTATGAGGCCGCTCTGTCTTCTCTACCAAGCCCCTTGTCAAGCTTAGGGTACACCTCGCCAGATCGGTGCCGATGAAAGCTTCCCCAATAGCTATCTTCCAAAGGACATCGATGTTAATGCCGTAGACACGCTCCAAAACTCCATAAAATCCACTCCAAACCTTAGCTGCGAGCTCTCCAGAAGTTGGATAAAAAATAGGTTCAAAAAGTCCTCAAATAAATCTGAGTCACGGCTTTAAATAGGTTGAAATTGAGCAACCACACGATCGTGTGGAATTTTCACACGCCCGTGTGGATTCTCTAGAATCGAATTTTTGGTGCACAATGAACAGTAAACTGCAACATTAATTTACTACAGTGAATTGCTGCAGTACTGTTGCGTTCTCGCGCGCAAAATGTTCCCGATTTCATGTTCTTCATCGAGGGTGTTGAATTAGGCACACAACCAACGGTAGATCAATTCATTTGCTTCTTTTCTCCTTATTGACGAAGTTCTTCAATGTTACACAGGCTAGACTTTTATGAGTGTGACTGCCTTTGTGCCCCTCCAATGGAGGTTGGCAAACACTCACAAGTTTAGAACCCATCCCTTGTTCCTTTCTTGGTCCAAGAACTACTCAATAATGGCAAACATGACCTAATTTTGCTCTTTCTTCTCTAAATCTTCTCCACAACCCTACATGCACAAAAGAACACAAATGCACACCAATCAATGATAAAATCTGATAAAAATAATGCTCACTGTAAGAAAATAATACTTTGTATTACTTTAACATGAGCACTTATCACCTCCTACCCACATCTCCGTCTTCAAACATTGTCAATCTTCCTTTAATTACCCACAAAAGTCATTTGGGCCTCGAAGGAAATATTTTTGGTTGGGACGTGTCTAACACCGGCATAGGTGGGTCATTAGATGGCTTTAACCTCCTACCCACATCTTCAGTCATCCCAGATAATTCTCTTTTGTGCTTAGTTATTTGAGTCACTTCCATGCCAAGGACTTGCTCAAGTGATATTGGTGCCACTTTTTCTACCCTTTTAACCTCCAATACACCAAAGTCCTCATCTACCTCTCTTTCACCATAACTCTATTCTTTTTCATTATTGTTTGTAGTTGGGAGTTCTATTGCTCACTCGTGAATTAATTGTTCAACCTGACTCTCTAGCTTTTGAAGATAGGTTTGAACATTCAAAAGAGTGGCATTGATGGCCTCAATTATGTAATATATTTAGCGTAAAGGGCTTGAAGTTCAGTGGTGATGGCTTCAAATTTGGTGTTGATGACGTGAAATTTCTATTCAGTATGTATCATGAATTTTGCCAATACATCCTCAGTAGTAAATTTTTCATACTTGTGACTGAGGACTATGGGCAATGAGGTGGATGATCTTTTCCACACGGACATCAACTTTAGCAACTAAAGCTGAATTTGAATCATTCAAATTGCAAGCCTACAATTCCTAGTAAGAAGAATAAATAAAATAAAATAAACTGACTAATCTATGGTCGGGCTACTAGCACACATAAATAAATGAACAAGGGAGTGTCAAGCATGAGAAAGGGATGTCCAGATAAGGAATCCACCTATGGTTGTCATTAAGGCCCAAACTAGGATGGTTCAAAGATGTAATATCGGTAGTTAAGACCTAGAGATCTCTTAGATAGGTTAACCCCAATCTCTCAGTGGTTAAACCCTAATCCAATACAAGTGGTGACCGGAGTCTCTTTAGGATCAACTTTCCTACGATTGCAATGAGGTTAAGGAAATCTCTAAATAGAAGTAAACTTATTATCCTTCGGCTTAAACCTAGCATTGGAGAGCTACCAACATTCGATCTCTCGGTGTGTCGGTACAAGTATCCTCTTTTAATCTAAGACCTAGTACAAGCATTCTCTCATGTTAACAAATAGAATTACTAAATGAACTATTGAATTCTCCAGTTGTAGCTCAAGACATGCAAAGCACAATAGATTGAATCTTAAACAACCATCAAATGAAATAATAACAACATCAAAGGTTTTTATACAAGATGAGACCCTAGGTTCCATCCAAATTCAAACAACACATTAACTTAATAATTCATGATGAGAGACACTTACACAACATACAAGGAAAGGAAATATAATAAAGAAGCAAGAAAACTCCCTCTATGATCTCGATTTCCTTGATGGGCGAAGCTTGGAATGGTTTGCAATGGTGGATTAGAATTTCATTTCAACTCCTTTTTCTTTGCTACTCTTCCTCTTGCTGATGATGTGCGCTAATTTCCCACAAGGATCATCACTGAAAGATGGCCAGAAAGCCTCAAGAAGGTATGGTGGCAGCGGCCCAAAAGGCCAAGGAAAAGTTCCCTTCCTTTGCCCTAGAAGAAGCCTTAAATACCCCAAATTCCGCTGCATACCGCGGTCCATACGGGCTTCATATTTTCTTCTTTAGCTTTAATACAAAGTAAAAGCTCGTGGTGAGCAAAAGAATGATATTAAGTACTAGTTTGGTGCTAAACATGTTAAATTCCATGCTGAATGCTCTATAAATAATATGTAAAATACGCACATTCAAGCACTTATTAAGATCACATGGTGAACTAGTGTTCACATGATAGATACGGCATACATATCATCAAAATCTCCCAGTAATCATCTTGGTACCGTGAGCACAAATTTAAGTTCAATGACCAAAATGGAACAAGTTAAAGTTCAATGGTCAAAATGAAAAATGACCATAGCACGATATCCACTTAAGAGATTTACCCAAATAATAATCATAATCAATCATATGTCAAATTGTTTTAACAAATATGTATAATATACATTGACATTGCTTAAACCTTTACTAGAAAACATCAATATTAGCATTGTATAAACACCAAACATAATCCCTAATATACCAAAAATTCAACAAATTTTAGTCTTTCTACAGGGCAGACAACCTCTCACCAATCTATAAATACTAAAATAAAAAATAAACAAGCAAAAGTATAATCATAATAACATACTAGGGCATGAGAGGGATATTAGTAAGGGAGAAAAACACCCAAACAGCTGCTAGATTTACATTAGAGGAGAAGTGATGAGTGATAAGATAACGGGAATTTAAGAGAAGAAAACAAAGGATAGAAGAAGGAATTAATGATGAACCACAAGAAATTTGGAGAAGATAACCACTTTTATTTTTCACATAACCCCAATCCGTTGCTTTACATCACATAGTTATAGACTCAAGATCTAAATGAGGATAATAAAATCCTAACAAATTAGTTGACATGACCCCTTGCGTGTATCCTGCAAGTGCACGGGCTTGTCGAAGTAATAATATTACCGTGGTGAGTGGGTAGTCGTATCCACAGGGAATAGGGATTTAAAACACGAGATTTCACTATTTAGCTAAGGGGTGTAAGGTGAGTGTGAAGAGAATCAATGAGTGAGTATAAAAGCAATTATAAAGAGCAAGAAATAGAATAGAAATTTGGAAGGTAAGAGAGTGCAAGTAGGAGTAAATGAAGAAGGACAATCGATGAGTAAAGTTGGGTACCCGGACAAGCTACCCCTAGGACTTATGCTTCTAGTGCAAGACAATGCTATTATACTTTTCTATTGATGTTAATTGAGTCGAGGAGCTCCTTAAACACACGGTCCCAAACCTAAAGTCAATTGTGACTAACCCTGACACTATGCACCGGCATTAGGTTTCACTATGACCCTAGACTCTTGTTGACCTGTCAACTAAGCCATAGGGGAGTTCGTCTTCCTAAGCCTCATACTGTGTGGGATTGCTTTAAGTTCTAGAGATTCCTAATGATAAACCCTGTTCCTATGTATAGCTCTAACCCTTTGGTCCAGGTGAAAGAACCCTAGTCTAAATTAAGCCCCAACACTAAGATTCACTTCAACCCTTCACTCCATTGCTCACACAACTAAGCCCCAGGGGAGTTTATCTCCTAGCACTTCACTCTATCTCGACCGCTAAGAAATCATGGAACATGGAGGTAGGGAGAATCACACCAGAGTGGAAAGGGGACGTTTCACTACCTCACGACTCATCCTCTCGACCCTCTTCAATCCTAAGTAGTCTAACCCTATAGGAATTGTCGCACCTCCAAAGGATAACCTAGATTGTTCTCAACCCTAGTGTCACGGCTAAGGGAAAACAATTAGAAGATACAATTAAGATTGAAACTCAATTTTATTCATCAATAATGGAAAAGTATAACAACAATGTCAAAGAAACATAATAATGGAGCTATACAAATCCATCAAAATATGGAAAGGAATACAAATTGAAAGCATAGATGAAAACCCCCTAATGGTGTAGCTGTCGTCTTGTACGGCTGCAGACATCGATGACGATGCCGATGATGCGCTCCAATCCTCTACGAAGTCCTCTCCGGATCCCTAACCGCAACAATCCAGAAGTTGTGAGAAAAGATTGGCAAAAAGATGTGTAAAAAGTCTCCAAAGCAGGCTTTTATAACATTGAGTCGCGGCTTAAAACCAGCTGAATCAGGATTTCACACGGCCGTGTGGAATTTCCACACGTCCGTGTGAAGTTGCTGGAATGCTGATTTTCGGCAGACAGTTAACAGTAACTTGCTACAGTACCTTCGCTACAATAACTTGATACATTGTTGCTACGATGCTTTTGCCGAAATGCTCCCGAATTCATCGTTCTTCATCGAGGCCGTTGAATTAAGCATGCAATCTATGGTAGACCGTGTCGATTGCTTCAAATCTTCTTATTGGTGAAGTTCTCCTAAGTTAACACGAGCTAGATTTATTGTGAATGTGACTACCTTTGTGCCCATCCAAAGGATGGTTGGCACACACCCACAAGTCTAGACCCGTGCCTTGTTCCTTGCTTAGTCTGAAAACTTCCCAACAAAGACAAACACGATTTAACTTCGCTCCTTTCATACAAATTAGCTCCACAAACCTATAATGCACAAAAGCACACGAATACACACAATTTAGCGATAAAATTTGATAAAGATAATGCTTATTGTAAGATAATAACACTTTGCATTACTATAACTAACAGGCGGCTCGAAAGTGCACGGGTTTGTTGAAGTAATAAAAGTTACCCCGGTGAGAGGGTAGTCGAATCCACAGAGAATAGGAAGTTAGAATACGAGATTTCACTATTAAAACTATGCGAAGTACGGAAAAATGATCAATTGATTCGATGAGTGAATTATGGAAACAATTATACTAAAAGACGAGAAATTAAATAGAAAGATGGAAGATGAGAAAGTGCAAGTAAAAGAGAATAGAGTGGATTTAACAATGAATGAAGCGAGGTATCCGGACAAGCTACCTCTAGGATCTATGCTTCTAGTGCAAGACTATGTTGTTATACTCTCCTGTTGATGCCAATCGAGTCGAGGAAATCCTCAGACTCATGGTCCCAAACTCTAGCCGAAGATGCGCTCTAAACCTCCACGAAGTCCTCTCCAAAACTATAGCCGCACTCCAGAAGTTGGGGAGAAAGATAGGTCAAAAGATACCTCCAAAAGTCTCCAAATCGGGCTTTTATAATGTTGAGTCGCGGCTTTAAAATTGCTGAAATCAGGATTTCACACGGCCGTGTGGAATTTTCACACGCCCGTGTGAAATTTCTGGAATGCTGAATTTCGGCCGACAGTAAACAGTAACTTGCTACAGTGCTTCTTCAGTACTATGCCGAAACGCTCCTGAATTCATCGTTCTTCATCGAGGCCGTTGAATTGGGCACACAATCAACGATAGATCATGCCGATTGCTTCGAGTCTCCTAATTGGTGAAGTCTTCATTGTTAGCATGAGCTAGTGGTGAGAGTCGCGTTTGAATCGCTCACCCGCAAGTGCACGGGGTCGCCAAGTAATACCCCTCCCGCGAACACGAGGGGGTCGTATCCCCAAGGGCCCGAGAAGCTATCCTTACTTCCTTATCACAATGTTGTTTGACCTAGTCGATCACTTGGAGTAAGACTTACTAAAAATCTACTAAACAAAGAGCATGTAAATAGCAAGAATAAATATGGAGGGGAAAAATCAAGGTGAGGGAATGGCCACGGATGAGGATTCCCTCGGGGGCTACTAAAGTGCTAAGGATGCCCTAACTAGCATGCACGTGGGTGGTTTGGACCGGGAAACCCTAAATTAGACCAACCGGATGGTCACGGCATTGGTCCCTAATCCAATACAAGTATTGGAATACGGAATTTCTTCCGCCCAAATCCTTGTACGATTGCAAAGGGTTTAGTGGATTTCCCCAAGCTAGGGTTGAAACACAATCAAGGACAACCCTAACAATTGGAGGGGTACAAATACCCGATGGTCACGGCGTATTCGTACATGTATTCCCTTCCAAGCTTGGTGAGCCTAATACTAAGGCAATGGTCATGCAACCTAGCATCATCTAGGAATTGACATATAGAGTTCTCATACATATCAAGGCATTCAAGAACCACCAAACAAGGATCACAAACCAAACCAAATGCATAAACTAGAAAGAGTCATCCAAAATACACAAGTTCACCCCCAAGGTTCACCTACATCCGGTGACCTTGGGGTTAGTTGTTCATGATCACAAAATAAGTAAACAAATACATGAAAACAACTAAAAGCATAATGAAAACACCCCCTGAAAAGATCAAGGCCGAATGACGCTTCCAAGGACGCCACCCAAGGAGTGGCTTCCTTTATCAAACTTCCTCTCAAATGCAAATCGAAGGCGTGGGTTCGTCGTCTCGTGCTCTCCCCGTCGTCCTCTCATCAAGAAATGCCTCCAAAGGCCGGCCTCAAGCTCTCCAAGAAGATGATGAAGTGTTTCCTCCCTCAAGACCTAGCCCTCCCCTCAAGAATGAACTCCCAAAACCCTTAAAAACCTTTTCCAGTGGGTTATGCGGCCCCCTATGCGGCCCCGCATGCGGGGAGAGAAGAATTCCAAGAAAGTCCCGAAATCGTGTAAGTTGCTACAGGGCCGCTACAGTAAAACTGCTACAGTGCTGCTCGCGGCCTCTGCAGTGCCCGCATGACAGCCCGCGTGGACCTCCAGACTTACCCATTTCGCCAAAGGGTTCGTGCTACAGGATCTGCTACAATAGTCGCTACAGTACCCCCTCAGAACTAGTGTTTTCGTCGCCGATTTCATCTCAAATTCTATCAATCAGCTCGAAAGGGTCACATCAGTACCTGTAACACGAAAGAGACCATTTCAGACCCAAAACGGGTGTCAACTCATAGAAAAATACGTAATACATACACCCGAATACATGGAAAATATGTATGTTTAGGCGTTTATCAGCTAGACTTATTGTGAATGTGACTGCCTTTGTGCCCCTCTAAAGGAGGTTGGCACACACTCACAAGTCTATGCTCATACCTCGTTCCTTACTTAGTCCGAAAATCTTCCCAACAATGGCAAACACGATCTAACTTCGTTCCTTTCCTTCATTTTATATTCACAACCCTACAATGCACAAAAGTAAACAATTGCACACTTTTTAGTGATGAAATCTTATTAAATCAATGCTTATTGCAAGATAATAACACTTCGCATTACTATAACACGAGCACTTATCCAATCCCCCCACACTTAAGCTTTTGCTTGTCCTCAAGCAAAATAGAACGTGAAAGTACTTGGGAAGAACAATTGAAAGTGCTCGGCCTTAGGTTCACCAAAAGTATGCAAAAGAAGCATTCTACAAGTAAGGGGAAATCAAAACATTGCATAAGGTTACTAATGCTCTAGCTAAAAACTCGAATTAAAAAGGATGAAAACTCGAAAATGTGTTAGTGTGTGCGATTTCGCTCAAGAGAACCAACGAGTACTCCTCAATCTTTTGTTAAAAAGGACTTATTTATATACAAAAATAAAAATAAGAAAGGAAGTAGTAGCTTCACGCATCCTTGAAGGTAGCCCTTTCCTAGGCGGCCGCCAAAGGTGGCTTTCACTCTTTCGAGGAGGTAGCTCTTTCTACCGGGGTCGTAGCTTTCACGCATCCCATGATATAGCTCTTTCTCTCATTAGGGCATAACTTGTATCCGACTTATGAGAGTAGCTACATACTTCATAGGTGGTAGCTCTTTCCACCCCAAATGCATACATAAAACAAAGCAACTATTAAAAAAAAAAAGTCATATGTATTTTTTTTTCTCTTTTCCATATATATATATATATATATATATATATATATATTTTTTTTTTTTTTAATTTTTTCATCTTTTTCATTTTTTTTTATATATGCATTTTCCAAAGTAAAAATAAGAACGATGATAAACTTGTCCTTAAAAACTTCAAGATTGAGTTTCCAAAAGATTCCAAGAGTAAGTTGTGTAATATAAGATAATCGAGCAAAAATTCCCTAAAATTCAAGTACAAACTAGAGCATGATAGGATACAATGTTAAAAATTCTCCTAAAATCTAAGAATACAACCGTTGTAACTAAGGTGAATCGCCATTGGCTATATGAGCATGAGCAATTGAACTCACAAGTAAAGGTGTGTGCAATGTGAACTCCCCCCTACACTTAAGATGTACATTGTCCTCAATGTACGCATGCAAACACAATAAAACATATAGAAATTAAAACAATTAGTGTGGAAGTGGGCAATTGAAACATTACTCCCCTGAACTCCAAGTGTTGCGTTTGATGGAGCTAGTTTTATTGAGAGTTAAGTCACAATGGGTTGTGGAGCACACACGGTCCCATGACCGTGTCTATGACTATTCCTCAATTTCCTTACATCCAAGACCATCTGCACGTATACACAAGGGGGTTCAGTAAAGCTCAATAAAAGTAAAATAAAAATAAAAGAAACATAAAGCTAAACATGCCTCAAGCGTCGGTGTCATCTGCTACTAGTGCCGATGCTATTGCTGTTGTTGATAGTGATCCTGGTGCTGAAAAAGAAAGAAAAGATTGACGAAGAAAAGGAGAAAAGTTGCTTGCCGACGAAATGGAAATCAAAAACTTTGAATATGGCCGGAAAACGACTTAAGAACTCCTTAAAAGGATGAAGAGAGGGTTGAGAAGATGGGAGGAAACATCCCTTGAGTGTGGAGGCATTTAGAATCGAAAAGGCACAAATAGATTTTAAAAGAAACCACAGCCTTTTCTGTTCTGCGCATCCACATGGCCGTGTGGAAATTCCACACGGCCGTGTGCCTCCACTGGAATCAGTCACAGGGGCAATGACACGCCCTGTGTTTCCTCTGCTTGCTCTCCAGAACATACACACGGCCGTGTGGAAATTCCACACGGCCGTGTGCCCAACCTGGACAAGCACAAGGCCGGCCACAGGGCACCCACACGCCCCTGTGGCCTCTCTGGATATCCCGAAAAACCCTAAGTGTTCCACACGGCCGTGTGAAGATCCACATGGCCATGTGCATTTCACAGGACCTCTCACAGGGGCTGCCACACGCCCCTGTGTTTTCTCGGGATGGAAGGGAAACTCTGCAGAGTTTCACACGGCCGTGTGAGACATCCACACGGCCGTGTGCCGTAACACATGGGCACTCACAGGGGCATCCACACGCCCCTGTGGACTCTCTGGAATGAGAGTTGAAGTTCTGCAGAATTTCACACGGCCGTGTGGAAATTCCACACGGCCGTGTGGAAATTCCACACAGCCGTGTGCCCTTCACTGGGTCGCTCACAGGGGCATCAACACGCCCCTGTGGCACTCAGAATGAGCTCTAAGATGGTTCACACGGCCGTGTGAAAATTCCACACGGTCGTGTGTTTTCTCTGTGTGACTTAGAAAAATCACAGGCTCTGTAGAAAATTTCAGAAACACATTGATAACACTTAGAGCCTGTATAAACGATAAAAACACGACCAGAGATACATGAAAACACACTCAAACGACCCAAAACTTCGCCACTCACAATTAGGCATATTACAACACCAATAATCCATGAGAAATCACAGCACATGCACAATAAAATTAAAACACCGAAACTAGGTATTTATTCATGATAAAAACTAAACTAAAGCCTAGAAAAGCAATAAAAACTTTTGTTGCCTCCCAAGAAGCGCTTGTTTAACGCCACTAAGCTTGACGTACCTCTTTCTTACCTTAAGGCGGCTTGAAAAGAGTGTGTTCCTCCCGACAAGAACTTGCATAGCTACTTCCTTTGAACCAAAAATCGACTTGCCGGGGTGGAGTATTTGTTGGAGGGTCCAACCATCTTACTTTTGGCCTCCAAGGAAACAATTTGGGTTGGGAATTGTCCAAGATTAGCATAGGTGGGTCGTTGGATGGTTTAAATATCCTATCCACATCTTTTTCCCTTCCCAAAATCTCTTTCTTGCTTTTTGTGAGTTGATCAATCCCAAAGAGAAATGCTTGCTCTATTACCTTAGGGTTTGCTTCTTCTTGTGTATTTTCATCTTAAAAGGAACATGACACTAGAAAATCCCCTTGAAAATTTCCTTGCTCACAAGCACCTTCTTCATTAAAGCAATCCCAACTCTCCAAATGATGTTCTTCCTTTTCCTCTTCAATTTCTATAGCAACGTACTCACTCTGCCCCATTTGTTCATTATCGTTCACTACCACCTCATCTCTACAAGGAACTTACGTTGCTTGCTCAAACACTTCATTTTCCTTGGAGAGTGTGTCAAGTATCCATCCTAATTGATGCTCAAGGTTGTTATAGGAGGCTTCATGGCACTTTCGTGTGGCTTCCATACTTCGTCAAGAGGCATCGGATGCTTCAATAAAGTTAGCTAACGCTTTTTTCCACTGAGGTGCATCCTCTTCAAGTATCTCATCCTTTTGAAATTGCTCTTGAGGTGCTTCCCAATGTTGTCCATCATTATTCCATAAAAAATCTTGGTAGCTCCTTTCATTTGGATGATATGTGTTATAGCATGGGTTGCTTTGTTGTTGTGAAGCAATAATTCTATCAAGCCTTGTACTGAGAGCTTCAACTCGAGAATATAGCTCAATAGCTTGATCAATCTCCATTTAGGTTCCTCGCAAGAAAGAGTAAACATACAAAAAGAAACAATTTAGAGTGATGGAAGAATAAGAAATTGTGAAATAGAAAACGAAGTGGATAGCTAAAATAGTGAAAAACAAATATCTAAAACGCCTATTCCCCGGCATCGGCGCCAAAAACTTTGACAGGCGGCCCGAAAGTGCATGGGTTTGTCGAAGTAATAAAAGTTACCCCGGTGAGAGGGTAGTCGAATCCACAGGGAATAGGGAGTTAGAATACGAGATTTCACTATTTAAACTATGCGAAGTACGGAAAAGTGATCAATTGATTCGATGAGTGAATTATGGAAACAATTATACTAAAAGATGAGAAATTAAATAGAAAGATGGAAGATGAGAAAGTGCAAGTAAAAGAGAATAGAGAGGATTTAACAATGAATGAAGCGAGATATCCGGACAAGCTACCTCTAGGATCTATGCTTCTAGTGCAAGACTATGCTGTTATACTCTCCTATTGATGCCAATCGAGTCGAGGAAATCCTCAAACTCACGGTCCCAAACCTAAGGACAACCGTGACTAACCCCAACATTATGCCCCGGTATTAGGATTCACATCGACCCTTCACTCTATCGCTCGCACGATTAAGCCCCAGGGGAGAACATCTACCTAAACCTCACACTACATGGAATTGCATTAAGTTCTAGGGACTCCTAGTGATAAGAGTTGTTCCTATGTGTAGTTCTAACCCTTTGGTCCAAGAGGAAGAACCCTAGTCTCGATTAAGCCCCAATGTGTAGGATTCACTTCAACCCTTCACTCTGTTACTCGCGTAACTAAGCCCCAGGGGAGTATATCTACCTAGCACTTCACTCTATCTCAACCGCTAATAAATCAAGGAAACGGAGGTAGGAAGAAATCACACCGGAGGGAAAAGGGGTACATCGCTACCTCACAACTCTCCCTCTTAACCCTCTTCAATCTTAAAGAGTCTAATCCTATAGGAGTTGTGACACACCCCTTGCGTGTGTACCCCGCAAGTGCACGTGTTGTCGAAGTAATAAAAATACCCTGGTGAGTGGGTAGTCGTATCCACAGGGAATAGTGTTCAGAAACAAGTCTTATCGCTATTTAGCTATGAAAGAAGTCGATGATGAAAGAAGTATATATATATATATATATATTTATATATATAAATGTAAAAGAAAATAAAAGAGTGCAAGAAGAATAATGAGGGTAGGATAGGTAATCGATATAAAGATTGGGTACCCGGACAAAGCTCCCCCTAAGACTAATGCTTCTAGTGCAAGACTAGTATTATACCCTCTAATTGATGTCTAATTGAGTCGAGGATATCCTTAAACACACGGTCCCAAACCTAAGGTCAACCGTGACTAACCCCAACACTATGCCCCGGCATTAGGATTCACTATGACTCTTGACTCTCGTTGACCTGTCAACTAAGCCCTAGAGGAGTATATCTACCTAAGCCTCACACTACGTAGGATTGCATTAAGTTCTAGGGACTCTGATTGCTTCCCCGCAAGTGTACGGGATCGCCAAGTAATACCCTGTGAGTGACACAGGGGTCGTATTCCACTGGGGCCAAGGAAATACTATTACTCACCCTTCATCTATTTTCTAGCCTACCATTCAATATAAGTGGATAAGAAATAAAACAAATAAACTAATGTAAACTAATCCTATGGCCGGGTCACTAGCACACGGATGTAAGCAAACAAGGGAGTGTCAAGCATGAAAAGGGTGTGTTTGGATAAGGAATCCACCTAGGGTTGTCATTAAGTCCCAAACTAGGATGATATAAAGATGCATTGATGATAGTTGAGACCTAGAGACCTCGTGAGTAGATTAGCCCCGATTTCTCGGTGACTAACCCCTGATCCCATACGAGTGTTAATCAGAATCTCTCCGTATTAACCCACCTATGATCGCAATGAGCTCCGTGAAGTCTCTAATAGGAATAAACCTACTATCCTTCGGCTTAAACCTAGCAATGGAGGGCTACCAACACCCAATTTCTCGGCGTGTCGGCACAAGAATCCCCTTTCAATCTTTCCTAGATCTAGTACACGTGAGTAGGTCACATCTACGCATACAACTCATAAAAGAATTACGGATTTCTCCACAAATGTAATTCTAGACATTAAAGCATGAAAGATTGAATCTCAAACAACCATCAAACTAGATTAATAAAAACATCCAAAGTTCATACACAAGATGAACCCTAGGGTTCATCCAAATCCAAACACAATGATAAGTTAATCTCTCATGACAAGGGATACATGAACAACATACAAGGAAGATAAAAACATAAAAGAAGCAATGAAAACCCCCTCTAGGTGATGATCGCCTTGAATGGATGAAGCTTCACAAGTTTGTCGATGATGGCTTAGATCTTCATTCCAACCCCTTCTCCCTTGCTCCTCTCCCTCTTGGTGATGATGTGTGCTCGTTTCCTATGAAGATCGCCGCCGAAATGTGGCCGGAAAGCCTCAAGAAGGTGTGGTGGCGGCGGCCTCAAAGGCCAAGGAAAAATCTCTTTGAAATGCTTTAAAAATGTTCTTTTATATTTCCGCAGTATCCCGGGGTGGATAGATTGATCCCGGGGTGGATAGGTAGGGAAAGATAAGGCAAAACTTGGCTCATGTGGGGGTGTATCCCGGGGTGGATGGATGGATCCTGGGGTGGATAGGGGGCCGTGAACCCTAGTACAAAATCACTGTCTTTTGATGCTCACGGCCCCTTATACGGCCCCGTATGCTGCACTGTTCATTCTTATGCACTTCCATCATTTCCAGCCCAAAACTCCTCAGGTGCAACAGCAACTGCTACAGTAAATACGCTACAGTGCTGCGACACCTTAATTTCATCCTTTTTCACCCAAATTGTATTCTCGTGCTCCTCATGGCTCCCCTGTTTCCTACAACATAAATGATAGTCGATTAAGCACAAAACGGGCATCAATTCTTAACAAAATACATGCTAAGTGTATAAAATATGTATATTAAAATATATACATTTAGACACTTATCAGACTCCTAGTGGTAAAACCTATTCCTATGTGTAGTTCTAACCTTTTGGTCTAGGTGGAAGAACCCTAGTCTAGATTAAGCCCCAGTGCGTCGGATTCACTTCAACCCTTCACTCTGTTACTCGCGTAACTAAGCCCTAGGGGAGTTTATCTACCTAGCACTTCACTCTATCTCGACCGCTAATGAATCAAGGAAACGGAGGTAGGGAGAAACCACACCGGAGGGGAAAGGGGTACATCGCTACCTCACAACTCTCCCTCTCAACCCTCTCCAACCTTGTGTAATCTAATCCTATAGAGGTTGTCACACCCTCAAAGGATAACCTAATAGATTCTCAACCCTAGTGTCACGGCTAAGGGAAAATCTCATACAATCGGCATGCAAGATTGGAACTCAATAATAGAACATTAAATTAAGAAAGCATAATAAAAGTCATAGAAACAATATCATCCTAGGGTTTACAAGTCCGAATACCCACTAGGGTTTAGCTCTCCATGGAGCAATACAAAATCAATAAATAGTTTAAGAACATATGCATGAAAACCATAAAGAAAAAACCCCCTTGTAGATCGTATCGATGGTCTTGTGTAGTCGCGTGTCTTCTCCAACGAATCCCTTGTCAAGCCTAAGGCACACCTCGACCAATCAATGCCGATGAGAGCTTCCCAATAGCTTTCTTCCAAAGGATGTCGATGTCGATGCCGTTCAATCGCCTCCAAAGACCTCCAAGAACCTCTCCAAACCCTAGCCGAAAGCCCCCCAAAAGATATCCAAGTGATGGAAAGGGAGGGTCTCCAAATAGATCTCAAAACGGGCTATTTATAGGCTGAAATCGGGCTGAAATCGGAGTTCCACACGCCCCTGTGTTAATTCCACACGGCCCTGTGAAAAACCAGGAATTCCACACGCCCGTGTCTTAATTCCATACAGCCGTGTGGAAATTCTGAAATCGTGATTTTTCGGCACTGTAAACAGTAACTTTGCTACAGTGTTTTTGCTACAATACTTTACTACAGTACGCGACCGTGTGGAATTTCCACACGCCCGTGTGAACTCTCTGAAATCCTGATTTTCGGCAACAGCAAACAGTAGCATGCTACAGTACTTTCACTACAGTATTTTTCTACAGTCCTTAGCCGAAATGCTCCCGAATTCATCGTTCTTCATCGAGGCCATTGAATTGGGCACACAATCAATGGTAGATTATGTCGATTACTTCATTTCTCTTCTTTGACGAAGTTCTCCAATGCTACACGAGTTAGACTTTTGTGAATGTGACTGCCCTTGTGCCCCTCCAATGGATGTTGGCACACACCCACAAGTCTATACTCGTGCCTTGTTCCTTGCTTAGTACGAAAACTCCTCAACAATGGCGAACACAACCTATTCTTGCTTCATTCTTCTCCAAATCTTCTCCACAACCCTTCAATGCATAAAAGAACACAAATACACACTAATTCGTGATTAAATCTGAGAAAAGTAATGCTCAATGTAAGATAATAATAGTTCGCATTACTATAACATAAGCACTTATCAAACTCCCCCACACTTAAGCTTTTGCTTGTCCTCAAGCAAAAATAAAACGTGAAAGTACTTGGGAAGAACAATTGAAAGTGCTCGTCCTTAGGTTCACCAAAAATATGCAAAAGAAGCATTCTACAAGTTAGGGGAAATCAAAACAATGCATAAGATTATCATTGCTCTAGCTAAAAACTCGAATCAAAAAGGATAAAAAACTTGAAAATGTGTTAGTGTGTGCGATTTCACTCAAGAGAACCAACGAGTACTCCTCAAACTTTTGTTAGAAAGGACTTATTTGTATACAAAAACAAAACTAAAGAGAGAAGGAAGTAGTAGCTTCACACATCCTTGAAGGTAGCCTTTTCCTAGGCGGCCGCCAAAGGTGGCTTTCACACTTTCGAGGAGGTAGCTCTTTCTACCGGGGTAGTAGCTTTCATGCATCCCATGAGATAACTCTTTCTCTCATTAGGGCATAACTTGTATCCGACTTATGAGAGTAGCTACATACTTCATAGGTGGTAGCTCTTTCCACCCCAAATGCATACATAAAAGAAAGCAACTATTCACAAACTCATATTTTTCTCTTTTTTTCTTTTTTCATTTTTCCACTTCTTTTTTTCATTTTCATCTTTTTTTTTCATATTTTTCTATCCTTATATATGCATTTTCCAAAGTAAAACTAAGAACAACGATAAACTTGTCCTTAAAAAGTTCAAGATTGTGTTTCCAAAAGATTCCAAGAGTAAGTTGTGCAATATAAGATAATTGAGCAAAAATTCCCTAAAATTCAAGTAGAAACTAGAGCATGATAGGATACAATGTTAAAAATTCTTCTAAACCCTAAGAATACAACCGTTGCAACTAAGGTGAACCGCCATAGGCTACATGAGCATAAGCAATTGAACGCACAAGTAAATGTGTGTGCAATGTGAACTCCCCCCCACACTTAAGATGTACATTGTCCTCAATGTACGCATGCAAGCACAATAAAACATATAGCAATTAAAACAATTAGTGTGGAAGTGGACAATTGAAACATTACTCCCCTGAACTCCAAGTGTTGCGTTTGATGGAGCTAGTTTCATTGAGAGTTAAGTCTCAATGGGTTGTGGAGCACACACGGTCCCATGACCGTGTCAATCACTAGTCCTCAAATTCTTTACTCGCAAGACCATCTGCACGTAAACACAAGGGGGATTCAGTGAAGCTCAATAAAAGTAAAAATAAAAACAAAAGAAACATAAAGCTAAAAACGCCTCAAGCGTTGGTGTCGTCTGCTATTGGTGCCGATGCTGCTACTACTGCTGATGGTGATCCTGGTGTTTGAAAAAGAAAAGAAGAGATTGACCAAGAAAAGGAGAGAAGATGCTTACCGACGAAATGGAAATCAAAAACTTCGAACATGGCCGGAAAACAACTTAAAAACTCCTTAAACAAACGAAGAGAGGGTTGGAAAGACGGGAGGAAGCATCCCTTAAGTGTGGAGGCATTTATAATTGAAAAGGCGAAAATGATTTTAAAATTAAATTACAGGCTATCATGTTCTGTACATCCACACGGCCGTGTGCCTCCACTCGTAGGGTTCACAGGGGCAGTCACAACCCCCTGTGTTTCCTCTGTTTGCCTCTAAATGCATACACACGGCCGTGTGGAATTTCCACACGGCCGTGTGCCCAACCTGGCCAAGCACAGGGCCGGCCACAGGGGCACCCACACGCCCCTGTGGCCTCTCTGGATATCCCAAAAAACTCTAAGTGTTCCACACGGCCGTGTGAAAGTCCACACGGCCGTGTGCGTTTCACAGGACCTCTCACAGGGGCTGCCACACGCCCCTGTGTTTTCTCGGGATGGAAGGGAAACTCTGCAGAGTTTCACACGGCCGTGTGAGACATCCACACGGCCGTGTGCCGTAACACATGGGCACTCACAGGGGCATCCACACGCCCCTGTGGACTCTCTGGAATGAGAGTTGAAGTTCTGCAGAATTTCACACGGCCGTGTGGAAATTCCACACGGCCGTGTGCCCTTCACTGGGTCGCTCACAGGGCAGCTACACGGCCCCTGTGATGCTCGGGATGAGCTCTGAGATGAGTCACACGGCCGTGTGGAAATTCCACACGGCCGTGTGTTTTCTCTAGCCAACTTAGAAAAATTTACAGGCTTTGCAGAAAATTTCAGAAACTTAAATACAACATTTAGAGCCCGTATATACGATAAAAATTCGACCAGAGATCTATGAACACACACTCAAATGACCCAAAACTTCGACAATCACAATTAGGCACATTAAAACACCAATAATCCATGGGAAAATCATAGAACACACATAATAAAATGAAAACACCAACACTAGGCAATTATTCATGCTAAAACTAAATTAAGCCTAGAAAAGCAATAAAAACTTGGGTTGCCTCCCAAGAAGCGCTTGTTTAACGTCACTAAGCTTGACGTACCTCTTTCTTTCCTCAAGGTGGCTTGAAAAGAGTGTGTTCCTCCCGACAAGATCTTGCATAGCTACTTCCTTTAAACCAAAAATCGACTTGCCGAGGTGGAGTATTTGTTGGAGGGTCCAACCATCCTACTTTTGGCCTCCAAGGAAACAATTTGGGTTGGGAATTGTCCAAGCTTAGCATAGGTGGGTCATGGGATGGTTTAAATATCCTCCCCCACATCGTTTTCCGTTCCCAAAGTCTCTTTCTTGCTTTTTATGAGTTGATCAATCCCAAAGAGCGGTGCATGTTCCATTACCTTAGGGTTTGCTTCTTCTTGTGTATTTTCATCTTGAAAGGAACATGACACTAACAAATCCCCTTGAAAATTTTCTTCCTCACAAGCACACTGTTCTTTCAAGCAATCCAAATTCTCAACAAGATGTTCTTCCTCTTTCTCTTCAATTTCTACAGCAACGTACTCGGTATGTCTCATTTCTTCATTGTCGTTCACTACCACATCAACTCTACAAGGGTCTTGCGTTACTTGGTCAAATACTTCATGTTCCTTGGAGAGTGTGTCAACTATCCATCCTAATTGATGTTCAAGGTTGTTGTAGGAGGCTTCATGACACTTTCGTGTGGCTTCCATACTTTGGCAAGAGGCATCGGATGCTTCAATAAAGTTATCTAGCACTTTTTTCCACGGAGGTGCATCCTCTTCGAGTCTCTCATCCTTTTGAAATTGCTCTTGAGGTGCTTCCCAATGTTGTCCATCGTTATTCCATAAAAAATTTTGGTAGCTCCTTTCACTTGGATGATGTGTGCTATAGCCTGGATTGCTCTGTTGTTGTGAAGCAATAATGCTATCAAGCTTTGTACTGAGAGCTTCAACTTGAGAATATAGCTCAATGATTGAATCAATCTCCATTTAGGCTCCTTGCAAGAAAAAGTGAGACAAAACAAAAGAAAACCAATTAGAACGATGGAAGAATAAGAAAAAGGTGAAATAGAATAAAGGATGAATAGCTAAAATAGCAAAGTACAAATGTCTCTAAAACGCCTATTCCCCAGCAACGGCGCCAAAAACTTTGACACACCCCTTGCTTGTGTACCCCGCAAGTGCACGGATTGTCGAAGTAATAAAAATACCCTGGTGAGTGGGTAGTCGTATCCATAGGGAATAGTGTTCAGAAACAAGTGTTATCGCTATTTAGCTATGAAAGAAGTCGATGATGAAAGAAGTATATATATATATATATATAAATGTAAGAGAAAATAAAAGAGTGCAAGAAGAATAATGAGGGTAGAAAAGGTATTCGATATAAAGATGGGGTACCCGGACAAAGCTCCGCCTAAAACTAATGCTTCTAGTGCAAGACTAGTATTATACCCTCTTATTGATGTCTAATTGAGTCGAGGATATCCTTAAACACACGGTCCCAAACCTAAGGTCAACCGTGACTAACCCTAACACTATGCCCCGGCATTAGGATTCACTACGACTCTTGACTCTCATTGACCTGTCAACTAAGCCCTAGAGGAGTATATCTACCTAAGCCTCACACTACGTAGGATTGCATTAAGTTCTAGGGACTCCTAGTGGTAAAACCTGTTCCTATGTGTAGTTCTAACCCTTTGGTCTAGGTGGAAGAACCCTAGTCTAGATTAAGCCCCAGTGCGTAGGATTCACTTCAACCCTTCACTCTGTTACTCGCGTAACTAAGCTCCAGGGGAGTTTATCTACCTAGCACTTCACTCTATCTCGACCGCTAATGAATCAAGGAAACGGAGGTAGGGAGAAACCACACCGGAGGGGAAAGGGGTACATCGCTACCTCACAACTCTCACTCTCAACCCTCTCCAACCTTGTATAGTCTAATCCTATAGAGGTTGTCACACCCTCAAAGGATAACCTAATAGATTCTCAACCCTAGTGTCACGGCTAAGAGAAAATCTCATACAATCGGCATGCAAGATTGGAACTCAATAATAGAACATTAAATTAAGAAAGCATAATGAAAGTCATAGAAACAATATCATCCTAGGGTTTACAAGTCCGAATACCCACTAGGGTTTAGCTCTCCATGGAGCAATACAAAATCAATAAATAGTTTAAGAACATATGCATGAAAACCATAAAGAAAACCCCCTTGTAGATCGTATCGATGGTCTTGTGTAGTAGCGTGTCTTCTCCAACGAATCCCTTGTCAAGCCTAAGGCACACCTCGACAAATCAATGCCGATGAGAGCTTCCCCAATAGCTTTCTTCCAAAGGATGTCGATGTCGATGCCGTTTAATCGCCTCCAAAGACCTCCTAGAACCTCTCCAAACCCTAGCCGAAAGCCCCCCAAAAGATATCCAAGTGATGGAAGGGGAGGGTCTCCAAATAGATCTCAAAACGGGCTATTTATAGGCTAAAATCGGAGTTCCACATGCCCCTGTGTTAATTACACACGGCCCTGTGAAAAACCAGGAATTCCATACGCCCGTGTCTTAATTCCACACGGCCGTGTGGAAATTCTGAAATCGTGATTTTTCGGCACTGTAAACAGTAACTTTGCTACAGTACTTTCACTACAGTATTTTGCTACACTACTTATATGAATTGGGCATTGAAATGCTCCCGAATTCATCGTTCTTCATCGAGGCCACTGAATTGGGTACACAATCAATGGTAGATTATGTCGATTACTTCATTTCTCTTCTTTGATGAAGTTCTCCAATGCTACACGAGTTAGACTTTTGTGAATGTGACTGCCCTTGTGCCCTCCAATGGAGGTTGGCACACACCCACAAGTCTAAACTCGTGCCTTGTTCCTTGCTTAGTCCGAAAACTCCTCAACAATGGCCAACATAACATATTCTTGCTTCATTCTTCTCCAAATCTTCTCCACAACCCTTCAATGCATAAACGAACACAAATACACACTAATTAGTGATTAAATCTGAGAAAAGTAATGCTCAATGTAAGATAATAATACTTCGTATTACTATAACATAAGCACTTATCAGGTTGTCACACCTCCCAAGAAAAACCTAGATTGTTCTCAACCCTAGTGTCACATCTAAGGGAAAATAGTAGCAAGGTAAAATCAAGATTGAAACTCAATTCTTATTCATCAATAACGGAAAAGCATAATAACAATGTCAAAGAAACATAATAACCCTAGAGTTTACAAGTCCGAATACCGACAAGGGGTTTAGCTCCTCATGGAGCTATACATGTTCATCAAAGTATATAAGAAAACACAAAATAAAGACATCGATGAAAACCCCCTTGCGTATGGTGTGGCCGTGGTCTTGTGCGGTCGCCGGACGTCGGTGATGATGTCGAAGACGTGCTCTAAACCTCCACGAAGTCCTCTCCAAAACCCTAGCCGCACTCCAGAAGTTGGGGAGAAAGATAGGTCAAAAGATCCCTCCAAAAGTCTCCAAATCGGGCTTTTATAATGTTGAGTCGCGGCTTTAAAATTGCTGAAATCGGGATTTCACACTGCCGTGTGGAATTTCCACACACCCGTGTGAAATTTCTGGAATGCTGAATTTCGGCCGACAGTGAACACTAACTTGCTACATTGTTTTCGCTACAGTGCTGCTACAATAACGTGCCGAAACGCTCCCGAATTCGTCGTTTTTCATCGAGGCTGTTGAATTGGGCACACAATCAATGGTAGATCGTAACGATTTCTTCGAGTCTCCTAATTGGTGAAGTCTTCATTGTTAGCATGAGCTAGACTTATTGTGAATGTGACTGCCTTTATACCCCTCCAAAGGAGGTTGGCACACACTCACAAGTCTATGCTCATGCCTCGTTCCTTGCTTAGTCCGAAAATCTTCCCAACAATGACAAACATGATCTAACTTCATTCCTTTCCTTTATTTAATCTTCACAACCCTACAATGCACAAAAGTAAACAATTGCACACTTTTTAGTGATGAAATCTGATTAAATCAATGCTCATTGCAAGATAATAACACGTCGCATTACTATAACACGAGCACTTATCAATAACACAAGCACTTATCATTAGTACATAGAAATAATGATAATTAAAATTATCTAATGTGTTTAGAACTATCTCCAAATACCAAACTTGTCATATCAATACCCTCCCTATATAATTTTCTTGTCCACAAGTAAAGTTCCGAAAGCGTCTAGGATCTTATCAACCACTAACATTTATTGGGTCTTCATCCCTTGTTTCTTCCTCAGAATGCCCACTGACACGCTCTTTGTGTACATATGCCATAAGTGCAAGGGTGTTAAAGTAATAAAGAACTCACAAGTTGGGTTATCATCATATCCATAGGGAATGAAATTACTTGCAACCACTATAATATTCTGAAAATATACCCTTCTCCTTGAATGGCCAAATGATGATTGATCTTATTCATCGATAATTTAGGGGATGAAAGAGATGATGAATGTTGGCAATAGCTCTCGTCTAATGTCTCATCCCTTGTCTGATGGTTCTTCTTGTCCAAATAAGGTCAGCACCTAACTCTTTCTTGTGTATAAAAACAGTTCCCTTCTTTTCTCCAAAACTTGACTTTATATACCCTTATCCCAGGATTATCCACGGCCATAGCAAGGTTACCCACGACCATGCACCTCTTTACCATTGGACAACTGGATCTTACAAAAGGATTTCACACAGCAGTGGAAAATAACCCCCACGTCTGTGCATGTCTCTGTCGTTCTGGAAGTTGGTCCTTTCTGTCCAATCCATGGCCGTGGCAAAGTTTCCCATGGCTGTGTGCTTCTTTAGCCCTTAAACATACTTCTTTTCCATCACTCCCATGGTTGTAATGATATTTTCCACGATCGTGCCTGTTCTAGTTGTTGTGTCAAATTGTTCACCACTGCCATGGAGAATTATCCCACGAGTGTACACCCTTCTAATCTTCCTTGAAACTTGTTGTGTTGGCTTCTTTTCACAAAAGTACGCAATCAAAACACAAATGAGCCCATAAACTGACAAAAATCATGCCCTTATCAAATATCATGTTTTGGTTGTTGTGTGTGATTTCAGCTTTGTTTTTATGTGATTTTGGGGTGTTTGGATGAGTATTTGATGCAAAAATTGGAAATCACCCGTTTATTGACCGTATCTCCCACATGCCCATCCAGAGAGTTGTGCGGCCTGCTATGTGGCCGCACAAGAGCCTGCATGTGCAATCCAGTGACTTGTGCGGCCTGCTATGCGGCCACACAGGAGCCCGCATGGACACTCGGGCTGAACTTTAAAGTGGGTACCTCTTCACCATTTTCTTCATAACTTTCTCATTTTTCATCCGTTTTCCCTCATTATTTCACTGTTTTTCTCCATTTTTCTTCCTCTACACGAATGTCCTACTTAAAAGGACTTAATTTGCATGATTTATTGGGAGTTTTGCCGTCATCTTCACCGATCTTCACCGATTCAAGCTTTGAAGCCCTAACTTGTGTTTTGAAGCAAACTTGTTTCTTTTTCTTGATTTACATGCTTATATTGATTCAAACTTTGGGGAATGATGTATGAATGTGTAATATTTTATTTATTTGTATTTTGAAACATTATTTGTAAATTTTTGGGCTTAAAAAACAAGGGGAAACTCTACCTCTTTCAAGACTGTGCTACAGTAACTTTGGCAGAAATTTCTCTTGAATTTATTTGTTCACTTGTAGCATCATTGTAAATTTCCTACAACACTTGCAATAAAAAGAATTGGACTTCATGATCTTGATTGCACAAAGAACTTTCTTGGATTATCTCTTGTTTAATTGTTTTTGTTATGTTAGTTGTTTGCTTGCATGTTTGTGTGTATACGACTACCCACTCACCAGGGTATTTTATTACTTCGACAACCAGTGCACTTGCGGGATACACATGCAAGGGGTGTGTCAGCAAGGAATTTGGGGGCGTACAGTATTGTAGCAGGTTACTGTAGTAATGCTGTAGCAGTTTTGTAACTTTGCAGATTCTTTCGTCCCACATTATAGGCTACCTCACGGGCCATATATGGACCGTGAGCTCACCCATGAAGAGGCACAAATTTACCCTTTTATGGGATTTGAAGGATTTTGTTTTAGGGGATCTTGTGTCTTCTTCTTGGAGCCTCTCACCACCACCTTTGATCTGAGGAAGAAGGAGCTTTTGGAGGGCAACTTCGTGGAGAATTTAGTGAGGAGAGCAAGGTTTTGGGAAGGATCTATGATCTAGAGCCTACATTTGGAGGTTGAAGACTAGGGAAGCCACCCCTTTAAGTGGTGTCCTTGGAACTTCTCCGGCCTTCATTCTTTGAGGGAGTTCTTCTCATGCTTTTGTTAGTTGTTTTCATGCATTTCTTGTTGTATTTAGTGAACATGAGCAACTAAACCCCAAGGTCACCGGATGTAGGTAAACCTTGGGGGTGAACTTGTGATGTTTTGGATGCTTTGTTCTAATTAATGTTTGTGGCTTGTTTGTAATCCATTGTTTGGTGTTTTTACATGCTTGATATGTATGAGAACTCTTTGTATCAAAAGACTTAGGAAATGCTAGGTTGCATGACCATTGCCCTAGTGTTAGACTCACCAAACTTGGAAGGGAAATATGTATAAATACGCCGTGACCATCGGGTATTTGTACCCCTCCACTCCTAGGGTTAAATACTCCTTTGTATCTTAACTCTAGTTTGAGAAAATCACTTCACCCATTGCAATCGTAGGGGTAATCTTGGGCGGTAGATGTACCGTATCCAATGCTAGTACCGGATTAGGGGTCAATTGCCGTGACCATCGGGTTGACCTAGTCTAGGGTTTTCTCGTTCCAATTAGCCACTTGCATGTTAGTTCAAGCATCCTACTCACTTTAGTAGCCCCTAAGGGAATCCTCATCCGTGACCACTCCTGGCCCTAATTTGTCCCGTATCTTGTCCTAGTATGTTTGCATTGGTAACTTATTTGTTTAGTTTCTTTGCATTTTATTCACTCTCTTATATTGTGTCGGTTGAACAACATTGTTAAAAGGAAGTAAGGGTAGCTTCTCGGGCCCTAGGGAATACGACCCCTGTGTCACGCACACGGTATTACTTGATGACCCGTGCATTTGCGTGTATAGCCTAGCGCAATCACCAAGTTTTTGGGCGGTAGACGTACCGTATCCAATACCCGTACCGGATTAGGGGTCAATTGCCGTGACCATCGGGTTGACCTAGTCTAGGGTTTTCTCGGTCCAATTAGCCACTTGCATGTTAGTTCAAGCATCCTACTCACTTTAGTAGCCCCTAAGGGAATCCTCATCCGTGACTACTCCTAGCCCTAATTTGTCCCGTATCTTGTCCTAGTATGTTTGCATTGGTTACTTATTTGTTTAGTTTCTTTGCATTCTATTCACTCTCTTACATTGTGTCGGTTGAACAACATTGTTAAAGGGAAATAAGGGTAGCTTCTCGGGCCCTAGGGAATACGACCCCTGTGTCACGCACAGGGTATTACTTGACGACCCGTGCACTTGCGGGTATAGCCTAGCTCAATCACCAAGTTTTTGGCGTCATTGTCGGGGACACACGAGAAATACTCGGAAAACTTTGAGCGTGTTGATTTGACCATTTTCTTGTTTCACTTTTACCACTTTTGTATATATTCCATTATTTCTTTGTTTACATTTTATTTTCTTGTTTCTCTTTTGCTTCTAATTCTTGACTCCAATTTTTGCGAGGTACCCATCTTATGACAAGAGCGAGCCAAGCTAACTTGGTTCAGCCCAACGACAAAATTGAAAGAACGTTACATCAAAGGTTGAAAGATGTGGCTAAGAGTTCAAGGCAACAAGAGGTTAGAGTGGAATCGAGTGAACCTTCAGTCATGGCCGAACCTAGGAGGACTCTGTCGGATTATGAGAGGCCACAATTCACCGGTGATGAATTTAGTGTGCAAGCGCCAGCTGTGCCGGCTAACAATTTTGAGATTAAGGCGAGCACAATTGGAATGATACAGAATTCAGTTCAATTTGATGGACTAGCTGATGATGACCCACATGCCCACCTTTCTCGCTTCCTTCAAATTTGCTCAACTTTCAAAATCAATTCGGTATCAAATGATGCTATAAGGCTGAGATTGTTTCCATTTAGTCTGAGGGGAGCAGCATACCGATGGCTCACATCTTTGGCTCCCCGATCCATCACCACCTGGAAGGACATGGTGGAGAAATTCCTTGCTAGATATTTTCCACCAAGTAAGGCTGCGAGACTGAGACAAGAGATATCATCCTTTCGGCAGGAGATTCAGAAACACTTTTTGAGGCCCACGAGAGGTTCAAGGACTTGTTGCGCAAATGCCCTCACCATGGATTCCAGTCTTGGATGAGAGTGCAGATGTTCTGCAATGGCCTAAATTACTCAACAAGGCAATTGATTGATGCTGCAACAGGTGCCTCCCTTAGCAACAAACTACCTGAAGAAGCTGAAGCCCTAATTGAAAACATGGCAAGTAATGAGTGCCACTGGAGTACTCGATAGAAGTCCCCACGGGCTGCAGGTTTATATGAGGTGAATGAGAACACTGCATTGGCCGCTAAAGTGGAAGCCCTGACAAAGAAGGTTGAACAACTGATGTTGGGATCTAGTTCCACTCCTACGGCCGTGATGACATGTGACACGTGTGGTGTGGGGCATGCAACTTCACAATGTCCAATATTTATCGCCCCATCTGCACCTATGGAGACTGTGGATTATGTCGGTGGTGGACCAAGAGGGCCGGGGAACCAATATGGCAACACCTACAATCAGGGGTGGAGGAATCACCCAAACATGTCATGGAGCCAAGGGCAAGCACAACAGAGACCCCCGCCACCTCAAGCAAACCAATACCAAGCACCTGTGCAACAGGAAAGAAAGTACACCACGGAGGATGTGTTAGCTAAATTCATGATCAATACTGAAGCGAGGTTTCAGGGTGTAGAAAAAAAGCTAGATGAGTTTGGTACTGTATTGAGGAATGTACAGGCCTCCATCCAGTCACTTGAGAACCAGGTTGGGCAGCTTGCCAGGGCCCAATCTGACCGACCCTCGTACAGTCTACCAAGTAATACGGAGAGTAATCCGAGGAAGCACTTAAAGGCTGTCACATTGAGGAGTGGAAGACAGTTAGAGGCAAGGGCTGAGGGGAGCCCAAGTGTCTCCAATGATAGTGTAGCTATCCAGGAAGACCCTGTTCTGAGCAAGGATACTAGTGAAGAGAATAAGAGCAAGCAAAGAAAAGGTACCCCAATTTGTCATGCCCCAAAAGGAAATGAATACAAGCCCGTTGTGCCTTACCCATCAAGACTGAAACATGACAAGGATGATGCCGAGTTTAAAAAATTTTTGAACATATTTAAGCAACTTCATATCAACATCCCATTGGTTGAAGCCCTATCTCAAATGCCCAAGTACGCTAAGTTTATGAAGAACCTCATCACGAACAAAAGAAAATTGGAAGAACTTGATTCTGTGACATTGTCCGGGAACTGCTCTGCATTGATTCAGAAGAAGCTACTGAAGAAACTCACCGACCCCGGTAGTTTCATAATCCCTTGTGTACTTGGTGAGGGATTACAAGAGAATGCCTTGGTGGATTCGGGGGCAAGCATAAATGTAATGCCGTATAAGTTGTTTCTGAAGCTAGGGTTGGAAGATTTGAGGCCAACACGTATGACCCTACAGCTTGTCGACCGTTCAGTTCGAAGACCACGAGGTGTAGTTGAGGATGTTCTTGTGAAGGTCGACAAACTCATCATTTCGGTGGACTTTGTTATATTAGATATGGACGATGATGTGGAGGTCCCCATAATTCTTGGACGCTCTTTCCTTAATACTTCCGGTGCTTTAATTGATGTTAAGGGCGATAAGATGACTCTAAGAGTGGGGGATGAACAAGTGATCATCATCCTCCCCGATGCAATGAGGCACACACTCGACCATGATAATAGTTTATATTTCATGGATAAATGACACGACCCCTTGCGTGTATCCCGCAAGTGCACGGGTTTGTCGAAGTAATAAAATTTACCCCAGTGAGTGGATAGTCGAATCCACAGGAAATAGGGAGTTAGAATACGAGATTTCACTTTTTAAGCTATGTGGAGTATGGAAAAGTAACAATATAATCAATGAGTGACTTATGGAAGCAATTATAATAAAAGACAAGAAATTGAATAGAAAGATGGAAGATGAGAAAGTGCAAGTAAAAGAGGATCAAGCAATGGGTGAAGTGGGGTATCCGGACAAGCTACCTCTAGGATCTATGCTTCTAGTGCAAGACTATGCTATTATACTTCCCTATTGATGTTAATTGAGTCAAGGAAATCCTTAGAGTCATGGTCCCAAACCTAAGGACAACCGTGACTAACCCCATCATTATGCCCCGGTATTACGATTCACATCGACCCTTCACTCTATCACTTGCATGACTAAGCCTCAGGGGAGTATATCTACCTAAACCTCACACTACGCAGGATTGCATTAAGTTCTAGGGACTCCTAGTGGTAAAACCTGTTCCTATGTGTAGTTCTAACCCTTTGGTCCAGGTGGAAGAACCCTAATCTTGATTAAGCCACAGTGCATAGGATTCACTTTGACCCTTCACTCTATTACTCGCGTAACTAAGCCTCAGGGGAGTTTATCTACCTAGCACTTCATTCTATCTCGACCGCTAAGAAATTAAGGAAATGGAGATACGGAGAAACCACATCGGAGGGGAAAGGGGACGCTCCGCTACCCCACGACTCACCCTTTCAACCCTCTTCAATCTTAAAGAGTCTAATCCTATAGGAGCTGCCACACCTCCAAAGGACAACCTAGATTGTTCTCAAACCTAGTGTCACATCTAAGGGAAAACAATATCAAAATGAAATCAAGATTGAAACTCAATTTTTATTCATCAATAATGGAAAAGCATAATAACAATGTCAAAGAAGCATAATAACCCTAGAGTTTACAAGTCCGAATACCCACAAGGGGTTTAGCTCCTCATGGAGCTATACTTGTTCATCAAAATATGAAAGAAAGCACAAAGTAAAGACATCGATGAAAACGCCCTTGCGTATGGTGTGGCCGTGGTCTTGTGCGGCCGCCAGACGTCGGTGACGATGCCGATGACGCGCCCTAAACCTCCACGAAATCCTCTCCAAAACCCTAGCCACACTCTCTAGAAGTTAGGGAGAAGGATAGGTCAAAAGATATTTTAAAAGTCTCCAAAATTGCTCTTTATATTGTTGATTGCGGCTTTAAAAATCGGACTTATCGTGACTTCACACGGCCGTGTGGAATTTCCACACGCCCATGTGAATTCTCTGGAATTCTGAATTTCGGCCGAAGATGAACAGTAGCTTCCTACAGTAATTGTCCCGAAATGCTCCCGAATTCGTCGTTCTTCATCGAGGCTGTTGAATTTGGCACACACAATCAACGGTAGATCGTGCCGATTGCTTCAAATCTCTTAACTTGGTGAAGTTCTCCTTGTTAGCACGAGCTAGACTTATTGTGAATGTGACTGCCTTTGTGCCCCTCCAAAGGAGGTTGGCACACACTCACAAGTCTATACTCATGCCGTGCTCCTTGCTTAGTCCAAGAATCTTCCAAACAATGGCGAACACGATCTAATTTCGTTCCTTTCCTTCACATTATCTTCACAACCCTACAATGCACAAAAGTAAACAAATGCACAATTTTTAGTGATAAAATCTTATTAAATTAATGCTCATTGCAAGATAATAACACTTCGCATTACTATAACACGAGCACTTATCGAATCCCCCACACTTAAGCTTTTGCTTGTCCTCAAGCAAAATAGAACGTGAAAGTACTTGGGAAGAACAATTGAAAGTGCTCGCCCTTAGCTTCACCCAAAGTATGCAAAGTAGGCATTTTATAAGTAAGGGGAAATCAAAACATTGCATAAGGTTACCAATGCTCTAGCTAAAAACTCGAATCAAAAAGGATAAAAACTCGAAAATGTGTTAGTGTGTGCGATTTCACTCAAGAGAACCAATGGGTACTCCTCAAACTTTTGTTAGAAAGGACTTATTTATATACAAAAACAAAACTAAAATAGAAAAGGAAGTAGTAGCTTCACAAATCCTTGAAGCTAGCTGATAAACACCTAAATGTACGTATTTTTCTTATATGTCTTCATATAAATGGAGTATTTTTGTATGTGTGGATGCTCGTTTTCGGTCTAAATTGGTTTATTTCGTGTTACAGGTACAAAAGTCACCATGGGGAGCTCGACAACATGATGTAAGGAGAAATTTGCAAGGAAAACACTATTTTCGAGCCCCGGTACTGTAGCACACTGTAGCAACCTCTGTAGCACGAAGACTTGAAGAACGGCTTGGTCAGGAGATTCATGCGGGCGCATAGCAGGCCGTATATGCACTGTAGCAGCTTTACTGTAGTAGGGGTTACTGTAGCGCACTATGGCAACTTACGCGATTTTCGGGATTTCTCGAAAACTTTCTCTCCCCGCATGCGGGGCCGCATGGGAGGCTGCATAGCTCGCTGGAATGTGTTTTAAAGAGGATTAGGGCATTTTTCTTAGGGTCTTTTGGCCACCTCTTCTCCTCCATCATCTTCTGGGACATCAAGGCTGCGGGAGAAGGTATTTCTGAGGAGCAAATCGAAGGGAGAGGAAGATCACACTCTAGGGAAAGCATCTAGGAGTTCGTTGGCTTTGATCCACCGGATTCCCATCACCATCTTCTTCTAGTCTTCATCTTAGGGGAGTTGTTATGAGCTTTATCTTCTATTTCTTGTTTTGTATACATTCTTCTTTGTTGATGATGAACTAGACTCCCAAGGTCACCGGGCATCCGGTGAACCTTGGGATGAACTTACTTGTATGAATACTTGATTTACATGTATGGTATTTGTGTGGTTTATGGTTCAAGCTTAGTGCACTTTGATGTATTGGTATGCATGAGAACTCTGTGTATCGATTTCTAGGTTATACTAGGTTGCGTGACCATCGCCTTAGTATTAGACACACCAAGTTTGGAAGTGATACATGTACGAATAAGCCGTGACCATCGGGTATTTGTACCCCTCCAACCATTAAGGTTGAGCCTAGATGTGTGTTTGACCTTAATTAGGGATTTCCATAGGCCCATTGCAATCGTGTGAGGATTTGGGCGGAAGTGATTCCGTATTCCAATACTTATACCGGATTAGGGGTTATCACCGTGACCATCGGGGTGACCTACCTTTGGATGTCTCTTGGCCTAACCACCCTTGCCTGTGTAATTCGAGTATCCTTCTAGCTTTAGTAGTCCCGAGGTGATCCTCGCTCGGGGACCTCGAACTTTCATTGTTACTTGCTTCCTTAGAATGCTATTGTGGTGAGCCTTAGTCCACTTGTTTATAGTTTTCTCTTTGTTACTCTTCTTATCTTACTTTTATCATATAATTGCTAGGTTAGGAAATAGATGAAGGGGAAGTAATAGTAGTTCCTTGGCCCTTGGGAATACGACCCCCTCGTGCTTGCGCGAGGGGTATTACTTGGTGACCAGTGCGCTTGCGGTTAAGTCAGCAAGTTTTTGGCGCCGTTGCCGGGGACCTCACATGGAATACTAGGAAAACCTGTAGTCTATTGCTCTAGCCACTTTGTTTTTTTTTCTTGTTGTACATACTTTTTTGCTATCTATTTTGTTTGTTTAGTTTTTCTTTGTTTCACTTTGTGTTTTCTTTCTTTTTTGTGCGAGGTACACTATTCTTGACAAATGCAAGCTCAAAATTGCCCTCCAAGTCCTAACCATGGAGCATCGCAAGAAAGGAGATATAATACTGAGGATGTTTTGGCACGATTCATGGTCGCCACGGAGTTAAAATTTCAGAGAATAGACAGAAGGTTTGATGAATTTGGCACCGTATTGAGAAATGTCCAAGCCTCTATTCATTCTCTTGAGAGTCAGGTTGCACATCTTGCTAGGGCCCAATCTGAACAATACTCGGCCCTTGATGCCAAATATGAAGCTAGATTTAAGGCCATCCATGCCACACTTTCGGATGTGCAAGCTTCTCTTCACAAGCTTGAGAGCCGGGTTGACCAACAATGTCGTGAACCAACAATGGAATGCCTAACTACAACCTATAATGAAATGGGAGAGAACTTTGGTATATTGGAGATTGGAGGAGTTGAAAGAGCACCATTGATAGCACTTGAGCAAGCCATTTGCATAAAAGCTAACAAGAAAACCAAGCACAAGAAAGAATTATTTGGGACAAAAGAAATTGTGGGTTGGGGGTTGAAGCCATCCAATGACCCACCTATGCCGAGAATAGACACGTCCTAACCAAAACTATTTCCTTGGAGGCCCAAACAATTCTTGTGGGTAATTAAAGGAAAATTGATATTGGTTGAAGAAGGAGATGTGGGTAGGAGGTTCACACCCCCCAAGGACCCACCCATGCCAAGCTTGATATTTTTTCAACCTTACTTATTCTCTTGGAGGCCAAAACAAGCTTTGTGGATGCTTCAAGGAAATTCAGCCGGAAACAAAGAAGAAGAGGGGAGGAGGTTCAAGCCATCTGTGGATTCGCCCAAGTTTAAGTTGCACAACTCCCGGTACAAGCTTTTTCCATGGAGGCCAAAAGGTAGCTCATGCTTAGCCTCCAAATTTGCTTCATCCCGGAAGGTATGTTTCATATTCCTTGGTAGTTCTTATGCAACCTCTTGCCGGGATGAACACACCGTTTTCAAGCCTCCTTAGGTAAGAAAAAGGTACGTCGAGCTAATGACGTTAAACAAGCGCTTCTTGGGAGGCAACCCAAGCATTAAAATTCATAACATGTGTGTCTTCGTATTTTGTTGTGTTTGTTTGCTTGAGTGTTCTTTGTTTTCAAGTGTGTGATTGTAGTTAGTTAGTCGTTTTTCATAATTTATTTACTTGTCTTTGTTCATGATTCTTGTGGGCTCTTTGTGTTATCATTCATCTTCATGCGTCAATTATCATGTTTTGGGTGTTGTGGGTAATTTCGGCTTTGTTCTCATGTGATTTTTGAGTGCTAGGATGAGTACAAGGTTTTGTCGGGTTGGTTTTTGAGCATTTTTAGTGCATGGGGTTCTTTAGCCATCCATGCGGCCTGTTATGCGCCCGCATAGCAGGCCTCATGAAAAATCCCGAGACTAGTGCGGCCTGCTATGCGGCCGCACAAGACCCCGCATGACCCTCGGGCAGAACTTTAAGTTTGGTACTTCTTCACCATTTTTGTCATATCTCTCTCGTTTCTCATCCGTTTTCCTTCATTCTTTCACCATTGTTCTCCATTTTTCTTCCTCTACACGAATATCCTACTTCCAAGGACTTAATTTGCATGATTTATTGGGAGTTTTGCCATCATCTTCACCGACTTTCCTAGGTACCTTTTTCTAAACCATAGTTGTGAGCATGATTGCTACTTCTTCCTTTCTCCTATTTTTTATGTTGAATGGATGATAATGTTGTGGGAGTTTGGTTGTTTGTTGTTTTGTGGGTTTTTGGAGTAATTTGAAAGCTTTGTAAAAATGTTTTGCTCCATGTACAAGAGAAGCTCTTGCAAAAAAATTTTTGGGAATCACTGTAGCACTTCTTGAACAAATTCATATCCCATCATGAGAAACCATTTCTTCTCTTGTATTTGTCCTGATTTTGTAGCATCCTTGTATACTCTTATTCCCCACAACACTTGCATTAAAGAAAATTGGACTTCATGGTTTTGATTGCACAAAGGACTTTCTTGGATCATTTCTTGTTTAGTTGTTCTTGTGATGTTAGTTGTTTGTTTATTTGTGTGTTTTATTTTCTTTGTGTGTGATGAATGCCTTGAATTGATGTTCTTTTCTACCTTGCAGGGTGGAATTTGGACATCAAGTGCACTTCCCATCTCCTATATCGACCATTAAGCTTTGGTGGTCACCCCGATCTCATGGACTTCAAGAACAATGTTTTGAGACTCGGGGAAGTTCACAAAACCCTCCTACTATGTTTTTATTGTCTATATTGTTGCATTTAATTGCTTAGGCACATTGAGGGCAATGTGCATCTTTAAGTGGGGGGTGGACTTGGATTTTCGTGAACTTTGAAATTTCTTTGCAATTGCGTGCTTGCTCTACCTATGATAGCAATGATACCTAGTTTAGGACTTCCTAGCATGAAGGGTTGACAGTTATGAGTTGTATTTCATTATTGTGCCTAAATGATGTCCTACTTTACCTTTAGTGCACTGGCAGACTTTTACACTTGTACTTCCACCTCATACACCCCAACTAACCCATTACAATGTTTTCGGCATTAAATTGTTAAAGTCTACCTTCAATGCCTTTTTAAGAGCTTTTGAGGTCCTTTGATGTTTTCTTTGGCCTCAAGTGAGTTCATTTAATAGGTTTTATACCGGGGGATACGAGATACAAATTTAAAAAAAAAAAAAAAGTGGAGTCTATGACAGTATTCCTCTCCTATTATTACAGCATGAATGCGTCTATGTGGGCTGTAATCAAGTAGGATGGGTGGCTCTTGTGCCTGGCCAGCATGTGCATCCGTCTGAAAGATTTTTGTGCAGTCTACGTTAGTCGGACTCAGAAAAAAAAATGTATATATGTAAGTAAAGAATAAAGTATCGTTTCTGTATCCCTTGGAGCCTGTTGCACAACCACTTGAGAGCCAAAGTTTATTCAGGACCCGAAGGACTTTTAACTGGGTATTGAGGGTGCCTTTAACAGGTTAATGCCGACTTCAATGTATGTGGAGTGATTGGACACCTTTGGGTGATCCATGGTATACAGGTTGAGGTTGGAAGTCAGCACACACTCACTAGTGCACTTTAAATGAAACAGGACTATCTTTACTCAGTTGCCAATAGGACGACTCGTTATCTGTCTTTCCTTCTATCTATGCTTGCGGGGTTCTTTACTCTTAAGCTTGAGGTCGTACATTTAGCTACTTGCGGGGTTCTTCATGTTAGTTTGCTTGGGGGCAAGCAAACGCTTAGGTGTGGGGATGTTTCATAAACACCTAAATGTACGTATTTTTCTTGTATGTATATAAATGGAGTTGATAAGTGTCTAAATGTATGCATTTTAGTACACGTATTTGTTGCACTTTGCATGTATTTTATGACATTTTGATGCCCGATTTATGCTTAATCGAGTATTACTTTCTTTGTAGGGCATGTAGAAGCCATGGAGAACATGAAGACATAATTTGGGCACAAAAGAGAAGAAAAACTGGGGTCCCGGTACTGTAGCAGATCTACTGTAGATGAAGAACTGTAGCATACATACTGTAGCAGCTGGTGGGCCTTCGGGCAAGAAAACCATAAGAATTTTCCATGACCCTCACGGGCCCGTCTGCTACCCCGTGAGGCACTTCCAGAGATTTCAACATTATCCTCACTGCCCAGTCTGCGACCCAGTAATGACTTTCCAGAGATTTTTGCCTATCCTTCACTACCCAGTTAACTACCCAGTTAACCACCTAGTTAACTACCCAGTGAGGCTCGGGATTTGGGGTTTTCTTGATCCAATCTACATCCATACGGCCCCCTTCACGGCCCGTATGCTTCGGGGGTATAAATTGGGAGTTCTAGGGCTAAAGAAGAGACCTTTGGCCGGCACATCAAAGAGGAGAACGAAGATACCTTTGAGAAGACGACGATTTGGAGCCAAAGAAGGAGGCAAGAGCATCATCAACAAGGGGAGAGCTTCACCATCAAGGAAGCAAGGTGCCAAGCTGAGGGGAAGCGCCATTCGGCAACTCTTTGGGCGAGGGAAGCGTCATTCGGCCGGACCTCCACCTTCTTCTTCATCATTTCATCTAGGGAGTGTCATTTATGAGCTTTTTATGTGATTTGCTTTACTTTGTTGTTATGGTTTGTATGATGGCACACTAGACCCCCAAGGCCACCAGATGTCGGTGAACCTTGGGGAGTTCATCATGTATTTTGGATAATTTGAACTTAATATCATGTTTGGGTTGATTTATGAATTTGTTCATTGTATTTCATGCCTAGAGCTACTTGAAGGAGAAATCCGTAGTTCTTTATTGAGTTGTACACGTAGACGTGACCTACTCGCGTGTATTAGATCTTTCATGAACAAATAGGGGTTTCTTGTATTGGTATTGCCGAGAAATTGGGTATCAATAGCCCTCCGATCTATAAGGGTAAACTAGGGTTTAGGGTACCCTTATTTTGGGATCTCCTTGTACTTAATGCAATCGTAGGAATGCCGGTTAGGAAGAAATTCCACTAGGTATTCGTATGGGATTAGGGCTCAATCACCGAGAAATTGGGGTTGATCTAATCTTGAGATCCTTCGGTCTAAATCACCCGAACCATCTTTTTAGTGTTCATCCATGTTTCATGATGACCCCTCAAGGGGATCCGCATCCATAGGCCTTCACACATCACTGTAGCACTTGCAACCGTTTGTTTGACTTTTAATTTGTTTATACATATTGTTCTTGTTAGAATACCACAATCATGCTTGAGATGTTAGGTTAGAAAATAGGTGATGAAGGAGTAATAGTAGACCCTTAGCCCCGTGGAATACGATCCTCGTGCTTTTGCACTAGGTATTACTTGGCGACCCCGTACACTTGCGGGATTCCTCTACCAAGTTTTTGGCGCCGTTGCCGGGGACATTTAAGGGATTCTAGGAAACTTCTAGCTTATTGCTCTAGCCATTTTCTTATTGTTTCTTTTCTTTTGTTTTATTTTCATTTCCTTTGAGTTTAATTTGTTCTATCTTTTTTGATTTGTGCAAGGTACTGTGTATGACACGTGGAAATCCGGCGGACTTAGTTGAGCCGGATAGTGAAATTGAGAGGACCTTGCATCGTAGGAGAAGAGAAATTCCTGAAAGCTCAAGTGTGCAAGACATTTTGGTTGAGGATCTATCATCATCCGTCATGGCCGAGGAGAGACGAACATTGTCCGAATTTGAAAGGCCACAATTTACGGGTGAACAATTCAGTGTCCATGCACCTACTATTGCAACCCATAATTTCGAAATCAAAGCAAGCACAATTGGCATGATCCAGAATTCAGTCCAGTTTAATGGTCTCATGAATGAAGATGCACACGATCACTTTTCCCGTTTCCTCCAAATTTGTTCTACATTCAAGATAAATGGGGTAACGGATGATGCTATCCGATTGCGACTTTCCCATTCAGTCTTAGGGACGCGGCATACCGATGGCTCACATCTCTACCACCGGGTTCAATCAAGACATGGAAAGACATGGTCGAGAAATTTCTTGGGAGATACTTTCCTCCTAGCAAAGCGGCAAGGTTAAGGCAAGAAATTTCATCCTTTAAGCAAGGAGAGTCTGAAAGTTTATTTGAAGCTTATGAGAGATTCAAGGACCTCCTTCGAAGATGCCCTCACCACGGGTTTGCTTCATGGATGCGGATACAAATCATCTACAATGGGCTGAATTATGCCACCCGCCAACTCATTGATGCCGCGGCGGGTGGGTCACTTAGCAACAAGTGCCCTGATGAGGCCGAGCAACTACTTGAATCCATGGCAAGTAATGAATCTCATTGGCCCTCGAGAGGAACACCACAAAAGGGGGCCGGGATATATGAAATCAATGCCAATGATGCTCTCACCGCAAAGGTTGACTTGTTGTCTAGGAAGCTAGACACGCTCTTGGGTAGCAGTTCAAAGTCTGAAACAGTGATGAGTTGTAGCACTTGTGGTGGTGGACATGGGGCCGCCCAATGTCCTATTGCTAGCTCCTCCGTCGCACCCATTGAGACTATTGACTACATCGGGGGCCCAAGGCCGCAAGGAAATCCGTACAGCTCTACCTACAATCCGGGGTGGAAATACCACCCTAACTTCTCTTGGAATCAAGGACAACAACAAAAGGGTGGCCCCCCTCAGAATCCTCAAGCACAACCACCTTTGCAAGAGAAGAGGTTTACCACCGAAGATGTACTTGCCAAGTTCATGATTGGCACCGAATCAAGATTTAACAGTGTGAATTCTCAACTCAATGACTTTGGGTCCATTTTGAGAAATCTTCAAGCCTCGGTGCAATCTCTTGAGCATCAAGTGGGGCAACTTGCCAAGGCAAATGCAGAATGACATTCAGGAAGTCTTCCTAGCAACACTGAAGAGAACCCAAGGGAGCACTTGAAGGCCATTGCCCTTAGAAGTGGAAAGCAAGTGGAGACAAGGGTCGAAATTGACCCAAGTGTCAAGGAAGCCGGGATAACCCTTGTGGAAGATCCCAAATCTGTTGAAGAAATTGTTAAGAAGGATGATCGGGAAGGAAACAAAGAATCTCATCTTCGGGGAAAATCAAATCCACCCGAGTACAAGCCTCCAATTCCCTATCCGGCTAGATTGAAACAAGACAAGGAGGATGTGCAGTTTAGAAAATTCATCAACATCTTCAAACAACTCCACCTCAACATCCCGATCGTTGAAGCTTTAACGCAAATGCCCAAGTATGCCAAGTTTCTGAAGGAGCTCCTCACCAATAAAAGAAAATTAGAAGAGGAAGGCACCATGGCACTCTCGGGAAATTGTTCGGCTATTTTAGAAAAGAAGCTCCCACAAAAATTGAGAGATCCGGGAAGTTTTATAATTCCTTGCTTGCTTGAAGGAGGAGTTCAAGAAAATGCATTAGCGGATTCGGGGGCAAGCATCAACGTCATACCCTACACCATGTATTTGAAGCTTGGCTTGGATGAGCTTAAACCCACAAGGATGACTTTACAATTGGCGGATCGATCAACAAGAAAACCTCGTGGGATTGTGGAGGACGTGATTGTTCGAGTTGATAAATTGGTCTTTCCCGTGGATTTTGTTATCATGGATATTGATGAAGATGTGGAGACACCGTTAATTCTTGGTCGGCCATTCTTAAGTACCTCGGGTGCCCTAATTGATCTCAAGGGAGGAAAACTAACACTTAGGGTTGGAGAGGAGGAAGCAGTGTACACATTGCCGGCGGCCATGAAGCACTCTCTTGACCATGATGACAAACTTTATTTTATTGATGAAACTGACCTCTTGATTTCTGATTGTGTGCAGGAGGTATTGTCGTTGAATCCCTTGGACGAATATTTGAAAGAGCTAGGGGATGAAGAACAACAAGGAGAAGCCCACTCCCCCCCTCCAAATAACAACCTAAAGCAACCAAAGGAGAAGGCAATATGCACCAATGCCAATGAAAAGGAGAAAAAGGAATCAATGTTGAAGACAATTTGGAGGGAAGTACGAGGGCAAAGAAAGAAAGGTACCAACCCCGGTCGTTCAAAATCTCATGGAGGGAAGGTAAAATTTGAACCCCTTTTTGATCATGAAAAAGTTGATGTCTATTCGTTGATGTCTTTGAACTTGCCCGGTAACAATGTTGTTTCAAGCTTAACCGGGGGTAACTTCAAGCTCTTTGAACCGCCATGAGGTAAGAAAAAAGGTACGTCAGGCTCGTGACGTTAAACAAGCGCTTCTTGGGAGGCAACCCAAGCATTCGGGGGTCTTTAGTTCACTTTTCGTATTTTGGATGTTCATCTTATTGTTGTAGTTGCCGTTTTTCTTTACTAGCTTTGAAATTGAATAAGTCCATGCTAGCTATTTTCTTGTCATCTTGAGAGTGGTGTAATCATTTTATTTGTTGAGTGTTGCTTGTTTTTGTTGTCATTTTGTGCATTAGATCGATCTGTTTCATGTTTCTTTCAAGTTGGAGGTGTTCTATAATGTTTCAATGTTATCCTTAACCATTTGGAGAAGCAAAATTTCAATCTTTGAGTGATTTCCAGGTCCTCACGGCCTCAAGGGGCCGTAAGATGGGCCGTCTGCCCTACACCCAAGAGACTTGCCTATGGCTCACGGCCTCCCTCACGGCCTACTTGGGGCCGTCTACCCAACAAACAGAGCATTTGGCCTAGGCCTCACGGCCTCCCTCACCCCGTGAGAGACCCCGTGAGGCACGGGTTATATCTCGGGCTGAACTCTAAATTGGGTACCTCTCCACCGTTTTCTTCATATCTCTTTCATTTCTCATCCGTTTTCCCTCATTCTTTCACCGTTTTTCTCCATTTTTTCTTCCTCTACACGAATCTCCTACTTTCAAGGACTTAAATTGCATTATTTATTGGGAGTTTTGTCATCATTTTCACCGATCTTCCAAGGTACCCCTTTCTAAGCCCTAGGTGTTGGGCATGCATGTTTACTCTTCCTCTCCCCTATTTTTCAAGTTGAATGGATGCCAATGTTGTGGGACATTGGTTGTTTGTTGTTTTTGTGGGTTTTTAGAGTGATTTGAAAGCTTTGTAAAAAAATTTTATGCTCCATGTACAAGGGAAGCTCTTGCAAAATTTTTTTGGGAGCTACTGTAGCAATTCTTGAATTCTTTCACACTCCTCCATGAGTACCCTTGATTTTGTTGTATTTGGGCCTATTATTGTATCATCTTTGTTATCCAATAGCAACACTTGCAATATGAGTGAATTGGACATCATGATATTGAATGAACATGGATTTGCTTGGATGATGTTTTTGTTCCATTGTTTTTCTTTTGTTAGTTGTTTGTTGTGTTTGTGTTTATTCTTGTTATGTTCTTTTTGTGTTTGGTTTTAGTTTTTGCTTGATTACTCCCTGTCCCTCCTTTCTAAATTTCTTGGAATGATGATGTGCCCTTTTTGCCTTGCAGGGTATTGAGGGTAGTTTGGTGAGCCTCCCCACATTTTGTGGAAGCCGGGCCCGACATATAGAGCTTGTTGTACATTTGGTCGGGTCACATCTCGCTATTTATACAAGACAAACCGGGGAAGCTCGTTTCCACCCTCCTCTATTGTTCTTATTGAATATATTTCATCGTTATCCATGACTAGTGTACATTGAGGGCAATGTACAACACTAAGTGTGGGGATGGGTGTATTACATGTTTAGGGCCATATTTGCATGCTAGTGTTATCAATGATGGTTTTGTTTCATTCTTGTGAAATTCTTTTAGCATGGATTAATGATTGATGTGAGTTACATATTCTTTGTGCCCTATTGAATCATGTTTCACCTCTAGTATTGTCTTGTGCACTGAATTTTTTGTTGATGCCCTAGGAATAGCCAACTTGACTACTTTAACTCTCTTGTATGCTTAACACACAACCTTGAGTACTTGGCTTAGAAGACTAAGTTCTATCCTTCAATGAACTCTTAAGAACTTCTATGCCTTGTTGAGCTAGTCCTAGTTTTGTGACTTGTAGTGCAGTCTAAAGACATGATCTAGGGTGAAAAAAAAAAAAATATATATATATATATATATATATATATATATGAGTCTATGTCAGTATTCCTCTGCTAAGGAAGCATGAATGCGTCTATGTAGACTGTAATCGAATAGTTGGGTGGCTCTTGATCCAATCTACATCCATACGGCCCCCTTCACGGCCCGTATGCTTCGGGGGTATAAATTGGGAGTTCTAGGGCTAAAGAAGAGACCTTTGGCCGGCACATCAAAGAGGAGAACGAAGATACCTTTGAGAAGACGACGATTTGGAGCCAAAGAAGGAGGTAAGAGCATCATCAACAAGGGGAGAGCTTCACCATCAAGGAAGCAAGGTGCCAAGCCGAGGGGAAGCGCCATTCGGCAACTCTTTGGGCGAGGGAAGCGTCATTCGGCCGGACCTCCACCTTCTTCTTCATCATTTCATCTAGGGAGTGTCATTTATGAGCTTTTTATGTGATTTGCTTTACTTTGTTGTTATGGTTTGTATGATGGCACACTAGACCCCCAAGGCCACCAGATGTCGGTGAACCTTGGGGAGTTCATCATGTATTTTGGATGATTTGCACTTAATATCATGTTTGGGTTGATTTATGAATTTGTTCATTGTATTTCATGCCTAGAGCTACTTGAAGGAGAAATCCCTAGTTCTTTATTGAGTTGTACACGTAGACGTGACCTACTCGCGTGTATTAGATCTTTCATGAACAAATAGGGGTTTCTTGTATTGGTATTGCCGAGAAATTGGGTATCAATAGCCCTCCGATCTATAAGGGTAAACTAGGGTTTAGGGTACCCTTATTTTGGGATCTCCTTGTACTTAATGCAATCGTAGGAATGCCGGTTAGGAAGAAATTCCACTAGGTATTCGTATGGGATTAGGGCTCAATCACCGAGAAATTGGGCTTGATCTAATCTTGAGATCCTTCGGTCTAAATCACCCAAACCATCTTTTTAGTGTTCATCCATGTTTCATGATGACCCCTCAAGGGGATCCGCATCCATAATCCTTCACACATCACTGTAGCACTTGCAACCGTTTGTTTGACTTTTAATTTGTTTATACATATTGTTCTTGTTAGAATACCACAATCATGCTTGAGATGTTAGGTTAGAAAATAGGTGATGAAGGAGTAATAGTAGACCCTTAGCCCCGTGGAATACGATCCTCGTGCTTTTGCACTAGGTATTACTTGGCGACCCCGTACACTTGCGGGATTCCTCTACCAGGAGTATTTTTGTATGTGTGGATGCCCGTTTTCGGTCTAAATTGGTTTATTTCGTGTTACAGGTACAAAAGTCACCATGGGGAGCTCGACAACATGATTTAAGGAGAAATTGGCAAGGAAAACACTATTTTTGAGCCCTGGTACTGTAGCACACTGTAGCAACCTCTGTAGCACGAAGACTTGAAGAACGGCTTGGTCAGGAGATTCATGCGGGCTACCATACGGGTGCATAGCAGGCCGAATATGCACTGTAGCAGGGTTACTGTAGCGCACTGCAGCAACTTACGCGATTTTCGGGATTTCTCGGAAACTTTCTCTCCCCGCATGAGGGGCCGCATGGGAGGCCCCATAGCTCGCTGGAATGTGTTTTTAAAGAGGATTAGGGCATTTTTCTTAGGGTCTTTTGGCCACCTCTTCTCCTCCATCATCTTCTGGGACATCAAGGCTGCGGGAGAAGGCATTTCTGAGGAGCAAATCGAAGGGAGAGGAAGATCACACTCAAGGGAAAGCATCTAGGAGTTCGTTGGCTTTGATCCGCCGGATTCCCATCACCATCTTCTTCTAGTCTTCATCTTAAGGGAGTTGTTATGAGCTTTATCTTGTATTTCTTGTTTTGTATTGATGAAGTGTGATCCCGCAAGTGCACGGGTCGTCAAGTAATACCCTGTGCGTGACACAGGGGTCGTATTCCCTGGGGCCCGAGAAGCTACCCTTACTTCCTTATTACAATATTGTTTGACCGATACGATTCAAAAGAGTGAATATGATGCAAAGAAGTTAAAGAAGTAAATAACCAAAGCAAACATACGAGGGCAAGATACGGGGTAGAAATAGGGCTAGGAGTGGTCACGGATGAGGATTCCCTTAGGGGCTACTAAAGTGAGTAGGAGGGCTTGGACTAACATGCAAGTGGCTAATTGGACCGAGAAAACCCTAGACTAGGTCAACCCGATGGTCACGGAAGTCGACCCCTAATCCGGTACGGGTAATGGATACGGTACGTATACCGCCCAAGATTTCCCCTACGATTGCAAAGGGTGAAGTGGTTTTCTCAAACTAGGGTTACAATACAAAAGAGTACTCAACCCTAGGAGTGGAGGGGTACAAATACCCGATGGTCACGGCGTATTTATACATATTTCCCTTCCAAGTTTGGTGAGTCTAACACTAGGGCAATGGTCATGCAACCTAGCATTTCCTAAGTCTTTTGATACATAGAGTTCTCATACATACCAAGCATGTAAAACACCAAACAATGGATCACAAACAAGCCACAAACAATGTATAGAACAAGATCATCCAAAACATCACAAGTTCACCCCCAAGGTTCACCTACATCCGGTGACCTTGGGGTTTAAGTGCTCATGTTCACTAAATACAACAATAAATGCATAGAAACAAACGACAAAGGCATGAGAAGGACTCCCTCAAAGGATGAAGGCCGGTGAAGTTCCAAAAACGCCACTCCAAGGGGTGGCTTCCCTAGTCTTCAACCTCCAAATGAAAGCCCTAGGATGAAGGATCTTCCCAAAACCTTGCTCTCCTTGCCAAATCCTTGCCTAGATCGCCCTCCAAGAGCTTCTTCTTCCTCAATTCGAAGGTGGTGGTGAGAGGCCCTAAGAAGAACTCCAAGATCTCCTTCAAAACCCAAGTAGAGCCCCTTTAAATGATGAGTTCGGGCAAGCTCACGGGTGGCCTCACGGTCCATATACGGCCCGTGAGGGAGCCTGTAATACGGGCTGCAAGAAACCGCAAAGATGTGATTTTTGCACAGTAACTGCTACAGTAAAACTGCTACAGTAAAGTCCTACAGTGACTGCTCGCGGATGACCTCACGGCCGTGAGCTTGCCCGTGAGGATTCCCAGACTTAGAATTTTCTTCAAATCTTCGTGCTTCAGGCTGCTACAGTATTGCTACAGTCAGGGGAACCCAAAACGACGATTTCGGTGTCAATTTCTTCTCAAATTGCGTCGTTGAGCTCACCTAGGCTTCTTTTGTACCTGAAACACAAAATAAACCAATTTAGACCTAAAAGGGCATCGATTCATCAACAAAATACGAGAAGCATGCGCAAGTGTACGTATAAAATACGTACATTTAGACGTTTATCAGACATCCCCACACCTAAGCGTTTGGTTGTCCCCAAGCAAACAAACATGAAGAACATGGGCAGGAAGATAAACGGCTAAATGTACGACCTCAAGCTCAAAAGTAAAGAACTCCACAGGCACGGATGGACAGAAATCAAGAAGTGAGCTGATCAATGACTAGTCAAGTAATACTAGTTCCATTTCTCCTAGAGTGCCCCGTGAGTGTGTGCTAACTTCCACCTTGACCTCCACACCCTGGATTACCCCAGGATGACAATTCACCCCACGTATAATGAAAGTGACATTAGAATGCTAAAAACATCCTCAATACTCAGATAAAAGTCTTTCGGTTCCTAGATAAAACTTTAGCTCAAAAGTGACTATGCAGTACGCTCCAGGGGATCAAGACATTTTATTACTCTCACATACGCACAAACTTTTTCTGAGTCCGACTAACGTAGACTGCACAAAAATCTTTCAGACGGATGCACATGCTGGCCAGGCACAAGAGCCACCCATCCTACTTGATTACAGTCAACATAGACGCATTCATGCTGTACTAGCAGAGGAATACTGTCATAGACTCCTTTTTTTTTTTTTTTTTTTTACATGTATAGACTATCTTTCAAATCCCCTGGCTAAACCCACTACAGTAGTTCACAAAAAGCTAAAGAAAACAATAAAGGAACACAAAAGCTCTTAAAAGAGTATTGAAAATAGAATTTAACAAATTAATGCCAAAATCATTACAATGGGTTGGTAGGAGTGTACAAGGCGGAAGTAATCGTGTACAGGCATAGGGGGGCGCTAAAGGTGAAATAGAACTACATTCAAGCGCATGTAAAAGTACAGCTCACAACTATCATTCTAACCAAGCCAGGAAATTCTAAACATGTGAATCATAGCTATCATAGGTAATCCAAGCATGCACAATATACAAGTATACTCCAAAAATCCATCCCCACACCTAAAGCTGTACATTGTCCCCAATGTACATAAGTCAGCAGAACAGGGTGGGACAAACATTTTAAGCACAAGTAAATGGAGTAAAAGAAACTTCCCCAACAACTGATGAAGAATGGCATGTGGTCCTCAATGTTGGTGGGGTGAAAGAAAACTGAGGGCGCGGAGTGTGAAACTCAGTAACAATTCTCCTGAAAGCACAAGAAGTATAAATCACAACTCCAGAAATGAAAAATATGAAAGAGAGCAAAATGACAAAAGTCTCAAAACAACCATGAAAAGTTTAGCAGGGCGAAGCCCTAGCTAACTCAAAAGTACAGAGTACAACATGAAAAAGAAAATGCAGTGGAAACAAAGTATCATAGCAAGCATGCAACGCGAGTCAGGGGCCAGAAGGGAATGACGGAGCTGCACAAGTGGTGGCCGCCGAGGTGGTGCCGACTGATGATGATGAACTGCGCAGGAACGCTAAAATGTCGGCGGTAGCGGTCTCAAGGCGGCTCACCGAAGCAGTCAGCATCTGCAGTTGCTCGCAGACCTCTTCTCGGAACGTGTCAAACCTCTCCTCCAATGAATGCTGAGGTGCTCGGGGTGCAGCAACATAGTCCGACTCAGACTCTGATCGAGAATCAGACTCGGTGTCATGAGATGGGCCGGGGTCTGACTGGCGTCGTACTACCCTGTGTGTAGTGCCCCGCCGCTCAACCATACCAATACATACCAAAGTCTGCATGCTGAGTGGGATGACTGCACCCACAACTGTCATGCCCTGGGTTCCCTCAAGAAGATCCATACCCTTGATCATGCGTGTGATGTAGGGCCCAGCGTAAATGGATCCCAGGCGGACAAACTTGCCTTGGTGGGCAAAAACATCGGCGAACAAATGACCCATGTGGAGGGGGTACCACTGTATAATGCTATACAGCATCAATAAGTCCGTGCGCGATACTACCCCGGTAGAATCCAGTCGGCCCCTAATGCTCCTAGTCAGTAAGGCGTGAATGTATCTGTGAGCGGGGTCTTTCAACTGGGAAGCTTTCTTGGTGCGTGACCGGTGAGCAATGGTATTCCAATATGTAGCATTGGTCACGGGGTAAGGGAAGTCCCTACCTAATTCCTTGAATTCCGGCCTTTGGGTGAATGCTTCGGTGTAAAATCCCATGTAAATGCCCAATTGGTCTTGAGTGATCCTGTGGCTCTTCCCGAAGGCACGGAATGACACATATCCGGGTTGGCGAGAGAAAGGGTTGAAGTGATAGATTTCAAAGGTGCTTAACACTTCAAGAGTCAACTCCTTGTATGTGGGTTCGTCAATGGAGAACAATGTATCCCAATCGTCGTGTGTGATGAGTTCCAATATTATTTCATCCAAACAAAGGGTTTTGAGGACATCCCAATCAATTTTCTTTATCGTCCCAAAGTTCTTGCGCGAAAGAAGCGCAAAACGATTCTTGTGTTCTTCCTTCTTAAACTTGGGTTGTTCATGAGGCAGAGGAGGGTCATTTCGGGCTCTCTTGTAAGCAACCTTCTTGGTTCTCACCCTACAAAGTGAATGGAAGCTCAATTAGACAAGTTACAAGCAACAGAAATCTTGAAAAATGAAAGAATCATGAAGATTTCTCAGTGCTACAGTAATTCCGAAAAAAATTTTCAAGAACTTTGTTTGAAAACTTGAAGATCTCAAAATACAACCATTCCAAAACCTTGATACAAGCTTGTAGAAGCCAAGGAGAGAACAAACCAAACCATGAGAAAATAAGCCCCAACAACCATAGAAACATCAAGATCATGAGAACAAAAATTCACCTTAAAACCTATGGTTTTTGGAGTGAAACTTGAGTTGAATCCGGCCAAAAGAGTGGTTATTCTTCAAATCTTAAGCACCAAATGTTTTTAGAGGAGAGTGAGAGCAATTTAAAGAAAGAAAAATGAAAGAAAATGGAGGAGAAATGAGAGGGAAGTGAGAGTGTTAAGTGGAGAGGATGATGAATAGAAGGAATGGCCAAATGAAGCCAATTTGATCAAGTCCCGAAAAGCCTCACGAGTGAGCTCACGGGCGTGAGCTTGGCCGTGAGGGCTCTCGGTTTGGCTCACGGCCAAGCTCACGGCCGTGAGCGTGGCCGTGAGAGCCCTCTGTTTTGCTTGCGGGCAAGCTCACTGCCGTGAGCTTGCCCGCAAGGGTTCTTTCCCTTGCTTAAGGGCACAATCATGTACAAAACTTAGCTCTTAACTCGATTTAGCAATGAAGAACACTCCTCTAAAGCTTAAAACCACTCAAAGAAAGGCCGAATAAGGCATGAAAGCAATCAAAACATGAATCTCATGAAAACTAATCATTAAACAATTCACAACAACATACAAGCATGCAACTATGAATTAGACAAAATGATGAGCGATAAGAGCACACAAGAACAAACCCTAGGGTGCTAATATGCTAACACACAACAAAAATACGAAAAAGAGAAACACAAACACTCAAAACAACAAAAGAATGAAATTGCAATGAAATTAAACTTGGGTTGCCTCCCAAGAAGCGCTTGGTTAACGTCGTTAGCTTGACGTGTGTTACCTCAACAATCATGGTGGGACAAAAGGAGGGAATTTACCTCCAATCTTTGATGATGTATTGTTACCCGAAAAGTAGTGCTTCAAGCGGTGGCCATTGACTTTGAAGGTTCCATTTTGAGGGTGGGTAATTTCGACGGCCCCATGAGGAAACACTTGAGTCACAGCGTAGGGACCATGCCATCGTGATTTTAATTTCCCGGGGAATAACTTCAATCTTGCATTGAATAGTAACACTTGGTCCCCGGGTTGGAAGCACTTGGCTTGTTTGATGTGTCGGTCATGATATTCCTTCATCCTCTCTTTATACTTCACAGATGTGTCATAAGCCAAGGATCGCCATTCCTCTAGCTCATTTAATTGGAGCTTTCTTTTTCGACCACAAAGATGAGGATCGACATTAAGTTGCTTTATGGCCTAATAGGCTTTATGCTCTAGTTCGACAGGCAGATGGCAAGCCTTTCCGTAGACCAAACGGTAAGGAGTGGACCCAATAGGTGTCTTGAAAGCGGTTCTATATGCCCACAATGCATCATCAAGTTGGTCTGCCCAATCCCGCCTGTGATGATTGACTATCTTCTCTAGGATTCGCTTCAATTCTCTATTCGAATTCTCAACCTGGCCACTAGTTTGGGGATGGTAAGCAGTCGAAACATGGTGTGATACCCCATATCGTTTCAAGACTCTCTCGAATTGTGAGTTGCAAAAGTGGGTGCCCCGGTCACTGATGATTGTTCTAGGTGTCCCAAATCGGGAAAACAATTTTTTTAAAAATTTCACCACAACTTTTGCATCACATGATGGAAAGGCACGTGCTTCCACCCACTTGGAGACATAATCCACTGCCACAAGAATGTACTTGTTACCCTGGGAACCAGGGAATGGGCCCATAAAGTCGATACCCCAAACATCAAATACTTCGCACGCTTGATTCCATGATTGTGGCATTTCATCCCTTTTTGAGATATTACCCGTTCGCTGGCATCTGTCACAGTGTTGCACCAAAGCCTGGGCATCTTGAAATATAGTTGGCCAATAGAACCCAGCATCAAGGGCCTTTTTAGCTGTTCGACTTCCACTATAGTGACCTCCTGTTGGCCCAGAATGACAATGCCTTAGAATGTCATGACCTTCCACTTTTGAGACACATCTCCTGACAACCTGATCAGAGCTCAACCTGAATAAGTATGGATCCTCCCAGGTATAATACTTCAGTTCAGAAAAGAACTTTTTCCTTTGTTGTGAAGTGAGCCATTTGGGAAAAGTTTTTGCCGCGAGATAATTTTGCAATATCAGCAAACCATGGAGTCTCATCTTCTGCTATCACTTGAATACTGCAAAGTTGCTCTCCAGGGAATGCATCATTAATCTCTTTCCTTCCTACCGTATCATCATCAGGACCCTCAAGGCGGGAGAGGTGATCAGCAGCTAAGTTTTCCGCCCCTTTTTTATCTCTTATCTCCAAATCAAATTCTTGAAGAAGTAGCAACCAGCGGATTAATCGAGGCTTGGCGTCTGACTTGTTCAACAGATATTTTAGTGCAGAATGGTCTGTGTAAATGATTACTTTGGATAACACCAAGTATGACCTAAATTTGTCAAATGCGAAGACTACCGCCAGTAATTCCTTCTCAGTAGTGGTATAGTTCTCTTGAGCATCATTCAAAGTTTTGCTTGCATAATAGATAGGATGGAAATGTTTATCCCTTCGCTGCCCAAGCACTGCTCCAACTGCATAGTCACTAGCATCACACATTAGCTCGAATGGCAAATTCCAGTCAGGTGAAACAATAATGGGTGCCTCGATCAGTTTCTGTTTGAGTGTCAAGAAGGCGTGCATACATTCACTAGTGAATTCAAAGGGGACATCCTTTTCCAACAGCTTTGTTAAGGGTCGGGCAATGGATGAGAAATCTTGCACAAACCTTCTGTAGAAACCGGCATGTCCCAAGAAGCTTCTGATTGTTTTCACTGAAGTAGGGGGTGGAAGTTTCTCAATAGTGGCAATCTTAGCTCTGTCCACCTCGATCCCATGTTTCGAAATTTTGTGTCCAAGGACTATGCCGTCCCTTACCATAAAATGGCATTTTTCCCAGCTGAGCACTAAATTTGTCTCCTCACATCTGTTTAATACCCGTTCAAGGTTTCTGAGGCAAAGTTCAAAAGAATCACCAAAAACTGAGAAGTCATCCATAAAAACTTCCATAATGTCTTCCACCATGTCTTCGAAAATAGCCAACATGCATCTTTGGAAAGTGGCCGGGGCATTACATAGCCCAAAAGGCATCCGCCTGTAAGCAAAGGTGCCATAGAGACAGGTAAAAGTGGTCTTCTCCTGATCTTCTGGAGCTATGGGAATCTGAAAATATCCAGAGAAGCCATCTAGAAAACAATAATAAGCATGTCCTGCAAGCCGCTCAAGCATCTGATCGATGAAGGGCAAAGGGAAATGATCTTTTCTTGTGGCATCGTTAAGTTTCCTGTAGTCAATGCAAACCCTCCAACCTGTGACTGTTCTGGCAGGGATGAGTTCATTTCTCTCATTAGTTACAACTGTCATGCCTCCCTTCTTTGGTACCACTTGAACTGGACTTACCCAAGCACTATCGGAGATAGGATAGATGATACCCGCATCAAGAAGCTTAATGACCTCACTCCTTACTACCTCCTTCATGTTGGGATTCAACCTTCGTTGGGGTATTGCCACTGGTTTGTGATTATCTTCCATGAGAATTTTGTGAGTGCAGAAAGATGGATTAATCCCCTTTATATCAGCGATCTTCCAAGCAATTGCCTTCTTGTGTCTCCTGAGTACATCTAAAAGTTTGTCTTTCTGTTGTCCTGTCAAATCGGATGCAATGATAACCGGGAGTGTAGAATCTTCCCCCAAGAAAGCGTATTCCAAATGAACAGGAAGTGGTTTTAGCTCTAATTCAGGAGGTTCTTCAAGTGATGAAATCAGCCTTCCATAATTCCTTAAATCATTCTTCTCACCCCTTCGATCCTCCAAATCTGATGAGCAATCACTCCCTGAACTATCGTCCAAAGCATGGATCTCTGCTTCAATGGCAATAGAATCCCCAATTTGTGTATAATCCATTCCGTCGGAGCTGTCGGAAACTGATTGATCAGTACCTCCTTTGACTGGAGTTAATGACCCAAAGTACCTATCTGAATTGTTTTTCGACCAATCACCGACGGGGGTAGGTTGGTAGATTGGAGAGCAAGAATACCCAACACTATTCACTCTTTCTGTTAGCGAATACTGTTGTAGCACGAAGTCAGAGTTTCGGTTTTCCAGGGTTGCGTTGGGTGAGTTATCACAATACTGCCTTTTCCAATGATCATCAAAGAGCGTTGGATGATCCAATGAAATTCCAGTGTTCAAGTAGCACGGGTAAGGCTCCTGTGAAAACATGAAATTAGTCCGATCACTAGATGGAAGCATAGTGAGACACAAAGGGGAAATATAAATACAACTAAAATGAATGAAGCAAGAAGATAAAGAAGATAAGGAATAGAAGTGATCAGTCTATATACAAAAGAAAACAAAACAAGAAAATGATCAAATCAACATGCGCAAAGTTTTCTGGATATTTCTCGTGGGTCCCCGGTAACGGCGCCAAAAACTTGATGAAGTGTGATCCCGCAAGTGCACGGGTCGTCAAGTAATACCCTGTGCGTGACACAGGGGTCGTATTCCCTGGGGCCCGAGAAGCTACCTTTACTTCCTTATTACAATATTGTTTGACCGATACGATTCAAAAGAGTGAATATGATGCAAAGAAGTTAAAGAAGTAAATAACCAAAGCAAACATACGAGGGCAAGATACGGGGTAGAAATAGGGCTAGGAGTGGTCACGGATGAGGATTCCCTTAGGGGCTACTAAAGTGAGTAGGAAGGCTTGGACTAACATGCAAGTGGCTAATTGGACCGAGAAAACCCTAGACTAGGTCAACCCGATGGTCACGGAAGTCGACCCCTAATCCGGTACGGGTAATGGATACGGTACGTATACCGCCCAAGATTTCCCCTACGATTGCAAAGGGTGAAGTGGTTTTCTCAAACTAGGGTTACAATACAAAAGAGTACTCAACCCTAGGAGTGGAGGGGTACAAATACCCGATGGTCACGGCGTATTTATATGTATTTCCCTTCCAAGTTTGGTGAGTCTAACACTAGGGCAATGGTCATGCAACCTAGCATTTCCTAAGTCTTTTGATACATAGAGTTCTCATACATACCAAGCATGTAAAACACCAAACAATGGATCACAAACAAGCCACAAACAATGTATAGAACAAGATCATCCAAAACATCACAAGTTCACCCCCAAGGTTCACCTACATCCGGTGACCTTGGGGTTTAAGTGCTCATGTTCACTAAATACAACAATAAATTCATGGAAACAAACGACAAAGGCATGAGAATGACTCCCTCAAAGGATGAAGGCCGGTGAAGTTCCAAAAACGCAACTCCAAGGGGTGGCTTCCCTAGTCTTCAACCTCCAAATGAAAGCCCTAGGATGAAGGATCTTCCCAAAACCTTGCTCTCCTTGCCAAATCCTTGCCTAGATCGCCCTCCAAGAGCTTCTTCTTCCTCAATTCGAAGATGGTGGTGAGAGGCCCTAAGAAGAACTCCAAGAGGCCCTACAGTAAAAACTGCTACAGTAAAGTTCTACAGTGAACTGCTCGCGGTTGACCTCACGGCTGTGAGCTTGCCCGTGAGGATTCCCAGACTTAGAATTTTCTTCAAATCTTCGTGCTTCAGGCTGCTACAGTATTGCTACAGTCAGGGAACCCAAAACGACGATTTCGGTGTCAATTTCTTCTCAAATTGCGTCGTTGAGCTCACCTAGGCTTCGTTTGTACCTGAAACACAAAATAAAACAATTTAGACCTAAAAGGGCATCGATTCATCAACAAAATATGAGAAGCATGCGCAAGTGTACGTATAAAATACGTACATTTAGACGTTTATCATGTATACATTCTTCTTTGTTGATGATGAACTAGACTCCCAAGGTCACCGGGCATCCGGTGAACCTTGGGATGAACTTGCTTGTATGAATACTTGATTTACATGTATGGTATTTATGTGGTTTATGGTTCAAGCTTGGTGCACTTTGATGTATTTGTATGCATGAGAACTCTGTGTATCGATTTCTAGGTTATACTAGGTTGCGTGACCATCGCCTTAGTATTAGACACACCAAGTTTGGAAGGGATACATGTACGAATACGCCGTGACCATCGGGTATTTGTACCCCTCCAACCATTAGGGTTGAGCCTAGATGTGTGTTTGACCTTAATTAGGGATTTCCCAAGGCCCATTGCAATCGTGTGAGGATTTGGGCGGAAGTGATTCCGTATTCCAATACTTATACCGGATTAGGGGTTATCACCGTGACTATCGTGGTGACCTACCTTTGGATGTCTCTTGGCCTAACCACCCTTGCCTGTGTAATTCGAGTATCCTTCTAGCTTTAGTAGTCCCGAGGGGATCCTCGCTCGGGGACCTCGAACTTTCATTGTTACTTGCTTCCTTAGAATGCTATTGTGGTGAGCCTTAGTCCACTTGTTTATAGTTTTCTCTTTGTTACTCTTCTTATCTTACTTTTATCATATAATTGCTAGGTTAGGAAATAGATGAAGGGGAAGTAATAGTAGTTCCTTGGCCATTGGGAATACGACCCCCTCGTGCTTGCGCGAGGGGTATTACTTGGCGACCCGTGCGCTTGCGGTTAAGTCAGCACTAGCCCTTTCCTAGGCGGCCGCGAAAGGTGGCTTTCACACTTTCGAGGAGGTAGCTCTTTCTACCGAGGTAGTAGCTTTCACGCATCCCATGAGATAGCTCTTTCTCTCATTATGGCATAACTTGTATCCGACTTATGAGAGTAGCTACATACTTCATAGGTGGTAGCTCTTTCCACCGCAAATGCATATAACAAAGCAAATATTCACAACTCATATATTTTTTTTTTCTTTTTCTCTTTTCCATATTTTTTTTTGTTTTTTATTGTTTTTTTTTTGTCAAGTTTTATATGCATTTTCCAAAGTAAAATTAAGAACGATGATAAACTTGTCCTTAAAAACTTCAAGATTGAGTTTCCAAAAGATTCCAAGAGTGAGTTGTGCAATATGAGAATATTGAGCAAACAATTCCTAAAATTCAAGTAGAAACTAGAGCATGATAGGATACAATGTTAAAATTCTCCTAAACTCTAAGAATACAACCGTTGCAACTAAGGTGAACCGCCATAGGCTACATGAGCATAAGCAATTGAACGCACAAGTAAAGGTGTGTGCAATGTGAACTCCCCCCCACACTTAAGATGTACATTGTGCCCAATGTACGCATGCAAGCACAATAAAAGTGTAGAATTGTAAAACAATTAGTGTGGAAGTAGGCAATTGAAACATTACTCCCCTGAACTCCAAGTGTTGCGTTTGATGGAGCTAGGTGCATTGAGAGGTGTGTCTCAATGGGTTGTGAAGCACACACGGTCCCATGACCGTGTATATGACTATTCCTTAGATTCCTTTCATCCAAGACCATCTGCGCACACACACAAACAAGGGTTCAGTATAGCTCAAGAAAAACCAAAATAAAGCTTGACTATATAAAGATATGAAAAATAAAATACAACTCGAGATGAAATAAACCCAAATAAAGATAAACTCAGAAGGAAGATCCTTTCTGAGTACTACAAGTCCAAAATACAATAAAAAGTACATCGAAATAAAAAGTAAAATAAATCTAGGATGTCTCAGCGTCGGTGTCCTGCTGTGGAGCCTCTGGTGCTACTGGAGGCTCTGAAGTGGATGCCGGTGGATCTACTGCTGTTGGTGCTGGAGAAGGTAGTGGTGGAGTAGGGGCCCGAGGCTGGACCACAAATGGTGATGACACGGCCTGCTCAAGGAGTCTCTGTATAGTGTCAAGCCGTGCCATGGTCTCTAAGTACTGCACAGTCTTTGTAGCCCTAACCTCGGCCACCTCTATCTGTAGCACACCCACTACGCTCTCGAGGCGCTCTAGTCAATCCTGGCCTCGAGAGGGTGAGAACATGCGCACCGGAGGTGGCTCCAGCGCGGTGGGTGGTGCCTGTGTCTCTGGCTCTGCTGCGGATGGCTCCAAGGCTGCATGGGACCCCTTGACCTGATTTGACTGGGGTATGATCATAGTATATACTCCTAGTCTTGATCTGCGGACCATACCCATCAGTCTCAATGTATCTCTCGTGGGCGGGGCTGGTGTAGCAATCTTCTCGGCCCCGCGTACCCCGTCTCTGAGCCCCAAGCCTATGATGAGGCGTGTGATGTAGGGTCCAGCAAAAATCACTCTTACTCTGGGGTACTGGCCCTGGTGGCGCATGTACTCAGCTAGGATGTGCTCCAGATGGAGTGGCTCGCTTTGTACCATAGAGTGCAGGTAAAGCAGCTCCTGCCTACTCAGCACCCCTGTGCTATCACCTCTGCCGCTGATAGACCTGCTCAAGATGGTATGGATGTATCTGTATACTGGCCGGGAAAGAAATGTCACCTTCGAAACCCTCGGCTCATACTGCCCATCCGCGCACAACGTCCTGTACTCCTCTGTCCCGGTAAATGCCTGATCGTAGAGGCCCATCATAATCGAGAACTGGGTGATAGTCAGGCTGAAGTGTCGACTTAGGGGACGAAACTGAATCGTCTCGCCATGTGTGAAGCTGTCGTACCCTCGGTTGAACTCAAAGGTCGCTAAGACCTCGAGCGTGAGTGCTCGAGTCACTAGCTCTCTGATAGTTAGCAAACAGCCCCAACTGCCAACTGCTAGTAGCTCCTCGACCTCAGTAGCTATAGCGTCACCCCCCTGTATTTCTCTCAATGTACTCAAGTCCGGGTAGCACGACTGTCCAAATTGGAGTGCTGATAACTTCTTGAATCTTTCCCTGTGCTCCGGTAAATCAAACTCCATCTCCTTAGGGGGTGGGGTAGGCTCACGGGGCCGCTTCCCCGCTTGCTTCCTAGCGCTGGAAGACATCTCTGCAAGGTTGCAAAAGAAAATAGTTAAAAACATTTCAAGAACACAATCTGCAGAAACCTACACGGCCATGTGTTAATTCCACACGCCCGTGTGGGGCTTCTGGCGGACAGAGCATCACGGCCGTGAGCTAAAAATCCAAAATTTACAACTAAATTCGTTCTAAATTCATTGTAAATACTTTGCATACACTTAAAGCATTCAATCTAAGCGAAATCATCGAAAAGAACGAATCAAATCAAGAAGTAACGAAGAAAGAGGGCTTTAAGTTCTTACCAACAGAGTGGATGGAGAAATTACAGAAATCGGCTGAAAAAACTCCAATAAAGTCTCTAGAAAACTCAGAGAAGGTCGGGGAATCAATGGAGAGGGTCGGGGAGTGGTTTAGAGTGGAGAAATCAAAAGGTACGAGTGAATTGCAAAAGAAAATGCGCAGCTTTTGAAGTTTTGGGAATTCACACGGCCGTATGGAAATTCCACACGGCCGTGTGCCTATGAAATTAGGGTTTACAGGGGCCATCACACGCCCCTGTGTGCACTCTATTCACACTCTGGACTACCCCACACGGCCGTGTGAGTCACCCACACGGCCGTGTGCCTTCACAGGGGGCTCCACAGGGGTTGGTACACGGCCCTGTGGATTCACGAGAAAACACAGAAGGTCTCTGAAAAATATCACATTGCCGTGTGCCCAACCTGGCCAAGAACACAAGGCCGGCCACAGGGGCACCCACATGCCCCTGTGGTCTCTCTGACTTTACCCTAAGTATTCCACACGGCCGTGTGAATAATCCACATGGCCATGTGCCGTTCACAAGCTCTCCCACAGGGGCACACACACGCCCCTGTGTATTCTCGGGAAGAAGGGTTGTCTCTGCAGAGTTTCACACGACCGTGTGGAATTTCCACATGGCCGTGTGCCTTGGCACAGTGGCACTCATAGGGGCATCCACACGCCCCTGTGGACTCTCTGGAAAAGAGTTTAAGTACTGCAAGATTTCACACAGCCTTGTGGAAATTCCACACGGTCGTGTGTCCCTTCTGAGGTTGTTCACAGGGCCATGGACACGCCCCTGTGCCCTCTCTGGCTGAGCCCTAAGTGGTGACACACACCCGTGTGGAATTTCCACACAGCCGTGTCTTTTCTCTGGCTACTTAGAAAAATTTACAGACTCTCACAAAAATTTAGAAACACAAATACGATGTTTGGAGCCTGTGAAAACCATCAAAACACGATCAGATACCATGGAAAATATGCTCAACCAACTCAAACTTCGTCTATAATCATCTAGGCACACGAAAATGTCAACAATCTACAATAAAAATCGCAGCACATGCATTAAAACTTCATGACACCAAAACTAAGACTCTTATTCAACCTAAACTAAGCTAAGTCCTAGAAAAACTGTAAAACCTCTGGTTGCCTCCCAAGAAGCGCTTGTTTAACGTCACTAAGCTTGACGTACCTCTTCCTTACCTTATGGCGGATTGGAAAGAGTGTATTCCTCCTGGCAAGACATTGCATAGCTACTTCCTTTAAACCAAAAATCTACTTGCCGGGGTGGAGTATTTGGTGGAGAGTCCAACCATCTTACTTTTGGCCTCCAAGGAAACAATTTGGGTTGGGAATTGTCCAAGCTTAGCATAGGTGGTTCATTGGATGGTTTAAATATCCTCCCCACATCTTGTCCCAAACCTAATATCTCTTTCTTGCTTTTTGTGAGTTGATCAATCCCAAAGAACGGTGCTTGTTCCATTACCTTAGGGTTTGCTTCTTTTTGTGTATTTTCATCTTGAAAGGAACATGACACTAGCAAATCCCCTTGAAAATTTTCTTGCTTACAAGCACCATCTTCATTCAAGCAATCCCAATTCTCCAAATGACGTTCTTCTTTTTCCTCTTTAATCTCTACAGCAACATACTCGGTTTGCCCCATTTCTTCATTATCGTTCACTACCACATCACCTAAACAAGGAACTTGCATTGCTTGCTCAAAAACTTCATTTTCCTTGGAGAGTGTGTCAAGTACCCATCCTAATTGATGCTCAAGGTTGTTATAGGAGGCTTCATGAGATTTTCGTGTGGCTTCCATACTTTGGCAAGAGGCATCGGATGCTTTAAAAAAGTTATCTAACGCTTTTTTCCACTGAGGTTCATCCTCTTCAAGTATCTCATCCTTTTGAAATTGCTCTTCAGGTTCTTCCCAATGTTGTCTATCATTATTTCATAAAAACTTTTGGTAGCTCCTCTCATTTGGATGATGTGTGATGTAGCCTGGATTGCTATGTTGTTGTGAAGCAATAATTCTATCAAGCTTTGTACTGAGAGCTTCAACTTGAGAATATAGCTCAATGACTGCATCAACCTCCATTTAGGCTCCTCGCAAGAAAAAGTAAGACAAAACCAAAGAAAACAAATAAGAATGATGGAAGTATAAGAAAAGGTGAAATAGAATGAATGATGAATAGCTAAAATAGCAAAATACAAATGTCAACTAAGCCCCAAGGAAGTCCATTATCCTAAGCCTCACACTACGTGGAATTGCTTGGGGTTCTAGAGATTCCATGTGAAAGACCCTATCCCTAAATATAGTTCTAACCCTTTGGTCCAGGCGGAAGAACCCTAATCTAAGTTAAGCCCTAGTCCTAGGATTCAAACAATCTTTTGCAAGGCAGTGCATCTCCTAGTACTTCACTTTACTTCATCTCTCCAACCTTGTGTAGTCTAATCCTATAAAGGTTATCGCACCCTCAAAGATAACCTAAAAGATTCTCAACCCTAGTGTCACGGCTAAGGGAAAATCTCATACAATCGGCATGCAAGATTGGAACTCAATAAGTAAACATCAAATTAATAAAGCAAAATAAAAGTTATAGAAACACAAGCATCTTGGTGTTCTGACACAACCCCTTGCATGTATCCCGCAAGTACACGGGCTTATCGAAGTAATAAAATTTACCCTGGTGAGTGGGTAGTCGAATCCACAGGGAATAGGGCTTTACAACACAAGATTTCACTATTTAGTTGTGCAGTGTACGAAAAGTGATAATAAGATTGGTGAGTGAATTATGGAAGAAATGAGAATAAAAGACAAGAATTTGAATAGAGAGATGGAAGACAAGAAAGTGCAAGTAGAAATGAAAAGAGAAAGACTAGTAATTGATGAAATAGGGTATCCGGATAACCTACCTCTAGGACTTATACTTCTAGTGCAAGACTATGCTATTACACCTTCCTATTGATGTTAATTGAGTCGAGGATATCCTTAAACACACGGTCCCAAACCTATGGTCAACCGTGACTAACCCCAACACTATGTCCCCGCATTAGGATTCACGTCAGCCCTTCACTCTGTCGCTCACGCAACTAAGCCCCAGGGGAGTATTTCTATAAAAGCCTAATACTACGTGGGATTGCTTTAAGCTCTAGACATTCCTAGAGATTAAACCTGTTCCTATATGTAGTTCTAACCCTTTGATCCAGGTGAAAGAACCCTAGTCTAGATTAAGCCCTAGTGCTTAGGATTCACGTCAATCCTTCACTCAGTTACTTGCGCAACTAAGCCCTAGGGGAGTTTATCTACCTAACAATTTGCTCTATTTTGACCGCTAAGAAATCAAGGAAAACGGAGGTAGGGAGAAATCACACCGGAGAGGAAAGGGGACGCTTCGCTACCTCACTACTCACCCTCTCAACCCTCTTCAATCTTAAGTAGTCTAATCCTATAGGAGTTGTCACACCTCCAAAGGATAACCTAGATTGTTGACAGGGTCCGAAAGTGCACGGGTTGTCGAAATAATAAAATACCCTGGTGAGTGGGTAGTCGTATCAACAGGGAATACGGATTTTAGATATAAGTATTCACTGTTTAGCTAACGCGATGTGCGAGAGGAAATCAGTGAGTGAGTGCGAGAATAATTGGTAAAAGCAAGAATTAAAAAAGAAGTGTGGAAGATGAGAGAGTGCAAGTAAGAGTAGAAGAGTAGGACAAGCAATGAGAGAAGATGGATATCCGGACAAGCTACCCCTACGACTTATGCTTCTAGTGCAAGACAATGCTATTATATCTTCCTATTGATGTTAATTGAGTCGAGGAGATCCCTAAACACACGATCCCAAATCTATGGTCAATCGTGACTAATCCCAACACTATGCCCCGGCATTAGGTTTCACTACGACCCTTGACTCTCGTTGACCTGTCAACTAAGCCCTAGGGGAGTTTGTCTTCCTAAGCCTCACACTATGTGGAATTGCTTTAGGTTCTAGGGATTTCTAGTGATAAACCCGGTTCCTATATGTAGTTCAAACCCTTTGGTCCAGGTGAGAGAACCCTAGTCTAGATTAAGCCCCAATGCTAAGATTCGCTACAACCCTTCACTCTGTTGCTCACGCAACTAAGCCCCAGGGGAGTTTATCTCCTAGCACTTCACTCTATCTTGACCTCTAATGAATCATGGAACATGAAGGTAAGGAAAATCACATCGGAGGGGAAAGGGGACGTTCCGCTATCTCACGACACACCCTCTCAACCCTCTTAAATCCAAAGTAGACTAACCCTATAGGAGTTGTCACACCTCCAAAGGATTACCAAAATTGTTCTCGGACGTTGATGTCTATACCGATGACGAGCTTCAAATCTCCAAGAAGTCCTCTCCAAACCCTCGCCGTTCTTCTCCGGAAGTTAGGGCAAAGAAGAGCCAAAAAGGTCCCCCAAAATAATCTCAAAAACGGGCTTTTATAATGTTGAGTCGCGACTGAAATTTGAATTTATCGGGATTTCACACGGCCGTGTGGAATTTTCACACGCCTGTGTGAACTTTCTAGTTTTCTGAATTTCGGCAAAAAATGAACAGTAGCTTGCTACAGTACTTGCCGAAATGCTCCCGAATTCGTCGTTCTTCATTGAGGCTGTTGAATTGGGCACACACAATCAACGGTAGATCGTGCCAATTACTTCAAATCTCTTAACTTGGTGAAGTTCTCCTTGTTAGCACAAGCTAGACTTATTGTGAATGTGACTGCCTTTGTGCCCCTCCAAAGGAGGTTGGCAAACACTCACAAGTCTATGCTCATGTCGGGCTCCTTGCTTAGTCCGAGAATCTTCCCAACAATGGCGAATACGATTTAACTTCGTTCCTTTCCTTCACTTTATCTTCACAACCCTACAATGCACAAAAGTAAACAAATACACACTTTTTAGTAATAAAATCTGATTAAATTAATGCTCATTGCAAGATAATAACGCTTCGCATTACTATAACACGAGCACTTATCAATTGTTTTCAACCCTAGTGGCACGGCTAAGAGAAAACAATTGCAAAAGATAATTAAAACTGAAACTCAAATTTATTGATCAATAATGGAAAAGCATAATTGCAATGTCATAGAAACATAGTAATCCTAGGGTTTACACGTCCGAATAACCATGAGGGTTTTTGCTCCTCATGGAGCTATACATCAATGACGAAAACATAGTAAAGGCATTGATGAAAACCCCCTTACGTATGGTGTGGCCGTGGTCTTGTGTGGCCGTCGAACATCAATGATGATGCCATGGCGCGCTCTAAATCTCCACGAAGTCCTCTCCGAAACCCTAGCCACCCTCTCCAGAAGTTGGGGAAAAAGTTAGGTCAAAAGATCTCTCAAAAGTCTCCAAACTCGGGCTCTTATAATGTTGAGTCACAGCTTTAAAATTGGACTTATCGGGACTTCACACGGCCGTGTGAAATTTCCAAATGCCCGTGTGAAGTTTCTGGCTTGCTGTAAAATTAATTCACACGGCCGTGTGAACTCTCTGAAATCCTGATTTTCGGCAGAAAGTGAACAGTAGCTTGCTGCAGTACTTTTCTACAGTACAAGCTGCAGTGCTGCTACAGAAAGTGAACTCACCGAAACGCTCCCGAATCCGTTGTTCTTCATCGAGGCCATTGATTTGGGCACACAATCAGTAGTTGATCGTGCCGATTTCTTCAAGTCTCCTTCTTGGTGAAGTTCTCCTAAGCTACACGAGTTAGACTTGTTGTTAATGTGACTGCCTTTGTGCCCCTTCGAAGGAGGTTGTCACACAATCACAAGTCTAGGCTCGTGCCTTGTTCCTTGCTTGGTCCAAAAACTTCCCAACAACGGCGAACACGATCTAACTTCATTCTTTTTCTCAAAATTAGCTCCACAAACCTACAATGCATTAGAATACACAAATGCACACTATTTAGTGATAAAATCTGATAAAAGATTTGTTCATTGTAAGATAATAACGGTTTGCATTACTATAACACAAGCACTTATCAAACTCCCCCACACTTAAGCTTTTGCTTGTCCTCAAGCAAAAATAAAACGTGAATGTACTTGGGAAGAAAAATTGAAAGTGCTCGGCCTTAGGTTCACCAAAAGTATGCAAAGGAAGCATTCTACAAGTAAGGGGAAATCAAACCATCGCATAAGGATATCATTGCTCTAGCTAAAAACATGAATCAAAAGGGTCAATCAACTCAAAAATGTGCAAGTGTGTGTGAACTCACTCAAGACAAGCCAACGAGTACTCCTCAAACTTTTGATAACAAGGACTTATTTATATACGAAAAGCAAGAAAGGAAGTAGTAGGTTCACACAACCTCGAAGGTAGCCCTTTCCTAGGAGGCCGCCAAAGGTGGCTTTCACTCTTTCGAGGAGGTAGTTCTTTCTACCGGGGTAGTAGCTTTCACGCATCCCATGAGATAGCTCTTTATCTCATTAGGGCATAACTTGTATCCGACTTATGAGAGTAGCTACATACTTCATGGGTGGTAGCTCTTTCCACCCCAAATGCATACATAAAACAACGCAACTATTAATAAACTCATATTATTTTTTTTTTAATTTTTTTTATATGAATTTTCCAAAGTAAAACTAAAAACTTACTAAGAACAAACTTGTCCTTAAAAACTTCAAGCTTGAGTTTCCAAAAGATTCCAAGAGTGAGTTGTGCAAGATAAGATAATCGAGAAAAAATTCCCTAAAATTCAAGTAAAAACTAGAGCCTGATAGGACACAATGTTGAAAATTCTCCTAAACTCTAAGAATACAAACGTTGCAACTAAGGTGAACCGCCATAGGCTACATGAGCATGAGCAATTGAACGCACAAGTAAAGGTGTGTGCAATATGAATCCCCCCTCCCCACACACACACACTTAAGATGTACATTGTCCCAAATGTACGCATGCAAGCACAACAAATAAATTAAACAATTCACACAATTTATGTAGTGGTAAACAATTGAAACATTACTCCCCTGAACTCCAAGTGTTGCGTTTGATGGAGCTAGGTTCATTGAGGGTTGAGTCTCAATGTTTTTGTGGAGCATACACGGTCCCATGACCGTGCCTATGACTATTTCTCAAATTTCTTATATCTAAGACCATCTGCACACATACGCAACGGTTAAGTATAGCTCAAGAAAAACAAAAATAAAGCTCAAGTATATAAAGATATGAAACTAAAATATAACTCGAGACAAAATAAAACAAAATAAAGATAAACTCAGAAGGAAGATCCTTTCTGAGTACTACAAGTCCAAAATATAAAAGAAAAAGTACAATTGAAGTAAAATAAAAATAAAACTACGACGTCTCAGCGTTGGTGTCCTGTAGAGTAGCCTTTGGTGCTGTTGTAGGCTCTACTGGTGTGGGTGGATCGGCTGCTAATGGAGCTGCTGAAAGTGGTGGAGTGGAAGCTCGTGGTCGGACTATAAATGGTGATGTCATGGCTCGCTCGAGTAACTGCTGAACAAGGTCTAATCGAGCCATGACCTCAGTATGCTGTGCTGTGTGTATGGCCCTGAGCTCAGCCAACTCTGTCTACACAATGCCCACAGCACTCTCGAGGCGCTCGAATCTGTCATATCCTCGAGAAGGAGAAAATATCCGCACTGGAGGTGGCTCTGGTGCTGTGGGTGGTGCCTCGGCCTTTGCTTGCCCCGGAGATGGCTCTAACGCTGCCTGGGACCCCTCGGCTTGATCTGACTATGTAGACTCTAAGCGAGGGATGATCAGGGTGTATACTCCTGGTCCTGATCTACGGACCATCCCCATCATCCTCAGGGTCTCAATGCCCAATGGAGCTGGTGTAGAAATCCTCTCGGCCCCGCGAACTCCGTCTCGAAGTCCTAACCCCATAATTAGTCATGTGATATACGTGCTTGAGAAGATAACTCCCACCCTGGGGTACTGGTCCTGGTGACGGATGTAGTCTGCTACAATATGCCCCAAGTGGAGTGGCTCGCTCTCCACCATCGAATACAGGTACAGGAGCTCCTGGCGGCTCAGGACCCCTGTAATGTCTCATTGATCGGATGAGAACAGCGTGGAGGTCTCTATATGAGGCCTTGGTCAAACATGTGGCCTTGGACACCCCTGGTTCGTATTGTCCCTGGCCACATAACCTACTGTACGCACACTGAGGGGTCAAAGTACCCGGATAGTCTGTGGGGAGCAGTGCGTACTCCTCTGTCTCAGTGTGTGCCTCATCGTATAATCCCATCCGCACAGAGAACTTGGTCATGGTGAAGGCAAAGTGTCGATTGAAGGCCTGGAACTGAATAGTATCCGCAAGGGTGAAACTGTCGTACCCCCGGTCGAACACAAACGAGGACAGCACCTCTAGCGTGAGTGACCTGATCGCCGACTCTCGAATGGATAACAATCTACTCCAACTCTCTACTGAGAAAAGCTCCTCGACCTCCTCAACCATCCCTACTTCCCCTGAATATCCCGCAAAATGCTCAAGTCGGGGAAACGGTTCTATCCAAAATGGAGGTCCGATAATCGCTTGAACCGTTCCCGATGCTCAGGTAATGGGAAATCAATCTCCGCTTGGGTGGGGAACGCTCACGAGGGCGCTTTCCTGCCGATTTCTTAGACCTAGAAGACATATCTGCAAGATTGAAAAAGAAAATGTTCAAAAATAGTTGAGATATACAATCTGTAGAAATCCACACGGCCGTGTGAAAATTTCACACGCCCATGTGCATCGTCGGGTGGCCTGAGCCCCACGGCCGTGGGGGCCAAAATTTTCTTTTTACATTTAAATTCATTATAATTCTTTTCTAAACATATTCACCTATACTTTAATTATTCAACACAAGTGAAATCATCAAAAAGAACCAATTAAATCAAGATTTGAAGAAGAACTAGGGCTTGAAGTTCTCACCGATGGGGTGAATAAAGAAATGCTAAAAATCGGCGAGAAAACTACAATAAAAACCTCCAAAAGCTCATAGATGGTCGGAAGATGGATAGAGAGAGTCGGAGAGTAGTTTAGAGTGGAAGAATCAAGAGGCACGAGTGAAATCCAAAAGAAAACTGCGGCTTTTGAAGTTATGGGGATTCACACGGCCGTGTGGCTCTACAATTAGGGTTCACAGGGGCTGGTACACGTCCCTGTGCGCACTCGGGTTACTCTGTGGACTACCCGACAGGGGCGTGTGAAAATTACACACGCCCGTGTGCATTTACAGAGGAGCTCACAGGGGCAGTAACACGCCCCTGTTGGTTCACGGGAAGCATAGAAGGTCTCAGAAAAAATTCCACACAGTCGTGTGGAAATTCCACACGGCCGTGTGCCCAACCCGGCCAAGAACATAAGGCCGGCCCCAGGGGTATCCACATGCCCCTGTGGCTTCTCTGGATCATCCTGAGAATTGTCTAAGTGTTCCATACGGCCGTGGAAAGGATCCACACGGGCGTGTGCTGATAAGTGTCTAAATGTACATATTTTAGTATATATATTTTATATACTTGTATGTATTTTTATAGGAATGGATGCCCGTTTTGTGCTTAATCGAGTATTATTTACTTTGTAGGGCATGTATACCCCATGGGGAACACGAGAATACGATTTGGACAGAAAATGGGGAAAAACATGGTGTCACAGTACTGTAGTGTATTCACTGTAGTAGAAGCACTCTAGCATATTCACTGTAGCACACACTGTAGCACCTGTGGAGTTTCCATGGTAGGAATCTTATTCGAGTCATACGGCCTCAATGAGGCCGTATGAGAGGCCGTCTACGCTATCCAGAGAGGGATAACTAGTTCATATTGCCCATCATTGACCCCGGTATTGACCCCATCATTGACCCCGGTATGCTTCGCGTTTTGGCATTATAAAAGGATTTTTTTGGGCATAATGAAAGGGACTTCTTCTTGGCCTTTTGGGCGGCCGCCACCACATTTTCCTGAGGCCTCCGGCCATCTTCCAGAGATGATCCTTGAGGGAAACGAGCATACATCATCACCAAGAGGGAGAGAAGCAAGGGAGAAGGAGTTTGTGTGAAAATCTAAGCCACCATTGCATCATCATTCGAAGCTTCATCCATTAAAGGAGATTACAACCTAGAGGGGGTTTTCATTGCTTCTTTTATGTTTTTGTCTTCCTTGTATGTTGTTTAAGTGTCCCTTGTAATGAGGGATTAACTTATCATTGTGTTTGGATTTGGATGAACCCTAGGGTTAATCTTTTGTATGAACTTTGTATGTTGTTATTAATCTAGTTTGATGGTTGTTTGAGATTTAATCTTTCATGCTTTCACATATACAATTACATTTGTGGAGAAATCCGTAATTCTTTTATGAGTTGTATGCATAGATGTGACCTGCTCATGTGTACTAGATCTAGGAAAGATTGAAAGGCGATTCTTGTGCCGACACGCCGAGAAATTGGGTGTTGGTAGCCCTCCATTGCTAGGTTTAAGCAGAAGGATAGTAGGTTTACTCCTATTAGAGATTTCCTTGAACTCTTTGTGATCGTAGGTGGGTTAATATGGAGAGGTTCCGATTAACACTCGTATGGGATTAGGGGTTAACCACCGAGAAATTGGGGTTAACCTATTTATGAGATCTCTAGGTCTTAAATGCCATCAACACATTTTAAACCATCCTAGTTTGGACCTTAATGACAACCCTAGGTGGATTCCTTATCCAAACACTCCCTTCTCTTGCTTGATACTCCCTTGTTTATTTACATCCGTGTGCTAGTTACCAGGCCATAGGATTAGTTTAAATTAGTTTGTTTGTTTTATTTCTATTCCACCCATATTGAATTGTAGGCTAGAAAATAGATGAAGGGTGAGTAATAGTACTTCCTTGGCCCTAGTGGAATACGACCCATGTGTCACTCACAAGGTATTACTTGGCGATCCCGTACACTAGTGGGGAAGCAATCATGTGCCTTTCACAAGCTTTCCCACAGGGGCAACCACACGCCCCTGTGGTTTCTCGGGTAAAGAGGGGGGTTTTGCAGAGTTTCACATGGCCGTGTGCATAATTCACACGCCCGTGTCACTGAGGACAAAGGTACTCATAGGGGCAGTGACACACCCCTGTGAACTCTCTGGGATGAGAGTTTAAGTTCTATAGGATATCACACGGCCGTGTGAAAATTCCACACAGCCGTGTGCCCCTTCTAAGGTTTTTCATAGGAGCAAGGTCAAGCCCCTGTGCCTTCTCTGGTTGAGCCCTAAGTGGTAACACACGCCCGTGTGGAAATTCCACACGACCGTGTGTTTTCTCTGGTTTACTTAGAAAAATTCACAGACTCTCACAAAAATTCAGCAACAAGAATATGATACTTAGAGCCTGTAAAGACCATCAAAACACGACTAGATACCATGGAAAACATGCTCAACCAACTCAAACTTTGTCAATAATCATTTAGGCACACAAAAACGTCAACAATCCACAATAAAATGACAGCATATGCACATGAAGATCAGGACACGAAAACTAAGACTTTTATTCATGCTAACACTAAACTAAGTGCTAGAAAAGCTGTAAAAACTTGGGTTGCCTCCCAAGAAGCACTTGTTTAATGTCACTTAGCTTAACGTACCTGCCTTACCTTACGGAGGTTTGTGAATGGAGGTTGCCCTCTTCCCTACAACCTGAAAGCATGCATTACATAACCTTTGTAGAGTAGAGGGAGAGTTGTCAAATTTGTTATCACAAAAGGGTGAAACACCCTTACTCCGTGAATGCTCATCCCCCTTTTTGTTGGGGTTCTTCTTGTGGCATCTTTTTGACCTCTTCATCCTCCGAAGAATCTTGTTCATACGCTCCGTCTCCATCTTGATGTCTGTCTTGACTAGACCAAGTGAAAGTACTTCTTCTTCTTTGATCTCCTCATTTTGGTCCGGCCACCCTTCATATGGATCCAGGTTTAACATTTCCTGCACATAATCATTAATTAATTCATCGGTGGTGTCAAGAAAATATAAAGTATCATCAAAGTCGAGAGACTGTCTCATGGCTTCGGCGAGGCGGTATGTAAGATTGTCTTCTCCCACTCGCAATGTGAGCTCCCCGCCGTCCATGTATATCAAAGCCTTGAAAGTGCGCAAGAACGGCCTTCCAAGGATTAATGGAACCTCGACATCTTCATCGACATCTAACACCACAAAGTTAATAGGAAATATGTATTTGTCGACCTTCACCAACATGTCTTCCACAATCCCTCTTGGATGCCTCACCGATGGATCCGCTAGTTGAAATGTCATCCGAGTGGGTCTAGGCTCGCCCAAGCTTAGCTTTTGGAAGAACGTGTAGGGCATGACATTGATGCTTGCCCCCGAGTCAACCAATGCCATCTCTTCACCCAAGTTGCCAATGTTGCATGGTATTATGAAACTCCCGGGATCTTTTCTCTTGCTCGGCATGTTCTTTTGCAATACGGCCGAGTAATTGGCATCAAGGATCACAGACGCACTCTCCTCCAATTTCCTCTTGTTGGTTAAGAGGTCCTTCAAGAATTTCGCGTACTTGGGCATTTGGGCCAATGCTTCCGCGAAAGGTATGTTGATGTGCAATTGCTTGAAAATTCCCAGAAATTTCTTGTATTGTTCGTTGTCTTGGTCATTCTAAAATCGTGAAGGATAGGGAATCCTCGGCTTGTAGGGTGGGGATGCCACCTCTTTTTCCTTTGTCGTTCCTTCCTCTATCTCCACGACCTCGGGTGTCTCTTGTGTCTTCTCTAGAGGGAGATTCCTCTCAACCTCTTTTCTGCTCCTCAAGGTAATTTCCTTCACTTGCTCTCTCGGATTGGTCTCTGTGTTACTAGGCAAACTACCTTGAGGTCTTTCCGCCAAAGTCTTCGCAATTTGCCCCACTTCATTTTCCAAGTTGTGTAGGGAGGCGTTGTGATTGCGAAGTGTAGCTTCCACCGATTGGAATATAGCATCCGACAAAGAAACAAACCTTGTGAGGGCTCTCTCAAGATTGGTCATCTTTCCCTCTAGCCAGGTCACTTTGCTTTCTAAGTTCGGTGCTTGTTGACCTTGAAATCCTGGTGGTGTGTTGTTCTTTTGTTGTGACTACCCTTGATTGCTCCATGAGAAATTTGGGTGGTTCTTCCACCCCAGGTTGTAAGTGCCACTGTACGGGTTGCCTTGGCCTTGTCCTCTATATGCATTGCCCACAAAATTAGCATGTTCCATCATACTAGTGCCTCTAATAGCAATTGGACAATCACTCGAAGCGTGACCTCCCCCACAAGAGTTACAAGTAGTAATGGCCGCAACTCTTGGTGAAGTTAGAACATCCAACTTCTTACTCAGTGATTCCACCTGTGCCGCGAATGATGTAACTGCATCAACCTCATAAATTTCGACCACCTTCTTTCGATCCCTTGTGTTCCATTGATAGCTATTCATAGCGATCTCTTCAATAAGATGTCGGGCTTCACCGGGAGTCTTGCTTCCTAGAGTTCCTCCTGCCGCTGCGCCTAACAGGTTCTTGGTACTTGGATTCAACCCGTTGTAGAAGGTATGAATGATCATCCACTCAGGGAATCCATATTGCGGGAACTTCTGAAGGAGCTCCTTGAACCTATCCCATGTCTCGAATAGAGACTCCAATTCCATTTGCATGAAGGATGAGATCTCATTCCGGAGCCTCGCTGATTTTCCCGGAGGAAAATACCTAGCCAAGAACGCCTTGGCCATCTCCTCCCATGTAGTGATAGATGCTCTCGGTAATGAATCTAGCAAATGCCTTGCTTTTCCCTTTAATGAAAATGGGAAGGCTCTCAATCGAATTGCGTCGTCCGTTACTCCATTAATCTTCAACATGTCGCATACTTCCAGGAAGTTCTCTAGATGGTTGTTGGGATCTTCATCGGCCAATCCATTAAACTGTGCGGACTGTTGCAACATTTGAATGAATGACGGCTTCAACTCAAAGTTGTTTGCGGTAATTGGGGGCCTCACAATGTTTGATTGGGTCCCCATTACCGTGGGTCTAGCAAAGTCAGACAACATCCTCTATTGTTCGTTCTGTTCTGCCATTGCTTCTGACCCTTCTGAATCTATACTGGCTTGCTTGGACTGTTCTTCCACAGGTTCTTTCCCTTTACGATGCGTTCTTCTAAAAATATCCAGGTCTCCTTCAACAAGAATCGAATGGTTCCTGCGGGTCATAACCTGAAGCAAAAACAAAGAAAAGAAAAATAAGAACAATGACGGATAAAGAAAGTGTGAAATAGAAAACGAAGTGAATAACTAAAATAGCAAAAGCAAGTATAAAGAATACGCCTATTCCCCGGCAACGGCTCCAAAAACTTGAAACGACCCCTTGCCTGTATTCTGCAAGTGCACGGGCTGGTCGAAGTAATAAAATTTACCCTAGTGAGTGGGTAGTTGAATCCACAGGGAATATGGCTTTAAAACACAAGATTTCGCTATTTAGTTGTGCGGTGTACGAAAAGTGATAATAAGATTGGTGAGTGAATTATGGAAGCAATGAGAATAAAAGACAAGAATTTAAATAGAGAGATGGAAGACAAGAAAGTTTAAGTAGAAGTGAAAAGAGAAAGACTAGTAATGGATGAAATAGGGTATCCAGACAAGCTACCCTATGACTTATGCTTCAAGTGCAAGACTATGCTATTATACCTTTCTATTAATGTTAATTGAGTCGAGGATATCCTTAAACACACGGTCCCAAACCTAAGGCCAACGGTGACTAACCCCAACACTATATCCCAACATTAGGATTCACGTCAACCCTTCACTCTGTCGCTCACGCAACTAATCCCCAGGGGAGTATTTCTACCTAAGCCTAACACTACATGGGATTGCTTTAAGCTCTAGGGATTCCTAGTGATTAAACCTATTCCTATGTGTAGTTCTAACTCTTTGGTCCAGGTGGAAGAACCCTAGTCTAGATTAAGCCCTAGTGCTTAGGATTCACGTCAACCCTTCACTCAGTTGCTTGCGTAATTAAGCCCCAGGGGTGTTTATCGACCACTAAGAAATCAAGGAAAACGGAGGTAGGGAGAAATCACACCGGAGACGAAAGGGGACGCTTCGCTACCTCATGACTCACCCTCTCAACCCTTTTCAATCTTAAGTAGTCTAATCCTGTAGGAGTTGTCACACCTCCAAAGGATAACCTAGATTGTTTTTGATAAGTGCTCGTGTTACAGTAATGTGAAGCGTTATTATCTTGCAATGAGCATTAATTTAATCAGATTTTATCACTAAAAAGTGTGCATTTGTTTACTTTTGTGCATTGAAGGGTTGTGGAGAAGATCTAGAGAAAAAGAAGGAAGAATAGGTTATGTTCGCCGTTGTTAAGGAGTTCTCGGACCAAGCAAGGAACAAGGCACGAGTCTAGACTTATGGGTGTGTGCCAACCTCCATTGGAGGGGCACAAGGGCAGTCACACTCACAAAAGTCTATAACTCGTGTAGCATTGGAGAACTTCGCCAATGAAGAGAAATGAAGTAATCGACATAATCTACCGTTGATTGTGTGCCCAATTCAACGGCCTCGATGAAGAACGATGGATTCGGGAGTATTTCGGAGAAGTACTGTAGCAGGCACTGTAGCAAAATACTGTAGATAAATACTGTAGCTGCTACTGTTCACATTCTGCCGAAATTCAGAATTCCAGAGAGTTCACACGGGCGTGTGGAAATTCCACACGGCCGTGTGAATTAATTTTCCAGCAAGCCAGAGAGTTCACACGGGCGTGTGGAAATTCCACACGGCCGCGTACTGTAGCAGGAATACTGTAGCAGGAACACTGTTCACATGTGCCGAGAAATCACGATTCCAGAATTTCCACACGGCCGTGTGGAATTAACACACGGGCGTGTGGAATTTCTGGATTTTCACAGAAGTCCGATTTCAGCCCGAATTCAGCCCGATTTCAGCCTATAAATAGCCCGTTTTCATATCTATTTGGGGACCCTTCTCTTCAATCACTTGGATATCTTTTGGGGGGCTTTCGGCTAGGGTTTGGAGAGGTTCTTGGAGGTCTTTGGAGGCGATTAAACGGCATCGACATCGACATCCTTTGGAAGAAAGCTATTGGGGAAGCTCTCATCGGCATTGATTTGGCGAGGTGTGCCCTAGGCTTGACAAGGGATTCGTTGGAGAAGACACGCGACTACACAAGACCATCGATACGATCTACAAGGGGGTTTTCTTTATGGTTTTCATGCATATTTTCTTAAATTCTTTATTGATTTTGTATTGCTCCATGGAGAGCTAAACCCTAGTGGGTATTCGGACTTGTAAACCCTAGGATGATATTGTTTCTATGACTTTTATTATGCTTTCTTAATTTGATGTTCTTTTATTGAGTTTCAATCTTGATTTTATCTTGTTATTGTTTTCCCTTAGATGTGACACTAGGGTTGAGAGCAATCTAGGCTTTCCTTTGGAGGTGTGACAACTCCTATAGGATTAGACTACTCAAGATTAAAGAGGGTTGAGAGGGAGAGTTGTGAGGTAGCAATGTACCCCTTTCCCCTTCGATGTGATTTCTCCCTACCTCCGATTCCTTGATTTAATAGCGGTCGAAATAGAGTGAAGCAATAGGTAGATAAACTCCCCTAGGGCTTAGTTACGCAAGTAATAGAGTGGAGGGTTGTAGTGAATCCTATTTGCTGGGGCTCGATCTAGACTAGGGTTCTTCCACCTGGACCAAAGGGTTAGAACTACTACACATAGGAACAGGTTTTATCACTAGGAATCCCTAGAGCTTAAAGCAACTCCACGTAGTGTTAGGCTTAGGTAGATATACTCCCCTGGGGCTTAGTTGAGCAATCAACAGAGTGAAGGGTTGAAGTGAATCCTAATGCCGGGGCATAGTGTTGGGGTTAGTCACGGTTGACCTTAGGTTTGGGACCGTGTGTTTAAGGATATCCTCGACTCAATTAGACATCAATTAGAGGGTATAATACTAGTCTTGCACTAGAAGCATTAGTCTTAGGGGGAGCTTTGTCCGCGTACCCCATCTTTATATCGATTACCTCTCCTACCCTCATTATTATTCTTGCACTCTTTTATTTTCTTTTATATATATATATATATATATATACTTCTTTCATCATCGACTTCTTTCATAGCTAAATAGCGATAACACTCGTTTCTGAACACTATTCCCTGTGGATTCGACTACCTTCTCACCAAGGTAAATTTATTACTTCGACAAGGCCGTGCACTTGCGGTACGCACGCAAAAGGTCGTGTCAAGTTTTTGGCGCCGTTGCCAGGGAATAGGCGTTTTAGAGACATTTGTACTTTGCTATTTTTGCTATTCATCATTCATTCTATTTCACATTTTCTTATTCTTCCGTCATTCTTGTTTGTTTTCTTTTGATTTGTCTTACTTTTTCTTGCAAGGAGTCTAAATGGAGATTGATTCAATCATTGAGCTATATTCTCAAGTTGAAGCTCTCAGTACAAGGCTTGATAGAATTATTGCTTCACAACAACAAAGCAATCCATGCTACAACACATATCATCCAAATGAAAGGAGCTACCCAAATTTTTCATGGAATAATGATGGACAACATTGGGAAGCACCTCAAGAGCAATTTCAAAAGGATGAGGTACTTGAAGAGGATGCACCTCAATGGAAAAAAGCGATAGATAACTTTATTAAAGCATCCGATGCCTCTTGCCAAAGTATGGGAGCCACACGAAAGTGTCATGAAGCCTCCTATAACAACCTTGAGCATCAATTGGGATGGATACTTGACACACTCTCCAAGGAAAATGAAGTATTTGAGCAAGCGACGCAAGTTCCTTGTAGAGATGATGTGGTAGTGAACAATAATGAAGAAACGGGGCAAACCAAGTACGTTGTTGTAGAAATTGAAGAGGAAAAAGAAGAAGATCATTTGGAGAATTGGGATTGCTTAAATGAAGATGGTGCTTGTGAGCAAGGAAATTTTCAAGGGGATTTGCTAGTTTCATGTTCCGTTCAAGATGAAAATACACAAGAAGAAGCAAACCCTAAGGTAATGGAGCAAGCATCCTTCTTTGGGATTGATCAACTCACAAAAAGCAAGAAAGGGATTTTGGGATGGGAAAAAGATGTGGGGAGGATATTTAAACCATCCAATGACCCACCTATGCTAAGCTTGGATAATTCCCAACCCAAATTGTTTCCTTGGAGGCCAAAAGTAAGATGGTTGGACCCTCCAACAAATACTCCACCTCGGCAAGTCGATTTTTGGTTTAAAGGAAGTAGCTATGCAAGATCTTGTCGGGAGGAACACACTCTTTTCAAGCCGCCTTGAGGTAAGAAAGAGGTACGTCAAGCTTAGTGACGTTAAACAAGCGCTTCTTGGGAGGCAACCCAAGTTTTTATTGCTTTTCTAGGTTTTAGTTTAGTTTTAGCATGAATAATTGCTTAGTGTTGGTGTTTTCATTTTATTATGCGTGTGATGTGATTTCTTATGGATTATTGGTGTTGTAGTGTGCCTTATTGTGATTGTCGAAGTTTTGGGTCGTTTGAGTGTGTTTTCATGGATCTCTGGTCGAATTTTTATTGTACATGCAAGCTCTGAACGTTGTATTTGAGTTTCTGAAATTTTCTGCAAAGCTTGCAAATTTTTCTAAGTCATCCAGAGAAGACACACGGCCGTGTGGAATTTCCACACGGGCGTGTGTCACAGTTCAGAACTCATCCAGAGAAGACACAGGGGCGTGTGATTGCCCCTGTGAACGACCATATGAAGGCACACGGCCGTGTGGAATTTCCACACGGCCGTGTGGATCTTTGCAGAGCTACAACTCTCCATCCCGAGAGACACAGGGGCAGTGTGAGTGCCCCTGTGAGTGCCCATGTTTATAGCACAACGGCCGTGTGGAAATTCCACACGGCCGTGTGGATGTTCTGCAGAACAAAAACTTCATCTAGAGGCTCACAGGGGACGTGTGAGTGCCCATGTGAGTAAGCGTCTGCATGGCACACGGCCGTGTGGAAATTCCACACGGCCGTGTGGAACACTTAGATGATTTTCTTGGGATCCAGAGAGTCCACAGGGGCGTGTGGGTGCCCCTGTGGTCGGCCTTGTGTTGGCCAGGTTGGGCACACGGCCGTGTGGAATTTCCACACGGCCGTGTGGATGTTCTGAGAAGCAAACAGAGGAAACACAGGGGGGTGTGACTGCCCCTGTGAACCTTACCAGTGAAGGCACACGGCCGTGTGGAATTTCCACACGGCCGTGTGGATGTACAGAACATGATAGGTTGTTTTTTATTTTAAAATCTTCTTTTGCCTTTTCAATTCTAAATGCCTCCACACTCAAGGGATGTTTCCTCCCATCTTCCCAACCATCTCTTTGTCCATTTAAGGAGTTTTTAAGTTGTTTTCCGACCATATTCGAAGTTTTTGATTTTCACTTCGTCGGCAAGCATATTTTCTCCTTTTCTTCGTCAATCTTTTCTTTTTCAACACCAAATCCACCAGTATCAGCACTGACAGCAGCACCGGAGATCGAAGAACGGACGACACCGACGCTTGAGGCGTTTTTAGCTTTAGTTTTCTTTTGTTTTATTTTACTTTTATTGAGCTTCACTGATCCCCCTTGTGTACGTGCAGATGGTCTTGGATGCAAGGAATTTGAGTACTAGTCATAGGCATGGTCATGGGACCGTGTACCCTCCACAACCCGTTGAGACTCAACCCTCAATGAACATAGCTCCATCAAACGTACCACTAGGAGTTCAGGGGAGTATTGTTTCAATTGCCCACCTTCACACATGATGTTTTGATTGTTATACTTCTTATTGTGCTTGCATGCGTACATTGAGGACAATGTACATCTTAAGTGTGGGGGGGAGTTCACATTGCACACACTTTTACTTATGCGTTCAATTGCTTTTGCTCATGTAGCCTATGGCGGTTCACCTTAGTTGCAACGGTTGTATTCTTATAGTTTAGGAGAATTTTTTTAACATTGTATCCTATCATGCTCTAGTTTCTACTTGAATTTTATGAATTTTTGCTCGATTATCTTATATTGCACAACTTACTCTTGGAATCTTTTGGAAACTCAATCTTGAAGTTTTTAAGGACAAGTTTATCGTTGTTCTTAGTTTTACTTTGGAAAATGCATATATAAGGAGAGAAAAATATAAAAAAAAAAAAATGATGAAAATGAAAAAAAAAAAAAAAAGATGGAAAAATGAAAAAGAAAAAAAAAAAGAGAGAAAAATATGAGTTTGTGAATAGTTGCTTTCTTTTATGTATGCATTTGGGGTGGAAAGAGCTACCACCTATGAAGTATGTAGCTACTCTCATAAGTCGGATACAAGTTATGCCCTAATGAGAGAAAGAGCTATCTCATGGGATGCGTGAAAGCTACTACCCCGGTAGAAAGAGCTACCTCCTCGAAAGAGTGAAAGCCACCTTTGGCGGCCGCCTAGGAAAGGGCTACCTTCAAGGATGTGTGAAGCTACTACTTCCACCACTATTTTTTTGTTTTTGTATATAAATAAGTCCTTTCTAACCAAAGTTTGAGGAGTACTCGTCGGTTCTCTTGAGTAAGATCGCACACACTAACACATTTTCGAGTTTTCATCCTTTTTGATTCGAGTTTTTAGCTAGAGCATTGGTAACCTTATGCAATGTTTTGAGTTCCCCTTACTTGTAGAATGCTTCTTTTGCATGCTTTTGGTGAACCTAAGGCCGAGCACTTTCAATTGTTCTTCCCAAGTACTTTCACGTTCTATTTTGCTTGAGGACAAGCAAAAGCTTAAGTGTGGGGGGATTTGATAAGTGCTCGTGTTACAGTAATGTGAAGCGTTATTATCTTGCAATGAGCATTAATTTAATCAGATTTTATCACTAAAAAGTGTGCATTTGTTTACTTTTGTGCATTGAAGGGTTGTGGAGAAGATCTAGAGAAAAAGAAGGAAGAATAGGTTATGCTCGCCGTTGTTAAGGAGTTCTCGGACCAAGCAAGGAACAAGGCACGAGTCTAGACTTATGGGTGTGTGCCAACCTCCATTGGAGGGGCACAAGGGCAGTCACACTCACAAAAGTCTATAACTCGTGTAGCATTGGAGAACTTCGCCAATGAAGAGAAATGAAGTAATCGACATAATCTACCGTTGATTGTGTGCCCAATTCAACGGCCTCGATGAAGAACGATGGATTCGGGAGTATTTCGGAGAAGTACTGTAGCAGGCACTGTAGCAAAAATACTGTAGATAAATACTGTAGCTGCTACTGTTCACATTCTGCCGAAATTCAGAATTCCAGAGAGTTCACACGGGCGTGTGGAAATTCCACACGGCCGCGTACTGTAGCAGGAATACTGTATCAGAAACACTGTAGCAGGAACACTGTTCACATGTGCCGAGAAATCACGATTCCAGAATTTCCACACGGCCGTGTGGAATTAACACACGGGCGTGTGGAATTTCTGGATTTTCACAGAAGTCCGATTTCAGCCCGAATTCAGCCCGATTTCAGCCTATAAATAGCCCGTTTTCATATCTATTTGGGGACCCTTCTCTTCAATCACTTGGATATCTTTTGGGGGGCTTTCGGCTAGGGTTTGGAGAGGTTCTTGGAGGTCTTTGGAGGCGATTAAACGGCATCGACATCGACATCCTTTGGAAGAAAGCTATTGGGGAAGCTCTCATCGGCATTGATTTGGCGAGGTGTGCCCTAGGCTTGACAAGGGATTCGTTGGAGAAGACACGCGACTACACAAGACCATCGATACGATCTACAAGGGGGTTTTCTTTATGGTTTTCATGCATATTTTCTTAAATTCTTTATTGATTTTGTATTGCTCCATGGAGAGCTAAACCCTAGTGGGTATTCGGACTTGTAAACCCTAGGATGATATTGTTTCTATGACTTTTATTATGCTTTCTTAATTTGATGTTCTTTTATTGAGTTTCAATCTTGATTTTATCTTGTTATTGTTTTCCCTTAGATGTGACACTAGGGTTGAGAGCAATCTAGGCTTTCCTTTGGAGGTGTGACAACTCCTATAGGATTAGACTACTCAAGATTAAAGAGGGTTGAGAGGGAGAGTTGTGAGGTAGCAATGTACCCCTTTCCCCTTCGATGTGATTTCTCCCTACCTCCGATTCCTTGATTTAATAGCGGTCGAAATAGAGTGAAGCAATAGGTAGATAAACTCCCCTAGGGCTTAGTTACGCAAGTAATAGAGTGGAGGGTTGTAGTGAATCCTATTTGCTGGGGCTCGATCTAGACTAGGGTTCTTCCACCTGGACCAAAGGGTTAGAACTACTACACATAGGAACAGGTTTTATCACTAGGAATCCCTAGAGCTTAAAGCAACTCCACGTAGTGTTAGGCTTAGGTAGATATACTCCCCTGGGGCTTAGTTGAGCAATCAACAGAGTGAAGGGTTGAAGTGAATCCTAATGCCGGGGCATAGTGTTGGGGTTAGTCACGGTTGACCTTAGGTTTGGGACCGTGTGTTTAAGGATATCCTCGACTCAATTAGACATCAATTAGAGGGTATAATACTAGTCTTGCACTAGAAGCATTAGTCTTAGGGGGAGCTTTGTCCGCATACCCCATCTTTATATCGATTACCTCTCCTACCCTCATTATTATTCTTGCACTCTTTTATTTTCTTTTATATATATATATATATATATATATACTTCTTTCATCATCGACTTCTTTCATAGCTAAATAGCGATAACACTCGTTTCTGAACACTATTCCCTGTGGATTCGACTACCTTCTCACCAAGGTAAATTTATTACTTCGACAAGGCCGTGCACTTGCGGTACGCACGCAAAAGGTAAAGAGAAAACAATTGCAAAAGATAATTAAAACTAAACCTCCACGAAGTCCTCTCCGAAGCCGCACTCTCCAGAAGTTGGAGAGAAAGTTAGGTCAAAAGATCTCTCAAAAGTCTCCAAAATCGGGCTTTTATAATGTTGAGTCGCGGTTTTAAAATTGGACTTATCGGGACTTCACACGGCCTTGTGAAATTTACACACGCCCGCGTGAAGTTTCTAGCTTGCTAAAAAATTAATTCACACGGCCGTCTAGAATTTTCACACGCCCGTGTGAACTCTCTGAAATCTTAATTTTCGGCATAAAGTGAACAGTAGCTTGCTACCGTATTTTCCTACAGTAACAAGCTGTAGTGCTGCTACAGAAAGTGAACTCATCGAAACGCTCCCGAATCCATTGTTCTTCATCGAGGGCATTGATTTGGGTACACAATCAATGGTTGATTGTGCCGATTGCTTCAAGTCTTCTTGTTGGTCAAGTTCTTACTACACGAGTTAGACTTATTGTCAATGTAACTGCTTTTGTGTCCTTCCAAAGGAGGTTGGCACACACTCACAAGTCTAGGCTCATGCCTTGTTCCTTGCTTGGTCCGAAAACTTCCCAACAACACCAAACACGATCTAACTTCATTCTTTTTCTCCAAATTAGCTCCACAATCCTAGAATGCATAAGAATACACAAATGCACACTATTTAGTGATAAAATCTGATAAAAGATATGTTCATTGTAAGATAATAACGCTTCGCGTTACTATAACATAAGCACTTATCATGTTCACAAGTTCGAATACCCACTAGGGGTTTAGCTCTCCATAGAGCAATACAAAATCAATAACGAGTTTAAGAACATATGCATAAAAACCATAAAGAAAACCCCCTTATAGATCGTATCGATGGTCATGTGGAGCCGCCTAATCTTCTCCAACGAATCCCTTGTCAAGCCTAGGTCACACCTCACCGAATCGAAGCTGACGAAAGCTCCCCCAATAGCTTTCTTCCAAAAGATGCCGATACCATATAATCTCCTCCAAAGACCTCCAAGAACCTCTCGAAACCCTAACAAAAAACCCCCCAAAATATAGGCAAGAGATAGAAGGGGGTACCCAAATAGATCTGAAAATGGGCTATTTATAGGCTGAAATCGGTGTTCCACACGGGCATGTGGATTCTCTGTTTTGCTAATTTTCGGCAGACTGTGAATACTAACTTGCTACAGTGTTTTTACTACAGTAATTATCTACGATAGCTGCTACAGTACTTCACTGAAATACTGCCGAATTCATCATTCTTCATCGAGGTCATTGAATTGGGCACACAATCAACGGTAGATTATGCCGATTACTTCATTTCTCTACATTGGCGAAATTCTCTAATGGCACATGAGTTAAACTTTTGTGAATGTGACTGCCCTTGTGCCCCTCTAATGGAGGTTGGCACACACCTATAAGTTTAGACTCGTGCCTTGTTCCTTGCTTGGTCCAAGAACTACTCAGCAATGGCGAACATAGCCTATTTTTGCTTCTTTCTTCTCCAAATTGTCTTCATAACCCTACAATGCACAAAAGGACACAAATGCATGCTATTTAGTGATAAAATCTGATGAAAGTAATGCTTCTTGTAAGATAATAACACTTCGCATTCTTATAACACAAGCACTTATCAGAGAGCTCTCTCTAGATCGGTCATTTTTCCCTCTAGCCCGGTCACTCGGCTTTCTAGGTTCGGTGCTTGTTGACTTTGAAATCCCGGTGGTGCATTACTCTTTTGTTGCAACTGCCCTTGATTACTCAATGAGAAGTTCGGGTGGTTCTTCCACCCCGGATTGTAGGTTCTACTGTACGGGTTACCTTGGCCTTGTCCTCTATATGCATTACCAACAAAATCAGCCTATTCCATTGCACTAGTTCCCCCAATAACAATAGGGCCATCGCTCGAAGCGTGACCTCCCCCACAACCATTACAAGTAGTGATGGCCACAACTCTTGGTGAAGCCAAAGCATTTAGCTTCTTACTCAATGATTCCACCTGTGCTGCCAATGATGTAACTGCGTCAACTTCATGAATTCCGGCTACCTTCTTTCCGTCTTGTGTGTTCCATTGATAGCTATTCATAGCCATCTCGTCTATAAGGTGCCAGGCTTCACCGGGAGTCTTGCTTCCTAGAGTTCCTACTGCCACTGCATCTAAGAGCTGCTTGGTACTTGGATTCAACCCATTATAGAACGTATGAATAATCATCCACTCAGGAAATCCATGTTGCAGGCATTTTCAAAGGAGCTCCTTGAACCTATCTCATGTCTCGAATAGAGACTCTAATTCCATTTGAATGAAGGATGATATCTCATTTCGGAGCCTCGCTGATTTTCCCAGAGGGGAATACCTAGCCAAGAATGCCTCATCCATCTCCTCCCTAGTGATAGATGCTCTCGGTAATGAATGAAGCCAATGTCTTGCTTTTCCCTTCAATGAAAATTGGAAGCCTCTCAAACGAATCGCGTCATCCATCACTCCATTAATCTTCAACATGTCACACACTTCAAGAAAGTTCTCTATATGGTTGTTGTGATCTTCATCGGCCAACCCATTAAATTGTGCGGACTGTTGCAACATCTGAATGAACGCCGGCTTCAACTCAAAATTCATTGTTGTGATCAGGGGCCTCACAATGCTTGATTGGGTCCCCATAATTGTGGGTCTAGCAAAATCAGACAATGCCCTCTATTGTTCATTCTGTTTTGTCATTGCTTCTGACCCTTCTGTATCAATTTTGGCTTGATTTGAAGATTCTTGTACAGTTTTTTTCCCTTTTGATGTGTCCTTCTACCAATGTCCGGGTCTCCTTCAACAAGAATCGAAGGGTTACCGCGGGTCATAACCTGGAGCCAAAAACAAGGAAAAAAAAACAAATAAGAACGATGATAGATAGAGAAAGTGTGAAATAGAAAACGAAGTGAATAGCTAAGATAGCAAAAACAAGTATCTAAAATACACCTACTCCCAGGCAACGGTGCCAAAAACTTGACACACCCCTTGCGAGTGCGTACCGCAAGTGCACTGCCTTTTCGAAGTAATAATATTACCCTGGTGAGTGGGTAGTCATATCCACAGGGAATAGGAATTTAAGATACGAGATTTCACTATTTAGCTAAGCGGTGTACGGTGAGTGTGAAGAGAATCAATGAGTGAGTGTGAAAGCAGTTATAAAGAAACAAGAAATAAAATAGAAGTATGGAAGGTAAGAGAGCGCAAGTAGGAGTAAATAGATGACACGACCTTTTGCGTGTGTACCGCAAGTGCACGGCCTTGTCGAAGTAATAAATTTACCTTGGTGAGAAGGTAGTCGAATCCACAGGGAATAGGGAGATAGAATATAAGGTTTCACTAATTAAGCTATGCGAAATACGGGAAACGATAATAGGATTGATGAGTGAAAAATAATGCAAAGCAATAAACTAAATAGAAGGATGAAAGTAAGAGGTGCAAATAGGAAAATCGAGAAGGACTTGCAATGAGTAAAAGGGGGTATCCGGACAAGCTACCTCTAGGATCTATGTTTCAAGTGCAAGACTATGATATTATACTCTCCTATTGATGTCAATTAAGTCGAGGAAATCCTAAGACTCACGGTCCCAAACCTAAGGACAACCGTGACTAACCCCAACGCTATGCCTTGGTATTAGGATTCACAACACCCTTCGCTCTGTCACCTAGATGATTAAGCCCCAGGGGAGTCCATCTACCTAAACCTCACACTATATGGGATTGCATTATGCTCTAGGGATTCCTAGTGATTAAACCTGTTCCTACAAAAATAGTTCTAACCCTTTGGTCCAGGTGGAAGAACCCTAGTCTAGATTAAGCCCCAGCATATAGGATTCACTACAACCCTTCACTCTATTGCTTGCGCAATTAAGCCCTAGGGGAGTTTATCTACCTATTGCTTTACTCTATTTCGACCGCTATTAAATCAAGGAATCGGAGGTAGGGAGAAATCACATCGGAAGGGAAAGGGGTACATTGCTACCTCACAACTCTCCCTCTCAACCCTCTTTAATCTTAAGTAGTCTAATCCTATAGGAGTTGTCACACCTCCAAAGGAAAACCTAGATTGCTCTCAACCCTAATGTCACGTTTAAGGGAAAACAATATCAAGAGATAATTAAGATTAAAACTCAATTTATTCATCAACGATGGAAAGCATAATAATCAATGTCAAAGAAACATAGGAAACCTAAAGTTTACAAGTCCGAATACCCCGCGAGGGGTTTAGCTCCTCATAGAGCTATACATGTTCATCAATGTGAAAATTAAAGCATAAGACATAGACATAGATGAAAAACCCCCTCGAAGTTGGTGTGGCCGTGGTCTTGTGCAAACGTCGAACCTCGGAATCGATGCCGACGATGTGCTAGAACCTCCACGAAACCCTCTCCGAAACCCTAGCCGCACTCCAGAAAGTTGGGGAAAAGTTCGGTTCCAAGATCCCCCAAAAGGTTGCAAAAATCCCCTTTTATAATGTTGAATCGCGGCTTTAAAATTGGACTTATCGGGGGCTTCACACGGCCGTGTGGAATATCCACACGCCCGTGTGAAGCTTCTGTCTCGGCTGAAAAATTAATTTCACACGGCCGTGTGGAATTTCCACACGCCCGTGTGTCTTCACTGGATGGCTGAAATTGCAAAACACACGGCCGTGTGGAATTTCCACACGCCCGTGTGACTTCTCTGGAACACTGGTCTTCAGCTGAACAGGCTTGGTAACTTGCCGAAACGCCTCCCGGGTCCATTGTTCTTCATCGAGGCCATTACTTGGGCACACAAGCAACGGTAGGTCGCGCCGATTGCTTCAAGTCTTCTTCTTTCGCGAAATTCTCCTAAGTAACACGGATTGGACTTGTTGTGAATGTGACTGCCTTTGTGCCCCTCCAAAGGAGGTTGGCACACATCCACAAGTCCAAATACGTGCTTCGTTCCTTGCTTGGTCCGAGAACATCTCAACATTGGCAAACGCGACCTAATTTCATTCTTCTTCTCCAATTAGGCTCCACAATACCTTCAATGCACAAGAGAACACAAATGCACACATTTAGTGATAAAATCTGATAAAAGGTATGCTTAATGTAAGATAATAGCGCTTCGCGAAACTATAACACAAGCACTTATCAAACTCCCCCACACTTAAGCTTTTGCTTGTCCTCAAGCAAAAATAAAACGTGAAAGTACTTGGGAAGAACAATTTAAAGTGCTTGGCCTTAGGTTCACCAAAAGTGCAAAAGAAGCATTCTACAAGTAAGGGGAAATCAAAACATTGCATAAGGTTATCAATGCTCTAGCTAAAAACATGAATTAAAAAGGATAACAACTCGAAAACGTGTTAGTGTGTGCGACTTCACTCAAGAGAACCAACGAGTACTCCTCAAACTCTTGTTTACAAAGACTTATTTACGAACGAAAGAAATTAAGAGAGGAAGTAGTAGCTTCACACATCCTCGAAGGTAGCCCTTTCCTAGGCGGCCGCCAAAGGTGGCTTTCACTCTTTCGAGGAGGTAGCTCTTTCTACCGGGGTAGTAGCTTTCACGCATCCCATGAGATAGCTCTTTCTCTCATTAGGGCATAACTTGTATCCGACTTATGAGAGTAGCTTCATACTTCATGGGTGGTAGCTCTTTCCACCTCAAATGCATACATAAAAGAAAGCAACTATTCACAAACTCACATTTTTCTTTTCATTTTCATTATTCTTTTTTTTTTTTTTTTTATATATATATATATATGCATTTTCCAAAGTAAAACTAAGAACGATGATAAATTTGTCCTTTAAAACTTCAAGATCGAGTTTCCAAAAGATTTCAAGAGTGAGTAGTGCAATAGGGTGTAATCGAGCAAAAATCCCCTAAAATTCAAGTGGAACTAGAGCATGATAGGATACAATGTTAAAAATTCTCCTAAACTCTAAGAATACAACCGTTGCAACTAAGGTGAACCGCCATAGGCTACATTAGCATAAACAATTGAGCGCACAAGTAAAGGTGTGTGCAATGTGAACTCCCCCCCACACTTAAAGATGTACATTGTCCTCAATGTACGCGTAGAAGCACAATAATAAGTGAAAACGATAAAAGCAACTAGTGTGGAAGTGGCAATTGAAACATTACTCCCCTGAACTCCAAGTGTTGCATTTGATGGAGCTAGGTCATTGAGAGATGAGTCTCAATGGTTTGTGGAGCACACACGATCCCATGACCGTGTCAATGACTATTCCTCAAAATCCTTACATCCAAGACCATCTGCGCACACATAAACGAGGGTTCAGTAAAGCTCAATAAAACTCGAGTATATAAAATGTAAAGCAATGAATACAACTCGAGACAAAAATAAAAAGCAAAATAAAAGCTATACTCAGAGGGAGAATCCCTTCTGAGTACTACAAGTCCAAAATAAAGTAAAGATATACAGAATGACAAATAAAAGAAAAGAATCTAAAATCTAGGACGCCTCAGCGTCGGTGTCCTGAGTGGTGGCCTCTGGTGCTGCTGGAGGCTCTGTATCTGCTGGTGGATCGGCTGATGTCGGTGCAGGTGGATCTGCTGGTGATGCGGGAGATGGAGGTGGTGGAGTGGAAACTCGAGGTCGGACCACGAAGGAGGAGGAGGCAATCTGCTCAAAGGTCTGTCGTAAGCTCTAGAACTGCGCCATCACCTCCTGGTGCTGTGAAATCTGTGTGGCCCTAACCTCAGCCACCTCGGTCTGTAGGATCCCCACTGCGCTCTCGAGGCGCTCCAGTCTGTCCTGGCCTCGAGACGGTGAAAACATCCGCACCGGAGGTGGCTCCGGTGCGGTGGGGGGTACCTCAGCCTCTGCCCCTGTCTCTGTGTCCTGCGGGGGTGGCTCCAATGCTGCCCGGGAGCCCTCGGCCTGTGCTGTCTGGGGAATGGTCCATGTATATACTCCTGGCCCTGTCCTGCGGATCATCCCCATCATCCTCAGTGTATCTGTGCCCAGAGGGATTGGTATACTGGTCTTCTCTGCCCCTCGTACTCCGTCTTTGAGACTCATCCCTATCAGGAGTCTCGAAATGTAGGGTCCTGAAAAGATCACTCCAACCCTAGGGTACTGGCCCTGATGGCGCAAATACTCTGCTAAGATGTGCCCTAAGTGGAGTGGTACCCTCTGAGCCATCGAATATAGATAAAGAAGCTCCTGGCGACTCAGAACCCCAGTACTATCACCTCGGCCACTCACTGATCTACTAAGAATGGCATGTAAGTATCTGTAGGCCGGGCGAGACAAGCACGTGGCCTTTGAGATTCCTGGCTCATACTGGCCTTCTCCGCACAAATCTCTGTATGCCCTCTGCGGGGTAAGACTGCCCGGGTAGTCTGTAGGAAGATCTCTGTACTCCTCGGTCTGTGTATAGGCCTCATCGTATAGTCCCAGATGGATCGAAAACTGGGTCAAGCTGAAGCTGAAATGCTGGCCTAATACCCTGAACTGAATGGTATCAGGAGTGGAAAAATCCCTGTATGACCTGTCAAACTCAAATGAAGCCAGGAACTCCAGTGTCACCCCTCGAATGGCTGGGTCTCTAATCCTCAATAATCTCCTCCAGCCACCCACCGAAAGTAGCTCCTCAACCTCCTCGGCAATACCGTCACCCCCCTGGATCTCTCTGATAATGCTCAGGTCGGGGTATCGTGACTGTCCGAAACGGAGTGGGGATAATCTATCAAACCTGGTCTGGTGCTCAGGTATACTGAACTCTGTCTCCTCTGGAGGGGGTGTGGGCTCACGGGGTCGCTTCCCAGCCGACTTCTTGGTTCTAGAAGACATTCCTGTAAGATTGGAAAAGAAAACAATCAAAATCAGTTCAAAATAACCAATCTGCAGAAATCCACACGCCCGTGTGTTAATTCCACACGCCCGTGTGGATCATCGGGCGGACAGAGTATAACGGCCGTGGGTTAAAAAAAAATATTCAAAATTTACAATCTAATTCGCTTTAATTCATTCTTAAGCAACATTGCATACTCATAAATCAATTAATAAAGGCGAAATCATCAAAAGAACGAATTAAATTGAGAATCGACGAAGAAAAAGGCTTTGAAGTTCTTACCGACGGAGTGGATGAAGAAATACTAAAAATCGGCCGGAAAACTCCAATAAAATGCCTCAAAAATCCTCTGAGATGGTTGGCGAACTAGTGGAGAGGGTAGGAGAAGAGTTTAGAATGGAAATAGAAGAGGCACAAGTGAAAACCAAAAGGAATCGCGCGGCTTTTGGAGTTCTGGGGATTCACACGGCCGTGCCACGATTCCACACGCCCGTGTGCCTCTCAAATTAGGGTTCACAGGGGCCAACCCACGCCCCTGTGTGCATTCTGTTTGTTCTCTGACTACCCCACACGGCCGTGTGTTAATTCCACACGGCCGTGTGCCTTCACAAAGATATCCACAGGAGCTGGTACACGGCCCTGTGGAGTCTCGGGAGAACACAAAAGGTCTCTGAAAAACTTCACACGGCCGTGTGGAATTTCCACACGCCCGTGTGTCCAACCTGGCCAAGAACACAAGGCCGGTCACAGGGGCATGTCACACGCCCCTGTGACCTCTCTGGATTGCCCGAGAAAACTAAGTGTTTCACACGGCCGTGTGAATGAACCACACGGCCGTGTGCCTTGACAAGCTCTCCCACAGGGGCTCACACACGCCCCTGTGGTTTCTCGGGAAGTTTGGGGTTCTTTCTGCAGAGTTTCACACGGCCGTGTGGAAATTCCACACGGCCGTGTGCCTTGGCACAGCGGCACTCACAGGGGCATCCACACGCCCCTGTGGACTCTCTGGAAAAGAGTTGAAATTCTGCGGAATGTCGCACGGCCGTGTGTTAATTCCACACGGCCGTGTGCCCCTTCAGAAGTTTTTTCACAGGGGCAAAGTCACGCCCCTGTGTCTTCTCTGGTTGAGCTCCAATTGGTAACACACGGCCGTGTGTTAATTCCACACGCCCGTGTGTTATCTCTGGTTTACTTAGAAAATTTTACAGACTCTCAGAAAATTTCAAAAACTCTTTTAAAACACTTAGAGCCTGTGTAAACCATAAAAACATGACCAGAGATTATCGAAAACACACTCAACCGACTCAAACTTCGTCAATTAACGTTAAGGCACATGTAAATAATCGAAAATCCACAAGAAAACCCAGCATATGCACATGAAAATTGGGACACCATTGCTAAGACTTTTATTCAATCCTAAAACTAAACTAAGTACTAGAAAACTGTAAAAACGCTTGGGTTGCCTCCCAAGAAGCGCTTGTTTAACGTCACTTAGCTTGACGTACCTGTCTTACCTTACGGAGGTTCATGAGTGGAATTTGCCCTCTTCCCTAAAATTTGAAAGCAAGCATTGCATAATCGTTGCAAGGTAGAGGGAGAATTATCGAGTTTGTTACCACACACGGGTGAAACACCCTTACTCCGTGAATGCTCATCCCCTTTCTTGTTGGGGTTCTTGTTGTGGCGACGTCTCGACCGCTTCAATCTCCGAAGGACTTTCTTCCTACGCTCCTTCTCCTTCTTGATGTCTATCTCAACTGAAACAAGCGCGAGCACTTCTTCCTCTTCAGTCTCTATGTCTTGGTCCGGCCACCCTTCATATGGATCTGGGTTAAACATATCCTGCATATATTCATCAATGCAATCATCAGTGACATCAAGATAATATAGAGCATCATCAAAATCAAGAGAATGTCGCATGGCTTCGGCGAGGCGGTAAGTGAGCTTGTCGTCCCCAACCCTAAGTGTGAGCTCTCCACCGTCCATGTCTATCAAAGCCTTGGAAGTGCGCAAGAACGGCCTCCCAAGGATCAGCGGTACCTCGACATCGTCGTCTACATCAAGCACTACAAAGTCGACCGGGAAAATGTACTTATCCACTTTCACCAACACATCTTCAACAACACCCCTCGGATGCCTCACCGATCTATCTGCAAGCTGAAGTGTCATCCGGGTAGGTCTAGGCTCGCCCAAGCCTAGCTTTTGGAAGAATGTGTAGGGCATGACATTGATGCTTGCTCCCGAGTCGGCTAGTGCCATCTCCTCACCCATATCACCAATATTGCACGGTATGATAAAACTTCCGGGGTCCTTCCTCTTGCTTGGCATATTCTTCTGTAGCACTGCCGAACAGTTTGCATCGAGGATGACGGATGCACTTTCCTCTAACTTCCTCCTATTGGTCAAGAGGTCTTTTAAGAACTTCGCGTACTTGGGCATTTGGGCTAATGCTTCCGCGAATGGAATGTTGATGTGCAATTGCTTGAAGACACCCAGAAATTTCTTGTATTGCTCATTGTCTTGGTCATTCTTCAATCGTGAAGGATAGGGAATTCTCGGCTTATAAGGTGGGGGTGCCACCTCTTTCTCCTTTGGTGCTTCATCCTCTATTTCCACGACTTCGGGTGAGTCCTTAGTCTTCTCAAGAGGGAGATGTCCCTCAACCTCCTTACCACTTCTCAAGGTTATTGCCTTTAGTTGTTCTCTTGGGTTGGTCTCCGTATTGCTAGGCAAACTACCTTGAGGTCTCTCCGCCAAAGTTTTCGCAATTTGTCCTACTTGGTTTTCCAAGTTGTGTAAGGAAGCGGTGTGATTGCGAAGAGTAGCTTCCACCGATTGGAACCTTGCATCCGAAGAAGAAACGAACCGTGTGAGGGCTCTCTCTAGATCAGTCATCTTTCCCTCCAACCCGGTCACTCGGCTTTCTAAATTCGGAGATTGTTGACTTTGAAATCCCGGTGGTGCACTATTTTTGTTCTGTTGTGACTGTCCTTGATTGCTCCAAGAGAAGTTCGGATGGTTCTTCCATCCCGGATTGTATGTACCACTATACGGGTTGCCTTGGCCTTGTCCTCGATATGAATTCCCCACAAAATCGGCCTGCTCCACCGCACTAGTGCCTCCAATAGCAATAGGACAATCGCTTGAAGCATGTCCTCCCCCACAACCGTTACAAGTAGTGATGGCCGCAACTCTTGGCGAAGCTAGAGCATCTAGCTTCTTACTCAACGATTCCACTTGTGCTGCCAATGATGTAACCGCATCAACCTCATGAATTCCGGCAACCTTTTTCCTATCCCTTGAGTTCCATTGATAACTATTCATAGCCATCTCCTCTACAAGGTGCCGAGCTTCACCGGGAGTCTTGCTTCCAAGAGTCCCTCCGGCCGCCGCATCTAAGAGTTGCTTTGTACTCGGATTCAACCCGTTGTAAAATGTGTGAATAATCATCCACTCGGGGAATCCATGTTGCGGACATTTGCGAAGGAGCTCTTTGAACCTGTCCCATGTCTCGAATAGAGACTCCAATTCCATCTGTACAAAGGATGATATCTCATTCCGGAGTCTTGCAGATTTCCCCGGTGGGAAGTATCTAGCCAAGAATGCCTCGGCCATCTCCTCCCACGTAGTAATGGAGGCTCTCGGTAATGAGTGCAACCAATGCCTTGCTTTTTCTTTCAATGAAAACGGGAAGGCTCTCAATCGAATTGCATCGTCCGTCACTCCATTTATCTTCAACATGTCACACACTTCCAAGAAATTTCTATGTGACTATTAGGGTCTTCATCGGCTAACCCATTAAACTGTGCGGACTGCTGCAGCATCTGAATGAACGATGGCTTCAATTCGAAATTCATTGCTGTAATTGGGGGCCTGACAATGCTTGATTGGGTCCCCATAACTGCGGGTCTAGCAAAATCAGACAACGTTCGCTGCTGCTCGTTCTGTTCTGCCATTGTCTCTGACCCTTCTGTCTCAATATCGGCTTGATTTGATGCTTCTTGTGCAGGTTCTTTCCCTTTACGATGTGTTCTTTTTCCAATGTCTGGGTCTCCTTCAACAAGTATTGAAGGGTTCCCACGGGTCATAACCTGGAGCCGAAAATAAAGAAAAGAAAAATAAGAACAATGATAGGTAAAGAAAATATGAGATAGAGTGCGAAGTGAATAGCTAAAGTAGTGAAAAACAAATATCTAAAACGCCTATTCCCCGGCAACGGCGCCAAAAACTTGACACGACCTTTTGCGTGTGTACCGCAAGTGCACGGCCTTGTCGAAGTAATAAATTTACCTTGGTGAGAAGGTAGTCGAATCCACAGGGAATAGGGAGATAGAATATAAGGTTTCACTAATTAAGCTATGCGAAATACGGGAAACGATAATAGGATTGATGAGTGAAAAATAATGCAAAGCAATAAACTAAATAGAAGGATGAAAGTAAGAGGTGCAAATAGGAAAATCGAGAAGGACTTGCAATGAGTAAAAGGGGGTATCCGGACAAGCTACCTCTAGGATCTATGTTTCAAGTGCAAGACTATGATATTATACTCTCCTATTGATGTCAATTAAGTCGAGGAAATCCTAAGACTCACGGTCCCAAACCTAAGGACAACCGTGACTAACCCCAACGCTATGCCTTGGTATTAGGATTCACAACACCCTTCGCTCTGTCACCTAGATGATTAAGCCCCAGGGGAGTCCATCTACCTAAACCTCACACTATATGGGATTGCATTATGCTCTAGGGATTCCTAGTGATTAAACCTGTTCCTACAAAAATAGTTCTAACCCTTTGGTCCAGGTGGAAGAACCCTAGTCTAGATTAAGCCCCAGCATATAGGATTCACTACAACCCTTCACTCTATTGCTTGCGCAATTAAGCCCTAGGGGAGTTTATCTACCTATTGCTTTACTCTATTTCGACCGCTATTAAATCAAGGAATCGGAGGTAGGGAGAAATCACATCGGAAGGGAAAGGGGTACATTGCTACCTCACAACTCTCCCTCTCAACCCTCTTTAATCTTAAGTAGTCTAATCCTATAGGAGTTGTCACACCTCCAAAGGAAAACCTAGATTGCTCTCAACCCTAATGTCACGTTTAAGGGAAAACAATATCAAGAGATAATTAAGATTAAAACTCAATTTATTCATCAACGATGGAAAGCATAATAATCAATGTCAAAGAAACATAGGAAACCTAAAGTTTACAAGTCCGAATACCCCGCGAGGGGTTTAGCTCCTCATAGAGCTATACATGTTCATCAATGTGAAAATTAAAGCATAAAACATAGACATAGATGAAAAACCCCCTCGAAGTTGGTGTGGCCGTGGTCTTGTGCAAACGTCGAACCTCGGAATCGATGCCGACGATGTGCTAGAACCTCCACGAAACCCTCTCCGAAACCCTAGCCGCACTCCAGAAAGTTGGGGAAAAGTTCGGTTCCAAGATCCCCCAAAAGGTTGCAAAAATCCCCTTTTATAATGTTGAATCGCGGCTTTAAAATTGGACTTATCAGGGGCTTCACACGGCCGTGTGGAATATCCACACGCCCGTGTGAAGCTTCTGTCTCGGCTGAAAAATTAATTTCACACGGCCGTGTGGAATTTCCACACGCCCGTGTGTCTTCACTGGATGGCTGAAATTGCAAAACACACGGCCGTGTGGAATTTCCACACGCCCGTGTGACTTCTCTGGAACACTGGTCTTCAGCTGAACAGGCTTGGTAACTTGCCGAAACGCCTCCCGGGTCCATTGTTCTTCATCGAGGCCATTACTTGGGCACACAAGCAACGGTAGGTCGCGCCGATTGCTTCAAGTCTTCTTCTTTCGCGAAATTCTCCTAAGTAACACGGATTGGACTTGTTGTGAATGTGACTGCCTTTGTGCCCCTCCAAAGGAGGTTGGCACACATCCACAAGTCCAAATACGTGCTTCGTTCCTTGCTTGGTCCGAGAACATCTCAACATTGGCAAACGCGACCTAATTTCATTCTTCTTCTCCAATTAGGCTCCACAATACCTTCAATGCACAAGAGAACACAAATGCACACATTTAGTGATAAAATCTGATAAAAGGTATGCTTAATGTAAGATAATAGCGCTTCGCGAAACTATAACACAAGCACTTATCAATAGAGAAGGACAATCAATGAATAAAGTTGGGTACCTGGACAAGCTACCCCTACGACTTATGCTTCTAGTGCAAGATAGTGCTGTTATACTCTCCTATTAATGTTAATTAAGTCGAGAAAATTCTTAAACACACGGTCCCAAACCTAAGGTCAACCGTGACTAACACCGATACTATGCTTCGGCATTAGGTTTCACTACGACCCTTGTCTCTTCTTGACCTGTGATAAGTGTCTAAATACATCACTTTTATTATGTACATTTTATTTACTTTCATGCATTTTTGTATGTCTCCGATGCCCTTTACGCGCTTTTCTTGTTAATTATCATTTCAGGACATCGGAAGACCATCTAGTGCGTGTTTGAGCTTCTTTTGGCATCATCGAAGAATTTATTGATGCTCACACGTATCCTCAAGTTTCGGGCAAGAAAAGAGTGGATTTGAGGAAGTTACTGTAGCGATTTTACTGTAGCATTTCCACTGTAGCACCGTGCTGTAGCAGTGTGCGGCCAGTGTGCGGCCGCACAGTACCCGCACAGGACAGACAGAAGGGTGTGCGGGCACTGTGCGGCCCGCACAGTGCCCGCACACGCACGGGCTGATGAGGCTTTGTTTGGGTTATTTAAGGCTTTCTAGGGCTTTGGAGAGCTTGTCTTTGGCCAGCATCCTCTCCATCCTTCTCCACCATCATCTCCTCCATTCTCCACCATCATCTCCACCCATTTCCACCATCATCACCGGATTGGAGAGGCAATTTGAAGAGCAAAACTCAAGGGGAGAAGAAGGAAGCACTCAAGGTTGTCATCACGGAGCTTGATCGGCGCGGATCCGGCGAGCTTTCATCACCACCTTCTAGCCTACATCTGAGGGAGTTCCTTATGAGCATTTTCATTGATTATCTTGTGTATTATCTCCTTTGATGTGGAACTAGGCTCCCAAGGCCACCGGGCTCCGGTGAACCTTGGGAGGAGAACTTGTATGGATGATGATAATTGTTTATAATTGATTGTTGGCTTGTTTGTTTGATTTCAATCTATTGTTTTAATGTTCAACCTACAATGGATGGATTCCGTAGGTTTTGATTCTTGAATTGTATGTGTATGGCGGGATGCTTGCATGTATTAGGTCGCACATAGATTGAAGGGGGATTCAATGTGCCGGTACACCGGAGGTTCTGGGTGCCGGTAGCTCCCCGCGAGGTTAGGGTTGTTTTAGCCGAAAGCGCGTATTAGAATAACCCTAATCGAGACTCCATGTTCCTAATGACATCGTAGGGGTATCTTCTGGATAGAGGAACCCGTATTGGATTAGGGCTACACCACGGAGGTTCCGGGGTAGTCGACTCCCGAGTCTAGCGGATCAAACCTAGCCAACTTAGCGCTCAATTTCCTATATTCATCCTAACTTGTTCTTCTCCTTAGGGGATCCTCGCCCGAGGCCTCTAGTTATCATTGCTACTTGTTCTTTACATTGCTTGTATGGTGTGCCTTAGTCCATTTTGTTTATAGCTTTTCTTTTATTTAATTTTCCTATTTGTGTTTATATTAAACTCTTGATTTGGTAGACCAGATAGTGATACCTAGGAGGAAGTAATAGCAGATCTTGGGGCCCTTGGGAATACGACCCTCTTGTGTTCGCACGAGAGGTTATTACTTGACGACCCGTGCACTTGCGGCCGGGGAGTCGCGTGCTCGCTTCTTTAGCGTGTCGCGCGGCGACTCATCAAGTTTTTGGCGCCGTTGCCGGGGACATCCAAGAATGCTAGGAAAACTTCTAGCTCGCTAGTCTAGTCATTTATCTTTTCTTTTGTAAATATTCTTGTTTTCTTTTATACCTCAATTTTTTTTTATTGTCTTTTGTGCACAGGGCAATGGATTTTCGGGAAGGCTCAGGTGGTTTCCCTTTTCATCTTGAAGAATGGCAGATCAATGAGTATGAGGCCTTGAGAGCAAGAAGTACCAATCAATTTGAACATGTGTATGATCCATATTGGCAAGGACACCTAGATTTTTCATCACATCACCATGGACAACATTGGGAGCCCTCTAACCAAGAATTGCAAGAGCCTCCCTTTCAAGAATCGTGGTGTCATTTGAATGAAAATATTTATAATCTGTACTCAGGAGGCCACCCAGATTTGTTAGAACCGCAAGAGCCCTCCTTTCAAGAACCTTGGCATCACCCCCCTCCAGTTGTTCAAAGTAGGCCACTGAATGAATGGGGTTTCAATACAGAAAGTGTGCTTGAAAGATTTATGATGAATGCGGATGCTCAACTTGAAGCCTTGATTGCCGCAAATTTTAATGCCCAACCATCTCTTCAAAGCATGGAAAGCCAGATAGGAGTATCTTCCAATACCTCGACCAAGTTGCCACACACTATAGAAGACCTATCTGAGAATGACACTAGAAGGGAAGAGAATAAAAGTGAATTTGAGGTGGAAGTGGAAATTGAGGTATTTGAGGCTGAAAAAGAAAATAAAGTGGCATCAATACCCAGTGAGCAAATAGTAGAAGTTTCACCTCAAGATGAAATTGAAGAAGAAATGGGGGAGGATCAAATAGTGGCCATTGAGAAGTGTGAGGAAGTAGAAACAAGTCCATCAAGCACAATTGAAGAAGCTACTTTCCTTAACATCGATCATTCCACCCATTTGCCCATTTTAGTCTTGTGCACTAAGAAAATTTTGGGAATTGTCTTCGAGGATGAGGGTAGAAAAATGAAACCATCAATGAACCCACCTATGCCTGGACTGGACAATTCCCAACCAAAAAAATTTCCGTGGCGGCCCAAGCAAATTCTGTGGGCAATGGTTGACTATTCCACCATGGTTGAGGAAGGATATGTGGGTAGGAGTTTGAAGCCATCCGTGAACCCACCCGTGCCAAGCTTGGATAGTTCTCAACCAAAGCTCTTTCCCTGGAGACCCAAACAAGTTGGTGGGATACTCAAAGGAATTTGGGCCGGGAATCAAGAAGAAGCGGAGAGGAGGTTCAAGCCATCCAAGGATCCGCCCAAGTTCAAATTGCACAATTCCCGTCCCAAGCTTTTTCCATGGAGGCCAAAAGGTAGTGCATGCTTGACCTCCACATCAGCACCATCCCGGCAGGTACGTTTCATATTCTTTGGTAGTAGTTATGCCATTCTTGGCCGGGAGGAGCATACCATCTTCAAGCCTCCATGAGGTAAGAGAGGTACGTCAAGCTCGTGACGTTAAACAAGCGCTTCTTGGGAGGCAACCCAAGGTGTCAAATTTCGTATTTTGCTTTGTTTGTTTGTGTGTCATAGTTTTCTTAGTTTTATTTTTTTTTAACTTTGTGTGGTTGTATTCTTTTCATGTTTTTATTGCTTGTATTGCTTGGATTTGTATTTTCATTCATGTTGGTGATTCTTGGTGTGTTCTTCATTGTTTATGATCATCTTTGTGTTTTGATGAGTTTTATGCATGTTGGGTCAATAATGTATGTTTTTGGGAGGTGGTTCATGATGTTTAAAAGCCAGAAGAACAAATTTTATGGGTGTACGGGCTGTGCACAGCCCGCACACACTAGCCAGAGCATTGTGCGGCTGTTGTGCCGCCCCGCACATCTATCCGCACACACCAGACAGAAGGGTGTGCGGCCAGTGTGCGGGGCCGCACACAGGCCGCACACAAACACCAGAAGGGTGTGCGGGCTGTGTACAGCCCGCACACGCATGCGTGGGCTGTGTACAGCCCGCACATAGCAATTTTTCAGCCCCTTCAGCCCAATTTCAGCATCTTCGGGGCTGATTTTTCCGTCCTTCTTTCACCCGATTTTTCTTCAATTTTTTTTGGTGTATCTTCCTTGATTACCTCCTCATTTGGCCAACCTTTCCATGATCTTAAAGTCTCTCATCAATTTTGAGTTTTAATTTTGTCGATCTATCATTTTCATTGAGTTCTCGCCGACATCTTTGAACTTTGTCATCTAGGTTTGGGTTTTTGCGTATCTCTCATCTTTGTTGATTTTCATTGTTTAACATTGTTTTAAATCCCAAACTCTTTGATGTGAGAATGTTGTAAACTTGAATATGCATGCTCTTATATTATTTACTTTCAAGTTTCGCCAAGCATTGAGTTGGTAAGTTTCACTTGGGCACCCACACATTGTGTGTCGTCTTCCTTGTTTTCTTTGTTCTTAGCTTTGTGTTTTTCTTTGTTTGTTTTTATTTTCATTTTGTGTGTGATGAATGCCTTGAGATGATGTTCATTTCTACCTTGCAGGTAGAATTGGAGCATCTAGTGCATTTTTCTCTCCCAACATCTACAAGATTCATCATTGGCCACCCTGATCTCATGGACTTCAAGATTATACTTGGAGACTCGGGGAAGTTCACGAAACCCTCTTACCTTGCTTTAATTGCATATATTTTACTGAGCTGCTGATTTAGGTACATTGGGGACAATGTACTACTTTAAGTAGGGGGGTGGACTTTCATGATTTTCGTGAACTTTAAGAATTTTTGAGCAACTTTGCATGTTAGTAAACCAAGGATGGCATGAATGATTCTTGTATGTGTATGATAGTGTAGAACAATGATAGATGCTAAGTTACTCATAACCTTGCACTCTTAAGAATTTTGTGTCATTCTCGGCATTCCATCACTTAACCTCCTATGTAGGACCTTGGACACCTAGGTTAGGAAAGCAGTAACCTTCGTGACCCTCTTAGTGGCTAACCCATTCGTGGGGTTTCGTGCTTTGACGTTTTAGGTATTTCTCCTAATAGACTCTTAAGGACTTTCCTCTATGTTTTTCGCTCAACACGGTAAAAAAAAAAAAAAAAAAAAAAAAAAAAAAAAAAAAAAAAAAAGGACAGTGTTCCTCTGCCCTACTAGCGAAGTAACCTGGGGTTCTTGCTCCTAACCAGAGTGTGCCTCTCGCCAAAAGCTATAAAGGCATGAGCGCGTTTATATGAATGTGTAAAGTTCCAGGTAATGTGGATTTGCAATTCATGTTAGTCCAGAAAAAAATATGTGTGTAAATATATACTTATACATGTACATATATGTGTATAACAGAAGAAAGTGTAACGACCGGTGGTTTTTCGAACAATAGAGGAAAGATCCTTGGGAGCCTACTAGGAGCATCTCTACCACTTCAAGGCCGAATTCCACTAAGTGGCGTGATTTGCCGCAAGATGTGGTCCTCGGGGTTCTGTCTACCTGACTTGGACTACAGGGCTTCGAAATAGAGGGGTTGCACACACACATCATATCATTGCCGTTGAATGCATGAAATTTCTTAAGTGGTTCTAGCTTAGTATCTTGAGTTTTACCATTGCTATTGTACACTTACACTTAAGCCGGAGGTTGTGTATTTAGCCACTTATCAATCCCTTTTGTTATTCATGTTTGTTTGCTTAGGGACAAGCAAACGCTCAAGTAGGGGGGGTATTTGATAAGTGTCTAAATACATCACTTTTATTATGTACATTTTATTTACTTTCATGCATTTTTGTATGTCTCCGATGCCCTTTACGCGCTTTTCTTGTTAATTATCATTTCAGGACATCGGAAGACCATCTAGTGCGTGTTTGAGCTTCTTTTGGCATCATCGAAGAATTTATTGATGCTCACACGTATCCTCAAGTTTCGGGCAAGAAAAAAGAGTGGATTTGAGGAAGTTACTGTAGCGATTTTACTGTAGCATTTCCACTGTAGCACCGTGCTGTAGCAGTGTGCGGCCAGTGTGCGGCCGCACAGTACCCGCACAGGACAGACAGAAGGGTGTGCGGGCACTGTGCGGCCCGCACAGTGCCCGCACACGCACGGGCTGATGAGGCTTTGTTTGGGTTATTTAAGGCTTTCTAGGGCTTTGGAGAGCTTGTCTTTGGCCAGCATCCTCTCCATCCTTCTCCACCATCATCTCCTCCATTCTCCACCATCATCTCCACCCATTTCCACCATCATCACCGGATTGGAGAGGCAATTTGAAGAGCAAAACTCAAGGGGAGAAGAAGGAAGCACTCAAGGTTGTCATCACGGAGCTTGATCGGCGCGGATCCGGCGAGCTTTCATCACCACCTTCTAGCCTACATCTGAGGGAGTTCCTTATGAGCATTTTCATTGATTATCTTGTGTATTATCTCCTTTGATGTGGAACTAGGCTCCCAAGGCCACCGGGCTCCGGTGAACCTTGGGAGGAGAACTTGTATGGATGATGATAATTGTTTATAATTGATTGTTGGCTTGTTTGTTTGATTTCAATCTATTGTTTTAATGTTCAACCTACAATGGATGGATTCCGTAGGTTTTGATTCTTGAATTGTATGTGTATGGCGGGATGCTTGCATGTATTAGGTCGCACATAGATTGAAGGGGGATTCAATGTGCCGGTACACCGGAGGTTCTGGGTGCCGGTAGCTCCCCGCGAGGTTAGGGTTGTTTTAGCCGAAAGCGCGCATTAGAATAACCCTAATCGAGACTCCATGTTCCTAATGACATCGTAGGGGTATCTTCTGGATAGAGGAACCCGTATTGGATTAGGGCTACACCACGGAGGTTCCGGGGTAGTCGACTCCCGAGTCTAGCGGATCAAACCTAGCCAACTTAGCGCTCAATTTCCTATATTCATCCTAACTTGTTCTTCTCCTTAGGGGATCCTCGCCCGAGGCCTCTAGTTATCATTGCTACTTGTTCTTTACATTGCTTGTATGGTGTGCCTTAGTCCATTTTGTTTATAGCTTTTCTTTTATTTAATTTTCCTATTTGTGTTTATATTAAACTCTTGATTTGGTAGACCAGATAGTGATACCTAGGAGGAAGTAATAGCAGATCTTGGGGCCCTTGGGAATACGACCCTCTTGTGTTCGCACGAGAGGTTATTACTTGACGACCCGTGCACTTGCGGCCGGGGAGTCGCGTGCTCGCTTCTTTAGCGTGTCGCGCGGCGACTCATCAACCTGTCAACTAAGCCCTAAGGGAGTCTATCTTCCTAAGCCTCACAGTGCGTGGGATTGCTTTAACTTCTAGGAATTCCTAGTGATAAACCTTGTTCCTATATATAGCTCTAACCCTTTGGTCCAGGTGAAAAAACCCTAGTCTAAATTAAGCCCCAGCACTAAGATTCACTTCAACCTTTCACTGTGTTGCTCGCGCAACTAAGCCCCAGGGGAGTTTATCTCCTAGCATTTCACTCTATCTCGACCGCTAAGAAATCATGGAACATGGAGGTAGGGAGAATCACACCGGAAAGTGACACACCCTTTTGCGTATGTGTACCGCAAGTGCACGGGTTGTCGAAGTAATAATTACCCCGGTGAGTGGGTAGTCGAATCCACAGGGAACGGAAATACTAGTAATGACTGTTTCTTAGTTATCTAGTCGAAACAATAATATGGAGCAATTGAATGTAATATGTAAAGTAAGGAAATTGCAAGAAAGAAAACAAATAATAAAAAAAAAGAAAAGGTAAAGGAGATCTCAATCAATGAAGATGAGATACTCGGGCAATGATCCACCTAGGTTCTATCATGAAGTGCAAAACTAACTAAATGCTTCTAAACCAAGTTCTATGAGTCGAGGTAATCCAAGAACAATCGATCCCTGCTTCCAGGCCACCGATACTAGTCCCCTACAAGGTCCCAGCAGAGAATTCACTCAATCTCAACACCTCACACCCTATATGACCGCAATGAGTTTTAGGGATACCTAAGAGTGAAACCGATTCCTAAAATTAGATCTAACCCTACTTCTAGGCGAAAGATCCCTAACCCCTTACAAAAGTCCCGGCGGAGAAATCTATCAATCTCACACCTCACACCCCATATGGTTGCATAAAACTTAGGGAATACGGAGATAGGAAACACTCAATCGGAAGGGAAAGGGGACACTCCTCTATCTCAAGACTCACCCTCTCAACCCTCTTTAATCTTGTATGTTCTAATCCCTAATGGAGATCTCTCTCTCACCAAGGAAACAAATCAAGCATACCAAACAACCATACGAATTAATAAGGCATGCAAGCAATGATTAAACAAGATTAAAACTCAAATAAACTTCGAATTAAAAGAAAGCATAAAGAAAGTCAATACATGAATCGAAACCTAAGGTTCACATGCCCAAGTATCTACTAGGGTTTAGCCCTCCATGGGACTTATTACAAAGCAAAAGATAATGAAGTAAAAAGCAATGTAATCCATGAAAATAAACCCCCTCAAATTCGTGATGATAGCCTTGATGAATTGTTCAACGTCTCGAAGGAACCTTGATGAGCGAGCGCGCGACTAGCTACAGAGCTAGCACGCGACTCCCCGGCCGCAAGTGCACGGGTCGTCAAGTAATAAACCTCACGAGGAGGATCGTATTCCCAAGGGCCCGAGATCTACTATTACTTCCTTTTGGGAGTCACTTTCTAGTCGATCGAAACAAGGTTGAAGCAATATTAAAATAATAAAAACAAGTAAAGAAATGCAAATAAGATAAAACTCAATCCGGAATAAAATAGAGATGAAGAATCCAATAATTATGGAAGGCCTCGGGCGAGGATTCCCCCGGGAGAAGACTAAATACGAATGACCAAGATAATTATAAAACTAGGGTTGGCTTGGTTTCGGTCCGCTAGACTCGGATGTCGACTACCCCGGAACCTCCGTAGTGTAGCCCTAATCCAGTACGGGTTTCTCTATCCAGAAAATACCCCTACGATGTCAATGAGAACAAGGAGTCTTGATTAGGGTTAATCTAATGCACGCTCTCGGCTAAATTAACCCTAATCGCGCGGGAGGCTATTAACACCCGGAACCTCCGGTGTATTAATACATGTTACCCTCTTTAACTCATCAAAGGACCTAATACAAGCTAGCATCCCGCCAAACAAGTATCATTCAAAATCAATTCTACGGAATCCATCCATTGTAGAATGAACAACATGATGATGAATTAAAACCAAACAATCAAACTAACACATTCATTTAAAGCAAAATATAGGTCATTCATACAAAGTCTCCTCCCAAGGTTCACCGGGAGCCCGGCGGCCTTGGGAGGTTTAGTTCAACATCACAAAACTAAGGAGCTCATCATACAACAATTCCATCCAATAAAAACAAGAAAAACCCCCTCGAAGATGTCGACTAGGGTTGAAGCCGTAGCTCGTCGGATCCGCGCCGGCGAGCCCTATGAAGCTTCTCAACGTCTTCCCCTTCTTCTCTCCTTCGAATCTAGCCGAAAATCCTTCCAAAATCCCTCAAGAAATGGTGAAATGAAGTCTAGGACAAGTGGAGGCCGGATGAGAACCCAAAAAATTCCCCTCAAAAACTCTTCAGAACAAGCATATAGGTGTGCGGGCACTGTGCTGGCCGCACAGTGCCCGCACAGCCTTCTGGCTGTGCTGTGCGGCCAGTGTGCGGGCCGCACACTGGCCGCACACCTCTCTGTCTCCCTTGTGCGGCCACTGTGCGGGCCGCACAGTGGCCGCACACGGCCGAGAAAATGTGTCCGTGTGCGGCGCGTCGGCTTCCAGGGTGCTCCAACTCTTCGTTTCTTCTTCAATCTTCCCCGGAATGACACGAATACGGTCGAAACTTGCGCACTTGGTCCTCGAAAACCTGAAATGAAAATAAAACATCAAGTGCGCAAAAACTCATCGAAAATACACATAAGTTGCATGAATGTACAAGAACATCATAGCTAAAACATGATGTATTTTGGCACTTATCAAACCTTCTCCGAAGCTAGGTCGCCAATGGCTCCCCGATGCTATCTCGTCGAAAGATCTATCGAAGTTGGTGAAGAACAACTCCCAATATCGCAAAAGACCTCGTCCTAGAAACCCTAGCCGCTCTTGCCTTCAAACGTGCGAAAAAAGTTATAAAAGAATCGGCGAGAAGGGCTATTTATAAGCCTGAATCGCGCCAACTGCGTGTCTTCACGCGACCGCGTGAGATCCCACGCGATCGCGTGGGCTGCAGAATTTCCATGCGGTCGCGTGAGATTTTGACGCGGTCGCGTGAACAGTAATTTTGCTACAGTACTACTACAGTGAAATGTACAGTATTTTTGCTACAGTACTCTTCATAAACATGATCCAAACTCTCTCATATTGAGGCCACATGGTCGGGCACACGTCCATATGGTGAGTTATAAGATTTCTTCTTCTTCGAATCATCATTTGAGAGCTTTAACTATCTTCACACAAATTGGGACATGAAGGTGTGACTGCCTTTGTGCCCTTCCATCACACAAATCATCTTGAATTCTTAAGGAAGTTGGCACACACCCTCATGTGCATGATCCCCTCTTGTGCCTTGACACTTGTGTTGTACAAAAGCTCCCAACAATACGTCTTTATAACCCATCTTTGCTTCCTTTTCCTCCTTTAACACTTCCACAACCTAATTGCATAAAAGAACACCAAAATACACTTTATGAGACATAATCAATGGTAAAATGATGCTCAATGTATGTAAAACAAGTAGGTAAAACATGTATAATCAAGCACTTATCAGAAAGGAAAAAGGACGTTTCGCTACCTCACGACTCACCCTCTCAACCCTCTCCAATCCTAAGTAGTCTAACCCTCTAGGAGTTGTCACACCTCCATAGGATAACCTAGATTGTTCTTAACCCTAGTGTGACGGCTAAGGGAAAATAATTACAAGAAACAATTAAGATTGAAACTCAATTTTATTCATCAATAATGGAAAAGCATAATAACAATGTCATAGAAACATAATCATCCTAGGGTTTACAAGTCCGAATACCCATAAGGGGTTTAGCTCCTCATGGAGTTATACAAATCCATCAAAATTTGAAAAGGAATACAAATTAAAAGCATAGATGAAAAGCCCCTTGCGTATGGTGTGGCCGTGGTCTTGTGCGGCCGCCGGACGTCGATGACGATGCCGATGACGCGATTCGATCCTCCACAAGGTCCTCTCTAAAACCCTAGCCGCAACCCTCTAGAAGTTAGGAGAAAAGATTGGCAAAAAGATATGTAAAAAGTCTCCAAAACGGGCTTTTATAATATTGAGTCGCGGCTTTAAATCGGCTGAATCGGGACTTCACACGGCTGTGTGGAATTTCCACACGCCAGTGTGCAGTTTCTATTTTTCCAAATTTTGGCAAATAGTGAACAGTAACTTGCACGAGAATTTTGGCGAAACGGATAAGTCTGGAGTTTCATACGGGTACCCATATGGGTACATGACTGACCGCATACAGCTCCTGTAGCAGTAGTACTGTAGCAGGGGGTACTGTAGTTTTTTTTTTTTTACTATAGCACTCTACTGCAGCAACTTACACAAAACTCGGGGAGCTACAGTGCCCGTATGCCTGCCCGTATACCAACCCACATAACTTGCTGGAATTGGGTTTTTAAGGAGGGGAGTTCATTTTTTCTAAAGGGGGAAGCCCTAGGTCTTGAGCTCTCTTGCCACCATCTTCAAATCGAAGCTAGGAGCTGCCGTCGGAGGCCATTTCCGGGGAGAGGATGACGAGGAGAGCGACATACGACGAGATCTACCTTCTTGATCCACTCTTGAGAGGAGAATCGACGAGTGAAGCCACCCCTTTGGTACTGTAGTCTTTGGAAGCATCATTCGGCCTTTATCTTTCGAGGGGGTGTTCTTGTGTTTGTATTTGGTTGTTTCCATGTATTATCTTGTGTATTTTTTATTCATGAGCAACTAAACCCCATGGTCACCGGGTATAGGTGAACCTTGTGGGTGAACTCGTGTAGGATTCTTGCTTGACTTGATTTATGCATTTTGGGACTTGTTTGTGAACCTTGTTTGGTGTTCTTGATTGCGTGGTATGCATGAGAACTCTGTGTATCAATGTTTAGAAAATACTAGGAAGCATGACCCTTGCCCTAGTATTAGGCTCACCAAGCTTGGTAGAGATACATGTACGAATACGCCGTGACCATCGGGTATTTGTACCCCTCTAATTGTTAGGGTTGACCTAGGTTGTGTCTTCGCCCTAACTTAAGAAACCTCTTGCTTGCTTTGCAATCGTGTAAGGATTCGAGCGGAAGGAATTCCGTACTCGATACTTATACCGGATTAGGGACCAATTTCCGTGACCATCGGGTTGGTCTAACTTCGGGTTTCTCGGTCAAAACTACCCATTTGCATGCTAGTTAAGGCAACTCCCGCACTTTAGTAGCCCCCTTGGTAATCCTCATTTGTGACCCTCTCTTTACATTGTTTTTTACCCCTCAATCATTGCCTCCACCTTAGAGAATTTCACTTGCATGTTAATCACTTTTATTTTACTTTCTTTTGCACAACACCCGACTTGATCGGTGATAAGTGCTCGTGTTATAGTAATGCAAAGCGTTATTATCTTGCAATGAGCATTAATTTAATCAGATTTTATCACTAAAAAGTGTGCATTTGTTTACTTTTGTGCATTACTGACACGACCCCTTGCGTGTATCCCGCAAGTGCACGGGTTTGTCGAAGTAATAAATTTACCTTGGTGAGAAGGTAGTCGAATCCACAGGGAATAGGGAGATAGAATATAAGGTTTCACTAATTAAGCTATGCAGAATACGGAGAACGATAATAAGATTGATGAGTGAAAATAATGCAAAGCAATAAACTAAGTAGAGAGATGGAAGAAAGAAGTGCAAGTAGGAAAATCGAGAAGGACTAATAATGACTAAAAGGGGGTATCCGGACAAGCTACCTCTAGGGTCTATGTTTCAAGTGCAAGACTATGATATTATACTCTCCTATTGATGTCAATTGAGTCGAGGATATCCTAAGACTCACGGTCCCAAACCTAAGGACAACCGTGACTAACTCCAACACTATGCCCGGTGTTAGGATTCACAACACCCTTCACTCTGTCACCTAGATGACTAAGCCCCAGAGGAGTCCATCTGCCTAAACCTCACACTATGTGGAGTTGCATTATGCTCTAGGGATTCCTAGTGATTAAACCTGTTCCTATACGTAATTCTAACCCTTTGGTCCAGGTGGAAGAACCCTAGTCTAGATTGAGCCCCAGCAAATAGGATTCACTACAACCCTCCACTCTATTACTTGCGTAACTAAGCCCTAGGGGAGTTTATCTACCTATTGCTTCACTCTATTTCGACTGCTATTAAATCAAGGAATCGGAGGTAGGGAGAAATCACATCGAAGGGGAAAGGGGTACATTGCTACCTCACAACTCTCCCTCTCAACCCTCTTTAATCTTGAGTAGTCTAATCCTATAGGAGTTGTCACACCTCTAAAGGAAAGCCTAGATTGCTCTCAACCCTAATGTCACGTTTAAGGGAAAACAATATGAAAGGATAATCAAGATTAAAAACTCAATTTTATTCATCAACGATGGAAAGCATAATAATCAATGTCAAAGAAACATAAGAAACCCTAAAGTTTACAAGTCCGAATACCCCACGAGGGGTTTAGCTCCTCATAGAGCTATACATGTTCATCAACGTGAGAAATAAAGCATAAAACATAGACATCAATGAAAAACCCCCTCGAATTGGTGTGGCCGTGGTCTTGTGCAAACGTCGAACCTCGAAATCGATGCCAACGACGCGCTAGAACCTCCACGAAATCCTCTCCGAAACCCTAGCCGCGCTCCAGAAAGTTGGGGAAAAGATAGGTCAAAAAGCTTTCTCAAAAGGTTGCAAAAATCCCCTTTTATATTGTTGAATCGCGGCTTTAAAATTGGACTTATCGGGGGCTTCACACGGGCGTGTGGAATTTCCACACGCCCGTGTGAAACTTCTGTCTCGGCTAAAAAATTAATTTCACACGGCCGTGTGGAATTTCCACACGCCCGTGTGTCTTCACTGGATGGCTGAAATCGCAAAACACACGGCCGTGTGGAATTTCCACACGCCCGTGTGACTTCTCTGTCTGGCTGGAAAATGGCTCACACGGCCGTGTGGAATTTCCACACGCCCGTGTGACTTCTCTGGAACACTAATCTTCAGCTGAACAGGCTTGGTAACTTGCCGAAACGCCTCCCGGGTCCATAGTTCTTCATCGAGGCCATTACTTGGGCACACAAGCAACGGTAGGTCGCGCCGATTGCTTCAAGTCTTCTTCTTTCGCGAGATTCTCCTAAGTAACACGGATTGGACTTGTTGTGAATGTGACTGCCTTTGTGCCCCTCCAAAAGAGGTTGGCACACATCCACAAGTCCAAATACGTGCTTCGTTCCTTGCTTGGTCCGAGAACATCCCAACATTGGTGAACGCGACCTAATTTCATTCTTCTTCTCCAAATAGGCTCCACAATACCTTCAATGCACAAGAGAACACAAATGCACACATTTAGTGATAAAACCTGATAAAAGGTATGCTTAATGTAAGATAATAGCGCTTCGCGATACTATAACACAAGCACTTATCAATTACAGGCTTGTGAAGATAAAGTGAAGGAAAAGAACGAAGTTAGATCGTGTTCGCCATTGTTGGGAAGATTCTTAGACTAAGCAAGGAGCACGGCATGAGTAGAGACTTGTGAGTGTGTGCCAACCTCCTTTGGAGGGGCACAAAGGCAGTCACATTCACAGTAAGTCTAACTCATGCTAACAAAGAGAACTTCACCAATTATGAGATTTGAAGCAATCGGCACGATCTACCATTGATTGTGTGCCCAATTCAACGGCCTCAATAAAGAACGACGAATTGGAGAGCGTTTCAGGATAATACTGTAGCAATTCACTGTAGCAAATAAATAAATAAATAAATAAATAAAATAAAAAACTGTAGCAAGCTACTGTTTATCTTCAGCCAAAATTCAGAATTCCAGAGAATTCACACAGGCGTGTGGAAATTCCACACGGCCGTGTGAATTAATTTTCCAGCAAGCCAGAAACTTCATACACCTATGTGGAAATTCCACACGGCCGTGTGAAGTCCTGATAAATCCAATTTATAAAGCCGCACTCAACAATATAAATAGCGATTTTGGAGACTTATATAAAGTTTTTGGCACTGTTGCCTGGTAATAGGCGTTTTAGATATTTGTTTTTCACTATTTTAGTTATTCACTTCACTTTCTATTTCACACTTTCTTTATCTATCATTGTTCTTATTTTTCTTTCCTTTGCTTTGTCTTCAGGTTATGACCCACGGGAATCCTTCGATTCTTGTTGAAGGAGATCTGGACATTGGACGAAGAACACATCTCAAGGGTAAAGAACCTGCACAAGAAGTGTCTAATCAAGCCGATATTGAGACAGAAGGGTCAGAAACAATGGCAGAACAGAATGAACAGCAGAGGACATTGTCCGACTTTGCTAGACCTGCAGTCATGGGGACCCAATCGAGCATTGTGAGGCCCCCAATTACGGCAATAAATTTTGAGTTGAAGCCATCGTTCATTAAAATGTTGCAACAGTCCGCACAATTTAATGGGTTGGCCGATGAAGATCCCAACAGTCATATAGAGAATTTCCTCGAAGTGTGCGACATGTTGAAGATTAATGGAGTAACGAATGACGCGATTCGTTTGAGAGCCTTCCCATTTTCATTAAAGGGAAAAGCAAGACATTGGCTTCATTCATTACCGAGAGCATCCATCACTACGTGGGAAGAGATGGACGAGGCATTCTTGGCTAGATACTTTCCGCCGGGAAAGTCAGCAAGGCTACGGAATGAGATATCATCCTTTGTACAAATGGAATTGGAGTGTCTATTCGAGACATGGGATAGGTTCAAGGAGCTTCTTCGCATGTGCCCACAACATGGATTTCCCGAGTGGATGATCATTCACACCTTCTATAACGGGTTGAATCCGAGTACCAAGCAACTCTTAGATGCGGCGGTTGGAGGAACTCTAGGAAGCAAGACTCCCAGTGAAGCTCGGCACCTTGTAGAGGAGATGGCTATGAATAGCTATCAATAGAACTCAAGGGACAGAAAGAAGGTTGCCGGAATTCATGAGGTTGATGCGGTTACATTGATGACTTAACCGCAAGATCACGGGTCGCCAAGTAATACCCGTCGTGCAAGCACAAGGGGGTCGTATTCCCTGGGGTCCTAAGAGTTGAAATTACTCCCCTCTAAATGACACTGTCTAGTCTACCAAATATAGATTTAAAACAAGATAAGAGAAATAATAAAGAGAAAACTATAAACACATGGACTAAGGCTCACCACATAAGCATACTAAGGAAGCAAGTGACAATGAAAGTTCGAGGTCCCCGGGCGAGGATCCCCTCGGGACTACTAAAGCTAGAAGGATACTCGAATAACATAGGCAAAGGTGGTTAGGCCAAGAGATGTCCAAAGGTAGGTCACCCCGATGGTCACGGTGATAACCCCTAATCCGGTACAAGTATTGTAATACGGAATCACTTCTGCCCAAATCCTCACACGATTGCAATGCACCTAGGGAAATCCCTAATTAAGGTCAAACACAACGTCTAGGTTCAACCCTAATGGTTGGGGGGGTACGAAATACCCAATGGTCACAGCGTATTCATACATGAATCCCTTCCAAACTTGGTGTGTCTAATACTAAGGCGATGGTCACGCAACCTAGTATAACCTAGAAATCGATACGCAGAGTTCTCATGCATACCAAGACATCAAAGTGCACCAAGCTTGAACCATAAACCACACAAATACCATACATGTAAATCAAGTATTCATACAAGCAAGTTCATTCCAAGGTTCACCGGATGCCCGACGACCTTGGGAGTCTAGTTCCTCATCAACAATGGAGAGAGTAAAGAAAACAAGAAATACAACAAAAAGCTCATAAAACTTCCCCTAAGATGAAGACTAGGAGGTGGTGATGAGAATCCGACGGATCGGCGCCGACGAACTCCTAGATGTGCTCCTTGATAGATCCCTCTTCTCCCTTTGATTTGCCCTTCAGATCTGCCTTCTCCAACCCCTTGAAGCCCAAGAAGATGATGATGGAGAAATGGTGGCCAAAAGTCAAGAGAAATGATGCCCTCAAGGCCTTTAAAACCTAATCCCGGCAACTTATGCCGGCTGGCATACGGGACGACATACGGGCACTGTAGCACCCCGAGTTTCGTGTAAGTTGCTGCAGTGAGTGCTAATGCTACAGTACTCCATGAGATCGGGGTTTTGTGAACTTCCCCGTGTCGCAAAGCATGTGTCTTGAAGTCCATGAGATCGGGGTGACCACCAAAGATTCTTGTACAAAATGGAGAAAGAGAGTGTGCTTGATGCCCCCATTCCACCCTGCAAGGTAGAAATAAACATCATCTCAAGGCATCCATCACACACCCAAAAAGAAGATACAACAAGAAACAAGAACACACACAAACATGCAAGGAAACAACTAACATAACAAGAAAAATTAAACAAGAGATAATCCAAGCAAGTTCTTTGTGCAATCAATACCATGAAGTCCAATTCTTGTTATTGCAAGTGTTGTAAGATAATTACAATGATGCTACAAGTGAACAAATAAATTCAAGAGAAATTTCAGCCCAAAGTTACTGTAGCACAGTGTTGAGAGAGGTAGAGTTTCCCCTTGTTTTTGAAGGCCAAAAATTTACAAATAATGTCTCAAAATACCAATAAATCAAAGATTACACATTCATACATCATTCCCCAAATTATGAAGCAAGATAAGCATGAAAATCAAGAGAAACAAACAAGTTTGCTTCAAAACACAAGTTAGGGCTTCAGAGCTTGAATCGGCGAAGATCGGTGAAGGTGACTGCAAAACTCCCAATAAATTATGCAAATTTCGTCCTTGGAAGTAGGAGATTCATGTAGAGGAAGAAAAACAAAGAAAAACAGCAAAAGAATTAGGGAAAACGGATGAGAGATGAGAGAGTTATGAAGAAAATGGTGAAGGGGTACACATTTTATCCTTCAGCCCGAGCATCCATGCGGGCAAGCATACGGGCATATGCTTGCCTGCATAACTTTCTGGAATGTTATATGGGCTCAGATACGGTCAATAAACGGCCAAAAACCAGTTTATTCATCAAGGACACATCCAAACACCCAAAAATCACATAAAAACAAAGCCAAATTCACCCACAACAACCACAAACATGATATTTGATGCATGAAGATGAATGAAAACACAAAGAACTCACAAGAACCATTGAGGAACATGATAAAAAAAATTAAGAAAAATGGCTAAACAACCACAACAACATACTCGAAATCTAAAGTACACTCAAGCAAGCAAACACATCAAAATACGAAAACACACATGCAATGAAATTTAATGCTTGGGTTGCCTCCCAAGAAGCGTTTGTTTTACGTCATTAGCTCGACGTACCTTTTTCTTACCTAAGGAGGCTTGAAAATGGTGTGTTCATCCCGGCAAGAGGTTGCATAAGAACTACCAAGAAATATGAAACATACCTTCCGGGATGATGCAGATTTGGAGGCAATGCATGAGCTACCTTTTGGCCTCCATGGAAAAAGCTTGGGCCGGGTATTGTGCAACTTCAACTTTGGCGGATCCTTAGATGGCTTAAACCTCCTCCCCGCTTCTTCTTTGTTCCCGGCAAGAATTTCTTTGAGTATCCCACTAAGTTGCTTGGGCATCCATGGAAAAAGTTTCGGTCGAGAACAATTCAAGCTAGTCATGGGTGGGTCCTTGGACGGTTTCCACCTCCTACCCACATCTTCTTCATAGACACTTATTAGATGGCCTTGAACTACCCATGAGTGTTGTTTGGGTCTACAAGGGAACAAGTTGGGTTGAGAACTTGTCAAGCTTGGCATGGGTGGATTAATTGGTGGCTTTAACATCCTTTCCACATTTCTTCTCTCAACCCCTCTTGAATAGTCAACCATTGCCCACAAAATTTGCTTGGGCCGCCATGGGAAAATTTTTGGTTGGAAATTGCCCAAGCCCGGCATTGGTGGGTTCAAAGATGGTCTTAGCTTCCTTCCCACATCATCAAATATAATTCCCGGAATTCTCTCTCGGCACTTGAAAATTATAGATTGGTTTGTTGAATGATCAATGTTGAGGCAAGTAGTGTCTTCAAATGTGGTCGATGGATCTTCTTCCACTTCCTCATATTTTTCCATGACCATGATGTCATCTTCCTCTCTTTCTTCTTCAACTTCACCTTGAGATGGAACATCTGTCATTTGCTCATAAGGTATTGATGCAACAACATTTGCTTCAACCTTCAATACCCTAAAATCCGCATCCACCTCAAATTCACCTTTGTGCTCTTCCCTTCTAGTGTCATTCTCAGATAGGTCTTCTATAGTGTGTGGCAACTTGGTTGATGTACTAGAAGACACTCCTATCTGGCTTTCAATGCTTTGAAGAGATGGTTGGGCATTAAAATTTGCGGCAATTAAGGCTTCAAGTTCAGCATCCACATTCATCATGAATCTTTCAAACACATCTTGTGTATTGAAACCCCATTCATTAAGTGGCCTGCTTTGAACGATTGGAGGGTGGTAATGACATGGTTCTTGAAAGGAGGGTTCTTGTGGCAATCCTTGGTAAGGGTGCTCCCATTGTTGAGTATGATGATGTGTCAAAAAATTTTGGTGCCCTTGCCAATATGGATAAGAGTCATTATGGGGCGGATTGCACTGGCTTGCTCTCATGGCAGAAGATTCTTCTATCGCTTTCTCATATGCATAATTTCTGTTGGCCAACACTTTTTCTATGAGGTCCATGGCCTGTATAAGCAAACAAAATTAAAATCAATAAGAAATCAAAGAAAACAAGAAAGAAGTAATGTAAAAAAATATGCACAAAATGGTAAAGGAGACATACAAAAACCAATATTTACAAAAGGATATAAAAATGACTAAATCAGTGAACTAAAGGTTTTCCTAGCATCCTTGGAAGTCCCCGGCAATGGCGCCAAAAACTTGATGACTTAACCGCAAGCGCACGGGTCACCAAGTAATACCCCTCGTGCAAGCACAAGGGGGTCGTATTCCCTGGGGTCCCAAGAGCTGCTATTACTCCCCTCTAAATGACACTGTCTAGTCTACCAAATATAGATTTAAAATAAGATAAGAGAAATAATAAAGAGAAAACTATAAACACATGGACTAAGGCTCATCACATAAGCATACTAAGGAAGCAAGTGACAATGAAAGTTCGAGGTCCCCGGGCGAGGATCCCCTCGGGACTACTAAAGCTAGAAGGATACTCGAATAACATAGGCAAAGGTGGTTAGGCCAAGAGATGTCCAAAGGTAGGTCACCCCGATGGTCACGGTGATAACCCCTAATCCGGTACAAGTATTGTAATACGGAATCACTTCTGCCCAAATCCTCACACGATTGCAATGCGCCTAGGGAAATCCCTAATTAAGGTCAAACACAACGTCTAGGTTCAACCCTAATGGTTGGAGGGGTACGAAATACCCGATAGTCACGGCATATTCATACATGAATCCCTTCCAAACTTGGTGTGTCTAATACTAAGGCGATGGTGACGCAACCTAGTATAACCTAGAAATCGATACACAGAGTTCTCATGCATACCAAGACATCAAAGTGCACCAAGCTTGAACCGTAAACCACACAAATACCATACATGTAAATCAAGTATTCATACAAGCAAGTTCATCCCAAGGTTCACTGGATGCCCGGCGACCTTGGGAGTCTAGTTCCTCATCAACAATGGAGAGAGTAAAGAAAACAAGAAATACAACAAAAAGCTCATAAAACTTCCCCTAAGATGAAGACTAGGAGGTGGTGATGAGAATCCGACGGATCGGCGCCGACGAACTCCTAGATGTGCTTCTTGATAGAACCCTCTTGTCCCCTTGATTTGCCTTCAGATCTGCCTTCTCCAACCCCTTGAAGCCCAAGAAGATGATGGTGGAGAAATGGTGGCCAAAAGTCAAGAGAAATGATGCCCTCAAGGCCTTTAAAACCTAATTCCAGCAACTTATGCGGGCTGGCATACGGGCCGACGTACGGGCACTGTAGCACCCCGAGTTTCGTGTAAGTTGCTGCAGTGAGTGCTAATGCTACAGTACTCTATGCTACAGTACCGCTACTACATGAGCTATGTGCGGGCAGTCCAGCGGCCGTATGGGTGCCCGTATGAAATTCCAAACTTAGCCGTTTCGCCAAAATTCTCGTGCTATGATAAGTGCTCGTGTTATAGTAATGCGAAGTGTTATTATCTTGCAATGGGCATTAATTTAATCAGATTTTATCACTAAAAAGTGTGCATTTGTTTACTTTTGTGCATTGAAGGGTTGTGGAGAAGATCTAGAGAAAAAGAAGGAAGAATAGGTTATGTTCGCCGTTGTTGAGGAGTTCTCGGACCAAGCAAAGAATAAGGCACGAGTCTAGACTTGTGGGTGTGTGCCAACCTCCATTGGAGGGGCACAAGGGCAGTCATACTCACAAAAGTCTATAACTCGTGTAGCATTGGAGAACTTCGCCAATGAAGAGAAATGAAGTAATCGACATAATCTACCGTTGATTGTGTGCCCAATTCAATGGCCTCGATGAAGAACGATGGATTCGGGAGTATTTCGGAGAAGTATTGTAGCAGCACTGTAGCAAAATACTTTAGATAAATACTGTAGCAGCTACTGTTCACATTCTGCCGAAATTCAGAATTCCAGAGAGTTCACACGAGCGTGTGGAAATTCCACACGGCCGTGTGAATTAATTTTTCCGCAAGCCAGAGAGTTCACACGGGCGTGTGGAAATTCCACACGGCCGCGTACTGTAGCAGGAATACTGTAGCCGAAACACTGTAGCAAGAACACTGTTCACATGTGCCGAGAAATCACGATTCCAGAATTTCCACACGGCCGTGTGGAATTAACACACGGGCGTGTGGAATTAACACACGGGCGTGTGGAATTTCTGGATTTTCACAGAAGTCCGATTTCAGCCCGAATTCAGCCCGATTTCAGCCTATAAATAGCCCGTTTTCATATCTATTTGGGGACCCTTCTCTTCTATCACTTGGATATCTTTTGCGGGGCTTTCGGCTAGGGTTTGGAGAGGTTCTTGGAGGTCTTTGGAGGCGATTAAACGGCATCGACATCGACATCCTTTGGAAGAAAGCTATTGGGGAAGCTCTCATCGGCATTGATTTGGCGAGGTGTGCCCTAGGCTTGACAAGGGATTCGTTGGAGAAGACACGCGACTACACAAGACCATCGATACGATCTACAAGGGGGTTTTCTTTATGGTTTTCATGCATACTTTCTTAAATTCTTTATTGATTTTGTATTGCTCCATGGAGAGCTAAACCCTAGTGGGTATTCGGACTTGTAAACCCTAGGATGATATTGTTTCTATGACTTTTATTATGCTTTCTTTATTGATGAATTTAATTGAGTTTCAATTTTAATTATCTTGTGCTATTGTTTTCCCTTAGCCGTGACACTAAGGTTGAGAGCAATCTAGGTTATCCTTTGGAGGTGTGACAACTCCTATAGGGTTAGACTCCTTAAGATTGAAGAGGGTTGAGAGGGAGAGTTGTGACGTAGCGATGTACCCCTTTCCCTTCCGGTGTGATTTCTCCCTACCTCCGATTCCTTGATTTATTAGCGGTCGAAATAGAGTGAAGTGCTAGGTAGATAAACTCCCCCAAAGCTTTGGGGTGACGTGAATCCTATGCACTGGGGCTTAATTTAGACTAGGGTTCTTCCACCTGGACCAAAGGGTTGGAACTACTACACATAGGAACAGGTTTTATCACCAGGAATCCCTAGAGCTTAAAGCAATTCCACGTAGTGTTAGGCTTAGGTAGAAATACTCCCCTGGGGCTTAGTTGAGCAATCAACAGAGTGAAGGGTTGACGTGAATCCTAATGCCGAGACATAGTGTTGGGGTTAGTCACGGTTGACCTTAAGTTTGGGACCGTGTGTTTAAGGATATTCTCGACTCAATAGGCATCAATTGTAGAGCATAATACAAGTTTTGCACTAGAAGCATTAGTCATAGGGGGAACTTTGTCCGGATACCCCATCTTTATATCGATTACCTCTCCTACCCTCATTATTCTTCTTGTACTCTTTTATTTTCTTTTACATCTATATATAAATACTTTTCTCATCATCGATTCCCATCATAGCTAAATAGCGATTAACACTTGTTTCTAAACACTATTCCCTGTGGATTCGACTACCTTCTCACCAAGGTAAATTTATTACTTCGACAAACCCGTGTACTTGCGGGATACACGCAAGGGGTCGTGTCATGCTACATTGATGCTACAGTACCAGGGACTCGAAAATGCTGTTTTCTTTGCCGATTTCTTCTAAAATCTCGTTGTTGAGCTCCCCAAGGTATCTTTTGTACCTGTAACACGAAATAAACCAATTTATACCGAAAACGGGAATCCACACATATAAAAATACTCAAAAAATATGCGAACATACATAAATAATACTTACAGTTAGGCGTTTATCAAACATCTTTGGCGGCACAAGTGGAATCATTGAGTAAGAAGCTAGATACACTAGCTTCACCAAGAGTTGCGGCCATCACTACTTATAACGGTTGTGGGGGAGGACATGCTTCGAGTGATTGTCCTATTGCAATTGGAGGCACTAGTGTGGTAGAGCAGGCTGATTTTGTTGGAAATTCTTATAGAGGACAAGGCTAAGGCAACCCGTACAGTGCAACATATAACTCAGGGTAGAATAACCACCCAAATTTCTCTTGGATCAATCAAGGACAGTCACGACAAAAAAATAGTGCACCACAAGGATTTCAATGTCAACAAGCTCCTAATCTAGAAGCCGAGTGACCGGGCTAGAAGGAAAGATGACCGACCTTGAGAGAGCACTTACACGGTTTGTTTCTTCATTGGACACTAGGTTTCAGTCGGTGGAGGCTACTTTTCACAATCACACCGCCTCCCTATATAATTTGGAAAATCAAGTGGGGCAAATTGCGAAGACATTAGCGGAAAGGCCTCAAGGTAGCTTGCCTAGCAATACGGAGACTAATACAAGGGAGCAACTAAAGGCAATCACCTTCAGGAGTGGGAAAGAGGTTGAGAGAAATCTTCCTCTAGAGAAGACAAAAGAAGCACCTGAAGTTGAAGATGTAGGGGGGAAGCACCAAAGGAGAAAGAGGTGGCACCACCACCCTACAAGCCGAGGATCCCCTATCCCTCACGATTAAAGAATGACCAAGACAATGAGTAATACAAGAAATTTTTGGGTATCTTTGATGGTCGCCACGCGACAAGCTAAAAAAAAGCTAGCACGCGACTCCCCGACTACAAGTGTACGGGTCGTCAAGTAATAACCTCTCGTGCACACACGAGAGGGTCACATTCCCAAGGGCTCTGAGATCTACTATTACTTCCTTTCGGGGTTCACTGTCTAATCGATCAAAACAGGGTTGGTGAAATTGTAAAGACTAGAACAATAAAACGAATATGAAAATGAAAGCAATATAATGCTCAATCCGAATAAAGATGAGGGTGAAGAATCCAAGAATCGAGGAAGGCCTCGGGCGAGGATTCCCCTTGGAGAAGACTAAGTATGGATGACGATAACAATGTTAAAGGTAGGGTTGGCTTGGTCTTAGTCCGCTAGACTCGATGTCGACTACCCCGGAGAGTCCGTGGTGTAGCCTTAGTCCAGTACAGGTTCCTCTATCCAAAAGAAACCCCCACGATGTCATTAAGAACAAGGAGTCTTGGTTAAGGTTATTCTAATGCACGCTTTCGGCTAAAATAACCCTAACCGCGCGGGAGGCTACTAATACTCAGAACCTCCGGCGTATTAATACAATAAATCCCTCTTTAATTATCACATGACCTAACACAAGCTAGCATCCCACCAAACAAGTATTGTTCACAATCAATTCTACGAAATCCATCCATTGTAGAATGAACAAGAAAATGATAAATTAAAACCAAACACAGAAGCCACACACATTCATTCAAAGAGTAAGAATGTCATCCATACAAAGTCTCCTCCCAAGGTTCACCGGGAGCCCGGTGGCCTTGGGAGTTTAGTTGAACATAACAAAATGGGAGAACTCACAATACATGAAGTTCATCATACAAACAATGAGAAAACTCTCCTCGAAATGTCGACTAGAAGATGATGATGGTAGCCCGTCGGATCCGCACCGCCGAGCTCTTCGATGCTTTCCAATGTTCTCCCCTTCGTCTCTCCTTCAATCCTTGCCAAAATCGCCTCTAAAAATGATGAAATTAGGTTTAGGGTGTGTGGAGGTCGGATGAGAAGCAGTCTTTTTCTTCAAAACCCTCAGCAATGCTTATATAATCCCGAGACCGTGCGGGCTGTGTGCGGGCCGCACATGCGCCCACACGCTCTTCTCATCACTCTGTGCTGCCTGGTGTGCGGGCCGCACACAAGGCCACACAGCTTACAGGCTGAGCTGTGCGGGCACTGTGTGGCCCGCACAGTGGCGGCACAGAACTGTGTGCTTCACGGGTTTGTGTCATTCGGAGCTTGTTTAAACTTTATTTCTTCTTCAATTTTCTCCAAAATGACTCGAATATGGTTCATTCTCGCAAATATGGTCCTCAAAACCCTGAAAGGAGAATGAATACATCATATGCGCAAAATGTCATCATAATACTAATACAAGTTGCATGAAAGTGCATAAAATTTACAAGTAAAACATAATGTATTTAGACACTTATCAATCTTCAAACAATTGCACATCAACATACCATTTGCGGAGGCATTGGCCCAAATGCCCAAGTACGCGAAGTTCCTGAAGGACCTCTTCACCAAGAAGAGGAAATTGGAGGAGAGTGCATCTGTGATCCTTAATACAAATTGCTCAGCCGTATTGCAAAAGAAAATGCCAAGCAAGAAAAAAGATCCCGAGAGTTCCATAATACCATGTAATATCGGCTACTTGGGTGAAGAGATGGCATTGGCCGATTCTGGGGCAAGTATCAACGTCATGCCCTACACATTCTTTCAAAAGCTAGGTTTGGGCGAACCTAGACCAACTAGGATGACACTTCAACTTGCGGATCGATCGGTAAGGCATCCGAGGAGGATTGTGGAAGATGTGTTAGTGAAGATAGAGAAGTACATCTTTCCGGTGGACTTTGTTGTGCTTGATGTGGATGAGGGTGTCGAAGTACCGCTGATTCGTGGAAGGCCGTTCTTGCGCACTTCCAAGGCTTTGATAGACATGGACGGTGGAGAGCTCATGATAAGTGTCTAAATACATCACTTTTATTATGTACATTTTATTTACTTTCATGCATTTTTGTATGTCTCCGATGCCCTTTACGCGCTTTTCTTGTTAATTATCATTTCAGGACATCGGAAGACCATCTAGTGCGTGTTTGAGCTTCTTTTGGCATCATCGAAGAATTTATTGATGCTCACACGTATCCTCAAGTTTCGGGCAAGAAAAGAGTGGATTTGAGGAAGTTACTGTAGCGATTTTACTGTAGCATTTCCACTGTAGCACCGTGCTGTAGCAGTGTGCGGCCAGTGTGCGGCCGCACAGTACCCGCACAGGACAGACAGAAGGGTGTGCGGGCACTGTGCGGCCCGCACAGTGCCCGCACACGCACGGGCTGATGAGGCTTTGTTTGGGTTATTTAAGGCTTTCTAGGGCTTTGGAGAGCTTGTCTTTGGCCAGCATCCTCTCCATCCTTCTCCACCATCATCTCCTCCATTCTCCACCATCATCTCCACCCATTTCCACCATCATCACCGGATTGGAGAGGCAATTTGAAGAGCAAAACTCAAGGGGAGAAGAAGGAAGCACTCAAGGTTGTCATCACGGAGCTTGATCGGCGCGGATCCGGCGAGCTTTCATCACCACCTTCTAGCCTACATCTGAGGGAGTTCCTTATGAGCATTTTCATTGATTATCGTGTGTATTATCTCCTTTGATGTGGAACTAGGCTCCCAAGGCCACCGGGCTCCGGTGAACCTTGGGAGGAGAACTTGTATGGATGATGATAATTGTTTATAATTGATTGTTGGCTTGTTTGTTTGATTTCAATCTATTGTTTTAATGTTCAACCTACAATGGATGGATTCCGTAGGTTTTGATTCTTGAATTGTATGTGTATGGCGGGATGCTTGCATGTATTAGGTCGCACATAGATTGAAGGGGGATTCAATGTGCCGGTACACCGGAGGTTCTGGGTGCCGGTAGCTCCCCGCGTGGTTAGGGTTGTTTTAGCCGAAAGCGCGCATTAGAATAACCCTAATCGAGACTCCATGTTCCTAATGACATCGTAGGGGTATCTTCTGGATAGAGGAACCCGTATTGGATTAGGGCTACACCACGGAGGTTCCGGGGTAGTCGACTCCCGAGTCTAGCGGATCAAACCTAGCCAACTTAGCGCTCAATTTCCTATATTCATCCTAACTTGTTCTTCTCCTTAGGGGATCCTCGCCCGAGGCCTCTAGTTATCATTGCTACTTGTTCTTTACATTGCTTGTATGGTGTGCCTTAGTCCATTTTGTTTATAGCTTTTCTTTTATTTAATTTTCCTATTTGTGTTTATATTAAACTCTTGATTTGGTAGACCAGATAGTGATACCTAGGAGGAAGTAATAGCAGATCTTGGGGCCCTTGGGAATACGACCCTCTTGTGTTCGCACGAGAGGTTATTACTTGACGACCCGTGCACTTGCGGCCGGGGAGTCGCGTGCTCGCTTCTTTAGCGTGTCGCGCGGCGACTCATCAGCTCACACTTAGAGTTGGAGATGACAAGCTTACCTATCGCCTCGCCGAAGCCATGTGACATTCTCTTGATTTTGATGACACTCTATATTATCTTGATGCTACTGATGAGTGTATTGATGAATATGTGCAGGAAATGTTAAACCCGGATCCATATGAAGGATGGCCGGACCAGGACGTGGAGATCGAAAGAGAAGAAGTACTTTCGCTTGGTCCAGTCAAGATAGACATCAAGATGGAGAGTGAGCGTATGAAGAAGATGTTTCGGAGAATAAAGAGGTCGAAAAGACCCCACAAGAAGAACCCCAACAAGAAGGGGGATGAGCATTCACGGAGTAAGGGTGTTTCACCCTTTTGTGGTAACAAATTCAACAACTCTCCCTCTACTCTACAAAAATTATGTAATGTGTGCTTTCAGGTTGTAGGGAAGAGGGCAACTTCCATTCATGAACCTCCGTAAGGTAAGATCAGGTACGTCAAGCTAAGTGACGTTAAACAAGCCCTTCTTGGGAGTCAACCCAAGCTTTTACAGTTTCTCTAGGACTTAGTTTAGTTTTAGGTTGAATAAAAGTCTTGAATTTCATGTGCTTATGCTGTGTTTTTCTTGTGGATTAATGATGTTTTCGTGTGCCTAAACGATAATTGATGAAGTTTAAGCTGGTTGAGAATGTTTTCTATGGTATCTGGTCATGTTTTGATAGTTTTCACAGGCTCCAAGCATCATATTTATATTTCTGAATTTTTCTATATGTCTGTGAATTTTTTCTAAGTAAACCAGAGAAAACACACGGCCATGTGGAATTTCCACATGGGCGTGTGTTACCAATTCGGGCTCAGCCAATAAGGGCACAGGGGCGTATCCATGCCCCTGTGAAGAACCTCAGAAGGGGCACACGGCCATGTGGAATCTCGCAGAACTTAAACTCTTTTCCAGAGAGTCCACAGGGGTGTGTGGGTACCCCTGTGAGTGTCACTGTGTTACGGCACACGGCCGTGTGGGAATCCCACACGGCCGTGTGAAACTCTGCAGAGACAACCCATTCATCCCGAGAATACACAGGGGCGTGTGTGTGCCCCTGTGAAAGAGCTTGCAAAAGTCACACGGCCGTGTGGATTATCCACACGGCCGTGTAGATTACCTAGGGTTTCTCGGGCAAGTCAGGGAGGCTATAGGGGCGTGTGGGTGCCGGCATTGTGTTCTTGATCAGGTTGGGTACACGGCCGTGTGGAATTAACACACGGCCGTGTGATATTTTTCAGAGACCTTCTGTGTTTTCCCGTTAATCCACAGGGTCGTGTACCAGCCCCTGTGGATCCCTCCTGTGAAGGCACATGGCCGTGTGGAATTCTCACACGGCCATGTGGGGTAGTCTAAAGTGAAACCCGAGTGCGCACGGCCGTGTGGAATTTCCAGAACTTCAGAAGCCGCGCGTTTTCTTTTAGAATTCACTCATGCCTCTTTCATTTTTCACTCCAAAACACTCTCCGACCCTCTCTTTCACTTCGCCAACTGTTTCCGACGTTCTTTGAGGTTTTCTTTGAAGTTTTCCGTCCGATTTCGAGGTTTCCTTCATCCACTTCGTCGGTAGGAACTTCAAGCCCTCTTTCTTTGTTAATTCTTGATTTGATTCGTTCTTTTGGATGATTTCACTTAGATTGAATGCTTTAAGTGTATGTGAAAGTATTTACAATGAATTTAGAATGAATTTAGTTATAAATTTTGGATTTTTAGCTCAAGGCCGTGATGCTCTGTCCGCCAGAAGCTCCACACGGGCGTGTGGAATTTCCACACGGCCGTGTGGATTTCTGCAGATTGTGTTTTTGAACTGATTTTTTTAACTGTTTCTTTGTCAGTCTCGCAGATATGTCTTCTAGGTCAAAGAAAGCGGCTGGAAAGCGCTCTCGAGAGCCTACTCCGCCCCCAACAGAGATTGACTTCCCATTACTTGAGCATCGGGAACTGTTCAAGAGATTGTCGGACCTCCGTTTTGGACAGAACCGTTTCCCCGAATTGAGCATTCTATGGGACATTCAGGGGAGAGTAAACATGGTCGAGCAGGTCGAGGAACTCCTCTCAGTAGGAAACTGGAGTAGATTGTTGTCCATTCGAGAGCCAGCGATCAGGTTACTTACGCTAGAGGTACTTTCCTCATTTGAGTTCGACCGGGGGTATGACAGTTTCACCGCTGTTGCTACTATACAGTTCTAGGCCCTTGGTCGACACTTCACCTTGAGCATGACCAAGTTTTCAGTACGGATGGAACTATATGACGAGGTACACACTGAGACAGAGGAGTACGCACTGCTCCCCACAGACTATTCGGGTACTTTGACCCCTTAGCATACGTACAGTAGGTTATGTGGCCAAGGACAGTAGGAGCGAGGGTTGTCCAAGGCCACATGTTTGACCAGGGCCTCGTATAGATACCTCCACGCTATTTTCAGCCGATCGGTGAGTGGTCAGGGAGGCAGTACAAGGGTCTTGAGCCGCCAGGAGCTCCTGTACCTATATTCGATGGTGGAGAGCGAGCCACTCCACTTGGGGCACATTGTAGCAGACTACATCCGCCACCAGGGCCTGTACCCCAGGGTGGGAGTTATCTTGGCGGGCCCTTATATCACACGACTGATTATGGGATTAGGACGTCGAGACAGAGTTCGCGGGGCCGAGAGGATTTCTTCACCGGGTCCATTAGGCATTGAGACCCTGAGGATGATGGTGATGGTCCACAGATCAGGACCGGGAGTATACACTCTAATCATCCCTCACTCAGAGTCTACACAGGGGGAGCAGGCAGAGGGTTTACAGGTAGCCTTAGAGCCACCCCAAGCAGATACAGAGGCACAGGCACTACCTGCAGCACCGGAGCCACCTCCGGTGCGCATGTTCTTGCCCTCTCGAGGCCAGGATAGACTGGAGCGCCTCGAGAGCGTCGTGTGTGTTCTTCAGACAGAGTTAGCCGAGGTCAAAGCCACACAGACAGCACAGCAAACTGAGACGATGGCACGACTTGATACCATTCAGCGTTTACTTGAGCAGGCCGTGTCATCACCATTTGTGGTCCAGCCTCGGGCCCTTACTTTACCACCACCTTCTCCGGCTCCCGCAGCACCAGCTCCAGCAGCACCAGAGGCTGCTGCATAGGACACCGACGCTGAGGCGTCATAGTTTTAGTTTTTACTTGCTTTTGATTTCCTTTTTTTTGTACTTTTCATTCTACTTTGGACTTGTAGCACTCAGAAAGGATCTTCCATCTTAGTTTATCCATTATTTTGTTTTCTCTTTTATCTCGAGTTGTATTCATTGCTTTATCTTTATATATACTCGAGTTTTTATTGAGCTATACTGAACCCTTGTGTGTGTGTGTGTGTGCACAGATAGTCTTGGATGAAAGGAATCTAAGGAATAGTCATAGGCACGGTCATGAGACCGTGTGTGCTTCACGACCCATTGGGACTCAACTCTCAATGCACCTAGCTCCATCAAACGCAACACTTGGAGTTAGGGTCCCGAGTACTGTAGCATTTACTGTAGCTGCCTGAAGCGCGAAGTGTTGGAAGGAAAATGAAATTTGGAAACCCTCACGGGCAGGCTCACGCCCGTGAGGTCATCCGCGAGAAGTTTACTCTAGACGTCACTGTAGCAGTTTACTACAGCAGTCACTGTAGCAGTTACTGTACAAAATCACAACTTTACGGTTTCTTGTAGCCCGTATTACAGGCTCCCTCACGGGCCATATATGGACCTTGAGGTCACCCGTGAACTTGCCCGAATTCATCTTTTAAGGGACTTTGGCTAGTGTTTTGTGGGGCATCAAGTGTCTTCTTCTTAGAGCTCTCATCACCACTCAAATTCTGAGGGAGAAGAAGCATTTGGAGGGCAATCTAGGTAAGGATTTGGCGAGGAGAGCAAGGTTTTGGGAAGGATCTTCACCCTAGAGCTTGGATTTGGAAGGTTGAAGACAAGGAAAGCCACCCCTTTGTGTGGCGTCTTTGGAACTTCTCCGGCCTTCATCTATTGAGGGAGTTCTTCTTATGCTTTTGGTGTTTGGTTTCATGTATTTTGCGTTGTATTTCTTGAACATGAGGAACTAAAACCCAAGGTCACCGGATGTAGGTGAACTTGTGTATTTTGGATGCTTTGTTCTAGTTCATTATTTGTGGCATGTTTGTGATCCATTGCTTGTTGTTTTAATTGCTTGATATGTATGAGAACGCTATGTATCAATTGATCTAGGAAATGCTAGGTTGCATGACCATTGCCCTAGTGTTAGACTCACCAACTTTGGAAGGGAAATACGTATAAATACGCCGTAACCATCGGTTATTTGTACGCCTCCACTCCTAGGGTTAAGTACCGAGTTGTTGCTTTAACCCTAGTTTGAGAAAGCCATTGTACCCTTAGCAATCATGTGGGGATTTGGGCGGTAGAAATACCATAGTTGGGTGAGAGTTCAAGACAAAGAGGACAAGAGGTTAGTGTGGATTCAAGTGAACCTACCATTATGGCTGAACCAAGGAGGACCCTGTCTGATTATGAGCGGCCACAATTCACCGGCGAAGAATTTAGTGTTCAAGCACCGGCGGTTCCAGCTAACAATTTTGAAATTAAAGTGAGCATAATTGGAATGATTCAGAATTCGGTTCAGTTTGACGGGTTGGCAGATGAAGACCCGCACGCTCATCTATCTCGCTTCTTGCAAATTTGTTCAACCTTCAAGATAAACTCGGTATCTAATGATGTTATCCGGCTGAGACTTTTTCCATTCAGTTTGAGGGGAGCAGCATATAGATGGCTCACATCCTTGGCTCCCGGCTCCATCACCACTTGGAAGGATTTGGTGGGAAAATTCTTTGCCCGATATTTTCCTCCTAGCATGGTAGCGAGATTGAGGCAAGAGATCTCATCCTTCAGGCAGGGAGATTTGGAAACACTCTTTGATGCACATGAAAGGTTTAAAGACTTGTTACGCAAATGTCCTCACCATGGATTTCAATCTTGGATTAGAGTGCAAATGTTTTGCAATGGGCTGAACTATTCAACAAGGCAACTAATAGATGCCGCAGCAGGTGGATCCTTAAGTAACAAACTGCCTAAAGAAGCTGAAGCTTTGATTGAGAAGATGGCGAGCAATGAGTGCCATTGGAGCACTCGACAGAAGGCACCTAAGGCTGCGGGGTTGTATGAAGTGAATGAGAATACCGCGTTGGCGGCTAAGGTGGAAACCCTTACAAAGAATCTTTCAGACAACACGGCATTGGTCAGTACTTTGGCACAGAAAGTTGAGCAATTAATGCTAGGATCCAACTCTATCCCTAAGGCCGTGATGTCTCGTGACACATGTGGAGCGGGGCATGCAATGTCACAATACCCTATATTCATTGCCCCATTTGCACCTGTGGAGTCTGTTGATTATGTTGGAGGTGGATCTAGAGGACCGAGAAAGCAATATAGTAACACATACAATCAAGATTGGAGGAATCCTCCGAACATGCCCTGGGGTCAAGGCCAAGCTCAACAGAGGCCCCCCACCCCAAGCAAGCCATTACCAAGCACCGCCGCAACAAGAAAGGAAGTATACCACAGAGGATGTTTTAGCTAAATTCATGATTAATACCGAAGCACGGTTTCAAGGTGTCGAGAAAAGATTGGATGAGTTCAGTACTGTCTTAAGGAATGTTCAAGCATCCATGCAATCCCTTGAGAACCAAGTGGGACAGCTTGCTCAAGCACATTCTGATCGTCCTTCAGGTAGCTTGCCAAGCAACACCGAAAGCAACCCGAGGGGACACTTGAAAGCTGTTACACTGAGGAGTGGAAAGCAATTGGAAGCAAGGGCCGAGACGAGTCCAAGTGCTTCTAATTATAGGGTAGCCGATCGGGAAGTCCCTCATTTGAACAAGAAGGAATGTAAGGACAATGAAAAGGAATGTAGTGATGATGTCCAAGAATCCCCGGTCCCAAAGGTAAATGAGTACAAGCCCGTGGTGCCTTACCCAAAAAGATTAAAACAAGACAAGGAGGATGCTCAATTTAAAAAGTTTTTGAACATATTCAAGCAACTCCACATTTATATTCCATTGGTTGAGGCCCTTTCACAAATGCCCAAGTATGCCAAGTTCATGAAAGACCTCATCACGAATAAAAGAAAACAAGAAGATGTGGACTCGGTGACACTATCGGGGAATTGCTCCGCTTTAATTCAAAAGAAGTTGCCCAAGAAACTCAATGATCCCGGCAGTTTCATCATCCCTTGCGTACTTGGTGAAGGAATACAAGAGAATGCTTTAGCCGACTCGGGTGCGAGCATTAATGTGATGCCGTACAAGTTGTTTTTGAAACTAGGATTGGAGGATTTAAGACCCACACGAATGACCCTACAACTTGCCGACCGTTCTATGCGGAGGCCAAGGGGTGTTGTTGAAGATGTCCTTGTACGGGTTGACAAACTCATCATCCCCGTGGATTTTGTGATTCTAGATGTGGATGATGATGTTGAGGTCCCCATCATTCTCGATGGGCCGTTCCTAAACACTTCGGGTGCATTGAATGATGTCAAGGGTGGAAAGATGACATTAAGAGTTGGTGATGAACAAGTTGTCTTTACTCTCCCCGAAGCAATGCGGCACACACTAGATCATGATGATAGTTTGTATTATACCAATATAACTAATGTCATTGTTTCCGATTGTGTGTAGGAAGTTCTAGCCTTAAATCCGTTGGATGAGATTTTGGGGGAGTTAGATGACGATGAGATTGAAAAAAATGATGCCACACCTATACTGACACGACCTTTTGCGTGCGTACCGCAAGTGCACGGCCTTGTCGAAGTAATAAAAATTACCCCGGTGAGTGGGTAGTCGTATCCACAGGGAATAGTGTTCAGAAACAAGTGTTATCGCTATTTAGCTATGATGGGAATCGATGACGAGAAAAGTATGTATGTATAGATATAAAAGAAAATAAAAGAGTGCAAGAAGAATAATGAGGGTAGGAGAGGTAATCGATATAACGATGGGGTACCCGGATAAAGCTCCCCCTAGGACTAATGCTTCTAGTGTAAAACTTGTATTATGCTCTACAATTGATGCCTATTGAGTCGAGGATATCCTTAAACACACGGTCCCAAACCTAAGGTCAACCGTGACTAACCCCAACACTATGTCCCGGCATTAGGATTCACGTCAACCCTTCACTCTGTTGATTGCTCAACTAAGCCCCAGGGGAGTATATCTACCTAAGCCTAACACTACGTGGAGTTGCTTTAAGCTCTAGGGATTCCTAGTGATAAAACCTGTTCCTATGTGTAGTAGTTCTAACCCTTTGCTCCAGGTGGAAGAACCCTAGTCTAAATTAAGCCCTAGTGCATAGGATTCACATCACCCCAAAACCTTGGGGGAGTTTGTCTACCTAGCACTTCACTCTATTTCGACCTCTAATGAATCAAGGAATCGGAGGTAGGGAGAAATCACAACATAAGGGAAAGGGGTACGTCGCTAACTCACAACTCTCCCTCTCAACCCTCTTCAATCTTAAGGAGTCTAACCCTATAGAGGTTGTCACACCCTCAAAGGATAACTTAATAGATTCTCAACCCTAGTGTCACATCTAAGGGAAAACAATAACAAGATAAAATCAAGATTGAAACTCAATAAAAGAACATCAAATTAAGAAAGCATAATAAAAGTCATAGAAACAATATCATCCTAGGGTTTACAAGTCCGAATACCCATTAGGGTTTAGCTCTCCATGGAGCAATACAAAATCAATAAAGAATTTAAGAAAATATGCATGAAAACCATAAAGAAAACCCCCTTGTAGATCGTATCGATGGTCTTGTGTAGTCGCGTGTCTTCTCCAACGAATCCCTTGTCAAGCCTAGGGCACACCTCGCCAAATCAATGCCGATGAGAGCTTCCCCAATAGCTTTCTTCCAAAGGATGTCGATGTCGATGCCGTTTAATCGCCTCCAAAGACCTCCAAGAACCTCTCCAAACCATAGCCGAAAGCCCCCCAAAAGATATCCCAGTGATAGAAGGGGAGGTCCCCCAAAAGATCTGAAAACGGGCTATTTATAGGCTGAAATCGGGCTGAATTCGGGCTGAAATCGGACTTCTGTGAAAATCCAGAAATTTCACACGCCCGTGTGGAAATTCTGGAATCGTGATTTCTCGGCACCTGTGAACAGTGTTTTTGCTACAGTATTTCTACTACAGTATTTCTGCTACAGTACACGACCATGTGTTAATTCCACACGCCCGTGTGACGTCTCTGGTTTGCTGGAAAATTAATTCACACGGCCGTGTGGAATTTCCACACGCCCGTGTGAACTCTCTGGAATTCTGAATTTCGGCAGAATGTGAACAGTAACTGTTACAGTATTTCTCTACAGTTTGCTACAGTATTTCTTTACTTTAGTTTTCTTTTCTAATTTTCTTTATTTTATCGTTTAGAGTTTAGTTATCTTTATACTTTATTTTGATTGTGTGAGTTGTGCTTTATTTTGTTTCATTCGTAAGAACTCGTGCAATTTTTTTTTTTATTGAGCTTCACTGAACCCCTTGAATCCGTGCAGATGGCCTTGAGAGTGATGATGATGATGTTTTTGTCATAAACACATGACCATGTGACTTGGTCGTGTGAGCTTCACAACCCGCGGAACAATAACACACCCTCGAGTTAGCTTCACTGATCGATCAATAAGAAATTCAGGGGAGTGTTGTTTTAATTGCATTTTCACCCACATCATGCTTTTATTGCTTATATTTTTATTATGCTTACATGTGTACATTGAGGACAATGTACATCTTAAGTGTGGGGGAGGGTTCACCTTATACATGGCCTTTACTTGTGTTTTCATGATCATGCTCATGTTGCCCATGAAGGTTCACCTTAGGGTTGAGAGTTTAATTCTTAGTTTTTGGAGGTTGTAAACATTAGGTTTTATCATGCTCTAGTTTTTATCCAATTTTCTTGAAATTTTTGTCCGATTGCTCTTTAATGCACTTCTCTCACTCATTAAACCTATGGAAATTTACTCTAGTTCATTGTTGCGGGATTTTATAGTGTTAGTTTTATTCGAATTAAATCAAAAAAAAAAAAATGAATGAGAAAAATTCACAAAATTCACAAAATTCAGAATTTCAGTTGTGTTTGTATATAGGGGGGTGGAAAGAGCTACCGCCTATGTTGTATGAAGCTACTCTCATAAGTCGGATACTTGTTATGCCCTAATGAGAGAAAGAGCTATCTCATAGGATGTGTGAAAGCTACCACCTTCGGTAGAAAGAGCTACCACCTCAAAAGTGTGAAAGCCACTCGGGAGGCATCTCGTGAAAGGGCTACCTTAGAGGATGTGTGAAGCTACTATCTTTTCTTTTTATGCATAAATAAGTTCCATTGCTAATAAGAACTTTGAGTAGTGGATATAGTGTTGACATGAGTTGAGCTCTCACACACACACGCTTTCGGACTTTAGTACTTTCATTTTTGATTGGATTATTTGCTAGAGTATTGATTGTTTCATCTATTGTTTGTTTTTCTCCATGATTTTAGAATTTTATTCTCGTACCCTCTTGGTGAACCTAAGGCCAAGCACTTCTCTTTGCTTTTCATGATGTTTATGGTTAATTTTGCTTGAGGACAAGCAAAGGCTTAAGTGTGGGGGAGTTTGATAAGTGCTTGATTATACATGTTTTACCTACTTGTTTTACATACATTGAGCATCATTTTACCATTGATTATGTCTCATAAAGTGTATTTTGGTGTTCTTTTATGCAATTAGGTTGTGGAAGTGTTAAAGGAGGAAAAGGAAGCAAAGATGGGTTATAAAGACGTATTGTTGGGAGCTTTTGTACAACACAAGTGTCAAGGCACAAGAGGGGATCATGCACATGAGGGTGTGTGCCAACTTCCTGAAGAATTCAAGATAATTTGTGTGATGGAAGGGAACAAAGGCAGTCACACCTTCATGTCCCAACTTGTGTGAAGATAGTTAAAGCTCTCAAAGGATGATTCGAAGAAGGAGAAGTCTTATAACTCACCACATGGGCGTGTGCCCGACCATGTGGCCTCAAGATGAGAGAGTTTGGATCATGGTTATGAAGAGTACTGTAGCAAAAATACTGTTCATTTCACTGTAGCGGAATTACTGTTCACGCGACCGCGTCAAAATCCCACGCGACCGCGTGGGAATTCTGCAGCCCACGCGATCGCGTGGGATCTCACGCGGTCGCGTGAAGACACGTGACTGGCGCGATTCAGACTTATAAATAGGCCGTTTCGTCGATTCTTTTGATATCTTTTGTGTGCCTTTTGAGAGAGGAAGCGGCTAGGGTTTGAGGAGGAGGTCTTTGCCGAATTGGAGGGCCGTTCTTCACCAACTTTGATAGTTCTTTCCTCCGTCATAGCATCAAGGGAGTCATTGGCAACCTAGCTTCGGAGAAGGATCCTTCAAGACGTTGAGCGACCCATCAAGGCCATCATCACGAATTCAAGGGGGTTTATTTCCATGGTTTACATTGCTTTTCATTGTGTTATGTTTTGCTTTGTAATAAGCCCCATGGAGGGCTAAACCCTAGTAGATACTTGGGCATGTGAACCCTAGGTTTCGATTCATGTATTGACTTTCTTTATGCTTTCTTTTAAATCCGAGTTTATTTGAGTTTCAATCTTGTTTTATCATTGCTTGCATGCCTTATTGATTCGTATGGTTGTTTGGTATGCTTAATTTGTTGCCTTGGTGAGAGAGAGGTCTCCATTAGGGTTAGAACATATGAGATTGAAGAGGGTTGAGAGGGTGAGTCATGAGATAGTGGAGCGTCCCCTTTCCCTTCCGATTAAGTGTTTCCTATCTCCGTATTCCCTAAGATCTATGCAACCATATTTGGTGTGAGGTGTGAGTTTGAGAGATTTCTCCGCCGGGACCTTGTAGGGGGTTAGGGATCTTCCGCCTAGAAGTAGGGTTAGATCTAATTTTAGGAATCGGTTTCACTTTTAGGTATCCCTAAAGCTTATTGCGGTCATATGGGGTGTGAGGTGTTGAGATTGAGCGATTTCTCCACCGGGACCTTGTAGGGGACTAGTATCGGTGGCCTGGAAGCAGGGACCGATTATTCTTGGATTACCTCGACTCATAGAACTCGGTTTAGAAGCATTTAGTTAGTCTTGCACTTCATGATAGAGCCTAGGGGGAGCATTGCCCGGGTATCTCATCTTCATTGATTGAGATCTCCCTTTATTTACCTTTTGCCTATTCATCTCTGGTATTAATTTCTATGCACACTAGATCACCACAAAATCACATTGGTCATTAGGCTAGATTGCAGAGAAGAAGTTAGTACTAGTAGCCCTGTTCCCTGTGGATTCGACTACCCTACTCACCAGGGTAATTATTACTTCGACAACCCGTGCACTTGCGGTACACACACGCAAATGGGTGTGTCACTACACGAGTTATAGACTTTTGTGAGTGTGACTGCTCTTGTGCCCCTCCAATGGAAGTTGGCACACACCCACAAGTCTAGACTCGTGCCTTGTTCCTTGCTTGGTCCGAGAACTTCTCAACAATGGCGAACATAACCTATTCTTGCTTCTTTTTCTCTAAATCTTCTCCATAACCCTTCAATGAACAAAAGAACACAAATACACACTAATTAGTGATTAAATCTGAGAAAAGTAATGATCAATGTAAGATAATAATACTTCGTATTACTATAACACAAGCACTTATCATATACCAATGCAACAAGTTGCACAAGTGATGGTTCGACCTCCGCCTCATGACTAAGAAAAGAAAGCTTTGAAGATGATGTGGAGGAAGACAAAGAAAAAGCCTACGACAGATGTGAAGGGTGTATCATCATCGCCCGTGGATGTAGATGACATACTCATGGAAAATCAAAGGAAGTTCAAGATCTTTTCATGCAACTTCATGAATTTTTCGGGTAACATTGCATCACCAAAGAATGGAGGTAAATTCCCTCCTTTTGTCCCACCATGATTGTCGAGGTAAAACACATCAAGCTAACGACGTTAACCAAGCACTTCTTGGGAGACAACCCAAGTTTAAATTCATTGCAATTTCATTTTCTTGTATTGTGAATGCTTATCAAGTCTTTCTTTTTCGTATTCTTGAAGTGTGTTGGCAAGTTAGTTGTCTAAGTCTTCTTCATGTTGTAGTCATCTCTTCATCAATTTTCGTTTCATCATTCATGCATGCTTGTGTGTGGTTGTGATTAGATTTCATGAGATTCATGTTTTGCATGCTTTCATGCTTTGTTCGGCTTTATTTTGAGTGTTTTCAAGACTTAGAGGAGTGTTCTTCAATGTTAAATTGAGTTGAGAGCCTTTTAATGCCAATGTTTGAGCCTTTTAGCAAGGGAAAGAGCCCTTGCGGGCAAGCTTACGGCCATTAGCTTGCCCGCAAGCAAACCCGAGGCCACTCACGGCCAAGCTCACGCCCGTGAGCTTGGCCCGTGAGCAAAGCCGAGAGAGCTCACGGGTGAGCTCACGCCCGTGAGCTCACTCGTGAGTCCTTCGGCTGATGGGTTTTAAGACCCCCTTTTTGGTCTTCTTGCTATTCACCATCTTCTCCACTTAAGTCCCTCACTTCCCTCTCATTTCCTCTCCATTTTCCTGCATTTTTCTTGCTTTAAAACACCCTCCTCCTCCTCTAAAAACATTTTGAGCTGAAATTTTGAAGAGAAACAACTCTTTTGGCCGGATTCAACCTAAGAAACACTCCATAAACCCTATGTTCAAGGTGATCATCTCTTCTTGTGAAACTTGGGGTTTTCATGGCTTTTTGGGCTGATTTTTGCATGGATTTTTGTCTCCTTGAGTGCTATAACCTTGTAATGATGTTTTGGAATGGTTGTATTTTTGGATCATCAAGTTTTCAAAGAAGAGGCTGGAAATTTTTTTCGGAATTACTGTAGCACTGCAAATTTTTCATCAATATTTCATTTTTTCAAGATTGTTTTGCTTGTAACTTGTTTAATTGAGTTCCTCTTGACATTGTAGGATGAGAACGAAGAAAGTTGCCTACAAGAGAGCCCGGAATGAACCTCTTCCGCCCCCCGTGCAACCCAAACTTAAGAAGGATGACCACAAGAACCGTTTCGCGCTCCTCTCGCGCATGAATTTTGGAACGATCAAGAAAATAGATTGGGATGTCTTGAAAACCCTGGGCTTGGATGAAACGATCTTGGAACTCATCACACACGGCGGTTGGGACAAACTATTCTCCATTGAAGAACCTACATACAAGGAATTGACTCTCGAAGTGTTGAGCACTTTCGAGATTTATCATTTCAATCCCTTCTCTCGCCAACCCGGCTACGTGTCATTCCGTGCTTTTGGGAAGAGCCACAGAATAACTCAAGATCAAATGGGAGTTTACATGGGATTCTTCACAGAAGCATTCACCCAAAGACCGGAATTCAAGGAGTTAGGCAAGGATTTTCACGCCCTATGTAGACTGTAATCAAGTAGGATGGGTGACTCTTGTGCCTAACCAGCATGTGCATCCGTCTGAAAGATTTTTGGGCAGTCTATGTTAGTCAGGGACTCAGAAAAAAAAAGTGTATATGTTGTACATAAGTAAGATAGTTGTGGCATCTTGATCCCCTGGAGCCTGCTGCGTAATCACTTGAGGTGCTAAAGTTTTACTTAGGAACCAAAAGACTTTTAACTGAGTACTGACGATGTTTTTAACACTTTAATGTCATTACTATTGTGTGTGGAGTGAATAGACATCCTGGGGTAATCCAGGGTGTGGAGAACATGGTGGAAGTTAGCACACACTCACTGAGGGCACTTTAGGAGAGACAGAGCTATCATTACTCGACTATCACTAGAACAGCTCACTTCTTGATTTCTGTCCAGTGTGCCCGTGGAGTCCTTCACTTTTGAGCTTGAGCTCGTGCATTTAGTCATTTATCTTTCTGCCCCTGTTCTTCTTGTGTGTTTGCTTGGGGACAAGCAAACGCTTAGGTGTGGGGATGTTTGATAAACGTCTAAATGTACGTATTCTACACATATGTACGCGTATGTATTTCGGTGTTTTATTAATGAATCGATGCCCTTTTTCGGTCTAAATTCTTTTATTTCATGTTTCAGGTACATTATATGCTTTGGTGACCCTAACGACGCGATTTGAGAGGAAATCTGCACCGAAACCGTCGTTTTAGGGTCCCGAGTACGGTAGCATTTACTGTAGCTGCTTGAAGCGCGAAGAGTTGGAAGGAAAATGAAATCTGGAAACCCTCATGGGTAGGCGGAGGTCGTCCATGAGCAGTTACTATAGCCGTCACTGCAGCAAGTACTGAAGCAGTCACTGTAGCAGTTACTGTGCAAAATCACAACTTTGCGATTTCTTGTAGCCCGTATTACAGGCTCCATCACGGGCCATATATGGACCGTGAGGTCACCCGTGAACTTGCCCGAATTCATCTTTTAAGGGACTTTGGCTAGGGTTTTGTGGGGCATCAAGTGTCTTCTTCTTAGAGCTCTCATCACCACTCAAATTTTGAGGGAGGAGAAGCATTTTGAGGTCGATCTAGGCAAGGATTTGGCAAGGAGAGCAAGGTTTTGGGAAGGATCTTCACCCTAGAGCTTGGATTTGGAAGGTTGAAGACAAGGAAAGCCACCCCTTTGTGTGGCGTCTTTGGAACTTCTCCGGCCTTCATCTCTTTTGGGAGTTCTTCTTATGATTTTGGTGTTTGGTTTCATGTATTTTGTGTTGTATTTCTTGATCATGAGGAACTAAACCCCAAGGTCACAGGATGTAGGTGAACCTTGGGGGTGAACTTGTGTATTTTGGATGCTTTGTTCTAGTTCATTGTTTGTGGCATGTTTGTGATCCATTGCTTGGTGTTTTAATTGCTTGATATGTATGAGAACTCTATGTATCAATTGATCTAGGAAATGCTAGGTTGCATGACCATTGCCCTAGTGTTAGACTCACCAACTTTGGAAGGGAAATACGTATAAATACGTCGTGACCATCGGGTATTTGTAACCCTCCACTCCTTGGGTTAAGTACCGAGTTGTTGCTTTAACCCTAGTTTGAGAAAGCCATTGTACCCTTAGCAATCGTGTGGGGATTTGGACGGTAGAAATACCGTAGCGGTGGAAATACCATATTCCAATACCCGTACCGGATTAGGGGTTGATTTCCATGACTATCGGGTTGGCCTAGTCTAGGGTTTTCTCCGTCCATCATTGCCACATGCATGTTAGTTCAAGCCGTTAAACGCACTTTAGTAGCCCCTAAGAGAATTCTCATCCGTGACCACTCCTAACCATTGAATTTCCCGTATTTTGCCTTAGTCATCTTGCATTTATTTTATATTTTCTTGTTTGCTTTTCATCAATTTCCTTAACTCAAGCTTTATCGGTTAAATAACATTGCAAAGAGGAAGTAAGGGTAGATTCTCGGGCCCTTGGGAATACGACCCCCTCACGCTTGCGTGAGGGGTATTACTTGGCGACCCCGTGCACTTGCGTGTGATCCATCACAAGCGTACATTGGGGGGGGGGGGGGGGGGGGGGGGGGGGGGGGGAGTTCACATTGCACACACCTTTACTTGTGCGTTCAATTTCTTATGCTCATGTAGCCTATGGCGGTTCACCTTAGTTGTAACGGTTGTATTCTTAGAGTTTAGGAGAATTTTTTAACATTGTATCCTATCATGCTCTAGTTTCTACTTGAATTTTTAGGGAATTTTTCCTCGATTATCTTATATTGCACAACTTACTCTTGGAATCTTTTGGAAACTCAATCTTGAAGTTTTTAAGGACAAGTTTATCATCGTTCTTAGTTTTACTTTGGAAAATGCATATATAAAAAAAAATATAATACGAAAAAGATGGAAAAAATGAAAAAAATATGGAAAAGAAAAAAAAAATATGACTTGTGAATATTTTCTTTGTTATATGCATTTGGGGTGGAAAGAGCTAACACCTATGAAGTATGTAGCTACTCTCATAAGTCAGATACAAGTTATGCCCTAATGAGAGAAAGCGCTATCTCATGGGATGCGTGAAAGCTACTACCCCGGTAGAAAGAGCTACCTCCTCGAAAGTGTGAAAGCCACCTTTGGCGGCCGCCTAGGAAAGGGCTACCTTCAAGGATGTGTGAAGCTACTACTTCCTTTCCTTTTTATTTTTGTTTTTTGTATATAAATAAGTTCTTTCTAACAAAAGTTTGAGGAGTACTCGTTGGTCCTCTTGAGTGAAATCGCACACACTAACACATTTTCGAGTTTTTATTCTTTTTGATTCGATTTTTTAGCTAGAGCATTGGTAACCTTATGCAATGTTTTGATTTCCCCTTACTTATAGAATGCCTCTTTTGCATACTTTGGGTGAACCTAAGGCAGAGCACTTTCAATTGTTCTTCCTAAGTACTTTCACATTCTATTTTGCTTGAGGACAAGCAAAAGCTTAAGTGTGGGAGGATTTGATAAGTGCTCGTGTTATAGTAATGCCAAGCGTTATTATCTTGCAATGAGCATTAATTTAATCAGATTTTATCATTAAAAAGTGTGCATTTGTTTACTTTTGTGCATTGCAGGGTTATGAAGATAAAGTGAAGGAAAGGAATGAAGTTAGATAGTGTTCGCCATTCTTGGGGAGATTCTTAGACTAAGCAAGGAGCACGGCATGAGTAGAGACTTGCGAGTGTGTGCCAACCTCCTTTGGAGGGGCACAAAGATAGTCACATTCACAATAAGTCTAACTCATGCTAACAAGGAGAACTTCACCAATTAGGAGATTTGAAGCAATCGACACGATCTACCATTGATTGTGTGCCCAATTCAATGGCCTCAATGAAGAACGACAAATTCGGGAGCGTTTCGGGACAATATTGTAGCAAGTACTGTAGGAAAACTGTAGCAAGCTACTATTTATCTTTGGCCAAAATTCAGAATTCTAGAGAATTCACACGGCCGTGTGAATTAATTTTCCAGCAAGCCCGAAACTTCACACACCCGTGTGGAAATTCCACACGGCCGTGTGAAGTCCCGATAAGTCCGATTTTTAAAGCCGCACTCAACAATATAAAGAGCGATTTTGGAGACTTTTAAAATATCTTTTGACCTATCTTTCTCCCCAACTTCTGGAGTGGGCGGCTAGGGTTTTGGAGAGGATTTCGTGGAGGTTTAGAGTGTGTCATCGGCATCATCACCGACGTCAGGCGGACGCACAAGACCACGGCCACACCATACGCAAGGGGGTTTTCATCGATGTCTTTACTTTGTGCTTTCTTTCATATTTTGATGAACATGTATAGCTCCATGAGGAGCTAAACCCCTTGTGGCTATTCGGACTTGTAAACTCTAAGGTTATTATGTTTATTTGACATTGTTATTATGCTTTTCCATTATTGATGAATAAAAATTGAGTTTCGATCTTAATTTCATCTTGTTAATGTTTTCCTTTAGACGTGACACTAGGGTTGAGAACAATCTAGGTTGTCCTTGGGAGGTGTGACAACTCCTATATGATTAGACTATGTAAGATTGAAGAGGGTTGAGAGGGTGAGTCGTGAGGTAGCGATGCGTCCCTTTTCCCTTCTGATGTGGTTTCTCCCTACCTCCGTTTCCTTGATTTCTTAGCCGTCGAGATAGAGTGAAGTGCTAGGTAGATAAACTCCCCTGGGGCTTAGTTACGTAAGTAACAGAGTGAAGGGTTGAAGTGAATCCTACGCACTGGGGCTTAATCTAGACTAGGGTTCTTCCACCTGAACCAAAGGGTTAGAACTACACATAGGAACAAGTTTTACCACTAGGAGTCCCTAGAACTTAAAGCAATCCCACTTAGTGTGAGGTTTAGGTAGATATACTCCACTGGGCTTAGTCATGCCAGCGACAGAGTGAAGGGCTGACGTGAATCCTAATACCAGGGCATAATGTTGGGGTTAGTCACGGATGTCCTTAGGTTTGGGACCATGTATCTAAGGATTTCCTCGACTTAATTGACATCAATAGGAAAGTATAATAGCATCGTCTTGCACTAGAAGCATAGATCCTAGAGGTAGATTGTCCAGATACCCTATTTCATCAATTACCAGTTTCTTTCTATTCTCTTTTACTTGCACTTTCTTATCTTCCATCTTTCTATTTGATGTCTTGTCTTTTATTGGATTAGCTTCCATATTCACTCATCGATTCTATTCTTATCTTTCCGTACTCCACATAGCTTAAATAGTGAAATCTCGTATTTTAACTCCCTATTCCCTGAGGATTCGACTACCCACTCACCGGGGTAAATTTTATTACTTCGACAAACCCGTGCACTTTCGGGGTGTTGTCAAAGTTTTTATCGCCGTTGCCGGGGAATAGGCGTTTTAGAGACATTTGTATTTTGCTATTTAGCTATTCATCATTCATTCTATTTCACCTTTTCTTATTCTTCCATCATTCTTATTTGTTTTCTTTGGTTTTGTCTTACTTTTTCTTGCGAGGAGCCTAAATGGAGATTGATGCAGTCATTGAGCTATATTCTCAAGTTGAAGCTCTCAGTACAAAGCTTGATAGAATTGTTGCTTCACAACAACAGAGCAATCCAGGCTACAGCACACATCATCCAAATGAGAGGAGCTACCAAACTTTTTTATGGAATAATAATGGACAACATTGGGAAGCACCTCAAGAGCAATTTCAAAAGGATGAGATAGTTGAAGAGGATGAACCTCAGTGGAAAAAGCGCTAGATAACTTTTTTAAAGCATCCGATGCCTCTTGCCAAAGTATGGAAGCCACACGAAAATCTCATGAAGCCTCCTATAACAACCTTGAGCATCAATTAGGGTTGATACTTGACACACTCTCCAAGGAAAATAATGTTTTTGAGCAAGCAACGAAAGTTCCTTGTAGAGGTGATGTGGTAGTGAACGATAATGAAGAAATGGGGCAGACCGAGTATGTTGCTATAGAGATTGAAGAGGAAAAAGAAGAACGTCATTTGGAGAATTGGGATTGCTTGAATGAAGATGGTGCTTGTAAGCAAGAAAATTTTAAAGGGGATTTGCTAGTGTCATGTTCCTTTCAAGATGAAAATACACAAAAAGAAGCAAATCCTAAGGTAATGGAACAAGCACCGTTCTTTGGGATTGATCAACTCACAAAAAGCAAGAAAGAGATATTGGGTTTGAGACAAGATGTGGGGAGGATATTTAAACCATCCAATGACCCACCTATGCTATGCTTGGATAATTCCCAACCCAAATTGTTTCCTTGGAGGCCAAAAGTAAGATGGTTGGACTCTCCAACGAATACTCCACCCCGGCAAGTAGATTTTTGGTTTAAAGGAAGTAGCTATGCAATGTCTTGTCGGGAGGAGCACACTCTTTTCAAGCCGCCTTAAGGTAAGAAAGAGGTATGTCAAGCTTAGTGACGTTAAACAAGCGCTTCTTAGGAGACAACCAAAGTTTTTATTGCTTTTCTAGGCTTTAATTTAGTTTTTAGCATGAATAATTGCCTAGTTTTGGTGTTTTGATTTTAGTATGCGTGTGCTGTGATTTCTTATGGATTATTGGTGTTGTGTGTGCCTAATTGTGATTGTCGAAGTTTTGGGTCGTTTGAGTGTATTTTCATGGATCTCTGGCCGTGTTCTTATCATCTATGCAGGCTCTAAGTGTTATAATCGTGTTTCTGAAATTTTTGTAGTGTTTGTAATTTTTCTAAGTCATCCAGAGAAAACACACGGCCATGTGGAATTTCCACACGGCCGTGTGAACCATCTCAGAACTCATCCCGAGTATCACATGGGCCGTGTAGCTGCCCCTGTGAGCGACCAAGTGAAGGGCGCACGGCCGTGTGGATTTTCCACACGGCCGTGTGAAATTCTGCAGAACTTCAACCCTCATTCAAGAGAGTCCACAGGGGCATGTGGATGCCCCTATGAGTGCCCATGTGTTACGGCACACGGCAATGTGAAACTCTGCAGAGATTTCCCTTCCATCCTGAGAAAACACAACGGCGTGTGGCCACCCCTGTGAGAGGCCTTGTGAAAAACACACGGCCGTGTGGAACACTTAGAGTTTTTCGGGATAATCAGAGAGGCCATAGGGACGTGTGGGTGCCCCTGTGGCCGACCTTGTGCTTGGCCAGGTTGGGCACACGGCCGTGTGGAATTTCCACACGGCCGTGTGTATGTTCTGGAAAGCAAATAGAGGAAACACATGGTGTGTCATTTCCCCTTTGACGGATTCAAGTGAAGGCACACGGCCGTGTGGATGCACAGAACACAAAAGGTTGTTGTTTCTTTTAAAATCTATTTGTGCCTTTTTGATTCTAAATGCCTCCACACTCAAGGATGTTTTCTCCCATCTTCCCAACCCTCTCTTCGTCCTTTTAAGGAGTTCTTAAGTCGTTTCCCGGCCATATTCAAAGTTTTTGATTTCCATTTCATCGGCAAGCATCTTTTCTCCTTTTTTTCGTCAATCTTTTCTTTCTTTTTCAGCAACAGGATCACTATCAAAAACAGCAACAGCATCAGCACCAATAGCAGACGACACCGACGCTTGAGGCGTTTCTAGTTTAATGTTTCTTTTCTTTTATTTTACTTTTATTGAGCTTCACTGAACCTCCTTGTGTATACGTGCAGATGGTCTTGGATTTAAGGAAATTGAGGAATAGTCATAGGCACGATCATGTGACCGTGTGTGCTCCACAACCCATTGAGACTCAATTCTCAATGCACCTAGCTCCATCAAACGCAACACTTGGAGTTCAGGGAAGTAATGTTTCAATTGCCTACTTCCATACTAATTGTTTTACAATTCTTCACTTTTATTGTGCTTGCATGCGTACATTGGGGACAATGTACATCTTAAGTGTGGGGTGGAGTTCACATTGCACACACTTTTACTTGTGCGTTCAATTGCTTATACTCATGTAGCCTATGGCGGTTCACCTTAGTTGCAACGGTTGTATTCTTAGAGTTTAGGAGAATTTTTAACATTGTATCCTATCATGCTCTAGTTTCTACTTGAAGTTTTAGGGAATTTTTGCTCGAATATCTTATATTGCACAACTTACTCTTGGAATCTTTTGGAAACTCAATCTTGAAGTTTTTAAGGACAAGTTTATCATAGTTCTTAGTTTTACTTTGGAAAATGCATATAAAAAAATATATATATATGAAAAAGATGGAAAAAATGAAAAAAAATATGGAAAATAGAAAAAGAAAAAAGTATGAGTTTGTGAATAGTTGCTTTGTTTTATGTATGCATTTGAGGTGGAAAGAGCTACCACCCATGAAGTATGTAGCTACTCTCATAAGTCGGATGCAAGTTATGCCCTAATGAGAGAAAGAGCTATCTCATGGGATGCATGAAAGATACTACCCCGGTAGAAAGAGCTACCTTCTCGAAAGAGTGAAAGCCACCTTTGGCGGCCGCCTAGGAAAGGGCTACCTTCGAGGTTGTGTGAAGCTACTACTTCCTTTCCTACTTTTCATATATAAATAAGTCCTTGTTAACAAAAGTTTAAGGAGTACTCGTTGGGTCTTGAGTGAGTTCACATACACTACACATTTTCGAGTTAATTGTTCTTTTTTATTCGAGTTTTTAGCTAGAGCATTGATATCCTTATGCAATGTTTAGAGTTCCCCTTACTTGTAGAATGCTTCTTTTGCACACTTTTGGTGAACCTAACGACAAGCAGTTTCAATTGTTCTTCCCAAGTACTTTCACGTTTTATTTTTGCTTGAGGACAAGCAAAAGCTTAAGTGTGGGGGAGTTTGATAAGTGCTTGTGTTATAGTAATACGAAGTATTATTATCTTATATTGAGCATTACTTTTCTCAGATTTAATCACTAATTAGTGTGTATTTGTGTTCTTTTGTGCATTGAAGGGTTGTGGAGAAGATTTAGAGAAAAAGATGCAAGAATATGTTATGTTCGCCATTGTGGAGGAGTTCTCGAACCAAGCAAGGAACAAGGCATGAATCTAGACTTGTGGGTGTGTGCCAACCTCCATTGGAGGGGCACAAGGGCAGTCACACTCACAAAAGTCTATAACTCGTGTAGCATTGAAGAACTTTGCCAATGAAGAAAAATGAACTAATCGACATAATCTAACGTTGATTGTGTACCCAATTCAATGGCCTCGATAAAGAATGATGAATTCGTGAGTATTTCGGCGAGTACTGTAGTAAAATTGTAGCTTTTGTACTGTAGCAAAGAATGTAGCAAGCTACTGTTCACTTTCTGCCGAAAATCAGGATTTCAAAGAGTTCACATGGGCGTGTGGAAATTAAGTCGCTCACAAGGGGTCGTGTCAATCGGCCAAACAATCATACGAAGAGGAAGTAAGGGTAGATTCTCGGGCCCTTGGGAATACGACGGCCTCATGCGTGCGTGAGGGGTATTACTTGACGACCCCATGCACTTGAGGGCTGTATCATCAGTACACAAAGTAGGGAGGTAGTAGCTTCACTCAACATCTAAGGTAGTCCTTTCCTAGGCGGCCGCCAAAGGTGGCTTTCATGCTTTCGAGGAAGTAGCTTGATAAGTGTCTAAATGTAAATGTTTTAATATACGTACTCTGTACACTTAGCATGTATTTTGTTAAGAATTGATGCCCGTTTTGTGCTTAATCGACTATTATTTATGTTGTAGGACACGGGGGAGCCATGAGGAGCACGAGAATACAATTTGGGCGAAAAAGGATGAAATTCAGGCGTCGCAGCACTGTAGCGTATTTACTGTAGCTGGAGCACTGTAGCATTCTTGCTGTAGCAGTTGCTGTTGCACCTGAGGAGTTTTAGGCTGGAAATGATGGAAGTGCATAAGAGTAAACAGTGCATCATACGGGGCCGTATAATGGGCCGAGAGCATCAAAAGACAGTGATTTTATACTAGGGTTCACGGCCCCCTATCCACCCCGAGATCCATTCTTCCACCCCGGGATACACCCCCACATAAGCCAAGTTTTGCCTACCTATCCACCCCGGGATGGATCTATCCACCCCGGGATATTGCGGGCATATTTAAGGTTGTTTTTAGGGCACACAAGGGAGATTTTTCTTGGCCTTTGAGGCCGCCGCCACCATACCTTCTTGAGGCCTTCCGGCCACCTTTCGGTGGCGATCTTTGTGGGAAACGAGCACACATCATCACCAAGAGGGAGAGGAGCAAGGGAGAAGGAGTTGGAGTGGAGATCTAAGCCATTATCGATAATCTTGTGAAGCTTCATCCATTTAAGGAGATCATCAACTAGAGGGGGTTTTCATTGCTTCTTTTATGTTTTTGTCTTCCTTGTATGTTGTTCATGTATCCCTTGTCATGAGGGATTAACTTATCATTGTGTTTGGATTTGGATGAACCCTAGGGTTCATCTTGTGTATGAACTTTGGATGTTGTATTTAATTTGGTTTGATGGTTGTTTGAGATTCAATCTTTCGTGCTTTCATGTCTAGAATTACATTTATGGAGAAATCCGTAATTCTTTTATGAGCTGTATGCGTAGACGTGACCTACTCACGTGTACTAGATCTAGGAGAGATTGAAAGGGGATTCTTGTGCCGACACGCCGAGAAATTGGGTGCCGGTAGCCCTCCATTGCTAGGTTTAAGCCGAAGGATAGTAGGTTTACTCCTATTAGAGATTTCACGGAGCTTAATGCGATCGTAGGTGGGTTAATACGGAGAGATTCCGGTTAACACTCGTATGGGATTAGGGGTTAGTCGCCGAGAGATCGGGGCTAATCTACTCACGAGGTCTCTAGGTCTCAACTATCATCAATGCATCTTTATATCATCCTAGTTTTGGACTTAATGACAACCCTAGGTGGATTCCTTATCCAAACGCACCCTTCTCATGCTTGATACTCCCTTGATTGTTTACATCCGTGTGTTAGTTACCAGGCCATAGGATTAGTTTAAATTAGTTTGTTTGCTTTATTTTCTTTCCACTCATATTGAAGGGTAGGCTAGAAAATAGATGAAGAGTGAGTAATAGTACTTCCTTGGCCCCAGTGGAATACGACCCCTGTGTCACTCACAGGGTATTACTTGGCGATCCCGTACACTTGCGGGGAAGCAATCATAGCTCTTTTTACCAGGGTAGTAGCTTTCACACTTCCCATGAGATAGCTCTTTCTATCATTAGGGCATAACTTGTATCCGACTTATGAGAGTAGCTACATACTTCATAGGAGGTAGCTCTTTCCACCCCAAATGCAAAGATAAAAGCTAAACTAATATTTACAAGCTGATAAGTGCTTTTGTTATAGTAATGCGAAGCGTTATTATCTTACAATAAGGATATATTTTATCAGATTTTATCACTAAATTGTGTGCATTTATGTATTCTTATGTATTGTAGGTTTGTGGAGCTATTTTGGAGAAAAATAACGAAGTTAGATCGTGTTTGCCATTGTTGGGAAGTTTTCGGACCAAGCAAAGAACAAGGCACGAGATGAGACTTGTGAGTGTGTGCCAATCTCCTTTGGAGAACTTCACCAAGGAGGAGACTTGAAGCAATCAGCACAATCTACCATTGATTGTGTGCCCAAATCAATGGCCTCAATGAAGAGCAAGGGATTCGGGAGCGTTTCGGCAAGTTACTGTAGCAGCACTGCAGCAAAGCACTGATAAGTGCTCATGTTATAGTAATGCGAAGCTTTATTATCTTGCAATGAGCATTAATTTAATCAGATTTTATCACTAAAAATTGTGTATTTGTTTACTTTTGTGCATTGTAGGGTTGTGAAGATAAAGTGAAGGAAATGAATGAAGTTAGATCCTGTTCACCATTGTGGGAAGATTCTCGGACTAAGCAAGGAGCACGGCATGAGTATAGACTTGTGAGTGTGTGCCAACCACCTTTGGAGGGGCATAAAGGCAGTCACATTCACAATAAGTTTAGTTCGTGCTAACAAGGAGAACTTCACCAAATTAGGAGATTTGAAGCAATCGGCATGATCTACCATTTATTGTGTGCCCAATTCAATGTCCTCGATGAAGAACGACGAAATTCGGGAGCGTTTCGGCAAGTACTGTACCAGTACTGTAGCAAAATACTGTAGCAAACCACTCTCCATTTTCGGCCGAAATTCAGAAAACCAGAAAGTTCAAACGGGAGTATGGAAATTCCACACGGCCGTGTGAAATCCCAAAAAGTTCAAATTTCAGCCGCGACTCAACATTATAAAAGCCCGTTTTGGAGACTATTTTGCAGGATCTTTTTGGCTTTTCTTTGCCCTAACTTCTGGAGATGAACGGCGAGGGTTTGGAGAGGACTTTGTGGAGGTTTGAAGCAAGTCATCGGTGTCGACATCAACGTCTGACGGTGGCACAAGACCACGGCCACATCGCACACAAGGGGGTTTTCATCTATGCATTCAATTTGTGTTCTTATTATTATTTTGATTTATTTGTATAGCTCCATGAGGAGATAAACCCCTTGTGGGTATTCGGACTTGTAAACAATAGGATTATTATGTTTCTTTGACATTGCTATTATGCTTTTCCGTAATTGATAAATAAAATTGAGTTTCAATCTTAATTTCTCTTCTTTTATTATTGTTTTCCCTTAGCCGTGACACAAGGGTTGAGAACAATATAGGTTATCCTTTGAAGGTGTGACAACTCCTATAGGATTAGAATACTTAGGGTTGAAGAGGATTGAGAGGTTGAGTCGTGAGGTAGTGGAACGTCCCCTTTCCTCTCTGATGGGATTTTCCATACCTCCATGTTCCATGATTTATTCACGGTCAAGATAGAGTTAGATGCTAGGAGATAAACTCCCTTTGGGCTTTATTGCACAAATACCAAGGTATAGGGTTGAAGTGAATCTTAGTGTCGGGACTTAATTTAGACTAGGGTTCTCTCACCTGGACCAAAGGGTTAAAACTACACATAGGAACAGGATTAATCACTAGGAGTCCCTAGAACTTAAAGCAACTCCACACATTGTGAGGCTTAGGTAGATAGACTCAACGAGAGTCAAGGGTCGTAGTGAAACCTAATGACTGGAACATAGTGTTGGGGTTAGTCACGGTTGACCTTAGGTTTGGGACCGTGTGTTTAACAATCTCCTCGACTCAATTAACATCAATAGGAAGGTAAAATAGCATTGTCTTGCACTAGAAGCATAAGTCCTAGGGGTAGCTTGACCGGATAACCATCTTCTCCCATTGCTGGTCCTACTCTTCTACTCTTACTTGCACTCTCTCATCTTCCACACTTCTCTTTTAATTCTTGCTTTTACCAATTATTCTCGCATTCACTCACTGATTTCTTTTCACACATCGCGTTAACTAAATAGTGAATACTTATATCTCAAATCCCTATTCCTTGTGGATACGACTACCCACTCACCAGGGTATTTTATTACTTCGACAACTCGTGCACTTTCGAGCTCCTTTCAAAGTTTTTGGCGCCGTTGCCGGGGAATAGGCGTATTTCTGATACTTGTTTTTCGCTATTTTAGCTATTCCACTTCGTTTTCTAATTCACGCATCTTTGTCTATCATTGTTCTTATTTTTCTTTTTCTTTGTTTTAGCTTCAGTTTATGACCTGTGGGAATCCTTCGATTCTTGTTGAAGGAGATCCGGAGATTGGTAGAAAAACACATCCAAGAGGGAAGGAACCTGTGGAAGAACAGTCCAATCAAGCCAATATTGATTCAGAAGGGTCAGAAGCAATGGCAGAACAAAATGAAGAACAAAGGACATTGTCCGATTTTGATAGACCCTCTGTGATGGGGACTCAATCGAGCATCATGAGGCCCCAAATTACAGCAAATAACTTTGAGTTGAAGCCGTCATTCATTCAAATGTTGCAACAGTCCGCACAATTTAATGGGTTGGCCGATGAAGATCCTAACAACCACATAGAGAACTTTCTCGAAGTATGCGACATGTTGAAGATCAATGGAGTAACTGACGACGCGATTCGGTTGAGAGCCTTCCCATTTTCATTGAAGGGAAAAGCACGACATTGGCTACATTCATTACCGAGAGCATCTATCACTATATGGGAGGAGATGGCCGAGGCATTCTTGGCTGGGTATTTCCCTCCGGGAAAATCGGCGAGGCTTCGGAATGAGATTTCAACTTCATGCAAATGAAATTGGAGTCTCTATTCGAGACATGGGATAGGTTCAAGGAGCTTCATAAAAAATGTCCGCAACACGGATTTCCCGAATGGATGATTATTCACACCTTTTACAATGGGTTGAATCTGAGCACCAAGCAACTGTTAGACGCAGCGGCCGGAGGAACTCTAGGAAGCAAGACTCCCGGTGAAGCCCGACAACTTATAGAAGAGATGGCTATGAATAGCTACCAATGGAACACAAGGGACCGAAAGAAGATGGCCGAAATTCATGAAGTTGACGCAGTTGCATTGTTGGCGGCACAAGTAGAGTCCTTGAGTAAGAAGTTAGATGTTCTAACTTCCCCAAGAGTTGCAGCCATCACTACTTGTAATGGTTGTGGGGTAGGTCACGCTTCGAGTGATTGTCCTATTGCTATCGGAGGCACTAGTACGGTAGAACAAGTCGATTTCATTGGTAATGCTTATCGAGGGCAAGGCTAAGGCCCTTCTTGCGCACTTCCAAGGCTTTGATAGACATGGATGGCAGGGAGCTCACATTGCGAGTTGGAGAAGACAAACTGACATACTGCCTCGCCGAAGCCATGAGACACTCTCTTGACTTTGATGATACTTTATATTTTCTTGACACCACCGATGAACTAATTGATGATTATGTGCAGGAAATATTGAACCGGATCCGTATGAAGGGTAGCCATACCAAGACATGGAGATCAAAGAAGAAGTGTTTTAACTTGGTCTAGTCGAGAAGGAAGTCAAGCCAGACCCAGGACTCATGAAGAAGATGAGAAGAAAAATGAAGAGTGCGAAGAGGCGCCACACGAAAAGACCCAAGGACAATAGGGATGAGCAAGAACGGAGTAAGGGTGTTTCACCCTTGTGTGGTAACAAAATCGCTAACTCTCCCTCTATTCTACAAAAATTATGTACCACATGCTTTCAGATTGTAGGGAAGAGGGCAATTTTCATTCACAAACTCCGTAAGGTAAGGCAGGTACATCAAGCTAAGTGACGTTAAACAAGCGTTTCTTGGGAGGCAACCCAAGGTTTTACAGTTTTTTCTAGGACTTAGTGAGTTTTTAGGTTGAATAAAAGCCTTAGTTTTGGTGTCCTGAATTCTTTATGCATATGCTGCAATTTTACTGTGGATTGATGATGTTTTCCGTGTGCCTAAACGATAATTGATGAAGTTTGAGTCGGTTGAGCATGTTTTCTATGGTATTTGGTCATGTTTTGATAGTTTTCATAGGCTCCAAGCATCGTATTTATGTTTCTGAATTTTTTTGTACGTTTGTGAATTTTTCTAAGTGAACCAGAGAAAACACACAGCCGTGTGGAATTTCCACACGGGCGTACGTTACCAAGTAGGGTTCAACCTGTGAGAGCACAGGGGCGTGACCTTGCCCCTATGAAAAACTTCAGAAGGGGCACACGGCCGTGTGAAAACCTGCAGAACTTAAACTCTCAGTCCAAAGAATCCACAGTGGCGTGTGGGAACCCCTGTGAGTAACCCTCTGTTAAGGCACACGGCCGTGTGAAAATGCTGTAGAGACCCCTTTTCTTCCTGAGAATACACAGGGGTGTGTGGCTGCTGACACACCCCGAAAATGCATGGGTTTGTCGAAGTAATAAAATTTACCCCGGTGAGTGGGTAGTCGAATCCACAGGGAATAGAAGTTAAAATATGAGATTTCACTATTTAAGCTATGTGGAGTATGGAAAGATAAGAATAGAATCGATGAGTGAAGATGGAAGCAAATATAATAAAAGACAAGAAATTGAATAGAAATATGGAAGATAAGAAAGTGCAAGTAAAAGAGAATAGAGAGAAACTGGCAATGGATGAAATAGGGTATCCGGACAAGCTACCTCTACGATCTATGCTTCTAGTGCAAGACGATGCTATTATGCTTTCCTATTGATGTCAATTGAGTCGAGGAAATCCTTAGATACACGGTCCCAAACCTAAGGACAACCGTGGCTAACCCCAACTGATGACTTGACCGCAAGCGCACAGGTCGCCAAGTAATACCCCTCCCGCACGCGCGAGGGGGTCGTATTACCTGGTATCCCAAGAGCTGCTATTACTCCCCTCTAGATGACACTGTCTAGTCTACCAAATATAGATTTAAAACAAGATAAGAAAACAAATAAAAGAGAAAACTATAAACACATGGACTAAGGCTCACCACATAAGCATACTAAGGAAGCAAGTAACAATGAAAGTTCGAGGTCCCCGGGCGAGGATCCCCTCGGGACTACTAAAGCTAGAAGGATACTCGAATTACACAGGTAAAGGTGCTTAGGCCAAGAGATGTTCAAAGGTAGGTCAACCCGATGGTCACGGTGATAACCCCTAATCCAGTATGTGTATTGGAATACGGAATCACTTCCGTCCAAATCCTCACACGATTGCACTAAGCCTAGGGAAATCCCGAATTAAGGTCAAACACAACATCTAGGCTCAACCCTAATGGTTGGAGGGGTACAAATACCTGATGGTCACGGCGTATTCGTACATGTATCCCTTCCAAACTTGGTGTGTCTAATACTAAGGCGATGGTCACGCAAACTAGTATAACCTAGAAATCGATACACAGAGTTCTCATACATACCAATACATCAAAGTGCACCAAGCTTGAACCATAAACCACACAAATACCATACATGCAAATCAAGTATTCATACAAGCAAGTTCATCTCAAGGTTTACCGGATGCCTGGTGACCTTGGGAGTCTAGTTCATCATCAACAATGGAGAGAGTATAGAAAATAAGAAATACAACAAAAGCTCATAAAACTTCCCCTAAGATGAAGACTAGGAGGTGGTGATGAGAATCCGACGGATCGGTGCCGATGAACTCCTAGATGTGCTCCTTGATAGATCCCCTCTTCTCCTCTTGATTTGCTCCTTTGATTCGCCTCTCCAACCCCTTGAAACCCTAGCTAATGATTGTGGAGAGAATGGTGGCCAAAGACCCCAAGAAAAGTGCCCTAATCCTCTTTAAAAACCCATTCCAGCGAGCTATGCGCCCTCCCATATGTCCCCACATGCGGGGAAAGAAAATTTCCGAGAAATTCCGAAAATCACGTAAGTTACTACAGTGTAGCTACAGCAATTTGCTACAGTAGAATTGCTACAGTACCACATGCGTCCTCTACTGTGCCCGCATGGTAGCTCGCATTAATCTTTTGACCAAGCATTTCTTCAAGTCTTCGTGCTACAGTACCCCCCCCTCCGCGCTTAGAAACAGTGTTTTCGATGCCGATTTCTTCTCAAATTCTGTCATTGAGCTCGCTGGGGCCTCATTGGTACCTGTAACACGAAAGAAACCAATTCAGACTAAAAACGGGTGTCCACACATATAAAAATACTCTATTTATATGCAAACATACATGTATAATATGTACATTTAGGCATTTATCAAACATCCCCACACCTAAGCGTTTGCTTGTCCCCAAGCAAACAAACATGAAGAACATGGGCAAGAAGATAAACGGCTAAATGTACAACCTCAAGCTCAATAGTAAAGAACTCCGCGAGCATAAATGGATAGAAATTAAGAAGTGAGTTGTTCAATGAATAGTCAAGTAATATTAATTCTGTTTCTCCTAGAGTGCTCCCGTGAGTGTGTGCTAACTTCCACCTTAACCTCCACACCCTCGATTACCCCAGGATGACCATTCACCCCACACACAATGAAGATGGCATTAAAGTGTTAAAAACACCCTCAATACTTAGTTAAGAGTCCTTCGGGTCCTAAATAAAACTCTGGCTCTTAAGTGATCATGCAACAGGTTTCAGGGGACATATACGGGATGCTTTATTCCTTACTTACATATATACATTCTTTTACTTTACTTTTTTTTTTCTTTCTCTTTTTTTTTCTGAGTCTGACTAACGTAGACTGCACAAAAATCTTTCAGACGGATGCACATGCTGGCTAGGCACAAGAGCCACCCATCCTACTTGATTACAGTCCACATAGACGCATTCATGCTATACTAGCAGAGGAATACTGTCATAGACTCAAATTTTTTTTTTCTATATATATATATATATATATATCTCGTATCCCCTGAAATAGAACCTGTTAAGCAATCTCAGTTGAGGCCAAAGAAAACAACGAAGGACCTCAAAGGCTCTTAAAAAGGCATTGAAAATAGAATTTAACAATCTAATACCAAAATCATTATGATGGGTTGGTTGGAATGTACAAGGTAGAAGTGATCGTGAACAAGTATAAGGGTGCACTAAAGGTGAAACAAAACTACATTCAAGCACAGGTAAAGTACAGCTCACAACTATCATTCTAACAAGCCAGGAATTCCTTAACAATGAAATCATAGCTATCATAGGTAGTTAAGCATGCAATTGCAAAAAATTTCAAAGTTCACGAAAATCCAAGTCCACCCCCCACTTAAAGATGCACATTGCCCTCAATGTGACTAAGCAATAGAACACAAAAATATAGACAATAAAAACATAGTAGGAGGGTTTTGTGAACTTCCCCAAGTCTCAAAGCATGAGTCTTGAAGTCCATGAGATCGGGGTGACCACCAACGATTCTTGTAGAAAATGGAGAAAGAAAGGGTGCTTGATGCCCAAATTTCACCCTGCAAGGTAGAAAAGAACATCAACTCAAGGTATCCATCACACACAAATAAACAAACAACTAACATCACAAGAACAACTAAACAAGAAATGATCCAAGCAAGTCCTTTGTGCAATCAAAAACATGAAGTCCAATATTCTTTAATGCAAGTGTTGTGGGGGATAAGAGCATACAAGGATGTTACAAAATCAGGACAAATATAGGAGAAGAAATGGTTTCTCATGATGGGATATGAATGAGTTCAAGAAGTGCTACAGTAATTCCCAAAAAAAATTTTGCAAGAGCTTCTCTTGTACATGGAGCATAAAAATTTTTACAAAGCTTTCAAATTACTCCAAAAACCCACAAAAACAACAAACAACCAATCTTCCACAACATTATCATCCATTCAACATAAAAAAATAGGAGAAAGGAAGAAGTACCAATCATGCTCACAACTAGGGTTTAGAGAAAGTTACCTAGGAAAGTCGGTGAAGATGATGGAAAAATTCCCAATAAATCATGCAAATTAAGTCCTTTGAAGTAGGAGATTCGTATAGAGGAAGTAAAATGAAGAAAAAAGGTGAAAGAATGAGGGAAAACGGATGAGAAATGAGAGAGATATGAAGAAAATGGTGAAGAGGTACCAAACTTAAAATGCAGCCCGAGCATCCATGCGGGCTCTTGTGCGGCCGCATAGCAGGCGGCACGGATCTCTGGATGGCATGTGGCCTCTTATGCGGCCGCATAGCAGGCCGCACAAGCCTCTGGATGGCATGCGGCCTGCTATGCGAGCGCATAACAGGCCGCATGGTTGGCTGGAGAGTCCCCATGCACTAAAAATGCTCACAAACAAACCCGAAAAAGCACCATACTCATCCTAGCACTCAAGAATCACATGAAAACAAAGCCGAATTCACCCACAACAACCAAAACATGATATTTGATGCATGAAGATGAATGATAACACAAGGAACTCACAAGTACCATGAATGAAAACAAGTAAACAAATTATGAAAACGACTAACTAACCACAATCACACGCTTGAAAACAAGGAATACTCAAGCAAGCAAACACACCAAAAATATGAAAAACACACATGCAATGAATTTTTTTGCTTGGATTAGTCTCCGTATTGCTAGGCAAGCTATCTTGAGGTCTTTCCGCCAATGTCTTCGCAATTTGCCCCACTTGATTTTCCAAATTATGTAGGGAGGCGGTGTGATTGCGAAGAGTAGCCTCCACCGACTGAAACCTAGCGTCCGATGAAGAAACAACCGTGTGACTGCTCTCTTAAGGTCGGTCATCTTTTCTTCTAGCCCAGTTTCTCGGCTTTCTAGATTCGGAGCTTGTTGACTTTGAAATCCTGGTGGTGCACTATTTTTTTGTTGTGACTGTCCTTGATTGCTCCAAGAGAAATTTGGGTGGTTCTTCCACCCCGGGTTATACGTTCCACTGTACGGGTTGCCTTGGCCTTGTGCTCTATAAGAATTTCCAACAAAATCAGCCTGCTCTACTGCACTAGTGCCTTCAATAGCAATAGGACAATCACTCGAAGCATGTCCTCCCCCACAACCGTTACAAGTAGTGATGGCCATAACTCTTGGTGAAGCTAGTGCAACTAGCTTCTTACTCAATGATTCCATTTGTGCCGCCAAAGATGTAACCGCATCAACCTCATGAATTCCGGCATCCTTCTTTCTGTCCCTTGAGTTCCATCGATAGCTATTCATAGCCATCTCCTCTACAAGGTGCCGGGCTTCACCGGGAGTCTTGCTTCCTAGAGTTCCTCCAGCTGCTGCATCTAAGAGTTGCTTGGTACTCGGATTCAACCCGTTATAGAAGGTGTGAATGATCATCCACTCGGGAAATCCATGTTGCGGGCACTTGCGAAGGAGCTACTTGAATCTATCCCATGTCTCGAATAGAGACTCCAATTCCATTTGCACAAAGGATGATATCTCATTCCGGAGCCATGCTGATTTCCCCGGTGGAAAGTATCTAGCCAAGAATGCCTCGGCCATCTCCTGCCACGTAGTGATGGATGCTCTCGGTAATGAATGAAGCCAATGTCTTGCTTTTCCCTTTAATGAAAATAGGAAGGCTCTCAAATGAATCGCGTCGACCGTCACTCCATTAATCTTCAACATGTCGCACACTTCAAGGAAATTCTCTATATGACAGTTGGGATCTTCATCGGCCAACCCATTAAATTGTGCGGACTGTTGCAACATCTGAATGAACGACGGCTTCAACTTAAAATTCATTACCGTAATTGGGGGCCTCATAATGCTCGATTGGGTCACCATGACTGCAGGTCTAGCAAAATCGGACAATGTCCTCTACTGTTCATTCAGTTCTGCCATTGTTTCTGATCCTTCTGTCTCAATATCGGCTTGATTAGAAGCTTCTTGTGCAGGTTCTTTACACTTACGATGTGTTCTTCTTCCAATGTACGGATCTCTTTCAATAAGAATCGAAGGGTTCCTGCGGGTCATAACCTGAAGCCAAAGTAAAGGAAAGAAAAACAAGAACAATGATAGATAAAGAAAGTGTGAAATAGAAAGTGAAGTGACCAGCTAAAATACTGAAAAACAAATATTGTAGTGCAAGAATAGAATCGATGAGTGAATATGGAAGCAAATATAATAAAAGGCAAGAAATTGAATAGAAAGATGGAAGATAAGAAAGTGCAAGTAAAACAGAATAGAGAGAAACTGGCAATGGATGAAATAGGGTATCCGGACAAGCTACCTCTAGGATCTATGCTTGTAGTGCAAGACGATGCTATTATACTTTCCAATTGATGTCAATTGAGTCGAGGAAATCCTTAGATACACGGTCACAAACCTAAGGACAACCGTGACTAACCCCAACATTATGCCCCGGTATTAGGATTCACGTCAACCTTTCACTCTATCGCTAGCACGACTAAGCCCCAGGGGAGTATATCTACCTAAACCTCACACTACGTTGGATTGCTTTAAGTTCTAGGGACTCCTAGTGGTAAAACCTGTTCCTATGTGTAGTTCTAACCCTTTGGTCCAGGTGGAAGAACCCTAGTCTAGATTAAGCCCAGTGCGTAGGATTCACTTCAACCCTTCACTCTATTACTTGCGTAACTAAGCCCCAGTGGAGTTTATCTACCTAGCACTTCACTCTATCTCAACCGCTAAGAAATCAAGGAAACGGAGGTATGGAGAAACCACATCGGAGGGGAAAGGGGATGCTTCACTACCTCACGACTCACCCTCTCAACCCTCTTCAATCTTAAATAGTCTAATCCTATAGGAGTTGTCACGCCTGCAAAGGACAACCTAGATTGTTCTCAACCCTAGTGTCACATCTAAAGGAAAATATTAAAAGATGTAATTAAGATCGAAACTCAATTTTTATTCATCAATAATGGAAAAGCATACTAACAATGTCAAAGAAACATAATAACCCTAGACTTTACAAGTCCAAATACCCACAAGGGGTTTAGCTCCTCATGGAGCTATACATGTTCATCAAAATATGAAAGAAAGCACAGAGTAAAGACATCAATGAAAACCCCCTTGTGTATGGTGTGCCCGTGGTCTTTTGCGGTTGCCGGACGTCGGTGACGATGCGATGACGCACTCTAAACCTCCACGAAGTCCTCTCCAAAACCCTAGCCGCATTCTCCAGAAGTTAGGGAGAAAGATAGGTTCAAAGATTTCTCAAAAGTCTCCAAATCACTCTTTACATTATTGAGTGCGGCTTTAAAAATCGGACTTATCGGGACTTCACACGGCCGTGTGGAATTTCCACACGCCCATGTGAATTCTTTGGAATTCTGAATTTCGGCTGAAGATGAACAGTAGCTTGCTACAGTACCTTACTACATTGTTGCTATAGTAATTATCCCGAAACGCTCCCGAATTCGTCGTTCTTCATTGAGGGCGTTGAATTAGGCACTGGTATGCATTTGAATTGCTCACCCGCAAGTGCACGGGGTCGCCAAGTAATACCCCTCACGCGAGCACGAGGGTGTATTCCCAAGGGCCCGAGAAGCTATTCTTACTTCCTTATCACAATGTTGTCCGGCCTAGTCAATCACTTGGAAGAAGAACTACAAATAATCTACTAAAGCAAAGAGCATGCAAATAGTAAGTATAAATACGGAGGGAAAAATCAAGGCGAGGGAATGGTCACGGATGAGGATTCCCTCGGGGGTTATAAAGTGCTAAGGATGCCCTAATTAGCATGCACGTGGGTGATTTGGACCTGGAAACCCTAAGTTAGACCAACCCTATGGTCACGGTGTTGGTCCCTAATCCGGTACGAGTATTGGAATACGAAATTGCTTCTGCCCAAATCCTAGTACGATCGCAATGGGTTTAGTGGATTTCCCCGAGCTAGGGTTGAGACACAACCAAGGACAACCCTAACAATTGGAGGGGTACAAATACCCGATGGTCACGGCATATTCGTACGTGTATTCCCTTCTAAGCTTGGTGAGCCTGACACTAGGGCAATGGTCATGCAACCTAGTATTGTCTAGGAATTGATACATAGAGTTCTTATACATACCAAGGCATTCAAGAAACACCAAACAAGGATCTCAAACCAACACACATGCATAAACTAGAAAGAAACATCCAAAATACACAAGTTCACCCCCAACGTTCACCAACATCGGTGACCTTGGGGTTTAGTTGCTCATGATCACAAAGAAAGCAAGAAAATACGTAGAAGCAACCAAATACATATTGAAAACACCCCATGAAAAGATTAAGGCCGAATGACGTTTCCAAGGACGCCACCCAAGGAGTGGCTTCCTTTGTCAATCTTCCTCTCAAATGCAAATCGGAGGCGTGGATTCGTCGTGTCGTGCTCTCCCCGTCGTCATCTCCTCAAGTATTGCCTCCAAAACCCGGTCTCAAGCTCCCAAAGAAGGTGGTGAAGTTGAGTTCTCCCAAGACCTAGGCTCGCCTCCTCAAAATGCACTCTCAAACCCTTAAAAACAAGATCCTGTGAGCTATGCGGCCCCCATGCGGCGAGAGAAAATTCCCGAGAAAATCTCGAAGTTGCGTAAGTTGCTACAGTGCCGCTACAGTAGAACTGCTACAGTGCCGTATGCGGCCTCTGCAGTGCCCGCATGGTAACCTGCATGAACCTCTAGACTTAGCCGTTTCGCCAAAGTTTTCGTGCTACAGTGATTTCCTACAGTCCCCCCGGCTTAGAAACAGTTTTTCGTTGTCGATTCCTTCTCAAATTCTGTCAACAAGCTCGAAGGGGTCACATTGGTACCTGTAACATGAAAGAAACCAATTCATACCAAAAACGGGCGTCAACTCATATAAAAATACGCAATACATATGCCTGAATACATAGGAAATATGTATGTTTAGGCGTTTATCAAACATCCCCACACCTAAGCATTTGCTTGTCCCCAAGCAAACACACATGAAGAACAGGGGACGATGATAAACGACTAAACATACGACCTCAAGCTCAACGGTAAAGTACCCCACTAGCAGAGGTGTAAAGGAATCTAGAAAGTGAGCTGCACAGTGAGTGATCGAGTAATGGTGGCCCTGTTTTATCTAAAGTGCTTCCGTGAGTGTGTGCTGGCTCCCAACTTTAACCTCCACACCCTGGATTACTTCAGGGGTCCATTCACCCCACATATGGTGAGAGTGGCACTAGACAGTTAAAGACCTCTTCAATACTCAGTTAAAATTCCTTTGGGTTCCTAAACAAAACTCTAGCACTTAAGTGACTGTGCAACAAGTTCCAGGGGACGTAGTAGAGATACTTATTTCCTTTTTCACAAATATACAATTTTTTTTTCTGAGTCCGACTAACATAGACTGCACAACAAATCTTTTAGAAGGATGCACATGCTGATTAGGCACAAGAGCCACCCAACCTACTCAACTACAGTTTACTTAGACGCATTCATGCTGTACTAGCAGAGGAATACTGTCATAGACTCCAAATTTTTTTTTTCGACTGTACACACTGTACCACATGTCCCTTGGTAACCTATTACAATAGTTCACTTAAGGCTACACAAAACAAAGAAGGAACTCAAAAGCTCTTAAAAGAATATTGAAGGAAGAATTTAACAGTCTAATGCCAAAATCATCATAATGGGTTGGTTGGAGTGTACAAGGTGGAAGCAATCGTGATAGAGCATGGAAAAGCGCTCAAGATAAAACAGGGCATGATTCAGGCACAGTACAAGAATACAGCTCACTTCTATCATTCTTTCAAGCTAGGAAGTGCTAAACACTAAAATCATAGCTATCATCGGTACTCATGCATGCAAAACAAGTAAAGTACCCCATCCCCACACCTAAAGTCGTACATTGCCCTCAATGTACGTGGATCAGCAGAGTAAGGTGCGAGATAAAAATATAACAACAGAAATACGGGAATGAGGTAAAGAAACTTCCCCAATTGGTCGATGAGATGAACTCCAAGTGTGCATGGACCGGGGAAAGTTATGAGGTACAAGGGGCGTGAATCCTCTACAATGATCAGTCCTGAAAGTAAAAAGAAAACATATCACACCCCAAGAAATAAATAGAGAGCCGAATAAGTAAGCACGAATCAAAAATGAGAAAGTACAGTTTAGGAGGGTCAGGACCCTTGCTAACTGAAAAGTACAACAATATAAACCTACAAGTCTGCAAATAAAAACAAACACAAATGACAGGAAACTAAAAAGTGGTGCTACGAGTCTAGAGATCTGGAGGGATCGATGGTGCGAAGCATGTGGTGGCCGTGGAGGAGGTGCCGACAGATGACGATGAGCTGCGCAAATAAGACAGGATCTCGGCCATGCTACTCTCGATGCGGCTCTGTGATGTGGCTAAGTCCCTCACTGATGTCGCCAGCGCCTCCTGAGATGTCCCAAAGTCTTCAAAGCGCTCCAAGCGATAATCTTCACGTTGCCAAACCTCCTTTTGGACAAGAACGCGAATCTTGTCTTGTGGGCCTCGTTCTTGATGGTAGGCTCGCAAACGGGTGGTGGAGAGCTTCTCCTCACTCGCTTGGAGGCCACGTGTTTGGTCGGCATCCCTACAAAACAAGAGAACTTCCATCAAACCAAGAATTTGTGAGAAAAAATGCTTAATGAAGAAACAAGGCTGATTTTTGGCTAGTGCTACAGTAATTTCGGGAAAATTTTGGTAGAGTTTCTTCTTGTAAAAGTGATAATTAAATATACAAAGCTTTGAATTCAAGAAAAATAATTACAAGAAGCATTCACCATGATCAACACAAAGTTTTCCCACCATTTAAACAAGTAAAACCCCTAGAATGAAGAAGAAATGAGCTTACCTTGATCTAGGGCACTAAGGAGAAGGTGAAGTGAAAATCGGCTTAAAACTTGATAAAAGCTTCGAAAATCTTCCAAGAATTTGTTTGCTAGGATGGGGAGAGTGTTTTGATGCAAAAAGAATGAAGGATGATAAATGCCTAACTGTACGTATTATTTATGTATGTTCGCGTATTCTTCGAGTATTTTTATATGAGTGGATGCCCGTTTTCAGTCTAAATTGTTTTATTTCTTGTTAAAGGCACTGAAGTTACCACAGGGACCTCGTCAACAAGATTTTTAGAAGAAATTGACAAGAAAAGACCATTTTCGAGCGGGGGGTACTGTAGCAATACTATAGCACGAGATTTTGGCGAAACGGCTAAGTCTGGAATTTCATACGGGCACCCACACGGGCGCTGGATTACCCGTATACGGCTCCTGTTGTTATAACCAGTTTTCACTGCAGAAATAACCAGCCCATTTCTATAGATTTTTCAGCCCAGTACTGTAGCAGACCGTTACTGTAGCAGCACGAATTTCTCTTAAAAACCCTTCTCTTTTCTTCTTCTTCTTTCCTTGCTTTCTTTGGCCGAACCCTAGCCCTTCTCTTGGATTTTCCGGCGAGCTTTTCCGGCGAACTAAAACCTCCATTCTCCTCCTCACATCCTCTTGAATACGGTAAGCCTTTATTTTAACCTTTTCTTTCCGTATTTTCTTGTATTTTCTTGTTTTTAGAGAATTTTGAAAACCTAGAATAAGTTTTGGATTTTCTACTTGATTGTGGATGTTTTTGAGCTTAAATTGAAGCCCTTGAGGTTGTGATTCTTTGTGGTGGATTATTGTATAGAAAATCTCATTGTTTGATGTTGTATTTGGGAGAATACACTTGTTTAAGGCCGGGTTTTACTGTAGCACCCGAGGTTACTGTAGCACCGGCAATCCTTAGTCGTTTCTTTAATTTCTTTGGATTAGATTGTAGCTATAATCCTTAGGAATTCATTGGTAACCTTTAGATCTAGCTTTGAGCCCAACCCTAGGATTAATTTAGGGTTGTTTGCTAGAAAACCTAGGATTTTATATTAACAAGTATTTGTGTTTTCTTGTACTTTGGCAAGGAGAAGAAGTCTTGGCTCGAGGCAAAGGAGTAGCCGAGGGTTAGCTTGCGGGGAAGAGAGTCACCAATTCAGTGAGTGGGTTTATTTAGCATAGCTTTATTTGAAGAATACCGATAGCTAGACTTGATCATACTTACATTTATATATATATATATATATATATATATATATATATATATATATACACTTATATCATGATTCAAGTACAATTTCTTTGATTTATACGGGCTTGGCATTTTGGTGAATGATGGTGGCATTGAATGAAATCTTGAATGTTTTATTTAGTATTTGACTTGGTAATGCTTGATTTGATGTTAATACACTTCAATGAGTTGTGAAATTTTGGGTTTTGTGTAAAACCTGAGATTTGTTGTGGAAATAATTGATTTTGTGAAATCCGGGGTTTGAAACTCATTTCAAATGGTTGAAGGAAAATGATTTCCTGTGTTGCTTCTTGTATTGAGTTTTGTTTATCGCTTGGTGTTTTAAAGCTTGAGCTTCCTTTGTATTCTTTTATTATTTCCTCGTGGAGATGTGAAGGTGTTGGTAATTGTTGGGTATTTGTTGGCAATGGTGTTTTTCGTGGACTTGTGTTATTGTTGGGTTTGTGTGGTGATGCCCTACTACGGTAGGCGGTCCCCACGGCCAGCCTGTTGAGGTGGCGTGGTAGACCGGATTATTTACTACGAGGGCCAGGTTCAGGTGGGAGTGTAGAGCCCTGACTGGATATTCATCGGGTAGCCGGAGTCACCAACCGGTGAACCGATGGGTCAACGTCAAAGACATGAGTACTTTGACGGCTCTGAACCTAGCCATGGCCACGGCGAAGGTTTAGAGAGTTTTCTAGACCACATTATGCTGGGTGAGTGTTGGGTATTGCTTTATACTAAATTTGAGATTTATCCAGTGTATTTCTTTTGTAGTATTATCTTGAATGTGCGGTGAGGGGGCGAAACCCAGCTGTTGCTTTTAGGAGGACAGTCTCCCACATATTTGAGTTGCTACCCGTATTTTGATTATTTATTTCAAAACCTTGGCATTATGTTGTTTTACTTCTTTTAAAGATTTCCATGATGTGTGCTGATGTTTCTAAACTAGTATTGCTTTTAGTAAAGTATTTATGTTGGTAATTTATTATTATTATTGTTATTATTATTATTATTATTTTACTATTGTTGTTGTTGCTGGTATGTTTTCTTTTAGAGTTGTGCTAACCCCCTTCACTGAGTAACTGTGGTTACTCATCCCCTCTTTCCTCTTCCCAGTCTGTTTGCAGGTAGTAGGTGCGACGGTGTGGCAGTGTGCTGGGCATTTGCTGCTATCTTTTCTATTGTACTTCCTTCAGTTCATGTATGTTTGTTGTCATGGAACATGTTGTTTGACTTGTGGATCCACTAGTGTGTAGAAAACCCTGTTGCATGTTTGGTGTTTCATCATTTCCTACTGTTATGCTTATTACTTCCTTGTGTACTTGGAAACCTCTGTACCTTCTGTATTTCGCTGTAATAGCTGGTGTTGTTGTTGTTACTCATGTTATGTATTGTTAGCCTTTATTCAATATCTGCAAGAGATATTGTTGAATTCCAGGTGTATTTGTTAGCCTTGCGGCGTCACGAGGGCTGAGTGGCGGGGTATCCCTCCTCGGGATCGCCGCGGCGGTTGTCGCGTCCTGTGGGCCCGCGGGTCGGGGCGTGACAATTTTATTGGTATCAGAGCTAGTGGTTTAGATTGATAACCGTAGCCTGTTCTTGTTGTTGACTGCCTTCTGTAGTAACTAGTGGATCCAGTTAGAATTGAGCATGTAGCATTGTTGCATGTAGGAATTGATTTTGAAAGTTGTTTTGGTGTCCTTTTCAGTGAAAATGCCAGCACAACGCCCGCGCACGCGCAGTGGAGCAGTTGCTCCTACTGTTGAGCCTACTACTGCACCACCTAGAGGTGGACGGCGTGGAGTGCCATCTCCACCGTCCTCTCCTTCACCGCCTAGGCAGGAGGCCAGTTCAAGGTATGCACCTGCTGTAGCAGCGTCGGTGCACGCTCCAGGAATGCCTGAACCTGTGCCTCAAGCCCCAGTGCCCGAGTTAGCTCCGTCTCCAGATGCGATGCAGGCCTTCAGAGCATATTGGGACAATCAGGATAGGCAGCCGACCTATCAGGAGTTCAGAGACTTCATGAGTTTCTGGAGCATGTATGGAGGGTCTGTACCGACTGCGCAGCCACCAGTTTCAGTACCGCCCCAAATGCAGTCAGTTCCCGTAGTCCCTGCAGAGGACAGTAGGACCAGTCAGAGCTTGTTCCTGTCCAAGCTCCTGAAGGAAGTCCGACAGTTAGGCTGCAGTTCCTTTGATGGCACGAGTGACGCTCTGGTGGCCAAAGAGTGGTTAAAGCGGGTGATAGCTACTTTTGACGACATGGTTCTAGAAGAAGAGTTGCGGCTCAAGGTCGCTACGAGGTTACTTGATGGCAGAGCCAGAGTTTGGTGGGAGAGTTTGAAAGGCCGTTCCCCCGTTGTCTTGAGTTGGTCAGATTGTCAGAGAGAATTTGACGAGGAATACTACACTTGTTTCCACAGAGACCAGAAGAGGCAGGAGTTCATGCAGTTGACCCAAGGTAGCAGATCTGTGACAGAGTATGAGACAAAGTTAAAGGACCTAGCAAACTTTGTACCCGAACTGGTAGGTTCTGAGGAAGTTCTGTGTTCGAAGTTTGAGGCCGGATTGAACCTCAACGTCCGAGAGAGGATGTCGGTTACAGGAAACCAGAGCTTTAAGCAAGTATTACAGTTGGCCCTTCGAGCAGAAAAGTTGGTTATGGAAGGCAGACAAGTCCGAGAAAGCATGAGTAAGAGAAGAGGTGCAGAAATGAGTCAACCCTCGAAGAAGAGCAGAGGTGAGAGTTCGTCTGTTGGTGCACCTTCAGTTGGTTTCTTCAAGACCCCACCAATCCAGACCAGTGGACAGCAGAGTTCAGTACCTTCAGGTAGTGTATCAGGAACAAGATCAGTAGGAACTATGCGATAGTGTTGGAATTGCCATAAGTTCCATGAGGGACGGTGTCGAGAACCGCGCAGATGTTATCAGTGTGGACGAGTGGATCACATCAAGACGCAGTGTCCACTTTTGACCGGCGGGGGACCTACACCAGGACTTAATCCAGGACGTCCTACTCAGTCTAGAAGTTCTCAGCCCGCGACTCAGGCACAGACTACCGCTACTAGATCCGTAGCAGCGAGCAACATCCCTCAGTCAGGAGGATCGCGTGCGCAGACTAGATCTCAAACCAGAATCTTTGCCCTGACTAACGAGGAGCCCAAGTGTGAAGTGGACATGAACCCAGGTACAATATCTATCTTTCAGCTTGATGCATGTGTATTGTTAAACTTTGAGTATTAGAGGTCTTTTGTTAGGTAAGGAAATTTCGAGGGCGAAATTTTCTTAAGGGGGGTAGAATGTTATAACCAGTTTTCACTGCAGAAATAACCAGCCCATTTCTATAGATTTTTCAGCCCAGTACTGTAGCAGACCGTTACTGTAGCAGCACGAATTTCTCTTAAAAACCCTTCTCTTTTCTTCTTCTTCTTTCCTTGCTTTCTTTGGCCGAACCCTAGCCCTTCTCTTGGATTTTCCGGCGAGCTTTTCCGGCGAACTAAAACCTCCATTCTCCTCCTCACATCCTCTTGAATACGGTAAGCCTTTATTTTAACCTTTTCTTTCCGTATTTTCTTGTATTTTCTTGTTTTTAGAGAATTTTGAAAACCTAGAATAAGTTTTGGATTTTCTACTTGATTGTGGATGTTTTTGAGCTTAAATTGAAGCCCTTGAGGTTGTGATTCTTTGTGGTGGATTATTGTATAGAAAATCTCATTGTTTGATGTTGTATTTGGGAGAATACACTTGTTTAAGGCCGGGTTTTACTGTAGCACCCGAGGTTACTGTAGCACCGGCAATCCTTAGTCGTTTCTTTAATTTCTTTGGATTAGATTGTAGCTATAATCCTTAGGAATTCATTGGTAACCTTTAGATCTAGCTTTGAGCCCAACCCTAGGATTAATTTAGGGTTGTTTGCTAGAAAACCTAGGATTTTATATTAACAAGTATTTGTGTTTTCTTGTACTTTGGCAAGGAGAAGAAGTCTTGGCTCGAGGCAAAGGAGTAGCCGAGGGTTAGCTTGCGGGGAAGAGAGTCACCAATTCAGTGAGTGGGTTTATTTAGCATAGCTTTATTTGAAGAATACCGATAGCTAGACTTGATCATACTTACATTTATATATATATATATATATATATATATATATATATATATATATATATATACACTTATATCATGATTCAAGTACAATTTCTTTGATTTATACGGGCTTGGCATTTTGGTGAATGATGGTGGCATTGAATGAAATCTTGAATGTTTTATTTAGTATTTGACTTGGTAATGCTTGATTTGATGTTAATACACTTCAATGAGTTGTGAAATTTTGGGTTTTGTGTAAAACCTGAGATTTGTTGTGGAAATAATTGATTTTGTGAAATCCGGGGTTTGAAACTCATTTCAAATGGTTGAAGGAAAATGATTTCCTGTGTTGCTTCTTGTATTGAGTTTTGTTTATCGCTTGGTGTTTTAAAGCTTGAGCTTCCTTTGTATTCTTTTATTATTTCCTCGTGGAGATGTGAAGGTGTTGGTAATTGTTGGGTATTTGTTGGCAATGGTGTTTTTCGTGGACTTGTGTTATTGTTGGGTTTGTGTGGTGATGCCCTACTACGGTAGGCGGTCCCCACGGCCAGCCTGTTGAGGTGGCGTGGTAGACCGGATTATTTACTACGAGGGCCAGGTTCAGGTGGGAGTGTAGAGCCCTGACTGGATATTCATCGGGTAGCCGGAGTCACCAACCGGTGAACCGATGGGTCAACGTCAAAGACATGAGTACTTTGACGGCTCTGAACCTAGCCATGGCCACGGCGAAGGTTTAGAGAGTTTTCTAGACCACATTATGCTGGGTGAGTGTTGGGTATTGCTTTATACTAAATTTGAGATTTATCCAGTGTATTTCTTTTGTAGTATTATCTTGAATGTGCGGTGAGGGGGCGAAACCCAGCTGTTGCTTTTAGGAGGACAGTCTCCCACATATTTGAGTTGCTACCCGTATTTTGATTATTTATTTCAAAACCTTGGCATTATGTTGTTTTACTTCTTTTAAAGATTTCCATGATGTGTGCTGATGTTTCTAAACTAGTATTGCTTTTAGTAAAGTATTTATGTTGGTAATTTATTATTATTATTGTTATTATTATTATTATTATTTTACTATTGTTGTTGTTGCTGGTATGTTTTCTTTTAGAGTTGTGCTAACCCCCCTCACTGAGTAACTGTGGTTACTCATCCCCTCTTTCCTCTTCCCAGTCTGTTTGCAGGTAGTAGGTGCGACGGTGTGGCAGTGTGCTGGGCATTTGCTGCTATCTTTTCTATTGTACTTCCTTCAGTTCATGTATGTTTGTTGTCATGGAACATGTTGTTTGACTTGTGGATCCACTAGTGTGTAGAAAACCCTGTTGCATGTTTGGTGTTTCATCATTTCCTACTGTTATGCTTATTACTTCCTTGTGTACTTGGAAACCTCTGTACCTTCTGTATTTCGCTGTAATAGCTGGTGTTGTTGTTGTTACTCATGTTATGTATTGTTAGCCTTTATTCAATATCTGCAAGAGATATTGTTGAATTCCAGGTGTATTTGTTAGCCTTGCGGCGTCACGAGGGCTGAGTGGCGGGGTATCCCTCCTCGGGATCGCCGCGGCGGTTGTCGCGTCCTGTGGGCCCGCGGGTCGGGGCGTGACACCTGTAGCAGCGGCATTGTAGCAGGTACTGTAGCAGAGTACTGTAGCACTCACTGCAGCAACTTACACAAAACTCGGGGTGCCACAGTGCCCGTATGTCGGCCCGTATGTCGGCCCGCATGAGTTGCTGGAATTGAGTTTTTAAAGGGAAAGTAGTTCATTTTTCAAAAGGGGGAGCCCTAGGTCTTGAGAAAACTTGCCACCATCTTCAAATCGGAGCTACGAGCTGCCGTCGGAGGCCATTTCCGGGGAGAGAACGACAAGGAGAGCGACATACGACGAGATCCACCTTCTTGATCCATAGTTGAGAGGAGAATCGACAAGGGAAGCCACCTATTTGGTGGCGTCTTTGGAACGTCATTCGGCCTCTATCTTTTGAGGGAGTGTTCGTCTTTGTATTTGGTTGTTTCTATGTACTATCTTGTGTATTTTGTATTCATGGGCAACTAAACCCCAAGGTCACCGGATGTAGGTGATCCTTGGGGGTGAACTTGTGTAGGATACTTGCTTGACTTGATTTATGCATTTTGGGACTTGTTTGTGAACCTTGTTTGGTGTATTTGAATGCTTGGTATGCATGAGAACACCGTGTATCAATGTTTAGAAAATGCTAGGAAGCATGACCATTGCCCTAGTATTAGGCTCACCAAGCTTGATAAGGATACATGTATGAATACGCCGTGACCATCGGGTATTTGTACCCCTCCAATTTTTAGGGTTGACCTAGATTGTGTCTTCTCCCTAACTTGAGAAACCTTTTGCTCCCGTTGCAATCGTGTGATTATTCGAGCGGAAGGAATTCCGTATTCGATACTTGTACCGGATTAGGGACCAATTTCCGTGACCATCGGGTTGGTCTAACTTCAGGTTTCTCGTTCCAAACTACCCATTTGCATGCTAGTTAAGGCAATCCCCGCACTTTGGTAGGCCCCTTGGTAATCCTCATCCGTGACCCTCTCTTTGTATTGTTTTACTCCTCGTTTATTGCTTCCACCTTAGAGCATTTCATTTGCATGTTAATCATCTCGTTAGTTTCTTTTGCACAACACTTGACTTGATCGGCCAAACAATCATACGAAGAGTAAGTAAGGGTAGATTCTCGGACCCTTGGTAATACGACCCCCTCGCGCATGTGTGAGGGGTATTACTTGACGACCTCGTGCACTTGCGGGTCGAGTCAATCAAGTTTTTTTGGCGCCGTTACCGGGGACCCACGAGAGATATCTAGAAAACTTACAGTTGGCTGATTTGACCATTTTCTTGTTTTGCATTTATCATCCTTTGTATATATTCCATTATCTATCATTTTGCATTTCTATTTTTCTTACATCTCGTCAATTGCTAATTCTTGACTCTGGTTTTGCAAGGTACCCATTTTATGACACATTCGAGTCAAGTGAACTTGGTTGAACCCGACGACGAAGTAGAGAGAACTTTGCACAAAAGGTTGAGGGAGTTGGGTGAGAGTACGAGACAAAGAAGACAAGGGGTTAGTGTGGAATCAAGTGAACCTACCGTTATGGCCGAACCAAGGAGGACCTTGTCTGATTATGAGCGGCCACAATTCACCGGTGAAGAATTCAGTGTTCAAGCACCGGCAGTTCCAGCCAACAATTTTGAAATTAAAGCGAGCACAATTGGAATGATTCAGAATTCGGTTCAGTTTGACGGTTTGGCAAATGAAGACCCACACGCTTATCTATCTCACTTCTTGCAAATTTGTTCAACCTTCAAGATAAACTCAATATCTGACGATGCTATCCGGCTGAGACTTTTTCCATTCAGTTTGAGGGGAGCAGCTTATAGGTGGCTCACATCCTTGGCTCCGTGCTCAATCACCACTTGGAAGGATATGGTGGAAAAATTCTTGGCCCGATATTTTCCTCCTAGCAAGGCAGCGAGATTGAGGCAAGAGATCTCATCCTTCAGGCAGGGAGATTCGGAAACACTCTTTGAAGCACATGAAAGGTTTAAGGACTTGTTGCTTAAATGTCCTCACCATGGATTTCAATCTTGGATTAGAGTGCAAATGTTTTGCAATGGCCTGAACTATTCAACAAGGCAACTAATAGATGCCACAGCAGGTGGATCCTTGAGTAACAAACTACCTGAAGAAGCTGAAGATCTGATTGAGAGTATGGCCAGTAATGAGTGTCACTGGAGTACTAGGCAGAAAGCACCAAAGGCTGCAGGCCTATATGAGGTGAATGAAAACACAATATTGACAGCTAAAGGTTGAGGCACAGAAGGTTGAACAGTTGATTAGCACAGAAGGTTGAACAGTTGATGCTTGGGTCTAGCTCCACTCCTAAGGCAGTGATGCCTTGTGACACTTGTGGTATCGGGCATGCAACTTCTCAATGCCCTATATTCATTGCTCCTTCGGCACCTGTGGAAAATGTTGACTACGTTGGTGGTGGACCTAGAGGGTTTGGGAATCAATATAACAACACCTGCAACTCGGGATGGAGGGGCCATCCAAACTTATCATGGAATCAGGGACAAGAACAACAGAGAGCTCCACCACCCCAAGGAAGTCAGTACCAGGCGCCTCCTTAACAAGAAAGGAAGTTTACCACAGAGGATGTTTTGGCTAAATTCATGATTAATTCCGAAGCACGGTTTCAAGTTATCGAGAAAAGGTTGGATGACTTCGGTAGTGTATTGAGGAATGTTCAAGCATCCATGCAAACCCTTGAGAACCAAGTGGGACAGCTTGCTCGAGCACATTCTGATCGTCCTTCGGGTAGCTTGCCAAGCAACACCGAAAGCAACCCGAGGGAACACTTGAAAGCCGTTACACTGAGGAGCGGGAAGCAATTGGAAGCAAGGGCCGAGGCAAGTCCAAGTGCTTCTAATGATAGGGTAGCCGATCGGGAAGACCCTCATTTGAACAAGAAGGAATGTAGTGATGATGTCCAAAATTTCCCGATCCCAAAGGTGAGCGAGTACAAGCCCGTGGTGCCTTACCCGACAAGATTGAAACAAGACAACGAGGATGCTCAATTTAAAAAGTTTTTAAACATATTCAAGCAACTCCACATTAATATTCCATTGGTTGAGGCCCTTTCACAAATGCCCAAGTATGCCAAGTTCTTGAAAGACCTCATCACGAACAAAAGAAAACTAGAAGATGTGGACTCGGTGACACTAGGATTGGAGGACTTAAGGCCTACACGAATGACCCTACAACTTGCTGACCGTTCTATGCGGAGACCAAGGGGTGTTGTTGAAGATGTCCTTGTTAGGGTGGACAAACTCATCATCCCCGTTGATTTTGTGATTCTAGATGTTGATGATGATGTTGAGGTCCCCATCATTCTCAGTCGGCCTTTCCTAAACACTTCGGGTGCATTGATTGATGTCAAGGGCGGAAAGATGACATTAAGAGTTGGTGATGAACAAGTTGTCTTCACTCTCCCCGAAGCAATGCAGCACACACTCGATCATGATGATAGTTTGTATTATACCGATATAACTGATGTCATTGTTTCCGATTGTGTGCAGGATGTTCTTGCCTTAAACCCGTTGGATGAGATTTTGGGGGAGTTAGATGACGATGAGATTGAAAAAAGTGACGCCACACCTATACCAATGCAACAAGTTGCACAAGTGATGGTTCGACCTCCGCCTCATGACCAAGAAAAGAAAGCTTTGAAGAAGATGTGGAGGGAGACAAAGAAAAAGCCTACAAAAGTTGTGAAGGTTGTATCATCGCCGCCCATGGATGTAGATGACTTACTCATGGAAAATCAAAGGAAGTTCAAGATCTTTTCAGGCCTCTCCATGAATTTCTCGGGTAACAACATTTCACACAAGGATGGAGGTAATTTGACTCACTTTGATCCACCATGATTTTAAGGTAAGAGACGTCGAGCTAAAGACGTTAAACAAGCGCTCCTTGGGAGGCAACCCAAGCATTTGAATTCCTTGCAAGTTCAATTTCGTATTTCTAGTTTGTGTGTTTGCATGTTTTTCATATTTTTGAAGTGTTAGTGCTTGTTGTTCTTTGCTTTTTAGATGTGTGTTTGTGGTTGTTTAGCCAACTTTCTCAATTTTTTTGATCATGATCTTCAATGGTTCTCATGAGTTCTTTAATTTTTACTTCATTGTATTGTATGAAATTCCATGTTTTGAATGGTTGTTTGTGGTTTCGGCTTTGTTTTTCATGAGTTTTTAGGATGTTTGGATGAGCCCTTGATGAAAATCCTGAAATTAGCCCGTTTCTTGAGCATATGCAAGTTTCCCGAAACTCATACGGGCTACCATACGGGCATATGGTTGAGCATATAGAAAATTCCCGAAAGTCATACGGGCAAGCATATGCCCGTATGCCTACCCGTATGGCTACGCAGAGTTTTTCCCGAAACTCATACGGGCAACCATACGGGCATATGCTTGCCCGTATGGTTGGCTGACTTGTTTAAAACTCTTTCAACCCATGTTTTGTGCACTATTCACTCATCTTCTCATCATTTCCTTTCCTTCTCCTCCTCATTTCTCCATCATTTCCATTCATTCTTTTCGCACAAGAAGGCTCTCCTCAACCTAGAGATCAAGTTTTTGGAAGATTTGCAAAGCTTTATCGAGTTTTTAGCCGGATTCCACTTCATTTTCACTTTGGTGCCCTAGATTGAAGTAAGCTCCATATCTCTCCATTTCTAGGGCTTTTCTTTGTGTTTTTGGGCTGATTTTCTTGGGAATGTGGTTGTGAATGTTTCTTGTGAATGTATGTGTTGAATTTCAAGGTTTTTAAAATTTGTTTGCTACTTTTACAAGAAGAGACTCTTGCAAAATTTTCCCGAGTTTACTGTAGCAACACTTAGATTTCAGCCCCTTAATTCCATTGAGTATTCTTTTCGTATATTTTTGGTTTGATGAAGCTTGTATGGTCTTGTAGGGATGCCGACCAATCATGTGGCTTCAAAGCGACCCCGGAGGAGCTCTCCGCCGCCTGCTCACGAGCCAAGGTTCACCGACGAAACCCACAAGGCCCGTTATGCTCTTTTGTCGAGGAAGAAGTTCGGTATTGTACTCAAGATAGATTGGGAGACTTTGAGGGTTTTGAACCTTGATCATGCCATTCGGGAGTACATTTCGCTTGGTGGTTGGGATAAGATTTTTGAGATTGATGAGCCCACTTACAAGGAGATTACATTGGAGGTCCTTAGCTCGATTGAGGCATATTGTCCACAGCCCTACACCGGGCAGGCCGGCCATGTATCATTCATGGCATTCGGTAAGAAGCACAAGATGTCTCAAGACAAGTTTGCCTTTTATCTTGGACTATACACGGATGATGACATTCACACTTCGGAGTTCAAAAATTTACCGCGAGATTTCCAACACCCAACCATCCATAGATCCTTCTGGAAGTCCATCGCTTGCACATCATCCAGGAAAGCTTCCACGATGGTGGAGCCCGCTCACAGGTACATTCAGGCTTTGCTATCAAGGAGTGTGAGCGGTCGAGCTGACTCTACAGGGGTAGTTACTCGCATCGACTTGCTTATGCTCTACAGCATCATCGAGCGTTACCCCATACACCTGGGCTACCTTCTTGCTGACATTTTTACCCACCAGAGGACCTCGACCCGCCTTGGGATGATTTTTACCGGCCCATATGTTACACGTCTGATCAGGGGCCTTGGTTTGATTGATCTCACCCGGGGCATGCAAATTGTGGGGACTGTCACCCCGCTTGGACTGCCGACCTTACTTGCTATGGGTATGGTTGTGAGATCAGGGACCGCATATCAGCTCAAGCGCCCGCCTGAGGGAACATCACGAGACCCTGAGTCCCCGGGGGATTCTGAGGCAGGATCTGACTCCTAGTCGGAGTCTACTCCCGAACCTAAGCACGACACTAGAACTAGTACATCTTCTCTTGAGGGTAGGTTCGCGGAGTTTCGCCTCGAGGTTCAGCAACAGCTGCAGACACTTGAGAGGGGGCAGAGCCGCATTGAGAGCAGTGTTGCTGGGATCCTCACATTCCTGCGCAGCTCATCTTCATCTGTCGGCACTTCATCCACCACGACCACGCGCATGGCCTCACCACTTCCACCGGATCATTAGACTCATGACACCTACTTTCAGTTTTTACTTTTCATGTTGTTTGTATTTTGTTTTTGCGCACTTAGACTTATTTTGGTATTTGTTGTATCGTTCAGTTAGTTAGGGTTTCGGCCCTACTAAACTATTTCTTTTTATTTATGTAGTTTGGATTTTATTTGTTCACTCTCCTTATTTATTTATTGAGTTGTGATGCATTTCCTGTTGCTTTCAGGACTGATCGTTGAGGATGCTTCACACTCTATGGCCCTAGTTATTAACCCCTGTCTGTATTCACCTTGGATTCACTGCATCAACCAATTGGGGAAGTCTCCTTACTTCATCTCCTTATTTTTATTGCATACATATCACTATGTTCTGCTGATTCATGTACATTAGGGACAATGTACGATTCTAGGTGTGGGGATGGAGTGCTTTACTTTTATTTGCATGCTTGTTGTACCGATGATAGCAATGATGCCTAGTTTAGGACTTCCTAGCATGAAGGTTCGACAATTATGAGTTGTATTTGTTCACTATACCTACATGAGGTCCTACTTTATCTTTAGTGCACCGACAGACTTTTGCACATTTACTTCCATCTCATACACTCCAACTAACCCATTGCAATGTTTTTGGCATTAAATTGCTAAAGTCTACTTTCAATACCTTTTTAAGAGCCTTTGAGGTTCTATGTGGTTCTTTGGCCTCAAGGGAGATTGTTTAACATGTTTTATACCAGGGGATACGAGATACATTTTATATATGTACCAAAAAAAAAAGTGGAGTCTATGACAGTATTCCTCTGCTAGTATAGCATGAATGCTTCTATGTGGACTGTAATCAAGTAGGATGGGTGGCTCTTGTGCCTGGCCAGCATGTGCATCCGTCTGAATGATTTTTGTCCAGTCTATGTTAGTCGGACTCAGAAAAAAAAAACAACAAAAAAAAGAGAGAAAAAAAAAAGTGTGTATATATGTAGGTAAAGAATAAAGTATCTTGTTTGTGTCCCCTGGAACCTGTTGCATTACCACTTGAGAGCCAAAGTTTCATTCAGGACCCGAAGGACTTTTAACTGGGTATTGAGGGTGTCTTTAACAGATTAATGCCGTTTTCATTGTATGTGGAGTGAATAGTATGGAGAATGAGGTTGGAAGTAAGCACACACTCACCAGTGCACTTTAGATGAAACAGGACCATCCATAACTAGTTGCCAACAGAACAACTCATTATCTATCCTTCCTTCTATCTGTGCTAGTGGGGTCCTCTACTGTTGAGCTTGAGGTCGTACAGTTAGTCATTTATCTATTGTTCCCCTGTTCTTCATGTCTGTTTGCTTGGGGACAAGCAAACGCTTAGGTGTGGGGATGTTTGATAAATGCCTAACTGTACGTATTATTTATGTATGTTCGCGTATTCTTCGAGTATTTTTATATGAGTGGATGCCCGTTTTCGGTCTAAATTGTTTTATTTCTTGTTACAGGCACTGAAGTTACCACAGGGAGCTCGTCAACGAGATTTTTAGAAGAAATTGACAAGAAATGACCATTTTCGAGTGGGGGTACTGTAGCAATACTGTAGCACGGGATTTTGGCGAAACGCCTAAGTCTGGAATTTCATACGGCACCCATACGGGCGCTGGATTGCGTATACGGCTCCTGTAGCAGCGGCACTGTAGCAGGTACTGTAGCATTTTACTGTATCACTCACTGCAGCAACTTACACAAAACTCGGGTTGCCACAGTGCCCGTTTGTCGGCCCGTATGCCAACCCGCATGAGTTGCTGGAATTGAGTTTTTAATGGGAAAGTAGTTCATTTTTCAAAAGGGGGAGCCCTAGGTCTTGAGAAAACTTGCCACCATCTTCAAATCGGAGCTAGGAGTTGCCGTCGGAGGCCATTTCCGGGGAGAGAACGACAAGGAGAGCGACATACGACGAGATCCACCTTCTTGATCCATAGTTGAGAGAAGATCGACAAGGGAAGCCACCTATTTGGTGGCGTCTTTGGAACGTCATTCGGCCTCTATCTTTTGAGGGAGTGTTCTTGTCTTTGTATTTGGTTGTTTCTATGTACTATCTTGTGTATTTTGTATTTATGGGCAACTAAACCCCGTAGGATGACCATTGCCTTGATTTATGGATTTTGGGACTTGTTTGTGAACCTTGTTTGGTGTATTTGAATGCTTGGTATACATGAGAACTCCGTGTATCAATGTTTAGAAAATGCTAGGAAGCATGACCATTGCCCTAGTATTAGGCTCACCAAGCTTGGTAGGGATACATGTATGAATACGCCGTGACCATCGGGTATTTGTATCCCTCCAATTGTTAGGGTTGACCTAGATTGTGTCTTCTCCCTAACTTGAGAAACCTTTTGCTCCCTTTGCAATCGTGTGAGGATTTGAGCGGAAGGAATTCCGTATTCGATACTTGTACCGGATTAGGGACCAATTTCCGTGACCATCGGGTTGGTCTAACTTCGGGTTTCACGGTCCAAACTACCCATTTGCATGCTAGTTAAGGCAAACCCCGCACTTTAGTAGCCCCCTTGGTAATCCTCATCCGTGACCCTATCTTTGTATTGTTTTACTCCTCGTTTATTGCTTCCACCTTAGAGCATTTCATTTGCATGTTAATCATCTCGTTAGTTTCTTTTGCACAACAATTGACTTGATCGGCCAAACAATCATACGAAGAGGAAGTAAGGGTAGATTCTCGGGCCCTTGGGAATATGACCCCCTCGCACGTACGTGAGGGGTATTACTTGACGACCCCGTGTACTTGCTGGTCGAGTCAATCAAAGGATAATGGTGGAGAGATGGAGGGGAAAAGAGAAGAAGAAGAGTGAAAAATGAGTGAATAGTGAGGAAATGAAGTGAAGAAGAGAAGAGAAGTTGGCTGGTGGCTTACGCACAAGGGGCTGCATACCCCTCTGGATGGGCGCATAGTGACACGACCCCTTGCATGTATCCCGCAAGTGCACGGGTTTGTCGAAGTAATAAATTTACCTTGGTGAGAAGGTAGTCGAATCCACAGGGAATAGGGAGATAGAATATAAGGTTTCACTAGTTAAGCTATGCAGAATACGGAGAACGATAATAAGATTGATGAGTGAAAATAATGCAAAGCAATAAACTAAGTAGAGAGATGGAAGAAAGAAGTGCAAGTAGGAAAATCGAGAAGGACTAACAATGAATAAAAGAGGGTATCCGGACAAGCTACCTCTAGGGTCTATGTTTCAAGTGCAAGACTATGATATTATACTCTCCTATTGATGTCAATTGAGTCGAGGATATCCTAAGACTCACGGTCCCAAACCTAAGGACAACCGTGACTAACTCCAACACTATGCCCGGTGTTAGGATTCACAACACCCTTCACTCTGTCACCTAGATGACTAAGCCCCAGGGGAGTCCATCTGCCTAAACCTCACACTATGTGGAGTTGCATTATGCTCTAGGGATTCCTAGTGATTAAACCTGTTCCTATACGTAATTCTAACCCTTTGGTCCAGGTGGAAGAACCCTAGTCTAGATTGAGCCCCAGCAAATAGGATTCACTACAACCCTCCACTCTATTACTTGCGTAACTAAGCCCTAGGGGAGTTTATCTACCTATTGCTTCACTCTATTTCGACCGCTATTAAATCAAGGAATCGGAGGTAGGGAGAAATCACATCGAAGGGGAAAGGGGTACATTGCTACCTCACAACTCTCCCTCTCAACCCTCTTTAATCTTGAGTAGTCTAATCCTATAGGAGTTGTCACACCTCCAAAGGAAAGCCTAGATTGCTCTCAACCCTAATGTCACGTTTAAGGGAAAACAATATGAAAGGATAATCAAGATTAAAAACTCAATTTTATTCATCAACGATGGAAAGCATAATAATCAATGTCAAAGAAACATAAGAAACCCTAAAGTTTACAAGTCCGAATACCCCACGAGGGGTTTAGCTCCTCATAGAGCTATACATGTTCATCAACGTGAGAAATAAAGCATAAAACATAGACATCAATGAAAAACCCACTCGAATTGGTGTGGCCGTGGTCTTGTGCAAACGTCGAACCTCGAAATCGATGCCGACGACGCGCTAGAACCTCCACGAAATCCTCTCCGAAACCCTAGCCGCGCTCCAGAAAGTTGGGGAAAAGATAGGTCCAAAGATCTCTCAAAAGGTTGCAAAAATCCCCTTTTATATTGTTGAATCGCGGCTTTAAAATTGGACTTATCAGGGGCTTCACACGGCCGTGTGGAATTTCCACACGCCCGTGTAAAACTTCTGTCTCGGCTGAAAAATTAATTTCACACGGCCGTGTGGAATTTCCACACGCCCGTGTGTCTTCACTGGATGGCTGAAATCGCAAAACACACGGCCGTGTGGAATTTCCACACGCCCGTGTGACTTCTCTTTCTGGCTGGAAAATGGCTCACACGGCCGTGTGGAATTTCCACACGCCCGTGTGACTTCTCTGGAACACTAATCTTCAGCTGAACCGGCTTGGTAACTTGCCGAAACGCCTCCCGGGTCCATCGTTCTTCATCGAGGCCATTACTTGGGCACACAAGCAACGGTAGGTCGCGCCGATTGCTTCAAGTCTTCTTCTTTCGCGAGATTCTCCTAAGTAACACGGATTGGACTTGTTTTGAATGTGACTGCCTTTGTGCCCCTCCAAAAGAGGTTGGCACACATCCACAAGTCCAAATACGTGCTTCGTTCCTTGCTTGGTCCGAGAACATCCCAACATTGGCGAACGCGACCTAATTTCATTCTTCTTCTCCAAATAGGCTCCACAATACCTTCAATGCACAAGAGAACACAAATGCACACATTTAGTGATAAAACCTGATAAAAGGTATGCTTAATGTAAGATAATAGCGCTTCGCGATACTATAACACAAGCACTTATCAAACCCCCCCACACTTAAGCTTTTGCTTGTCCTCAAGCAAAATAAAACGTGAAAGTACTTGGGAAGAACAATTGAAAGTGCTTGGCCTTAGGTTCACCAAAAGTATGCAAAAGAAGCATTCTACAAGTAAGGGAAACTCAAAACATTGCATAAGGTTACCAATGCTCTAGCTAAAAACTCGAATCAAAAAGGATGAAAACTCGAAAATGTGTTAGTGTGTGCGATCTTACTCAAGAGAACCGACGAGTACTCCTCAAACTTTGGTTAGAAAGGACTTATTTATATACAAAAACAAAAATAGTGGTGGAAGTAGTAGCTTCACACATCCTTGAAGGTAGCCCTTTCCTAGGCGGCCGCCAAAGGTGGCTTTCACTCTTTCGAGGAGGTAGCTCTTTCTACCGGGGTAGTAGCTTTCACGCATCCCATGAGATAGCTCTTTCTCTCATTAGGGCATAACTTGTATCCGACTTATGAGAGTAGCTGCATACTTCATAGGCGGTAGCTCTTGCCACCCCAAATGCATAATTAAAACAAAGCTAATATTTACAAACTCATATATATATATATATATATATTTTTTTTTTTTTTCTTTTTCTCTTTTCATTTTTCCACTTTTTTTTTTTTTTTTTTTTTTTTTTTTTTTTTTTTTTTATATGCATTTTCCAAAGTAAAACTAAGAACAACGATAAACTTGTCCTTAAAAACTTCAAGATTGAGTTTCCAAAAGATTCCAAGAGTAAGTTGTGTACTAAGATGATTCGAGCAAAAATTCCCTAAAATTCAAGTAGAGACTAGAGCATGATAGGATACAATGTTGAAAATTCTCCTAAACTATAAGAATACAACCGTTGCAACTGAGGTGAACCGCCATAGGCTACATTAGCATAAGCAATTGAATGCACAAGTAAAGGTGTGTGCAATGTGAACTCCCCCCCACACTTAAGATGTACATTGTCCTCAATGTACGCATATAAGCACAATAATAAGTGAAAACGATAAAAGCAATTAGTGTGGAAGTGGCAATTGAAACATTACTCCCCTGAACTCCAAGTGTTACGTTTGATGAAGCTAGGTTATTGAGAGTTGAGTCTCAATGGTTCGTGGAGCACACACGATTCCATGACCGTGTCAATGACTATTCCTCAAAATCCTTACACCCAAGACCATCTGCGCACACATAAACAAGGGTTCAGTAAAGCTCAATAAAACTCGAGTATATAAAATGTAAAGCAATGAATACAACTCGAGATGAAAAGAAAAAGCAAAATAAAAGCTATACTCATAAGGAGAATCCTTTCTGAGTACTACAAGTCCAAAATAAATGTAAAGATACACAGAAATGACAAATAAAAGAAAAGAATCTAAAATCTAAGACGCCTCAGCGTCGGTGTCCTGAGTGGTGGCCTCTGGTGCTGCTGGAGGCTCTGGATCTGCTGGTGATGCTGGAGCTACTGGTGCTGAGGGAGATGGAGGTGGTGGAGTGGACACTCGAGGTCGGACCACGAAGGAGGAGGAGGCGACAATCTGCTCGAAGGTCTGTCGCAAGCTCTGGAACTGCGCCATCACCTCCTGGTGCTGTGTAATCTGTGTGGCCCTAACCTCGGCCACCTCAGTCTGTAGGATCCCCACTGCGCTCTCGAGGCGCTCCAGTCTGTCCTGGCCTCGAGATGGTGAAAACATCCGCACTGGAGGTGGCTCCGGCGCGGTGGGGGGTACCTCGGTCTCTGTGTCCTGCGGGGGTGGCTCCAATGCTGCCCGGGATCCCTCGCTCGGGAATGCCTCGGGCCAGTATAGCGTGTAACGCTGGTAATGCCTCCAGGCCATGCCCATCTGTCTCAGCATCTCCAAGTCGATTGGGGAAGGTGTGACTGTCTTTTCCATCCCTCTGATTGCAGCCCGAAGACCCATTCCCTTCATAAGTCTTGTGATGTATGGTCCTGCAAAAATCGTCCCAAGCCTGGGATATTGACTTTGATGACGCATGGACTCGGCGAGTATATACCCAATATGGAGTGGCTCCTTCAGTACCATTGAATATAAATAAAGGAGTTCCTGCCGACTAAGAACTCCTGTACTATCGCCCCGGCCGTTTATTGACCTACTCAGAATGGCATGAATGTATCTATAAGCCGGTCGTAATAGACAAGTAGCTTTTGATACACCTGGCTCATAGTTCCCTCGTCCACATAACACTTTGTAAGCTCTTTGAGGGGTCAAATTTCCGGGGTAGTCAGTTGGGAGGTTCTCGTACTCCTCCGTTTCAGTGAATGCCTCGTCGTACAACCCCATGTAAATGGAAAACTGTCACCGACAAATTGTACTCATGCCCGCATGCCCGAAACTGTATAGAGTTGGCGCTCATCGACTCTCTACTTGCTTTGTCGAATTTGAATGATGAGAGCACCTCTAAGGTAAGCAAACGGTTTGCTGGATCTCAAATTGATAGCAAGCTCTTCCAACTCCCTACCGCAACAAGCTCTTCAATCTCATCCGCCATTTCAATACCCCAATCAGCTGGTTTTACATATTCTACGTCCAGGTATCGAGATTGTCCAATTTTGAGTTTCGCCAATCGCCTATATGTTTCTTGGTGTTCAGATGGGATGTCGTTGATCGGCTCTGGAGAGTGTTCTCGTGCTCTTTTGTTGGTGCCTTTCCTAGGTGCCATTCCTGCAAAGTGGTTTGAAAGAAAATTAGTCATTTTGGTATAATGAAGATTCACACGGCCGTGTGGAAATTCCACACGCCCGTGTGGAGTATCAGACGGACAATGATGCAAGGTTGAGAAGCAGAACTCCAAAGTCACACAAAATTTTTCATAGGAACCCTTGTAAACTCATTAGTAGCCAGGTAAACCATGCAAAACAAACGAAATTCTTATCACAAACGATGAAAATCCGGAATTTAGTAAAGAGGAAGGGCTTGTTGTTCTCACCGACGGTGGGGATGAAGAAAAATTTGGAGTTTGGTCGGAGGGCTCGAGAGGAAACCTTAATGACCGAAGATATTGGTCGGGAAAGCAGCAAAAGAGGTCGGAGAGTGTTTTGGAGTGAAAGTGAAAGAGGCACGAGTGAATTCCAAAAGAAAAACCTTCGGCCTCTTTTGAAGTTCTGGGAATTCACACGGCCGTGTGAAATAACCACACGGCCGTGTGCCTCAGAAATTAGGATTCACAGGGGCCAACACACGCCCCTGTGCGCACTCTGGTTACTCTCTGAACTACCTCGCACGGCCGTGTGTTAATTTCACACGGCCGTGTGCCTCCGCAGGGGTATACACAGGGCCACTCACACGGGCTTGTGGATTCACGGGAAAATACAGAAGGTCTCTGAAAATTTTCACACGGCCGTGTGCCCAACTTGGCCAAGACACAAGGCCGGCCACATGGCCCAACACAACTTGGCTAAGTATTTCACACGGCCGTGTGAATAATCCACACGGCCGTGTGCCTTGACAAGCTCTCCCACAGGGGCTCACACACGCCCCTGTGGTTTCTCGGGATGAAATGGAATTCCTGCAGAATTTTTCACACGGCCGTGTGGAATTTCCACACGGCCGTGTGCCTTAGCACAGTGGCACTCACAGGGGCATCCACACGCCCCTGTGGACTCTCTGGAAAAGAGTTGAAGTTCTGCGAAATTTCACACGGCCGTGTGTTAATTCCACACGGCCGTGTGCCCCTTATGAAATTTTTCACAGGGGCAAAGTCACGCCCCTGTGTCTTCTCTGGTTGAGCTCCAATTGGTAACACACGGCCGTGTGTTAATTCCACACGGCCGTGTGTTTTCTCTGGTTTACTTAGAAAATTCTACAGACTCTCAGAAAAAATTCAGAAATTCTTTTAAAACACTTAGAACCTGTATAAACCATAAAAACACGACCAGAGACCATCGAACACACTCAACCGACTCAAACTTCGTCAATTAACGTTAAGGCACACGTAAATAATCGAAAATCCACATGAAAACTCAGCATATGCACATGAAAAATTGGGACACCATTGCTAAGACTTTTATTCAACCCTAAAACTAAACTAGATCCTAGAAAAACTGCAAAATGCTTGGGTTGCCTCCCAAGAAGCGCTTGTTTAACATCACTTAGCTTGACGTACCTGTCTTACCTTACCGAGGTTTGAGAAAGAATACCTCCTTGTCATCATTGCACACTTCTCCACTGAAATAGGGCTTCAACCGATGCCCATTCACTTTAAATGTACCCTTCTCCGGGTGAGTGATCTCCACTGCCCCCTGGGTGAATACTTGCGTAACAGTATACGGTCCAAACCATCTTGATTTGAGTTTTCCGGGGAAGAGCCGCAATCGCGAGTTGAATAACAACACTTTATCGCCCACTTTGAATTCCTTTGGTGATTTAATGTGTTTATCATGCCACTTTTTGATCTTCTCCTTATAGATTCTAGCATTCTCATATGCTCTCAATCTCCACTCGTCAAGTTCATTAAGATGAAGCAACCTCTGCTCACCGGCTTTTTTCAAATCAAAGTTCATTGTCTTGATTGCCCAATATGCCTTGTGTTCAAGCTCCACCGGTAAATGACATGACTTCCCATAAACCAAATTGTATGGAGTAGTCCCTACAGGAGTCTTGTATGCTGTCCGATGGGCCCATAGTGTGTCATTTAACCTTTCAGACCAGTCTCGCTTCCCTTGCTCTACAGATTTTGTTAGGATCCTCTTAAGCTCTCTGTTGGTCACCTCAACTTGTCCACTTGTTTGTGGATGATACGGGGTTGCAAGGCGATGGTGTACTCCGTATCTTTTCAATACCTTATCCAATTGGAGATTACAGAAATGTGTTCCACGATCACTGATAATCACTCGTGGAGTGCCGAACCTAGTGAACAACCACTTTAAGAATTTTACCACTGTCCTTGCATCATTTGTTGGCAAAGCTTGAGCTTCGACCCATTTAGAGACGTAGTCTACTGCCACCAGTATATATTGATTCCCGTTAGATTTCGGAAACGGTCCCATGAAGTCAATGCCCCATACATCAAAAACTTCGCAGAATTGCATAAGATTCTGAGGCATCTCGTCTCTTCGCGATAGATTCCCTGCCCTTTGGCAGCTATCACATCGAAGAACAAACTGGTGTGCATCTTGGAATAGAGTCGGCCAATAGAATCCTGCGGATAAGACCTTTTCGGCAGTTCTACTCGAGGCATAATGGCCTCCAACCGGACCGGAATGGCAATGAGAAAGAATATCCCATCCTTCTTCTCTTGAGACACATCTCCGAACAACCTGATCCGCACAAATACGGAAAAGGAATGGATCATCCCAGAAGTAATGCTTCAGGTCGCTAAAGAATTTCTTCTTTTGTTGGAATGTAAGCCCTTGCTTGAGTATCTTTCCGGATAGGTAATTGGCAAAGTCTGCGAACCATGGCGCATCATCTGATGGTGAGTCTAGGTCTTTGATTGAGTATAGATGTTCTTCCGGGAAGGAATCATTAATTTCCTTACTCAATGGCTCTTGAACAAAACTCCCTTCTAGCCTAGACAAATGATCTGCTACCACATTTTCAGTCCCCTTCTTGTCCTTTATTTCCATATCAAATTCCTGCAGCAGTAATATCCACCTAATTAACCTTGGCTTTGCATCGGCTTTGTTCATGAGGTAACGGAGAGCTGAATGATCTGAAAAAACGATCACCCTTGACAAGATAAGATACGATCTGAATTTGTCTAGGGCGAACACTACTGCTAACAGTTCTTTTTCTGTGGTGGTGTAATTCTCTTGTGCACCTGTGAGAGTCTTGCTAGCGTAATAAATGGGCTGAAACTGTTTTTCTTTCCTTTGCCCCAAAACTGCTCCAACAGCATAATCACTTGCGTCACACATGATCTCAAAAGGCTCATTCCAATCAGGTGTGATCAAAATTGGAGCTTGCACCAATTTGTCTCTTAACACATTGAATGTCGTCTTACATTCTTCCCCAAAATCAAATGGAGCATCTTTTTCAAGAAGTTTAGTTAGTGGTTGTGTGATTTTTGAGAAATCCTTAATAAATCGTCTATAAAACCCTGCATGACCCAAGAAGCTTCGAATGCCCTTTACATTTGCTGGTGGAGGAAGCTTGTCTATAACTTCTATCTTGGCTTTGTCTACCTCTATACCCTTCCGAGAGATCTTATGTCCTAAAACAATACCTTCTCGTACCATAAAATGACACTTCTCCCAATTGAGAACAAGGTTTGTTTCTTCACACCTTGTTAGCACTCTCTCCAAATTTTTTAAACACAGATCAAAGGAGTCACCAAACACCGAGAAGTCATCCATGAACACCTCCATTATATCTTCCAAAAGGTCATCAAAGATAGCAGTCATACATCGTTGAAACGTTGCGGGTGCGTTGCAAAGTCCGAACGGCATTCGTCTATATGCAAACGTACCATAGGGGCAAGTGAAGGTAGTCTTCTCTTGATCTTCCGGGGCTATAGGGATCTGAAAATACCCTGACATCCCGTCGAGGAAACAGTAAAACTCATGCCCGGCTAACCGCTCTAACATTTGATCTATGAAAGGCAATGGAAAATGATCCTTTCGGGTTGCATCGTTCAACCTTCTGTAGTCAATACACACCCTCCATCCTGTGACCGTTCTGGTTGGAATAAGTTCATTCTTTTCATTCTTGATCACTGTCATTCCACCTTTCTTTGGAACCACTTGCGTTGGACTGACCCAAGCACTGTCAGAGATGGGATAAATAATTCCTGCATCGAACAACTTCACCACCTCTGCCTTGACAACCTCTTTCATGTTTGGGTTCAGTCTTCTCTGGGGCTGAATTACTGACTTGAAATTATCCTCCATTAGAATTTTATGTGTGCAAAACGAAGGATTTATTCCCTTCAAATCTGAAATCTTCCAAGCAATAGCAGGCCTGTGCTTCTTTAACATGTTCACCAACTTCTCTTTCTGTTCTAATGAAAGATCAGAGGATATGATAACAAGGAGTTTCATTCCGTCTGCTAGATATGCGTACTCCAGATGCTGCGGTAATATTTTTAACTCCAAATCAGGTGGTTCTTCAATGGATGGCCGCAAACGGTTCTCTCTCAATCGATCAATCTCTTCAAACTGACATGATTCTTGTTCTTCTACACTTTCCGTGTTGTTCTGTAAAACTTGGCTATTGAGATGATCTTGGGGTTCCACTGCAACCTCTATACTACATGCTTTACGGGTTAAATCAATTGTTTCTACTGAAAAGACCTCTTGTTTCTGTTCTTGACAATATGATTCAAACTGGGAGAGAACTCTCTCTAGAGTCTCTCCTGACTCTTCCCTTGAAGCGGTTGCAGACCTTTCAAATTCATCCAATACCCCATACAATTCACATCCTATGTGCTGTTCCATGCAAGACTGATAAACCTTGGTGTCTTCTTCAACGAAAGGAGTGAGAATTATTTGCGCATACTCAATACCACTCATAACTGCTTGTACTGTGAATGACTGAAATTTCTATTCCACCTCTTCTACAAATCTTGTAAGTGTATCGATCATTTCAGTTGCATAAAGCATCCCTTCTTTTCTGTACTTAAGATCAAGTCAGTGCAAACCACTAAGAACAATGGTAGATAAGGAAAATATGAAATAGAATGCGAAGTGAATAGCTAAAATAGTGAAAAACAAATATCTAAAACGCCTATTCCCCGGCAACGGCGCCAAAAACTTGACACGACCCCTTGCGTGTATCCCGCAAGTGCACGGGTTTGTCGAAGTAATAAATTTACCTTGGTGAGAAGGTAGTCGAATCCACAGGGAATAGGGAGATAGAATATAAGGTTTCACTAGTTAAGCTATGCAGAATACGGAGAACGATAATAAGATTGATGAGTGAAAATAATGCAAAGCAATAAACTAAGTAGAGAGATGGAAGAAAGAAGTGCAAGTAGGAAAATCGAGAAGGACTAACAATGAATAAAAGAGGGTATCCGGACAAGCTACCTCTAGGGTCTATGTTTCAAGTGCAAGACTATGATATTATACTCTCCTATTGATGTCAATTGAGTCGAGGATATCCTAAGACTCACGGTCCCAAACCTAAGGACAACCGTGACTAACTCCAACACTATGCCCGGTGTTAGGATTCACAACACCCTTCACTCTGTCACCTAGATGACTAAGCCCCAGGGGAGTCCATCTGCCTAAACCTCACACTATGTGGAGTTGCATTATGCTCTAGGGATTCCTAGTGATTAAACCTGTTCCTATACGTAATTCTAACCCTTTGGTCCAGGTGGAAGAACCCTAGTCTAGATTGAGCCCCAGCAAATAGGATTCACTACAACCCTCCACTCTATTACTTGCGTAACTAAGCCCTAGGGGAGTTTATCTACCTATTGCTTCACTCTATTTCGACCGCTATTAAATCAAGGAATCGGAGGTAGGGAGAAATCACATCGAAGGGGAAAGGGGTACATTGCTACCTCACAACTCTCCCTCTCAACCCTCTTTAATCTTGAGTAGTCTAATCCTATAGGAGTTGTCACACCTCCAAAGGAAAGCCTAGATTGCTCTCAACCCTAATGTCACGTTTAAGGGAAAACAATATGAAAGGATAATCAAGATTAAAAACTCAATTTTATTCATCAACGATGGAAAGCATAATAATCAATGTCAAAGAAACATAAGAAACCCTAAAGTTTACAAGTCCGAATACCCCACGAGGGGTTTAGCTCCTCATAGAGCTATACATGTTCATCAACGTGAGAAATAAAGCATAAAACATAGACATCAATGAAAAACCCCCTCGAATTGGTGTGGCCGTGGTCTTGTGCAAACGTCGAACCTCGAAATCGATGCCGACGACGCGCTAGAACCTCCACGAAATCCTCTCCGAAACCCTAGCCGCGCTCCAGAAAGTTGGGGAAAAGATAGGTCCAAAGATCTCTCAAAAGGTTGCAAAAATCCCCTTTTATATTGTTGAATCGTGGCTTTAAAATTGGACTTATCGGGGGCTTCACACGGCCGTGTGGAATTTCCACACGCCCGTGTGAAACTTCTGTCTCGGCTGAAAAATTAATTTCACACGGCCGTGTGGAATTTCCACACGCCCGTGTGTCTTCACTGGATGGCTGAAATCGCAAAACACACGGCCGTGTGGAATTTCCACACGCCCGTGTGACTTCTCTGTCTGGCTGGAAAATGGCTCACACGGCCGTGTGGAATTTCCACACGCCCGTGTGACTTCTCTGGAACACTAATCTTCAGCTGAACAGGCTTGGTAACTTGCCGAAATGCCTCCCGGGTCCATCGTTCTTCATCGAGGCCATTACTTGGGCACACAAGCAACGGTAGGTCGCGCCAATTGCTTCAAGTCTTCTTCTTTCGCGAGATTCTCCTAAGTAACACGGATTGGACTTGTTGTGAATGTGACTGCCTTTGTGCCCCTCCAAAAGAGGTTGGCACACATCCACAAGTCCAAATACGTGCTTCGTTCCTTGCTTGGTCCGAGAACATCCCAACATTGGCGAACGCGACCTAATTTCATTCTTCTTCTCCAAATAGGCTCCACAATACCTTCAATGCACAAGAGAACACAAATGCACACATTTAGTGATAAAACCTGATAAAAGGTATGCTTAATGTAAGATAATAGCGCTTCGCGATACTATAACACAAGCACTTATCACATAGCAGGCCGCATAACCATCCAGTGGCCTATGCGGCCTGCTATGCGGCCGCACAAGGGGCCGCATACCCCTCTGGATGGCTGTGCGGCCTGCTATGCGGCCGCATAGCAGGCCGCATAGGCCACTTGATGGTTATGCGGCCTGCTATGCGGCCGCATAGCAGGCTGCATGGCCCTCTGGTTGGCTCCATATGCAAGAATGGCTCAAAAACACTTTCAACAAAACACCATACTCCTCCTAGCACTCAAAAATCACATGAAAATAAAGCCGAAAACACTCAAAATCATTGAAAACACGGACATTGAAGTACCAACATTCAAGGAAAAATATAAAGATCATGAAATCTACGGTGCAACAAGGTGAAATAAATTATAGAAATCGACTACACAACTACCACAAGCACAAAAATCAACAACACTTAAACTCACAAGAACCACAAAAAAAAAAAAAAATACGAAAAACACCCAAACACAACAACAAAGAATAAAAAGAAAGAATTATTGCAATGAATTGAAAGACTTGGGTTACCTCCCAAGAAGCGCTTTTTTAATGTCTTTAGCTCAACATGGCTTACCTCAACTCATGGTGGGACAAAGGGGTGAGATATACCTCCATTTTTCGATTAAGAATTGTTACCCGGAAAGTTCAACGAGAGGCACGAAAAAATCTTGAATTTCCCCCGGTCATCATAGAACAAATGGTCAACCTCCTCGGGTGACATTGTAGAAACATTCACCCCCCGCTTTTGCTTCTCTTTTTTCTTCCTCCACAACTTCTTCAAGATTCTCTTCTCATTGGAATGTGGTGAAGATTTAACCTCTACTTGTGCTAGTTGTTGCAATCGTGAAGGAGGAGGCTCATCATCTGCAACATCATCCCCGAGATCTTCAAAGTACTCCTCCAAGGGGTTCAAAGTGAGGACTTCCTGCACACAATCGGAGATAATCACATCAGTAGTATCCGTGAAGTAAAGAGCATCATCATGATCAAGTGTACGTTTCATTGCTTTTGGGAGGGTGAAGACCACTTGTTCGTCCCCAACCCTCAAAGTCATTTTTCCTCCTTTTACATCAATTAGTGTGCCGGCGGTATTAAGAAATGGATGCCCGAGGATCAAGGGGACCTCCACATCATCATCCACATCTAGAATTACAAAGTCAACCGGGATGATAAGCTTATCAACTCGAACAAGAACGTCTTCAACAATTCCCCGGGGTCTTCGCACGGAAAGATCCGCAAGTTGCAAGGTCATTCGTGTGGGTCGTAAATTGTCTAACCCCAACCTCAAGAACAAGTTGTACGGCATAACGTTTATGCTAGCTCCCGAGTCGGCCAAGGCGCTTTCTTGCACTACATTCCCAATCACACAAGGGATGATGAGGCTACCCAGATCATTAAGTTTCTTGGGTAGTTTCTTTTGAATTACGGCCGAGCAGTTTCCCGATAAAGTCACCGTCTCCAAGTCCTCAAGCTTCCTCTTATTGGTGAGGAGGTCCTTCATGAATTTAGCGTATTTCGGCATTTGTGAGAGGGCCTCAACCAAGGAAATGTTAATGTGAAGTTGTTAAAGATGTTCAACAATTTCTTGAATTGAGCGTCTTCTTTATCTTGTTTGAGCCTAGAAGGATATGGTACCACAGGTTTATACTCAGGCTCAATCTTAGTCGAGGAACTTGGAACATTTCCCTTGTGCTTCCCCTCAATCTCATCAATTTCATCATTACTTGACTTAGGGTCTTCCCGGTCGGCTACCCTATCGTTGGAGGCACTTGGACAATCCCCGGTCCTTACCTCCAACTGTTTTCCACTCCTTAGTGTCACCACCTTCAAGTGTTCCCTCGGGTAGCATTCAGTGTTGCTCGGCAAGCTACCCGAGGAGCGATCTAACTGAGCCCTAGCAAGCTGTCCCACCAGGGTCTCAAGGGACTGAATGGAGGCTTGGACATTTCTCAATATAGTGCCAAATTCATCAAATCTCTTGTCCACATTCTGGAATTTTGCCTCCGTGGTGATCATGAAGCGTGCCAATACATCCTCAGTTGAGTATTTCTTCTCTTGAATCTGTTGGGGCTGAAATTGGGGGCCCTGGGGTGGTGGAGGCCTCTCTTGGAATTGGCCTTGGTTCCAGGACATGTTCGGGGGATTCCTCCACCCCGAATTATAACTGTTGCTGTACTGGTTTCCCGGTCCCTTGGGTCCTCCGCCAACATAGTCCACTGTTTCCACCGGTGCAGAAGGAGCAATAAATATGGGGCATTGCGAAGTTGCATGCCCGGCACCACAGGTATCACAGGACATCACTGCCTTAGGGGTAGAGCTAGACCCCAACATGAACTGATAAAGTTTCTGTGTCAGCGCACTGACCGCCGCGTTATTATCGGTGACATTCTTCGATAGGGCTTCAACCTTTACAATCAATGCGGTGTTCTCATTCACCTCGAATAGGCCTGCAACCCTTGGTCCTTTCTACCGAGTGCTCCAGTGGCACTCATTGTTCGCCATGCTCTCAATCAATTTCTCAGCTTCTTCAGGACGCTTGTCACTCAAAGAGCCACCTGCCGCGGCATCTATGAGTTGCCTTGTACCGTAATTTAAGCCATTACAGAGCATTTGCACTCACATCCAAGCAGGGAAGCCATGGTGAGGACACCTACGTAACAAGTCCTTGAACCTTTCGTGTGCCTCGAAAAGGGTTTCCGAATCCCCCTGCCTGAAAGAAGAGATCTCCTGTCTCAGTCTTGCAGCCTTGCTCGGTGGGAAATGCCGTGCCAAGAATTTCTCGACCATTTCCTTCCAGGTGGTAATGGACCCGGGAGCTAAGGAAGTGAGCCATCTGTATGATGCTCCCCTCAAACTGAATGGAAACAATCGTAGTCTGATAGCATCATCTGACACCGAATTGATCTTGAAAGTAGAGCAAATCTGCAAGAAGCGGGATAGATGGGCATGCGGGTCTTCATCGGCTAGCCCATCAAACTGAACCGAATTTTGTATCATCCCAATTGTGCTCGCCTTAATCTCAAAGTTATTCGCCGGGACTGTGGGCGCTTGCACGCTGAATTCATCCACGATGAACTGGGGTCTCTCAAAATCGGATAAAGTTCGCCTTGGTTCGGCCATGACTGATGGTTCACTAGATTCGACCCGAACCTCTTGTTGCCTCGAACTCTCGGTAACCTCTCTCAAATGTTGATACAGAGTGCGCTCAATCTCGTCGTCGGGCTCAACTAGAGTCGCTTGACCCGCCTGTGTCATAAGAGGGGTACCTCGCAAAATAGCTATAGTCAAAACAAGCAAAAGATGGAATGATGAAATATAAACAAGAATGGTAAAAACGAACAAAATTGAAAATGGTCAAATCAACACATTTTAAGTTTTCCGAATATTCCTCGTGGGTCCCCGGCAACGGCGCCAAAAACTTGGTATGCGTTTGAATCGCTCACCCGCAAGTGCACGGGGTCACCAAGTAATACCCCTCGCGCGAGCACGAGGGGGTCGTATTTCCAAGGGCCCGAGAAGCTATTCTTACTTCCTTATCACAATGTTGTCCGGCCTAGTCAATCACTTGGAAGAAGAACTACAAATAATCTACTAAAGCAAAGAGCATGCAAATAGTAAGTATAAATACGGAGGGAAAAATCAAGGCGAGGGAATGGTCACGGATGAGGATTCCCTCGGGGGTTACTAAAGTGCTAAGGATGCCCTAACTAGCATGCACGTGGGTGATTTGGACCGGGAAACCCTAAGTTAGACCAACCCGATGGTCACATTGTTGGTCCCTAATCCGGTACGAGTATTGGAATACGGAATTGCTTCCTCCCAAATCCTAGTATGATCGTAATGGGTTTAGTGGATTTCCCCGAGCTAGGGTTGAGACACAACCAAGGACAACCCTAACAATTGGAGGGGTACAAATACCCGATGGTCACGGTGTATTCGTACGTGTATTCCCTTCCAAGCTTGGTGAGCCTAACACTAGGGTAATGGTCATGCAACCTAGTATTGTCTAGGAATTGATACATAGAGTTCTCATACATACCAAGGTATTCAAGAAACACCAAACAAGGATCTCAAACCAACACACATGCATAAACTAGAAAGAAACATCCAAAATACACAAGTTCACCCCCAAGGTTCACCTACATCCGGTGACCTTGGGGTTTAGTTGCTCATGATCACAAAGAAAGCAAGAAAATACATAGATGCAACCAAATACATAATGAAAACACCCCCTGAAAAGATCAAGGCCGAATGACGCTTCCAAGGACGCCACCCAAGGAGTGGCTTCCTTTGTCAATCTTCCTCTCAAATGCAAATCGGAGGCATGGATTCGTCGTGTCGTGCTCTCCCCATCGTCCTCTCCTCAAGAATTGCCTCCAAAACCCGTTCTCAAGCTCCCAAAGAAGGTGGTGAAGTTGAGGTCGCCCAAGACCTAGGCTCGCCTCCTCAAAATGCACTCTCAAACCCTTAAAAACAAGATCCTGGGAGCTATGCGGCCCTCCATGCGGGGAGAGAAAATTCGCCAGAAAATCCCGAAGTTGCGTAAGTTGCTACAGTTCCGCTACAGTAAAACTGCTACAGTACCGTATGCGGCCTCTGCAGTGCCCGCATGGTAACCCGCATGAACCTCAAGACTTAGCTGTTTCCCCAAATTTTGTGCTACAGTGATTTTACTACAGTGCCACATGGTAACCCGTATGTTTAGGCGTTTATCAGGCACACAATCAATAGTAGATTGTGCCGATTGATTTAAATCTCCTAATTGTTGAAGTTCTCCTTGTTAGCATGAGTTAGACTTATTGTGAATGTGACTGCCTTTGTGCCGCTCCAAAGGAGGTTGGCACACACTCACAAGTCTCTACTCATGCCGTGCTCCTTGCTTAGTACAAGAATCTTCCCAATAATTCCGAACACGATCTAACTTCGTTCCTTTCCTTGACTTTATCTTTACAACCCTACAATGCACAAAAGTAAACAAATGCACACTTTTTAGTGATAAAATCTGATTAAATTAATGCTCATTGCAAGATAATAACGCTTTGCATTAGCTGCCCCTGTGAAGTGCTTGTGCATGGCACACGGCCATGTGGATATTTCATGCTGCCGTGTGAAATACTTAGAGTTTCTCGGGTAAGTCAGAGAGACCACAGGGGCATGTGAGGTGCCCCTGTGGCCGGCCTTGTGTTCTTGGCCAGGTTGTGCACACGGCCGTGAGGAATTTCCACACGGCCGTGTGAATTTTTCCAGAGAACTTCGGTGTTCCCCGTAAATCCACAGGGGCGTGTACCAGCACCTGTGGAACTCTCCTGTGAAGGCACATGGCCGTGTGGGGTTCTGACACGGCCGTGTGGGGTGATCCAGAGAGTGACTAGAGTGCACAGAGGGGCATGTGTGAGCCCCTGTGAACCCTAATTTTAGAGGCACACGGCCGTGTGGAATTTCCACACGGCCATGTGAATTCCTAGAACTTCAAAAGCCGCGCGTTTTCTTTTAGATTTCACTCGTGCCGCTTTCATTTTCCAATCCAAAACACTCTCAGACCCTCTCTTCTGACTCTCCGATCATCTCTGAGCTTTTTAGAGATTTTATTTGAGGTTTTCCGCCCTATTTCTCAAATCAATTCATCCACACCATCGGTAAGAACTTCAAACTATTTTTGATGATTTCTCTTGTATTGAATGTTTAATATGAATGTCAACATGCTTCGAAAGAAATTAGAACGAATTTGGATGTAAATTTGGAATTTTTTTTAGCCCCACAGCCGTGAGGCTCTGTCCGCCGGATGATCCACACGGGTGTGTGGAATTTCCACACGGCCGTGTGGATTTCTACATATTGTGTTTTTGAATTGATTTTGTTAACAATTTCTTTGTCAATCTCGCAAATATGTCTTCTAGGTCTAAGAAAGCAGCAGGAAAGCGCCCTCGCGAGCCTACCCTGCCACCAGCAGAGATTGACTTCCCATTACCTGAGCATTGGGAATGGTTCAAGCGATTGTCGGACCTCCGTTTTGGATAGAACCTTTTCCCCGACTTGAGCATTTTACGGGACATTCAGGGGGAAGTAGAGATGGTCGAGGAGGTCGAGGAACTCCTCTCAATATGGAGCTGGAGCAGATTGTTATTGATATGTATGAAAACCTGCAAGTGCACGGATCGTCAAGTAATACCTCTCGTGCGAACACGAGAGGGTCGTATTCTCTGGGGCCCGAGAAGCTACCCTTACTTCCCTTTTACAATGTTGTTCAACCGGTACAATTCAAGAGAGCGAATAGAATGCAAAGAACTAAACAAACAAATAAACAATACAAACATACGATGGTAAGATACGGGATAAATCCGGGCTAGGAGTAGTCACGGATGAGGATTCCCTTAGGGGCTACTAAAGTGAGTAGGAAGCTTGGACTAACATGCAAGTGGCTAATTGGACCGAGAAAAACGTTAGACTAGGCCAACCCGATGGTCACGGCAATTGACCCCTAATCCGGTATGGGTATTGGATATGATACGTATACCGCCCAAAATTATCCCTATGATTGCAAAGGGTGAAGTGGTTTTCTCAAACTAGGGTTACAATACAAATGAGTACTTAATCCTAGGAGTGGAGGGGTACAAATACCCGATGGTCACGGCGTATTTATACATATTTCCTTTCCAAAGTTTGATGAGTCTAACACTAGGGCAATGGTCATGCAACCTAGCATTTCCTAAGTCTTTTGATACATAGAGTTCTCATACATACCAAGCATGTAAAAACACCAAACAATGGATCACAAACAAGCCACAAACAATAATTAGAACAAGATCATCCAAACATCACAAGTTCACCCCCAAGGTTCACCTACATCCGGTGACCTTGGGGTTTAGTTGCTCATGTTCAACAAATACAACAAGGAATAAATGCAAACAACTAACACAAGCATGACAAGAACTCCCTCAAAGGATGGAGGCAGGAGAAGTTCCAAAGACGGCACTAAAAGGGGTGGCTTACCTTGTCTTCAGCCTCCCAATGTGAGCTCTAGGCTATAGATTCTTCCCAAAACCTTGCTCTCCTCGCTAAATCCTAGCCGAGATTGCCCTCCAAAAGCTTCTTCTTCCTCAGATCCAAGGTGGTGGTGAGAGGCTCCAAGAAGAAAACTCAAGATACCCTAAAGAAAACTCTCCAAGTCCCATAAAAAGATGAATTCGTGCCTCTTTACAGGTGAGCTCACAGTCTATATATGGCCAGTGAGGTCGCCTGTAATGCGAGACGAAAGAATCTGCAAAGTTGCGAAACTACTACAGTAACACGGCCGTGAGCTTGCCCGTAAAGGTTTCCAGACTTAGAGAATTCTCCAAACATGCGTGCTTCAGACTGCTACAGTGTTGCTACAGTGCCGGGACCCTAAAACGACGCTTTCGGCGTGGATTTCTTCTTAAATCGCGTCGTTGAGCTCCCCAAAGCATCTTTTGTACCTGAAACATGAAATAAACCAATTTAGACCACAAAGGGTATTGATTCATCAACAAAATATGAAAAGGCATATGCAAGTATACGTATAAAATACGTACATTTAGACGTTTATAAAAAATCCCCACACCTAAGCGTTTGCTTGTCCCCAAGCAAACAAACAAGAAAACCAGGGGCAAGAAGATAAACGGCTAAATGCATGACCTCAAGCTCAATAGTGAAGAACTCCGCAAGCATAAATGGACAGAAATCAAGAAGTAAGTTGTTCAATGAATAATCAAGTAATACTAGCTCTGTTTCCCCCAGAGTGCTCCCGTGAGTGTGTGCTAACTCCCACCTTGACCTCCACACCCTAGATTACCCCAGGATGCCCATTCACTCCATACACAATGAAATCGGCATTAAAGTGTTAAAAGCACCCTCAATACTCAATTAAGAGTCCTTCGGTTCCTAAATAAAACTTTAGCTCATAAGTGACTGTGCAGTAAGCTCCACGGCATCAAGATACTTTATTACTCTCACATATGTATAGACATACAATTTTTTTTTCTGAGTCCCTGACTAACATAGACTGCGCAAAAATCTTTCAGACGGATGCACATGCTTGCCAGGCACAAGAGCCACCCATCCTACTTGATTACAGTCTACATAGACGCATTCATGCTATATTAGCAGAGGAATATTGTCATAGACTCCTTCTTTTTTTTTTTTTTAGATATAACTATGTACAGACTATCTCTAAAATCCCCTGGTCAAACCCACTACAATAGTTCACTTTAGGCTAAAGAGAATAATGAAGGAACTCAAAAGCTCTTAGAAAAGTATTGAAAATAGAATTTAACAATCTAATGCCAAAATCATTGTGATGTGTTGGTTGGAGTGTCCAAGGTAGAAGTGATCGTGTACAGGTGTAGGGGTGCACTAAAGGTGAAACAGAACTACATTCAAGCACAAGTAAAGTACAGCTCACAACTATCATTCTACCAAGCTAGGAAGTCCTTAACAATGTAATCATAGCTATCATAGGTAGTTAAGCATGCAATTGCCAAGAAATTTTTAAAGTTCACGAAAATCCAACTCCACCCCCACTTTAAGATGCACATTGCCCTTAATGTGCCTAAACAATGGAATGCAACAATATAGACAATGAAAATATAGTAGGAGGGTTTCGTGAATTTCCCCGAGTCTCAAAGCATGTGCCTTGAAGTCCATGAGATCGGGGTAACCACCAAAGATCATGGTAGGTAACGGAGAAGAAAGTTGCAAGATGCCCTAATTCCACCCTGCAAGGTAGAAAAGAATATCAACTCAAGGCATCTAATCACACACCCAAAAAGAAAATACAAAAAAGAAACAAGAACAAACACAAACACAACAAACACAAACACAAGAAAAACAATGGAACAAAACATCATCCAAGCAAGTCCATGTGCATTTAATATCATGATGTTCAATTCTCTCTTATTGCAAGTGTTGCCAAGGGTTAACATAGATGATACAAGATCAGTCCAACATACAAGAAAATCAAGGGCATCTCATGATGGAGTGTGAAAGAATTCAAGAAATGCTACAGTAACTCCCAAAAAAAATTGCAAGAGCTTCCCTTTGACATGGAGCATAAAAATTTTTACAAATCTCTCAAATTGCTCAAAACCCCACAAAAAAAAAAACAACCATTCTCCCATAACAGTGGCATCCATTCAACTTGAAAAATAGGAGAAAGGAAGAAGACATCACCTTTTGTGGTCCGACCCAGGGTTTCTACTCCACCACCGTCTCCAGCTCTTCCAACAGCAGATCCACCCACTTCAGAGCCTACAGAAGTACCAGAGGCTCCACAGCAGGACACCGACGCTGAGCCGTCATAGTTTTATTTTATTTTTATTTATGTTGTACTTTTTTTTTCATATTTTGGACTTGTAGTACTCAGAAAGGATCTTCCTTCTGAGGTTATCTTTATTATTCTTTATTTTGCTTTATTTTGACTTAAGTTGTATTTCATTTTCATATCTTTATATACTCGAGATTTATTTTGGTTTTTCTTGAGCTATACTGCACCCTTGTCTGTGTGTGTGTGCAGATGGTCTTGGATGAAAGGAATCTAAGGAATAGTCATAGGCACGGTCATGGGACCGTGTGTGCTTAACAACCCATTGAGACTCAACTCTCAATGCACCTACTTCCACACTAATTGTTTTCTAATTCTTCACTTTATTGTGCTTGCATGTGTAATTCTTTGGGCAATCCAAAATTATCCCACCATGGTTGAGGAAGAAGATGTGGATAGGGTGTTGAAGCCGCCCAATGACCCACCCGTGCTAAGCTTAGATAGTTCTCAACCAAAGCTCTTTCCTTGGAGACCCAAACAATTTGGTGGGATACACAAAGGAATTTTGGCCGGGAATCAAGAAGAAGCGGAGAGGAGGTTCAAGCCATTCAAGGATCCGCCCAAGTTCAAATTGCACAATTCTCGGCCCAAGCTTTTCCCTTGGAGGCCAAAACGTAATTCGTCCTTGACCTCCACCTCGGAACCATCCCGACAGGTACGTTTCATCTTCTATGGTAGTAGTTATGCCACACTTGGCCAGGAGGAGCACACCGTTTTCAAACCCCCATGAAGTTAAAAGGTATGTCAAGCTCGTGACGGTAAACAAGCGTTTCTTGGGAGGCAACCTGATACACCCCTTGCGTGTGTGTACCGCAAGTGCACGGGTTGTCGATGTAATAATTACCCTAGTGAGTGGGTAGTCGAATCCACAGGGAATGGAAGTACTAGTAATGATTAATTCTCAATTATCTAGTCAAATCAATAATATAAAGCAATGGATGTAATGCGTAAAATAAGAAAATAACAAGCAAGCAAGTAAAAGAAAAGGTAAAGGAGATCTCTATCAATGAAGATGAGATACCCGGGCAATGCTCTCCCTAGGCTCTATCATGAAGTACAAGACTAACTAAATGCTTCTAAACCGAGTTCTATGAGTCACGGTAATCCAAAAATAATCAGTCCCTGCCTCCAGGTCACCGATACTAGTCCCCTATAAGGTCCCGGCGGAGAAATCGCTCAATCTTAACACCTCACACCCCATATGACCGCAATGAACTTTAGGGATACTTATGAGTGAAACTGATTCCTAAAATTAGATCTAACCCTACTTCTAGGTGAAAGATCCTTAACCCCCTACAAGGTCCCGGCGTAGAAATCTATCAATCTCACGCCTCACACCCCATATGGTTGCATAAAACTTAGGGAATACGGAGATAGTAAACACTCGATCGGAAAGGAAAGGGGACACTCCTCTATCTCAAAACTCACCCTCTCAACCTTCTTTAACCTTGTATGTTCTAATCGCTAATGGAGACCTCTCTCTCACCAAGGAAACAAATCAAGCATACCAAATAACCATACGAATCAATAAGGCATGCAAGCAATGATTAAGCAAGATTAAAACTCAAATTAACATGGAAATAAAAGAAAGCATAAAGAAAGTCAATACATGAATTGAAACCTAGGTTTCACATGCCCAAGTATCTACTAGGGTTTAGCCCTCCATGGGGCTTATTACAGAGCAAGAGATAATGAAATAAAGAGCAATGTAATCCATGAAAGTAAACCCCCTCGAATTCGTGATGATAGCCTTGATGAATCGTTCAACGTCTCGAAGGAACCTTCTCCGAAGCTAGGTTACCAATGGCTTCCCGATGCTATCTCATCGAAAGATCTATCGAAGTTGGTCAAGAACAACTCCCAATATCGCCAAAGACCTTGTCCTTGAAACCCTAGCCACTCTTCCTTCAATCGTGCGCAAAAAGTCCCCTAAAATCGGTAAAATGGGGTATTTATAATTTGAAAACGCGCCAATCACGTGTCTCCACGTGACCAAGTGAGATCCCACGCGGTCGCATGTACAGTAATTTCTACTACAGTGCTGCTACAGTGTAAACAAACAATGTTTTGCTACAGTACTCTTCATAAAACGCGGTCCAAACTCTCTTATCTTGAGGCTTTAGCTACGTCCATGTGGTGAGTTATAAGACTTTTCCTCCATCGAACTATCCTTTGGAAGCTTTAGCTATCTTCACATGAGTAGGGACATGAAGGTGTGACTGCTTTTGTGCCCTTCCATCACACAAATCGGCTTGAATTCTTCTGGAAGTTAGCACACACCCTCATGTGCACGATCCCCTCTTGTGCCTTGACCCTTCTGATGTACAAAAACTCCCAACAATAGGTCATTATAACCCATCTTTGCTTCCTTTTTCTCCTTTAATGCTTTCACAACCTAATTGCACAAAAGAACACAAAAATACACTTTATGAAACATAATCCATGGTAAAATGATGCTCAATGCATGTAAAACAAATAGGTAAAACATGTATACTAAAGCACTTATCACAACCCAAGGTGTCAAATTTCATATTTTGCTTTGTTTGCTTGTTTGTTTTAGTTTTCTTAGTTTTGTGTGAGTGTTTGTGTGTGGATTCCTTAATTGTTTAATCTCATTGCATGATAGGTTTAATTAAATACTCTTACTTATGTTGGTGATTCTCGGTGTGTTCTTCATTGATTTATGATCATCTTTGTGTTTTGATGAGTTTTATGCATGTAGGGTTGAGATTGCTAGTCTTTGGGAGGTGATTCATGACATTTCAAACACAGAAAAAAAAAATTTTAAGGGGTGCGCGGGCAGTGTGCGGCCCAGCACACCCCCGCACAAACCAGACAGAGCCATGTGCGGGCTTCGTGCAGCCCCGCACATCAACCACACACACCAGCCTATAGGATGTGCGGCCAGTGTGCGGGGCCGCACACAGGCCGCACACAAGCACTAGAAGAGTGTGCTGGCTGTGTACAGCCCCGCACACAGCCCGCACACAGCCATTTCAGCCCATTTTTCAGCAAAATTTCAGCATCTTTGGGGCTGATTTCTTCAACTTCCTTTCACCGATTTTCTCCAATTATTTTTGATGTTACCTCTTGGATTACCTCCTCATTTGCCCAACCTTTCATTGATCCTAAAGTTCTCATCATATTTGAGTTTTAATTTTGTCGATCTATCATTTCCATTGAGTTTTCACCGACATCTTTGAAATTTGTCATCTAGCTTTGGGTTTGAGTATATCTCTCATCTTTATTGATTTTCATTGTTTAAATTTGTTTTAAATCCCAAGCTCATTGATGTTTGAATGTTTTTTTTAACTTGAAAGTTCATTCTCTTATAACATTTATCTTCAAGTTTTGCCTTGCATTGACGATTTGGAAAATTTCACGTGAGCACCCACACATTGTGCTTTGTATTTCTTGTTTCCTTTGTTCTTAGCTTTGTTGTTTGTTGTTTGTTGTTTGTTTGTGTGTTTGAATTTTTATTTTGTGTGTGATGGATGCCATGAGATGATGTTCCTTTCTACTTTTTAGGTGGAATTGGGGCATCAAATTAACCTTTCTCCCCCGACATCTATAAGAATCCTCGGTGGTCACCCTGATCTCATGGACTTCAAGACTTAGGATTCGAGACTCAGGGGAGTTCACGAAACCCTCTTACCTTGCTTTAATTGAATATATTTTACTGAGATGCTGATTTAGATACATTGGGGACAATGTACTACTTTAAGTAGGGGGGTGGGCTTTCATGATTTTCTTGAACTTTAAAAAAAAAATTTTTTTTGAACAATTTTGCATGTTAGTAAACCAAGGATGGCATGAATGATTGTAGTAGGTGTATGATAGTGTAGAACCATGATAGATGCTAAGCTATCGACAACCTTGCACTCTTAGGAATTTTGTGTCATTCTCGGCATTCCATCACTTACCCCTTGCACTCTTAGGAATTTTGTGTCATTCTCGGCATTCCATCACTTACCCCCTATGTAGGAACCTGGACACCTAGGTTAGGAAAGCAGTAACCTTCGAGACCCTCTTAGTTGCTAACCCATTCAAGTGGCTTAGTGCCTTGATGTGTTAGGCATTGCTTCTAATAGACTCTTAAGGACTTTCCTCTTTGTTTTTCTCTCAGCACGGTAAAAAATAAAATGAAAAATGGAAAATAAAAAAAAAGGGGCAAATTTAACAAATAAAAAGGACAGTGCTCCTCTGCCCCACTAGCAAAGTAACCTAGGGTTCTTGCTCCTAAACAGAGTGTTCGTCTCGCCAAAAGCTATAAAGGCATGAGCGCGTATATATGAATGTGCAAAGCTCTAGGTAATGTGGATTTGCAGTTCATGTTAGTCGCGAAAAAAAATGTTTGTGTACAAGAAAATAAAGTTTTATAACCGATGATTGTTTGAATGAAAGAGGAAAGGTCTTTAGGAGTCTACTAGGAGTATCTCTACCACCTCAAGGCCGAATTCCACTAAGTGGCATGACTTGCCTCAAGACGTGGTCCTCGGTATTCTGTCGACCTGACTTGGACTACAGGCTTCGAAATAGAGGGGTTGCACACACACACCATATCATTGCCGTTGAATGCATGAAATTTTGATAAGTGCTTTTGTTATAGTATCGCGAAGCGCTATTATCTTACATTAAGCATACCTTTTATCAGGTTTTATCACTAAATGTGTGCATTTGTGTTCTCTTGTGCATTGAAGGTATTGTGGAGCCTAATTGGAGAAGAAGAATGAAATTAGGTCGCGTTCGCCAATGTTGGGATGTTCTCGGACCAAGCAAGGAACGAAGCACGTATTTGGACTTGTGGATGTGTGCCAACCTCTTTTGGAGGGGCACAAAGGCAGTCACATTCACAACAAGTCCAATCCGTGTTACTTAGGAGAATCTCGCGAAAGAAGAAGACTTGAAGCAATCGGCGCGAATTACCGTTGCTTGTGTGCCCAAGTAATGGCCTCGATGAAGAACAATGGACCCGGGAGGCGTTTCGGCAAGTTACCAAGCCTGTTCAGCTGAAGATTAGTGTTCCAGAGAAGTCACACGGGCGTGTGGAAATTCCACACGGCCGTGTGAGCCATTTTCCAGCCAGACAGAGAAGTCACACGGGCGTGTGGAAATTTCACACGGCCGTGTGTTTTGCGATTTCAGCCATCCAGTGAAGACACACGGGCGTGTGGAAATTCCACACGGCCGTGTGAAATTAATTTTTCAGCCGAGACAGAAGCTTCACACGGGCGTGTGGAAATTCCACACGGCCGTGTGAAGCCCCCGATAAGTCCAATTCTAAAGCCGCGATTTAACAATATAAAAGGGGATTTTTGCAACCTTTTGAGGAATCTTTCGACCTATCTTTTCCCCAACTTTCTGGAGCGCAGCTAGGGTTTCGGAGAGGATTTCGTGGAGGTTCTAGCGCGTCGTCGGCATCGATTTCGAGGTTCGACGTTTGCACAAGACCACGGCCACACCAATTCGAGGGGGTTTTTCATTGATGTCTATGTTTTATGCTTTATTTCTTACGTTGATGAACATGTATAGCTCTATGAGGAGCTAAACCCCTCGTGGGGTATTCGGACTTGTAAACTTTAGGGTTTCTTATGTTTCTTTGACATTGATTATTATGCTTTCCATCGTTTATGAATAAAATTGAGTTTTTAATCTTGATTATCTTTTCATATTGTTTTCCCTTAAACGTGACATTAGGGTTGAGAGCAATCTTGGCTTTCCTTTGGAGGTGTGACAACTCCTATAGGATTAGACTACTCAAGATTAAAGAGGGTTGAGAGGGAGAGTTGTGAGGTAGCAATGTACCCCTTTCCCCTTCGATGTGATTTCTCCCTACCTCCGATTCCTTGATTTAATAGCGGTCGAAATAGAGTGAAGCAATAGGTAGATAAACTCCCTTAGGGCTTAGTTACGCAAGTAATAGAGTGGAGGGTTGTAGTGAATCCTATTTGCTGGGGCTCAATCTAGACTAGGGTTCTTCCACCTGGACCAAAGGGTTAGAATTACGTATAGGAACAGGTTTAATCACTAGGAATCCCTAGAGCATAATGCAACTCCACATAGTGTGAGGTTTAGGCAGATGGACTCCCCTGGGGCTTAGTCATCTAGGTGATAGAGTGAAGGGTGTTGTGAATCCTAACACCGGGAATAGTGTTGGAGTTAGTCACGGTTGTCCTTAGGTTTGGGACCGTGAGTCTTAGGATATCCTCGACTCAATTGACATCAATAGGAGAGTATAATATCATAGTCTTGCACTTGAAACATAGACCCTAGAGGTAGCTTGTCCGGATACCCCCGCACTTCTTTCTTCCATCTCTCTACTTAGTTTATTGCTTTGCATTATTTTCACTCATCAATCTTATTATCGTTCTCCGTATTCTGTATAGCTTAATTAGTGAAACCTTATATTCTATCTCCCTATTCCCTGTGGATTCGACTACCTTCTCACCAAGGTAAATTTATTACTTCGACAAACCCGTGCACTTGCGGGATACACGCAAGGGGTCGTGTCAAATTTCTTAAGTGGTTCTAGCTTAGTATCTTGAGTTTTACCATTGCTATTGTACACTTACACTTAAGCCGGAGGTTGTGTATTTAGCCACTTATCAATCCCTTTTGTTCTTTATGTTCATTTTCTTGGGGACAAAAAAACGCTCAAGTAGGGGGGTATTTGATAAGTGTCTAAATACATCGCTTTTATTATGTACATTTTATACACTTTCATGCATTTTTGTATGGCTCCGATGCCCTTTACGTGTTTTATTTGTTATTATTGTTTCAGGACATCAGATGATCATCTAGTGCATGAATGAGCTTTGTTTTGGCATAGATTGAAGAATTTCTTGAAGCTCACACGCATCCTCATGTTTCGGGCAATAAAAGAGTGGATTTTCGGGCCAGTACTGCAGCGCTGCACTGTAGGCATTCACTGTAGCACAGTTACTCTAGCAGTGTGCGGGCACTGTGCGGCCCTGCACACCACCCGCACAAAGCAGACAGAAGAGTGTGTGGGCACTGTGCGGCCCCGCACAGTACCCACACACACTCGGGCTAAGCACATGTATTTGGTTATTGAAGGGCTTTCTAGGGCTTGGGAAGTGCTTGTCTTGGGACATCATCCTCTCCATCCTTCTCCACCATCATCCCCACGATCCTCCACCATCATTTCCATCGTTTCCCATCATCATCACCGGATTGGAGAGGCAATTTGAAGAGCAAAACTCAAGGGGAGAAGAAGGAAGCACTCAAGGTTGTCATCACGGAGCTTGATCGGTGCGGATCCGGCAAGCCTTCATCACCGCCTTCTAGCCTACATCTGAGGAAGTTTCTTATGAGTATTTTCATTAATTATTTTGTTTGTTCTCTCTTTTGATGTGGAACTAGACTCCCAAGGCCACCGGGCTCCGGTGAACCTTGGGAGGAGAACTTATATAGATGATGATAATTGTTTATAAATGATTGTTGTCTTGTTTGTTTGATTTCAATCTATTGTTTTGATGTTCAACCAACAATGGATGGATTCTGTAGGTTTTGATTCATGAATTGTATATGTATGGCGGGATGCTTGCATGTATTAGGTCACACAATGATTGAAGGGGGATTCAATGTGCCGGTACACCAGAGGTTCTGGGTGCCGGTAGCTCCCCGTGTGGTTAGGGTTGTTTTAGCCGAAAGCGTGCATTAGAATAACCCTAACCAAGACTCCCTGTTCCCAATGACATCGTAGGGGTATCTTCTGAATAGAGGAACCCGTATTGGATTAGGGATACACCACATATATTCCTGGGTAGTCGACTCCCGAGTCTAGCGGATCAAACCTTGCAAACATAGCACTCAATTTCCTATATTCATCCTAACTTGTTCTTCTCCTTATGGGATCCTCGCCCAAGGCCTCTAGTTCTCATTGTTACTTGCTCTTTAGATTGCTTGTATGGTGTGTCTTAGTCCATTTTGTTTATAGCTTTTCTTTTATTTATTTTTCATATTTATGTTTTATAGAACAACTCTTTATTCGGTAGAGTAGATAGTGATACCTAGGATGAAGTAATAGTAGATCTTGGGGCCTTTGCGAATACAACCCTATCGTGCTCGCATGAGAGGTTATTACTTGATGACCCCTGCACTTGTTGCCGGGGAGTCGCGTGCTCGCTCTTTAGCGTGTCGCGCAGTGCCCATCAGATTCCTAGTGATAAACCCTGTTCCTATGTATAGCTGTAACCCTTTGGTTCAGGTGAAAGAACCCTAGTCTAAATTAAGCCCCAGCACTAAGATTCACTTCAACCCTTCACTCTATTGCTTGCTCAACTAAGCCCCAGCGGAGTTTATCTCCTAGCACTTCACTCTATCTCGACCGCTAAGAAATCATGGAACACAGAGGTAGGGAGATTCACACTGGAGGGGAAAGGGGATGTTTCGCTACCTCACGACTCACCCTCTCAACCCTCTTCAATCCTAAGTAGTCTAATCCTATAGGAGTTGTCACATCTCCAAAGGATAACCTAGATTGTTCTCAACCCTAGTGTCACGGCTAAGGGAAAACAATTACAAGATGCAATTAAGATTGAAAATCAATTTTATTCATCAATAATGGAAAAGCATAATAACAATGTCAAAGAAACATAATAATCCTAGGGTTTACAAGTCCGAACAACCACAAGGGGTTTAGCTCCTCATGGAGCTATACAAATCCATCAAAATATGAAAAGGAACACAAATTGAAAGTATAGATGAAAACCCCCTTACCTATGGTGTTGCCATGGTCTTGTGCGGCCGCCGGACGTCAATGACGATGCCGATGACACGCTTCGATCCTTCACAAAGTCCTCTGTGAAACTCTAGTCGCAACACTCTAGAAGTTAGGAGAAAAGATTCGCAAAAAGATATGAAAAAAGTCTCCAAAATGGACTTTTATAATGCTGAGTCTAGGCTTTAAATAAGCTAAAATCGAGATTTCACACGGCCGTGCGAAGCTTCTGTTTTGCTGATTTTCGGAATATAGTGAATAGTAACTTACTACAGTATTTTCCTTCAGTGCTGCTACAGTACCTTGCGAAACACTCCCGAATTCATCGTTCTTCATCGAGGCTGTTGAATTGGGTGCATGATAGAACCTAGGGGGAGCATTGCCCGGGTATCTCATCTTTATTGATTGAGATCTCCCTTTATTTACCTTTTGCCTATTCATCTCTGGTATTAATTTCTATGCACACTAGATCACCACAAAATCACAGTGGTCATTAGGCTAGATTGCAGAGAAGAAGTTAGTACTAGTAGCCCTGTTCCCTGTGGATTCGACTACCCTACTCACCAGGGTAATTATTACTTCGACAACCCGTGCACTTGCGGTACACACACGCAAAGGGGTGTGTCAAGTTTTTGGCGCCGTTGCCGGGGAATAGGATACTAGGAACGCTAGGACTTTGTTGCTCTAGCCATTTATCATTTTCGTTATCTTATCTATTTCATACTTTCTTTTTCTTCCACCGTTCTAATTTGTTTTATTTTGACTTGTGTTAATTTTTCTTGCAAGGTACTTGAATGATGATTGATCCAATTACAAAGTTATATTTTCAGATTGAAGATTTCAGTGGAAAACTTGATAGACTTATTTCTGCACAACAACAACAAAGAAACCAATATCGTAGCACACATCATCTAAATCAATGGAGCTACCCGAACCATTTATGGAATATAGATAGACAGCAATGGGAACCACCTATAGAAGAATTTCAGATAGATGAGAAGCATGAGGAGGATGTACTTCGGTTGGAAAGCGTATTACTCAAATTCATTGAAGCAACCGATGCCCGCTTCGAAAATGTTGAAGCCACCTTAAGATGTCATGAAATCTCCATCAAAAACATTGAGCATCACATAGGAGAGATTTTAGACACACTTGCTAGGGAAAAAGAAGAATTTGAACAAGCAAGTCAAGTTTCTTCCATGCATGACAAAGCCATGAACCACATTGATGAAGAAAGGCAAATTGAGTACATTGCTGCAGAAATTGAAAGGATAGAAGAAGAACATCATTTTCAGAATTTGGATTGCTTGAATGAAGATTATGCTTGTGTGCAACGAAATTTTCAAGGGGATTTGCTAACATCATGTTCATTTCAAGCTGAAAATACACAAGAAGAAGCAAGTCCTAAGGTAATGGGGCAAGCACCTTTCTTTCGGATTGATCAACTCATTGAATGCAAGAAAGAGATTTTGGGTTTGGGAGAAGATGTGGGTAGGATATTTAAACCATCCAATGACCCACCAATGCTAAGCTTGAACAATTCCCAACCCAAATTGTTTCCTTGGAGGCCAAAGGTAAGATGGTTGGACTCTCCAACGAAAATTCCACCCCGGCAAGTAAATCTTTGGTTTAAAGGAAGTGGCTATGCAATGTCTAGTCGGGAGGAACACACTCTTTTCAAGCCTCCATAAGGTAAGGAAGAGGTACGTCAAGCTTAGTGACGTTAAACAAGCGCTACTTGGGAGGCAACCCAAGTTTTTAATTGCTTTCTAGTTTAGATTTTAAATTCTATAGTAATAATTACCATGAGTGTGTGCCTTGATTAATTTTTGTTGGTGTTGAACTTTTCAAGGAAAATTTTCGGTGATTTGAAGTGTTTTTCACATGTATGACATGATTCAGGGTGCCATGCATGCTAATTATTGAAGAATAAGGTTAATTTTGAAGTTTGGAGAGCCGCGTGGACTGTCTGCAGAAATTCTGCAGCTCACGTGGCCGCGCGAGATTCTCACGCGGCCGTGTACAGTACCCACGCGGGGGTGTGGAATTTCCACACCCCCATGTGGCCTATAAACAGAGATGAAGAGTCATTATTCATTTTCCATAACTTACAAATCTTCATTTTCTCATCTCTTCCTCTCCAAACTTCCCATCCTTAAGATTCCAAATCCATTTTTCTTCGACTTATTCGAGATTTAGAAGTGTTTTGCCGGCATTTGCATCAAGTTTCTCCATCGATTCACGTCGGTAAGGCCTCATCTCACCCTATCATGTCCCTGCTTTCATGCTCAATTCCATCGAGTTTTCTTGTTTCTTGGATGATATTTTTCATGGAAAACATTGTGAAAACACTTAGAAAACATGTAAACAAAGTTTAGTGAGACGTTGGAGCCCGACTATGACTCTTTGGTCATGGTTGGACGCCCACGCGGGCGCGTGGCCTAGCCACATGGCCGCGTGGACCGGCCAACAGCCCACGCGACCGCGTGGAGCTCACATACTCTCTGCCGAACAGCCACGCGACCGCGTGGCTGGGTCACACAGTCGCGTGGCCCTTCTGCCGAGCCAGGACACGCCCACGCGGGCGCGTGGCTAACCCACGCGACCGCGTGGGCTGGAAACGTGGCAAATTAAGCCACGTGGGCGCGTGGCTTGCCCACACGCCCATGTGGATTCCTGCATCTTGCCATATCATGTAAATTTGCACTTCTTTGGTAAATTTTCTTACAGGTATGACACCAAGGACTAAAAAGCTTGCTCCAAAAATATCTTGATCGTTTATAGCTGACCTTGGATGAGGACATGTCTTCTAACACACCAGCAGCACCAGCAAATGATGCCAAGATGGCCTTGAGAGTGATGATGATGATGTTTTTGTCATAAACACATGACCATGTGACTTGGTCATGTGAGCTTCACAACCCGTGGACCAACAACACACCTTCAAGTTAGCTTCACAAATCAATCAATAAGGAATTCAGGGGAGTGTTGTTTTAATTGCATCTTTACCCACATCATGTTTTTATTGCTTATATTTTTATTGTGCTTACACGTGTACATTGAGGGCAATGTACATCTTAAGTGTGGGGGAGGGTTCACCTTATACATGGCCTTTACTTGTGTTTTCATGATCATGCTCATGTTGCCCATGAAGGTTCACCTTAGGGTTGAGAGTTTAATTCTTAATTTTTGGAGGTTGTAAACATTAGGTTTTATCATGCTCTAGTTTTTATCCAATTTTCTTGAAATTTTTGTCCGATTGCTCTTTAATACACTTCTCTCACTCATTAAACCTATGGAAACTTACTCTAGTTCATGATTGTGGAATTATCTAGTGTTAGTTTGATTTGAAAAAAAAAAAAACTTCAGAAAATCCAAAATTTTAGTTTGCTTGTATATAGGGGGTGGAAAGAGCTACCACCCATGATGTATGAAGCTACTCTCATAAGTCGGATACTTGTTATGCCCTAATGAGAGAAAGAGCTATCTCATAGGATGTGTGAAAGCTACCACCTTCGGTAGAAAGAGCTACCACCTCAAAAGTGTGAAAGCCACTCGGGAGGCATCTCGTGAAAGGGCTACCTTAGAGGATGTGTGAAGCTACTATCTCTACTTTTTGTGCATAAATAAGTTCCATTATTAATAAGAACTTTGAGTAGTGGATATAGTGTTGACATGAGTTGAGTTTTCACACACACACGCTTTCGGACTTTAGTACTTTCATTTTTTTTTTTATTGGATTATTTGCTAGAGTATTGATTGTTTCATCTAATGTTTGGTTTTCTCCATGGTTTTAGAATTTTATTCTCGTACCCTCTTGGTGAACCTAAGGCCAAGCACTTCTCTTTGCTTTTCATGAGTTTATGGTTAAGTTTGTTTGAGGACAAGCAAAGGCTTAAGTATGGGGGAGTTTGATAAGTGCTTGAATATACATGTTTTACCGACTTGTTTTACATACATTGAGCATCATTTTACCATTGATTATGTCTCATAAAGTGTATTTTGGTGTTCTTTTATGCAATTAGGTTGTGGAAGTGTTAAAGGAGGAAAAGGAAGCAAAGATGGGTTATAAAGACGTATTGTTGGGAGCTTTTGTACAACACAAGTGTCAAAGCACAAGAGGGGATCATGCACATGAGGGTGTGTGCCAACTTCCTGAATAATTCAAGATAATTTGTGTGATGGAAGGGCACAAGGGCAGTCACACCTTCATGTCCCAACTTGTGTGAAGATAGTTCAAGCTCTCAAATGATGATTCGAGGGAGGAGAAGTCTTATAACTCACCATATGGACGTGTGCCCGACCATGTGGCCTCAAGATGAAAGAGTTTGGATCATGGTTATGAAGAGTAATGTAGCAAAAACACTGTTCATTTCACTGTAGCAGTACTGTAGTGGAATTACTGTTCGCGCGACCGCGTCAAAATCCCACGCGACCGCGTGGGAATTCTGCAGCCCACGCGATCGCGTGGGATCTCACGCGGTCGCGTGAAGACACGTGACTGGCGCGATTCAGACTTATAAATAGGCCGTTTCGCCGATTCTTTTGAGATCTTTTGTGTGGCTTTTGAGAGGAGAAGTGGCTAGGGTTTGAGGAGGAGGTCTTTGCCGAATTGGAGGGCCGTTCTTCACCAACTTTGATAGTTCTTTCCTCCGTCATAGCATCGAGGGAGTCATTGGCGACCTAGCTTCGGAGAAGGATCCTTCAAGACGTTGAGCGACCCATCAAGGCCATCGTCACGAATTCAAGGGGGTTTATTTCCATGGTTTACATTGCTTTTCATTGTGTTATGTTTTGCTTTGTAATAAGCCCCATGGAGGGCTAAACCCTAGTAGATACTTGGGCATGTGAACCCTAGGTTTCGATTCATGTATTGACTTTCTTTATGCTTTCTTTTAAATCCGAGTTTATTTGAGTTTGAATCTTGTTTTATCATTGCTTGCATGCCTTATTGATTCGTATGGTTGTTTGGTATGCTTGATTTGTTGCCTTGGTGAGAGAGAGGTCTCCATTAGGGTTAGAACATATGAGATTGAAGAGGGTTGAGAGGGTGAGTCATGAGATAGTGGAGTGTCCCCTTTCCCTTCCGATTAAGTGTTTCCTATCTCCGTATTCCCTAAGATCTATGCAACCATATTTGGTGTGAGGTGTGAGATTAAGAGATTTCTCCGCCGGGACCTTGTAGGGGGTTAGGGATCTTCCGCCTAGAAATAGGGTTAGGTCTAATTTTAGGAATCGGTTTCACTTTTAGGTATCTCTAAAGCTTATTGCGGTCATATGGGGTGTGAGGTGTTGAGATTGAGCGATTTCTCCGCCGGGACCTTGTAGGGAACTAGTATCGGTGGCCTGGAGAAATCGCTACAAGGTCCCGGCGGAGAAATCGCTCAATCTCAACACCGCCCCTACAAGGTCCCGGCGGAGAAATCGCTCAATCTCAACACCTCACACCCCATATGACCGCAATAAGCTTTAGAGATACCTAAAAGTGAAACCGATTCCTAAAATTAGACATAACCCTATTTCTAGGCGGAAGATCCCTAACCCCCTACAAGGTCCCGGCGGAGAAATCTCTTAATCTCACACCTCACACCAAATATGGTTGCATAGATCTTAGGGAATACGGAGATAGGAAACACTTAATTGGAAGGGAAAGGGGACACTCCACTATCTCATGACTCACCCTCTCAACCCTCTTCAATCTCATATGTTCTAACCCTAATGGAGACCTCTCTCTCACCAAGGCAACAAATCAAGCATACCAAACAACCATACGAATCAATAAGGCATGCAAGCAATGATAAAACAAGATTCAAACTCAAATAAACTCGGATTTAAAAGAAAGCATAAAGAAAGTCAATACATGAATCGAAACCTAGGGTTCACATGCCCAAGTATCTACTAGGGTTTAGCCCTCCATGGGGCTTATTACAAAGCAAAACATAACACAATGAAAAGCAATGTAAACCATGGAAATAAACCCCCTTGAATTCGTGACGATGGCCTTGATGGGTCGCTCAACGTCTTGAAGGATCCTTCTCCGAAGCTAGGTCGCCAATGACTCCCTCGATGCTATGACGGAGGAAAGAACTATCAAAGTTGGTGGAGAACGGCCCTCCAATTCGGCAAAGACCTCCTCCTCAAACCCTAGCCGCTTCTCCTCTCAAAAGCCACACAAAAGATCTCAAAAGAATCGGCGAAACGGCCTATTTATAAGTCTGAATCGCGCCAGTCACGTGTCTTCACGCGACCGCGTGAGATCCCACGCGATCGCGTGGGCTGCAGAATTCCCACGCGGCCGCGTGGGATTTTGACGCGGTCGCGTGAACAGTAATTCCGCTACAGGACTGCTACAGTGAAATGAACAGTGTTTTTGCTACAGTACTCTTCATAACCATGATCCAAACTCTTTCATCTTGAGGCCACATGGTCGGGCACACGTCCATATGGTGAGTTATAAGACTTCTCCTCCCTCGAATCATCATTTGAGAGCTTGAACTATCTTCACACAAGTTGGGACATGAAGGTGTGACTGCCCTTGTGCCCTTCCATCACACAAATTATCTTGAATTATTCAGGAAGTTGGCACACACCCTCATGTGCATGATCCCCTCTTGTGCCTTGACACTTGTGTTGTACAAAAGCTCCCAACAATACGTCTTTATAACCCATCTTTGCTTCCTTTTCCTCCTTTAACACTTCCACAACCTAATTGCATAAAAGAACACCAAAATACACTTTATGAGACATAATCAATGGTAAAATGATGCTCAATGTATGTAAAACAAGTCGGTAAAACATGTATATTCAAGCACTTATCAGTGCACAACCAAAGGTAGACAGTACCGACTGCTTCAAATATCCTTATTGGTGAAGTTCTCCTATGCTAGCATGAACTAGACTTATTGTGAATGTAACTACTTTTGTGCCCCTCCAAAGGAGGTTGGCACACACTCACAAGTCTAAGCTCATGCCTTGTTTCTTGCTCCATCCAAAAACTCCCCAAAAATGGTGAACACAATCTAACTTTGTTCATTCTCTCCAAATTGTCATCACAACCCTACAATGCACAAAAAAACACAAATGCACACTATTTAGTGATAAAATCTGATGCAAGTAATATTCATTTTAAGATAATAACACTTTGTATTGTTATAACATAAGCACTTATCACCATCTATCACTACGTGGGTGGAGATGGCCGAGGCATTCTTGGCTAGGTACTTCCGTCCAAGAAAATCAGCGAGGCTCCGGAATGAGATATCATTCTTCATGAAAATAGAATTGGAGTCTCTATTCGAGACATGGGACAGGTTCAAAGAGCTCCTTTGAAAAAGCCCGCAACGTGGATTCCCCGAGTGGATGATCATTCATACTTTCTATAATGGGTTGAATCCGAGTACCAAGCAACTCTTAGATGTAGTGGCAGGAGGAACTCTAGGAAGCAAGACTCCCGGTGAAGCCCGGCACCTTATAGAGGAGTCTACTCCCGAACCTGACCCCGACACTGGAGCTAGTACATCTTCTCTTGAGGTTAGGTTCGCAGAGTTTCGCCTCGAGGTTCAGCAGCAGCTTCAGACACTAGAGAGGGGACAGAGCCATATTGAGAGCTGCGTTGCTGAGATCCTCACAGTCCTGCGTAGCTCATCTTCGTCCGCCGGCACTTCATCCACCACGACCATGCGCATGGCCTCACCACCTCCACCGGATCATTAGACTCATGACACCAACTTTTAGTTTTTACTTTTCATGTTGTTTGTATTTTGTTTTTGCGCACTTAGACTTATTTTGGTGTATGTTGTCTTGTCTAGTTAGTTAGGGTTTCGGCCCTACTAAACTATTTCTTTTTATTTATGTAGTTTGGATCTTATTTGTTCGCCCTCCTTATTTATTTATCGAGTTGTGATGAATTTCCTGTTGCTTTCAGACTATAGCAGTACTGTAGCACGAGAATTTGGAGAAACGGCTAAGTCTGAAATTTCATACGGGCACCCATACGGGCGCTGGACTGCCCGCAGACAGTCCTGTAGCAGGACTGTATCACTCACTACAGCAACTTACACGAAACTCTGGGGTGCTACAGTACCGTATGTCGGCCCGTATGCCAGCCCGCATAAGTTGCTGGAATTGGGTTTTTAAAGGGAGAGAGTTCATTTTTGCAAAGGAGGAAGCCCTAGGTCTTGAGCATACTTGCCACCACCTTCAAATCGGAGCTAGGAGCTGCCGTCGGAGGCCATTTCCGGGGAGAGAACGACAAGGAGAGCGACATACGACGAGATCCACCTTCTTGATCCATAGTTGAGAGGAGAATCGACAAGGGAAGCCACCTCTTTGGTGTCGTCGTTGGAACATCATTCGGCCTCTACCTTTTGAGGCGGTGTTCTTGTATTTATATTTGGTTGTTTCTATGTATTATGTTGCGTATTTTGTATTCATGGGCAACTAAACCCCAAGGTCACCCGATGTAGGTGAACCTTGGGGGTGAACTTGTGTAGGATGCTTGCTTGACTTGATTTATGCATTTTGGGCTTGTTTGTGAACCTTGTTTGGTGTATTTGAATGCTTGGTATGCATGAGAACTCCGTGTATCAATGTTTAGAAAATGCTAGGAAGCATGACCATTGCCCTAGTATTAGGCTCACCAAGCTTGGTAGGGATACATGTATGAATACGCCGTGATCATCGGGTATTTATACGCCTCCAATTGTTAGGGTTGACCTAGATTGTGTCTTCTCCCTAACTTGAGAAACCTTTTGCTCCCTTTGTAATCGTGTGAGGATTCGAGCGGAACGAATTCCGTACTCGATACTTGCACCGGATTAAGGACCAATTTCCGTGACCATCGGGTTGGTCTTACTTCGGGTTTCTCGGTCCAAACTACCCATTTGCATGCTAGTTAAGGCAACCCCCACACTTTGGTAGCCCCCTTGGTAATCCTCATCCGTGACCCTCTCTTTACATTGTTTTACCCCTCGATTATTGCCTCCACCTCAGAGCATTTTATTTGCATGTTAATCATCTTTTTAATTTCTTTTGCACAACACTTGACTTGATCGGCCAAACAATCATACGAAGAGGAAGTAAGGGTAGATTCTCGGGCCCTTGGGAATACGACCCCCTCGCGCGTGCATGAGGGGTATTACTTGATGACCCCGTGCACTTGCGGGTCGACCACCAGCTCCTCATGGAGCTATACATGTTCATCAAAATATAAAAGAAAGCACAAATTAATGGCATTGATGAAAACCCCCTTGCGTATGGTGTGGCCATGGTCTTGTGCGGCCGCCGGACATCAATGACAATGCCGATGACGCGCTCTGAGCCTCCACAAAGTCCTCTCCGAAACCCTATCCGCGCTCTCTAGAAGTTGGGGAGAAAGATAGGTCAAAAGATGTGTAAAAAGTCTCCAAATGGGGCATTTATAATGTTGAGTCGTGGCTTTAAAATCGGACTTATCGGGACTTCACACGGCCGTGTGAAATTTCCACACGCCCGTGTGACGTTTCTGGTTTGGTGGAAAATTTAATCACACGGCCGTGTGTTAATTCCACAAGCCCGTGTGAACTCTCTGAACTACTGATTTTCGGCTGGAAGTGAATAGTAAGCTTGCTACATTGTTTTGCTGCAGCAACTTGCTACTGTGTTGCTACAATGACTTGCCGAAACACTCTCGAATCCATTGTTTTTCATCGAGGCTATTGAATTAGGCACACAATCAATGGTAGATCGTGCCGATTGCTTCAAGTCTCCTTCTTGATGAAGTTCTCCTAAGCCACACGATTTAGACTTCTTGTGAATGTACTACCTTCATGCCCCTCCAAAGGAGGTTGGCACACACTCACAAGTCTCATCTCGTGCCTTGTTCCCTGCTTGGTCCGAAAACTTCCCTACAGTGGCAAACACGATCTAACTTCGTTCTTCTTCTCCAAAATAGCTCCACAAACCTAAAATGCATAAGAATACACAAATGCACACCATTTAGTGATAAAATCTGATAAAAGAATTGTTCATTGTAAGATAATAACGCTTCGCGTTACTATAACACGAGCACTCATCAGGCATTCACGGACACGGAGGAGTACGCGCAGCTACTGATAGATTATCCTGTCACTTAGACTCCATAGCGCGTATACAATAGATTATGTGGCCAAGGACAGTACGAGCCAAGGGAGTCCAAGCCTACATGCTTTTCCAGGATATCATACAGATACCTCCACGGCATCCTTAGCCGCTCAGTGAATAGCCACTCTTGTACTTATATTCGATGGTGGAGAGCGAGCCACTAAACCTGGGGCACATTATCACTGAGTACATATGCCACCAGGACCAGTACCCTAGGGTTAGAGTCATCTTCTCGAGCCCGTACATCACCCGATTGATTATTGGTTTATGATTGAGAGATGGGGTGCATGGGGTCGAGAAGACTGCTGTACCGGCTCCTCTAGGCACGAAGACACGAAGGCTGATGGGTATGGTCCGCAGAGGGGGACCCGGAGTCTATGTGCTGATCGTACCCCAGTCAGAGCAGGGAGAGCAAGAAGAGGGATCAGAGCCCGCATTGGAGCCACCTCTAGCACAGGCAGATACACAGGCACCACCCACAGTACCGGAGCCACCTCCAGTGCGCATCTTTTCGCCTTCTCAAGGACAGAACCGATTCGAGTGCCTCGAGAGTGCTGTGGATGTACTACAGACTAAGGTGACCGTGCTGAGACCTACCCAGACCACACAGCACTCAGAGATGTTGGCACGGCTTGATACCATACAGCGGTTACTCGAGCAAGCCGTGTCGTCACCTTTTGTGGTCCAACCCAGAGCCTCGACTCCACCACTGTCTCTAGCACCATAGGCAAATCCACCAATATCTTCAGAGCCTGCTACAGTACCAGAGTTTCCAGTGGCGGAGGACACCGATGCTGAGGCATCATAGTTTTTATTTTGATTTCATTTGTACTTTCATTTTACATTTTGGACTTGTAGCACTCAGAAAGGACCTTCCTTCGGAGTTTAGTTTTTATTTCGCTTTTATTTTTCTCGAGTTATATTTCATTTCTCTATCTTTATATACTCGAGTTTTATTTTGTTTTTATTGAGTTACACAGAACCCCTTGTGTATGTGTGTAGATAGTCTTGGATGTAAGGAATTTGAGGAATAGTCATAGGAACGGTCATCGGACCGTGTGTGCTCCACAAACCATTGAGATTCAACTCTCAATGTACCTAGCTCCCTCAAATGCAAAACTTGGAGTTCAAGGGAGTAATGTTTCAATTACCCACTTCCACACTAATCGTATTAATTGTTTTACTTTTCATTGTGCTTGCATGTGTACATTGGGGACAATGTACATCTTAAGTGTGGGGGAGAGTTCACATTGCACACACTTTACTTGTCCGTTCAATTGCTTATGCTCATGTAGCCTGTGGCGGTTCACCTTAGTTACAACGTTAGTATTCTTAGAGTTTAGGAGAATTTTTAACATGGTATCTCATCATGCTCTAGTTTCTACTTGAATTGTAGTGAATTTTTGCTCGATTATCTTTTATCGTACAACTGACTCTTTGAATCTTTTGGAAACTCAAGCTTGAATTTTTTAAGGACTAGTTTATAATCGTTTTAGTAAGTTCTTAGTTTCATTTTGAAAAAAAAACTAGTGAGCTTGTAAATATTTGTTTAGATTTTAATTGCGTATTTGGTGTGGAAAGAGCTACCTCCTATGAAGTATGTAGCTACTCTCATAAGTCGGATACAAGTTATACCCTAATATGAGAAAGAGCTATCTCATGGGAAGTGTGAAAGCTACTACCCCGGTAGAAAGAGCTACCTCCTCGAAAGTGTGAAAGTCAACTTCGGCGGCCGCCTAGGAAAAGGCTACATTAGAGGTTGTCTGAAGCTACTACCTCCCTTCGTTTTGTATATAAATAAGTCCTTTTAACAAGAGTTTAAGGAGTGCTTTTTGGGTTATCTCGAGTGAGTTCACACACACTTACACATTTTTGAGTTGTTGTCCTTTTTATTCAAGTTTTTAGCTAGAGCAATAATAACCTTATGAAATGTTTTGATTTTTCCCTTACTTGTAGAATGCTTCCTTTGCATACTTTAGGTGAACCTAAGGCTGAGCACTTTCAATTGTTCTTCCCAAATACTTTCATGTTTTATTTTTGCTTGAGGACAAGCAAAAGCTTAAGTGTGGGAGAGTTTGATAAGTGCTTGTGTTATAATAATGCGAAGTGTTATTATCTTACAATGAGCATTACTTTAATCAGATTTTATCACTAAATTGTCTGCATTTGTGTGCTTTTGTGCATTGTAGGTTTGTGGAGCTAGTTTGAAGAAAAGGAGCAAAGTTAGATCGTGTTTGCTGTTGTTAGGAAGTTTTCAGACCAAGCAAAGAATAAGGCACGAGTCTAGACTTGTGAGTGTGTGCCAACCTCCTTTGGAGATGCACAAAGGCAGTTACATTCACAATAAGTCTAACTCGTGTAGCATTGGAGAACTTCACCAATAAGGATAATTGAAGCAATCGGCACGATCTATAATTGATTGTGTGCCCAATTAAATGGCCTCGATGAAAAACAACGAATTCACGAGCATTTCGGCAAGAGTACTGTAGTAGCACTGTAGGGAAAATACTATAGCAAATTACTGTTTATAGTCTGCTGAAATTCAGCAAACCAGACAGTTCACACAGGCATATGGAAATTCCACACGCCCGTGTGAAATCCCGATTTCAGCGATTTAAATCCGCGACTCAGCATTATAAAAGGGCGGTTTTGAGACTTTTTCTGGATCTTTTTGCCAATCTTTTTCCCTGGTTTTTAGAGGGTTGCGGCTAGGGTTTGGAGAGGACCTTGTGGAAGATCAAAGCGCGTCATCGGCATCGTCATCGACGTCCGACGTCCGCACAAGACCACGGCCACACTATACGCAAAGGGCTTTTCATCTATGCTTTTGATTTATATTTATTCACATATTTTAATGGATTTGTATAGCTCCATAAGGAGCTAAACCCCTTATGGGTATTCGGACTTGTAAACCCTAGGATGATTATGTTTCTTTGACTTGTTATTATACTTTTCATTATTGATGAATAAAATTGTGTTTCAATTTTATTTGCATCTTGTATCAATTTTCAGTTAGCTGTGACACTAGGTTTGAGAATCGTCTAGGTTATCCTTTGGAGGTGTGACAACTCCTATAGGGCTAGACTACTTAAGATTGAAGAGGGTTGAGAGGGTGAGTCATGAGGTAGCGAAACATCCCCTTTCATTTCCGGTGTGATTCTCCCTACCTCCGTGTTCCAAGAGTTATTAGCGGTCGAGATAAAGTGAAGTGCTAGGAGATGAACTCCTTGGGGCTTAGTTACACGAGCAACAGAGTGAAGGGTTGTAGTGAATCCTAGTGCTGGGGCATAATTTAGATTAGTGTTCTTTCACTTGGACCAAAGGGTTAGAGCTATACATAGGAACAGGGTTTATCACTAGGAATCCCTAGAACTTAAAGCAATCCCATGTAGTGTGAAGCTTAGGAAAATGGACTCCCCTAGGGCCTAGTTGACAGGTCAACAAGAGTTAAGGGTCGTAGTGAAACCTAATGCTGGGGCATAGTGTTGGGATTAGTCACGGTTGACCTTAGGTTTGGGACCGTGTGTTTAAGGATATCCTCGACTCATTTAACATCAATAGAAGAGTATAATAGCATTGTCTTGCACTAGAAGGGTAAATCCTAGGGGTAGCTTTTCCAGGTACCCTATTTCATTTATTGATCATCCTTCCCTCATTACTCTTACTTGCACTCTCTATCTCCCATATTTCTCTTTTATTTCTTGTTTTGTTTAATTGCTTTGCAACCACACATTGATTCTATTCTCATTCTCTGTACACCACACTAGCTAAATAGCGAACACTTGTGTCTTTAATCCCTATTCCCTGTGGATTCGACTACTCTCTCACGAGAGTACTATTATTACTTTGACAAGTCCGTGCACTTTGCAGTACACACACGCAAGGGGTGTGTCAAGTTTTTGACGCCGGTTTCGGGGAGTAGGTGTATTTTGATATTTGCTTTTCGCTATTTTAGCTATTCTCTTAGTTTTCTATTTGACACTTTCTTTTTCTATCATCGTTCTTATTTGTTTTCTTTTCTTTGTTTTGGCTCAAGGTTATGACCCGTGGGAACCCTTCGATTCTTGTTGAAGGAGACCCGGAAATTGTTAAAAGAAGGCATCGGAAAGAGAAAGAACCTGTACAAGAACCTTCAGATCAAGCCGACTGATGTGTTGCCTTAACCAATTGGAACCTCATATCCGATGATTGGACAAACCTCATGAGAGCTTTCTCCAAGTCAGTCATCTTGTTCTCTAGCCCTGATACCCGGTTTTTGAAATTCGGTGATTATTGTTGTTGTAAGCCTAGTGGCGCATTACTCTTCTATTGCCCTTTATTGCTCCATAACAAGTTAGAGTAATTCCGCCACCTTGGTTTGTAGGTGCCACTATAAGGATTCGCTTAACCTCTGAACACATTGCCTACAAAATCTGCTTGCTCAACTGTAGAAGTAACACCAATTGCATTCTGGCAATCAAACGAAGCATGTCCTCCGCCACATCCATTATAATTCGTGATGGCCGCCACTCTTGATGAAGTTAAAGTGTCTAACTTCTTGCTCAACAACTCCACTTGGGCCGCCAACAATGTAACCATGTCTATCTCATGAAGTCGGGCCACCTTCTTTCTATCTCTTGAGTTCCATTGATAGCTATTCAGATCCATCTCTTCAATGAGGTGTCGGGCTTCATCGGGCTCTTGCTTCCTAAGGTACCTCCTAACGCCGCATCTAACAATAGCTTCGTACTTGGATTCAACCCATTATAAAAACATATGAATGATTATCCACTCAGGGAATCCATGTTGTTGGCATCTACGTAGGAGCTCCACGAACCTAAGCTTCGTTGATTTTTCAGGAGGGAAATATCGGGCCAAGAATGCTTCTACCATCTCCTCCCATGTGTCAATAGATGCTCTAGGCAATGAGTGCAACCATTGCTTTACTCTTCCCTTCAAGGAAAATGGGAAGGCAATCAATCTGATATCATCATCTGTCACACCATTAATCTTTAGCATGTCACACACTTCCGAGATGTTTTTAATATGGTTGTTGGGATCTTCATTGGGCAAAACATTGAACTGCGCTTACTACTGTAGCATTTGGATGAATGCCAGCTTGAGCTCAAAGTTCTGAGCTGTAATAGGGAGCCTCACAATGCTTGATTGAGTCCCAAAAACTACGGGTCTAGCAAAATCAGATAAAGTCCTCTACTGTTCAAGTTGTTCTGCCATTGTTTCTGACTCCTCTGTATCTATTTCAGATTGATTGGACTACTCTTTGCACAGGTTATTTCCCTTTTTGATGTGTTCTCCTTCCAATATCTGGGTCTCCTTCAACTATGATCGAAGGATTGCCACGGGTCATAACCTGGAGTTGAAACCAAAGAAAAGAAAACAAATAAGAACAATGAAAAAACAAGAAAGTGTGGAATACAATGTGTGATGAATAGCTAAAATAGCAAAAAACAAGTGTCTAAAAACTTTGACAGGGGCCCAAAAGTGCATGGGTTGTTGATAAGTGCTTGTGTTATAGTAACCCGAAGCGTTATTATCTTATAATGAACATATCTTTTATCAGATTTTATCACTAAATAGTGTGCATTTGTTTATTCTTATGCATTGTAGGTTTGCTGATCTAATTTAGAGAAGAAGAACGAAGTTAGATCGTGTTCGCCATTGTTGGGAAGTTTTCGGACCAAGGAAGGAACAAGGCACGAGCCTAGACTTGTGAGTGTGTGCCAACCTTCTTTTGAGGGGCACAAAGGCAGTTACACTCACAACAACTCTAACTCGTGTAGCTTAGGAGAACTTTACCAAGAAAGAGACTTCAAGCAATTGGCACGATCTACCATTGATTGTGTGCCCAACTCAATGGCCTCGATGAAGAACAACGGATTCGGGAGCATTTCAGCGAGTTATTGCAGCAGTAATGTAGCTTGTTACTGTAGCAAAACAATGTAGCAAGCTACTGTTCACTTCTGCCGAAAATCAGGATTCCAAAGAATTCACACGGGCGTGTGGAAATTCCACCCGGCCGTGTGAATTAATTTTTCAGCAAGCCAGAAACTGCACACGGGCGTGTGGAAATTCCACACGGCCGTGTGAATTCCCGATAAGTCCAAATTTAAAGCCGCACTCAACATTATAAAAGCCTGATTTGGAGACTTTTGGGGGGATCTTGGACCTAACTTTCTCCCGAACTTCTGGAGAGTGCCGCTAGCGTTTCAAAGAGGACTTCGTGGAGGTTTAGAGCGCGTCATCGGCATCGTCATCAACGTTTGACGGCTGCACAAGACCACGGCCACACCATACGCAAGGGGGTTTTTCATCAATGCCTTTACTTTGTGCTTTCTTTCATATTTTCATGAACATGTATAGCTCCATGAGGAGCTAAACCCCTCGTGGGTATTCGGACTTGTAAACCCTAGGATTATTATGTTTCTATGACATTGCTATTATGCTTTTCCATTATTGATGAATAAATTTGATTTTCAGTGTTAATTATCTTTTGTAATTGTTTTCTCTTAGCCGTGACACTAGGGTTGAAAACAATCTAGGTTATCCTTTGGAGGTGTGACAACTCCTATAGAATTAGACTACTTAAGATTGAAGAGGGTTGAGAGGGTGAGTCGTGAGGTAGCGAAGCGTCCCCTTTCCCCTCCGGTGTGATTTCTCCCTATCTCCATTTTCCTTGATTTCTTAGCAGTCGAAATAGAGCAAAGCGTTAGGTAGATAAACTCTCCTGGGGCTTAGTTGCGCAAGAAACTGAGTGAAGGGTTGACGTTAATCCTAAGCACTAGGGCTTAATCTAGACTAGGGTTCTTCCACCTGGACTAAAGGGTTAGAACTACACATAGGAACGGGTTTTATCACTAGGAATCTGATAAGTGCTTGTGTTATAGTACCGCGAAGCGTTATTATCTTACATTGAGCATATCTTTTGTCAGGTTTTATCACTAAATAGTGTGCATTTGTGTATTCTTGTGCATTGAAGGTTTTTGGAGCTAAATTGGAGAAGAAGAACGAAATTAGGTCGTTTTCACCGATGTTGGGAAGTTTTCGGACCAAATACGGAACAAGGCACGAGCTTGGACTTGTGAGTGTGTGCCAACCTCCTTTGGAGGGGCACAAAGGCAGTCACATTCACAGCAAGTCTAACTCGTGTAGCTTAGAAGAACTTCACCAAGAAGGAGACTTGAAGCAATCGGCACGACTTACCATTGTTTGTGTGCCCAATCAATGGCCTTGATGAAGAACAACGGATTCGGGAGCGTTTCGGCGAGTTACTGCAGTAGCACTGTAGCTTGTTAATGTAGCGAAACACTGTAGCAAGATACTGTTCAATTTCTGCAGAAAATCATGGTTTCAGAGAATTCACACGGGTGTGTGGAAATTCCACACGGCCGTGCAAATCAATTTTTCAGCCAGACAGAAACTTCACAAGGGCGTGTGGAAATTCCACATGGCCGTGTGAAGCCCCCGATAAGTCCGATTTTAAAGCCGTGATTCAACTATATAAAAAACGGATTTTGGAGACCTTTTGGGAAATCTTTTGACCTACCTTTCTCTTCAACTTGGGGAGTACGGCTAGGGTTTCGGATAGGATTTCGTGGAGGTTTAGCGCGCATCATCGGCATCATCACCGACGTTCGACGGCCGCACAAGACCACGGCCACACCATATACAAGGGGGTTTACATAGTCCAAATGGCATTCGTCTATATGCAAATGTTCCGTAGGGCCAAGTGAAGGTAGTCTTCTCTTGATCTTCCAGGGCTATAGGAATCTGGAAATACCCTGACATCCCGTCTAGGAAATAGTAAAATTGATGCCCAGCCGGCCGCTTCAACATCTGATCAATAAAAGGCAATGGGAAATGGTCCTTTCGGGTCGCATCGTTCAACCTCCTGTAATCAATGCACACTTTCCAACCCGTGACTGTTCTAGTTGGAATGAGTTCATTCTTTTCATTTGTGATCACCATCATTCCTCTTTTCTTTGGGACCACTTGCGTTGGGCTCACCCACGCGCTATCAAAGATGGGATAGATAATCCCTGCATCCAACAGCTTCACCACCTCTGCCTTGACAACCTCCTTCATATTGGGGTTCAGTCTCCTTTGAGGTTGAATCACCGACTTGAAATTATCCTCCATCAATATTTTATGTGTACAAAATGAAGGATTTATTCCCTTCAAATCTGAAATTTTCCAAGCAATGGCAGATTTGTGCTTCTTCAGCAAGCTCACCAACTTCTTCTTCTGATGCAGGGAGAGATCGAAAGCTATGATAACGGGGAGTTTCATTCCTTCTGCCAGATATGCATACTCCAAATGTGTTGGCAAGGTTTTTAACTCCAAATCAGGTGGTTCTTCAATAGACGGCGCAAACGGCTTTCCTTCAATCGATCAATCTCCTCAAACTGAAATGGTTCTTGTTCCTCAACATTTTCTGCGTTGTTCTGTGAAACCTGGCTATTAAAATGATCTTGAGATTCCATTCTAACTCCAACCTCACATGCTTCCCTGGTTAAGTCTTGAGATTCCATTCAAACTGAGCTAGGGCTAACCTTTCAACTTCATCTAACACCTTATCCAATTCACAACCCATGAGCTGTTCTTCACAAGAATGATCAATATCAGTATCTTTTTTTATGGAAGGAGTGTTAACCAGTTGCCCATACTCAATGCAGTTTATAACCGACTGTACTGTGAACGAATGAAATTTCTGGTCCACTTCCTCCACTAATCCTGTAAGTGTATCGAACATCTCAGTTGTATCAAACATCTCTTCTTTTCTGAAGCTGAAATCAAAATAACGCAAACTGATAAGAACGATGATAGATAAAGAAAATATGAAATAGAATGCGAAGTGAATAGCTAAAATAATGAAAAACAAATATCTAAAATGCCTATTCCCCGGCAATGGCGCCAAAAACCTTGACACAACCCCTTGCGTGTATCCCGCAAGTGCACGGGTTGTCGATGTAATAAAAGTTACCCTGGTGAGAGGGTAGTTGAATCCACAGGGAATAGGGATTTAGAATACAAAATTTCACTAATTAAGCTATATGGTGTATGGAAAAGAAATATTTGGATCAATGAATGAATGTAGAAGTAAACAAAATAAAAGACAAGAAATTAGATAGAAAGATGGAAGATCAGAAAGTGCAAGTAAAAGAGAATAGAGAGGACTAGCAATGAATGAAATAGGGTATCCGGACAAGCTACCTCTAGGATATATGCTTCTAGTGCAGGACTATGCTATTATACTTCCCTATTGATGTTAATTGAGTCGAGGAAATCCTTAGACTCACGGTCCCAAACCTAAGGACAACCGTGACTAATCCCATCATTATGCCCCGGTATTAGGATTCACGTCACCCTTCACTCTGTCGCTCGCACGACTAAGCCCCAGGGGAGTATATCTACCTAAACATCACACTATACAGGATTGCTTTAAGCTCTAGGGATTCCTAGTGGTAAAACCTGTTCCTATGTTTAGTTGTAACCCTTTGGTCCAGGTGGAAGAACCCTAGTCTAGATTAAGCCCCAGCGCGTAGGATTCACTTCAACCCTTCACTCTGTTACTTGCGTAACTAAGCCCCAGGGGAGTTTATCTGCCTAGCATTTCACTCTATTTCAACCGCTATGAAATCATAGAAACGAAGGTAGGGAGAAACCACATCGAAGGGGAAAGAGGTACATCGCTACCTCACAACTCTCCCTCTCAACCCTCTTCAATCTTAAGTAGTCTAACCCTAAAGGAGTTGTCACACCTCCAAAGGGTAACCTAAATTATTCTCAATCCTAGTGTCACATCTAAGAGAAAACATTAGCGAGATGAAATTAAGATTGAAACTCAATTTTTATTCATCAATAATGGAAAAGCATAATAACAATATCAAAGAAACATAAAAACCCTAGACTTTACAAGTTCGAATACCGTCAAGGGGTTTAGCTCATCCGCAATGTTCCAACGGTGCATGACTGCTATTTTTTATGACCTTTTGGAAGATATAATGGAGGTTTTCATGGATGACTTTTCGGTGTTTGGCGACTCATTTGATCTGTGTTTGAAAAATTTGGAGAGAGTACTAATGAGGTGTGAAGAAACAAACCTTGTTCTTAATTGGGAGAAGTGTCATTTGATGGTGCAAGAGGGTATTGTTCTAGGGCACAAGATCTCCCGGAAAGGCATGGAGGTGGATAAAGCCAAGATTGAAGTTGTAGACAAGCTTCCTCCACCAACAAATGTAAAGGGGATTCGGAGTTTCTTGGGTCATGCGGGGTTTTATAGACGATTTATCAAAGATTTTTTGAAAATCACACAACCGTTGACCAAACTCCTTGAAAAAGATGCCCCGTTCGACTTTGGGGAAGAATGTACGGTGGCATTCAATGTGTTAAAAGAAAAACTGGTTCAAGCTCCAATTTTGATCATGCCAAACTGGAATGAGCCGTTTGAGCTCATGTGCGATGCAAGCGACTATGCTATCGGAGCGGTGTTGGGGCAAAGAACGGGTAAACAGTTTCCACCCATTTATTATGCTAGCAAGACTCTCACGGGTGCACAAGAGAATTACACCACCACAAAGAAGGAGTTATTAGCAGTTGTTTTTGCTCTAGACAAATTCAGGCCATATCTTATCTTGTCAAGAGTCACTGTTTATACAGACCATTCAGCTCTCCGTTACCTCATGAACAAAGCCGATGCAAAGCCAAGGTTGATTAGGTGGATATTGCTACTGCAAGAATTTGATATGGAGATAAAGGACAAGAAAGGGACTGAAAATGTGGTAGCAGACCATTTATCTCGGTTAGAGGGGAGTATCGGACAAGAACCATCGAGTAGGGAAATCAATGATTCTTTTCCGGAAGAACATCTATACTCGATTAAGAACTCAGACTCATCATCAGGTGATGATCCATGGTTCGCAAACTTTGCCAATTACTTATCCGGAAAGTTGCTCAAACAAGGACTTACACTCCAACAGAAGAAGAAATTCTTTAGTGACCTGAAGCATTACTTCTGGGATGATCCATTCCTTTTCCGCATTTGTGAAGACCATGTGGTTCGAAGATGTGTCTCAAGGAAGGAAGGATGGGATATTCTTGCTCATTGTCATTCCGGACCGGTTGGAGGCCATTATGCATCAAGTAGAACTGCAGAAAAGGTCTTGGCCGCAGGGTTCTATTGGCCGACTCTATTCCAAGATGCACACCAATTTGTTCTTCGATATGATATTTGCCAAAGGGCATGAAATTTGTCGCGACGAGACAAGATGCCTCAGAATCCTATGCAATTCTGCGAGGTTTTCGATGTTTGGGGCATTGATTTCATGGGGCCGTTTCTGAAGTCCAATGGGAATCAGTACATATTGGTAGCAGTCGATTATGTCTCCAAATGGGTCGAAGCTCAAGCATTACCAACAAATGATGCAAGGACGGTGGTAAAATTTTTGAAAAGGTTGTTTGCTCGGTTTGGTACTCCACAAGTTATCATTAGTGATCGAGGAACACATTTCTGCAACTTCCAACTGGAAAACGTGTTGAAAAGATACGGAGTGTACCATCACCTCGCGACCCTGTACCATCCACAAACTAGTGGACAAGTCGAGGTGACCAATAGAGAGCTCAAGAGAATTTTGACGAAATCTGTAGAGCAAGGAAAGCGGGATTGGTCTGAATGGTTGGATGATACACTTTGGGCCCATCGAACAGCATACAAGACTCCTATAGGAACTACACCGTACAATTTGGTTTATGGGAAATCATGTCACTTACCGGTGGAGCTCGAACACAAAGCGTATTGGGCAATTAAGGCGATGAACCTTGATTTGAGAATGGCCGGTGAGCAAAGATTACTCCATCTTAATGAGCTTGATGAGTGGAGATCGAAAGCGTATGAGAATGCTAGAATCTATAAGGAGAAGATCAAAAGGTGGCATGACAAACACATTAAGCCACCGAAGGAATTCAAAGTGGGTGACAAGGTGCTGTTGTTCAACTCATGGTTACGGCTCTTCCCCGGAAAACTCAAATCAAGATGGTTTGGCCCATATACAGTCATGCACGTATCCACCCATGGGGCAGTTGAGATCACTCATCCGGAGAAGGGTACATTCAAAGTGAATGGGCATCGGTTGAAGCCGTACTTTGGTGGTGAAATTTGTGGTGATAACAAGGAGGTATTCTTTCTCAAACTGCCATGAGGTAAGCCAGGTACGTCAAGCTACGTGACGTTAAACAAGCGCTTCTTGGGAGGCAACCCAAGGTTTTACAGTTTTTCTAGGACTTAGTTTAGTTTAGGTTGAATAAGAGTCTTAGTTTTGGTGTCCTGAAGTTTTAATGAATGCGCTGCGATTTTTATTATCGATTGTTGACGTTTTCGGGTGCCTAGATGATTATTGACGAAGTTTGAGTTGGTTGAGCATATTTTCCATGGTATCTGGTCCTGTTTTGATGGTTTTCACAGGCTCCAAACATCGTATTTGTGTTTTTGAATTTTTGTGAGAGTCTGTATATTTTTAATAAGTAAACCAGAGAAAACACACACCCGTGTGGAAATTCCACAAGGGCGTGTGACACCACTTAGGGCTCAGCCAGAGAGGGAACAGGGGCGTGTCCATACCCCTGTGAACAATCTCAGAAGGGGCACACGGCCGTGTGGAAATTCCACACGGCCGTGTGAGATCTCGCAGAACTCAAACTCTTTTCCAGAGAGTCCACAGGGGCGTCTGGGTGCCCCTGTGAGTGCCATTGTGCTAAGGCACACGGCCGTGTGAAAATTCCACACGGCCGTGTGAAACTCTGCAGAAACAACCCTTCTTCCCGAGAATACACAGGGGCGTGTGTGCGCTCCTATGGGAGAGCTTGTGAAAGGCACACGGTCGTGTGGATTATTCACACACTGTGTGAAATACTTAGGGTTTCTCGGGCATGTCAAAGAGACCACAGGGGCGTGTGGGAGCCTCTGTGGCCGGCCTTGTGTTCTTGGCCAGGTTGGGCACACGGCCGTGTGGAATTTCCACACGGCCGTGTGAAATTTTTCAGAGACCATCTATGTTTTCCCGAGAATTCACAGGGGCGTGTACCAGCCCCTGTAGATCCCCCTGTGAAGGCACACGGCCGTGTGGGGTAGTTCAGAGAGTGGACTCAGAGAGTGACCAGAGTCCACACAGGGGCGTGTGCTGGCCCCTGTGAACCCTAATTTTAGAGGCAGACGGCCGTGTGGCATTTCCACACGGCCGTGTGAATTACCAGAACTTCAAAAGCCGCGCGTTTTCATTTGGATTTCACTTGTGGCTCTTGATTCTTCCACTCTAAACTCCTCTCTTACCCTCCCTACTACTTTCCCGATCGTCTCAAAGGATTTTTGAGGTTTTATTGGAGTTTTTCAGGCCGATTCTAAGTATTCCTTCATCCACTCCATCGGTAAGGACTTCAAAGCCTTCTTCTTCGTCAATTCTTAATTTAATTCGTTCTGTTGGATGATTTCTCTTGTGTTAAATGCTTATTATGTATGCGAACATGTTTAGAGATGAATGTAGAACGAATTTAGCTGTAAATGGATTTTAAGACCCACGGCCGTGAAGCTCTGTCCGCGAGAAACTCCACACGGGCGTGTGGAATTTCCACACAGCCGTGTGGATTTCTGCAGACTGTGTTATTGAACTGTTTTTAACTGTTTTCTTTTACAACTTTGCAGAGATGTCTTCCAGGACAAAGAAGCAAGCAGGGAAGCGGCCCCGTGAGCCTACCCCACCACCTGAGGAGATGGAGTTTGATATACCAGAGCACAGGGAACGGTTCAAGAAACTCTCAGCACTTCATTTTGGACAGTCACGCTACCCTGACATGAGCACATTGAGAGAGATACAGGGGGGCGACGCGATAGCTACTGAGGTTGAGGAGCTATTAGCAGTTGGTAGTTGGGGCCATCTACTATCTATCAGAGACCCAGCGATTCAAGCACTCACACTCGAGGTCTTATCGACCTTTGAGTTCGACCGAGGATACGATAGCTTCACACATGGGGAGATGATCCAGTTTCGTGCCCTTGGTCGACACTTTAGCATGAGTATCACCCAGTTCTCGATTGTGATGGGCCTCTACGATCAGGCATTTACCGAGACAGAGGAGTACGTGCTGCTTCCCACTGATTACCCAGGGACCCTGACACCTCAGGGGATTTACAGGATATTGTGCGGGGATGGGCAGTACGAGCCGGGGGTTTCGAAGGCGACATTCCTTTCCCGGCTAGTGTACATGTACATTCATGCCATACTGAGCAGGCCAGTGAGCGGCAGAGAGGATAGTACAGGGGTACTGAGCAGACAGGAGCTGCTATACTTATACTCCATGGTGCAGAGCGAGCCACTCCACTTGGGGCACATTCTAGCTGACTACATGCGCCACCAGGGCCAGTACCCCAGGGTTGGAGTCATCTTTGCAAGTCCCTACGTCACACGCCTCATCATAGGCTTGGGACTCAGAGATGGGGTGCGCGGGGCTGAGAAGATTGCTACACCAGCTCCACTCAGCAGAGATACATTGAGACTGATGGGTATGGTCCGCAGATCAGGGCCAGGGGTCTATACTATGATCATACACCAGTCAGAGCAGGCCGAGGGGTCCCAGGCAGCTTTGGAGCCACCCCAGCAGAGACAGAGCCACAGGCACCACCCGCCGCGCCGGAGCCACCTCCGGTACGCATGTTCTCACCTTCTCGAGGCCAGGATCGACTGGAGCACCTTGAGAGCGCAGTGGGGGTACTACAGACAGAGGTGGCTGAGGTCAGGGCCGCACAGATAGCACAACACACTGATGTCATGGCTCGATTGGACCTTATACAGCAGTTACTCGAGCGAGCCGTGATTTCACCTTTCGTGGTCCGACCCCGAGCTTCTACCCCTCCACCACCATCTCCTCCAGCAGCAGCAGATCCACTTGCACCTTCAGAGCCTTCAGCAGCACCATAGGCCACTATTTAAGACGCCGACACGGAGCCGTCGTAGTTTTCATTTTGATTTTCTTTTGCACTTTTATTTTCTATTTCTGTTGGACTTGTAGTACCCAGAAAGGACTCTCCTTCTAGGTTTGCTTTTATTTTCGGTCTATTTTTATTTTGTCTCGAGTTGTATTTCATTTTCATATATTTATATATACTCGAGTTTCGTTTTGGTTTTTCTTGAGCTATACTGAACCCTTGTATATGTGTGTGCAGATGGTCTCGGATGTAAGGATTTTGAGGAACAGTCATTGGCACGGTCATTGGACCATGTGTGCTGCACAAACCATTGAGACTTAACTCTCAATGACCTAGCTCCATTAAACGCAACACTTGGAGTTCAGTGGAGTAATGTTTCAATTGCCCACTTCCACACTAATTGTTTTTATTTGTTACATATTATTGTGCTTGCATGTGTACATTGGGGACAATGTACATCTTAAGTGTGGGGGGGAGTTCACATTGCACACACCTTTACTTGTGCGTTCAATTGCTCATGCTCATGTAGCCTATGGCGGTTCACCTTAGTTGCAACAGTTGTATTCTTAGAGTTTAGGAGAATTTTTAACATTGTATCCTATCATGCTCTAGTTTCTACTTGAATGTTTAGGGAATTTTTGCTCGATTATCTTATATTGCACAACTTACTCTTGGAATCTTTTGGAAACTCAATCTTGAAGTTTTTAAGGACAAGTTTATCATCGTTCTTAGTTTTACTTTGGAAAATGCATATAAAAAAAAAGAGAATATATATATATATATATATATATATATATATATATATATATATGAGCTTGTGAACAATTGCTTTGTTTTATGTATGCATTTGGGGTGGAAAGAGCTACCACCTATGAAGTATGTAGCTACTCTCATAAGTCGGATACAAGTTATGCCCTAATGAGAGAAAGAGCTATCTCATGGGATGCGTGAAAGCTACTACCCCGGTAGAAAGAGCTACCTCCTCAAAAGTGTGAAAGCCACCTTTGGCGGCCGCCTAGGAAAGGGCTACCTTCAAGGATGTGTGAAGCTACTACTTCCTTTTCTGTTTAGTTTTGTTTTTGTATATAAATAAGTCCTTTCTAACAAAAGTTAGAGGAGTACTCGTTGGTTCCTGACACGACCCTTGCGTGTATCCCGCAAGTGCACGGGTTTGTCGAAATAATAAAAGTTACCCAGGTGAGAGGGTAGTCTAATCCACAGGGAATAGGGAGTTAGAATACAAGATTTCACTATTAAAACTATGTGAAGTACGGAAAAGTGATTAATTGATTCGATGAGTGAATTATGGAAACAATTATGCTAGAAAATGAGAAATTAAATAGAAAGATGGAAGATAAGAGAGTGCAAGTAAAAGAGAATAGAGAGGACTAGTAATGAATGAAATAGGGCATCCGGACAAGCTACCTCTAGGGTCTTGATGAGTGCTATCCCGCAAGTGCACGGGTCGTCAAGTAATACCCTGTGCGTGACACAGGGGTCGTATTCCTTGGGGCCCGAGAAGCTATCCTTACTTCCTTTTTACAATATTGTTTGACCAATACAACTCAAGATTGCGAATATAATGTAAAGAAGCTAGATAAGTAAATAACCAAAACTAACATACGGGGGCAAGATACGGAGTAAAATAGGGCTAGGAGTGGTCATGGATGAGGATTCCCTTAGGGGCTACTAAAGTGAGTAGGCAACTGGAACTAACATGCAAGTGGCTAATTGGACCGAAAAACTCTAGACTAGGCCAACCCGATGGTCACGGAAGTCGACCCCTAATCCGGTACGGGTATTGGATACGATACGTATACCACCCAAGATTACCCCTACGATTGCAAAGGGTGAAGTGGTTTTCTCAACTAGGGTTACAATACAAAAGAGTACTCAACCCTAGGAGTGGAGGGGTACAAATACACGATGGTCACGGCGTATTTATACGTATTTTCCTTCCAAGTTTGGTGAGTCTAACACTAGGGCAATGGTCATGCAACCTAGCATTTCCTAAGTCTTTTGATACATAGAGTTCTCATACATACCAAGCATGTAAAAACACCAAACAATGGATCACAAACAAGCCACAAACATCAATTAGAACAAGATCATCCAAAACATCACAAGTCTTCAACTTCCAAATGTGAGCCCTAGGATGAAGAATCTTCCCAAAACCTTGCTTTCCTTGCCAAATCCTTGCCTAGATAGCCCTCCAAGAGCTTCTTCTTCCTCAATTCGAAGGTGGTGGTGAGAGGCCCTAAGAAGAGAACTCAAGATTGCCCTAGAAAACCCAAGTAAAAGCTCTTTAAAGGATGGGTTCGGGCAAGCTCACGGGTGGCTTCACGGTCCATATACGGCCCTTGAGGGAGCCTGTATTACGGGCAACAAGAAACCGCAAAGTTGTGATTTTGCACAGTAACTGCTACAGTACTGCTCACGGATGAGCCTGCCCATGAGGGTTTCCAGACTTCATTCTTCTTCTCACTCTTCGCGCTTCGGGCTGCTACAGTACTCAGGACCCTAAAACGACAGTTTCGGTGCAAAATTCCTTTCAAAATGTGTCGTTAGGGTCACCAAAGCACATAATGTACCTGAAACACGAAATAGAACAATTTAGACCATAAAAGGGCATCGAATCATCAACAAAATATGAAAAGCATGCGCAAGTATACGTATAAAATACGTACGTTTAGACATTTATCAGGTCTATGCTTCTAGTGCAGGACTATGCTATTATACTTTCCTATTGATGTTTAATCAAGTCGAGGATATCCTAAGACTTACGGTCCCAAACCTAAGGACAACCGTGACTAACCCCAACACTATGCCCCGGTATTAGGATTCACGTCACCCTTCACTCTATCACTCGCACGACTAAGCCCCAGGGGAGTATATCTACCTAAACCTCAAACTACGTGGGATTGCTTTAAGCTCTAGGGATTCCTAATGGTGAAACCTGTTCCTATGTGTAGTTCTAACCCTTTGGTCCAGGTGGAAAAACCCTAGTCTAGATTAAGCCCCAATGCATAGGATTCACTTCAACCCTTCACTCTGTTACTTGCGTAACTAAGCCCCAGGGGAGTTTATCTGCCTAGCACTTCACTCTATTTTGACCGCTATGAAATCAAGGAAACGGAGGTAGGGAGAAACCATGTCGGAGGGGAAAGGGCTACCTCACAACTCTCCCTCTCAACCCTCTTCAATCTTAAGTAGTCTAACCCTAAGGAGTTGTCACACCTCCAAAAGGCAACCTAAATTGTTCTCAATCCTAGTGTCACATCTAAGAGAAAACATTAACAAGATGAAATTAAGATTGAAACTCAATTTTATTCATTAATAATGGAAAAGCATAATAACAATGTCAAAGAAACATAAGAGCCCTAGAGTTCACAAGTCCGAATACCCTTAAGGGGTTTAGCTCCTCATGGAGCTATAAATGTTTATCAATGTATGAAAGAAAGCACAAAATAAGGACATCAATGAAAACCCCCTTGCGTATGGTGTGGCCGTGGTCTTGTGCGGGCGGCGAACGTCGGTGACGATGCCGATGACACGCGCTAAACCTCCACGAAATCCTCTCCGAAACCCTAGCCACACTCCCCAAGTTGAAGAAAAAGATAGGTCAAAAGATATCCCAAAAGGTCTCCAAAATCGCCTTTTATAATGTTGAATCGCGGCTTTAAAATTTGACTTATCGTGGGCTTCACACGGCCGTGTGGAATTAACACACGGGCGTGTGAAGTTTCTGTCTGCTGAAAAATTAATTCACACGGCCGTGTGTTAATTCCACACGCCCATGTGAATTCTCTAGAATTCTGAATTTCGGCCGAAAGTGAACAGTAGCTTGTTACAGTGTTTGCTACAGTAACAAACTACAATGCTGCTACAGTACTCACCCCGAAACGCTCCCGAATCCGTCGTTCTTCATCGAGGCCATTGAATTGGGCACACAATCAATGGTAGATTGTGCTGATTGTTTCAAGTCTCCTTCTTGGTGAAGTTCTCCTAAGCCACATGAGTTAGACTTGTTGTGAATGTGACTGCTTTTGTGCCCCTCCAAAGGAGGTTGGCACACACTCACAAGTCCAAGCTCGTGCCTTGTTCCGTGCTTGGTCCGAAAACTTCCCAACATCGGCGAACACGACCTAATTTCGTTCTTTGGTAGGCGTTTGAATCACTCACCCGCAAGTGCACGGGGTCGCCAAGTAATACCCCTCGTGCGAACACGAGGGGGTCGTATTCCCAAGGTCCCGAGAATCTATTCTTACTTCCTTATCACAATGTTGTTTAACCTAAACAATCACTTGGAAGAAGACCTAAAAATAACCTAATAAAGCAAAGAACATGCAAATGGCAAGTATAAATACGGAGGAAAGTATCAAGGTAAGGAAGTGGTCACGGATGAGGATTCCCTCGGGGGTTACTAAAGTGACAAGGATTCCCTAACTAGCATGCACGTGGGTGGTTTGGACCGGGAAACCCTAAATTAGACCAACCCGATGGTCACGGTGTTGGTCCCTAATCTGTTACAAGTATTGGAATACAGAATTGCTTCCGCCCAAATCCTTGTACGATTGCAATGGGTTTAGTGGATTTCCCCAAGCTAGGGTTGAAACACAATCAAGGACAACCCTAACAATTGGAGGGGTACAAATACCCGATGGTCACGGTGTATTCGTACATGTATTCCCTTCCAAGCTTGGTGAGCCTAATACTAGGGCAATGGTCATGCAACCTAGCATTGTCTAGGAATTGATATATAGAGTTCTCATACATATCAAGGCAATCAAGAACCACCAAATAAGGATCACAAACCAAGTCAAATGCATAAAACTAGAAAAAGCATCCAAAATACACAAGTTCACCCCCAAGGTTCACCTACATCCGGTGAACTTGGGGTTTAGTTATTCATGGTCACAAAACAAGTAAGAAAATACATGAAAACAACCAAAAGCATAACAAGAACACTCCCTCAAAAGATCAAGGCCGAATGACGCTTCCAAGGACGCCACCCAAAGAATGGCTTCCTTTGTCAATCTTCCTCTCAAATATGAATCGAAGGTGTGGACTCGTCGTGTCGTGCTCTCCCCGTCGTCCTCTCCTCAAGAATCGCCTCCAAAACCCGGCCTCAAGCTCCCAAAGAAGATGGTGAAGTCAAGCTCTCCCCAAGACCTAGGTATCCCTCTCAAAATGCTCCCCAAAGCCCTTAAAAACGGATTCCAGTGAGTTACGCGGCCTCCCATGCGGCCCCACATGCGGGGAGAGAAAGTCTCCGAAAAATCCCGAAAGCCGCGTAAATGCTACAGTACAACTGCTACAGTACCGTATGCAGCCTCAACAGTGCCCGCATGGCAACCCACATGGATCTCCTGACCAAGTTCTCCAAGTTTTTGTGCTACAGTGATCGCTACAGTGCCCCCGGGCTCATCAACAGTTTTTTTATGCCGATTTCTTCTAAAATTCTGTTAACGAGCTCGAAGGGGTCTCATTGGTACCTGTAACACGAAAGAAACCAATTCAGACCAAAAACGGGCGTCAACTCATATAAAAATATGCAATACATACGCCCAAATACATAGGAAATACGTATGTTTAGGCGTTTATCAAACATCCTCACACCTAAGCATTTGCTTGTCCCCAAGCAAACACACATGAAGAACAAGGGCACAATGATAAACGACTAAACATACGACCTCAAGCTCAACTGTAAAGTACCCCACTAGCACAGGTGGAAAGAAATCTAGAAAGTGAGCTGTACAGTGAGTGATCGAGTAATGGTAGCCCTGTTTTATCCAAAGTGCTTCCGTGAGTGTGTGCTGGCTCCCAACCTTAACCTCCACACCCTGGATTACCCCAGGGGCCCATTCACCCCACATATGGTGAGAGTGGCATGAGACAGTTAAATACATCTTCAATACTCAGTTAACAGTCTTTTGGGTTCCTAAATAAAACTCTAGCACTTAAGTGACTGTGCAACAAGTCCCAGGGGACGAAGTAGAGATACCAAATTTTTTTTTTTCTGAGTCTGACTAACATAGACTGCACAACAAATCTTTCAGAAGGATGCACATACTGATTAGGCACAAGAGCCACCCAACCTACTCAATTACAGTCTACATAGACGCATTCATGCTGTATTAGCAGAGGAATACTGTCATAGACTCCACATTTTTTTTTGCACTGCACCCACTGTATCTCATGTCCCTTGGTAACATGTCATAATAGTTCACTTAAGGCTACAGAAAACAACGAACGAACTCAAAAGCTCTTAACAGACTATTGAAGAAAGAATTTAACAGTCTAATGCCAAAATCATCATAATGGGTTGGTTAGAGTATACAAGGTGGGAGCAATCATGATAGAGCATGAAAAAGCACTAAAAATAAAATAGGGCATCATTCAAGCACAGTATAAGAATACAACTCACTTCTATCATTCTTTCAAGCTAGGAAGTGCTAAACACTAAAATCATAGCTATCATCGGTATTCATGTATGCAAAACAAGTAAAGTACCCCATGCCCACACCTAAAGTTGTACATTGCCCTCAATGTACATAGATCAGCAGAGTAAGGTGCGAGACATGCCAGAAAAATAAAGGAATGAGGTAAAGGAACTTCCCCAAGTGGTCGATGAGATGAACTCCAAATAAGCATGAACCGGGGGAAAGTTGAGGGGCGCAAGGGGCATGGAGCTTCTACAGTGATCAGTCCTGAAAATAGAAAGAAAGCAAATCATGCCTCAAGGAATAAATAGAGAGCGGGACAAGTAAGCACGAATCAAAAACGGTGAAGTATAGTTTAGGAGGGTCAGGACCCTTGCTAACTGAAAAGTACAACAATACAAACAAACAAGTCTAAAAATAAAAACCAGTACAAACAACAAAAAACTAAAAGTGGTGCTATGAGTCTAGAGATCTGGAGGGAGTGATGGTGCAAAGCACGTGGTAGCTGTGGAGGAGGTGCTGACAGATGATGAAGTGCCGCGCATGTATGATAAGATCTCGGCCATGCTGCTCTCGATGCGGCCCTGTGATGTGGCTAAATCTCTCTCCTATCTCGTTTGGTGGCCACGTGTTTGATCGGCATCCCTACAAGACAAGAGAAACATCATCAAGCCAAAAAAATATGAGAAAATTGCTTAATGAAGAACAAAGGCTGATTTTTGGCTTGTGCTACAGTAATTTCGGGGAAATTTTGGTGGAGTTTCTTCTTGTAAAAGTGATAATCTAAATGTACAAATCTTGGAATTCAAGAGAAACGATTACAAGAAGCATTCACCATGAAAACCACCATGTTTTCCCATCATTTCAACCAACAAAAACGCTAGAATGAGTGAAAAGAAAGCATACCTTGAACTAGGGCACCAATGAGAAGATGAAGTCAAAATCGGCTTAAAGCTTGATAAAACCTTGAAAATCTTGCAAAAAATCGTTAGCTAGGATGAGGAGAGTGTTTGGATGCAAGAAGAATGAAGGAAAATGGTGGAGAGATGAAGGAGAAAAGAGAAGAAGAAGTGATGAAAATTGAGTGAATAGTGAGGAAGTGGGGTGAAGAAAGGGGAAAAGAGGGGTCGGGTGCCCATGCGGCCCCTTGTGCGGCCGCATGGAACCCCGCATAGGGCTCGGTTTGGCCATGCGGCCTGCTATGCGGCCGCATAGCAGGCCGCATTGCTCTCGGGTTTGTGCATGCGGCCCCTTGTGCGGCCGCATTGTAGGCCGCACAAGGCTCTCGATGGCCATGCGGCCTGCTATGCGGGCGCATAGCAGGCCGCAAGGATGCCTGGAAATTTCCCAGATCAAAATTGGCTCAAAAAACTATCAACTTGAACATTGAGCTCAACCTAGCACTCAAAAAATTTCATGAAAACAAAGCCGATAACACTCAAAATCATTGAAAACATGGAAATTGAAGCACTAACACTCAAGGAAAAATACAAAGATCATGAAACCAAGGGTGCAACATGATAAAATAAATTAAGGAAAACGACTAAACAACCACCACAATGAAAGAAATCAACAACACTCAAACTCAAAAGCACCACAAAAAAAAAATACGAATAACACCCAAGCACAACAACAACAACTAAGAAGAAAAAAATAGATGCAATGAATTTAAAGACTTGGGTTGCCTCCCAAAAAGCGCTTTTTTAATGTCTTTAGCTCGACATGGCTTACCTCAATTCATGGTGGGACAAAGGGGTGAGAGATACCTCTAATTTTTGACGACGTAATGTTACCCGAAAAATAATGTTTCAACCGGTGACCATTGACCTTGAACGTCCCATGTTGTGGATGAGAAATCTCAACGGCGCCATGAGGGAACACTTGAGTGACCGTATATGGTCCATGCCATCGTGACTTTAGTTTTCCCGGGAAAAGCTTCAACCGTGCATTGAAAAGAAGTACATGATCCCCACTTTGGAAGCACTTGGGTTGCTTAATATGTCTGTCGTGGTACTCCTTCATTTTCTCTTTATACCGGACAGAAGTTTCGTACGCCAAAGCTCGCCATTCCTCTAGCTCATTCAGTTGGAATTTTCTTTTGTGACCACAAAGATGAGGGTCAAAATTGAGTTGCTTTATCGCCCAATATGCTCTGTGTTCTAATTCCACCGGCAAATGGCATGCCTTTCCATAAGCTAGTCGGTAGGGCGTCGATCTAGTGGGAGTCTTGAATACAGTTCTGTATGCCCAAACTCCATCCTCAAGTTGGTCTGCCCAATCTTTTCGGTGGTGGTTAACAGTCTTTTCCAAGATCCGCTTAAACTCTCTGTTCGACACTTCAACTTGTCCACTTGTTTGAGGATGGTAAGCTGTCGATATTCTGTGAGATACCCCGTATCTCGAAAGAGCTTTTTCGAACAGGGAGTTGCAGAAATGAGTCCCCGGGTCACTAATGATCGCCCTGGGAGTTCCAAACCGAGAAAACAATCTTTTTAGAAATTTCACAACTACCCTTGCATCACAAGACGAGCAAGCCTGAGCCTCCACCCACTTGGAAACATAGTCCACAGCAACCAGAATATATTTGTTACCTTGGGAACTAGGAAATGGACCCATGAAATCGATTCCCCACACCTCAAACACTTCGCAAGCTTGGTTCCAGGTTTGAGGCATTTCATCCCTTTTTGATAAGTTGCCCACTTTCTGGCACCTATCACAATGCTGTACCAATGACTGCGCATCCTGGAACATGGTGGGCCAGTAGAACCCAGCATCAAGTGCCTTCTTAGCTGTCCTGGTCCCGCCGTAGTGGCCTCTAGTAGGTCCTGAATGACAGTGCAGTAAGATGTCATTACCCTCGTCCCTTGAGATGCACCTTCTCACAATCTGATCGAAGCACGTCCTGAATAGGTATGGATCCTCCCATGTGTAGTGTTTCAGGTCAGCGAAAATTTTTTTTCTTTGTTGAGATGAGAGCCACTTCGGGAAGGTTTTTGCTGCCAAATAGTTCGCAAAGTCAGCGAACCACGGAGCCTCATCACTCTCAATCACTCGTATGCTACAAAGTTGCTCTCCAGGGAAGGTGTCATTTATTTCTCCTTTTTGCAAGATTCCCTCATATGGATTCTCAAGGCGCGAAAGATGGTCGGCTGCTAAATTTTCTGCCCCCTTTTTTATCTCTTATTTCTAAATCAAATTCTTGTAAGAGCAGGACCCATCGGATTAGACAAGGCTTGGCGTCAGGCTTATTCAACAGGTACTTCAATGCCAAATGATCAGTGTATACAACCACCTTGGATAGCACCAAATATGACCGGAATTTATCAAATGCAAAAACGACTACAAGCATCTCTTTTTCAGTGGTGGTGTAATTTTCCTGGGCATCATTCAAAGTTTTGCTTGCATAATAGATCGGATGGAAATGGTTGTCTCGTCGTTGCCCCAGTACGGCCCCTACTGCAAAGTCACTTGCATCACACATTAGCTCAAACGGCAGGCTCCAGTCTGGTGAGATCATAATTGGTGCTTCCACAAGCTTCTTTTTCAAGGTGAGGAAAGCATTCATGCAATCATCATTGAATTCAAAAGGGGCATCCTTCTCGAGCAGTTTTGTAAGCGGTCGAGCAATTGATGAAAAATCCTTCACGAACCTTCGATAAAACCCCGCGTGCCCCAAAAAACTTCTGATTGCTTTAACTGAAGAGGGAGGAGGGAGTTTTTCAATGGTTGCGACTTTTGCCCTGTCCACCTAGATCCCCTTATTTGAGATTTTATGCCCAAGCACTATGCCTTCCTTGACCATAAAATGACATTTCTCCCAACTAAGCACCAAATTAGTTTCCTTTCATCTGTCCAAAACTCGTTCCAAATTCTTAAGGCACAGCTCAAATGAATCACCGAAAACGCAGAAATCATCCATAAATACTTCCATGATATCTTCCACCATATCTTCAAAAATTGCCATCATACATCTCTGAAATGTCATCGGTGCATTGCATAACCCGAAGGGCATACGACGGTATGCGAATGTGCCATAAGGACAGGTGAAAGTTGTCTTCTCCTAATCTTTTGGGGCAATGGGGATTTGAAAATAACCGGAAAGCCCGTCCAAGAAACAGTAGTAAGAATGTCCAGCTAGTCGCTCAAGCATCTGATCAATGAAGGGTAATAGAAAGTGATCTTTCCTTGTGGCATCATTAAGTTTCCTGTAGTCAATGCATACCCTCCATCCTGTGACTGTCCTGGTAGGAACAAGTTCATTCTTCTCATTAGCAATAACTGTCATCCCCCCTTTCTTTGGTACCACTTGCACCGGGCTCACCCATGCACTGTCGGAAATGGGATAAATAATACCTGCATCCAAAAGTTTAATGACTTCATTCCTCACGACCTCTTTCATATTAGGGTTAAGCCTTCGTTGGGGAATTGCCCGGGGTCGATGATCGTCCTCCATGAGAATCTTATGAGTGCAGAAAGATGGACTGATCCCCTTAGTATCTGAGATTTTCCACGCGATCGCTTTTTTATGTCTTCAAAGCACATCAAGAAGCTGCTCCTTCTGTCTAACAGTAAGATCTGAAGCAATGATGACTGGGAGTTTGGACCCCTTTTCCAAGAAAGCATATTCCAAGTGCTCGGGGAGGGCCTTCAACTCTAATTCTGGGGGTTCCTCAATTGATGACTTCTGTCTCCCATAATTCACCAGGCTAGACTGTTCAGTGTCACCAACGTCCCCCACTGCTGGGCCATCAATGTCCACTACGTTGTCCACACACTGAAGCACACTTCCAATCGCACTAGCATTACTCGTAGGTATATGGGCGATTGCCTCAGAATTGCCAGCCCAAGCTTGATCTACCTCACACCCCGTAGGCACCAAAGAATCGGCCAGAGAAGCAACGTCGTCTCTTGGCTCACAAGTGAGTGTAGCAGGTTGGTGATTTGGTGGGAACGCCTCTGTCACTGTTTGTTCCTCAATAGATTCCATAAATCAGTCAAAAATGGCTTGAGTACCCAGTTCTTCATGAATTGCAACGGGTGTGGCATCTACTGGCAGTCCTATCCACTGATCATTGTTAGGGTGCATCACGTCCGACCTGAATGGTGCGCAAGAAGGTGAGAAATATGGTTCCTGCGGAAAACAATTGTAGCCCAAAATGTTAGTCAAAGCCATAACCTAAAGAGAAGAAAACAAATAAGAAAATACAATACAAACAAAGTACTGACGGAAAAGAAACAAGAATGGTAAAAGAGAATAAAATAAAAATGGTCAAATCAACACGCTTTATGTTTTCAGAATATTCCTCGTGGGTTCCCAGCAACGGCGCTAAAAACTTGGTACGCGTTTGAATCACTCACCCGTAAGTGCACGGGGTCGCCAAGTAATACCCCTCGCGCGAACACGAGGGGGTCGTATTCCCAACGGCCCGAAAATCTATTCTTACTTCCTTATCACAATGTTGTTTAACCTAAACAATCACTTGGAAGAAGACCTAAAAATAACCTACTAAAGCAAAGAACATGCAAATGGCAAGTATAAATACGGAGGAAAGTATCAAGGTAAGAAAGTGGTCACGGATGAGGATTCCCTCGGGGGTTACTAAAGTGACAAGGATGCCCTAACTAGCATGCACGTGGGTGGTTTGGACCGGGAAACCCTAAATTAGACCAACCCGATGGTCACGGTGTTGGTCCCTAATCCGGTACAAGTATTGGAATACGGAATTGCTTCCGCCCAAATCCTTGTACAATTGCAATGGGTTTAGTGGATTTCCCCAAGCTAGGGTTGAAACACAATCAAGGACAACCCTAACAATTGGAGGGGTACAAATACCCGATGGTCACGGTATATTTGTACATGTATTCCCTTCCAAGCTTGGTGAGCCTAATACTAGGGCAATGGTCACGCAACCTAGCATTGTCTAGGAATTGATATATAGAGTTCTCATACATATCAAGGCAATCAAGAACCACCAAACAAGGATCACAAACCAAGTCAAATGCATAAAACTAGAAAAAGCATACAAAATACACAATTTCACCGCCAAGGTTCACCTACATCCGGTGACCTTGGGGTTTAGTTATTCATGGTCACAAAACAAGTAAGAAAATACATGAAAATAACCAAAAGCATAACAAGAACACTCCCTCAAAAGATCAAGGCCGAATGACGCTTCCAAGGATGCCACCCAAGGAGTGGCTTCCTTTGTCAATCTTCCTCACAAATGTGAATCGAAGGTGTGGACTCGTCGTGTCGTGCGCTCCCCGTCGTCCTCTCCTCAAGAATCACCTCCAAAACCCAGCCTCAAGCTCCCAAAGAAGATGGTGAAGTCAAGCTCTCCCCAAGACCTAGGTATCCCTCTCAAAATGCTCTCCAAAGCCCTTAAAAACGGATTCCAGTGAGTTATGCGGCCTCCTATGCGGGGAGAGAAAGTCTCCGAAAAATCCCGAAAGCCGCGTAAATGCTACAGTACAACTGCTACAGTACCATATGCGGCCTCAACAGTGCCCGCACGGCAACCCGCATGGATCCCCTGACCAAGTTCTCCAAGTTTTCGTGCTACAGCGATTGCTACAGTAATCGCTACAATGATCGCTACAGTGCCCCCCCAGGCTCAGCAACAGTGTTTTCGATGCCGATTTCTTCTAAAATTCTGTTAACGAGCTTGAATGGGTCTTATTGGTACCTGTAACACGAAAGAAACCAATTCAGACCAAAAACGGGAGTCAACTCATATAAAAATATGTAATACATACGCCCAAATACATAGGAAATACGTATGTTAAGGCATTTATCATTCTTCTTCTCCAATTTAGCTCCACAAACCTTCAATGCACAAGAATACACAAATGCACGCCATTTAGTGATAAAAACTGATAAAAGATATGCTCAATGTAAGATAATAATGCTTTGCAGTACTATAACACAAGCACTTATTAGTTCCCTTGAGTGAAATCGCACACACTAACACATTTTCGAGTTTTTAGCTAGAGCATTGGTAACCTTATGCAATGTTTTGATTTCCCATTATTTATAGAATGCCTCTTTCGCATACTTTGGGTGAACCTATGGCCGAGCACTTTCAATTGTTCTTCCTAAGAACTTTCACGTTCTATTTTTGCTTGAGGACAAGCAAAAGCTTAAGTGTGGGGGGATTTGATAAGTGCTTGTGTTATAGTATCGTGAAGCGTTATTATCTTACATTGAGCATATCTTTTATCAGGTTTTATCACTAAATAGCGTGCATTTGTGTATTCTTGTGCATTGAAGGTTTGTGGAGCTAAATTGGAGAAGAAGAACGAAATTAGGTCGTGTTCGCCGATGTTGGGAAGTTTTCGGACCAAGTACGGAACAAGGCAGAAGCTTGGACTTGTGAGTGTGTGCCAACCTCCTTTGGAGGGGCACAAAGGCAGTCACATTCACAACAAGTCTAACTCGTGTAGCTTAGAAGAACTTCACCAAGAAGAAGACATGAAGCAATCGGCATGACTTACCATTGTTTGTGTGTCCAATCAATGGCCTCGATAAAGAACAACGAATTCGGGGTTTCAGAGAATTCACACGTGCGTGTGGAAATTCCACACGGCCGTGTGAATCAATTTTTCAGCCAGATAGAAACTTCACAAGGGCGTGTGGAAATTTCACACGGCCGTGTGAAGCCCCCAATAAGTCCGATTTTAAAGCCGCGATTCAACTATATAAAAAGGGATTTTGGAGACCATTTGGGATATCTTTTGACCTACCTTTCTGTTCAGCTTGGAGAGTGCGGCTAGGGTTTCGGCGAGGATTTCGTGGAGGTTTAGCGTGCGTCATCGGCATCGTCACCAACGTTCGACGGCCGCACAAGACCATGGCCACACCATATACAAGGGGGTTTTCATCAATGTCTTTGATTTGTATTTTCTTTTATAATTTGATGAACATGTATAGCTCTATGATGAGCTAAACCCCTTGAGGCTATTCGGACTTGTATACTCTAGGGCTTTTATGTTTCTTTGACATTGTTATTATGCTTTTCCATTATTGATGAATAAAAATTGAGTTTCAATCTTAATTTCATCTTGCTAATGATTTCTCTTAGATGTGACACTAGGATTGAGAATAATTTAGGTTACCCTTTAGAGGTGTGACAACTCCTTTAGGGTTAGACTACTTAAGATTGAAGAGGGTTGAGAGGGAGAGTTGTGAGGTAGCGATGTACCCCTTTCCCCTTCGATGTGGTTTCTCCCTACCTCCGTTTCCATGATTTTATAGCCGTCGAAATAGAGTGAAGTGCTAGGCAGATAAACTCCCCTAGGCTTAGTTACGCAAGTAACAGAGTGAAGGGTTGAAGTGAATCCTACGCGCTGGGCCTTAATCTAGACTAGGGTTCTTCCACTTGGACCAAAGGGTTAGAACTACATTTAGGAACAGGTTTTACCACTAGGAATCCCTAGAGCTTAAAGCAATCCCACGTAGTGTGAGGTTTAGGTAGATATACTCCCCTGGGCTTAGTCGTGCGAGCGACAGAGTGAAGTGTGACGTGAATCCTAATACCGGGGCATAATGATAGTATTAGGCTTAGGTAGAAATACTCCCCTGGGGCTTAGTTGCGTGAGCGACAGAGTAAAGGGTTGACGTGAATCCTAATGCCGGGGCATAGTGTTGGGGTTAGTCACGGTTGATGATAAACGCCTAAACATACGTATTTTTCATGTATTCTGGTGTATGTATTACGTATTTTTCTATGAGTTGACGCCCGTTTTTGGTCTGAATTGGTTTCTTTCGTGTTACAGGTACTGATGTGACCCCTTCGAGCTCATTGATAGAATTTGAGAAGAAATCGGCAACGAAAACACTATTTCATAGGGGTACTGTAGCGGCTACTGTAGCAGATCCTGTAGCACGAACACTTTGGCGAAATGGCTAAGTCTCGAGCTTCATGTGGGAACTGCAGAGGCCGCATACGGTACTGTAGCAGTCCTACTGTAGCAGTTCACTGTAGCGACACTATAGCAACTTACGCGATTTCGGGATTTTCTCGGAAATTTTCTCTCCCCGCATGCGGGACCGCATCGGGGGCTGCATAACTCACTAGAAAAGGTTTTTAATTGTTTTGGAGTCCATTTTGAGGAGGAGGCTAGGTCTTGAGAAAGAACACACTTCACCATCTTCTTTGGGAGCTTGAGGCCGGCTTTTGGAGGCATTTCTTGCGGAGAGGACGACGGGGAGAGCACGAGACGACGAATCCACACCTTCGATTTGCATTTGAGAGGAAGTTTGACAAAGGAAGCCACTCCTTGGGTGGCGTCCTTGGAAGCATCATTCGGCCTTGATCTTTTCAGGGGGTGTTTTCATTATGCTTTTGGTTGTTTTTATGTATTTGATTGCTTACTTTGTGATCATGAACAACTAACCCCAAGGTCACCGGATGTAGGTGAACCTTGGGGGTGAACTTGTGTATTTTGGATGCTTCTTTCTAGTTTATGTATTTGGTTTGGTTTGTGATCCTTGTTTGGTGGTTCTTGAATGCCTTGATATGTTTGAGAACTCTATATGTCAATTCCTAGACAATGCTAGGTTGCATGACCATTGCCCTAGTATTAGGCTCACCAAGCTTGGAAGGGAATACATGTACGAATACAATGTGACCATCGGGTATTTGTACCCCTCCAATTGTTAGGGTTGTCCTTGTTTGTGTTTCAACCCTAGCTTGGGGAAATCCACTAAACCCTTTGCAATCGTACAAGGTTTTGGGCGGAAGCAATTCCGTATTTCCAATACTTGTATTGGATTAGGGACCAACACCGTGACCATCGGGCTGGTCTAATTTAGGGTTTCCCGGTCCAAACCACCCACGTGCATGCTAGTTAGGGCATCCTTAGCACTTTAGTAGCCCCCGAGGGAATCCTCATCCGTGGCCATTCCCTCACCTTGATTTTTCCCCTCCGTATTTATATTTGCTATTTGCATGCTCTTTGTTTTAGTAGATTATTGGTAGTTCTTATTCCAAGTGATCGATTAGGTTAAACAACATTGTGATAAGGAAGTAAGAATAGCTTCTCGGGCCCTTGGGGATACGACCCCCTCCTGTTCGCGCGAGGGGTATTACTTGGCGACCCCGTGCACTTGCGGGTGAGCGATTCAAGCGCGTTTCACCAGTTGACCTTAGGGTTGGGACCATGAGTTTAAGGATATCCTCGACTCAATTAACATCAATAGGAAGGTATAATAGCATAGTCTTGCACTAGAAGCATAAGTCCTAGGGGTAGTTTGTCCGGATACCCTAATTCATCCATTGCTAGTCTTTCTCTAATCCACTTCTACTTGCACTTTCTTGCCTTCCATCCCTCTATTTTAATTTCTTGTTCCTTTTATTCTAATTGCTTCCATAAATCACTCATCAATTTTATTATCACTTTTCGTACACCGCACAACTAAATAGCGAGATCTTGTGTTTTAAATCCCTATTCCCTGTGGATTCGACTACCCACTCACCAGGGTAATTTTATTATTTCGACAACCCGTGCACTTGCGGGATACATGTAAGGGGTCGTGTCAGTTGTCGAAGTAATAAAGTACCCCGGTGAGAGGGTAGTCGAATCAATAGTAAGTAGTGATTCAAGACAAAAAGGACTTGCTACTTAGCTAATGCGATATGATGGTGCGAAGAAGAAATCAATGTGTGTGCAATAAGATAAAGAGAAGTATGTAAGAGAGAAGGGTGCAAGCAATGAGTAGAGAGAGAAAACAATCAGAGAAAAATGCGCTACCCGGACAAGTTCCACCTAGGACTAATGTTCTAGTGCAAGACAATGTATTATACTCCCTTATTGATGTTTAGTGAGTTGTGGGCATCCTTAAGCACATGGTCCCAAACCTAAGGTCAACCGTAACTAGTTCCAACACTATGCCCCGGCATTAGGTTTCACTACGACCCTTCACTCTGTTGATCTCTCAGCTAAGCCCAAGGGGAGTCTATCTTCCTAAGTCTGACACTATGTGGAACTGCTTGAAGTTCTAGGGATTCCAAGTGATAGACCCTGTCCGTAAGTATAGTTCTAACCCTTTGGTCGAGGTGAAAGAACCCTAGTTTCAACTAATCCCTAGCACTAGGATTCACTACAACCCTTCACTCTATCACTCATGCAACTAGCCCCAAGGGATTTCATCTCCTAGCACTTCTCTCTACTTTGACCGCTAAAACTTTTGGAACATGAAGGTAAGGAAAATCACACCGGAGTTGAAAGGGGACGCTTTGCTATCTCACGACTCACCCTCTTGACCCTCTCCAATCTCGAGTAGTCTAATCCTATAGAAGTTGTCACACCTTCAAAGGATAACCTAGATGATTTTCAACCCTAGTGTCACGACTAATGGAAAATCAATAAAATAAACAATCAATATTGGAACTCAATTAAAAGCATCAACTAAGAAAGCATAATAAAAGTTATAGAAACAATGTTATTCTAGGGTTTAACAGTCCGAATACCCACGAGGGGTTTAGCTCTAAATGGAGCTATATAAAATTGTCAATGTATATGAATCACAAAGCATAGTAAACAAGGATAAAACCCCCTTGTGATATGTGGTGATGGTCTTGTCATGTCGCTGCATCGTCTCCACCAAGTCCCTCGTCAAGCCTAAGGCACACCTCGCCAGATCAGTGCCGACAAAAGCTCCACCAATAGCTATCTTCCAAAGGACATCGATGTTGATGTCATAGACTCGCTCCAAACCTCAACAAAATCCTCTCAAAACCCTAGCCGTAAACCCTCCAGAAGTTGGGGAAAAGATGGGTCGGAAAAGTCCTCGAATAAATATGAGACGCAGCTTTAAATAGGCTGAAATCAGGCATCCACAAGGCCATGTGGAATTTCGACACGCCCATACTCATGCACAAAATGTTCCTGATTTAATGTTATTCATCGAGGCTATTGAATTGGGCACATAACTAACGGTAGATCATGTCGTTTGCTTCTTTACTACTTACTGATGATGTTCTTCAATTCTACACAGGTTAGACTTTATGAGTGTGACTATCTTCGTGCCTCTCCAATGGAGGTTGGCACACAACCACAAGTCTAGAAGCCAAAACCATCTGTCTCTGGTGTGGGCCTCATCATCACGTAAACTCCATTCCTGTATCTCTTGACCATGACCATCTATCGTAAGGTCTCGAAGCCAAGAGGGGACGGTACGATCATCTTCTCGACCCCTCAAATACTGTTTAGGAAGCCCATCCTAATGAGAAGCCAAGTGGTTCACTTTGTACCATCGAATACAAATAAAGAAGCTCCTGATGGCTCAAAATTCTAGTGCTATCACTCTAGCCATTTACTGATCTGCACAGAACTGGATGAATATATCTGTACGAAGGTTGAGACAAGCAGGTAGCCTTAGAGACCCTAGGCTCATACTGTCCCTGTCTGTATAGTATATGAAAGGCTCTCTTGGGGGGCAAGCTGACTGGGTAATCAGTCGGTAAGTGCTCATACTCCTATGTGTACATGTATGCCTCATTATATAAACCCAAGCGGACGGAGAACTAGTACCTCAAGTGTGAGCATGTGAATGGCAGGCTATTGAATAAAAAGTGATCGCCGCCAACTGTCCATGGAAAGGAGCTCCTCAATCTCATCTACAATATCATCACCCCACTGTGTTTTCCTCAATGTGCTCAAATCAGGGTAGCGTGACTATCCAAACTTCAATTTAGCCAACCGCTCCAATCGAACCTTATGCTCAGGTATGGCAAACTCTATTTGCTCTAGCGAGGACTCTCGGGGTCATTTGTAGGCTAATTTCTTTGATCTAGAGGCTATTCCTACAAAAATCGAAAAGAAATCAATCAAATCACACAAATTAAGCAATCTGCAGGAATCCACACGGCCGTGTGAAAATTCTATATGCCCATGTGGTTCTTTGAGTCGCGACAGAGATACGCGCATGATACTCTAAAACTCATAAAAATCATCCTAATTTGTTCTAAGACCCTCCACATTCATTCACAAAGTCAATTTGCAAGAAATCTCAGTGAAATACATTAAAATAAACTAAAATAAACCAAAATAAGAAGATTGACAAAGTAAAAGGGAAAGAAGAAGCTTACTGGCAAAGTGAGAATTAAAAAACTAGAGATCGGGATGAAAACAACTCTTAAGGCCCTACAATCAATAGAGAAAAGGTTGGGAAAGTGCGTGGAGGTGTTCTTCGAGTATAAAAACATTTAGAATTGAAGAGGCGTAAGAGGATTATAAAGAAAGGCTTCAGCCTTTTGAGTTCTGCACATCCATATGGCCGTGTGGAAATTCCACATGGTCGTGTGCCTCTACTAAGAGGGTTCACAAAGGCAATCACACGCCCCTTTGTTCTCTCTGTTTACCTCTGAATGGCACCATATGGTTGTGTCGAAATTCCACACGCCCGTGTGCCTTCGTAGGGGAGCTTCATAGGGGCATTCACACACCCTATGTGCTCCTACGATAGCACTCAGGCTTCTGAACGCATCCACATGGTTGTGTGCCCAACCTGGCCAATACACAAGGAAGCCTACAGGGTCATCAACATAACCCAGTGGCTTTTCTGGAATACTAATAAGTGCTCGTGTTATAGTAATGCGAAGCGTTATTATCTTGCAATGAGCATTAATTTAATCAGATTTTATCACTAAAAAGTGTGCATTTGTTTACTTTTGTGCATTGAAGGGTTGTGGAGAAGATCTAGAGAAAAAGAAGGAAGAATAGGTTATGTTCGCCGTTGTTGAGGAGTTCTCGGACCAAGCAATGAACAAGGCACGAGTCTAGACTTATGGGTGTGTGCCAACCTCCATTGGAGGGGCACAAGGGCAGTCACACTCACAAAAGTCTATAACTCGTGTAGCATTGGAGAACTTCGCCAATGAAGAGAAATGAAGTAATCGACATAATCTACAGTTCATTGTGTGCCCAATTCAACGGCCTCGATGAAGAACGATGGATTCGGGAGTATTTCGGGAGAAGTACTGTAGCAGGCACTGTAGCAAAACATTGTAGATAAATACTGTAGCAGCTACTGTTCACATTCTGCCGAAATTCAGAATTCCAGAGAGTTCACACGGGCGTGTGAAAATTCCACACGGCCGTACTGTAGCATAAACACTGTAGCAGAAACACTGTTCACATGTGCCGAGAAATCACGATTCCAGAATTTCCACACGGCCGTGTGGAATTAACACACGGGCGTGTGGAATTTCTGGATTTTCACAGAAGTCCGATTTCAGCCCGATTTCAGCCTATAAATAGCCCGTTTTCATATCTATTTGGGGACCCTTCCCTTCTATCACTTGGATATCTTTTGGGGGGGGGCTTTCGGCTAGGGTTTGGAGAGGTTCTTGGAGGTCTTTGGAGGCGATTAAACGGCATCGACATCGACATCCTTTGGAAGAAAGCTATTGGGGAAGCTCTCATCGGTATTGATTTGGCGAGGTGTGCCTTAGGCTTGACAAGGGATTCGTTGGAGAAGACATGCGACTACACAAGACCATCGATACGATCTACAAGGGGGTTTTCTTTATGGTTTTCATGCATATGTTCTTAAACTATTTATTGACTTTGTATTGCTCCATGGAGAGCTAAACCCTAGTGGGTATTCGGACTTGTAAACCATAGGATGATATTGTTTCTATGACTTTTATTATGCTTTCTTAATTTAATATTCTATTATTGAGTTCCAATCTTGCATGACGATTGTATGAGATTTTCCCTTAGCCGTGACACTAGGGTTGAGAATCTATTAGGTTATCCTTTGAGGGTGTCACAACCTCTATAGGATTAGACTACACAAGGTTGGAGAGGGTTGAGAGGGAGAGTTGTGAGGTAGCGATGTACCCCTTTCCCCTCCGGTGTGGTTTCTCCCTACCTCCGTTTCCTTGATTCATTAGCGGTCGAGATAGAGTGAAGTGCTAGGTAGATAAACTCCCCTGGGGCTTAGTTACGCGAGTAACAGAGTGAAGGGTTGAAGTGAATCCTACGCACTGGGGCTTAATCTAGACTAGGGTTCTTCCACCTGGACCAAAGGGTTAGAACTACACATAGGAACAGGTTTTACCACTAGGAGTCCCTAGAACCTAATGCAATCCCACGTAGTGTGAGGCTTAGGTAGATATACTCCTCTAGGGCTTAGTTGACAGGTCAACGAGAGTCAAGAGTCGTAGTGAATCCTAATGCCGGGGCATAGTGTTGGGGTTAGACACGGTTGACCTTAGGTTTGGGACCGTGTGTTTAAGGATATCCTCGACTCAATTAGACATCAATTAGAGGGTATAATACTAGTCTTGCACTAGAAGCATTAATCTTAGGGGGAGCTTTGTCCGGGTATCCCATCTTTATATCGATTACCTCTCCTACCCTCATTATTCTTCTTGCACTCTTTTATTTTCTTTTTACATTTATATATATATACTTTTCTCATCATCGACTTCTTTCATAGCTAAATAGCGATAACACTTGTTTCTGAACACTATTCCCTGTGGATACGACTACCCACTCACCAGGGTATTTTTATTACTTCGACAACCCGTGCACTTGCGGGGTACACACGCAAGGGGTGTGTCAAGTTTTTGGCGCCGTTGCCGGGGAATAGGCGTTTTGGAGACATTTGTACTTCGTTATTTTAGCTATTCATCATTCATTCTATTTTAACCTTTCTTATTCTTCCATCCTTCTTATTTGTTCTTCTTTTGTTTTGTCTTACTTTTTCTTGCAAGGAGCCTAAATGGAGATTGATCGAGTTATTGAGCTATATTCTAAAGTTGAAGCTCTCAATACAAGCCTTGATAGAATTATTGCTTCACAACAACAAAGCAATCCATGCTACAACACATATCATCCAAATGAAAGGAGCTACCCAAATTTTTCATGGAATAATGATGGACAACATTGGGAAGCACCTCAAGAGCAATCTCAAAAGGATGAGAGACTCGAAGAGGATGCACCTCCGTGGAAAAAAGTGCTAGACAATTTTATTGAAGCATCCAATGCCTCTTGCCAAAGTATGGAAGCCACACGAAAGTGTCATGAAGCCTCCTACAACAACCTTGAGCATCAATTAGGATGGATACTTAACACACTCTCCAAGGAACATGAAGTATTTGAGCAAGTAACGCAAGACCCTTGTAGAGTTGATGTGGTAGTGAACGACAATGAAGAAATGAGACATACCGAGTACATTGCTGTAGAAATTGAAAAGAAAGAGGAAGAACATCTTGTTGAGAATTTGGATTGCTTGAAAGAACAGTGTGCTTGTGAGGAAGAAAATTTTCAAGGGGATTTGCTAGTGTCATGTTCCTTTCAAGATGAAAATACACAAGAAGAAGCAAACCCTAAAGTAATGGAACAAGCACCACTCTTTGGGATTTATCAACTCATAAAAAGCAAGAAAAAGACTTTGGGAAGGGAAAAAGATGTGGGGAGGATATTTAAACCATCCCATGACCCACCTATGCTAAGCTTGGATAATTCCTAACCCAAATTGTTTCCTTGGAGGCCAAAAGTAGGATGGTTGGACCCTCCAACAAATACTCCACCTCGGCAAGTCGATTTTTGGTTTAAAGGAAGTAGCTATGCAAGATCTTGTCGGGAGGAACACACTCTTTTCAAGCCGCCTTGAGGTAAGAAAGAGGTACGTCAAGCTTAGTGACGTTAAACAAGCGCTTCTTGGGAGGCAACCCAAGTTTTTATTGCTTTTCTAGGCTTAGTTTAGTTTTAATATGAATAATTGCCTAATTTCGGTGTTTTCATTTTATTATGCGTGTGCTGTGATTTCTTATGGATTATTGGTGTTGTAGTGTGCCTAATTGTGATTGTCGAAGTTTTAGGTCGTTTGAGTGTGTTTTCATGGATCTCTGGTCGAATTTTTATTGTACATGCAAGCTCTGAACGTTGTATTTGAGTTTCTGAAATTTTCTGCAAAGCTTGCAAATTTTTCTAAGTCATCCAGAGAAGACACACGGCCGTGTGGAATTTCCACACGGGCGTGTGTCACAGTTCAGAACTCATCCAGAGAAGACACAGGGGCGTGTGATTGCCCCTGTGAACGACCATATGAAGGCACACGGCCGTGTGGAATTTCCACACGGCCGTGTGGATCTTTGCAGAGCTACAACTCTCCATCCCGAGAGACACAGGGGCTGTGTGAGTGCCCCTGTGAGTGCCCATGTTTATAGCACACGGCCATGTGGAAATTCCACACGGCCGTGTGGATGTTCTGCAGAACAAGAACTTCATCTAGAGGCTCACAGGGGACGTGTGAGTGCCCATGTGGGTGAGCGTCTGCATGGCACACGGCCGTGTGGAAATTCCACACGGCCGTGTGGAACAGTTAGATGATTTTCTTGGGATCCAGAGAGTCCACAGGGGCGTGTGGGTGCCCCTGTGGTCGGCCGTGTGTTGGCCAGGTTGGGCACACGGCCGTGTGGAATTTCCACACGGCCGTGTGTATGTTCTGGAAAGCAAACAGAGGAAACACAAGGGGGTGTGACTGCCCCTGTGAACCCTTCTAGTGGAGGCACACGGCCGTGTGGAAATTCCACACGGCCGTGTGGATGTACAGAACATGATAGGTTGTTTTTAATTTTAAAATCTTCTTTTGCCTTTTCAATTCTAAATGCCTTCACACTCAAGGGATGTTTCCTCACATTTTCCCAACCCTCTCTTTGTCCATTTAAGGAGTTTTTAAGTTGTTTTCCGACCATATTCGAAGTTTTTGATTTTCACTTCGTCGGTAAGCATATTTTCTCCTTTTCTTCGTCAATCTTTTCTTTTTCAATACCAGATCCACCAGTATCAGCACTGACAGCAGCACCGGAGATCGAAGAATGGACGACACCGACGCTTGAGGCGGTTTTAGCTTTATTTTTCTTTCGTTTTATTTTACTTTTATTGAGCTTCACTGATCCCCCTTGTGTACGTGCAGATGGTCTTGGATGCAAGGAATTTGAGTACTAGTCAAAGGCACGGTCATGGGACCGTGTACCCTCCACAACCCGTTGAGACTCAACCCTTAATAAACATAGCTCCATCAAACGTACCACTAGGAGTTCAGGGGAGTATTGTTTCAATTGCCCACCTCCACACATTATGTTTTGATTGTTATACTTTTTATTGTGCTTGCATGTGTACATTGAGGACAATGTACATCTTAAGTGTGGGGGGGAGTTCACATTGCACACACTTTTACTTGTGCGTTCAATTGCTTTTGCTCATGTAGCCTATGGCGGTTCACCTTAGTTGCAACGGTTGTATTCTTATAGTTTAGGAGAATTTTTAACATTGTATCCTATCATGCTCTAGTTTCTACTTGAATTTTATGAATTTTTGCTCGATTATCTTATATTGCACAACTTACTCTTGGAATCTTTTGGAAACTCAATCTTGAAGTTTTTAAGGACAAGTTTATCGTTGTTCTTAGTTTTACTTTGGAAAATGCATATATAAGGAGAGAAAAATATATAAAAAAAAAAAAGATGAAAATGAAAAAAAAAATGGAAAAATGAAAAAAAAAAAAAAGAAGAAGAGAAAAATACGAGTTTGTGAATAGTTGCTTTCTTTTATGTATGCATTTGGGGTGGAAAGAGCTACCACCTATGAAGTATGTAGCTACTCTCATAAGTCGGATACAAGTTATGCCCTAATGAGAGAAAGAGCTATCTCATGGGATGCGTGAAAGCTACTACCCCGGTAGAAAGAGCTACCTCCTCGAAAGAGTGAAAGCCACCTTTGGCGGCCGCCTAGGAAAGGGCTACCTTCAAGGATGTGTGAAGCTACTACTTCCTTCCCTATTTTTTTTGTTTTTTTTGTTTTATATAAATAAGTCCTTTCTAACCAAAGTTTGAGGAGTACTCGTTGGTTCTCTTGAGTAAGATCGCACACACTAACACATTTTCGAGTTTTCATCCTTTTTTATTTGAGTTTTTAGCTAGAGCATTGGTAACCTTATGCAATGTTTTGATTTCCCCTTACTTGTAGAATGCTCCTTTTGCATACTTTTGGTGAACCTAAGGCCGAGCACTTTCAATTGTTCTTCCCAAGTACTTTCACGTTCTATTTTGCTTGAGGACAAGCAAAAGCTTAAGTGTGGGGGGATTTGATAAGTGCTCGTGTTATAGTAATGCGAAGCGTTATTATCTTGCAATGAGCATTAATTTAATCAGATTTTATCACTAAAAAGTGTGCATTTGTTTACTTTTGTGCATTGAAGGGTTGTGGAGAATATCTAGAGAAAAAGAAGGAAGAATAGGTTATGTTCGCCGTTGTTGAGGAGTTCTCGGACCAAGCAAGTAACAAGGCACGAGTCTAGACTTATGGGTGTGTGCCAACCTCCATTGGAGGGGCACAAGGGCAGTCACACTCACAAAAGTCTATAACTCGTGTAGCATTGGAGAACTTCGCCAATGAATAGAAATGAAGTAATCGACATAATCTACAGTTCATTGTGTGCCCAATTCAACGGCCTCGATGAAGAACGATGGATTCGGGAGTATTTCGGGAGAAGTACTATAGCAGGCACTGTAGCAAAATATTGTAGATAAATACTGTAGCAGCTACTGTTCACATTCTGCCGAAATTCAGAATTCCAAAGAGTTCACACGGGCGTGTGGAAATTCCACACGGCCGTACTGTAGCAGAAACACTGTTCACATGTGCCGAGAAATCACGATTCCAAAATTTCCACACGGGCGTGTGGAATTTCTGGATTTTCACAGAAGTCCGATTTCAGCCCGAATTCTGCCCGATTTCAGCCTATAAATAGCCTGTTTTCATATCTATTTGGGGACCCTTCCCTTCTATCACTTGGATATCTTTTGGGGGGGGGCTTTCGGCTAGGGTTTGGAGAGGTTCTTGGAGGTCTTTGGAGGCGATTAAACGGCATCGACATCGACATCCTTTGGAAGAAAGCTATTGGGGAAGCTCTCATCGGCATTGATTTGGCGAGGTGTGCCTTAGGCTTGACAAGGGATTCGTTGGAGAAGACACGCGACTACACAAGACCATCGATACGATCTACAAGGGGGTTTTCTTTATGGTTTTCATGCATATGTTCTTAAACTATTTATTGACTTTGTATTGCTCCATGGAGAGCTAAACCCTAGTGGGTATTCGGACTTGTAAACCCTAGGATGATATTGTTTCTATGACTTTTATTATGCTTTCTTAATTTAATGTTCTATTATTGAGTTCCAATCTTGCATGACGATTGTATGAGATTTTCCCTTAGCCGTGACACTAGGGTTGAGAATCTATTAGGTTATCCTTTGAGGGTGTGACAACCTCTATAGGATTAGACTACACAAGGTTGGAGAGGGTTGAGAGGGAGAGTTGTGAGGTAGCGATGTACCCCTTTCCCCTCCGGTGTGGTTTCTCCCTACCTCTGTTTCCTTGATTCATTAGCGGTCGAGATAGAGTGAAGTGCTAGGTAGATAAACTCCCCTGGGGCTTAGTTACGCGAGTAACAGAGTGAAGGGTTGAAGTGAATCCTACGCACTGGGGCTTAATCTAGACTAGGGTTCTTCCACCTGGACCAAAGGGTTAGAACTACACATAGGAACAGGTTTTACCACTAGGAGTCCCTAGAACCTAATGCAATCCCACGTAGTGTGAGGCTTAGGTAGATATACTCCTCTAGGGCTTAGTTGACAGGTCAACGAGAGTCAAGAGTCGTAGTGAATCCTAATGCCGGGGCATAGTGTTGGGGTTAGACACGGTTGACCTTAGGTTTGGGACCGTGTGTTTAAGGATATCCTCGACTCAATTAGACATCAATTAGAGGGTATAATACTAGTCTTGCACTAGAAGCATTAATCTTAGGGGGAGCTTTGTCCGGGTACCCCATCTTTATATCGATTACCTCTCCTACCCTCATTATTCTTCTTGCACTCTTTTATTTTCTTTTTACATTTATATATATATACTTTTCTCATCATCGACTTCTTTCATAGCTAAATAGCGATAACACTTGTTTCTGAACACTATTCCCTGTGGATACGACTACCCACTCACCAGGGTATTTTTATTACTTCGACAACCCGTGCACTTGCGGGGTACACAAGCAAGGGGTGTGTCAAATACCAAAAATTTTCCTAAATGTTCCACAAGGCCATATGGAAATTCCACATGGTCGTGTGCCATTCACAAGCTTAGTCAGAGGGGCAGTCACACGCCCCTGTGTCTTCTCAGGATGGAGACTTGGCACTCTATAGAAATATTAATAAGGTCGTTCACAAGGGTAGTCACACGCCATAGTGTCTTCTTTGGATAAGCTCTGAATGGAGACACACGCCCATGTCGAAATTCGACATGGTCGTGTATCTTCTCTGGATGACTTAGAAAAAATTAAAGACTTTGCAGAAAAATTTTAGAACACTATGCTATGTTCAAAGCCTACAAACATAATAAACTTTCAACCAGAAATCTATGAAAACATGCTTAAATGAACTAAAATTTTGTCAATCACAATTAAGCCACACGATAAACACCAAATATCCACGAGAAAATCACGACACACATGTATAACAATCAGAACACTGAAATTAAGACTTTTATTCATCCTAAAACTAAACTAAGCCCTAGAAAAATAGTAAAAGCTTGGGTTGTCTCCCAAGAAGCGCTTGTTTAACGTCACTTAGCTTGACGTGCCTGATTTTACCTCACAGGTGTTCATGAATAAATGTTGCCCTTTTACCTACAACTTGAAAACACGCAGAACATAACCTTTGCAAGTTAGAGGGAGAATGATCAAGTTTGTTACGACACATAGGTTTGTCACCCTTACACCGTGAATACTCATCCCCACTTGCCTTGTGGCATTTCTTGTTACTTCTTTTTGCTCTTTTCAACTTTTGGATCATCCTCTTCATGACTTCCGTGGCAAGTTTCACTTCCTCTACTAGACTAATCGATGAAATGTCTTCATTTTCTGCTTCTTGGTCTAGCCACCCCTCATATGGGTCTGAACACATCATTTCCTACACATATTCATCAATTAGCTCATCAGTAGTGTCAAGATAATATAAAGTATTGTCAGAGCAGAGAGAGTGTCGCATGGCCTCAGCGTGGTGATATGTAAGCTTGTCGTATCCAAACCTCAAAGTTAACTTCCCATCGTGCATGTCAATATGTGCCTTGGAAGTGCGCAATCCCATCGTGCATGTCAATATATGCCTTGGAAGTGCGCAATAATGGCCTCCTAAGAATCAATGGAATCTCGACATCCTCATCGACATCTGATAAGTGCTTGTGTTATAGTGACGCGAAGTGTTATTATCTTACTATGAGCATCTCTTTTATCAGATTTTATCACTAAATAGTGTGCATTTGTGTATTCTTGTACGTTGTAGGTTTGTGGAGCCAAGTTGGAAAAGAAGAACAAAGTTAGGTCGTGTTCGCCGTTGTTGGGAGGCTTTCGGACCAAGCAAGGAACAAGGCACAAACTTGGACTTGTGAGTGTGTGCCAACCTCCTTTGGAGGGGCACAAAGGCAGTCACATTCACAACAAGTCTAACTCGTGTAGCCTAGGAGAACTTCATCAAGAAGGAGACTTGAAGCAATCGGCATGATCTACCATTGATTGTGTGCCCAATTCAATGGCCTCGATGAAGAACAACATATTCGGGAGCGTTTCGGCAAGTTACTGTGCATTTTCTGCCAAGATCAAGTTTCCAGAGAATTCACACGGGCGTGTGGAATTAACACACGGCCGTGTGAATCATTTTCCAGCAAGCCAGAGACTTCACACGAGCATGTGGAAATTCCACACGGCCGTGTGAAGCCTCGATAAGTTCAAATTTAAAGCCGCACTCAGCCTATTTAAAGCCCGATTGGGAGACTTTTTGAGAATCTTTTAACCTAGCTTTCTCTCCAACTTCGAGAGGGTGCGGCTAGGGCTTTGGAGAGGACTTTGTGGAGGATTGGAGCACGCCAACGGCATCGTCATCGACTTCCGACGGCAGCACAAGACCACGACCACATCACACTAGGGTTGAGAACAATCTAGGTTATCTTTTGGAGTTTGATAAACGCCTAAACATACGTATTTCCTATGTATTTGGGCGTATGTATTGCATATTTTTATATGAGTTGACGCCCGTTTTTTGTCTGAATTGGTTTCTTTCGTGTTACAGGTACCAATGAGACCTCTTCGAGCTTGTTAACAGAATTTTAGAAGAAATCGGCATCGAAAACATTGTTGCTGAGCCCGGGAGGACTGTAGCGATCACTGTAGTAATCGCTGTAGCACGAAAACTTGGAGAACTTGGTCAGGAGATCCATGCGGCCACTGTTGAGGCCGCATACGGTACTGCAGCAGTTTTACTGTAGCATTTACGCGGCTTTCGGGATTTTTCGAAGACTTTCTCTCCCCGTATGCGGGGCTGCATGGGAGGCCGCATAAATCACTGGAATCCGTTTTTAAGGGCTTTGGAGAGCATCTTGAGAGGATATACCTAGGTCTTGGAGAGACCTTGACTTCACCATCTTCTTTGGGAGCTTGAGGCTGGGTTTTGGAGGCGATTCTTGAGGAGAGGACGACGGGGAGAGCACGACATGACGAGTCCACACCTTCGATTCACATTTGAGAGGAAGATTGGCAAAGGAAGCCACTGCTTGGGTGGCGTCCTTGGAAGCGTCATTCGGCCTTGATCTTTTGAGGGAGTGTTCTTGTTATGCTTTTGGTTGTTTTCATGTATTTTCTTACTTGTTTTGTGACCATGAATAACTAAACCCCAAGGTCACCCGATGTAGTTGAACCTTGGGGGTGAACTTGTGTATTTTGGATGCTTTTTCTAGTTTTATGCATTTGACTTGGTTTGTGATCCTTGTTTGGTGGTTCTTGATTGCCTTGATATGTATGAGAACTCTATATATCAATTCCTAGACAATGCTAGGTTGCATGACCAATGCACTAGTATTAATCTCACCAAGCTTGGAAGGGAATACATGTACGAATACACCGTGACCATCGGGTATTTGTACCCTTCCAATTGTTAGGGTTGTCCTTGATTGTGTTTCAACCCTAGCTTGGGGAAATCCACTAAACCCATTGCAATAGTACAAGGATTTGGGCGGAAGCAATTCCATATTCCAATACTTGTACCGCATTAAGGACCAACACCGTGACCATCGGGTTGGTCTAATTTAGGGTTTCCCGGTCCAAACCACCCACGTGCATGCTAGTTAGGGCATCCTTGTCACTTTAGTAACCCCCGAGGGAATCCTCATCCGTGACCACTTCCTTACCTTGATACTTTCCTCCGTATTTATACTTGCCATTTGCATGTTCTTTGCTTTAGTAGGTTATTTTTAGGTCTTCTTCCAAGTGCTTGTCTAGGTTAAACAACATTGTGATAAGGAAGTAAGAATAGATTCTCGGGCCCTTGGGAATATGACCCCCTCGTGTTCGCGCGAGGGGTATTACTTGGTGACCCCGTGCACTTGTGGGTGAGCGATTCAAACGCGTACCAAGTTTTTGGACAATTCCCAACCAAAAATTTTTCCATGGCTGCCTAAGCACATTTTATGGGCAATTGAAGTTCATCACAAAAGGGTTGAGAAAAAAATTGTGGATAAGATGCTATATCCACCAATTGATCCACCTATGCAAAGATTGACAAGTTCTCAACCAAACTTGTTTCCTTGGAGACCCAAACAATTCCTATGGCTAGTTCAAGGCCATTTATCACGGGTTGAGAAATCGAATGTGGATAGGATGTTGATGTCATACATTGATCCACCAATGCCAAGCTTAGATAACTCTCAACCAAAGCTTTTTCCATGGAGGTCCAAGCAACTTTGTGGTTGGGTACTCAAGGAAATTCTTGTCGGGACCAAAGAAGAAGCAGGGAGGAGGTTCAAGCCATCTAAGGATCTGCCCAAGTTTAAATTGCACAACTCCCGGCCCAAGCTTTTCCATGGAGGCCAAAAGGTAGCTCATGCATTGCCTCCAAATTTACTTCATCCCGGAAGGTATGTTTCGTATTTTTTGGTAGTTCTTATGCAACCTCTTGCCGGGATGAACACACCGTCTTCAAGCCTCCTTAGGTAAGAAAAAGGTACATCGAGCTAATGACGTTAAACAAGCACTTCTTGGGAGGCAACCCAAGCATAACAATTCATTGCATGTGTGTTTTTCGTATTTTGGTGTGTTTGGTTGCTTGAGTGTTCTTTGTTTTCAAATGTGTGATTATGGTTAGTTAGTCGTTTTTCATAATTTGTTTACTTGTTTCCATTTATGGTTCTTGTGAGTTCTTTGTGTTATCATTCATCTTCATGCATCAAATATCATGTTTTGGGTGTTGTGGGTGAATTCGGCGTTGTTTTTATGTGATTTTGGGGTGTTTGGATGAGTATTTGATGCAAAAACTGGAAACCGCCCGCTTATTGACCGCATAAGAGCCCGCATAAGCATCCAGTGAGTGATGCGGCCTGCTATGCGGCCGCATAGCAGGCCGCATAGGCATCTAGAGAGTGATGCGGCCTCCTATGCGGCCACATAGGAGCCCGCATAGACTCTTGGGGCTGAACTTCATAAATGGTACCCCTTCACCATTTTCTTTATAACTTTCTCATTTTTCATCCGTTTTCCTTCATTCTTTCACCGTTTTTCTCCATTTTTCTTCCTCTACACGAATTTTCTACTTCCAAGGACTTAATTTGTATGATTTATTGGGAGTTTTTCCATCATCTTCACCGACTTTCATAGGTACCTTTCTCTAAACCCTAGTTGTGAGCATGATTGGTACTTCTTCCTTTCTCCTATTTTTTTATATTGAATGGATGATAATGTTGTGGGAGATTGGTTGTTTGTTTTTTTTGTGGGTTTTTGGAGTAATTTGAAAGCTTTGTAAAAATATTTTGCTCCATGTACAAGAGAAGCTCTTGCAAAGTTTTTTGGGAATTACTGTAGCACTTATTGAACTCATTCATATCCCATCATGAGAAACCATTACTTCTCTTGTATTTGTCCTGATTTTGTAGCATCCTTGTATACTCTTATCCTCCACAACACTTGCATTAAAGAAAATTGGACTTTATGTTTTTGATTGCACAAAGGACTTGAATGATAGAAGTGAGTTGTATTCTTATACTGTGCTTGAATGATACCCTGTTTTATCTTTAGTGCTTTTCCATGCTCTATCATGATTACTCCCACCCTATACACTACAACCAACCCATTATGATGATTTTGTTACTAGACTGTTAAATTCTTTCTTCAATATTCTTTTAAGAGCTTTTGAGCTCATTTGTTATTTTCTGTAGCCTTAAGTAAACTTTTGTGACAGGGTACCAAGGGACATGAGATACAGTTTGTACAGTCGAAAAAAAAATGTGGAGTCTATGACAGTATTCCTCTGCTAGTACAGCATGAATGCGTCTTTGTAGACTGTAATTGAGTAGGTTGGGTGGCTCTTGTGCCTAATTAGTATGTGCATCCTTCTGAAAGATTTGTTGTGCAGTCTATGTTAGTCAGACTTAGAAACAAAAAATTTTGGTATCTCTACTTCGTCCCCTGGGACTTGTTGCACAGTCACTTAAGTGCTAGAGTTTTATTTAGGAACCCAAAAGACTGTTAACTGAGTATTGAAGATGTATTTAACTGTCTCATGCCACTCTCACCATATGTGGGGTGAATGGGCTCCTGGGGTAATCCAGGGTGCGGAGGTTAAGGTTGGGAGCCAGCACACACTCACGGAAGCACTTTGGATAAAACAGTGCTACCATTACTCGATCACTCACTGTACAGCTCACTTTCTAGATTTCTTTCCACCTGTGCTGGTGGGGTACTTTACAGTTGAGCTTGAGGTCGTATGTTTAGTCGTTTATCATCGTGCCCGTGTTCTTCATGTGTGTTTGCTTGGGGACAAGCAAATGCTTAGGTGTGGGGATGTTTGATAAACGCCTAAACATACGTATTTCCTATGTATTTGGGTGTATGTATTGCATATTTTTATATGAGTTGATGCCTGTTTTTGGTCTGAATTGGTTTCTTTCATGTTACAGGTACCAATGAGACCCCTTCGAGCTCGTTGACAGAATTTTAGAAGAAATCGGCATTGAAAACACTGTTGCTGAGCCGGGGGGGGGGGGGGGGGCGGGGGGGGGGGGGACTGTATCAATCGCTGTAGCACGAAAACTTGAAGAACTTGGTTAGGAGATCCATGTGGGTTACCATGCGGGCGCTGTTGAGGCCGCATACGGCACTGTAGCAGTTTCACTGTAGCATTTACGCGACTTTCAGGATTTTTCGGAGACTTTCTCTCCCCGCATGCGGAGCCGCATGGGAGGCCGCATAACTCGCTGGAATGTGTTTTTAAAGAGGATTAGGGCAATTTTCTTATGGACTTTTGGTCACCATTCTCCTCCACTACCATCTAGGGTTTCAAGGGCTTCAAGGGGCTGGAGAAGGCAGTTTTAAGGAGCAAATCAAGGGGAGAAGAAGATCACACGCAAGGGAGACCATCTAGGAGTTCGTCGGCACCGATCCGCGAGTTCCCATCACCATCTTCATCTAGTCAACACTAAGGTGGTTTTCTTTGTTTTTGATAATTCTTGTTATGTATTTTAGGGTTTCTTCGTCATTTATTTTGAACTAGACTCCCAAGGTCACCGGGCATCCGGTGAACCTTGGGATGAACTTGCTTGTATGAATACGTGATTTACATGTATGGTATTTGTGTGGTTTATGGTTCAAGCTTGGTGCACTTTGATGTATTGGTATGCATGAGAACTCTGTGTATCGATTTCTAGGTTATACTAGGTTGCGTGACCATCGCCTTAGTATTAGACACACCAAGTTTGGAAGGGATACATGTATGAATACGCCATGACCATAGGGTATTTGTACCCCTCCAATCATTAGGGTTGAGCCTAGATGTGTGTTTGACCTTAATTAGGGAGTTCCCTAGGCCCATTGCAATCGTGTGAGGATTTGGGCGGAAGTGATTCCGTATTCCAATACTTATACCGGATTAGGGGTTATCACCGTGACCATCGGGGTGACCTACCTTTGGATGTCTCTTGGCCTAACCACCTTTGCCTGTGTAATTCGAGTATCCTTCTAGCTTTAGTAGTTGATTGAATCGATCCGCAAGCGCACGGGTCGCCAAGTAATACCCCTCACGCACGTGCGAGGGGGTCGTATTCCCTAGGGTCCCAAGAGCTGCTATTACTCCCCTCTAGATGACACTGTCTAGTCTACCAAATATAGCTTTGAAACAAGATAAGAAAAATAACAAAAGAAAACTATGAACAAGTGGACTAAGGCTCACCACATAAGCAAACTAAGGATGCAAGTAATAATGAAAGTTCGAGGTCCCCGGGCAAGGATCCTCTCGGGACTACTAAAGCCAGAAGGATACTCGAATTACACAGGCAAAGGTGGTTAGGCCAAGAGATGTCCAAAGGTAGGTCACCCCGATGGTCACGGTGATAACCCCTAATCCGGTATGAGTATTGGAATACGGAATTGCTTTCGCCCAAATCCTCACACGATTGCAATGCGCCTAGGGAAATCCCGAATTAAGGTCAAACACAACATCTAGGCTCAACCCTAATGGTTGGAGGGGTACAAATACCCGATGGTCACAGCGTATTCGTACATGTATCCCTTCCAAACTTGGTGTGTCTAATACTAAGGCGATGGTCACGCAACCTAGTATAACCTAGAAATCGATACACAGAGTTCTCATGCATACCAATACATCAAAGTGCACCAAGCTTGAACCATAAACCACACAAATACCATACATGTAAATCAAGTATTCATACAAGCAAGTTCATCCCAAGGTTCACCGGATTCCCGGCGACCTTGGGAGTCTAGTTCAACATCAATGAAGGAGAAAGTATAAAACACAATAGATACAAGCTAAAGCACATAACAAAATCCCCTAAGATGAAGACTAGAGGTGGTGATGAGAACTTGATGGATCCGCGCCAACAAGCTCCTAGATCTTCTCCTTGATCGCGCTCCTCTTCTCCCCTTCGATTTGCACCCTAGATCAGCCTCTCCAACCCCTTGAAACCCTAGAGAATGATGGTGGAGAGAATGATGGCCAAAGACCCTTCCAAATGATGCCCTAGAAACCCTTAAAAACTAATTCCAGCGAGCTATGCGGCCTCCCATGCGGCCCCGCATGCGGGGAGAGAAAGTTTCCGAAAAAGCCCGAAAACCGCGCAAGTTGCTACAGTGTCGCTACAGTAAACCTGTTACAGTGGGATTGCTGCAGTAGAATGGCTACAGTACTTATGCGGCCTGCTATGCGCCCGCATGGTAGCCCGCATGAATCTCCTGACCAGGCCGTTTCTTCAAGTGTTCGTGCTACAGTGTTTGCTACAGTCCACTATGGTACGGGGGCTCGAAAATATTGTTTTCCTTGCCAAATTCTCCTTAAATCATGTTGTCGAGCTCCCCACGGTAACTTTTGTACCTGTAACACGAAATAAACCAATTTAGACCGAAAACGGGCATCCACACATACAAAAATACTCTATTTATACATACACATACATGAATAATACGTACATTTAGGCGTTTATCAGTAGTCCCAAGGGGATCCTCGCCCGGGGACCTCGAACTTTCATTGTTACTTGCTTCCTTAGAATTCTATTATGGTGAGCCTTAGTCCATGTGTTTATAGTTTTCTCTTTTGTTATCTTTCTTATCTTGTTTCAAATCTATATTTGGTAGACTAGACAGTGTCATTTAGAGGGGAGTAATAGCAGCTCTTGGGACCCCCTCGCGTGTGCGTGAGGGGTATTACTTGGCGACCTGTGCGCTTGCGGTTAAGTCATCAGAGGTGTGACAACTCCTATAGGATTAGACAACTTAAGACTGAAGAGGGTTGAGAAGGAGAGTTATGAGGTAGCAATGTACCCCTTTCCCTTCCGGTGTGATTTCTCCCTACCTCCGTTTCCTTGGTTAATTAGCGGTCAAGATAGAGTTTTAGGGCTCAATCTAGACTAGGGTTCTTACACCTGGACCAAAGGGTTAGAACTACATAGAGGAACAGGTTTTATCACTAGGAATCCCTAGAGCTTAAAGCAATCCCACATAGTGTTAGGGTTAGGAAGATAGACTCCCCTGGGGCTTAGTTGATAGGTCAACAAGAGTCAAGGGTCGTAGTGAATCCTAATACCGGGACATAATGTTGGGGTTAGTCACGGTTGACCTTAAGTTTTGGGACCGTGAGTTTAAGGATATCCTCGACTCAATTAACATCAATAGGAAAGTCTAATAGCATAGTCTTGCACTAGAAGCATAAGTCCTAGAGGTAGCTTGTCCGGATACCCTATCTCACCCATTGCTAGTCTTTCTCCTTTAACTTCTACTTGCTTTTCTCTTGTCTTCCATCTCTCTATTTACTTTCTTGTCATTTATTTTAATTGTTTCCATAAATTCACTCATCACTCCGATTATTTCTTTTCGTACACCGCATAACTAAATGGTGAGTTCTTGTGTTCTAAATCCCTATTCCCTGTGGATTCGACTACCCACTCACCAGGGTAATTTTATTACTTCGACAAGGCTGTGCACTTGCGGTACACACGCAAAAGGTCGTGTCAAGTTTTTGGCGCCGTTGCCGGGGAATAGGCGTATTTTTAATACTAGTTTTTGCTGCTTTAGTTATTCACTTCGTTATCTATTTCACACTTTCTTTATCTATCACCATTCTTATTTCTCTTTTCTTTGTGTTGGTTTCAGGTTATGACCCGCAGGAATCCTTCGATTCTTGTTAAAGGAGACCCGGACATTGCCAGAAGAACGCACCGTAAAGGGAAAGTGCCTGTGGAAGAACAATCCAAGCAAGCCAGCATAGATTCAGAAGGGTCGGAAGCTATGGCAGAACAGAACGAACAACAAAGGACGTAAGCCGATTTTGCTAGACCCGTGGTAATGGGAACTCAATCGAGCATTGTGAGGCCCCCAATTACTGCAAATAACTTTTAGTTGAAGCCGTCGTTCATTCAAATGTTGCAATAGTCCGCACAGTTTAATGGGTTGGCCGACAAAGATCCCAACAACCATCTCGAGAACTTTCTTGAAGTGTGCGACATGTTGAAGATCAATAGAGTAACAGACGACGCAATCAGATTGAGAGCCTTCCCATTTTCGTTGAAGGGAAAAACGAGACATTGGTTACATTCATTACCGAGAGCATCTATTACTACATGGGAGGAGATGGCCGAGGCATTCTTGGCTAGATACTTTCCCCCGGGAAAATCAGCGAGGCTCCGGAATGAAATTTCATCCTTCATGCAAGTGGAATTGGAGTCTCTATTCGAGACATGGGATAGGTTCAAGGAGCTCCTTCGAAAGTGCCCGCAACATGGATTCCCCGAGTGGATGATCATCCATACCTTCTACAATGGGTTGAATCCAAGCACCAAGCAACTTTTAGATGCAGCGGCAGGAGGGACTCTAGGAAGTAAGACTCCCGATGAAGCCCGGCACCTTATTGAAGAGATGGCAATCAATAGCTATCAATGGAACACAAGGGACCGAAAGAGGATAGCCGGAATTCATGAGGTTGATGCAGTTACATCTTTGGCGGTACAAGTAGAATCATTGAGTAAGAAGTTAGATGTTCTAACTTCACCAAGAGTTGCGGCCATCACTACTTGTAACGGTTGTGGGGGAGGTCACACTTCAAGTGATTGTCCGATTGCTATTGGAGGTGCTAGTACGGTGGAGCAGGCTGATTTTGTGTGAAATAACTATAGAGGACAAGGCCAAGACAACCCGTATAGTGGTACTTATAATTCAGGATGGAGAAATCACCCAAATTTCTCATGGAGCAACCAAGGACAATCACAACAAAAGAACAACACACCACTAGGATTTCAAGGTCAACAAGCACCGAATTTAGAAAGCCGAGTGACCGGGCTAGAGGGAAAGATGACCGATCTTGAGAAAGCCCTTACAAGGTTTATTTCTTCGTCGGATGCTAGGTTCCAATCGGTGGAAGCTACACTTCGCAATCACACCGCCTCCCTACACAACTTGGACAATCAAGTGGGGCAAATTGTGAAGACATTGGCGGAAAGACCTCAAGGTAGTTTGCCTAGTAACACGGAGACCAATCCGAGGGAGCAATTGAAGGCAATTACCTTGAGGAGTGGAAAAGTGGTCGAGAGAAATCTCCCTCTAGAAAACACACAAGAGACACCCGAGGTAGTGGAGGTAGAGGAAGGAGCGACAAAGGAAAATGAGGTGGCATCCCCACCCTACAAGCCAAGGATCCCCTATCCTTCATGATTAAAGAATGACCAAGAGAACGAACAGTACAAGAAATTTCTGGGGATTTTCAAACAGTTGCACATCAACATCCCATTCGCGAAAGCATTGGCCCAAATGCCTAAGTATGCGAAGTTCTTGAAGGACATTTTGACCAACAAGAGGAAATTGGAGGAGAGTGCGTCCGTGATTCTTGATGCGAATTGCTCGGCGGTATTGCAAAAGAACATGCCGAGCAAAAGAAAAGATCCCGGGAGTTTCATAATACCATGTAACATTGGCGACTTGGGTGAAGAGATGGCATTAGCCGACTCGGGGGCAAGTATCAATGTCATGCCCTACATGTTCTTCCAAAAGCTAGGCTTGGGCGAGCCTAGACCCATGCGGATGACACTTCAACTCGCAGACCGATCGGTGAGGCATCCGAGGGGAATTGTGGAGGACGTCCTAGTAAAAGTCGACAAATACATATTTCCTGTTGACTTCGTGGTGTTGGATGTCGATGAGGATGTAGAGGTTCCTTTGATCCTTGGAAGGCCATTCTTGCGCACTTCTAAGGCTTTGATTGACATGGATGGCGGGGAGCTCACATTGCGAGTAGGAGAAGACAAGCTTACATACCGCCTCGCCGAAGCCATGAGACACTCTCTTGACTTTGATGATACTTTATATTTTCTTGACACTACTGATGAACTAAATGATGATTATGTGCAGGAAATATTGAACCCGGATCCGTATGAAGATTGGCCGGACCAAGACATGGAGAACAAGGAAGAAGTGCTTTCACTTGATCTAATCGAGAAGGAAGTCAAGCCTGACCCGGGAGCCATGAAAAAGATGAGGAGAAGAATGAAGAGAGCCAGGAGGCGCCACACAAAAAAGCCCAAGAACAACGGGGATGAGCAAGAACGGAGTAAGGGTGGTTCACCCTTGTGTGGTAACAGAATTACTAACTCCCTCTCTATTCTACAAAGGTTATGTAATGCATGTTTTCAGATTGTAGGAAAGAGGTCAACCTTCATTCATGAACCTCCATAAGGTAAGCCAGGTACGTCAAGCTATGTGACCTTAAACAAGCGCTTCTTGGGAGGCAACCCAAGTTTTACATGTTTTTCTAGGATCTAGATTACTTCTAGCATGAATAAAAGTCTTAGTTTTGGTGTCCTGAAGTTTTAATGCATGTGTTGCGATTTTTAGTGTGGATTGTTGACTTTCGTGTGCCTTACTGTTAATTGACGAAGTTTAAGTCGGTTGAGTGTGTTTTCAATGGTCTCTAGTCGTGTTTTTATGATTTATACAGCATCTAAGTGGTTTAAAAGAGTTTCTGAATTTTTGGAAGAGTCTGTAAATTTTTCTAAGTAAACCAGAGAAAACACACGGGCGTGTGTTACCAACTAGAGCTCAACCAGTAAGGGCACAGGGGCGTGTCTATGCCCCTGTGAACAACCTCAGAAGGGGCACACGGCCGTGTGGAAATTCCATACGGTCGTGTGGAAATTCGCAGAACTTAAACTCTTTTCCAGAGAGTCCACATGGTCGTGTGAGTGCCCCTGTGAGTGCGACTGTGCAAAGCAGACGGCCGTGTGGAATTAACACACGGCAGTGTGAATACTCTGCAGAAACCCCTTTTCCTCCCGAGAATTCACAGGGCATGTGGCTGCCCCTGTGAGAGAGCTTGTGAATGGCACACGACCATGTGGAGTATCCACACGGCCGTATGGCATACTTAGAAATTCCCGGGATGATCCAGTGAAGCCACAAGGGCCTGTGAGGTGCCCCTATGGCTGGCCTTGTGTTCTTGGCCAGGTTGGGCACACGGCCGTATGGAATTAACACACGGCCGTGTGAAAATTTTCAGAGACCTTCTGTATTTTCCCGTGAATCCAGAGGGCCGTGTGAGAGTCCCTGTGGATTCCCCTGTGAAGGCACACGGCCGTGTGGGGTAGCCCAGAGAGTGAACAGAATGCACACAGGGGCGTGTGATGACCCCTGTGAACCCTAATTTCAGAGGCACACGGCCGTGTGGGATTTCCCAGAACGTCAAAAGCCGCGCGATTTCTTTAAGTTTTCACTTGTGCCTCTTGACATTTTCATTCTAAACTCTTCTCAATCCTCTCTATTACTTTCCTGACTTTCTCTGGGCCTTTTGAAGGATTTTATTGGAGTTTTCCGGCCGATTTCCTTGGTTTTTCACTTTACACCGTCGGTAAGCTCTCCCTCCCTCTTTTCTTCCTAAATTCTTAATTTGATTCGTTCTTTGGATGATTTCGCTTGTTTTAAATGTTTATTATGTATGCAAACATGCTTAGGGATGAATTAAAACAAACTAGAATGTAAATTTTGGATTTCTAGACCCACGGCCGTGAGGCTCTGTCCGCTAGAAGCTCCATACGGGCGTGTGAAAATTCTACACGGCTGTGTGGATTTCTGCAGATTGAGTTTTTGAATTGATTTTTAACTGGTTTCTTTTGTAATTTGGCAGGTATGTCTTCTAGGTCTAAGAAGTCAGTAGGGAAGCATCCGCAAGAGGCTACTCCACCTCCTGAGGAGATGGAGTTTGATATATCGGAGCACAGGAAGAGATTCAGGAAACTCTCGGCACTTCGATTTGGACAGTCGCGCTACCCAGACTTGAGTGTGTTGAGAGATATACAGCGGGGCGATGCTGTAGCGAGCGAGGTTGAAGAGTTGCTGGCAGTGGGCAGTTGGGACCGACTACTATCGATTAGAGAGCCAGCGACTCGAGCACTCACCCTCAAGGTCTTGTCGAGCTTTAAGTTCGACCGAGGGTACGATAGCTTCACAAATGGCGAGACGATCCAGTTTCGTGCCCTCGGTAGACACTTCAGCCTGAGTATCACTTAGTTCTCAATTGTAATGGGCCTGTACGATCAGGCATTCACTGAGACAGAGGAGTACACATTGTTGCCCACCGATTATCCAGGGACCCTCACACCACAGATGATTTACAGGACCTTGTGCGGGGATGGCCAGTACGAGCCGGGGGTTTCGAAGGTGACTTTTCTTTCCCGGCCAGCGTACAGATACATTCATGCCATCTTGAGCTGATCTATCAGTGGCAGAGGGGACACTACAGGGATATTGAGCAGACAGGAGCTGCTATATTTACATTCCATGGTACAGAGTGAGCCACTCCATCTGGGGAACATTCTAGCCGAGTACATGCGCCACCAGGGCCAGTACCCCAGGGTTGGAGTCATCTTTGCAGGTCCCTACGTCACACGCCTCATCATAGGCTTGGGACTCAGAGATGGGGTGCGCGGGGCCGAGAAGATCGCTACACCAGCGCCGCTTACTAGAGATACATTGCGACTGATGGGGATGGTCCGCAGAGCAGGACCAGGAGTCTATACATTGATCATCCCCCACTCAGGATCTACAGAGCCAGATCAGACAGAGGGGACCCAGGTAGCGATAGAACCACCCCCGGAGCACACAGAGGCCGAGGCACCACCCATAGCACCGGAGCCTCCTCCAGTGCATATTTTCTCCCCTTATCGAGGCCAGGACAGGTTCGAGCGCCTCGAGAGTGCTGTGGGTGTTATGCAGACAGAGCTGGCCGAGATGAGAGCTGCACAGGCAGTAGAGTTTGCAGAGTTGAGGACCACTCAGGCAGCACAGTTCGCTCAGTTATCGGCACAGCTTGCCACGGTTATACAGATGTTCGAGCGATCTGTGGTACGATCTCGACGGCTCCCTTCACCGACTGCACCTCTGTCTCCATCACCATCAGATCCACCAGCACCAGCACCAGCAGCACTAGAGGACCCACAGCAGGATACCGACGCTGAGGCGTCATAGTTTTATTTTAGTTTATTTCACTTCTGTTGCACTTTTTATTTTTCTGTTAGACTTGTAGTACCCAGAAAGGACTCTCTTTCTGGGTTTGTTTTTAGTTTCGTTTATTTTATTCTGTCTCGAGTTGTATTTCATCTTCATATTTTTATATACTCGAGTTTTATTTTGGTTTTTCTTGAGCTATACTGAACCCTTGCGTATGTGTGCAGATGGTCTTAGATGGCAGGAATTTGAGGAATAGTCATAAGCACGGTCATGGGACCGTGTATGCTCCACAAAAACATTGAGACTCAACTATCAATGAACCTAGCTCCATCAAACGCAACACTTGGAGTTCAGGGGAGTAATGTTTCAATTGTCTACTTCCACACTAGTTGTTGTTCATTGTTTTATTTTTATTGTGCTTGCATGCATACATTGGGGATAATGTACATCTTAAGTGTGTGTGTGTGGGGGGGATTCACATTGCACACACCTTTACTTGCGCGTTCAATTGCTCATGCTCAGGTAGCCTATAGCGGTTCACCTTAGTTACAACGTTTGTAATCTTAGAGTCTAGGAGAATTTGTAAACATTGTATACTATCATGCTCTAGTTTTTACTTGAATTTTTAGGGAATTTTTGCTCGATTACACCTTATTGCACTACTCACTCTTGAAATCTTTTGGAAACTCGATCTTGAAGTTTTTAAGGACAAGTTTATCATCGTTCTTAGTTTTACTTTGGAAAATGCATATAAAAAAATATAAAAAAGAAAAGAAAGAGAAAAATATGAGTTTGTGAATAGTTTCTTTGTTTTATGTATGCATTTGGGGTGGAAAGAGCTACCACCTATGAAGTATGTAGCTACTCTCATAAGTTGGATACAAGTTATGCCCTAATGAGAGAAAGAGCTATCTCATGGGATGCTTGAAAGCTACTACCCCGGTAGAAAGAGCTATCTCCTCGAAAGTGTGAAAGCCACCTTTGGCGGCCGCCTAGGAAAGGGGTACCTTCAAGGATGTATGAAGCTACTACTTCCTTCTCTCTTTAGTTTTGGTTTTTGTATATAAATAAGTCCTTTCTAACAAAAGTTTGAGGAGTACTCGTTGGTTCTCTTGAGTGAATTCGCACACACTTACACGTCTTCGAGTTGTTATCCTTTTTTATTCATGTTTTTAGCTAGAGTAATGATAACCTTATGAAATGTTTTGATTTCCCCTTACTTGTAGAATGCTTCCTTTGCATATTTTTGGTGAACCTAAGGCCGAGCACTTTCAATTGTTCTTCCCAAGTATTTTCACGTTTTATTTTTGCTTGAGGACAAGCAAAAGCTTAAGTGTGGGGGGATTTGATAAGTGCTTGTGTTATAGTGACGCAAAGCATTATTATCTTACTATGAGCATCTCTTTTATCAGATTTTATCACTAAATAGGGTGCATTTGTGTATTCTTGTACATTGTAGGTTTGTGGAGCCAAGTTGGAAAAGAAGAACAAAGTTAGGTCGTGTTCGCCGTTGTTGGGAAGCTTTCGGACCAACAAAGAACAAGGCACGAACTTGAACTTGTGAGTGTGTGCCAACCTCTTTGGAGGGGCACAAAGGCAGTCACATTCACAACAAGTCTAACTCATGTAGCCTAGGAGAACTTCACCAAGAAGGAGACTTGAAGCAATCGACACGATGTACCATTGATTGTGTGCCCAATTCAATGGCCTCGATGAAGAACAACATATTCGGGAGCGTTTCGGCAAGTTACTGTGCATTTTCTGCTGAAGATCAAGTTTCCAGAGAATTCACACGGGCGTGTGGAATTAACACACGACCGTGTGAATCATTTTCCAGCAAGCCAGAGACTTCACACGGGCGTGTGGAAATTCCACACGGCCGTGTGAAGCCCCGATAAGTTCAAATTCAAAGCCGCACTCAGCCTATTTAATGCCCGATTGGAAGACTTCTTAAGAATCTTTTGACCTAGCTTTCTCGCCAACTTCGAGAGGGTGCGGCTAGGGCTTTGGAGAGGACTTTGTGGAGGATTGGAGCACGCCAACGGCATCGTCATCGACGTCCGACGGCAGCACAAGACCACGACCACATCACACGCGAGGGGGTTTTCATTGATGTTCTTATTTTGCAATTTATTTTACACTTTGATGAAGATGTATAGCTCCATAAGAAGCTAAACCCCTCGTAGGTATTCGGACTTGTAAAACCCTAGGATCATTATGTTTCTATGACATTGTTATTATGCTTTTCCAATATTGATGAATAAATTCAAGTTTCAGTTTTAATTATCTTTTGCTATTATTCTTCCTTAGCTGTGACACTAGGGTTGAGAACAATCTAGGTTATCTTTTGGAGGTGTGACAACTCCTATAGGATTAGACTACTTAAGACTGAAGAGGGTTGAGAGGGAGAGTTGTGAGGTAGCAATGTACCCCTTTCCCTTCCGGTGTGATTTCTCCCTACCTCCGTTTCCTTGGTTAATTAGCGGTCAAGATAGAGTTTTAGGGCTCAATCTAGACTAGGGTTCTTCCACCTGGACCAAAGGATTAGAACTACATAGAGGAACATGTTTTATCACTAGGAATCCCTAGAGCTTAAAGCAATCCCACGTAGTGTTAGGGTTAGGAAGATAGACTCCCCTGGGGCTTAGTTGACAGGTCAACAAGAGTCAAGGGTCGTAGTAAATCCTAATACCGGGACATAATATTGGGGTTAGTCACGGTTAACCTTAAGTTTTGGGATCGTGAGTTTAAGGATATCCTCGACTCAATTAACATCAATAGGAAAGTATAATAGCATAGTCTTGCACTAGAAGCATAAGTCCTAGAGGTAGCTTGTCCGGATACCCTATCTCACCCATTGCTAGTCTTTCTCCTTTAACTTCTACTTGCTTTTCTCTTGTCTTCCATCTCTCTATTTACTTTCTTGTCGTTTATTTTAATTGTTTCCATAAATTCACTCATCACTCCGATTATTTCTTTAAGTACACCGAATAACTAAATAGTGAATTCTTCTGTTCTAAATCCCTATTCCCTGTGAATTCGACTACCCACTCACCATGGTAATTTTATTACTTCGACAAGGCCGTGCACTTACGGTACACACGCAAAAGGTCGTGTCAACATCCAACACCACGAAATCCACAGGAAAGATATACCTGTTGATAAGTGCTTGTGTTATAGTATCGCGAAGCACTATTATCTTACATTAAGCATACCTTTTATCAGGTTTTATCACTAAATGTGTGCATTTGTGTTCTCTTGTGCATTGAAGGTATTGTGGAGCCTAATTGGAGAAGAAGAATGAAATTAGGTCGCGTTCGCCAATGTTGGGATGTTCTCGGACCAAGCAAGGAACGAAGCACGTATTTGGACTTGTGGATGTGTGCCAACCTCCTTTGGAGGGGCACAAAGGCAGTCACATTCACAACAAGTCCAATCCGTGTTACTTAGGAGAATTTCGCGAAAGAAGAAGACTTGAAGCAATCGGCGCGACCTACCGTTGCTTGTGTGCCCAAGTAATGGCCTCGATGAAGAACAATGAACCCGGGAGGTGTTTCGGCAAGTTACAATCCTGTTCAGCTGAAGATTAGAGTTCCAGAGAAGTCACACGGGCGTGTGGAAATTCCACACGGCCGTGTGAAATAGTTTCCAGCCAGACAGAGAAGTCACACGGGCGTGTGGAAATTCCACACGGCTGTGTGTTTGTGCAATTTCAGCCATCCAGTGAAGACACACGGGCGTGTGGAAATTCCACACGGCCGTGTGAAATTAATTTTTCAGCCGAGACAGAAGCTTCACACGGGCGTGTGGAAATCCCACACGGCCGTGTGAAGCCCCCGATAAGTCTAATTTTAAAGCCGCGATTCAACATTATAAAAGGGGATTTTTGCAACCTTATGAGGCATCTTTTCGACCTATCTTTTCCCCAACTTTCTGGAGTGCGGCTAGGGTTTCGGAGAGGATTTCGTGGAGGTTCTAGCGTGTCGTCGGCATCGATTTCGAGGTTCGACGTTTGCACAAGACCACGGCCACACCAATTCAAGGGGGTTTTTCATTGATGTCTATGTTTTATGCTTTATTTCTCACAGTGATGAATATGTATAGCTCTAAGAGGAGCTAAATCCCTCGTGGGGTATTCGGACTTGTAAACTTTAGGGTTTCTTATGTTTCTTTGACATTGATTATTATGCTTTCCATCGTTGATGAATAAAATTGAGTTTTTAATCTTGATTATCCTTTCATATTGTTTTCCCTTAAACGTAACATTAGGGTTGAGAGCAATCTCGGCTTTCCTTTGGAGGTATGACAACTCCTATAGGATTAGACTACTCAAGATTAAAGAGGGTTGAGAGGGAGAGTTGTGAGGTAGCAATGTACCCCTTTCCCCTTCGATGTGATTTCTCCCTACCTCCGATTCCTTGATTTAATAGCGGTCGAAATAGAGTGAAGCAATAGGTAGATAAACTCCCCTAGGGCTTAGTTACGCAAGTAATAGAGTGGAGGGTTGTAGTGAATCCTATTTGCTGGGGCTCAATCTAGACTAGGGTTCTTCCACCTGGACCAAAGGGTTAGAATTACGTATAGGAACAGGTTTAATCACTAGGAATCCCTAGAGCATAATGCAACTCCACATAGTGTGAGGTTTAGGCAGATGGACTCCCCTGGGGCTTAGTCATCTAGGTGACAGAGTGAAGGGTGTTGTGAATCCTAATACCGGGGCATAGTCTTGGAGTTAGTCACGGTTGTCCTTAGGTTTGGGACCGTGAGTCTTAGGATATCCTCGACTCAATTGACATCAATAGGAGAGTATAATATCATAGTCTTGCACTTGAAACATAGACCCTAGAGGTAGCTTGTCCGGATACCCCCCTTTTATTCATTGTTAGTCCTTCTCGATTTTCCTACTTGCACTTCTTTCTTCCATCTCTCTATTTAGTTTATTGCTGTGCATTATTTTCACTCATCAATCTTATTATCGTTCTCCGTATTTTGCATAGCTTAATTAGTGAAACCTTATATTCTATCTCCCTATTCCCTGTGGATTCGACTACCTTCTCACCAAGGTAAATTTATTACTTCGACAAACCCGTGCACTTGCGGGATACACGCAAGGGGTCGTGTCACCTGTCAACTTTCACGGGCCTGTCCTCGATGATACCCCTCGGATGTCTAACTGATCGGTCGGTGAGTTGTAGAAATATGAGTCCTAATCTAACTAAAACCACTTTTGTCTTTTAGTCCTTATAATTTTGATTATCAATTCGACTCCATCGAATTTAAATCAAAATTTAAACTCATGACAAAAATCCCAGACCAATTTACAATTTAACTTATCTTATGAAGTAAAACTGTAAATTGACAATTTTAACCCTGCACTCAAAAACAAGATTGATTCTTTATCCCATTAAACATAACCCCTTAGGTTCGTTCCGATTGGCAATGGGAGGATACCAAAGAACGTGGGTGACACCTAGCCAGCCCCATGGCCCCACGTCGTAACCCAACCGAACACGAATGAGTAGATCACTACGAACTTTTCTGATTATGATTACCATATGTGTATAAACCTTTCGTTCTTGTATCCCAATCGAGTGAGAGCCATGGTAATTGTCAAACTCACTGAACTCGATCATATGCAAATAGCTATAGTAGGGTGAGATTACCAAACTACCCTTCGTGTCCCAAATGATTAGTTTGACTGCCTTGGTGACAGGCTCCCTGAAAGTGCACGGGTTTGTCAAAGTAATAAAAGTTACCCCGGTGAGAGGGTAGTCGAATCCACAGGTAATAGGGAGTTAGAGTATGAGATTTCACTATTAAAACTATGCGAAGTACGGAAAAGTAATAATTGATTCGTGTGTGAATTGTGAGAACAACTATACTAAAAGACAGGAAATTAAATAGAGAGAGGTGAAAGATTAGAGAGTGCAAGAAAAAAGATTAAAGAGGATTTAAAAATGAATGAAGTGGGGTATCCGGACAAGTTACCTCTAGGATCTATGCTTCTAGTGCAAGACTATGTTGTTATACCTTCCTATTGATGCTAATTGAGTCGAGGAAATCCTTAGACTCACGGTCCCAAACCTAAGGTCAACCGTGACTAACCCCAACATTATGCCCTGGCATTAGGATTCACAACAACCCTTCACTCTATCGCTCGCACGATTAAGTCCCAGGGGAGTACATCTACCTAAACCTCACACTACGTGGGATTGCATTAAGTTCTAGGGATTCCTAGTGATTAAACCTGTTCCTATGTGTAGTCCTAACCCTTTGGTCCAGGAGGAAGAACCCTAGTCTAGATTAAGCCCCAGTGCATAGGATTCACTTCAACCCTTCACTCTGTTACTCGCGTAACTAAGCCCCAGGGAAGTTTATCTACCTAGCACTTCACTCTATATTGACCGCTAATAAATCAAGGAAATGGAGGTAGGGAGAAATCACACCGGAAGGGAAAGGAGTACATCGCTACCTCACAACTCTCCTTCTCAACCCTCTTCAATCTTGAATAGTCTAATCCTATAGAAGTTATCACACCTCCAAAAGAAAACCTAGATTGCTCTCAACTCTAGTGTCAAATCTAAGGGAAAACAATAGCAAAATAAAATCAAGATTGAAACTCAATTCTTATTCATCAATAATGGAAAAGCATAATAACAATGTCAAAGAAACATGATAACCCTAGAATTTACAAGTCCGAATACCCACAAGGGGTTTAGCTCCTCATGGAGCTATACATGTTCATCAATGTATGAAATAAAACACAAAGTAAACACATAGATGAAAACCCCCTTGCGTATGATGTGGCCATGGTATTGTGCGGGCGCCGGACGTCGGTGACGATGCTGATGACGCGCTCTAAACCTCCACGAAGTCCTCTCCAAAACCCTAGCCGCACTCGCAGAAGTTGGGGAGAAGAATAGGTCAAAAGATATCTCAAAAAGTCTCCAAATCGGGCTTTTATAATGTGGAGTCGCGGCTTTAAATTTGCTGAAAACGGGATTTCACACGGCCGTGTGGAATTTCCACACACCCGTGTGAAGTTTCTGGAATTCTGATTTTCGGCCAACTGTGAACAGTAACTTACTAAAGTGGTTTTGATACAGTACTGCTACAGAAATTGTGCCGAAACGTTCCCGGATTCGTTGATCTTCATCAAGGCCGTTGAATTGGGCACACAATCAACGGTAGATAGTGCCGATTGCTTCGAATCGCCTAATTGGTGAAGTTCTCATTGTTGGCATGAGTTAGACTTATTGTGAATGTGACTGCCTTTGTGCCCCTCTAAAGGAGGTTGATACAAACTCACAAGTCTATGCTCACGCCTTGCTCCCTGCTTGGTCCGAAAATCTTCCCAACAATGCCAAACATGACCTAACTTCGTTCCTTTCCTTCATTTTATCTTCACAAACCTAAAATGCACAAAAGTAAACAATTGCACACTTTTTAGTGATAAAATCTGATTAAATTAATGCTCATTGCAAGATAATAACACTTCGCATTACTATAACACGTGCACTTATCAAATCCCCCCACACTTAAGCTTTTGCTTGTCCTCAAGCAAAAATAGAACAAGAAAGTACTTAGGAAGAACAATTGAAAGTGCTCGGCCTTAGGTTCACCAAAAGTATGCAAAAGAAGCATTCTACAAGTAAGGGAAAATCAAAACATTGCATAAGGTTACCATTGTTCTAGCTAAAAACTCGAATAAAAAAGGATGAAAACTCGAAAATGTGTTAGTGTGTGCAATCTCACTCGAGAGAACCAATGAGTACTCCTCAAACTTTGGTTAGAAAGGACTTATTTATATACAAAAACAAAAATAGGGGAGGAAGTAGTAGCTTCACACATCCTTGAAGATAGCCCTCTCCTAGGCGGCCGCCAAAGGTGGCTTTCACACTTTCGAGGAGGTAGCTCTTTCTACCGGGGTAGTAGCTTTCACGCATCCCATGAGATAGCTCTTTCTCTCATTAGGGCATAACTTGTATCCGACTTATGAGAGTAGCTACATACTTCATAGGCGGTAGCTCTTTCCACCCCAAATGCATAATTAAATCAAAGCTAATATTTACAAACTCATATAATTTTTTTTCTTTTCTCTTTTCCATATTTTTCCATATATATATATATATATATATATATATATATATATTTATGCATTTTCCAAAGTAAAACTAAGAACGACGATAAACTTGTCCTTAAAAACTTCAAGATTGACTTTCCAAAAGATTCCAAGAGTAAGTTGTGCAATATGAGAATATCGAGCAAAAAATTCCTAAAATTCAAGTAGAAACTAGAGCATGATAGGACACAATGTTAAAAATTCTCCTAAACTATAAGAATACAACCGTTGCAACTAAGGTGAACCGCCATAGGCTACATGAGCATAAGCAATTGAACGCACAAGTAAAGATGTGTGCAATGTGAACTCCCCCCCACACTTAAGATGTACATTGTCCTCAATGTACGCATGCAAGCACAATTAAAAAAATAAGAATTGTAAAATAATTAGTGTGGAAGTAGGCAATTGAAACATTACTCCCCTGAACTCCAAGTGCTGCATTTGATGGAGCTAGGTGCATTGAGAGTTGAGTCTCAATGGGTTATGAAGCACACACGGTCCCATGACCGTGTTTATGACTATTCCTTAGATTCATTTCATCCAAGACCATCTGCGCACACATACACAAGGGTTCAGTATAGCTCAATAAAAACTCGAGTATATAAAATATGAAAATGAAATACAACTCGAGATAAAAGAAAAGCTAAATAAAAGATAAACTCAGAAGGAGAGTCCTTTCTAAGTAATACTAGTCCAAAATAAAATAGAAAATACAAGAATGAAAATCAAATAAAAATAAAATCTAAGACGACACAGCGTCAGTGTCCTGAATAGAAGCCTCTGGTGCTGCTGAAGGCTCTGTCGGTGATGGTGGATCTGCTGCTACTGGTACTGGTGATGCTGGTAGTGGAGGAGTGGAAGCTCGGGGTCGGACCACGAATGGTGAAGTCATGGCTCGCTCGAGTAACTACTGTATGCTGTGTAATCGAGCCATGACCTCTATGTGCTGCGCTACCTGTGTGGCCCTGACCTCAGCCAACTCTGTCTGTAGCACCCCCACTGCGCTCTGAGGCACTCCAGTCGATCCTGGCCTCGGGAAGGCGAGAAGATACGCACCGGAGGTGGCTCTGGCACGGTGGGTGGTACCTCGGTCTCTCTGTCCGCTGGGGGTGGCTCTAATGCTGCCTGTGACCCCTCGGCCTGATCTGTACGAGGAATGATCAAAGTGTAAACTCCTGGTCCTGATCTGCGGACCATCCCCATCATCCTCAGGGTCTCCCATGCCTAACGGAGCAGGTGTAGAAGTCCTCTCAGTGCCACGTACTCCGTCTCGAAGTCCTAACCCCATAATCAGTCGCGTGATATACTGGCCTGAGAAGATCACTCCCACCCTGGGGTACTGGCCCTGATGGCGGATGTACTCTGCTACAATATGCCCCAGGTGGAGTGGCTCTCCCTCTACCATCGAATATAGGTACAGGAGCTCCTGACGGCTCAAAACCCCCGTACTGTCTCCCCTGCCGCTCACTGATCGGCTGAGAATAGCATAGAGGTACCGGTACGAGGCCCTGGTCAAATATGTGGCCTTGGACACTCCTGGCTCGTACTGTCCCTGGCCACATAACCTACTGTACACACGCTGCGGGGTCAAAGTACCCGGGTAGTCTGTGGGTAGCAATGCGTACTCCTCTGTCTCGGTGTGTGCCTGATCATACAGTCCCATCCGTACTGAAAACTCGGTCATGCTCAAAGTGAAGTGTCGACCGAGGGCCTGGAACTGAATGGTATCAACATCGGTGAAATTGTCGTACCCCCGGTTGAACTCGAATGAGGAGAGCACCTCCAGCGTAAGTGATCTGATCACTGGCTCTCGAATGGAAAGGAGTCTGCTCCAGTTCCCCACTGAGAGGAGCTCCTCGACCTCACCTACCATCTCTGCTCCCCCCTGAATGTCCCGTAGAATGCTCAAATCGGGGAGACGGCTCTGTCCAAAGCGGAGGTCTGATAATCGATTGAACCGTTCCAGATGCTCAGGTGATGGGAAATCTACCTCTTCGGAAGGTGGGGTAGGCTCATGCTGACGCTTCCCAGCCGACTTCTTAGACCTAGAAGCCATATCTGCAAAGTTGCAAAAGAAAATTTTCAAAGATCAGTTCAAAAACTCACTCTGCAAAAATCCGCACGGCCGTGTGAAGCTTCTGGCGAACAGAACATCACGGCCGTGGGCTAAAAATCCAAAATTTACACTTCAATTCATTCTAATTCTAATCTAAACATGTTCGCATAAGTATAACTCATTCAAAACAAGCGAAATAAACAAAAAGAATGAATTAAATCAAGGATTGACGAAGAAAAAGGGGTTGGAGTTCTTACCGAAGGTGTGGACAAATACAATTGAGAAATCGGCCGGAAAACTCCAATAAAATCCTCCAAAAAGCTCAGAGACAGTCGGGGAAGTAGTAGAGAGGGTAGGAGAAGAGTTTAGAATGAAAATGTCAAGAGGCACGAGTGAAAAACAAAAAGAAATCGCGCGGCTTTTGAAGTTCTGGGAATTCACACGGCCGTGTGCCTCTGAATTAGGGTTCACAGGGGCCGACACACGCCCCTGTGTGCATTCTGTTCACTTTCTGGGCTACCCCACAAGGCCGTGTGGAAATTCCACACGGTCGTGTGCCTACACAAGAAGATTCACAGGGGCCGATACACGGCCCTGTGGATTCACGGGAAAACACAGCAAGTCTCTGAAAAATTTCACACGGCCGTGTATTAATTCCACACGGCCGTATGCCTAACCTGGCCAAGAACAAGGCTGGCCACAGGGGCATATCACATGCCCTTGTGGCCTCTCTGGCTTGCCCGAGAAATACCAAGTGTTTCACACGGCCGTGTGAATAATCCACACGGCCGTATGCCTTTCACAAGCTCATCCATAGGGGCACCCACACGCCCCTGTGTATTCTCGGGAAGAAGTGGTTTCTCTGCAGAGTTTCCCATGACCGTGTGCCTTGGCACAGTGGCACTCGCAGCGGCACCAACACGCCCCTGTGGACTCTCTGGAAAAGAGTTGAAGTTCTGTGAGATTTCACACGGCCGTGTGCCACTTCTGAGGTTGTTCACAGGGGCATACACACACCCCTGTGCCCTCACTGGTTGAGCTCTGATTTGTGACACACCCCTTGCGTGTGTGTACCGCAAGTGCACGGGTTGTCGAAGTAATAATTACCTCGGTGAGTGGGTAGTCGAATCCACAAGGAACGGAAGTACTAGTAATGACTGATTCTTAGTTATCTAGTCGAATCAATAATATGAAGCAATGGATGTAATGTGTAAAATAAGAGAATCGCAAGAAAGAAAGCAAGTAAAAGGGAAAGGTAAAGGAGATCTCTATCAATAAAGATGAGATACCCGGGCAATGATCCCCCTATGCTCTATCATGAAGTGCAAGACTAACTAAATGCTTCTTAACCGAGTTCTATGAGTCGAGGTAATCAATGAACAATCGATCGCTGCTTCCAGGCCACCGATACTAGTCCCCAACAAGGTCCCGGCGGAGAAATCGCTCAATCTCAACACCTCACACCCCATATGACCGCAATGAGTTTCAGGGATACCTAAGAGTGAAACCGATTCCGAAAATTAGATCTAACCCTACTTCTAGGCGAAAGATCCGTAACCCCTACAAAGGTACCGACGAAGAAATCTATCAATCTCACTACTCACACCGCATATGGTTGCATAAAACTTACGGAATACGGAGATTGGAAACACTCAATTGGAAGGGAAAGGGGACACTCCTCTATCTCAAGACTCACCCTCTCAACCCTCTTTAACCTTGTATGTTCTAATCCCTAATGGAGACCTCTCTCTCACCAATGAAACAAATCAAGCATACCAAACAACCATACGAATCAATAAGGCATACAAGCAATGATTAAACAAGATTAAAACTCAAATTAACTCAGAATTAAAAGAAAGCAATAAGAAAGTCAATACATGAATTGAAACCTAGGGTTCACATGCCCAAGTATCTACTAGGGTTTAGCCCTCCATGGGGCTTATTACAAAGCAAAAGATAATGAAGTAAAAAGCAATGTAATCCATGAAAGTAAACCCCCTTGAATTCGTGATGATGGCCTTGATGAATCGTTCAACGTCTCGAAGGAACCTTCTCCGAAGCTAGGTTGCCAATGGCTCCCCGATGCTATCTCATCGAATGATCTATCGAAGTTGGTGAAGAACGACTCCTAATATCGCCAAAGACCTCCTCCTTGAGACCCTAGCCGCTCTTGCCTTCAAACGTGCGCAAAAAATCCTCCAAAAATCGGCAAATCGGGGTATTTATAAATCTGAAAACGTGCCAGTCACATGTCTTCACGCGACCACGTGAGATCCCACGCGGTCGCGTGGGATTTTGACGCGGTTGTGTGAACAGTAATTTCTGCTACAGTATTGCTGCAGTGAAATGAACACTGTTTTGCTACAGTACTCTTCATAAACGCGATCCAAACTCTCTCATCTTGAGGCTACATGGTCGGGCACACGTCCATGTAGTGAGTTATAAGACTTCTCCTCCTTCGAATCATCATTTGAGAGCTTTAACTATCTTCACACAAGTTGGGACATGAAGGTGTGACTGCCTTTGTGCCCTTCCATCACATAAATTATCTTGAATCCTTCAGGAAGTTGGCACACACCCTCATGTGCATGACCCCCTCTTGTGCCTTGACACTTGTGTTGTACAAAAGTTCCCAACAATATGTCTTTATAACCCATCTTTGCTTCCTTTTCCTTCTTTAACACTTTCACAACCTTATTGCATAAAAGAACACCAAAATACACTTTATGAGACATAATCCATGGTGAAATGATGCTCAATGCATATAAAATAGGTAAGTAAAACATGTATACACAAGCACTTATCAAACTCCCCCACACTTAAGCCTTTGCTTGTCCTCAAGCAAAATTAACCATATACTCATGAAAAGCAAAGAGAAGTGCTTGGCCTTAGGTTCACCAAGAGGGTATAAGAATAAAATTATAAAATCATGGAGAGAAACAAACACTAGATGAAACAATCAATACTCTAGCAAATAATCCAACCAAAAATGAAAGTACTAAAGTCCGAAAGCGTGTGTGTGTGGAAACTCAACTCATGTCAACACTATATCCATTACTCAAAGTTCTTATTAACAATGGGAATTATTTATGCACAAAAAGAATAGATAGTAGCTTCACACATCCTCTAAGGTAGCCCTTTCACGAGATGCATCCCGAGTGGCTTTCACACTTTTGAGGTGGTAGCTCTTTCTACCGAAGGTGGTAGCTTTCACGCATCCTATGAGATAGCTCTTTCTCTCATTAGGGCATAACAAGTATCCGACTTATGAGAGTAGCTTCATACAACATAAGTGGTAGCTCTTTCCACACCCTATATACAAACAAACTAAAATTCTGAATTTTCTGATTTTTTTTTAACTCAAATTAAACTAACACTAGACAATCCCACAATAATGAACTAGAGTAAGTTTCCATAGGTTTAATGAGTGAGAGAAGTGCATTAAAGAGCAATCGGACAAAAATTTCAAGAAAATTGGATAAAAACTAGAGCATGATAAAACCTAATGTTTGCAACCTCCAAAAACTAAGAATTAAACTCTCAACCTTAAGGTGAACCTTCATGGGCAACATGAGCATGATCATGAAAACATAAGTAAAGGCAATGTATAAGATGAACCCTCCCGCACACTTAAGATGTACATTGTCCTCAATGTACACATGTAAGCACAATAAAAATATATGTAAGAAAAACATGATGTGGGTGAAAATGCAATTAAAACAACACTCCCCTGAACTCCTTGTCGATCGATTTGTGAAGCTAACTCGAGGATGTGTTATTCTTCCACGAGTTGTAAACCTCACACGACCAAGTCACATGGTCATGTATTTATGACAAAAACATCATCATCATCACTCTCAAGGCCATCTGCACGGATACAAGGGGTTCAGTGAAACTCAACAAAATATGAAAATATGCGAGTTCATAAAGATATAACACTGAAACATAAACTCGCAACAAAAGCTAAGATATGAAAATAACTCTCAGAAGGTAAAACCTTTCTGAGTAAACAAGTCCACAAAATAAGATAATTCAAGCAAAATGAAAAACAAAAACTAAAAGAAAGTCCCATGAGTGAAAACGCCTCAAACATCGGCATCTGGTGCTGCTGGTGTCGCTGAGGTATCTAACTCAGTATCAGCGTCCAGAGTCTATTGAATCTGGTCAAGCGCTGCATGATCCGTGCCTGGTTCTCGAGGATGGTAGCGACGGCAGCTTCGAGTCGAGCCAGTCGCTCATGTACTCGATCTGAAGATGTACTAAGATCAGTTGATGAAATCGGTGCTGCTGGAGTAGCTGTGGGCTCTGCGGGAGGTGGTGCGTCTGGAGTCTCAGCAGACTCGTCACCGTCGGATGACACCTCTACCAATGCATATCCACCTGATGCTGTACGTCGCACTACTCCCATCAGTCGGAGAGTGACTAGCCCCAAAGGTGACGGACTACTGACTCTCTCCTCGCCTATGACTGAACGCATGAGACGCATCCGAAACATGAGTCGAGTGACATAAGGTCCCACAAATAGCGCTCCAATACGTAAATACTGACTCTGATGTCGAAAGAAGTCTGCGACGATGTATCCAAGATGTATGGGAACACGCTGAGTCATGGAATACAGGTAAAGTAAATCTGTACGGCTCAATGCACCTGTAACATCTCCCCGTCCAGTGATCGATCTGCTGAGAACAACATGTACATATCTATGCCGTGACGTATAAGAGAAGAACCCTTTGACTGACCTGGAACATACCGAGCACCTCCGCATAAATCATGGAATACCTGTCTCGGAGTGATGTCAGGGGGGAAGTCAGTCAAAGCTTCCGGTACTCTAAAGTGTCCACATAATCCTGATCATATAATCGAAGTAGTATCGCAAACTGTGTCAGTGACATCTCATGAAACTGACCGAAAGCCCTGAATCGGATGACGTTCTCTGCATCAAAGCTTGCGTCTGGTCGCTCACGGTCAAAGGAGAATGTCGATAAAACCTCCAAAGTGATATCTCGTCGGACAGGCTCATAAATAGATAGGAGTCGGTCCCAACCCCCAACCTGTATCAATCCTCGAACCTCCTCTGAAAGGCCAACTGCGTCGAGTGTCTCAAAGCAAATGTAACGCGACTGTCCAATCTTAAGTTTCTGCAGACGCTCGAACCTCTGCCTATGTGTAAGATCGACAAACTCAACCTCAGGTGGTGGTGTCGGCTCTATGTCTTGACGAGAATGTTTATGGGCTATTCTCTTTGTCCTAGGTTCCATTCCTGCAAGAAAACATAAAATAAATCAGTTCAACATAATTTCAATGAATGCAGGAGGAAACCTGCGTGCAAAAGTGTGAAAACAGCAAAACAAGTGTGTTCCCAGCACACATGGGCGCGTGGGCGTATGTTTGCACGGCAGAGGGCTCACGCGACCACATGGATCAGCCACGCGGTTGCTTGGGTGCTTGGTTGGCATCCTCGGCAGGCCACGCGGTCGCGTGGCCTGCTCTACGCGGTCGAGTGGTCGCAGACAAGGAGCTGGATCTCGGCCGAGGGCCACGCGACCGCGTGGCTGGCTTCTCGTGGCCAGCTCCAGCCTACGCGGGCGCCTGGGCTGGTCCACGCGATCGCGTGGACTGCTGGCCGGCCCATACGGCCGCGTGGCTCGGTCACGCGTGCGCGTGGGCGGTCATCCATGGCCAAAAACCGCGGATGACCTCCAACAACCCCTTTACAACTCAAATCTAAGTTTTCTAAGTGTTTTCACAACATTAACCATGAAAAATAAAGTCTAAAGAATTAGAAAACACCATGGAAATGGAAATTGAGAACTAGGGCATGAAAGGAAGGGAAGAAACCTTACCGATGCGAATCAATATATGAAACTTGATGTAAATACCGGCAAAAACTTTTTGAATCCCCAAAGAGTTGAAAAAAAATGGATTTGGAACCTTATAGATGAGAAGTTTGGAGAGGAAAGTATGAGGAAATGAAAAGTTTCAAGGTCAAGGATGATGAATAGTAACCCTTCAAGTCATATATAAGCCACATGGGGGTGTGGAAATTCCACACCCCCGCGTGGGTACTGTACACGGTCGCGTGAGAATCTCACGCGACCACGTGAGCTGCAGAATTTCTGCAGACAGTCCACGCGGCTCTCTAAACTTCAAAATTAGCCCATTTCTTCAATAATTATCATTAATTAAAATCCGAATCATGCCCAACATGTGAAAAACACTTATAATCACCAAAAATTGTTCATGAAAACTCAGCACCATGAAAAATTTCATCAAAATGCACACTCATGAATTTATTACTGCAGAATTTAGAAACTAAACTAGAAAACAAGTAAAAACTTGGGTTGCCTCCCAAGGAGCGCTTGTTTAACGTCACTAAGCTTGACGTACCTGTTCTTACCTCATGGTGGCTCATATAAATGGAGAATTTCTTTTTTCGCAACCTGCACGCATGAGGGATAGAATTGTTTCAGGTTTAAGAAAATTTGCTCAAATATGTTACCAATTGAGGAAGTATGATTCTTTTCTTCTGTGTGCTTGTCTCCAGCTGCACATGACCGCTTCCTATGACGATGCCTCGCTCTCTTGACACGACGGAAAATCTGTTTAAGCACCCCTCCTTCCGATTGATCTTTGAAAAAGCATGGTGCTTGAATATGAAGTTTCTCTTCCTCAATAACCGGCCATTCTTCATATGGGTCCGGGTGTGCCATTTCCTGCAAATACTCATTAGCAATCTCATCATTAACATCTAAAAAATAACATGAATCATCAAAGTCTAAAGAATGCTTCATTGCTTCGGCGAGGCGGTATGTGATCTTTTCTTCTCCAACTCGAAGTGTCATCTCGCCTCCATCCATGTCGATGAGCGCCTTGGAGGTTCGTAGAAATGGTCTTCCCAAAATTAATGGAACCTCCACGTCTTCATCCACATCGAGCACCACGAAATCTGCAGGAAAAATATATTTGTCAACCTTTACCAAAACATCTTCAATTATACCTCTAGGATGACTAATAGAATGATCGGCTAATTGTAACGTCATTCGGGTTGGCCTTGGCTCTCCTAACCCCAATTTCTGAAACAAAGTGTATGGCATGACGTTAATACTAGCCCCCGAATCGGCCAATGATTTTTCTTCCCCCAAACCTCCGATCACACATGGTATGATAAAACTTCCGGGATCTTTCATCTTGTTCGGCAAATTCTTTTAAAGCAATGCCGAGCAATTTCCTTCTAAGACCACAGCCGCACTCTCTTCCATTTTTCTCTTGTTGGTCAAGAGATCCTTCAAGAACTTTGCATACCTAGGCATTTGCGACAATGCCTCAACAAAAGGTATATTGATGTGTAGTTAAATAGATCCAGAAATTTTCTGTTTTGCTCATCAGTTTGATCTTTCTTCAAATGCGCCGGATAAGGAATTCTCGGAGCAAATGATGGAGATGGTATAGCTGCCCTCTTCTCTTTGTCATGCACCTTACTCATCGGATTTTCTTGAGGATTTTCAGCTGTCTTCCCAGTGGGGGTTAACTCGTGAGGAATTTCAGAATTCTTCTCAGCAGTGAGCTTTTCTTGGAGCTCCCGACCACTCCTCAAAGTGATCGCCTTTACATGCTCTCTTGGATTTGTCTCGGTGTTACTTGGCAAGCTTCCTTGAGGTCTCTCCGCTAATGACTTCGCTATTTGTCCTACTTGATTCTCCAAATTATGTAACGAAGCGGTGTGATTTCGGAGTGTTGCCTCAATATTCTGAAATCTTGTGTCGGTTGATTGAATGAACTTTGACAAAACCTTCTCTAATTCTGAAACTCTCTCCGGAATCGGAGGTGGTTGCTGAAATCCCGGTGGGGCAGCAGGCCTTTGCTGCCCTTGATTATTCCATGAGAGATTGGGGTGGTTTCTCCAACCTTGGTTGTAGGTGTTACTAAAAGGATTACCTTGTCCTCTACCCGAATTCCCCACAAAATCAACTTGTTCCATTGGGGCTGAAGTAGTAATTGAGATAGGACAATCAGTTGGCAAATGTGAACTCTCACAACCATCGCAACTAGTGACTGTGGCAACTCTTGAAGAAGTTAAAGTGTCCCATTTCTTGCTCATAGCCTCAACTTGGGCTGCCAATGACGTAACGGCGTCAATTTCGTGAATCTCGGCCACTTTCTTCTTCTCTCTTGCATTCCATTGATAACTATTAAGTGCCATCTCTTCGATTAGTTTTCGTGCCTCATCCGGAGTCTTGTTTCCCAATGTTCCTTCCGCAGCGGCATCAAGTAACTGTTTGGTGCCCGGGTTCAACCCATTGTAAAATGTGTGAATAATCATCCATTCGGGGAACCTGTGTTGAGGACACTTCCGCAAGAGGTCCTTAAATCGCTCCCATGTCTCAAATAATGACTCTAACTCAATCTGAACATAAGAGGAGATCTCATTCCGAAGCTTTGCCGACTTCCCCAGTGGAAAGTATCTTACGAGGAAAGCTTCGACCATCTCATTCCATGTTGTAATGGAAGCTCTTGGCAAAGAATGGAGCCACTGTTTGGCTTTTCCTTTTAATGAGAACGGAAAAGCCGTCAAGCGAATTGCATCATCCGAAACCCCATTAATTTTCAGCATGTCGCACACTTCAAGGAAACTTTCGATATGACTATTCGGATCTTCATCTGTTAATCCATTGAACTGTGCAGACTGTTGAAGCATTTGAATGAAGCCCGGCTTCAACTCAAAATTCTGGGTTGCGACTGGTGGCCTAACGATGCTTGATTGTGAACCACGAATCGTAGGACGAGCAAAATTTGAAAGTGTTCTCTGCTGCCCTGCTTGTTCTGCCATGTTTATAGACTCTTCAATTTCTATTTCTGCAGGAAAATTCTGTGCTACTGCAGATTCCTTGCCCTTTCTCCGTAATCTGCGCTCAATTTCAGGATCTTCTTCAACGAATGTCGAAGGATTTCCTCGGGTCATAACCTGTAGAAAGAAACAAGAAAAGAAGTAATGAGAACGATGAAAGAAAGAAATATGGAATAGAAAAGAAATAAAATGATGAATGACTAAAGTAACCAAGTCCTAGCGTTCCTAATATCTTGTTCCCCGGCAACGGCGCCAAAAACTTGACACACCCCTTGCGTGTGTGTACCGCAAGTGCACGGGTTGTCGAAGTAATAATTACTGATAAGTGCTTGTGTTATAGTATCGCGAAGCGCTATTATCTTACATTAAGCATACCTTTTATCAGATTTTATCACTAAATGTGTGCATTTGTGTTCTCTTGTGCATTGAAGGTATTGTGGAGCCTAATTGGAGAAGAAGAATGAAATTAGGTCGCGTTTGCCAATGTTGAGATGTTCTCGGACCAAGCAAGGAACGAAGCACGTATTTGGACTTGTGGATGTGTGCCAACCTCCTTTGGAGGGGCACAAAGGCAGTCACATTCACAACAAGTCCAATCCGTGTTACTTAGGAGAATTTCGCGAAAGAAGAAGACTTGAAGCAATCGACGCGACCTACCGTTGCTTGTGTGCCCAAGTAATGGCCTCGATGAAGAACAATGGACCCGGGAGGCGTTTCGGCAAGTTACCAAGCCTGTTCAGCTGAAGACCAGTGTTCCAGAGAAGTCACACGGGCGTGTGGAAATTCTACACGGCCGTGTGTTTTGCAATTTCAGCCATCCAGTGAAGACACACGGGCGTGTGAAATTAATTTTTCAGCCGAGACAGAAGCTTCACACGGGCGTGTGGATATTCTACACGGCCGTGTGAAGCCCCCGATAAGTCCAATTTTAAAGCCGCGATTCAACATTATAAAAGGGGATTTTTGCAACCTTTTGGGGGATCTTGGAACCGAACTTTTCCCCAACTTTCTGGAGTGCGGCTAGGGTTTCGGAGAGGGTTTCGTGGAGGTTCTAGCACATCGTCGGCATCGATTCCGAGGTTCGACGTTTGCACAAGACCACGGCCACACCAACTTCGAGGGGGTTTTTCATCTATGTCTATGTTTTATGCTTTAATTTTCACATTGATGAACATGTATAGCTCTATGAGGAGCTAAACCCCTCGCGGGGTATTCGGACTTGTAAACTTTAGGGTTCCTATGTTTCTTTGACATTGATTATTATGCTTTCCATCGTTGATGAATAAATTGAGTTTTAATCTTAATTATCTCTTGATATTGTTTTCCCTTAAACGTGACATTAGGGTTGAGAGCAATCTAGGTTTTCCTTTGGAGGTGTGACAACTCCTATAGGATTAGACTACTTAAGATTAAAGAGGGTTGAGAGGGAGAGTTGTGAGGTGGCAATGTACCCCTTTCCCTTCCGATGTGATTTCTCCCTACCTCCGATTCCTTGATTTAATAGCGGTCGAAATAGAGTAAAGCAATAGGTAGATAAACTCCCCTAGGGCTTAATTGCGCAAGCAATAGAGTGAAGGGTTGTAGTGAATCCTATATGCTGGGGCTTAATCTAGACTAGGGTTCTTCCACCTGGACCAAAGGGTTAGAACTATTTTTGTAGGAACAGGTTTAATCACTAGGAATCCCTAGAGCATAATGCTATCCCATATAGTATGAGGTTTAGGTAGATGGACTCCCCTGGGGCTTAATCATCTAGGTGACAGAGCGAAGGGTGTTGTGAATCCTAATACCAAGGCATAGCGTTGGGGTTAGTCACGGTTGTCCTTAGGTTTGGGACCGTGAGTCTTAGGATTTCCTCGACTTAATTGACATCAATAGGAGAGTATAATATCATAGTCTTGCACTTGAAACATAGATCCTAGAGGTAGCTTGTCCGGATACCCCCTTTTACTCATTGCAAGTCCTTCTCGATTTTCCTATTTGCACCTCTTACTTTCATCCTTCTATTTAGTTTATTGCTTTGCATTATTTTTCACTCATCAATCCTATTATCGTTTCCCGTATTTCGCATAGCTTAATTAGTGAAACCTTATATTCTATCTCCCTATTCCCTGTGGATTCGACTACCTTCTCACCAAGGTAAATTTATTACTTCGACAAGGCCGTGCACTTGCGGTACACACGCAAAAGGTCGTGTCAAGTTTTTGGCGCCGTTGCCGGGGAATAGGCGTTTTAGATATTTGTTTTTCACTACTTTAGCTATTCACTTCGCACTCTATCTCATATTTTCTTTACCTATCATTGTTCTTATTTTTCTTTTCTTTATTTTCGGCTCCAGGTTATGACCCGTGGGAACCCTTCAATACTTGTTGAAGGAGACCCAGACATTGGAAAAAGAACACATCGTAAAGGGAAAGAACCTGCACAAGAAGCATCAAATCAAGCCGATATTGAGACAGAAGGGTCAGAGACAATGGCAGAACAGAACGAGCAGCAGCGAACGTTGTCTGATTTTGCTAGACCCGCAGTTATGGGGACCCAATCAAGCATTGTCAGGCCCCCAATTACAGCAATGAATTTCGAATTGAAGACCCTAATAGTCACATAGAAAATTTCTTGGAAGTGTGTGACATGTTGAAGATAAATGGAGTGACGGACGATGCAATTCGATTGAGAGCCTTCCCGTTTTCATTGAAAGGAAAAGCAAGGCATTGGTTGCACTCATTACCGAGAGCCTCCATTACTACGTGGGAGGAGATGGCCGAGGCATTCTTGGCTAGATACTTCCCACCGGGGAAATCTGCAAGACTCCGGAATGAGATATCATCCTTTGTACAGATGGAATTGGAGTCTCTATTCGAGACATGGGACAGGTTCAAAGAGCTCCTTCGCAAATGTCCGCAACATGGATTCCCCGAGTGGATGATTATTCACACATTTTACAACGGGTTGAATCCGAGTACAAAGCAACTCTTAGATGCGGCGGCCGGAGGGACTCTTGGAAGCAAGACTCCCGGTGAAGCTCGGCACCTTGTAGAGGAGATGGCTATGAATAGTTATCAATGGAACTCAAGGGATAGGAAAAAGGTTGCCGGAATTCATGAGGTTGATGCGGTTACATCATTGGCAGCACAAGTGGAATCGTTGAGTAAGAAGCTAGATGCTCTAGCTTCGCCAAGAGTTGCGGCCATCACTACTTGTAACGGTTGTGGGGGAGGACATGCTTCAAGCGATTGTCCTATTGCTATTGGAGGCACTAGTGCGGTGGAGCAGGCCGATTTTGTGGGGAATTCATATCGAGGACAAGGCCAAGGCAACCCGTATAGTGGTACATACAATCCGGGATGGAAGAACCATCCGAACTTCTCTTGGAGCAATCAAGGACAGTCACAACAGAACAAAAATAGTGCACCACCGGGATTTCAAAGTCAACAATCTCCGAATTTAGAAAGCCGAGTGACCGGGTTGGAAGGAAAGATGACTGATCTAGAGAGAGCCCTCACACGGTTCGTTTCTTCTTCGGATGCAAGGTTCCAATCGGTGGAAGCTACTCTTCGCAATCACACCGCTTCCTTACACAACTTGGAAAACCAAGTAGGACAAATTGCGAAAACTTTGGCGGAGAGACCTCAAGGTAGTTTGCCTAGCAATACGGAGACCAACCCAAGAGAACAACTAAAGGCAATAACCTTGAGAAGTGGTAAGGAGGTTGAGGGACATCTCCCTCTTGAGAAGACTAAGGACTCACCCGAAGTCGTGGAAATAGAGGATGAAGCACCAAAGGAGAAAGAGGTGGCACCCCCACCTTATAAGCCGAGAATTCCCTATCCTTCACGATTGAAGAATGACCAAGACAATGAGCAATACAAGAAATTTCTGGGTGTCTTCAAGCAATTGCACATCAACATTCCATTCGCGGAAGCATTAGCCCAAATGCCCAAGTACGCGAAGTTCTTAAAAGACCTCTTGACCAATAAGAGGAAGTTAGAGGAAAGTGCATCCGTCATCCTCGATGCAAACTGTTCGGCAGTGCTACAGAAGAATATGCTAAGCAAGAGGAAGGACCCCGGAAGTTTTATCATACCGTGCAATATTGGTGATATGGGTGAGGAGATGGCACTAGCCGACTCGGGAGCAAGCATCAATGTCATGCCCTACACATTCTTCCAAAAGCTAGGCTTGGGCGAGCCTAGACCTACCCGGATGACACTTCAGCTTGCAGATAGATCGGTGAGGCATCCGAGGGGTGTTGTTGAAGATGTGTTGGTGAAAGTGGATAAGTACATTTTCCCGGTCGACTTTGTAGTGCTTGATGTAGACGAGGATGTCGAGGTACCGCTGATCCTTGGGAGGCCGTTCTTGCGCACTTCCAAGGCTTTGATAGACATGGACGGTGGAGAGCTCACACTTAGGGTTGGGGACGACAAGCTCACTTACCGCCTCGCCGAAGCCATGCGACATTCTCTTGATTTTGATGATGCTCTATATTATCTTGATGTCACTGATGATTGCATTGATGAATATATGCAGGATATGTTTAACCCAGATCCATATGAAGGGTGGCCGGACCAAGACATAGAGACTGAAGAGGAAGAAGTGCTCGCGCTTGTTTCAGTTGAGATAGACATCAAGAAGGAGAAGGAGCGTAGGAAGAAAGTCCTTCGGAGATTGAAGCGGTCGAGACGTCGCCACAACAAGAACCCCAACAAGAAAGGGGATGAGCATTCACGGAGTAAGGGTGTTTCACCCGTGTGTGGTAACAAACTCGATAATTCTCCCTCTACCTTGCAACGATTATGCAATGCTTGCTTTCAAATTTTAGGAAAGAGGGCAAATTCCACTCATGAACCTCCGTAAGGTAAGACAGGTACGTCAAGCTAAGTGACGTTAAACAAGCGCTTCTTGGGAGGCAACCCAAGCGTTTTTACAGTTTTCTAGTACTTAGTTTAGTTTTAGGATTGAATAAAAGTCTTAGCAATGGTGTCCCAATTTTCATGTGCATATGCTGGGTTTTCTTGTGGATTTTCGATTATTTTACATGTGCCTTAACGTTAATTGACGAAGTTTGAGTCGGTTGAGTGTGTTTTCGATAATCTCTGGTCATGTTTTTATGGTTTACACAGGCTCTAAGTGTTTTAAAAGAGTTTTTGAAATTTTCTGAGAGTCTGTAAAATTTTCTAAGTAAACCAGAGATAACACACGGGCGTGTGGAATTAACACACGGCCGTGTGATACCAATTGGAGCTCAACCAGAGAAGACACAGGGGCGTGACTTTGCCCCTGTGAAAAACTTCTGAAGGGGCACACGGCCGTGTGGAATTAACACACGGCCGTGCGACATTCCGCAGAATTTCAACTCTTTTCCAGAGAGTCCACAGGGGCGTGTGGATGCCCCTGTGAGTGCCGCTGTGCCAAGGCACACGACCGTGTGGAATTTCCACACAGCCGTGTGAAACTCTGCAGAAAGAACCCCAAACTTCCCGAGAAACCACAGGGGCGTGTGTGAGCCCCTGTGGGAGAGCTTGTCAAGGCACACGGCCGTGTGGTTCATTCACACGGCCGTGTGAAACACTTAGTTTTCTCGGGCAATCCAGAGAGGTCACAGGGGCGTGTGACATGCCCCTGTGACCGGCCTTGTGTTCTTGGCCAGGTTGGACACACGGGCGTGTGGAAATTCCACACGGCCGTGTGAAGTTTTTCAGAGACCTTTTGTGTTCTCCCGAGACTCCACAGGGCCGTGTACCAGCTCCTGTGGATATCTTTGTGAAGGCACACGGCCGTGTGGAATTAACACACGGCCGTGTGGGGTAGTCAGAGAACAAACAGAATGCACACAGGGGCGTGGGTTGGCCCCTGTGAACCCTAATTTGAGAGGCACACGGGCGTGTGGAATCATGACACGGCCGTGTGAATCCCCAGAACTCCAAAAGCCGCGCGATTCCTTTTGGTTTTCACTTGTGCCTCTTCTATTTCCATTCTAAACTCTTCTCCTACCCTCTCCACTAGTTCGCCAACCATCTCAGAGGATTTTTTAGGCATTTTATTGGAGTTTTCCGGACGATTTTTAGTATTTCTTCATCCACTCCGTCGGTAAGAACTTCAAAGCCTTTTTCTTCGTCGATTCTCAATTTAATTCGTTCTTTTGATGATTTCGCCTTTATTAATTGATTTATGAGTATGCAATGTTGCTTAAGAATGAATTAAAGCGAATTAGATTGTAAATTTTGAATTTTTTTTAACCCACGGCCGTTATACTCTGTCCGCCCGATGATCCACACGGGCGTGTGGAATTAACACACGGCCGTGTGGATTCCTGCAGATTGAGTATTTTAACTTGTTTTTGATCTCTTTCTCTTTCAATCTTGCAGAGATGTCTACTAGGCCTAGGAAATCGGTCGGCAAGCGTCCGCGAGCAGCTACTCCACCCCCCGAAGAAATGGAGTTTGATTTACCCGAGCACAGGGAGCGGTACAAGAAACTCTCGCCACTTCGATTTGGACAGTCGCGCTACCCTGATTTGAGCGTATTGAGAGACATACAGGGGGGCGACGCCATAGCTACAGAGGTGGAGGAGTTGCTGGCTGTGGGGAGTTGGGACCGATTGTTATCTATTCGAGAGCCAGCAACTCGAGACATCACCCTCGAGGTCCTATCGACATTCGAATTCAACCGAGGGTATGATAGCTTCACGGATAGCCAGACGATTCAGTTCCGTGCCCTCGGTAGACACTTCAGCATGAGTGTCACTCAGTTCTCAGTCCTGATGAGCCTGTACGATCAGGCATACACCGAGACAGAGGAGTATGTTTTGCTACCCACCGAGTATCCAGGTACCCTCACACCACAGACGATTTATGAGACATTATGCGGGGATGGTCAGTATGAGCCGGGGGTTTCGAAAGCGACATTCCTTTCCCGGCCAGCATACAGGTACCTTCATGCTATCCTGAGCAGGTCTATTAGTGGCCGAGGGGACAGTACAGGGGTACTGAGCAGACAGGAGCTGCTATACTTGCACTCCATGGTGCAGAGTGAGCCACTTCACCTGGGGCACGTTCTAGCCGAGTACATTCGCCACCAGGGCCAGTACCCCAGGGTTGGAGTCATTTTTTCAGGGCCCTACATCACACGCCTCGCTCTAGGCCTAGGGCTCAGAGATGGGGTGCGCGGGGCCGAAAAGATCGCTACACCAGCCCCGCTCACCAGAGAGACACTGAGACTGATGGGTATGGTCCGCAGATCAGGACCAGGAGTCTATACTATGATCATACCCCGGACAGCGCAGGCCGAGGGCTCCCAGGCAGCATTGGGGCCACCCCCGCAGGACACAGAGACAGGGGCAGAGGCTGAGGTACCCCCCACCGCACCGGAGCCACCTCCGGTGCGGATGTTTTCACCGTCTCGAGGCCAGGACAGACTGGAGCGCCTCGAGAGCGCAGTGGGGATCCTACAGACCGAGGTGGCTGAGGTTAGGGCCACACAGATTTCACAGCACCAGGAGGTGATGCCGCAGTTCCAGAGTTTACGACAGACCTTTGAGCAGATTGCCTCCTCTTCCTTCGTGGTCCGACCTCGAGTTTCCACTCCACCACCTCCATCTCCCGCATCACCAGCAGATCCACCTGCACCGACATCAGCCGATCCACCAGCAGATACAGAGCCTGCAGCAGCACCAGAGGCCACCACTCAGGACACCGACGCTGAGGCGTCCTAGATTTTAGATTCTTTTCTTTTATTTGTCATTCTGTATATCTTTACTTTATTTTGGACTTGTAGTACTCAGAAGGGATTCTCCCTCTGAGTATAGCTTTTATTTTGCTTTTTATTTTGTCTCGAGTTGTATTCATTGCTTTACATTTTATATACTAGAGTTTTATTGAGCTTTACTGAACCCTCGTTTATGTGTGCGCAGATGGTCTTGGATGTAAGGATTTTGAGGAATAGTCATTGACACGGTCATGGGATCGTGTGTGCTCCACAAACCATTGAGACTCATCTCTCAATGACCTAGCTCCATCAAATGCAACACTTGGAGTTCAGGGGAGTAATGTTTCAATTGCCACTTCCACACTAGTTGCTTTTATCGTTTTCACTTATTATTGTGCTTCTACGCGTACATTGAGGACAATGTACATCTTAAGTGTGGGGGGGAGTTCACATTGCACACACCTTTACTTGTGCGCTCAATTGTTTATGCTAATGTAGCCTATGGCGGTTCACCTTAGTTGCAACGGTTGTATTCTTAGAGTTTAGGAGAATTTTTAACATTGTATCCTATCATGCTCTAGTTCCACTTGAATTTTAGGGGATTTTTGCTCGATTACACCCTATTGCACTACTCACTCTTGAAATCTTTTGGAAACTTGATCTTGAAGTTTTAAAGAACAAATTTATCATCGTTCTTAGTTTTACTTTGGAAAATGCATATATATATTAAAAAAAAAAAAAAAAAAAAAAAAGAATAATGAAAATGAAAAGAAAAATGTGAGTTTGTGAATAGTTGCTTTCTTTTATGTATGCATTTGAGGTGGAAAGAGCTACCACCCATGAAGTATGTAGCTACTCTCATAAGTCGGATACAAGTTATGCCCTAATGAGAGAAAGAGCTATCTCATGGGATGCGTGAAAGCTACTACCCCGGTAGAAAGAGCTACCTCCTCGAAAGAGTGAAAGCCACCTTTGGCGGCCGCCTAGGAAAGGGCTACCTTCGAGGATGTGTGAAGCTACTACTTCCTCTCTTAATTTCTTTCGTTCGTAAATAAGTCTTTGTAAACAAGAGTTTGAGGAGTACTCGTTGGTTCTCTTGAGTGAAGTCGCACACACTAACACGTTTTCGAGTTGTTATCCTTTTTAATTCATGTTTTTAGCTAGAGCATTGATAACCTTATGCAATGTTTTGATTTCCCCTTACTTGTAGAATGCTTCTTTTGCACTTTTGGTGAACCTAAGGCCAAGCACTTTCAATTGTTCTTCCCAAGTACTTTCACGTTTTATTTTTGCTTGAGGACAAGCAAAAGCTTAAGTGTGGGGGAGTTTGATAAGTGCTTGTGTTATAGTATCGCGAAGCGCTATTATCTTACATTAAGCATACCTTTTATCAGATTTTATCACTAAATGTGTGCATTTGTGTTCTCTTGTGCATTGAAGGTATTGTGGAGCCTAATTTTAGAAGAAGAATGAAATTAGGTCGCGTTTGCCAATGTTGAGATGTTCTCGGACCAAGCAAGGAACGAAGCACGTATTTGGACTTGTGGATGTGTGCCAACCTCCTTTGGAGGGGCACAAAGGCAGTCACATTCATAACAAGTCCAATCCGTGTTACTTAGGAGAATTTCGCGAAAGAAGAAGACTTGAAGCAATCGGCGCGACCTACCGTTGCTTGTGTGCCCAAGTAATGGCCTCGATGAAGAACAATGGACCCGGGAGGCGTTTCGGCAAGTTACCAAGCCTGTTCAGCTGAAGACCAGTGTTCCAGAGAAGTCACACGGGCGTGTGGAAATTCCACACGGCCGTGTGTTTTGCAATTTCAGCCATCCAGTGAAGACACACGGGCGTGTGGAAATTCCACACGGCCGTGTGAAATTAATTTTTCAGCCGAGACAGAAGCTTCACACGGGCGTGTGGATATTCCACACGGCCGTGTGAAGCCCCCGATAAGTCCAATTTTAAAGCCGCGATTCAACATTATAAAAGGGGATTTTTGCAACCTTTTGGGGGATCTTGGAACCGAACTTTTCCCCAACTTTCTGGAGTGCGGCTAGGGTTTCGGAGAGGGTTTCGTGGAGGTTCTAGCACATCGTCGGCATCGATTCCGAGGTTCGACGTTTGCACAAGACCACGGCCACACCAACTTCGAGGGGGTTTTTCATCTATGTCTATGTTTTATGCTTTAATTTTCACATTGATGAACATGTATAGCTCTATGAGGAGCTAAACCCCTCGCGGGGTATTCGGACTTGTAAACTTTAGGGTTCCTATGTTTCTTTGACATTGATTATTATGCTTTCCATCGTTGATGAATAAATTGAGTTTTAATCTTAATTATCTCTTGATATTGTTTTCCCTTAAACGTGACATTAGGGTTGAGAGCAATCTAGGTTTTCCTTTGGAGGTGTGACAACTCCTATAGGATTAGACTACTTAAGATTAAAGAGGGTTGAGAGGGAGAGTTGTGAGGTGGCAATGTACCCCTTTCCCTTCCGATGTGATTTCTCCCTACCTCCGATTCCTTGATTTAATAGCGGTCGAAATAGAGTAAAGCAATAGGTAGATAAACTCCCCTAGGGCTTAATTGCGCAAGCAATAGAGTGAAGGGTTGTAGTGAATCCTATATGCTGGGGCTTAATCTAGACTAGGGTTCTTCCACCTGGACCAAAGGGTTAGAACTATTTTTGTAGGAACAGGTTTAATCACTAGGAATCCCTAGAGCATAATGCTATCCCATATAGTATGAGGTTTAGGTAGATGGACTCCCCTGGGGCTTAATCATCTAGGTGACAGAGCGAAGGGTGTTGTGAATCCTAATACCAAGGCATAGCGTTGGGGTTAGTCACGGTTGTCCTTAGGTTTGGGACCGTGAGTCTTAGGATTTCCTCGACTTAATTGACATCAATAGGAGAGTATAATATCATAGTCTTGCACTTGAAACATAGATCCTAGAGGTAGCTTGTCCGGATACCCCCTTTTACTCATTGCAAGTCCTTCTCGATTTTCCTATTTGCACCTCTTACTTTCATCCTTCTATTTAGTTTATTGCTTTGCATTATTTTTCACTCATCAATCCTATTATCGTTTCCCGTATTTCGCATAGCTTAATTAGTGAAACCTTATATTCTATCTCCCTATTCCCTGTGGATTCGACTACCTTCTCACCAAGGTAAATTTATTACTTCGACAAGGCCGTGCACTTGCGGTACACACGCAAAAGGTCGTGTCAATTACCCCGGTGAGTGGGTAGTCGAATCCACAGGGAACGGAAGTACTAGTAATGACTGATTCTTAGTTATCTAGTCGAATCAATAATATGAAGCAATGGATGTAATGTGTAAAATAAGAGAATCGCAAGAAAGAAAGCAAGTAAAAGGGAAAGGTAAAGAAGATCTCTATCAATGAAGATGAGATACCAGGGCAATGATCCCCCTAGGCTCTATCATGAAGTGCAAGACTAACTAAATGCTTCTCAACCGAGTTCTATGAGTCGAGGTAATCCATGAACAATCGATCCCTACTTCCAGGCCACCGATACTAGTCCCCTACAAGGTCCCGGCGGAGAAATCGCTCAATCTCAACACCTCACACCCCATATGACCGCAATGAGTTTTAGGGATACCTAAGAGTGAAACCGATTCCTAAAATTAGATCTAACCCTACTTCTAGGAGAAAGATCCGTAACCCCCTACAAAGGTCCCGGCGAAGAAATCTATCAATCTCACGCCTCACACCCCATATGGTTGCATAAAACTTAGGAAATACGGAGATAGGAAACACTCAATTGGAAGGGAAAGGGGACACTCCTCTATCTCAAGACTCATCCTCTCAACCCTCTTTAACCTTGTATGTTCTAATCCCTAATGGAGACCTCTCTCTCACCAAGGAAACAAATCAAGCATACCAAACAACCATACGAATCAATAAGGTATGCAAGCAATGATTAAACAAGATTAAAACTCAAATTAACTCAGAATTAAAAGAAAGCAATAAGAAAGTCAATACATGAATTGAAACCTAGGGTTCACATGCCCAAATATATACTAGGGTTTGGCCCTCCATGGGGCTTATTACAAAGCAAAAGATAATGAAGTAAAAAGCAATGTAATCCATGAAAGTAAACCCCCTTGAATTCGTGATGATGGCCTTGATGAATCGTTCAACGTCTCGAAGGAACCTTCTCCGAAGCTAGGTCGCCAATGGCTCCCCGATGCTATCTCGTCAAAAGATCTATCGAAGTTGGTGAAGAACGACTCCCAATATCGCCAAAGACCTCCTCCTTGAAACCATAGCCGCTCTTTCCTTCAAATATGCGCAAAAAATCCTCCAAAAATCGGCAAATCGGGGTATTTATAAATCTGAAAACGTGCCAGACACGTGTCTTCACGCGACCACGTGAGATCCCACGCGGTCGCATGGGCTACAGAATTCCCACGCGGTCGCGTGAACAATAATTTCTGCTACAGTACTGCTACAGCGGAGGAAACGGTGTTTTGCTACAGTACTCTTCATAAACGCGATCCAAACTCTCTCATCTTGAGGCTACCGTCCATGTAGTGAGTTATAAGACTTCTCCTCCTTCGAATCATCATTTGAGAGCTTTAACTATCTTCACACAAGTTGGGACATGAAGGTGTGACTGCCTTTGTGCCCTTCCATCACATAAATCATCTTGAATCCTTCAGGAAGTTGGCACACACCCTCATGTGCATGACCCCCTCTTGTGCCTTGACACTTGTGTTGTACAAAAGTTCCCAACAATATGTCTTTATGACCCATCTTTGCTTCCTTTTTCTTTTTTAACACTTTCACAACCTAATTGCATAAAAGAACACCAAAATACACTTTATGAGACATAATCCATGGTGAAATGATGCTCAATGCATATAAAACAGGTAAGTAAAACATGTATACTCAAGCACTTATCAATTTGGAAACACACGGCCGTGTGTTTTCTCTGGTTACTCAGAAAAATTCACAGACTCTTCGAAAAAATTCAGAAACTCTTTTAAAACACTTAGAGCCTGTATAAACCATAAAAACACGACCAGAGACCATAGAAAACACACTCAACCGACTCAAACTTCGTCAATTAACATTAAAGCACACGAAAATATCAATAATCCACGATCGAATTTGCAGCATGACACGACCTTTTGCGTGTGTACCGCAAGTGCACGGCCTTATCGAACTAATAAAATTAACCCGGTGAGTGGGTAGTCGAATCCATTGGGAATAGGTATAAAAAATACGAGAAATTGCTATTCTGTCGTACGATATATGAGAAAACAATAATCGGAGTGATAAGTGGATTTATGGAAATTAGAATAAAAGCAAGGGAAATGAATAGAAAGATGAAAGAAAGAAAAGTGCAAGTAAAGAGTAAAAGAGAGAGACTAGCAATGAATGAAAATAGGGTATCCGGACAAGTTACCTCTAGGACTTATGCTTCTAGTGCAAGACTATGCTATTATACTTTCCTATTGATGTTAATTGAGTCAAGAAAAATCCTTAAACACATGGTCCCAACCTAAGGTCAACCATGATTAACCCCAGCACTATGTCCTGGCAATAGGATTCACGTCAACCCTTCACTCTGTTGATTGCTCAATGATAAGTGCTCGTGTTATAGTAATGCGAAGTGTTATTATCTTGCAATGGGCATTAATTTAATCAGATTTTATCACTAAAAAGTGTGCATTTGTTTACTTTTGTGCATTGAAGGGTTGTGGAGAAGATCTAGAGAAAAAGAAGGAAGAATAGGTTATGTTCGCCGTTGTTGAGGAGTTCTCGGACCAAGCAAGGAACAAGGCACGAGTCTAGACTTGTGGGTGTGTGCCAACCTCCATTGGAGGGGCACAAGGGCAGTCACACTCACAAAAGTCTATAACTCGTGTAGCATTGGAGAACTTCGCCAATGAAGGGAAATGAAGTAATCGACATAATCTACCGTTGATTGTGTGCCCAATTCAACGGCCTCGATGAAAAACGATGGATTCGGGAGTATTTCGGAGAAGTACTGTAGTAGGCACTGTAGCAAAAAATACTGTAGGTAACTACTTCAGCAGCTACTGTTCACATTCTGCCGAAATTCAGAATTCCAGAGAGTTCACACGGGCGTGTGGAAATTCCACACGGCCGTGTACTGTAGCAAAAAATACTGTAGCAGAAACACTGTTCACAGGTGCCGAGAAATCACGATTCCAGAATTTCCACACGGCCGTGTGGAATTAACACATGGGCGTGTGAAATGTCTGGATTTTCACAGAAGTCCGATTTCAGCCCGAATTCAGCCCGATTTCAGCCTATAAATAGCCCGTTTTCAAAGCTATTGGGGGACCTCCCCTTCTATCACTTGGATATCTTTTGTGGGGCTTTCGGCTAGGGTTTGGAGAGGTTCTTGGAGGTCTTTAGAGGCGATTAAATGGCATAGACATCGACATCCTTTGGAAGAAAGCTATTGGGGAAGCTCTCATCGGCATTGATTTGTCGAGGTGTGCCTTAGGCTTGATAAGGGATTCGTTGGAGAAGACACGCGACTACACAAGACCATCGATACGATCTACAAGGGGGTTTTGTTTGTGGTTTTCATGCATATGTTCTTAAACTATTTATTGACTTTGTATTGCTCCATGGAGAGCTAAACCCTAGTGGGTATTCGGACTTGTAAACCCTAGGATGATATTGTTTCTATGACTTTTATTATGCTTTCTTAATTTAATGTTCTATTATTGAGTTCCAATCTTGCATGCCGATTGTATGAGATTTTCCCTTAGCCGTGACACTAGGGTTGAGAATCTATTAGGTTTTCCTTTGAGGATGTGACAACCTTTATAGGATTAGACTACACAAGGTTGGAGAGGGTTGAGAGGGAGAGTTGTGAGGTAGCGATGTACCCCTTTCCCTCCGGTGTGGTTTCTCCCTACCTCCGTTTCCTTGATTCATTACCGGTCGAGATAGAGTGAAGTCCTAGGTAGATAAACTCCCCTGGGGCTTAGTTACGCGAGTAACAGAGTGAAGGGTTGAAGTGAATCCTACGCACTGGGGCTTAATCTAGACTAGGGTTCTTCCACCTAGACCAAAGGGTTAGAACTACACATAGGAACAGGTTTTACCACTAGGAGTCCCTAGAATTTAATGCAATCCCACGTAGTGTGAGGCTTAGGTAGATATACTCCTCTAGGGCTTAGTTGACAGGTCAACGAGAGTCAAGAGTCGTAGTGAATCCTAATGCCGGGGCATAGTATTGGGGTTAGTCACGGTTGACCTTAGGTTTGGGACCGTGTGTTTAAAGATATCCTCGACTCAATTAGACATCAGTTAGAGGGTATAATACTAGTCTTGCACTAGAAGCATTAGTCTTAGGGGGAGCTTTGTCCGGGTACCCCATCTTTATATCGATTACTTCTCCTACCCTCATTATTCTTCTTGCACTCTTTTATTTTCTTTTACATTTATATATATATATATATATACTTCTTTCATCATTGACTTCTTTCATAGCTAAATAGCGATAACACTTGTTTCTGAACACTATTCCCTGTGGATACGACTACCCACTCACCAGGGTATTTTTATTACTTCGACAAGGCCATGCACTTGCGGTACGCACGCAAAAAGTCGTGTCAAGTTTTTGGCGCCGTTGCCAGGGAATAGGCGTTTTGGAGACATTTGTACTTTGTTATTTTAGCTATTCATCATTCATTCTATTTTAACCTTTCTTATTCTTCCATCCTTCTTATTTGTTTTTCTTTTGTTTTGTCTTACTTTTTCTTGCAAGGAGCCTAAATGGAGATTGATCGAGTTATTGAGCTATATTCTAAAGTTGAAGCTCTCAATACAAGCCTTGATAGAATTATTGCTTCACAACAACAAAGCAATCCATGCTACAACACATATCATCCAAATGAAAGGAGCTACCCAAATTTTTCATGGAATAATGATGGACAACATTGGGAAGCACTTCAAGAGAAATTTCAAAAGGATGAGGTACTTGAAGAGGATGCACATCAATGGAAAAAAGCTATAGATAACTTCATTAAAGCATCCGATGCCTCTTGCCAAAGTATGGAAGCCATGCGAAAGTGTCATGAAGCCTCCTATAACAACCTTGAGAATCTATCAAGATGGATACTTGACACACTCTCCAAGGAACATGAAGTGTTAGAGCAAGCAACGCAAACTCCTTGTAGAGAGGATGTGGTAGTGAACGATAATGAAGAAACGGGGCAAACTGAGTACGATGTTGTAGAAATTGAAGAGAAAAAAAAAGAAGATCATTTGGAGAATTGGGATTGCTTGAATGAAGATGGTGCTCATGAGCAAGGAAATTTTCAAGGGGATTTGCTAGTGTCATGTTCTCTTCAAGATGAAAATACACAAGAAGAAGCAAACCCTAAGGTAATGGAGCAAGCATCTCTCTTTGGGATTGATCAACTCATAAGAAGCAAGAAAGAGATTTTGGGAAGGGAAAAAGATGTGGGGAGGATATTTAAACCATCCAATGACCCACCTATGCTAAGCTTGGACAATTCCCAACCCAAATTGTTCCCTTGGAGGCCAAAAGTAAGATGGTTGGATCCTCCAACGAATTCTCCACCCACGCAACTAGATTTTTTGTTCAAAGGAAGTAGCTACGCAAATGCTAGTCGGGAGGAACACACTCTTTTCAAGCCGCCTTGAGGTAAGAAAGAGGTACGTCAAGCTCAGTGACGTTAAACAAGCGCTTCTTGGGAGGCAACCCAAGTTTTTAATGCTTTTCTAGGCTTAGTTTAGTTTTAGTATGAATAATTGCCTAGTTTCGGTGTTTTGATTTTATTATGCATGTGCTGTGATTTTCTCATGGATTATTGGTGTTTTAGTGTGCCTAATTGTGATTGTCGAAGTTTTGGGTCGTTTGAGTGTGTTTTCATAGATCTCTGGTCGTGTTTTTATCGTTTATACAGGCTCTAAGTGCTATGAATGTGTTTCTGAAATTTTCTGCAGAGCCTGTGATTTTTCTAAGTCATCCAGAGAAAACACACGGCCGTGTGGAATTTCCACACGGCCGTGTGAACCATCTCCGAGCTCTTCCCGAGCATCACAGGGGCCGTGTAGCTGCCCCTGTGAGCGACCCAATGAAGGGCCACACGGCCGTGTGAAATTCTGCAGAAACTTCCCTTACATCCCGAGAAAACACAGGAGCGTGTGGCAACCCCTGTGAGAGAGCTCGTGAAAGGCACACGGCCGTGTGGATGTTCCACACGGCCGTGTGGAACACTTAGAGTTTTTCGGGATATCCAGAGAGGCCACAGGGGCGTGTGGGTGCCCCTGTGGCCGGCCTTGTGTTGGCCAGGTTGGGCACACGGCCGTGTGGAATCTCCACACGGCCGTGTGGATGTTCTGAGAAGCAAACAGAGGAAACACAGGGGGGTGTGACTGCCCCTGTGAACCCTATCAGTGAAGGCACACGGCCGTGTGGAATTTCCACACGGCCGTGTGGATGCGCAGAACACAAAAAGGCTGTGATTTCTTTTAAAATCTATTTTTGCCTTTTCAATTCTAAATGCTTCCACACTCAAGGGATGTTTCCTCCCATCTTCCCAACCATCTCTTTTTCCATTTAATGAGTTTTTAAGTTGTTTTCCGACCATATTTGAAGTTTTTGATTTTTACTTCGTCGGTAAGCATATTTTCTCCTCTTCTTCGTCAATCTTTTCTTTTTCAGCACCAGATCCACCAGTATCAGCACCGACAGCAGCACCGCAGATCGAAGAACGGACGACACCGACGCTTGAGGCGTTTTTAGCTTTATTTTTCTTTTGTTTTATTTTACTTTTATTGAGCTTCACTGAACCCCCTTGTGTACGTGCAGATGGTCTTGGATGCAAGGAATTTGAGTACTAGTCATAGGCACGGTTATGGGACCGTGTGTCCTTTACAACCCGTTGAGACTCAACCCTCAATGAACATAGCTCCATCAAACGTACCACTAGGAGTTCAGGGGAGTATTGTTTCAATTGCCCACCTTCACACATTATGTTTTGATTGTTATACTTCTTATTGTGCTTGCATGCGTACATTGAGGACAATGTACATCTTAAGTGTGGGGGGGAGTTCACATTGCACACACTTTTACTTGTGAGTTCAATTGCTTTTGCTCATGTAGCCTATGGCGGTTCACCTTAGTTACAACGGTTGAATTCTTATAGTTTAGGAGAATTTTTAACATGGTATCCTATCATGCTCTAGTTTCTACTTGAATTTTAGGAATTTTTTGCTCGATATTCTCATATTGCACAACTTACTCTTGGAATCTTTTGGAAACTCAATCTTGAAGTTTTTAAGGACAAGTTTATCATCGTTCTTAGTTTTACTTTGGAAAATGCATATAATAATAAAAAAATATATATATAGAAAATAAAAAAAAATATGGAAAAGAGAAAAAGAAAAGAAAAAATATATATATATATATGACTTTGTGAATATTTGCTTTGTTTTATGCATTTGGGGTGGAAAGAGCTACCACCTATGAAGTATGTAGCTACTCTCATAAGTCAAATACAAGTTATGCCCTAATGAGAGAAAGAGCTATCTCATGGGATGCGTGAAAGCTACTACCCCGGTAGAAAGAGCTACCTCCTCGAAAGTGTGAAAGCCACCTTTGGCGGCCGCCTAGGAAAGGGCTACCTTCGAGGTTGTGTGAAGCTACTACTTCCTTTCTTGCTTTTCGTATATAAATAAGTCCTTGTTAACAAAAGTTTGAGGAGTACTAGTTGGTTGTCTTGAGTGAGTTCACACACAGTACACATTTTTCGAGTTCTTCTTCCTTTTTGATTCGAGTTTTTAGTTAGAGCAATGATAACCTTATGCAATGTTTTGATTTCCCCTTACTTGTAGAATGCTTCTTTTGCATACTTTTGGTGAACCTAAGGCCGAGCACTTTCAATTGTTCTTCCCAAGTACTTTCACGTTCTATTTTGCTTGAGGACAAGCAAAAGCTTAAGTGTGGGGGGATTTGATAAGTGCTCGTGTTATAGTAATGCGAAGTGTTATTATCTTGCAATGGGCATTAATTTAATCAGATTTTATCACTAAAAAGTGTGCATTTGTTTACTTTTGTGCATTGAAGGGTTGTGGAGAAGATCTAGAGAAAAAGAAGGAAGAATAGGTTATGTTCGCCGTTGTTGAGGAGTTCTCGGACCAAGCAAGGAACAAGGCACGAGTCTAGACTTGTGGGTGTGTGCCAACATCCATTGCAGGGGCACAAGGGCAGTCACACTCACAGAAGTCTATAACTCGTGTAGCATTGGAGAACTTCGCCAATGAAGAGAAATGAAGTAATCGACATAATCTACCGTTGATTGTGTGCCCAATTCAACGGCCTCGATGAAGAACGATGGATTCGGGAGTATTTCGGAGCAGGGGTGGACATGGGCCGAGCGACCCATGGGCTGGCTCGAGCCCAGCCCAAAAAATACAAGGCCTGGGTTTCGAAAGTTGGTCCAAAGAGCTGGGTTGGGCTCAAATGTTTTGGCCCGATTAAATTTCGGGCTGGGTTTGGGTCAGATGAATTTTAACCCGACCCGACCCGGCCCGACCCGAATAAATAAATAATATTTATAATAGGTTGATAATATATGAATGGTATATTTGTACTTGATGTAATATTTGTTGATAATATTACTACTTATTTATATAGAATTTATTTGAATCATTTATAATACTTGTGTTGTATTTTTTAATTGTTTGAAAAAATTTTAGGGGTTGTAGGCAGTTTTATTTAGTTATTTCAATTATTTCATAAAAAAATTATTTATTTTTTGGGTTGGGTTGGGTTGGGCCTGGGCCTAATGACAATCAAATGGGCCAGGTTTCGACCAAAACAATTTGGCCCGAATATGGCCCGGCCCAGCCCAACCCGAATATACGGATTATATTTTTTAGTCTAGTCCAGCCCAGATCCGACCCAGCCCGGTCCATGTCCACCCCTATTTCGGAGAAGTACTGTAGCAGGCACTGTAGTAAAATACTGTAGGTAAATATTGTAGCAGCTACTGTTCACATTCTGCCGAAATTCAGAATTCCAGAGAGTTCACACGGGCATGTGGAAATTCCAGAACACTGTAGCAAAACACTGTTCACAGGTGCCGAGAAATCACGATTCCAGAATTTCCACACGGCCGTGTGGAATTAACACACGGGCGTGTGAAATGTCTGGATTTTCACAGAAGTCCGATTTCAGCCCGAATTCAGCCCGATTTCAGCCTATAAATAGCCCGTTTTCAAAGCTATTGGGGGACCTCCCCTTCTATCACTTGGATATCTTTTGGGGGGCTTTCGGCTAGGGTTTGGAGAGGTTCTTGGAGGTCTTTGGAGGCGATTAAACGGCATCGACATCGACATCCTTTGGAAGAAAGCTATTGGGGAAGCTCTCATCGGCATTGATTTGTCGAGGTGTGCCTTAGGCTTGATAAGGGATTCGTTGGAGAAGACACGCGACTACACAAGACCATCGATACGATCTACAAGGGCTTTTTCTTTATGGTTTTCATGCATATGTTCTTAAACTATTTATTGACTTTGTATTGCTCCATGGAGAACTAAACCCTAGTGGGTATTCGGACTTGTAAACCCTAGGATGATATTGTTTCTATGACTTTTATTATGCTTTCTTAATTTAATGTTCTATTATTGAGTTCCAATCTTGCATGCCGATTGTATGAGATTTTCCCTTAGCCGTGACACTAGGGTTGAGAATCTATTAGGTTATCCTTTGAGGGTGTGACAACCTCTATAGGATTAGACTACACAAGGTTGGAGAGGGTTGAGAGGGAGAGTTGTGAGGTAGCGATGTACCCCTTTCCCCTATGGTGTGGTTTCTCCCTACCTCCGTTTCCTTGATTCATTAACGGTCGAGATAGAGTGAAGTGCTAGGTAGATAAACTCCCCTGGGGCTTAGTTACGCGAGTAACAGAGTGAAGGGTTGAAGTGAATCCTACGCACTGGGGCTTAATCTAGACTAGGGTTCTTCCACCTAGACCAAAAGATAGAACTACACATAGGAACAGGTTTTACCACTAGGAGTCCCTAGAACTTAATGCAATCCCACGTAGTGTGAGGCTTAGGTAGATATACTCCTCTAGGGCTTAGTTGACAGGTCAACGAGAGTCAAGAGTCGTAGTGAATCCTAATGTCGGGGCATAGTGTTGGGGTTAGTCACAGTTGACCTTAGGTTTGGGACCGTGTGTTTAAAGATATCCTCGACTCAATTAGACATCAATTAGAGGGTATAATACTAGTCTTGCACTAGAAGCATTAGTCTTAGGGGGAGCTTTGTCCGGGTACCCCATCTTTATATCGATTACCTCTCCTACCCTCATTATTCTTCTTGCACTCTTTTATTTTCTTTTACATTTATATATATATATATACTTCTTTCATCATCGACTTCTTTCATAGCTAAATAGCGATAACACTTGTTTCTGAACACTATTCCCTGTGGATACGACTACCCACTCACCAGGGTATTTTTATTACTTCGACAAGGCCGTGCACTTGCGGTACGCACGCAAAAGGTCGTGTCACTCAACTAAGCCCCAGGGGAGTATTTCTACCTAAGCCTAATACTACGTGGAATTGCTTTAAGTTCTAGGGACTCCTAGTGATAAAACCTGTTCCTATGTGTTGTAGTTCTAACCCTTTGGTCCAGGTGGAAGAACCCTAGTCTAAATTAAGCCCCAGTGCATAGGATTCACGTCACCCCAAAGCCTTGGGGGAGTATGTCTACCTAGCACTTCACTCTATTTCGACCGCTAATAAATCAAGGAATCGGAGGTAGGGAGAAATCACAACGGAAGGGATAGGGGTACGGTGCTACCTCACAACTCTCCCTCTCAACCCTCTTCAATTTTAAGTAGCCTAATCCTATAGGAGTTGTCACACCTCCAAAGGATAACCTAGATTGTTCTCAATCCTTAGTGTCATGGCTAAGAGAAAACAATAGCAAAAGATAATTAAAATCAAAACTCGAATTTATTCATCAAAATTGGAAAAGCATAAAAACATTGTCATTGAAACATAATTATCCTAGAGTTTTACAAGTCCGAATACCCACGAGGGGTTTAGCTCCTCATGGAGCTATACATGTTCATCAATTTATGAAAGAAAGCACAAACTAAAGACATCAATGAAAACCCCTCGCGTATCGTGTGGCCGTGGTCTTGTGCGGCCGTCGAACGTCGGTGACGATGCCGATGGCGCGCTCCAATCCTCCACAAAAATCCTCTCCGAAACCCTAGCCGCACCCTCCAGAAGTTGAGAAGGAAGATAGGTCAAAAGATGCCCAAAAAGTCTCCAAATCGGGGTTTAAATAGGCTGTGTGCGGCTTTAATTTTGAACTTATCGGGGCTTCACACGGCCGTGTGGAATTTCCACATGCCCGTGTGAAGCTTCTGTCTTTCCTGAAAAATTACTTCGCATGGCCGTGTGGAATTTCCACACGCCCGTGTGAAGTCTCTGGCTTGCTGGAAAATATTTCACACGGCCGTGTGTTAATTCCACACGCCCGTGTGAACTCTCTGGACTCCCGATCTTCGGCAGAAAATGCACAGTAACTTGCTACAGTGAATTGCTACAGTAATAAGCTACGTTGCTGCTACAGTGACTTGCCGAAATGCTTCCGGATACGTTGTTCTTCACCGAGGCCATTGAATTGGGCACACAATCAATGGTAGATCGTGTCGATTGCTTCAAGTCTTCTCTTGGGTAGAGTTCTCCTAAACTACACAAGTCGGACTTGTTGTGAATGTGACTGCCTTTGTGCCCCTCCAAAAGGAGTTTGGCACACACTCACAAGTCCGGGCTTGTGCCTTGTCCTTGTTTGGTCCGAAAACTCCCCAACAACGGCGAACACGATCTAATTTCGTTCCTATTCTCCAAATTAGCTCCATAAACCTACAATGCGCAAAAGTAAACAATTGCACATATTTAGTGATAAAATCTGACTAAATTAATGCTTATTGCAAGACAATAATGCTTCGCATCATTAGTACACGAGCACTCATCACAGCACATGCATTGAAACTTCAAGACATCAACACTAACACTTTTATTCATCCTAAAACTAAACTAGATCCTAGGAAAACTGTAAAACCTTGGGTTGCCTCCCAAGAAGCGCTTGCTCAACGTCACTTAGCTTGACGTACCTGATCTTACCTTACGGAGATTCATGAATAGAAGTTGCCCTCTTCTCTACAACCTGAAAGCATGCATTACATAATCTTTGTAGAGTAGAGGGAGAGTTGTCGAGTTTGTTACCACAGACGGGTGAAACACCCTTACTCCGTGAATGTTCATCCCCTTTCTTGTTGGGGTTCTTCTTGTGGCGTCTTCTCGACCTCTTCAACCTCCGAAGCATCTTCTTCATACGTTCCTTCTCCATCTTGACGTATGTCTGAACTGGACCAAGCATAAGTACCTCTTCTTCTTCGATCTCCACATCTCGGTCCGCCCATCCTTCATATGGATCCGGGTTTAACATTTCCTGCACATATTCATCAATACACTCATCAGTAGCATCAAGATAATATAGAGTGTCATCAAAATCAAGAGAATGCCTCATGGCTTCGGCGAGGCGATAGGTGAGCTTATCATCTCCGACTCTAAGTGTGAGCTCTCCACCGTCCATGTCTATCAAAGCCTTGGAAGTGCACAAGAAAGGCCTCCCAAGAATCAACGGTACTTCGATATCCTCATCCACATCAAGCAAGACAAAGTCCACCGGAAAGATGTACTTGTCCACTTTTACCAAGACATCTTCCACAATTCCCCTCGGATGCCTCACCGATCGATCCGCAAGTTAAAGTGTCATCCGAGTGGGTCTAGGCTCGCCCAAGCCTAGCTTTTGGAAGAAGGTATAGGGCATGACATTGATGCTTGCCCCGAATCGGCCAATGCCATCTCCTCATTCTTCAACCTTGAAGGGTAGGGGATCCTTGGTTTGTAGGGGGGTGGTGCCATCTCCTTCTCTTTTGGAGCTTCTTTCCCTACTTCTTCTGCTACAGTTGCTTCATTTGTCTTCTCTAGAGGGAGAATTCTCTCGACCACTTTCCCACTCCTCAAGGTAATTGCCTTAAGTTGTTCCCTTGGGTTAGTCTCCGTATTGCTAGGCAAACTACCTTGAGGCCTTTCCCCCAATGTCTTCGCAATTTGCCCTACTTGATTTTCCAAATTATGTAGGGAGGCGGTGTGATTATGAAGAGTAGCCTCCACCGACTGAAATCTAGCATCCGATGAAGAAACGAACCGTGTGAGCGCTCTCTCAAGATCGGTCATCTTTCCTTCTAGACCGGTCACTCGACTTTCTAAATTCGGAGCTTGTTGGCTTTGAAATCCCGGTGGTGCACTATTTTTCTGTTGTGACTGTCCTTGATTGCTCCAGGAAAAATTTGGATGGTTCTTCCACCCCGGATTATATATTCCACTGTACGGGTTGCATTGGCCTTGTCCTCTATATGAATTTCCAACAAAATCGGCCTGCTCTACCGCACTAGTGCCTCCAATAGCAATAGGACAATCGCTTGAAGCATGTCCTGCCCCATAACCGTTACAAGTAGTGATGGCCGCAACTCTTGGCGAAGCGAGAGCATCTAGCTTCTTACTCAACAATTCCACTTGTGCCGCCAACGATGTAACTGCATCAACCTCATGAATTCCGGCAACCTTTTTCCTATCCCTTGAGTTCCATTGATAGCTATTCATAGCCATCTCCTCTACAAGGTGCCGAGCTTCACCGGGAGTCTTGCTTCCTAGAGTTCCTCCGGCCGCCGCATCTAGGAGTTGTTTGGTACTCGGATTCAACCCGTTATAAAAGGTGTGAATGATCATCCACTCGAGGAATCCATGTTACGGACACTTACGAAGGAGCTCCTTGAACCTATCCCATGTCTCGAATAGAGACTCCAATTCCATCTGCACAAAGGATGATATCTCATTCCGAAGCCTTGCTAACTTTCCCGGCGGAAAGTATCTAGCCAAGAATGCCTCGGCCATCTCCTCCCACGTAGTAATGGAGGCTCTCGGTAATGAGTGAAGCCAATGCCTTGCTTTTCGCTTCAATGAAAATGGGAAGGCTCTCAAATGAATCGCGTCGTCTGTCACTCCATTAATCTTCAACATGTCGTACACTTCAAGGAAATTATCTATATGATTGTTGGGATCTTCATCGGCCAACCCATTGAATTGTGTGGACTGTTGCAACATCTGAATGAACAACGGCTTCAACTCAAAGTTGTTTGCCGTAATTGGGGGCCTCACAATGCTCGATTGGGTCCCCATTACTACGTGTCTAACATAGTCGGACAATGTCTTCTGCTGTTCGTTCTGTTCTGCCATTGCTTCTGACCCTTCTGTTTCAATATCGGCTTGATTCGAAGCTTCTTGCACGGGCTCTTTTCCCTTGCGATGTGCTCTTTTTCCAATGTCCGGGTCTCCTTCAACAAGAATCGAAGGGTTCCCACGGGTCATAACCAGAAACCAAAGCAAAGAAAAGAAAAGTAAGAATAATGATAGATAAAGAAAATATGGAATAGAAAGTGAAGTGAATAGCTAAAATAGTGAAAAACAAATATCTAAAACGCCTACTCCACGGCAACGGCGCCAAAAACTTTGACAAGCTCCCCGAAAGTGCACGGGTTTGTCGAAGTAATAAAAGTTACCCCGGTGAGAGGGTAGTCGAATCCACAGGGAATAGGGAGTTAGAGTATGAGATTTCACTATTAAAACTATGTGAAGTACGGAAAAGTAATAATCGATTCGTGTGTGAATTGTGAGAACAACTATACTAAAAGACAGAAAATTAAATAGAGAGAGGTGAAAGATTAGAGAGTGCAAGAAAAAGAGATTAAGGAGGATTTAACAATGAATGAAGTAGGGTATCCGGACAAGTTACCTCTAGGATCTATGCTTCTAGTGCAAGACTATGCTGTTATACCTTCCTATTGATGCAAATTGAGTCGAGGAAATCCTTAGACTCACGGTCCCAAACCTAAGGTCAACCGTGACTAACCCCAACATTATGCCCTGGTATTAGGATTCACAACAACCCTTCACTCTATCGCTCGCACGATTAAGTCCCAGGGGACTACATCTACCTAAACCTCACACTACGTGGGATTGCATTAAGTTCTAGGGATTCCTAGTGATTAAACCTGTTCCTATGTGTAGTTCTATCCCTTTGGTCCAGGAGGAAGAACCCTAGTCTAGATTAAGCCCCACCGGAAGGGAAAGGGGTACATCGCTACGTCACAACTCTCCCTCTCAACCCTCTTCAATCTTGAATAGTCTAATCCTATAGGAGTTGTCACACCTCCAAAGAAAAACCTAGATTGCTCTCAACCCTAGTGTCACACCTAAGGGAAAACAATAGCAAAATAAAATCAAGATTGAAACTCAATTCTTATTCATCAATAATGGAAAAGCATAATAACAATGTCAAAGAAACATGATAACCCTAGAATTTACAAGTCCGAATACCCACAAGGGGTTTAGCTCCTCATGGAGCTATACATGTTCATCAATGTATGAAATAAAACACAAAGTAAAGACATAGATGAAAATCCCCTTGCGTATGGTGTGGCCGTTGTCTTGTGCGGCCGCCGGACGTCGGTGACGATGCCGATGACGCGCTCTAAACCTCCACGAAGTCCTCTGCAAAACCCTAGCCGCACTCCCAGAAGTTGGGGAGAAGAATAGGTCAAAAGATATCTCAAAAAATCTCCAAATCGGGCTTTTTTAATGTGGAGTCGCGGCTTTAAATTTGCTGAAAACGGGATTTCACACGGCCGTGTGGAATTTCCACACGCCCGTGTGAAGTTTCTAGAATTCTGATTTTCGGCCGGCTATGAACAGTAACTTGCTACAGTGTTTTACTATAGTACTGCTACAGTAATTGTGCCGAAAACGCTCCCGGATTCGTCGTTCTTCATCAAGGCCGTTGAATTGGGCACACATTCAATGGTAGATCATGCCGATTGCTTCGAATCGCCTAATTGGTGAAGTTCTCATTGTTGGCATGAGTTAGACTTATTGTGAATGTGATTGCCTTTGTGCCCCTCCAAAGGAGGTTGGCACACACTCACAAGTCTATGCTCATGCCTTGCTCCTTACTTGGTCCGAAAATCTTCCCAACAATGCCAAACACGACCTAACTTCGTTCCTTTTCTTCATTTTATCTTCACAACCCTACAATGCACAAAAGTAAACAATTGCACAATTTTTAGTGATAAAATATGATTAAATTAATGCTCATTGCAAGATAATAACACTTCGCATTAGTATAACACGAGCACTTATCACTTGGCCAAGGTCTTCTAATCTCACATACTTATAATCGCATAGGATACTAACTCGTTTGCTTCTGAGAGAATGAATTTGATAAGTGCTTGTGTTATAGTAACGTGAAATGTTATTATCTTACAATGAGCATATCTTTTATCAGATTTTCTCACTAAATAGTGTGCATTTGTGTATTCTTGTGCGTTGTAGGTTTGTGGAACCAAGTTGGAAAAGAAGAACAAAGATAGATTGTGTTCGTCGTTGTTGGGAGGTTTTCGGACCAAGCAAGGAACAAGGCACGAACTTAGACTTGTGAGTGTGTGTCAACCTCTTTTGGAGGGGCACAAAGGCAGTCGCATTCACAACAAGTCTAACTCATGTAGCCTATGAGAACTTCACAAAGAAGGAGACTTGAAGCAATCAGCACGATCTACCATTGATTGTGTTCCCAACTCAATGGCCTCGATGAAGAACAACGTATTCGTGAGCGTTTCGGCGAGTTACTGCAGCAGCACTGTAGCTTGTTACTGGAGCAATTCACTGTAGCAAGTTACTGTGCATTTTCTGCCGAAGATCATGTTTCCAGAGAATTCACACGGCCGTGTCAATTAATTCCCAGCGACCCAGAGATTTCACACGGGCGTGTGGAAATTCCACACGGGCGTGTGTAGTAATTTTTCCAGGAAGCCAGAAACTTCACACGGGCGTGTGGAAATTCCACACGGCCGTGTGAAGCCCCGATAAGTTCAAATTTAAAGCCGCACTCAGCCTATTTAAAAGCCCGATTTGGAGACTTTTTGAGCATCTTTTGACCTATCTTTCTCTGGAACTTCTGGAGAGGGCGGCTAGGGTTTCGGAGAGCACTTTGTGGAGGATTGGAGCGCGCCATCGGCATCGACATCGACGTTCGACGGCCGCACAACACCACGGCCACACCATACGCGAGGGGGTTTTCATTGATGTTTTTAGTTTGTGCTTTATTTTACACTTTGATGAACATGTATAGCTCTATGAGGAGCTAAACCCCTCGTGGGTATTCGGACTTGTAAAACCCTAGGATCATTATGTTTCTATGACATTGTTATTATGCTTTTCCATTATTGATGAATAAATTCGAGTTTCAGTTTTAATTATCTTATGCTATTGTTCTTCCTTAGCCGTGACACTAGGGTTGAAAAGAATCTAGGTTATCCTTTGGAGGTGTGACAACTCCTATAGGATTAGACTACTTAATATTGAAGAGGGTTGAGAGGGAGAGTTGTGAGGTAGCAATGTACCCCTTTCCCTTCCGGTGTGATTTCTCCCTATCTCCGTTCCTTGGTTAATTAGCGGTCAAGATAGAGTTTTAGGGCTCAATCTAGACTAGGGGTCTTCCACCTGGACCAAAGGGTTAGAACTATATAGGAACGGGTTTTATCATTAGGAATCCCTAAAGCTTAAAGCAATCCCATGTAGTGTTAGGGTTAGGAAGATAGACTCCCCTAGGGCTTAGTTGACAGGTCAACGAGAGTCAAGGGTCGTAGTGAATCCTAATACCGGGACATAATGTTGGGGTTAGTCACGATTGACCTTAAGTTTTGGGACCGTGAGTTTAAAGATATCCTCGACTCAATTAACATCAATAGGAAAGTATAATAGCATAGTCTTGCACTAGAAGCATAAGTCCTAGAGGTAGCTTGTCCGGATACCCTATTTCATCCATTGCTAGTCTTCTCTTTTAACTTCTACTTGCTTTTCTCTCGTCTTCCATCTCTCTATTTACTTTCTTATCTTTTCTTCTAATTGATTCCATAAATTCATTCATCACTCTGATCATTATTTTTCGTACATCGCACGACTGAATAGCAAATTCTCGTATTTTAAATCCCTATTCCCTGCGGATTCGACTACCCACTCACCAGTGTAATATTATTACTTCGACAAGCCCGTGCACTTGCGGGATACACGCAAGGGGTCATGTCAGAATTCCTTCTTGGTAATCACTCACAACTGCTACTTGCCCGACATAGTCGTACTTCAAGGTTGGCCCTACCAAAAGGTAAACTGAGCCTAACGACTATAGTAACAGACTAGACGTCACAGGTACATTGTGATCATGATACCTCAGGTCTAAGGTCCACTCATATGATCATAACCAACAATCTCAATCATTGACTGTCAAAGAGTAAAACCCATGTGATTATATTGTTGCGAGTCATGTTCGAATACACCAATCCCAGTGATGTATTTATGACATATGCTCCCACTATTCTATAGTGTTCAACTAGCACTCTTCGTCGAAGTATATGTCATACAAATCCTTATGAATCTTTAACGCCCAATTAAAGATTCTCTGATTTGCGAACTATATAAGTGTATAAGTACCAAACCCTTCTTGTGCTCTCCTCTTTATCCCACAAAGAGTAGAAGGTTTATCTTAATATACATGGACTGTGATATTCAAAACTAATTATAATGCCATCATAAGATTTATATGAATATCAAAATAAATGCCTATAATAATAAGAATGTATAATATAAATGAAATGCACTAATACAAGTATCCTCGTTGACATTCGAGGGTATAATTCCAACAGGTAGAAGCATTCTTGGACCAATTTTTTCCTCCCAGAAAATCTACGAAGATTAGGAATGAGATATCTTCCTTTATTCAGACAGAATTGGAGTCTCTTTTTGAGACGTGGGACAGGTTCAAGTATCTCCTCCAGAGATCCCCGCTGCATGGATTCCTCAAGTGGATGATTATCCCCACTTTCTAAAATGGGTTAAATCCGAGCATAGAGCAACTACTAGATGCTGCGGCAGGAGGTACCTTAGGAAGCAAGACCCACGATGAAGCCAGACACCATATTGAAGAGATGGTTCTCAATAGCTATCAGTGGAACACTTAAGATAGATGTAATCACTTCATTGGCGGCCCAAGTTGAGTTATTGAGCAAGAAGTTAGACACTCTAACTTCTCCTTGAGTGTCGCCCGTTATGAGTTATACTGGATGCGTGGGAGGACATGCTCCTAGTGATTACCCTATTGCAAATGGTGGTACTTCTACGGTGGAACAAGTGGATTTTGTAGTAATGCAATGAGAGGTCAAGGGAATCTGTATAGCGGCACCAACTATCCGTGGTAGAGGAATCACCCAAACTTGTCATGGAGCAACCAAGGGCAACAATAAAAGACTAATGTACCACCAGGCTTCCAACAACAACAAGCACTGAATTTGGAGAACTGGTTGTTAGGTTTGGAAAACAAGATGACCGATTTGGAGAAGGCACTTACAAGGTTTATCCAATCATCGAATGCAAGATTTCAATCAATTAATGCCAAACTTCCCAATCATACGGCATCATTACATAACTTGGAGAACCAAGTGGGTCAAATTGCGAAGTCTTTATCTAATAGACCTTAAGGGAGCTTGCCTAGCAACACGGAGACAAATCTGAGAGAACAAGTAAACTTGAGAGTAGACTCCCTCTTAAGAAGACAAGGAATGAAGCACCCAAGGAAGTGGAGGTTAAGGAAGAATCTAAGGAGAAGGAGGTGGCACCCCCATTCTCCAAGCCAAGAAGCATTATCCTTCATGTTTGAAGAACGACCAAATTGACAAGCAATACAGGAAGTTTTTGGGGTTGTTTAAATAGTTGCACATTAACATTCCGTTCGTGGAGGCATTGTCTCAAATGCCTAAGTATGCGAAGTTCTTGAAAGATCTCTTGACCAACAAGAGAAAATTGGAAGAGAGTGCATCTGTGATCTTAGATGCAACTTGCTCAGCAGTGTTGCTAAAGAATATACCGAATAAGAAGAAGGACACCGGAAGCTTCATCATTCCTTGTAACATTGGAGATTTTGGTGAAGAAAAGGCATTGGCTTATTTAGGAGCTAGCATCAATGTCATACCTTACACTTTCTTTCAGAAACTAGGCTTTGGAGAGCCTAGACCCACTCAGATGACACTAATCTATTAGAAATATGAGTCCTAATCTAACTATTAGAAATATGAGATCAAAGAAAGTCTTTCAAACATTACGAGGTAATATTCTAGGCCTTTGTAATTAATTAATTAAATAAAATTATGGTGTTCATTAAACCAATTAGACTATATCGTAAGTTTATTATTGCTTTCACATGTTTTTGATGATATCTTTGATTTTTGTGATATAATTGATAAGTGCTCATGTTATAGTAATGCGAAGTGTTATTATCTTGCAATGAGCATTAATTTAATCAGATTTTATCACTAAAAAGTGTGCAATTGTTTACTTGTGTGCATTGTAGGGTTGTGAAGATAAAATGAAGGAAAGGAACGAAGTTAGGTCATGTTTGGCGTTGTTGGGAAGATTTTCGGACTAAGCAAGTAGTAAGGCGTGAGCATAGACTTGTGGGTGTGTGCCAACCTCCTTTGGAGGGGCACAAAGGCAGTCACATTCACAATAAGTCTAACTCATGCCAACAAGGAGAACTTCACCAATTAGGCGATTCGAAGCAATCGACACGATCTACCATTAATTATGTGCCCAATTCAACGGCCTCGATGAAGAACGACGAATTCGGGAGCGTTTTCGGCACAATACTGTAGCAGTACTGTAGTGAATTGCTGTACAAAAACATTGTAGCAAGTTACTGTTCACAGTCGCCCGAAAATCAGTTTTCCAGAATTTTCACACGGCCGTGTGAAATCCTGATTTCAGCAAATTTAAAGCCGCGACTCGACATTATAAAAGCCCGATTTGGAGACTTTTTGAGACATCTTTTGACGTAATTTTCTCCTCAACTTTGGAGAGGGCGGCTAGGGTTTTGGAGAGGACTTCGTGGAGGTTTGGAGCGCGTCATCGGCATCGTCATCGACGTCCGGCGGCCGCACAAGACCACGGCCACACCATACGCAAGGTGGTTTTCATCTATGTCTTTACTTCTTGTTTTATTATATACATTGATGAACATGTATAGCTCTAGGAGGAGCTAAACCTCTTGTGGGTATTCGGACTTGTAAAACTCTAGGATTATTATGTTTCTTTGACATTATTATTATGCTTTTCCATTATTGATGAATAAGAATTGAGTTTCGATTTTAATTTTATCTTGCTATTGTTTTCCCTTAGATGTGACACTAGGGTTGAGAGCAATCTAGGTTTTCCTTTGGTGGTGTGACAACTCCTATAAGATTAGACTCTTTAAGATTGAAGAGGGTTGAGAGGGAGAGTTGTGAGGTAGCGATGTACCCCTTTCCCCTCCGGTGTGATTTCTCCCTACCTCCGTTTCCTTGATTTAATAGCGGTCAAGATAGAGTGAAGTGCTAGGTAGATAAACTCCCCTGGGGCTTAGTTACGCGAGTAACGGAGTGAAGGGTTGAAGTGAATCCTACGCACTGGGGCTTAATCTAGACTAGGGTTCTTCCTCCTGGACCAAAGGGTTAGAACTACACATAGGAACAGGTTTAATCACTAGGAGTCCCTAAAACTTAATGCAATCCCACGTAGTGTGAGGTTTAGGTAGATGTACTCCCCTGGGACTTAATCGTGCGAGTGATAGAGTGAAGGGTTGTTGTGAATCCTAATACCGGGGCATAGTGTTGGGGTTAGTCACGGTTGACCTTAGGTTTGGGACCGTGAGTCTAAGGATTTCATCGACTTAATTAGCATCAATAGGAAGGTATAATAGCATAGTCTTGCACTAGAAGCATAGATCCTAGAGATAACTTGTCCGGATACCCCACTTCATTAATTGTTAAATCCTCTTTAATCTCTTTTCTTGCGATTTCTAATCTTTCACCTTTCTCTATTTAATTTCCTGTCTTTAGTATAATTGTTCTCGCAATTCACACACAAATCGATTACTACTTTTTCGTACTTCGCATAGTTTTAATAGTGAAATCTCATATTCTAACTCCCTATTCCCTGTGGATTCAACTACCCTCTCACCGGGGTAACTTTTATTACTTCGAGAAACCCGTGCACTTTCGGGGATCCTGTCAATAATCCAACACTACCATCTTCTCCCAAGTAGTGATCGATGCTCTATGCAATGAGTGTAAGCAATGTCTTGTGATAAATGCCTAAACATACGTATTTCTTATATATTCGGGCATCTGTATTGCGTATTTTTATATGAGTTGACGCCCATTTTTGGTCTGAATTGGTTTCTTTTGTGTTACAGGTACCAACGAGACCCCATCGAGCTAGATGATAGAATTGGAGAAGAAATCGGTATCAAAATCACTGTTTCTGAGCCGGGGGCACTGTAGCAAGGACTGTAGCACGAAGACTTGAAGAATGGCCTGGTCAGGAGATTTATGCGGGCTACCATGCGGGCGCAGTGAAGGCCGCATGAGTACTATAGAAGTTCTACTGCAGCAATACTGTAGCCGCACTGTTGCAACTTACGCGGTTTTCGAGATTTCTCGGAAACTTTCTCTTCCCGTATGCGGTGTCTGACACGACCTTTTGCGTGTGTACCGCAAGTGCACGGCCTTGTCGAAGTAATAAAATTACCCCGGTGAGTGGGTAGTCGAATCCACAGGGAATAGGGATTAAAAATACGAGAAATTGCTATTCAGTCGTACGATATATGAGAAAACAATAATCGGAGTGATAAGTGTTTATGGAAATTAGAATAAAAGCAAGGGAAATGAATAGAAAGATGAAAGAAAGAAAAGTGCAAGTAAAGAGTAAAAGAGAGAGACTAGCAATGAATGAAAGTAGGGTATCCGGACAAGTTACCTCTAGGACTTATGCTTCTAGTGTAAGACTATTCTATTATACTTTCCTATTGATGTTAATTGAGTCGAGGAAAATCCATAAACACACGGTCCCAAACCTAAGGTCAACCGTGACTAACCCCAGCACTATGTCCCGGCAATAGGATTCACGTTAACCCTTCACTCTGTTGATTGCTCAACTAAGCCCCAGGGGAGTATTTCTACCTAAGCCTAACACTACGTGGAATTGCTTTAAGTTCTAGGGACTCCTAGTGATAAAACCTGTTCCTATGTGTAGTAGTTCTAACCCTTTGGTCCAGGTGAAAAAACTCTAGTCTAAATTAAGCCCAGTGCATAGGATTCACGTCACCCCAAAGCCTTGGGGGAGTATGTCTACCTAGCACTTCACTCTATTTCGACGGCTAATAAATCAAGGAATCGGAGGTAGGGAGAAATCAGATCGGAAGGGAAAGGGGTACGGTGCTACCTCACAACTCTCCCTCTCAACCCTCTTCAATTTTAACTAGTCTAATCCTATAGGAGTTGTCACACCTCCAAAGGATAACCTAGATTGTTCTCAATCCTTAGTGTCACGGCTAAGAGAAAACAATAGCAAAAGATAATTAAAATCAAAACTCGAATTTATTCATCAAAATTGGAAAAGCATAATAACATTGTCATAGAAACATAATTATCCTAGAGTTTTACAAGTTCGAATACCCACGAGGGGTTTAGCTCCTCATGGAGCTATACATGTTCATCAATTTATGAAAGAAAGCACAAACTGAAGACATCAATGAAAACCCCCTCGCGTACGGTGTGGCCGTGGTCTTGTGCGGCCGTCGAACGTCGGTGACGATGCCGATGCCGCGCTCCAATCCTCCACAAAATCCTCTCCGAAACCCTAGCCACACCCTCCAGAAGTTGAGAAGAAAGATAGGTCAAAAGATGCCCAAAAAGTCTCCAAATCGGGCTTTAAATAGGCTGAGTGCGGCTTTAATTTTGAACTTATCGGGGCTTCACACGGCTGTGTGGAATTTCCACACACCCGTGTGAAGCTTCTGTCTTTCCTGAAAAATTACTTCACACGGCCGTGTGAAGTCTCTGGCTTGCTAGGAAAATATTTCACACGGCCGTGTGTTAATTCCACACGCCCGTGTGAACTCTCTGGACTCCCGATCTTCGGCAGAAAATGCACAGTAACTTGCTACAGCGAATTGCTACAATAACAAGCTATATTGCTGCTACAGTAACTTGCCGAAATGCTTCCAGATACGTTATTCTTCACCGAGGCCATTGAATTGGGCACACAATCAATGGTAGATCGTGTCGATTACTTCAAGTCTTCTCTTTGGTAGAGTTCTCCTAAACTACACAAGTCGGACTTGTTGTGAATGTGACTGCCTTTGTGCCCCTCCAAAAGGAGGTTGGCACACACTCATAAGTACGGGCTTGTGCCTTGTCCTTGTTTGGTCCGAAAACTCCCCAACAACGGCGAACACGATCTGATTTCGTTCATGTTCTCCAAATTAGCTCCATAAACCTACAATGCGCAAAAGTAAACAAATGCACATATTTAGTGATAAAATCTGATTAAATTAATGCTTATCGCAAGATAATAATGCTTCACATCATTACTACACGAGCACTCATCAGGGTCGCATGGGAGGCCGCATAGCTCGCTGGAATTGGTTTTAAGGGCTTTCTGGAGCATTTTTCTTGAGGGGGGGAACCTAGGCCTTGGGAGAGCTTGACTTCACCACTTTCCTTGGGAGCTCGAGGTCGGGTTTTGGAGGCAATTCTTGAGGAGAGGACGACGGGGAGAGCACGACACGACGAGTCCACGCCTTCGATTTGCATTTGAGAGGAAGATTGACAAAGGAAGCCACTCCTTGGGTGACGTCCTTGGAAGTGTCATTCGGCCTTGATCTTTTGAGGAAGTGTTCTCATTATGCATTTGGTTATTTTCATGTATTTTCTTGCCTATTTTGTGATCATGAGTAACTAAACCCCAAGGTCACCGGATGTAGGTGAACCTTGGGTGTGAACTTGTGTAGTTTTGCATGCTTGAGCTAGTTTATTGACAGGCGGCCCGAAAGTGCACTGGTTTGTCGAAGTAATAAAAGTTACCCCAGTGAGAGGGTAGTCGAATCCACAGGGAATAGGGAGTTAGAATACGAGATTTCACTATTAAAACTATGCGAAGTACGGAAAAGTGATCAATTGATTCGATAAGTGAATTATGGAAACAATTATACTAAAAGACGAGAAATTAAATAGAAAGATGGAAGATGAGAAAGTGTAAGTAAAAGAGAATAGAGAGGATTTAACAATGAATGAAGTGGGGTATCCGGACAAGCTACCTCTAGGATCTATGCTTCTAGTGTAAGACTATGCTATTATGCTCTCCTATTGATGCCAATTGAGTCGAGAAAATCCTCAGTCTCATGGTCCCAAACCTAAGGACAACCATGACTAACCCCAACATTATGCCCCGGTATTAGGATTCACATCAACCCTTCACTCTATCACTCGCACGATTAAGCCCCGAGGGAGTACATCTACCTAAACCTCACACTACGTGGAATTGCATTAAGTTCTAGGGACTCCTAGTGATAAAACCTGTTCCTATGTGTAGTTCTAACCCTTTGGTCCAGGAAAAGGAACCCTAGTCTCGATTAAGCCCAGTGCATAGGACTCACTTCAACTCTTCACTCTGTTACTCGTGTAACTAAGCCACAGGGGAGTATATCTACCTAGCACTTCACTCTATCTCGACCGCTAATAAATCATGGAAATAGAGGTAAAGAGAAATCACACCGCAGGGGAAAGGAGTACATCGCTACCTCATAACTCTCCCTCTCAACCCTCTTCAATCTTAAAGAGTCTAATCCTATAGGAGTTGTCACACCTCCCAAGTTAAACCTAGATTGTTCTCAATCCTAGTGTTACATCTTTTGGAAAACAATAACAAGATAAAATCAAGATTGAAACTCAATTCTTATTCATCAATAACGGAAAAGCATAATAACAATGTCAAAGAAACATAATAACCCTAGAGTTTACAAGTCCGAATACCCACAAGGGGTTTAGCTCCTCATGAAGCTATACATGTTCATCGAAGTATATAAGAAAGCACAAAATAAAGACATCAATGAAAACCCCCTTGCGTATGGTGTGGCCGTGGTCTTGTGCGGTAGCCGGACGTCGGTGACGATGTCGAAGACGCGCTCTAAACCTCCATGAAGTCCTCTCTAAAACCCTAGCCGCACTCCAGAAGTTGGGGAGAAAGATAGGTCAAAAGATTCCTCAAAAAGTCTCCAAATCGGGCTTTTATAATGTTGAGTTGCGGCTTTAAAATTGCTGAAATCAGGGATTTCACACGGCCGTGTGGAATTTTCACACGCCCGTGTGAAATTTCTGGAATGCTGAATTTCGACCGGCAGTGAACAGTAACTTGCTACATTGTTTTCCTACAGTGCTGCTGCAGTACTGTGCCGAAACACTCTCGAATCCGTCGTTCTTCATCGAGGCCGTTGAATTGGGCACACAATCAACGGTAGATCGTGCCGATTGCTTCGAGTCTCCTAATTGGTGAAGTCTTCATTGTTAGCATGAGCTAGACTTGTTGTGAATGTGACTGCTTTTGTGCCCCTCCAAAGGAGCTTGGCACATACTCACAAGTCTATGCTCACGCCTCGTTCCTTGCTTAGTCCGAAAATCTTCCCAACAATGGCAAACACGATCTAACTTCGTTCCTTTTCTTCATTTTATCTTCACAACCCTACAATGCACAAAAGTAAACAATTGCACACTTTTTAGTGATGAAATCTGATTAAATCAATGCTCATTACAAGATAATAACACTTCGCATTACTATAACACGAGCACTTATCATTTATGCATTTGGCTTAGTTTGTGATCCTTGTTTGGTGTTTCTTGAATGCCTTGGTATGTATGAGAACTTTATGTATCAATTCCTAGACAATACTAGGTTGCATGACCATTGCCCTAGTATTAGGCTTACCAAGCTTGGAAGGGAATACATGTACGAATACGCCGTGACCATCGGGTATTTGTACCACTCAAATTGTTAGGTTGTCCTTGATTGTGTTTCAACCCTAGCTTGAGAAATCCACTAGACCCATTGCAATCGTAGGGGGATTTGGACGGAAGTATTTCCGCATTCTAATACTCATACCGGATTAGAGACCAAACATAGTGACCATCGGGTTGGTCTAATTTAGGTTTTCTCGGTCCAAACCACCCACGTGCATGCTAGTTAGGTCATCCTTAGCACTTTAGTAGCCCCCGAGGGAATCCTCATCCGTGACCATTCCCTCGTCTTGATTTCCCTCCGTATTTGTATTTGCTATTTGCATGCTCTTTACTTCATTAGATTATTTGAAGTTCTCACTTTGAAGTGAATGCTTAGGTTAGCCAACATTGTGATAAGGAAGTAAGAATAGATTCTTGGGCTCTTGGGAATACGACCCCCTCGTGTTTGCGCGAGGGTTATTACTTGGCGACGCCGTGCACTTGCGGGTGAGCGATCATCTTGCTTTCCCCTTCAAGGAAATTGGGAAGGCTTTCAATCTGATAGCATCATCCATTACTCCATTCATCTTGAGAATGTCCCACACTTGATAAGTGCTCGTGTTATAGTAATATGAAGTGTTATTATCTTGCAATGAGCATTGATTTAATCAGATTTTATCACTAACAAGTGTGCATTTGTTTACTTTTGTGCATTGTAGGGTTGTGAAGAAAAATTAAAGAAAAGGAATGAAGTTAGATCGTGTTCGCCGTTGTTTGGGAGTTTTTGGACTAAGCAAGGTTCAAGGCATATGCATAGACTTGTGAGTGTGTGCCAACATCCTTTGGAGGGGCACAAAGGCAGTCACATTAACAATAAGTCAAGCTCGTGTTAACAAGGAGAACTCTGCCAATAAGGAGACTTGAAGCAATCGGCATGGTCTACCGTTGATTGTGTGCCCAATTCAACGGCCTCGATGAAGAACGACAAATTCGGGAGCGTTTTGGCACAATAACTGTAGAAACTACTGTAGTAAAAATATTATAGCAAGTTACTATTCACTATATGCCGAAAATTAGCATTCCAGCAACTTCACATGGGCGTGTGGAAATTCCACATGGCCATATGAAATCCAGAATTTCAGCCGATTTAAAGCCGCGACTCAGCATTATATAAGCCCGTTTTGGAGACTTTTTTTGGATCTTTTTGGCTCTCTTCTGACCTAACTTCTGGAGAGGCGCGGCTGACACACTCCTTGCGTGTGTACCCCGCAAGTGCACCGGTTGTCGAAGTAATAAAAATACCCTGGTGAGTGGGTAGTCGTATCCACAGGGAATAGTGTTCAGAAACAAGTGTTATCTCTATTTAGCTATGAAAGAAGTCGATGATGAAAGAAGTATATATATATATAAATGTAAAAGAAAATAAAAGAGTGCAAGAAGAATAATGAGGGTAGGAAAGGTAATCGATATAAAGATGGGGTACCCGGACAAAGCTCCCCCTAAGACTAATGCTTCTAGTGCAAGACTAGTATTATACCCTCTAATTGATGTCTAATTGAGTCGAGGATATCCTTAAACACACGGTCCCAAACCTAAGGTCAACCGTGACTGACCCCAACACTATGCCCCGGCATTAGGATTTACTACGACTCTTGACTCTCGTTGACCTGTCAACTAAGATCTAGAGGAGTATATCTACCTAAGCCTCACACTACGTGGGATTGCATTAAGTTCTAGGGACTCCTAGTGGTAAAACCTGTTCCTATGTGTAGTTCTAACCCTTTGGTCCCGGTGGAAGAACCCTAGTCTAGATTAAGCCCCAGTGCGTAGGATTCACTTCAACCGTTCACTCTGTTACTCGCGTAACTAAGCCCCAGGGGAGTTTATCTACCTAGCACTTCACTCTATCTCGACCGCTAATGAATCAAGGAAACGGAGGTAGGGAGAAACCACACCAGAGGGGAAAGGGGTACATCGCTACCTCACAACTCTCACTCTCAACCCTCTCCAACCTTGTATAGTCTAATCCTATAGAGGTTGTCACACCCTCAAAGGATAACCTAATAGATTCTCAACCCTAGTGTCACGGCTAAGGGAAAATCTCATACAATCGGCATGCAAGATTGGAACTCAATAATAGAACATTAAATTAAGAAAGCATAATAAAAGTCATAGAAATAATATCATCCTAGGGTTTACAAGTCCGAATACCCACTAAGGTTTAGCTCTCCATGTAGCAATACAAAGTCAATAAATAGTTTAAGAACATATGCATGAAAACTATAAAGAAAACCCCTTGTAGATCGTATCGATGGTCTTGTGTAGTCGCGTGTCTTCTCCAACGAATCCCTTGTCAAGCCTAAGGCACACCTCGACAAATCAATGCCGATGAGAGCATCCCCAACAGCTTTCTTCCAAAGGATGTCGATGTCGATGCCGTTTAATCGCCTCCAAAGACCTACAAGAACCTCTCCAAACCCTAGCCGAAAGCCCCCCAAAAGATATCCAAGTGATAGAAGGGGAGGGTCCCCAAATAGATCTGAAAACGGGCTATTTATAGGCTGAAATCGGGCTGAAATCGGAGTTCCACACGCCCCTGTGTTAATTCCACACGGCCCTGTGAAAAACCAGGAATTCCACACGCCCGTGTGGAAATTCTGAAATCGTGATTTTTCGGCACTGTGAACAGTAACTTTGCTATAGTGTTTTACTACAGTACATGGCCGTGTGGAATTTCCACACACCCGTGTGAAGTTTCTGGCTTGCTAGAAAATTAATTCACACGACCGTGTGGAATTTCCACACGCCCGTGTGAACTCTCTGAAATCCTGATTTTCGGCAACAGTGAACAGTATCTTGCTACAGTACTTTCGTCACAGTATTTTACTGTAGTACCTGCTACAGTACTTAGCCGAAATGCTCCCGAATTCATCGTTCTTCATCGAGGCCATTGAATTGGGCACACAATCAATGGTAGATTATGTCGATTACTTCATTTCTCTTCTTTGACGAAATTCTCCAATGCTACACGAGTTAGACTTTTGTGAATGTGACTGCCCTTGTGCCCCTCCAATGGTGGTTGGCACACACCCACAAGTCCAAACTCGTGCCTTGTTCCTTGCTTGGTCCAAGAACTCGTCAACAATGGCGAACATAACCTATTCTTGCTTCATTCTTCTCCAAATTGGCTCCACAACCCTACAATGCACAAAAGTAAACAAATGCACACTTTTTAGTGATAAAATCTGATTAAATTAATGCTCATTGCAAGATAATAACGCTTCGCATTACTATAACACGAGCACTTATCAGTGGCTAGGGTTTGGAGCGCGTCATCGGCGTCGACATCAACGTCCGGTGGCCGCACAAGACCACGGCCACATCACACAGAAGGGGGTTTTCATCTATGCTTACAATTTGTTTCAAATTTTATATTTTGATGGATTTGTGTAGCTCCATAAGGAGCTAAACCCCTTGTGGGTATTCGGACTTGTAAACCCTAAGATTATTATGTTTCTGTGACATTGTTATTGTGCTTTTCCATTATTGATGAATAAATTCGAGTTTCAATCTTAATTGTTTCTTGTAATTGTTTTTTCTTAGCCATGACAATAGGGTTGAGAACAATCTAGGTTATCGTTTGGAGGTGTGACAACTCCTATAGGGTTAAACTACTTAAGATTGAAGAGGGTTGAGAGGGTGAGTTGTGAGGTAGTGGAACGTCCCCTTTCCCCTCCGGTGTGATTCTTCCTATCTCCATGTTCCATGATTTCTTATCGGTCGAGATATAGTGAAGTGCTAGGAGAGGTATTCCCCTGAGGCTTAGTTGCGCCAGCAACGGAGTGAAGGGTTGAAGTGAATCCTAGTGCTGGGGCTTAATTTAGACTATGGTTCTTCCATCTGGACCAAAGGGTTAGAACTATACATAGGAATAGGATTTATCACTAGGAATCCCTAGAACTTAAAGCAATCCCACGTATTGTGAGGCTTAGGAAGACAAACTCCCCTAGGGCTTAGTTGACAAGTCAACAAGAGTCAAGGGTCGTAGTGAAACCTAACGCCGGGCCTAGTGTTGGGATTAGTCATGGTTAACCTTAGGTTTTGGACCATGTGTTTAAGGATATCCTCGACTCGATTAGCATCAATATGAGAGTATAATAGCATTGTCTTGTACTAGAAGCATAAGTCCTAGGGGTAGGTTGTCCGGGTACCCAACTTTACTCATTGCTTGTCCTACTCTTTTTACTCCTACTTGCACTCTCTCACCTTCCACACTTCTATTTTAATTCTTGTTTTTATTAGTTGCTTTCACACTCACTCATTGAATTCTTTCCACACATCGCACTAGCTACATAGTGAATACTTGTATCTCGAATCCCTATTCCCTGTGGATACGACTACCCACTCACCAGGGTATATTATTACTTCGACAACCCGTGCACTTTCGGGCCCCTGTCAACACTTCCAAGAAGTTCTCAATATGGTTGTTCAGATCCTTATCGGCCAACACATTAAACTGCGAGGACTATCGTAGCATTTGGATGAAGCTTGGCTTGAGATCAAAGTTCTGAGCTATAATTGGTGGCCTCACAATAGTAGACTGTGTGCCCAAAACTGCGGATCTTGCAAAATCAGAGAGTGTCCTCTGCTACTCATGTTGTTCTACCATAGTGTCATACCCTTCAGCATCTATCTCAACTTGATTGGACTGTTCTTGCACAGGTTCTTTTCCCCGTCTATGAGTTCTTCTTTCAATTTTCGGATCTCCTTCAACCAATGTCGAAGGGTTGCCTCGGGTCATAACCTGGAGCTGACAAAGAAAGAAAAATAAATAAGAACGATGGAAGAATAATAAAGTGTGAAATAGAATAAATGATGAATAGCTAAAATAATAAAGTGCAAATGTCTCTAAAAAGCCTACTCCCCGGCAACGACCCTAAAAACTTTGACACACCCCTTGTGTGAGTGTTACGCAAGTGTAACGGTCATCACAGTATTAAAATTTACCCTAGTGAGTGGGTAGTCGTATCCGTAGTGAATAGTTCTTAGAGACAAAAGTTATCACAATTTAGCTATGAAAAAAATCATTGATGAGAGAAATTAGTAATAGAATGCAAAAGAAAATCAAAGAACGCAAGAAGAGCAATGAAAGTAAGAAAAGGTAATCAATATGAAGACGGGGCGCTCAGACAATGCTCACCCTAGGATTATTGTTTCAAGTGCAAGACTAGTATTATACTTTCCTAATTGATGTTTTAATGAGTCATGAAAATCCAAAGACACACCGTGTCAAACCTAAGGTCAACAATGACTAGCCCTCTATACTATGTATCGGTGGAAAGTGGTACTCTCGACACCTCGCACTGTGTGGAACTACATGGGGTTCTAAGGATTCCAAGTGATAAATCCTATTCCCTAATGTAGACCTAACCCTTTGGTCCAAGCGAAAGGGTCCTAGTCGCAATTAAGCCAAAGCACTAAGATTCATAACTACATTTCAGGTTGTTGCTTGCGTAACTAGCCCCAGTGGAGTTGACACACCCCTTGTGTGAGTGTTCTACAAGTGCACGTGTCGTCACAGTAATAAAGTTTTACCCTGCTGAGTGGGTAGTCATATACACAGGGAATAGTGTTTAGAAACAAGAGTTATCAATATTTACCTATGAATAAAATTGATGACGAGAGAATTCAGTAATAGGGTGTAAAAGAAAAACAAAAGAACGCAAGAGAGAAATGAAAGTAAGAAGAGGTAATCGATAAGAAGATAGGGCACCCGGACAATGCTATTATACTTCCTCATTGATGTTTTAATGAGTCGTGGAAATCCAAAGACACACGCTACCAAACCTAAGGTCAACCGTGACTAGCCCTCTACACTATGCCCTAGTGGAAAGTAATACTCTCGACGCCTCACATTGTGTGGGACTGTGTGGGGTTCTAGGGATTCCAAATGATAGATGATAAGTGCTTGTGTTATAGTAACGCGAAGCGTTATTATCTTACAATAAGCATATCTTTTATCAGATTTTATCATTAAAATTGTGTGCATTTGTGTGCTTTCGTGGAGCTAATTTGAAGAAGAAGAACAAAGTTAGATCGTGTTTGCTGTTGTTGGGGAGTTTTCGGACCAAGCAAGGAACAAGGCACGAACCTAGACTTGTGAGTGTGTGCCAACCTCCTTTGGAAGGGCACAAGGGTAGTCACACTCACAATAAGTCTAACTCGTCTAGCTTAGGCGAACTTCACCAAAAAGGAGCTTTGAAGTAATCGGCACGATCTACCACTGATTGTGTGCCCAATTCAATGGCCTCAATGAAGAACGGTGAATTTGGGAGCGTTTCGGCAAGGTACTGTAGTAGGTTACTGTTCACTGTCTGCCGAAAATCAGCATTCCAGCAACTTCACATGGGTGTATGAAAATTCCACACGGCCGTGTGAAATCCCGATTTAGCCGAATTTAAGCCGCGAGTCAACATTATAAAAGCCCTTTTTGGAGAATTTTTACGCATCTTTTTGCCAATCTTTTCTCCCAACTTCTGGAGAGTTACGGCTAGGGTTTGGAGAGGACTTTTGTGGAGGATCGAAGCGCGTCATTGGCATCGTGATCGACGTTCGGCGGCCGCACAAGACCACGGCCACATCATACGCAAGAGGGTTTTCATCTATGCTTTCAATTTGTTTTCATCTTTATATTTTGATGGACTTGTATAGCTCCATGAGGAGCTAAACCCCTTGTGGGTATTCGGACTTGTAAACCCTAGGATGATTATGTTTCTATGACATGTTATTATGGTTTTCTTTATTAGCAAGTGACATGACTCCTTGCTTGTATCCCGGAAGTGCACGGGTTTGTCGAAGTAATAAATTTACCCTAGTGAGTGGGTAGTCGAATCCACAGGGAATAGGGAATTAGAATACGAGATTTCACTAATTAAGCTATGTGGAGTACGGAAAAGCAATAGTAGGATCAATGAGTGAATATAGAATAAAGTAGAATGAAAGACAAGAAATTAAATAGAAAGATGGTAGAAGAGAATAGAGAGGACTAGTAATGAATGAAATAGGGCATCCGGACAAGCTACCTCTAGGGTCTATCCTTCTAGTGCAGGACTATGCTATTATACTTTCCTATTAATGTTTAATTGAGTCGAGGATATCCGAAGATTCACGGTCCCAAACCTAAGGACAACCATGACTAACCCCACCACTATGCCCCAGTATTAGGATTCATGTCACCCTTCACTCTGTCGCTCGCACGACTAAGCCCCAGGGGAGTATATCTACCTAAACCTCACACTACGTGCGATTGCTTTGAGCTCTAGGGATTCCTAGTGGTAAAACCTGTTCCTATTTGTAGTTCTAACCCTTTGGTCCAGGTGGAAGAACTCTAGTCTAGATTAAGCCCCAGCGTATAGGATTCACTTCAACCCTTCACTCTGTTACTTGCATAACTAAGCCCCAGGGGAGTTTATCTGCCCAGCACTTCACTCTATTTTGACCGCTATGAAATCAAGGAAACGGAGGTAGGGAGAAACCACGTCGGAGGGGAAAGGGGTACATCGCTACCTCACAACTCTCCCTCTCAACCCTCTTCAATCTTAAGTAGTCTAACCCTAAGGAGTTGTCACACATCCAAAAGGCAACCTAAATTGTTCTCAATCCTCGTGTCACATCTAAGAGAAAACATTAGCAAGATGAAATTAAGATTGAAACTCAATTTTATTCATTAATAATGGAAAAGCATAATAACAATGTCAAAGAAACATAATAACCCTAGAGTTTACAAGTCCGAATACCCTTAAGGGGTTTAGCTTCTCAAGGTGTTCATCAATGTATGAAAGAAAGCACAAAATATGGACATCAATGAAAACCCCCTTGCGTATGGTGACGATGCCGATGACGCGCGCTAAACCTCCACGAAATCCTCTCCGAAACCCTAGCCGCACTACCCGAGTTGAAGAGAAAAATAGGTCAAAAGATATCCCAAAAGGTTTCCAAAATCGCCTTTTATAATGTTGAATCGCGGCTTTAAAATTTGACTTATCGGGGGCCTCACACGGCCGTGTGGAATTAACACACGGGCGTGTGAAGTTTCTGTCTGCTGAAAAATTAATTAACACGGCCGTGTGAATTCTCTGGAATTCTGAATTTCGGCCGAAAATGAACAGTAACTTGCTATAGTGTTTTTGCTACAGTAACAAGCTACAGCGCTACTACGGTACTCGCCCCGAAACGCTCCCGAATCCGTCGTTCTTCATCGAGGCCATTGAATTGGGCACATAATCAATGGTAGATCGTGCAGATTGCTTCAAGTCTCCTTCTTGGTGAAGTTCTCCTAATCCACATGAGTTACACTTGCTGTGAATGTGACTGCCTTTGTGCCCCTCCAAAGGAGGTTGGCACACACTCACAAGTCCAAGCTCGTGCCTTGTTCCGTGCTTGGTCCGAAAACTTCCCAACATCGGTGAACACGACCTAATTTCGTTCTTCTTCTCCAATTTAGCTCCACAAACCTTCAATGCACAAGAATACACAAATGCACGCCAATAGTGATAAAAACTGATAAAAGATATGCTCAATGTAAGATAATAACGCTTCGCGATACAATAACACAAGCACTTATTAGCAAGTTACTGTAGTGAAAATACTGTAGCAAGTTACTGTTTACTGTCTGCCGGAAATCAGCATTCCAGCAACTTCACACGGGCGTGTGGAAATTCCACTCGCCCATGTGAAATCCAGATTCAGCCGAATTTAAGCTGCGACTCAACGTTATAAAAGCCCGTTTTGGAGACTTTTTACACATCTTTTTGCCAATCTTTTCTCCTAACTTCTGGAGGGTTACGGCTAGGGTTTGGAGAGGACTTTGGTGGAGGATCGAAGCTCGTCATTGGCATCATCGTCGACGTTCGGTGGCCACACAAGACCACGGCCACATCATACGCAAGGGGTTTTTCATCTATGCTTTAAATTTTCTTTCATCTTTATATTTTGATGTATTTGTATAGCTCCATGAAGAGCTAAACCTTTGTGGATATTTGGACTTGTAAACCCTAAGATAATTATGTTTCTATGACATGTTATTACGCTTTTCTTTATTGGTAACTTAGTGTAGCAAAAATACTGTAGTAAGTTATTGTTCACTTTTGCCGAAAATTAGCATTCCAGCTACTACACACGTGGGTGTGGAAATTCCACACGGCCGTGTGAAATCCCGATTCAGTCGAATTTAAGCCGCGACTCAACGTTATAAAAGCCCGTTTTGGAGACTTTTTACACATCTTTTTGCCAATCATTTCTCCCAACTTCTGGAGGGTTGTGGCTAGGATTTGGAGAGGACTTTTGTGGAGGATTGAAGCTCATAATCGGCATCGTCATTGACGTTTGGCGGCCGCATAGGACCACGACCACATCATACGCAACGGGGTTTTCATCTATGCTTTCAATTTGCTTTCATCTTTATATTTTGATGGATTTGTATAGCTCCATAAGGAGCTCAACCGTTGTGTGTATTCGGACCTGTAAACCCTAGTATTATTATGTTTCTATGACATTGTTGGTATGTTTTTCCATTATTGAGGAATAAAATTAAGTTTCAATCTTAATTCCATCTTGTATCGATTTTCCCTTAGACGTGACACTAGGGTTGAGAATCATCTAGGTAATTCTTTGGAGGTGTGACAACTCCTATAGGGTTAGACTACTTAAGATTGAAGAGGGTCGAGAAGGTGAGTCGTGAGGTAGCGGAACGTCCCCTTTCCCCTCCGTTGTGATTCTCCCTACCCCCGCGTTCCATGATTTCTTAGCTGTCGAGATAGAGTGAAGTGCTAGGAGAGGAACTCCCCTGGGGCTTTGTTGCGCGAGCAACAGAGTGAAGGGTTGAAGTGAATCCTAGTGCTGGGGATTAATTTAGTCTAGGGTTCTTCCACCTGGACCAAAGGGTTAGAACTATACATTGGAACGGGGTTTATCACTAGGAATCCCTAGAACTTAAAGCAATCCCACATAGTGTGAGGCTTAGGAAGACGGACTTCCCTAGGGCATAGTTCATAGGTCAACGAGAGTCAAAGGGCGTAGTTAAAACCTAATGCCGGGGCATAGTGTCGGGATTAGTCACGGTTGACCTTAGGTTTGGGACCTTGTGTTTAAGGATATCGTCAACTCAATTAACATCAATAGGATAGTATAATAGCATTGTCTTACACTAGAAGCATAAGTCCTAGGGGTAGTTTGTCCGGGTACCCAACTTTACTCATTACTTGTCCTTCTCTTTTTACCCTACTTGCTCTCTCTTACCTTCCATCCTTCTATTTTATTTCTCGCTCTTTATAATTGCTTTCACACTCACTCATTGATTCTCTTCACACTCACCATACACCGCTTAGCTAAATAGTGAAATCTCGTTTCTTAAGTCTCTATTCCCTGTGGATATGACTACCCACTCACTAGGGTAAAATTTATTACTTTGACAAACCTGTGTACTTGCGGGATACACGCAAGGGGCCGTGTCAAAGTTTTTGGTGCCGTTGCCGGGGAATAGGCGTTTTAGAGACATTTGTACCTCGCTATTTTATCTATCCATCATTCATTCTATTTCACCCTTTTTATTCTTCCATAATTCTTATTTGTTTTCTTTTGTTTTGTCTTACTTTTTCATTCAAGGAGCCTAAATTATGATTGATCCAGTTATTGAGCTATATTTTCAACTTGAAGCTTTGAGTAAAAAGGTTGATAAAATTATTGGTTCACAACAGCAGAGCAATCCATGCTACACCACATATCATCCAAATGAAAGGAGCTACCCAAACTTCTTATGGAATACTGATGGACAACATTGGGAAGCACCTCAAGAGCAATTTCAAAAGGATGAGGTACTTGAAGAAGATGCACCTCAGTGGAAAAAAGTGCTAGATAACTTTATTGAAGCATCGGATGCCACTTGCCAAAGTATGGAAGCCACACAAAAATGTCATGAAGCCTCCTATAACGACCTTGAGCATCAATTAGGATGGATACTTGACACACTCTCGAAGGAGCATGAAGTATTTGATCAAGCAACTCAAAGTCCTAATAGAGATGATGTGGTAGTGAATGATAATGAAGAAATAGGGCAAACCGAGTACGTTGCTGTAGAAATTGAAGAGAAAGAAGAAGAACATCATGTTTAGAATTTGGATTATTTTAAAGAATAGTGTGCTTGTGAGCAAGGAAATTTCAAGGGGATTTCTGACACGACCTTTTGCGTGCGTACCGCAAGTGCACGGCCTTGTCGAAGTAATAAAAGTTACCCCGGTGAGTGGGTAGTCGAATCCACAGGGAATAGGGATTTAAAATACGAGAAGTTGCTATTGAGTCGTGTGATGTACGAAATGAAACAATGATCGGAGTGATGAGTGAATTTATGAGAGCTAGAGTAGATGCAAAGCAAATAAATCGAAAGATGAAAGAGAGAAAAGTGCAAGCAACGAGTAAAAGAGAGAGACTAGTAATAAGTGAAAATAGGGTATCCGGACAAGTTACCTCTAGGACTTATGCTTCTAGTGCAAGACTATGCTATTATACCTTCCTATTGATGTTAATTGAGTCGAGGAAAATCCTGAAACACACGGTCCCAAATCTAAGGTCAACCGTGGCTAACCTCAACACTATGTCCCGGCAATAGGATTCACGTCAACCCTTCACTCTGTTGATTGCTCAACTAAGCCCCAGGGGAGTATTTCTACCTAAGCCTAACACTAGGTGGGATTGCTTTAAGCTCTAGGGACTCCTAGTGATAAAACCTGTTCCTATGTGTGATAGTTCTAACCCTTTGGTCCAGGAGGAAGAACCATTGTCTAAATTAAGCCCCAGTGCGTAGGATTCACGTCACCCCAAAACCTTGGGGGAGTTTGTCTACCTAGCACTTCACTCTATTTCGACCTCTAATGACTCAAGGAATCGGAGGTAGGGAGAAATCACAACGGAAGGGAAAGGGGTACGGTGCTACCTCACAACTCTCCCTCTCAACCCTCTTTAATTTTAAGTAGTCTAATCCTATAGGAGTTGTCACACCTCCAAAGGATAACCTAGATTGTTCTCAATCCTTAGTGTCACGGCTAAGAGAAAACAATAGCACAAGAAATCTAAAATTGAAACTCGAATTTATTCATCAATTAATGGAAAAGCATAATAATAATGTCAAAGAAACATAATTATCCTAGAGTTTTACAAGTCGCGTATGGTGTGGCCGTGGTCTTGTGCGGCCGTCGAACGTCGGTGACGATGCCGATGACGCGCTCCAATCCTCCACAAAGTCCTCTCCGAAACCCTAGCCGCCCTCTCCAGAAGTTCGGGAGAAAGATAGGTCAAAAGATTCTTTAAAAAGTCTCCAAATCGGCTTTTTATAGGCTGAGTGCGGCTTTAAATTTGAAGTTATCGGGAATTCACACGGCCGTGTGGAATTTCCACACGCCCGTGTGAAGTTTCTCTCTTTACTGAAAATTACTTCACACGGCCGTATGTTAATTCCACACGCTCGTGTGAAGTTTCTGGCTTGCTGGAAAATCAATCCACACGACCGTGTGTTAATTCCTGGCCCTGTCTGGGGAATGGTACATGTCTATACTCCTGGCCCTGTCCTGTGGATCATCCCCATCATCCTCAGTGTATCTGTGCCCAGAGGGATCGGTATACTGGTCTTCTCTGCCCCTCGTACTCCGTCTCTAAGACTCATCCCTATCAGGAGTCTCGAAATGTAGGGTCCTGCGAAGATCACTCCAACCCTAGGGTACTGGCCCTGATGGCGCAAATACTCTGCTAAGATGTGCCCTAAGTGGAGTGGTACCCTCTGAGCCATCGAATCTAGATAAAGAAGCTCCTGGCGACTCAGAACCCCAGTGCTATCACCTCGGCCACTCACTGATCTACTAAGAATGGCATGTAAGTATCTGTAGGCCTGGCGAGACAAGCACGTGGCCTTTGAGATCCCTGGCTCATACTGGCCTTCTCCGCAAAAATCTCTATATGCCCTCTGCGGGGTAAGACTGCCCGGGTAGTCTGTAGGAAGATCCCTGTACTCCTCGGTCTGTGTATAGGCCTCATCGTATAGTCCCAGATGGATCGAAAACTGGGTCAAGCTGAAGCTGAAATGCTGGCCTAATACCCTGAACTGAATGGTATCAGGAGTGGAAAAATCCCTGTATGATCTGTCAAACTCAAATGAAGCCAGGAACTCCAGTATCACCCCTCGAATGGCTGGGTCTCTAATCCTCAATAATCTCCTCCAGCCACCAACCGAGAGTAGCTCCTCAACCTCCTCGGCAAGACCGTCACCCCCTGGATCTCTCTGATAATGCTCAGGTCGGGGTATCGTCACTGTCCGAAACGGAGTGTGGATAATCTATCAAACCTGGTCTGGTGCTCAGGTATACGGAACACTGTCTCCTCTGGAGGGGGTGTGGGCTCACGAGGTCGCTTCCCAGCCGACTTCTTGGACCTGGAAGTCATATCTGCGAGATTGAAAAGAGAATTGATCAAAAACATTAAAATATAACAATCTGCAGAAATCCACACGGCCGTGTGTTAATTCCACACGCCCGTGTGGATCATCGGGCGGGCAGAGCATAACGGCCGCGGGGCCAAAATTCCAAAATTAACAATCTAATTCGTTCCAATTCATTCCTAAGCATATTCGTATACTCATTAATCATTCAATATAGGCGAAATCATCAAAAAGAACGAATTAAGTTGAGAATTGACGGAGAAGAAGGCTTTGAAGTCCTTACCGACGGAGTGGATGAAGAAATATTAAGAACCGGCCGGAAAACTACAATAAAAGCCTTAAAAATCCTCTGAGATGGTTGGGGAACTAGTGGAGAGAGTAGAAGGAGAGTTTAGAATGAAAATGGAAGAGGCACGAGTGAAAACCAAAAGAAATCGTGCGGCTTTTGGAGTTCTGGGAATTCACACGGCCGTGTGACAATGCCACACGGCCGTGTGCCTCTGAAATTAGGGTTCACAGGGGCCAACACACGCCCCTGTGTGCATTCTGTTTACTCTCTGCTACCCCACACGGCCGTGTGGAATTTCCACACGGCCGTGTGCCTTCACAAGGATATCCACAGGGGCTGGTACACGGCCCTGTGGCTTCTCGGGAAAACACAGAAGCTCTCTGGAAAATATCACACGGCCGTGTGTTAATTCCACACGGCCGTGTGCCCAACCTGGCCAAGAACACAAGGCCGGTCACAAGGGCCAACACACGCCCCTGTGGCCTCTCTGATTTGCCCGAAAAATCTAAGTGTTTCACACGGCCGTGTGCCAATCACAAGCTCTTCCACAGGGGCTGTCACACGCCCCTGTGTTTTCTCGGAAAAAAGGGATTTTTCTGTAGAGTTTTCACACGGCCGTGTGTTAATTCCACACGGCCGTGTGCCTTAGCATAGTGGCACTCACAGGGGCACCTACACGCCCCTGTGAACTCTCTGGAAAAGAGTTGAAGTTCTGTGAAAATTCACACGGCCGTGTGCCCCTTCTGAAGTTTTCACAGGGGCAAAGTCACGCCCCTGTGTCTTCTCTGGTTGAGCTCCAATTGGTAACACACGGCCGTGTGTTAATTCCACACGGCCGTGTGTTTTCTCTGGTTTACTTAGAAAATTTTACAGACTCTCAGAAAAATTCAGAAACTCTTTAAAAATACTTAGAGCCTGTAAAAACCATAAAATTACGACCAGAAACCAAAGAAAACACACTCAACCAACCTAAACTTCATCAATTATCGTTAAGGCACACGAAATTCATCAAAAACCCACAAGAAAATCACAGCGTAAGCACATGAAAAATTCAGGACACCAAAACTAAGACTTTTTATTCAATCTAAAGCTAACTAGGTCACTAAGCTTGACGTACCTGGCTTACCTCAAGGCGGTTGAAGGAAAAATATTTCTTTGTCGTTGCTGCAAACCTCTCCACCAAAGTATGGTTTCAACCGGTGTCCGTTTACCTTGAACGTGCCCTTCTCCGGATGAGTAATCTCAATTGAACCTTGGGGTGATACCTGAGTGACTGTGTACGGGCCAAACCATCTAGTCTTTAACTTTCCGGGGAAGAGTCGTAATCGGGAGTTGAATAGTATGACTTGGTCACCGACCTTGAATTCCTTAGGTAATTTGATATGCTTGTCATGCCATTTTCGAATCTTCTCTTTGTAAATTTTGGCATTCTCATATGCTTTCAATCTCCATTCATCGAGTTCATTAAGATGAAGCAGCCTCTGTTCACCAGCTCTTCTTAAGTCAAAGTTCATTGCTTTAATTGCCCAATATGCTTTATGTTCAAGTTCCACGGGTAGATGGCATGACTTCCCGTAGACTAGATTATACGGAGTGGTGCCTATGGGTGTCTTGTACGCTGTGCGATGGGCCCATAGTGTGTCATCCAACCGTTCTGACCAGTCTCGCTTTCCTTGTTCCACAGATTTGGTCAAGATTCGCTTGAGTTCTCTATTGGTGACTTCCACTTGACCACTAGTTTGAGGATGATATGGAGTGGCAAGGCGGTGGCGTACCCCGTATCTTTTCAACACTTTTTCTAATTGAGCATTACAGAAATGGGTTCCTCGGTCACTAATGATGATTCGCGGAGTTCCAAATCGAGTGAATAACCTTTTTAAAAATTTCACCACCGTTCTAGCATCATTACTTGGCAATGCTTGTGCTTCCACCCATTTGGAGACATAGTCAACTGCTACTAGTATGTACTGGTTCCCGTTAGACTTTGGAAATGGTCCCATGAAATCAATGCCCCAGACATCGAATACTTCGCAGAATTGTATAGGATTCTGAGGCATCTCATCCCGCCGAGATAAATTTCCAGCCCTCTGACAATTGTCACATCGAAGAACGAACTAGTGTGCGTCTCGAAAGAGAGTTGGCCAATAGAATCCTGCCGCCAAGACTTTTTCGGCAGTCCTACTTGATGCATAATGGCCCCCAACTGGCCCTGAATGACAGTGAGCAAGAATATCCCATCCTTCCTCCCTCGATACGCATCTCCGAACTATTTGATCTGCACAAATACGGAAGAGGAACGGTGATAAGTGCTCGTGTTATAGTAATGCGAAGTGTTATTATCTTGCAATGGGCATTAATTTAATCAGATTTTATCACTAAAAAGTGTGCATTTGTTTACTTTTGTGCATTGAAGGGTTGTGGAGAAGATGTAGAGAAAAAGAAGGAAGAATAGGTTATGTTCGCCGTTGTTGAGGAGTTCTCGGACCAAGCAAGGAACAAGGCACGAGTCTATACTTGTGGGTGTGTGCCAACCTCCATTGGAGGGGCACAAGGGCAGTCACACTCACAAAAGTCTATAACTCGTGTAGCATTGGAGAACTTCGCCAATGAAGAGAAATGAAGTAATCTACATAATCTACCGTTGATTGTGTGCCAAATTCAACGGCCTCGATGAAGAACGATCGACTCGGGAGTATTTCGGAGAAGCACTGCAGCAGGCACTGTAGTAAAAATACTGTAGATAATACTGTAGCAGATACTGTTCACATTCTGGCGAAATTCAGAATTCCAGAGAGTTCACACGGGCGTGTGGAAATTCCACACGGCCGTGTACTGTAGCAGGAATACTGTAGTAGAAACACTAGCAAAAACACTGTTCACAGGTGCCGAGAAATCACGATTCCTGAATTTCCACACGGCCGTGTGGAATTAACACACGGGCGTGTGGAATTTCTGGATTTTTACAGAAGTCCGATTTCAGCCCGAATTCAGCCCGACTTCAGCCTATAAATAGCCCGTTTTCATATCTATTTGGGGACCCTTCTCTTCTATCACTTGGATATCTTTTGGGGGGCTTTCGGCTAGGGTTTGGAGAGGTTCTTGGAGGTCTTTGGAGGCGATTAAACGGCATCGACATCGACATCCTTTGGAAGAAAGCTATTGGGGAAGCTCTCATCGGCATTGATTTGTCGAGGTGTGCCTTAGGCTTGACAAGGGATTCGTTGGAGAAGACACGCGACTACACAAGACCATCGATACGATCTACAAGGGGGTTTTCTTTATGGTTTTCATGCATATGTTCTTAAACTATTTATTGACTTTGTATTGCTCCATGGAGAGCTAAACCCTAGTGGGTATTCGGACTTGTAAACCCTAGGATGATATTGTTTCTATGACTTTTATTATGCTTTCTTAATTTAATGTTCTATTATTGAGTTCCAATCTTGCATGACGATTGTATGAGATTTTCCCTTAGCCGTGACACTAGGTTTGAGAATCTATTAGGTTATCCTTTGAGGGTGTGACAACCTCTATAGGATTAGACTACACAAGGTTGGAGAGGGTTGAGAGGGAGAGTTGTGAGGTAGCGATGTACCCCTTTCCCCTCCAGTGTGGTTTCTCCCTACCTCCGTTTCCTTGATTCATTAGCGGTCGAGATAGAGTGAAGTGCTAGGTAGATAAACTCCCCTGGGGCTTAGTTACGCGAGTAACAGAGTGAAGGGTTGAAGTGAATCCTACGCACTGGGGCTTAATCTAGACTAGGGTTCTTCCACCTGGACCAAAGGGTTAGAACTACACATAGGAACAGGTTTTACCACTAGGAGTCCCTAGAACTTAATGCAATCCCACGTAGTGGGAGGCTTAGGTAGATATACTCCTCTAGGGCTTAGTTGACAGGTCAACGAGAGTCAAGAGTCGTAGTGAATCCTAATGCCGGGGCATAGTGTTGGGGTTAGTCACGGTTGACCTTAGGTTTAGGACCGTGTGTTTAAGGATATCCTCGACTCAATTAGATATCAATTAGAGGGTATAATACTAGTCTTGCACTAGAAGCATTAGTCTTAAGGGGAGCTTTGTCCGGGTACCCCATCTTTATATCGATTACCTCTCCTACCCTCATTATTCTTCTTGCACTCTTTTATTTTCTTTTTACATTTATATATATATACTTTTCTCATCATCGACTTCTTTCATAGCTAAATAGCGATAACACTTGTTTCTGAACACTATTCCCTGTGGATACGACTACCCACTCACCAGGGTATTTTTATTACTTCGACAACCCGTGCACTTGCGGGGTACACACGCAAGGGGTGTGTCAAGATTTTGGCCCCGTTGCCGGGGAATAGGCGTTTTAGAGACATTTGTACTTTGCTATTTTAGCTATTCATCATTCATTCTATTTCACCTTTTCTTATTCTTCCATCATTCTTATTTGTTTTTTTCTTTTGTTTTGTCTTACTTTTTCTTGCAAGGGGCCGAAATGGAGATTGATGCAATCATTGAGCTATATTCTCAAGTTGAAGCTCTCAATACAAGGCTTGATAGAATTATTGCTTCACAACAACAAAGCAATCCAAGCTACAACACATATCATCCAAATGAAAGGAGCTACCAAAATTTTTCATGGAATAATGATGGACAACATTGAGAAGCACCTCAAGAGCAATTCCAAAAGGATGAGGTACTTGAAGATGATGCACCTCCGTGGAAAAAGGTGCTAGATAACTTTATTGAAGCATCCGATGCCTCTTGCCAAAGTATGGAAGCCACACGAAAGTGTCATGAAGCCTCCTACAACAACCTTAAACATCAATTAGGATGGATACTTGACACACTCTCCAAGGAACATGAAGTATTTGAGCAAGTAAAGCAAGACCCTTGTAGAGATGATGTGGTCGTGAATGATAATGAAGAAATGGGGCATACCGAGTATGTTGCTGTAGAAATTGAAGAGGAAAAAGTAGAATGTCATTTGGAGAATTGGGATTACTTGAATGAAGATGGGGCATACCGAGGTGCATTACATAGCCCGAACGGCATTCGTCTGTATGCAAACGTTCCATATGGACAAGTAAAAGTCGTTTTCTCCTGATCTTCCGGAGCAATAGGAATCTGAAAGTATCCTAACATTCCGTCTAGAAAACAGTAAAACTGATGCCCTGCTAATCGTTCCAGCATTTGATCAATAAACGGCAACGGAAAATGATCCTTTCGGGTTGCATCATTCAACCTTCTGTAATCAATGCAAACTCTCCATCCCGTAACTGTCCTGGTTGGGATGAGCTCATTCTTCTCATTCTTAATTACTGTCATCCCACCTTTTTTCGGAACCACTTGAGTTGGGCATACCGAAGCACTATCGGAGATTGGGTAAATAATTCCTGCATCCAAGAGTTTCACCATCTCTGCCTTCACAACCTCTTTCATGTTTGGATTTAGTCTTCTTTGAGGTTGGATTACCGTTTTGAAGCTATCCTCCATTAAAATCTTATGTGTGCAAAATGAGGGGTTTATTCCTTTTAGGTCTGCGATTTTCCATGCTAACGCAGACTTGTGTATTTTTAACATGTTCACCAGTTTATCTTTTTGCTCCCGAGAAAGATTCGATGCTATGATCACGGGCAACTTCATTTCTTCTGCCAAAAATGCATATTCTAAGTGTTCTGGAAGTGTTTTCAAATCTAACTCGGGTGGCTCATCAATGGATGGTCGAAGTCGGTCCCCCTTTAGTCTATCAATTTCTTCAAATTTAGTATCTTGTGGTTTATTAACGCAACCTGATACCTTCTCTGGACCATACTCCTTGAGTTGGTCCTGGGATCCCAACTTAACCCCCAATTCACAAGCTTCCTTAATTAGGTTTGCGATTAGCATTGAAAGGACTTCTTGCTTATGTTCCCAATAACCTGATTCAAACTGTGCGAGAACCTTCTCAAGGGTTTCATCTGTGTCACCCTTTGACGAAGCTAGGGCTGATTTATCAAATTCATCCAACACACCGCCCAATTCATAATTCATGTTCTGCTCCTTGTAGAATTGATCGATACTGTTCACTATTTCTGTGCAAGGATGCTTCACTGATTGATCATACTCAGTATAACTTGGAAATGGTTGGGCGATAAACAACTGCATTTTCTGCTTTACTTCCTCAACTAGGCCCACAAGTGTATCAAAAGCTTCGCTTGCGTTAAACATTCCCTCGGTAAAACTGCAATTAGCGAAGAAAGAATTGGTGAGAATAGTGATAGATAGAGAAAATGTGAAATAGACAGCGAAATGAATGACTAAAATAGCAAAAACAAGTATCAAAAATACACCTATTCCCCGGCAACGGCGCCAAAAACTTGACAAGACCTTTTGCGTGCGTACCGCAAGTGCACGGCCTTGTCGAAGTAATAAAAGTTACCCTGGTGAGTGGCTAGTCGAATCCACAGGGAATAGGGATTTAAAATACGAGAAGTTGCTATTGAGTCGTGTGATGTACGAAAAGAAACAATGATCGGAGTGATGAGTGAATTTATGGGAGCTAGAGTAGATGCAAAGCAAATAAATCGAAAGATGAAAGAGAGAAAAGTGCAAGCAACGAGTAAAAGAGAGAGACTAGTAATAAGTGAAAATAGGGTATCCGGACAAGTTACCTCTAGGACTTATGCTTCTAGTGCAAGACTATGCTATTATACCTTCCTATTGATGTTAATTGAGTCGAGGAAAATCCTGAAACACACGGTCCCAAATCTAAGGTCAACCGTGGCTAACCTCAACACTATGTCCCGGCAATAGGATTCACGTCAACCCTTCACTCTGTTGATTGCTCAACTAAGCCCCAGGGGAGTATTTCTACCTAAGCCTAACACTAGGTGGGATTGCTTTAAGCTCTAGGGACTCCTAGTGATAAAACCTGTTCCTATGTGTGATAGTTCTAACCCTTTGGTCCAGGAGGAAGAACCATTGTCTAAATTAAGCCCCAGTGCGTAGGATTCACGTCACCCCAAAACCTTGGGGGAGTTTGTCTACCTAGCACTTCACTCTATTTCGACCTCTAATGACTCAAGGAATCGGAGGTAGGGAGAAATCACAACGGAAGGGAAAGGGGTACGGTGCTACCTCACAACTCTCCCTCTCAACCCTCTTCAATTTTAAGTAGTCTAATCCTATAGGAGTTGTCACACCTCCAAAGGATAACCTAGATTGTTCTCAATCCTTAGTGTCACGGCTAAGAGAAAACAATAGCACAAGAAATCTAAAATTGAAACTCGAATTTATTCATCAATTAATGGAAAAGCATAATAATAATGTCAAAGAAACATAATTATCCTAGAGTTTTACAAGTCGCGTATGGTGTGGCCGTGGTCTTGTGCGGCCGTCGAACGTCGGTGATGATGCCGATGACGCCCTCCAATCCTCCACAAAGTCCTCTCCGAAACCCTAGCCGCCCTCTCCAGAAGTTCGGGAGAAAGATAGGTCAAAAGATTCTTTAAAAAGTCTCCAAATCGGCTTTTTATAGGCTGAGTGCGGCTTTAAATTTGAAGTTATCGGGAATTCACACGGCCGTGTGGAATTTCCACACGCCCGTGTGAAGTTTCTGTCTTTCCTAAAAATTACTTCACACGGCCGTGTGTTAATTCCACACGCCCGTGTGAAGTTTCTGCCTTGCTGGAAAATCAATCCACACGGTCGTGTGTTAATTCCACACGCCCGTGTGACGTCTCTGGTTTGCTGGAAAATTAGTTCACACGGCCGTGTGTTAATTCCACACGTCCGTGTGTTAATTCCACACGCCCGTGTGAATTCTCTAAAACCTTGACTCTTCGGCATAAGTGCACAGTAACTTGCTACAGTGATCCGCTACAGTAACAAGATACAGTGTTGCTACAGTAACTCTCCGAAATGCTCCCGAATATGTTGTTTCTTCATCGAGGCCATTGAATTGGGCACACAATCAATGGTAGATCGTGCCTATTGCTTCGAGTCTCCTTCTTGGTGAAGTTTTCCTAAGCTACACGAGTTAGACTTGTTATGAATGTGACTGCCTTTGTGCCCCTCCAAAGGTGGTTGGCACACACTCACAAGTCTAACCTCGTGCCTTGTTCCTTGCTTGGTCTGAAAACCTCCCAACAACGGCGAACACGACCTAACTTCATTCTTCTTTTCTAACTTAGCTCCACGAAACATACAATGCTCAAGAATACACAAATGCACACTATTTAGTGATAAAATCTGATAAAAGTATGTTCATTTGTAAGATAATAACGCTTCACGTTACTACAACACAAGCACTTATCAATTTCCTAGTGTCATGTTCCTTTCAAGCTGAAAATACACAAGAAGAAGCAAACCCTAAGGTAATGGAACAATGATAGGGTCCCCGAAAGTGCACGGGTTTGTCGAAGTAATAAAAGTTACCCCGGTGAGAGGGTAGTCGAATCCACAGGGAATAGGGAGTTAGAGTATGAGATTTCACTATTAAAACTATACGAAGTACTGAAAAGTAATAATCGATTCGTGTATGAATTGTGAGAACAACTATACTAAAAGACAGGAAATTAAATAGAGAGTGGTGAAAGATTAGAGAGTGCAAGAAAAAGAGATTAAGGAGGATTTAACAATGAATGAAGTGGGGTATCCGGACAAGTTACCTATAGGATCTATGCTTCTAGTGCAAGACTATGCCTTTATACCTTCCTATTGATGCTAATTGAGTCGAGGAAATCCTTAGACTCATGGTCCCAAACCTAAGGTCAACCGTGACTAACCCCAACATTATGCCCCGGTATTAGGATTCACAACAACCCTTCACTCTATCGCTCGCGCGATTAAGTCCCAGGGGAGTACATCTACCTAAACCTCACATTACGTGGGATTGCATTAAGTTCTAGGGATTCCTAGTGATTAAACATGTTCCTATGTGTAGTTCTAACCCTTTGGTCCAAGAGGAAGAACCCTAGTCTAGATTAAGCCCCAGTGCATAGGATTCACTTCAACCCTTCACTCTGTTACTCGCGTAACTAAGCCCCAGGGGAGTTTATCTACCTATCACTTAACTCTATCTTGACCGCTAATAAATCAAGGAAATGGAGGTAGGAAGAAATCACACCGGAAGGGAAAGGGGTACATCGCTACCTCACAACTCTCCCTCTCAACCCTCTTCAATCTTGAATAGTCTAATCCTATAGGAGTTGCCACACCTCCAAAGGAAAACCTAGATTGCTCTCAACCGTAGTGTCACATCTAAGGGAAAACAATAGCAAAATAAAATCAAGATTGAAACTCAATTCTTATTCATCAATAATGGAAAAGCATAGTAACAATGTCAAAGAAACATGATAACCCTAGAATTTACAAGTCCGAATACCCACAAGGGGTTTAGCTCCTCATGGAGCTATACATGTTCATCAATGTATGAAATAAAACACAAAGTAAAGACATAGATGAAAGCCACCTTTCATATGGTGTGGCCGTGGTCTTGTGCGGCCGCTGGACGTCGGTGACGATGCCGATGACGCGCTCTAAACCTCCACGAAGTCCTCTCCAAAACCCTAGCCGCACTCCCAGAAGTTGGGGAGAAGAATAGGTCAAAAGATATCTCAAAAAGTCTCCAAATCGGGCTTTTATAATGTGGAGTCGCGGCTTTAAATTTGCTGAAAACGGGATTTCACACGGCCGTGTGGAATTTTCACACGCCCGTGTGAAGTTTCTGGAATTCTAATTTTCGGCCGACTGTGAACAGGAACTTGCTACAGTGTTTTTGTTACAGTACTGCTAAAGTAATTTTCGGCACACACTCACAAGTCTATGCTCACGCCTTGCTCCTTGCTTGGTCCGAAAATCTTCCCAACAATGCCAAACATGATCTAACTTCGTTCCTTCCCTTCATTTTATATTCACAACCCTATAATGCACAAAAGTAAACAATTGCACACTTTTTAGTGATAAAATCTGATTAAATTAATGCTCATTGCAAGATAATAACACTTCGCATTACTATAACACAAGCACTTATCAAACAAGCACCATTCTTTGGGATTGATCAACTCATAAAAAGAAAGAAAGAGATTCTGGGAAGGGAAAAAGATGTGGGGAGGATATTTAAATCATCAAATGACACACCTATGCTAAGCTTGGATAATTCCCAACACCAATTGTTTACTTGGAGGCCAAAAGTAAGATGGTTGGACCATCCAACAAATACTTCACCCCGGCAAGTACATTTTTCGCTTAAAGGAAGTAGCTATGCAAGTTCTTGTCGAGAGGAACACACTCTTTTCAAGCCTCCATAAGGTAAGAAAAAGGTACGTCAAGCTTAGCGACGTTAAACAAGCGCTTCTTGGGAGGCAACCCAAGTTTTTATTGCTTTTCTAGGCTTAGTTTAGTTTTAGCATGAATAATTTTCTAGTGTTGGTGTTTTCATTTTATTATGTTTGTGTTGTGATTTTCTCATAGATTATTTGTGTTTTAGTGTGCCTAATTATGATTGTCGAAGTTTTGGGTCGTTTGAGTGTGTTTTCATGGATATCTGGTCGAATTTTTATCTTATATGCAGGCTCTAAATGTTGTATTTAAGTTTCTGAAATTTTCTGCAAAGCCTGTAATTTTTTCTAAGTCATCCAGAGAAGGCACACTGCCGTGTGGAATTTCCACACTGGTGTGTGTCATCGTTCAGAGCTCATCCAGAGAAGACACAGGGTCGTGTGACTGCCCTTGTGAACAACCTTGTGAAGAGCACACGGCCATGTGGAATTTCCACACAACCGTGTGGATCTCTGCAGAGCTACAACTCTCCAGCCCTAGAGTCACAAGGGCCATGTGAGTGCCCATGTGTACAGCACACGACCGTGTGGGATTTCCACACGGCCCGTGTGGATATTCTGCAAAACAAGAAATTCATCCAAAGGCTCACAGAGGACGTGTGAGGGCCCCTGTGGGTGAGCGTCTGCATGACACATGGCCATGTGGAATTTCCACACGGCCTTGTGGAACACTTACATGATTTTCTTGAGATCCAGAGAGGCCACAGGGGCGTGTGGGTGCCCTTGTGACGGCCATCCTTGTACTGGACAGGTTGGGCACACGGCCGTGTGGATGTTCTGAGAAGCAAAACAGAGGAAACACAGGAGCGTGTGACTGCCCCTGTGAACCCTACCTGTGGAGGCACACGGGCGTGTGGAATTTCCACACTGCCGTGTGGATGTACAGAACACAATAGGCTGTGACTTCTTTTAAAATATATTTGTGCCTTTTCAATGCCTCCACACTCAAGGAATGTTTCCTCCCATCTTCGCAACCCTCTCTTCGTCTGTTTAAGGAGTTTTTATGTTTTTTTCCAGCCATATTCAAAGTTTTTGATTTCTGACACGACCCCTTGCGTGTATCCCGCAAGTGCACGGGTTTGTCGAAGTAATAAATTTACCTTGGTGAGAAGGTAGTCGAATCCACAGGGAATAGTGTTTAGAAACAAGTGTTAATCGCTATTTAGCTATGATGGGAATTGATGATGAGAAAAGTATTTATATATAGATGTAAAAGAAAATAAAAGAGTACAAGAAGAATAATGAGGGTAGGAGAGGTAATCGATATAAAGATGGGGTACCCGGACAAAGCTCCCCCTAAGACTAATGCTTCTAGTGCAAGACTAGTATTATACCCTCTAATTGATGTCTAATTGAGTCGAGGATATCCTTAAACACACGGTCCCAAACCTAAGGTCAACCGTGACTAACCCCAACACTATGTCCCGGCATTAGGATTCACGTCAACCCTTCACTCTGTTGATTGCTCAACTAAGCCCCAGGGGAGTATATCTACCTAAGCCTAACACTACGTGGAGTTGCTTTAAGCTCTAGGGATTCCTAGTGATAAAACCTGTTCCTATGTGTAGTAGTTCTAACCCTTTGGTCCAGGTGGAAGAACCCTAGTCTAGATTGAGCCCCAGCAAATAGGATTCACTACAACCCTCCACTCTATTACTTGCGTAACTAAGCCCTAGGGGAGTTTATCTACCTATTGCTTCACTCTATTTCGACCGCTATTAAATCAAGGAATCGGAGGTAGGGAGAAATCACATCGAAGGGGAAAGGGGTACATTGCTACCTCACAACTCTCCCTCTCAACCCTCTTTAATCTTGAGTAGTCTAATCCTATAGGAGTTGTCACACCTCCAAAGGAAAGCCTAGATTGCTCTCAACCCTAGTGTCACATCTAAGGGAAAACAATAACAAGATAAAATCAAGATTGAAACTCAATAAAAGAACATCAAATTAAGAAAGCATAATAAAAGTCATAGAAACAATATCATCCTAGGGTTTACAAGTCCGAATACCCACTAGGGTTTAGCTCTCCATGGAGCAATACAAAATCAATAAAGAATTTAAGAAAATATGCATGAAAACCATAAAGAAAACCCCCTTGTAGATCGTATCGATGGTCTTGTGTAGTCGCGTGTCTTCTCCAACGAATCCCTTGTCAAGCCTAGGGCACACCTCGCCAAATCAATGCCGATGAGAGCTTCCCCAATAGCTTTCTTCCAAAGGATGTCGATGTCGATGCCGTTTAATCGCCTCCAAAGACCTCCAAGAACCTCTCCAAACCCTAGCCGAAAGCCCCCAAAAGATATCCAAGTGATAGAAGAGAAGGGTCCCCAAATAGATATGAAAACGGGCTATTTATAGGCTGAAATCGGGCTGAATTCGGGCTGAAATCGGACTTCTGTGAAAATCCAGAAATTCCACACGCCCGTGTGTTAATTCCACACGGCCGTGTGGAAATTCTGGAATCGTGATTTCTCGGCACATGTGAACAGTGTTCCTGCTACAGTGTTTCTGCTACAGTATTCCTGCTACAGTACACGGCCGTGTGGAATTTCCACACGCCCGTGTGAACTCTCTGGAATTCTGAATTTCGGCAGAATGTGAACAGTAGCAGCTACAGTATTTATCTACAGTATTTTGCTACAGTGCCTGCTACAGTACTTCTCCGAAATGCTCCCGAATCCATCGTTCTTCATCGAGGCCGTTGAATTGGGCACACAATCAACGGTAGATTATGTCGATTACTTCATTTCTCTTCATTGGCGAAGTTCTCCAATGCTACACGAGTTATAGACTTTTGTGAGTGTGACTGCCCTTGTGCCCCTCCAATGGAGGTTGGCACACACCCATAAGTCTAGACTCGTGCCTTGTTCCTTGCTTGGTCCGAGAACTCCTTAACAACGGCGAGCATAACCTATTCTTCCTTCTTTTTCTCTAGATCTTCTCCACAACCCTTCAATGCACAAAAGTAAACAAATGCACACTTTTTAGTGATAAAATCTGATTAAATTAATGCTCATTGCAAGATAATAACGCTTCACATTACTGTAACACGAGCACTTATCAAATCCCCCCACACTTAAGCTTTTGCTTGTCCTCAAGCAAAATAGAACGTGAAAGTACTTGGGAAGAACAATTGAAAGTGCTCGGCCTTAGGTTCACCAAAAGCATGCAAAAGAAGCATTCTACAAGTAAGGGGAACTCAAAACATTGCATAAGGTTACCAATGCTCTAGCTAAAAACTCGAATCAAAAAGGATGAAAACTCGAAAATGTGTTAGTGTGTGCGATCTTACTCAAGAGAACCGACGAGTACTCCTCAAACTTTGGTTAGAAAGGACTTATTTATATACAAAAACAAAAAAATAGTGGTGGAAGTAGTAGCTTCACACATCCTTGAAGGTAGCCCTTTCCTAGGCGGCCGCCAAAGGTGGCTTTCACTCTTTCGAGGAGGTAGCTCTTTCTACCGGGGTAGTAGCTTTCACGCATCCCATGAGATAGCTCTTTCTCTCATTAGGGCATAACTTGTATCCGACTTATGAGAGTAGCTACATACTTCATAGGTGGTAGCTCTTTCCACCCCAAATGCATACATAAAAGAAAGCAACTATTCACAAACTCATATTTTTCTCTTTTTTTTTTTTTTTCTTTTTCATTTTTCCATCTTTTTTTTTTCATTTTCATCATTTTTTTTTTTTTTTTTTATATTTTTCTCTCCTTATATATGCATTTTCCAAAGTAAAACTAAGAACAACGATAAACTTGTCCTTAAAAACTTCAAGATTGAGTTTCCAAAAGATTCCAAGAGTAAGTTGTGCAATATAAGATAATCGAGCAAAAATTCATAAAATTCAAGTAGAAACTAGAGCATGATAGGATACAATGTTACAAAATTCTCCTAAACTATAAGAATACAACCGTTGCAACTAAGGTGAACCGCCATAGGCTACATGAGCAAAAGTAATTGAACGCACAAGTAAAAGTGTGTGCAATGTGAACTCCCCCCCACACTTAAGATGTACATTGTCCTCAATGTACGCATGCAAGCACAATAAGAAGTATAACAATCAAAACATCATGTGTGAAGGTGGGCAATTGAAAAAATACTCCCCTGAACTCCTAGTGGTACGTTTGATGGAGCTATGTTCATTGAGGGTTGAGTCTCAACGGGTTGTGGAGGGTACACGGTCCCATGACCATGCCTATGACTAGTACTCAAATTCCTTGCATCCAAGACCATCTGCACGTACACAAGGGGGATCAGTGAAGCTCAATAAAAGTAAAATAAAACAAAAGAAAAAAAATAAAGCTAAAAACGCCTCAAGCGTCGGTGTCGTCCGTTCTTCAATCTCCGGTGCTGCTGTCGGTGCTGATACTGGTGGATTTGGTGCTGAAAAAGAAAAGATTGACGTAGAAAAGAAGAAAATATGCTTACCGACGAAGTGAAAATCAAAAACTTCGAATATGGTCGGAAAACAACTTAAAAACTCCTTAAATGGACAAAGAGAGGGTTGGGAAAATGTGAGGAAAACATCCCTTGAGTATGGAGCCATTTAGAATTGAAAAGGCAAAAGAAGATTTTAAAATTAAAAACAACCTATCATGTTCTGTACATCCACACGGCCGTGTGGAATTTCCACACGGCCGTGTGCCTCCACTAGAAGGGTTCACAGGGGCAGTCACACCCCCTTGTGTTTCCTCTGTTTGCTTTCCAGAACATACACACGGCCGTTTGGAAATTCCACACGGCCGTGTGCCCAACCTGGCCAAAACATACGGCCGACCACAAGGGCACCCACACGCCCCTGTGGACTCTCTGGATCCCAAGAAAATCATCTAAGTGTTCCACACGGCCGTGTGGAATTTCCACACGGCCGTGTGCCATGCAGACGCTCACCCACATGGGCACTCACACGTCCCCTGTGAGCCTCTAGATGAAGTTCTTGTTCTGCAGAACATCCACACGGCCGTGTGGAATTTCCACACGGCCGTGTGCTATAAACATGGGCACTTACAGGGGCACTCACACTGCCCCTGTGTCTCTCGGGATGGAGAGTTGTAGCTCTGCAAAGATCCACACGGCCGTGTGCCTTCATGTGGTCGTTCACAGGGGCAATCACACGCCCCTGTGTCTTCTCTGGATGAGTTCTGAACTGTGACACACGCCCGTGTACAAATACCATACGGCCGTGTGTCTTCTCTGGATGACTTAGAAAAATTTGCAAGCTTTGCAGAAAATATCAGAAACTCAAATACAACGTTCAGAGCTTGCATGTACAATAAAAATTCGACCAGAGATCCATGAAAACACACTCAAACGACCCAAAACTTCGACAATCACAATTAGGCACACTACAACACCAATAATCCATAAGAAATCACAGCACACGCATAATAAAATGAAAACACCAACACTAAGCAATTATTCATGCTAAAACTAAACTAAAACCTAGAAAAGCAATAAAAACTTGGGTTGCCTCCCAAGAAGCGCTTGTTTAACGTCACTAAGCTTGACGTACCTCTTTCTTACCTCAAGGCGGCTTGAAAAGAGTGTGTTCCTCCCGACAAGATCTTGCATAGCTACTTCCTTTAAACCAAAAATCGACTTGCCGAGGTGGAGTATTTGTTGGAGGGTCCAACCATCCTACTTTTGGCCTCCAAGGAAACAATTTGGGTTGGGAATTGTCCAAGCTTAGCATAGGTGGGTCATGGGATGGTTTAAATATCCTCCCCACATCGTTTTCCCTTCCCAAAGTCTCTTTCTTGCTTTTTATGAGTTGATCAATCCCAAAGAGCGGTGCTTGTTCCATTACTTTAGGGTTTGCTTCTTCTTGTGTATTTTCATCTTGAAAGGAACATGACACTAGCAAATCCCCTTGAAAATTTTCTTCCTCACAAGCACACTGTTCTTTCAAGCAATCCAAATTCTCAACAAGATGTTCTTCCTCTTTCTTTTCAATTTCTACAGCAACGTACTCGGTATGTCTCATTTCTTCATTGTCGTTCACTACCACATCAACTCTACAAGGGTCTTGCGTTACTTGCTCAAATACTTCATGTTCCTTGGAGAGTGTGTCAAGTATCCATCCTAATTGATGTTCAAGGTTGTTGTAGGAGGCTTCATGACACTTTCGTGTGGCTTCCATACTTTGGCAAGAGGCATCGGATGCTTCAATAAAATTGTCTAGCACTTTTTTCCACGGAGGTGCATCCTCTTCGAGTCTCTCATCCTTTTGAAATTGCTCTTGAGGTGCTTCCCAATGTTGTCCATCGTTGTTCCATAAAAAATTTTGGTAGCTCCTTTCATTTGGATGAGATGTGTTGTAGCATGGATTACTTTGTTGTTGTGAAGCAATAATTCGATCAAGCTTTGTACTGAGAGCTTCAACTTGAGAATATAGCTCCATGATTGAATCAATCTCCATTTAGGCTCCTTGCAAGAAAAGGTAAGTCAAAACAAAAGAAAACAAATAAGAATGACGGAAGAATAAGAAAAGGATGAAATAGAGTGAATGACGAATAGCTAAAATAGCAAAGTACAAATGTCTCTAAAAAGCCTATTCCCCGGCAACGGCGCCAAAAACTTGACACGACCCCTTGCGTGTATCCCGCAAGTGCACGGGTTTGTCGAAGTAATAAATTTACCTTGGTGAGAAGGTAGTCGAATCCACAGGGAATAGTGTTTAGAAACAAGTGTTAATCGCTATTTAGCTATGATGGGAATTGATGATGAGAAAAGTATTTATATATAGATGTAAAAGAAAATAAAAGAGTACAAGAAGAATAATGAGGGTAGGAGAGGTAATCGATATAAAGATGGGGTACCCGGACAAAGCTCCCCCTAAGACTAATGCTTCTAGTGCAAGACTAGTATTATACCCTCTAATTGATGTCTAATTGAGTCGAGGATATCCTTAAACACACGGTCCCAAACCTAAGGTCAACCGTGACTAACCCCAACACTATGTCCCGGCATTAGGATTCACGTCAACCCTTCACTCTGTTGATTGCTCAACTAAGCCCCAGGGGAGTATATCTACCTAAGCCTAACACTACGTGGAGTTGCTTTAAGCTCTAGGGATTCCTAGTGATAAAACCTGTTCCTATGTGTAGTAGTTCTAACCCTTTGGTCCAGGTGGAAGAACCCTAGTCTAGATTGAGCCCCAGCAAATAGGATTCACTACAACCCTCCACTCTATTACTTGCGTAACTAAGCCCTAGGGGAGTTTATCTACCTATTGCTTCACTCTATTTCGACCGCTATTAAATCAAGGAATCGGAGGTAGGGAGAAATCACATCGAAGGGGAAAGGGGTACATTGCTACCTCACAACTCTCCCTCTCAACCCTCTTTAATCTTGAGTAGTCTAATCCTATAGGAGTTGTCACACCTCCAAAGGAAAGCCTAGATTGCTCTCAACCCTAGTGTCACATCTAAGGGAAAACAATAACAAGATAAAATCAAGATTGAAACTCAATAAAAGAACATCAAATTAAGAAAGCATAATAAAAGTCATAGAAACAATATCATCCTAGGGTTTACAAGTCCGAATACCCACTAGGGTTTAGCTCTCCATGGAGCAATACAAAATCAATAAAGAATTTAAGAAAATATGCATGAAAACCATAAAGAAAACCCCCTTGTAGATCGTATCGATGGTCTTGTGTAGTCGCGTGTCTTCTCCAACGAATCCCTTGTCAAGCCTAGGGCACACCTCGCCAAATCAATGCCGATGAGAGCTTCCCCAATAGCTTTCTTCCAAAGGATGTCGATGTCGATGCCGTTTAATCGCCTCCAAAGACCTCCAAGAACCTCTCCAAACCCTAGCCGAAAGCCCCCCAAAAGATATCCAAGTGATAGAAGAGAAGGGTCCCCAAATAGATATGAAAACGGGCTATTTATAGGCTGAAATCGGGCTGAATTCGGGCTGAAATCGGACTTCTGTGAAAATCCAGAAATTCCACACGCCCGTGTGTTAATTCCACACGGCCGTGTGGAAATTCTGGAATCGTGATTTCTCGGCACATGTGAACAGTGTTCCTGCTACAGTGTTTCTGCTACAGTATTCCTGCTACAGTACACGGCCGTGTGGAATTTCCACACGCCCGTGTGAACTCTCTGGAATTCTGAATTTCGGCAGAATGTGAACAGTAGCAGCTACAGTATTTATCTACAGTATTTTGCTACAGTGCCTGCTACAGTACTTCTCCGAAATACTCCCGAATCCATCGTTCTTCATCGAGGCCGTTGAATTGGGCACACAATCAACGGTAGATTATGTCGATTACTTCATTTCTCTTCATTGGCGAAGTTCTCCAATGCTACACGAGTTATAGACTTTTGTGAGTGTGACTGCCCTTGTGCCCCTCCAATGGAGGTTGGCACACACCCATAAGTCTAGACTCGTGCCTTGTTCCTTGCTTGGTCCGAGAACTCCTTAACAACGGCGAACATAACCTATTCTTCCTTCTTTTTCTCTAGATCTTCTCCACAACCCTTCAATGCACAAAAGTAAACAAATGCACACTTTTTAGTGATAAAATCTGATTAAATTAATGCTCATTGCAAGATAATAACGCTTCACATTACTGTAACACGAGCACTTATCAATTTCCATTTTGTCGGTTAGCATCTTTTCTCCTTTTCTTTGTCAATCTTTTCTTTTCTTTTTTTAACACCAAGATCACCATCAATAGTAGCAGCAACATCGGCATCAATAGCGGATGACACCGACGCTTGAGTCATTTTTAGCTTTATTTTTCTTTAGATTTTATTAGATTTTTTTAGCTTCACTGAACCTCCTTGTGTATACATGCAGATGGTCTTGGATGTTTAGAAATTGAGGAATAGTCATAGACACGGTCATTGGACCATGTGTGCTCCACAACCCATTGCGACTTAACTCTCAATGAATATAGCTCCATCAAACGTAACATAAGGAGTTCTGGGGAGTATTGATTCAATTGCCCATTCCGACATATTTTTGTTTGATTACTACATTTTTATTGTACTTGCATACGTACATTGGGGACAATGTACATCTTAAGTGTGGGGGGAGTTCACATTGCACACACCTTTACTTGTACGTTTATGCTTATGTAGCCCGTGGCGGTTCACCTTAGTTGCAACGGTTGTATTCTTGAAGTTTAGGAGAATTTTTAACATTGTATCTCATCATGCTTTAGTTTTCACTTGAATTTTAAGGAATTTTTGCTCGATTATTTCTTTTTCACTACTCACTCTTGAAACCTTTTGGAAACTCAAGTTTGATGCTTTTGATGACTAGTTTATCATCGTTTTAATTGAATTTTGTTTTGAGATTAAAAAAAAAAAATGTTGTGAGCTTGTGAATATTTGTTTGGTTTTTATCTTTGCATTTGGGATGGAAAGAGCTACCTCCTATGAAGTATGTAGCTACTCTCATAAGTCGCATACAAGTTATGCCCTAATGAGAGAAAGAGCTATCTCATGGGAAGCGTGAAAGCTACTACCCGGGTTGAAAGAGCTACCTCCTCGAAAGTGTGAAAGCCACCTTTGGTGGCCGCCCTGGAAACGGCTACCTTAGAGGTTGAGTGAAGCTACTACCTCCCTACTTAGTGTACATAAATAAGTCCTTGTAACAAGAGTTTGGGGAGTACTCTTTGGGTTCTCTTGAGTGAATTCACACACACTTACACATTTTCGAGTTCTTTTTCTTTTTTATTCGAGTTTTTAGCTAGAGAATTGATATCCTTATGCAATGTTTTGATTTCCCCTCACTTGTAGAATGCTTCTTTTGCACACTTTTGGTGAACTTAAGGCTGAGCACTTTCAATTGTTCTTCCCAAGTACTTTCATGGTTTATTTTTGCTTGTGGACAAGCAAAAGCTTAAGTGTGGGGGAGTTCGATAAGTGCTTGTGTTATAATAACACGAAGCGTTATTATCTTACAATGAGCATATCTTTTATCAGATTTTATCATTAAATTGTGTGCATTTGTGTGCTTTTATGCATTGTATGTTTGTGGAGCTAATTTGAAGAAGAAAAACAAAGTTAGATCGTGTTTGCCGTCATTGGGGAGTTTTCGGACCAAGCAAGGAACATGGCACGAACATAGACTTGTGAGTGTGTGCCAACCTCCTTTGGAGGGGCACAAGAGTAGTCACACTCACAATAAGTCTAACTCGTGTAGCTTAGGAGAACTTCACCAAAAAAAGGAGCATTAAAACAATCGGCACGATCTACCATTGATTGTGTGCCCAATTCAATGGCCTCGATGAAGAACCGTGAATTCAGGAGCATTTCTACACGGTATTGTTGCGAGAACACTGTAGAAAGTTACTGTTCACTGTCTGCCGAAAATCAGCATTCTAGAAACTTCACACGGGCATGTGGAAATTCCACACGGCCGTGTGAAATCCAGATTCAGCCGAATTTAAGCTGTGACTCAACATTATAAAAGCCTGTTTTGGAGACTTTTTACACATCTTTTTGCCAATCTTTTCTCCCAACTTCTGCACGGTTGCAGCTAGTATTTGGAGATGACTTTTATGGAGGATCAAAGCGCGTCATCAGCATCGTTATCAACGTTCGGTGGCCGCACAAGACCATGGCCACATCATACGCAAGGGGGTTTTCATCTATGCTTTTGATGAGTGCTCGTGTTATAGTAACGCGAAGCGTTATTATCTTACAATGAACAATTCTTTTATTAGATTTTATCACTAAATGGTGTGCATTTGTGTATTCTTATGCATTGTAGGTTTGCGGAGCTATTTTGGAGAAGAAGAACGAAGCTGGATCGTGTTCGCCATTGTTGGGATGTTTTCAGACCAAGCAAGGTATAAGGCATAAGATGAGACTTGTGAGTGTGTGCCAACCTCCTTTGGGGGGCATAAAGTCAGTCACATTCACAACAAGTCTAACTCGTGTGGCTTAAGAGAACTTCACCAAGAAGGAGACTTGAAGCAGTCTGGTTGATCTACCATTAATTATGTGCCCAATTCAATGGCCTCGATGAAGAACAACGGATTCGGGAGCGTTTGGCAAGTTAGTATAGCAACACTGTAGCAAGTTACTACAGCAAAATACTGTGGCAAGCTACTATTTACTTCCAACGGAAATTTAGTAGTTCAGAGAGTTCACACGGGCATGTGGAGTTAGCACATGGCCGTGTTAATAAATTTTCCAGCAAACCAGAAACTTCAACCGAGAATGTGGAAATTCCACACGGCCGTGTGAAGTCCCGATAAGTTCGATTTTAAAGCCGCGACTCAACATTATAAACGCCCAATTTAGAGACTTTTTATACATCTTTTGACCTAATTTTCTCCACAACTTCTGGAGAGTGCGACTAGGGTTTCGGAAAGGATTTTGTGGAGGTTTGGAGCGCATCATCGGCCTCGTCATCGACGTCCGGCGGCCGCACAATACCACGGCCACAACATACGCAAGGGGGGTTTTCATCAATGCCTTTAAGTTGTGCTTTCTTTTATATTTTGATGAACATGTATAGCTCCATGAGGAGCTAAATCCCTCGTGGATATTCGGACTTGTAACCCTAGGATTATTATGTTTATATGACATTGCTATTATGCTTTTCCATTATTGATGAATAAATTCGAGTTTCAATTTTAATTATCTTTTACAATTGTTTTCCCATAGCCGTGACACTAGGGTTGAGAACAATCTAGGTTACCCTTGGGAGTTGTGACAAATCCTATAGGGTTACACTACTTAAGATTGAAGAGGGTTGAGAGGGTGAGTCGTGAGGCAGCGAAGCGTCCCCTTTCCCCTCCGGTGTGATTTCTCCCTACCTCCGTTTTCTTTGATTTCTTAGCGGTCGAGATAGAGTGAAGTGCTAGGTAGATAAACTCCACTAGGGCTTGGTTACACGAGCAACAGAGTGAAGGGTTGATGTGAATCCTAAGCACTGGGGCTTAATTTAGACTAGGGTTCTTCCACCTGGACCAAAGGGTTAGAACTATACATAGGAAGAGGTTTTATCACTAGGAATCCCTAGAGCTTAAAACAACCCCACGTAGTGTTAGGCTTAGATAGATAGACTCCCCTGGGGCTTAGTTGCGTGAGCAACAGAGTAAAGGGTTGACGTGAATCCTAATGCCTGGGCATAGTGTTGGGGTTAGTCACGGTTGATAGTCTTTCTCTTTTCACTTCTACTTGCTCTTTCTTGCCTTCCATCTCTCTATTTAATTTCTTGCCTTTTCTTATAATTGCTTCCACAATTCACTCATCGATTCTATTATCACCTTTCATACACCGCATAACTAAAATAGTGAAATCTCGTGTTTTAAATCAATATTCCCTGTGGAGTCGACTACCCACTCACCACGGTAATTTTATTACTTCGACAAGCCCGTACACTTGCGGGATACACCCAAGGGGTCGTGTCAGCTTTCAATTTTCTTTCATCTTTATATTTTGATGGATTTGTATAGCTCCATGAGCAGCTAAACCCCTTGTGGCTAATCAGACTTGTAAACCCTAGAATTATTATGTTTCTATGACATTGTTATTATGCTTTTCCATTATTGATGAATAAAATTGAGTTTCAATCTTAATTGCATCTTGGATCAATTTTCCGTTAGACATGACACTAGGGTTGAGAATCGTCTAGGTTATCCTTTGGAGGCGTGACAACTCCTAAAGGGTTAGACTACTTACGATTGAAGAGGGTCGAGAGGATGAGTCGTGAGGTAGCGGAGCGTCCCCTATCCCCTCTGTTGTGATTCTCCCTACCTCTGCGTTCCATGATTTCTTAGAGTTTGAGATAGAGTGAAGTGCTAGGAGAGGAACTCCCCTGGGGCTTAGTTGCGCGAGCAACAGAGTGAAGGGTTGAAGTGAATCCTAGTGCTGGGGATTAATTTAGACTAGGGTTCTTCCACCTGGACCAAAGGGTTAGAACTATACATAGGAACAGGGTTTATCACTAGGAATCCCTAGAACTTAAAGCAATCTAACGTAGTGTGAGGCTTAGAAGATGGACTAACCTAGGGCTTAGTTGACAGGTCAACGAAAGTCAAAGGTTGTAATGAAACCCTAATGACGGGGCATAGGGTCAGGGTTAGTCACGGTTGACCTTAGGTTTGAGACCGTATGTTTAAGGATATCCTCAACTCAATTAACATGAATAGGATAGTATAATAGCATTGTCTTGCACTAGAAGCATAAGTCCTAGGGGTAGCTTATCCAAGTACCCAACTTTACTCATTGCTTGTCCTTCTCTATTTACCCTACTTGCTCTCTCTTACCTTCCATCCTTCTATTTTATTTCTTGCTTTTTATAATTGCTTTCACACTCACTCATTGATTCTCTTCACACTCACCATACACCACTTAGCTAAATAGTGAAATCTGTTGTCTTAAATCCCTATTCCTTGTGGATACAACTACCCACTCACCAGGGTAAAATTTATTACTTCGACAAATCCGTGCACTTGCGGGATACATGCAAGGTGTCGTGTCAATAAACCCTATTCCCTAATATAGCTTGTCCCCAAACAAACATGAAGAACAGGGGCAAGAAGATAAACGGCTGAATGTACGACCTCAAGCTCAAAAGTAAAGAACTCCACAGGCATGAATGGACAGAAATCAAGAAGTGAGCTGATCAATGAATAGTCAAGTAATACTAGTTCTATTTCTCCTAGAGTGCCCCGTGAGTGTGTGCTGACTTCCACCTTGACCTCCACACCCTGGATTACCCCAGGATGACCATTCACCCCACATTCAATGAAAATGGCATTAAAATGTTAAAAGCATCCTCAATAATAAGTTAAAAGTCTTTCGGTTCCTGAACAAGACTCTAGCACTGAGGTGACTATGTAGCAAGCTCCAGGGAATCAAGATACTTAACTCTTACATATATACAAATATACACACATTTTTTTTTACTGAGTCCCCAACTAACATACACTGCACAAAAATCTTTCAGACGGATGCACATGCTGGCCAGGCACAAGAGCCACCCATCCTACTTGATTACAGTCTACATAGACGCATTCATGCTGTACTAGCAGAGGAATACTGTCATAGACTCCTTTTTTTTTATTTTAGATATATATATGTACAGACTAACTCTCAAATCCCCTGGCTAAACCACTACAATAGTTCACAATAAGCTAGATAAATAATAAAGGAACACAAAAGCTCTTAAAGGAGTATTGAAAATAGAATTTAAAAATTTAATACCAAAATCATTATAATGGGTTGGTTGGAGTGTACAAGGTAGAAGCTATCGTGTACAGGTATAGGGTTGCACTAAAGGTGAAATAGAACTACATTCAAGCACATGTAAAGGTACAGCTCACAACTATCATTCTACCAAGCCAGGAAATTCTAAACATGTAGATCATAGCTATCATAGGTAATCAAAGCATGCACAGAATAAAAATACTCCAAAAATCCAAAAATCAATCCCCACACCTAAAGCTGTACATTGTCCATAATGTACATAAGTCAGCAGAACAGGGTGGGACAAACATGGTAAGCACAAGTAAATGGAGTAAAAGAAACTTTCCCAACAACTAATGAAGAATATCATGTGGTTCTCAAGGTTGGTGGGGCGAAAGAATACTGAGGGCGCGGAGTGTGAAACTCAGTAACAATTCTCCTGAAAGCACAAGAAGCATAGATCACAACTCCAGAAATTAAAAATAACAGAAGAGAGCAAATAACAAAAGTCTCAAAACAACCAGAAAAACTTTAGCAGGGCGAAGCCATAGCTAACTCAAGAGTACAAAGTACAACATGAAACAGAAAATGCAGTGAAAAAAAGGGAATAAAAAACAACAAAGTAACATAGCAAGCATGCAACTTAAGTCTAAGGGCCGGAAGGGAATGACGGTGCTGCACAGGTGGTGGCCGCTGAAGTGGTGCCGACTGACGATGATGAGCTGTGCAAAAACGCTAAAATGTCGGCAAAGGCGGTCTCAAGACGGCTCACGGAGGCAGTCAGCATCTGCAACTGCTCGCAGACCTCAGCACGGAAAGTGTCAAATCTCTCCTCCAGCGAATGTCGAGGTGCCCTGGGTGCAGCAGCATCGTCCGACTCGGACTCGGATCGAGACTCAGACTCGGTGTCATGAGATGGGCCGGGGTCAGACTGGCGTCGCACTATCCTGTGTGTACTGCCCCGCCGCTCAACAATACCAATGCATACCAATGTCTGCAAACTGAGTGGGATGACTGCACCCACAACTGTCATGCCCTGGGTTCCCTCAAGAAGATCCATACCCTCGATCATGCGTGTGATGTAGGGCCCGGCGTAAATGGATCCCAGGCGGACAAACTTGCCTTGGTGGGCAAAGACATCGGCGACCAAATGACCCATGTGGAGGGGGTATCGCTGTATAATGTTGTACAGCATCAGTAAGTCCGTGCGCGATACTACCCCGGTAGAATCCAGTCGACCCCCAATGCTCCGAGTCAGTAGGGCGTGAATGTATTTGTGGGCGGGGTCTTTCAACTGGGAGGCCTTCTTGGTACTTGACCGGTTAGCAATAGTGTTCCAATATGTAACATTGGTCACGGGATAAGGGAAATCCCTGCCTAAATCCTTGAATTCCAGCCTTTGGGTGAATGCTTCTGTGTAAAATCCCATATAAATGCCCAATTGATCTTGAGTGACTCTGTGGTTCTTCCCGAAGGCACGAAATGACACATATCCGGGTTGGCGAGAAAATGGATTGAAGTGATAGATTTCAAAGGTGCTTAACACTTCAAGAGTTAATTCCTTGTATGTGGGTTCGTCAATGGAGAATAATTTATCCCAACCGTCGTGTGTGATGAGCTCCAAAATTGTTTCATCCAAACCCAGGGTTTTTGGAACATCCCAATCAATCTTCTTGATCGTCCCAAAATTCTTGCGCGACAGGAGCGCAAATCGATTCTTGTGTTCTTCTTTTTTAAACTTGGGTTGCTCGTGAGGCGGAGGAGGGTCATTCCGGGCTCTCTTGTAGGCAACCTTCTTAGTTCTCATCCTACAAAATTAATGGAAGCTCAATTAGACAAGCTACAAGCAACAAAAGTCTTGAAAAATGAAGGAATCATGAAAAATTCTCAGCGCTACAGTAATTCTCAGTGCTACAGTAATTCCGAAAAAGTGGGGATGGATTTTTGGAGTATTTTTATTCTATGCATGCTTTGATTACCTATGATAGCTATGATCTACATGTTTAGAATTTCCTGGCTTGGTAGAATGATAGTTGTGAGCTGTACCTTTACATGTGCTTGAATGTAGTTCTAGTGCAACCCTATACCTGTACACGATAGCTTCTACCTTGTACACTCCAACCAACCCATTATAATGATTTTGGCAAGTCTTAAGTGAATTTTTTTTGGAATTACTGTAGCACAATGTTGTTTAACCGGGAATAATCTACCCTTACTTCCTTATCACAATGTTGTTTAACTGGCAAGTCTTAAGTGAATAAGTGAAATACAAGGAAACTTGATAAGTGCTTGATTATACATGTTTATCAACTTGTTTTACATGCATTGAGCATCATTTTACCATGGATTATGTCTCATAAAGTGTATTTTGGTGTTCTTTTATGCAATTAAGTTGTGAAAGTATTGAAGGAGGAAAAGGAACCAAAGATGGGTTATAAAGACCTATTGTTGGGAGTTTTTATACAACACAAGTGTCAAGGCACGAGAGGGGATCATGCACATGAGGGTGTGTGCTAACTTCCAGAAGAATTCAAGCCAATTTGTGTGATGGAGGGCCACAAAGCAGTCACACCTTCATGTCCCTTCTTGTGTGAAGATACCTAAAGCTTCGAAATGATGGTTCGATGGAGGAGAAGTCTTATAACTCACAACATGGACGTGTGCCCGACCATGTGGCCTCAAGATAAGAGAGTTTGGATCGCGATTTATGAAGAGTATTGTAGAAAACACTGTTCGTTTTACTGTAGAAGTGTTGTAGCAAAAATCACTGTTCACGCGACCGCGTGGGAATTCTGCAGCCCACGCGACTGCGTGGGATCTCACGTGGTCGAGTGGTGGCACGTGACTGGCGCGCTTCAGGCTTATAAATAGCCTTTTTTGCGGATTCTTTTGGTATCTTTTGTGTGGCTTTTGAGAGGCGAAGCGGCTAAGGTTTAAGGAGGAGGTCTTTGCCGAATTGGAGTGCCGTTCTTCACCACTTTGATAGTTCTTTCCTCCGTCATAGCATCGAGGGAGTCATTGGCAACCTAGCTTTGGAGAAGGATTTTTCAAGACGTTGAGCGACCAATCAAGGCTATCATCACGAATTCAAGGGGGTTTACTTCCATGGTTTACATTACTTTTCATTGTGTTATGTTTTGCTTTGTAATAAGCCCCATGGAGGGCTAAACCCTAGTAGATACTTGGGCATGTGAACCTTAGGTTTCGATTCATGTATTGACTTTCTTTATGCTTTCTTTTAATTCCGAGTTAATTTGAGTTTTAATCTTGTTTAATCATTGCTTGCATGCCTTATTGATTCGTATGGTTGTTTGGTATGCTTGATTTGTTGCCTTGGTGAGAGAGAGGTTTCCATTAGGGATTAGAACATACAAGGTTAAAGAGGGTTGAGAGGGTGAGCCTTGAGATAGAGGAGTGTCCCATTTCCCTTCCGATTGAGTGTTTCCTATCTCCGTATTCCCTAAATTTTATGCAACCATATGGGGTGTGAGGCATGAGATTGATAGATTTCTCCACCGGGACCTTTGTAGGGGGTTAGCGATCTTTCACCTAGAAGTAGGGTTAGATCTAATTTTAGGAATCAGTTTCACTCCTAGGTATCCCTAAAGTTCATTGCAGTCATATGGGGTGTGAGGTTTTAAGATTGAGCAATTTCTTCACCGGGACCTTGTAGGGGACTAGTATCGGTGGCCTGGAGGCAGGGACCGATTATTCTTCAATTGCCTCGACTCATAGAACTCGGTTTAGAAGCATTTAGTTAGTCTTGCACTTCATGATAGAGCCTAGGGGGAGCATTGCCCGGGTATCTCATCTTCATTGATTGAGATATCCCTTTATTTACCCTTTGCCTATTCATCTCTGGTATTAATTTCTATGCACACTAAATCACCACAAAATCACATTAGTCATTAGGCTAGATTGCAGAGAAAAAGTTAGTACTAGTAGCCCTGTTCCCTGTGGATTCGACTACCCTACTCATCGGGTATAATTATTACTTCGACAACCCGTGCACTTGCGGTACACACACGCAAGGGATGTGTCAAGTTTTTGGCGCCGTTACCGGGGAATAGGATACTAGGAACGCTAGGTCTTTGTTGCTCTAGCCATTTATCGTTTTCGTTATCTTGTCTATTTCATACTTTCTTTTTCTTCCACCATTCTAATTTGTTTTATTTTGACTTGTGTTACTTTTTTCTTGCAAGGTACTTGAATGATGATTGATCCAATTACAAAGTTATATTTTCAAATTGAAGATTTCAGTGAAAAACTTGATAGACTTATTTCTACACAACAATAAAGCAACCAATATCGCAGCACATATCATCCAAATCAATGGAGCTACCCAAACCACCTATGGAATATTGATGGACAGCAATGGGAAGCACCTCAAGAAGAATTTCAGATGGATGAGAAACTTGAAGAGGATGTACTTCGGTTGGAAAGCGTATTACCTAGATTCATTGAAGCAACCGATGCCCACTTCAAAAATATTCAGGCCACATTAGGATGTCATGAAATCTCCATCAAAAACATTGAGCATCATATAGGAGAGATTTTAGACACACTTGCTAGGGAAAAAGAAGAATTTGAACAAGCAAGGCAAGTTTCTTCCACGCATGACAAGGCCATGAACCACATTGATGAAGTAGGGCAAATTGAGTACATTACTGCAGAAATTGAAAGGACAGAAGAAGAACATCATTTTCAGAATTTAGATTGCTTGAATGAAGATTATGCTTGTGTTCAACGAAATTTTCAAGGGGATTTGCTGACATCATGTTCATTTCAAGCTGAAAATACATAAGAAGAAGCAAGCCCTAAGGTAATGGACCAAGCACCTTTCTTTCGGATTAATCAACTCATTGAATGCAAGAAAGAGATTTTGGGTTTGGGAGAAGATGTGGGTAGGATATTTAAACCATCCAATGACCCACCGATGCTAAGCTTGGACAATTCCCAACCCAAATTGTTTCCTTAGAGGCCAAAGGTAAGATGGTTGGACTCTCCAACAAAAACTCCACCCAGGCAAGTAGATTTTTGGTTTAAAGGAAGTAGCTATGCAATGTCTAGTCGGGAGGAACACATTCTTTTCAAGCCTCCATAAGGTAAGGAAGAGGTACGTCAAGCTTAGTGACGTAAAACAAGCGCTACTTGGGAGGCAACCCAAGTTTTTAATTGCTTTCTAGTTTAGATTTTAAATTCTATAGTAATAATTACCATGAGTGTGTGCCTTGATTAATTTTTGTTGGTGTTGAACTTTTCAAGGAAAATTTTTGGTGATTTGATGTGTTTTTCACATGTATGACATGATTCAGGGTGCAATGCATGATAATTGTTGAAGAATAGGGTTAATTTTGAAGTTTGGAGAGCCGCGTGGACTGTTTGCAGAAATTCTGCAGCTCACATGGCCGCGTGAGATTCTCATGCGGCCGTGTACAGTACCCACACAGGGGTGTGGAATTCCCACACCCCCATGTGGCCTATAAACAAAGATGAAGAGTCATTATTCATTATCTATAACTTACAACTCTTCATTTTCTCATCTCTTCCTCTCCAAACTTCCCATCCTTAAGATTCCAAATCCATTTTTCTTCGACTTATTTGAGATTTAGAAGTGTTTTGCTGGCATTAGCATCAAGTTTTCTTCATCAATTAGCGTCAGTAAGGACTGATCTCCCCCTATCATGTCCATGCTTTCATGCTCAATTCCATCAGGTTTTCTTGTTTCTTGGATGATATTTTTCATGGAAAACATTGTGAAAACACTTAGAAAACATGTAAATGAAGTTTGGTGAGGCGTTGGAGCCCGACTATGGCTCTTTCGCCATGGTTGGACATACCTTCTAACACACCAGTAGCACCAGCAGATGATGCCAATGCTTGAGGCGTCCCACTCATGAGACTTTAGTTTTCTTTACTTTAGTTTTCATTTCTAGTTTCCTTTATTTTATCTTTTAGACTTTAGTTATCTTTATACTTTGTTTTGATTGTGCGAGTTGTGCTTTATTTTGCTTCATTCGTAAGAACTCGTGCAACTTTTCTATTTTTATTGAGCTTCACTGAACCCCTTGAATCCGTGCAGATGGCCTTGAGAGTGATGATGATGATGTTTTTGTCATATGCACAACCATGTGACTTGGTCGTGTGAGCTTCACAACCCGTTGAACAATAACACGCCCTCGAGTTAGCTTCATCGATTGATCAATAAGGAGTTCAGGGGAGTGTTGTTTTAATTGCATTTCCACTCACATCATGCTTTTATTGCTTATATTTTTATTGTGCTTACATGTGTACATTGAGGACAATGTACATCTTAAGTGTCGGGGAGGGTCCACCTTATACATGGCCTTTATTTGTGTTTTCATGATCATGCTCATGTTGCCCATGAAGGTTCACCTTAGGGTTGAGAGTTTAATTCTTAGTTTTTGGAGGTTGTAAACATTAGGTTTTATCATGCTCTAGTTTTTATCCAATTTTCTTGATATTTTTATCCGATTGCTCTTTAATGCACTTCTCTCACTCATTAAACCTATGGAAATTTGCACTAGTTCATTATTGTGGGATTTTCTAGTGTTAGTTTAATTTGAAAATAAAAAAAAATCAGAAAATTCACAAAAATCAGAATTGTATTTGTGTTTTCTATATAGGGGGTGGACAGAGCTACCGCCTATGTTGTATGAAGCTACTGATACGATTACCGCAAGCGCACGGGTCGCCAAGTAATACCCCTCACGCACGCGCGAGGGGGTCGTATTCCCAAGGGCCAAGGAACTACTATTACTCCCCCTTTATCTATTTCCTAGCCTAACAACTCGATTGTCATGCAATACTTACAAAATGGAGAAAGAAATAACTATAATGAAATCCAGGCTACTACTACACACATTTAGCAAACAAGGGAGACTCAAACATGCGAAGGCGTGATTTGGACAACGAATCCCCCTAGGGTTGTCATTAAGTCCTGAATTTAGGATGAAATGTTATGATGGTAGTTGGGCCAAGAGATTCCTAAATTAGGTCACCCCGATGGTCACGGTGATAACCCCTAATCCGGTACGAGTATTGGAATACGGAATTACTTCCACCCAAATCCTCGCACGATTGCCTTACGCCTAGGGAAATCTCAAATTAGAGTCAAACACAGTATCTAGGTTCAACCCTAATGGTTGGAGGGGTACAAATACCCGATGGTCACGGCGTACTCGTACATGTATCCCTTCCAAGCCTAGTGTGTCTAGTACAAGGGCGATGGTCACGCAACCAAGTACAACCTAGAAGTTGAAATACAGAGTTCTCATGCAAATCAACACATCAAAGTACACAAGGCTTGAACCACAAACTACAAGATTCCATAAAAGAAATACAACATCAAACAATGCATCAATAAAGATGTTCATCCAAATTACAAGCAACCAACCCTAAGGTTCATCATGCCCAAATCACAAATAAGTTAGTTCCTCATGAAAGAGGAAAACTCATACAACTACAAGGAATAACAAAACAAGAAATGAAGCAAGAACCACTCCCTCTAGCCTTGGAATCCCTTGATGGATGAAAACCCTAAAAATATGCCTCAATGTCTTGGATCTTCCCTCCAAACTCCTCCTTCGACGTTGTCTCCCTCTTGGTGAAGCTTCGTGCCGTAGATCGCCGGAAATCGCCGCTAAAATGGGTGGGGCGGCGGCCCAAAAGTCTCCCCAAAAGAATCCTCTTCCAAAATGTGACAAAAAAAGCCCTTAAAAACAATTCCAGCGACCTATGCGGCCTCCCATGCGGCCCCGCATGCGGGGAGAGAAAATTCCGGAGAAATCCCGAAAATTGCGTAAGTTGCTACAGTGAAATTGCTACAGTAGATATGCTACAGTAGAACTGCTACAGTACAGCATGCGGCCTCTGCAGTACCCGCATGGTAGCCCGCATGAATTTCCTGACCAAGCCGTTTCTTCAAGTGTTCGTGCTACAGTGGTTGCTACAGTCCCACTACAGTACCAGGGGCTCGAAAATAGTATTTTCCTTGCCAATTTCTCCTTAAATCATGTTGTCGAGCTTCCCACGGCAACATTTGTACCTGTAACACGAAATAAGCCAATTTAGACCGAAAACGGGCATCGATTCATCAACAAAATACGGAAAAGCATGCGCAAGTATACGTATAAAATACGTACATTTAGACGTTTATCAAACATCCCCACACCTAAGCGTTTGCTTGTCCCCAAACAAACAAACATGAAGAACAGGGGCAAGAAGATAAACGACTAAATGTACGACCTCAAGCTCAATAGTAAAGAACTCCGCAAGCACAAATGGACAAAAATCAAGAAGTGAGCTGTTCAGTAAATAGTCAAGTAATATTAGTTCTGTTACTCCTCAAGTGCCCCCGTGAGTGTGTGCAAACTCCCACCTTGACAGACACCCTGGATTATCCCAGGATGACCATTCACCCCACGCACAATGAAGACAGCATTAAAGTGTTAAAGGCACCCTCAATACCCAGTTAAGAGTCCTTCGGTTCCTAAACATGACTCTAGCACTTAAGTGACGACGCAGTGAGCACCAGGGGATCAAGACATTTTATTACTCTCACATATGTACAAACATACTTTTTTTTTTTGTTTTGTTTTGTTTTTTTTTTTTTTTTTTTTTTTTTTGTGTGTGAGTCCGACTAACGTAAACTGCACAAAAATCTTTCAGACGGATGCACATGCTGGCCAGGCACAAGAGCCACCCATCCTACTTGATTACAGTCTACATAGACGCATTCGTGCTACACTAGCAGAGGAATACTGTCATAGACTCCCTTTTTTTTTTTTTTTTTTTTTTTTTTTTTTTTTTTTTTTTTTTTTTTTTTACATACATATATGTACAGACTAACTCTCAAATCCCCTGGTTAAACCCACAACAATAGTTCACTTTAGGCTAAAGAAAACCATGAAGGAACACAAAAGCTCTTAAAAGAGTATTGAAAATAGAATTTAACAATCTAATACCAAAATCATTATGATGGGTTGGTTGGAGTCTACAAGGTAGAAGTGATCGTGAACAAGTATAATGGTGCACTAAAGATGAAACAGAACTACATTCAAGCACAGGTAAAGTACAGCTCACAACTATCATTCTACCAAGCTAGGAAGTCCTTAACAATAAAATCATAGCTATCGTAGGTAATTCAAGCATGCAATTGCAAAAAATTTTAAAAGTTCACGAAAATCCAACTCCACCCCCCACTTAAAGATGCACATTGCCCTCAATGTGCCTAAGCAATAAAATGCAACAAGATAGACAATAAAAAACATAGTAGGAGAGTTTCGTGAACTTCCCCGAGTCTCAAAACATGAGTCTTTAAGTCCATGAGATCGGGGTGACCACCAAAGCTTCATGGTAATATAGGAGACGGGAAGTGCACTTGATGTCCAAATTCCACCCTGCAAGGTAGAAAAGAACATCAAATCAAGGCATTCATCACACACAAAGAAAATAAAACACAAAAATAAACAAACAACTAACATCACAAGAACAACTAAACAAGAAATGATCCAAGCAAGTCCTTTGTGCAATCAAAACCATGAAGTCCAATTTTCTTTAATGCAAGTGTTGTGGGGAATAAGAGTATACAAGGATGCTACAAAATCAGGACAAATACAAGAGAAGAAATGGTTTCTCATGATGGGAAATGAATGAGTTCAAGAAGTGCTACAGTGATTCCCAAAAAAAATTTTGCAAGAGCTTCTCTTGTACATGGAGCAAAACATTTTTACAAAGCTTTCAAATTACTCCAAAAACCCACAAAAACAATAAACAACCAAACTCCCACAACATTATCATCCATTCAACATAAAAAATAGGAGAAAGGAAGAAGTAGCAATCATGCTCACAACTAGGGTTTAGAAAAAGGTACCTAGGAAAGTCGGTGAAGATGATGGCAAAAACTCCCAATAAATCATGCAAATTAAGTCCTTGGAAGTAGGAGATCCATGTAGAGGAAGAAAAATGGAGAAAAACGGTGAAAGAATGAGGGAAAACGGATGAGAAATGAGAGAGATATGAAGAAAATGGTGAAGAGGTACCGAGTATAAAGTTCAGCCCGAGAGTCCATGCGGCCCCTTGTGCGGCCGCATGGTAGCCCGCATCACGCTCGGGAAAATTCATGCGGCCCCTTGTGCGGCCGCATGATAGGCCGCACAAGGCTCGGGAAAAAACATGCGGCCTGCTATGCGGCCGCATAGCAGGCCGCACAACTCTCTGCATGCAAATACGGGCTCCAAACACCCCAAAACCACATAAAAACAATGCCGAATTCACCCACAACACCCAAAACATGATGTTTGATGCATGAAGATGAATGATAACACAAAGAACTCACAAGTATCATGAACAAACACAAGTAAATAAATTATGAAAATGACTAACTAGCCACAATCACACACTTGAAAACAAAGAACACTCAAGCAAACAAACACAACAAAAATACGAAAACACACATGCAATGAATTTTTATGCTTGGGTTGCCTCCCAAGAAGCGCTTGTTTAACGTCATTAGCTCGACGTGTTTTACCTCAAGGGGGCTTGAAGACGGTGTGTTCCTCCCGGCTAGAAGTGGCATAAGAACTACCAAGAAAAGTGAAGCGTACCTTCCGGGATGGTGTCAAAGTGAAGACCAAGCATGAGTTACCTTTTGGCCTCCACGGAAAAAGCTTTGGCCGGGCATTACACAATTTAAACTTTGGCGGATCCTTGGACGGCTTGAACCTCCTCCTCGCCTCTACTTTGGTCCCGGCTGAATTTCCTTGGAGCATCCACAAAGCTTGTTTTGGCCTCCAAGAGAATAAGTAAGGTTGAAAAAATCTTAAGCTTGGCATGGGTGGGTCCTTGGGGGGTGTAAACCTCCTACCCACATCTCCTTCTTCAACCATTGTCAGTCTTCCTTTAATTACCCACAAGAATCGTTTGGGCCTCCAAGGAAATAGTTTTGGTTGGGACGTGTCTAACCTCGGCATAGGTGGGTCATTGGATGGCTTGAACCTCCTTCCCACAATTTCTTTTGTCCCAAATACTTCTTTCTTGTGCTTGGTTTTCTTGTTAGCTTTTATGCAAATGGCGTGCTCAAGTGTTATCAATGGTGCTCTTTCGACTCCCTCAACCTCCAAAATACCAAAGTTCTCTTCCTTCTCATTATAGGTTGTAGTTGGGCCTTCCATTGTTGGTTCACGACATTGTTGTTCAACCCTGCTCTCTAGCTTTTGAAGAGAACCTTGCACATCCGAAAGTGTGGCATGGATGGCCTCAAATCTAGCTTCATATTTGGCATCAAGGGCTGAGTATTGTTCAGATTGGGCCCTAGCAAGATGTGCAACCTGGCTCTCAAGAGAATGAATAGAGGCTTGGACATTCCTTAGAATTGTGCCGAATTCATAAAACCTTTTTTCTATCCTTTCAAACTTTGCCTCCGTGGTGATCATGAATCGCGCCAAGACCTCCTCAGTAGTATATCTCCTTTCTTGTGAAGCACCATGGTTAGGACTTGGAGGGCAATTTTGAGCTTGCATTTGTCAAGAATAGTGTACCTCGCACAAAAAAGAAAGAAAACACAAAGTGAAACAAAGAAAAACTAAACAAACAAAATAAATAACAAAACAGTATGTACAACAAGAAAAAAAAAACAAAGTGGCTAGAGCAATAGACTACAGGTTTTCCTAGTATTCCTTGTGAGTCCCCGGCAACGGCGCCAAAAACTTGATACGATTACCGCAAGCGCACGGGTCGCCAAGTAATACCCCTCACGCACGCGCGAGGGGGTCGTATTCCCAAGGGCCAAGGAACTACTATTACTCCCCCTTTATCTATTTCCTAGCCTAACAACTCGATTGTCATGCAATACTTACAAAATGGAGAAAGAAATAACTATAATGAAATCCAGGCTACTACTACACACATTTAGCAAACAAGGGAGACTCAAACATGCGAAGGCGTGATTTGGACAACGAATCCCCCTAGGGTTGTCATTAAGTCCTGAATTTAGGATGAAATGTTATGATGGTAGTTGGGCCAAGAGATTCCTAAATTAGGTCACCCCGATGGTCACGGTGATAACCCCTAATCCGGTACGAGTATTGGAATACGGAATTACTTCCACCCAAATCCTCGCACGATTGCCTTACGCCTAGGGAAATCTCAAATTAGAGTCAAACACAGTATCTAGGTTCAACCCTAATGGTTGGAGGGGTACAAATACCCGATGGTCACGGCGTACTCGTACATGTATCCCTTCCAAGCCTAGTGTGTCTAGTACAAGGGCGATGGTCACGCAACCAAGTACAACCTAGAAGTTGAAATACAGAGTTCTCATGCAAATCAACACATCAAAGTACACAAGGCTTGAACCACAAACTACAAGATTCCATAAAAGAAATACAACATCAAACAATGCATCAATAAAGATGTTCATCCAAATTACAAGCAACCAACCCTAAGGTTCATCATGCCCAAATCACAAATAAGTTAGTTCCTCATGAAAGAGGAAAACTCATACAACTACAAGGAATAACAAAACAAGAAATGAAGCAAGAACCACTCCCTCTAGCCTTGGAATCCCTTGATGGATGAAAACCCTAAAAATATGCCTCAATGTCTTGGATCTTCCCTCCAAACTCCTCCTTCGACGTTGTCTCCCTCTTGGTGAAGCTTCGTGCCGTAGATCGCCGGAAATCGCCGCTAAAATGGGTGGGGCGGCGGCCCAAAAGTCTCCCCAAAAGAATCCTCTTCCAAAATGTGACAAAAAAAGCCCTTAAAAACAATTCTAGCGACCTATGCGGCCTCCCATGCGGCCCCGCATGCGGGGAGAGAAAATTCCGGAGAAATCCCGAAAATTGCGTAAGTTGCTACAGTGAAATTGCTACAGTAGATATGCTACAGTAGAACTGCTACAGTACAGCATGCGGCCTCTGCAGTACCCGCATGGTAGCCCGCATGAATTTCCTGACCAAGCCGTTTCTTCAAGTGTTCGTGCTACAGTGGTTGCTACAGTCCCACTACAGTACCAGGGGCTCGAAAATAGTATTTTCCTTGCCAATTTCTCCTTAAATCATGTTGTCGAGCTTCCCACGGCAACATTTGTACCTGTAACACGAAATAAGCCAATTTAGACCGAAAACGGGCATCGATTCATCAACAAAATACGGAAAAGCATGCGCAAGTATACGTATAAAATACGTACATTTAGACGTTTATCAGCTACTCTCATAAGTCGGATACTTGTTATGCCCTAATGAGAGAAAGAGCTATCTCATAGGATGCGTGAAAGCTACCATCTTCGGTAGAAAGAGCTACCATCTCGAAAATGTGAAAGCCACTCGGGGTGCATCCGGGGAAAAGGCTACCTTAGAGGATGTGTGAAGCTACTACCTATTTTTTTTGTTTATAAATAAGTCCCATTGCTAATAAAGACTTTGAGAAATGGATATAGTGTTGACATGAGTTGAGCTTTCACACACACACGCTTTCGGACTTTAGTACCTTCATTTCTGATTGGATTATTCGCTAGAGTATTAATTGTTTCATCTATTGTTTGTTTCTCTCCATGATTTTAGAATTTTATTCTTGTACCCTCTTGGTGAACCTAAGGCCAAGCACTTCTCTTTGCTTTTCATGAGTGTATGTGATAAACACCTAACTGTACGTATTATTTATGTATGTTTGCGTATTTATAGAGTATTGTTGTATGTGTGGATGCCCGTTTTCGGTCTGAATTGGTTTATTTCGTGTTACAGGCACAGAAGATACCGTGGGGAGCTCGACAATATGATTTTAGAAGAAATCGACAGGAAAAAGACCATTTTTGAGCTCTGGTACTGTAGCGGGATATTGTAGCAGCACTGTAGCACGAAACATTTGGCAAAACGGCTAAGTTTGGAAGATCATGCGGGCTACCATGCGGGTACTGCAGAGGCCGCATGCGACTGTAGCAATTCCACTGTAGCAAACTACTGTAGCGGCACTGTAGCAACTTATGTGATTTTTTGGGATTTCTCGGAAACTTTCTCTCCCCGCATGCGGGGCCGCATGGGTGGCCGCATAACATCCCGAAATTAGGTTTTAAAGGCCTTTTGGGCATTCTTCTTGTTATTTTTTGGCCACCATTCTCCTCCATCATCTTCTTGGACTTCAAGGCTGCGGGAGAAGGCATTTTTGAGGAGCAAATCGAGGGGAGAAGAAGATCACACACTCAAGGGCGAGCATCTAGGAGCTTGTTGGCGCGGATCCTTTAAGTTCTCATCACCATCTTCTTCTAGTCTTCATCTTAGGGGAGTTGTTATGAGCTTTACTTTGTATTTCTTGTTTTGTAGGCATTCTCCTTTGTTGATGATGAACTAGACTCCCAAGGTCGCCGGGCATCCGGTGAACCTTGGGATGAACTTGCTTGTTTGGATACTTGATTTATATGTATGGTATTTGTGTGGTTTGTGGTTTAAGTTTGGTGTATTTGAATGCCTTGGTATGCATGAGAACTCTGTGTATCAATTTTTAGGTAATACTAGGTTGCATGACCATTGCCCTAGTGTTAGACTCACCAAGCTTAGAAGGGATACATGTACAAATACGCCGTGACCATCGGGTATTTTGTACCCCTCCAACCATTAGGGTTGAGCCTAGATATTGTGTTTGACTCTAATTTGAGATTTCCCTAGGCCCTTAGCAATCGTGTGGGGATTTGGGCGGTAGAAATACCGTAGCGGTAGAAATTCCGTATTCCAATACCCATACTGGATTAGGGGTCATCACCGTGACCATCGGGGTGACCTATCTTTGGATGTCTCTTGGCCTAACCACCTTTGCCTGTGTGATTCGAGTATTCTTCTAGCTTTAGTAGTCCCGAGGGGATCCTCGCCCGCGGCCTCGTTCATTTATTGCTCATTGTTTCCTTAATGCGCTTGTTTGGTGTGCCTTAGATCACTTGTTTATAGTTTTCTCTTTGTTATTCTTCTTATCTTGATTTTATCACAAAATTGCTAGGTTAGGAAATAGATGAAGGGGAAGTAATAGTAGTTCCTTGGCCCTAGGGAATACGACCCCCTCGTGCTTGCGCGAGGGGTATTACTTGGCGACCCGTGCGCTTGCGGTCAAGTCATCAGTATGGTTAATTTTGCTTGAGGACAAGCAAAGGCTTAAGTGTGGGGGAGTTTGATAAGTGCTTGAGTATACATGTTTTATCCACTTGTTTTACATGCATTGAGCATCATTTTACCATAGATTATGTCTCATAAAGTGTATTTTGGTGTTCTTTTATGCAATTAGGTTGTGAAAGTATTGATGGAGGAAAAAGAAGCAAAGATGGGTTATAAAGACCTATTGTTGGGAGTATTTATACAACACAAGTGTCAAGGCACGAGAGGGGATCATGCACATGAGGGTGTGTGCTAACTTCCAAAAGAATTCAAGCCAATTTGTGTGATGGAGGGGCACAAAGTAGTCACACCTTCATGTCCCTTCTTGTGTGAAGATACCTAAAGCTTCCAAATGATGGTTCGATGGAGGAGAAGTTTTATAACTCACCACATGGACGTGTGCCCGACCAAGTGGCCTCAAGATAAGAGAGTTTGGATCGCGATTTATGAAGAGTACTGCAGCTAAAACACTGTTCATTTTACTGTAGAAGTGCTGTAGCAGAAATCACTGTTCACGCGACCGCGTCAAAATTCCACGCGAATGCGTGGGATCTCACGTGGTCTCGTGGAGGCACGTGACTGGCACGCTTCAGGCTAATAAATAGCCCTTTTTGAAGATTCTTTTGGTATCTTTTGTGTGGCTTTTGAGAGGCGAAGCGGCTAGGGTTTGAGGAGGAGGTCTTTGCCGAATTGGAGTGCCGTTCTTCACCAACTTTGATATTTCTTTCCTCCGTCATAGCATCGAGGGAGTCATTGGCAACCTAGCTTCGGAGAAGGATCCTTCAAGGCGTTGAGCGACCCATCAAGGCTATCATCACGAATTCAAGGGGGTTTACTTCCATGGTTTACATTACTTTTCATTGTGTTATGTTTTGCTTTGTAATAAGCCCCATGGAGGGCTAAACCATAGTAGATACTTGGGCATGTGAACCTTAGGTTTCGATTCATGTATTGACTTTCTTTATGCTTTCTTTTAATTCCGAGTTAATTTGAGTTTTAATCTTGTTTAATCATTGCTTGCATGCCTTATTGATTCGTATGGTTGTTTGGTATGCTTGATTTGTTGCCTTGGTGAGAGAGAGGTTTCCATTAGGGATTAGAACATACAAGGTTAAAGAGGGTTGACAGGGTGAGCCTTGAGATAGAGGAGTGTCCCATTTCCCTTCCGATTGAGTGTTTCCTATCTCCGTATTCCCTAAGTTTTATGCAACCATATGGGGTGTTAGGCGTGAGATTGATAGATTTCTCTGCCGGGACCTTTGTAGGGGGTTAGCGATCTTTCACCTAGAAGTAGGGTTAGATCTAATTTTAGGAATCGGTTTCACTCCTAGGTATCCCTAAAGTTCATTGCGGTCATATGGGGTGTGAGATGTTGAGATTGAGCGATTTCTCCGCCGGGACCTTGTAGGGGACTAGTATCGGTGGCCTGGAGGTGGGGACTGATTATTCTTGGATTGCCTCGACTCAAAGAACTTTGTTTAGAAGCATTTAGTTAGTCTTGCACTTCATGATAGAGCCTAGGAGGAGCATTGCACAGGTATCTCATCTTCATTGATTGAGATCTCCCTTTATTTACCCTTTGCCTATTCATCTCTGGTATTAATTTTTATGCACACTAGATCTCCACAAAATCACATTAGTCATTAGGCTAGATTACAGAGAAGAAGTTAGTACTAGTAGCCCTGTTCCCTATGGATTCGACTACCCTACTCACCGGGTATAATTATTACTTCGATAACCCATGCACTTGCGGTACACACACACAAGGGGTGTGTCAAAACTAAACAAGTGTTAGACCAATACAGAATTAATGAAGGCAAGATACGGGGAAAATCAAGGCTAAGAGTGGTCACGGACGAGGATCCCCTCAAAGGTTACTAAAGTGAGCAGGATACTTAAACTAATAAGCAAGTGGCTAGTTGGAGTGAGAAAACCCTAGATTGGGCAACACGATGGTCACGGCAATTGACCCCTAATCAAGTACGAGCATGGGATATGGTATTTCTACTGCCCAAAATCCTTCTATGATTGCAATGGGTGAAGTGGTTTTCTGACACGACCCTTTGCATGTGTCCCGCAAGTGCAAGGGCTTGTCGAAGTAATAAAATTAACTTGGTGAGTGGGTAGTCGAATCCATAGGGAATAGGGATTTGGAACACAAGAATTCACTATTTAGTTATGTGGTGTACGAAAAGTGATAATCGGTTTGATGAAAGAATTATGGAATCAATTAAAATAAGAGACAAGAAAGTAAATAGAGAGATGGGAGACAAGAGAGTGCAAGTAAAGGTAGAAGGAGAATGACCAGCAATGAATGAAATAGGGTATCTAGACAAGTTCCCTCTAGGACTTATGCTTCTAGTGCAAGACTATGCTATTATACTTTCCTATTAATGTTAATTGAGTCGAGGATATCCTTAAACACACGGTCCCAAACCTAAGGTCAACTGTGACTAACCCCAACACTATGTCCCGGCATTAGGATTCACGTCAACCCTTCACTCTGTCGCTCACGCAACTAAGCCCCAAGGGAGTATTTCTACCTAAGCCTAACACTACGTGGGATTGCTTTAAGCTTTAGGGATTCCTAGTGATAAAACCTTTTCCTATGTATAGTTCTAACCCTTTGGTCCAGGTGAAAGAACCCTAGTCTAAATTAAGCCCCAGTGCGTAGGATTCACGTCAACCCTTAACTCTGTCACTTGCGCAACTAAGCCCTAGGGGAGTTTATCTACCTAGCACTTCACTTTATTTCGACCGCTAATAAATCAAGGAAACGGAGGTAGGGAGAAATCACATCGGAAGGGAAAGGGGATACATCGCTACCTCACAACTCTCCCTCTCAACCTTCTTCAATCTTAAGTAGTCTAACCCTATAGGAGTTATTACAGCTACAAAGGATAACCTAGATTGTTCTCAATCCTTAGTGTCACGGCTAAGAGAAAACAATAGCACAAGATAATTAAAATTGAAACTCGAATTTATTCATCAATGATGGAAAAGCATAATAACAATGTCATAGAAACATAATAATCTTAGGGTTTACAAGTCTGAATACCCACGAGGGTTTTAGCTCCTCATGGAGCTATACATGTTCATCAAAATATGAAAGAAAGAACAAAACAAAAGCATTGATGAAAACCCCCTTTCGTATGGTGTGGCCGTGGTCTTGTGCGGCCGTCGAATGTCGATGTCGATGCGATGACACGCTTCGATCCTCCACAAAGTCCTCTCCGAAACCCTAACCGCACTCTCCAGAAGTTGGGGAGAAAGATAGGTCAAAAGATATGTCAAAAGTCTCCAAATCAGGCTTTTATAATGCTGAGTGCTGCTTTAAATTTTGGACTTATCGGGACTTCACACGGCCGTGTGGAATTAACACATGGGCGTGTGAAGTTTCTGTCTGCTGAAAAATTGATTCACACAGCCGTGTGTTAATTCCACACGCCCGTGTGAATTCTGTGGAATTTTGAAATTCGGCCGAAAGTGAACATTAACTTGCTACAATGTTTTGTTACAGTAATAAGCTACAGTACTCGCCGAAACGCTCCCGAGTCCGTCGTTTTTCATCGAGGCAATTGAATTGGGCACACAATCAATTGTAGATCGTGCCGATTGCTTCAAGTCTCCTTCTTGGCGAAGTTCTCCTAAGCTACACAAGTTAGACTTGTTGTGAATGTGACTGCCTTTGTGCCCCTCCAAAGGAGGTTGGCACACACTCACAAGTCTAATATCGTGCCTTGTTCCTTGCTTGGTCCGAAAACCTCCCAACAACGGGGAACACGATCTAACTTTGTTCTTCTTCTCCAAATTAGCTCCACAAACCTACAATGCATAAGAATACACAAATGCACACTATTTAGTGATAAATTTGATAAAAGATATGTTCATTGTAAGATAATAACGCTTCGCGTTAGTATAACACAAACACTTATCATTTTCTGAAACTAGGGTTGAAATACAAGTGAGTACTTAACCCTAGATTTGGAGGGGTACAAATACCCGATGGTCACGGTGTATTTATACATATTTCCTTATAAAGATTGGTGAGTCTAACACTAGGGCAATGGTCATGCAACCTAGCATTTCCAAGGAAAATGATACATAGTGTTCTCATACATATCAAGCATTCAGAAAAACAACAAACATGGATCACAAACAAACCAACATGCATTAATTAGAACAACAAAATCCAAACATCACAAGTTCACCCCCAAGGTTCACCTACATCTGGTGACCTTGGGGTTTAGTTGCTCATGTTCAAGGAATACAACAAGAAACCCATGAAAACAACCAGGGAAAACATAAGAAAGACTCCCTCAAAGTTGTAGGTTGGAGGATCTTCCAAGGACGCCACTTGTAGGGGTGGCTTCCCGTTGTCTTCAACCTTCCAAATGCAAGCTCTAACTTGTAGATCTCTTCCAAAGACGTGCTCTCCTCTCCGAACTTCCACGAAATTACCCGCAAAACTCTTCTTCTTCCTCGGATCAAGAGTGGTGGTGAGAGGCTCTAAGAAGAAAGTCAAACTCCCCAAAAAGAAACCCTAAAAACTTCTTGACAAACCTAACTTCGGGGCAACTCACGGGTGACCTCATGGTCCATATATTGCCCGTAAGGTTGCATGTAAAACGGGTCAAAAGAATCCGCAAAGTTGTAAAGTTACAATAGTACTGCACAACAAAACTACTACGATAAAACTGCTACAGTACTGTAACTCTCTAAATTGCTTGTGGATGTCCTCACGCCCATGAGGTAGCCAGTGGGGGTTTCCAGCCTTAGAAAAATTCTTCGAGCCTTCGCGTTTCGGGCTTCTACAATGTCCGGGGCCCTAAAACGATGAATTCAGTGTAGGTTTCTTCTCAAATCGTGTCGTTTAGCTCACCTAGGCTTCTTCTGAACTTGAAACATGAAATAAACCAATTTAGGAAGATGGAGTCACCTAGGGCTTGCTTTAGAGATCGGCAGAGTGAAAGGTCGTAGCGAAACTTTGACATGGGCCCGAAAGTGCACGGGTTGTCGCAGTAATAATAGTACCCCGGTGAGAGGATAGTCGAATCCTCAGGGTGTACGGATCAAAGACACAAGTGTTTACTAATTAGCTAGTGTGATGTACGGAGAGTGGAAACAGAATCAGTGTATGTATGCCAGAGTAATTAAAAGAAACAATAAATAAAAGAGAATTATGGAAACAGGAGAGTGCAAGAAAAAAGCGAGAGAAAAATAATCAATGAATGAAATAGGGCACACGGACAAGCTACCCCTAGGATTAATGCCTCTAGTGCAAAACAATGCTATTATACTTTCTTATTGATGTTTAATAAGTCAAGGACATCTTTAAACACATGGTCCAAAACCTAAGGTCAACCGTGATTAACCCTAATATTATACCCCGGCATTAGGTTTCACTACGACCCTTAACTCTTGTTGACCTATCAAGTAAGCCCTAGGGGAGTCCATCTTCCTAAACCTCACACTTCACGGAATTGCCTTAAGTTCTAGGGATTCCTAGTAATAAACCTTGTTCCTATGTATAGCTCTAATCCTTTGGTCAAGTGAAAGAACCCTAATCTCAATTAAGCCCCAGCACTAGGATTCACTACAACCCTTCACTCTGTTGCTCATGCAACTAAGCCCCAGGGGAGTTCATATCCTAGCACTTCGCTCTATTTCGACCGCTAAAAACTCTTAGAATACGGAGGTAGGGAAAATCACACCGGAGGGGGAAAGGGGACATTTCGCTACCTCATGACTAACCCTATCAACCCTCTCCAATCTCAAGTAGTCTAACCTTATAGGAGTTGTCACACCTTCAAAGGATAACCTAGACCATTCTCAACCCTAGTGTCACGGCTAAGGCAAAATCAATACAAGATGCAATTAAAATTGGAACTTCATTAAATTCATCAATAAAGAAAGCATAATAACATGCCATCGAAACATAATCATCCTAGGACTTTGATATCGATGCCAATGGCGCTCTTCAGACATCCATAAAGTCCTCTCGAAACCCTAGCCGCGGCCCTCCAGAAGATTGTCGAAAATATCCCTCAAAAGTCGGAAAAGGGGCCTTTAAATAGTGCTGAGTCGCAGCTTCAAATCGGCTGAAATTGGGATTTCACACGGTCGTGTGGAATTTCCACACGCCCGTGTGAATCTTCTGTTTTGCTGATTTTTGGTGAACAGTAAACATTAACTTGCTACAGTGTTTTCCCACGTCAATTTGCTATAGTGCTACTACAGTACTCTCTCAAGAATGCTCCTGAATTCATCATTCCTCATTAAGGCCGTTGAATTAGGCACACAATCAATGGTAGATCATGCCGATTGCTTCAATTCTCCTCATTGGCTAAGTTCTCCTATGCTACAGGAGTTAGACTTATTGTGAATGTGACTACCTTTGTGCCCCTTCAAAAGAGGTTGGCACACACTCACAAGTCTAGGCTCGTGCCTTGTCCTCGCTTGGTCCGAAATCTCCCCAACAACGGAGAACCGAATCTAGCTTTGCTCTTTTTCTCCAAACTAGCTTCACAACCGTACAATGCACAAGAGTACACAAATGCACACAATTTAATGATAAAATCTGATAAAAGTAATGCTCAATGTAAGATAATAACACTTCGCATTATTATAACATGAGCACTTATCACTAATGTCGGGGCATAGTGTTCGAACAAGTCAAGGTTGACCTTAGGTTTGGGACTGTGTGCTTAAGGATTTCCACGACTCATTAAACATCAATAACGGAGTATAATACATAGTCTTGCACTAGAACATTAGTCCTATGGGAAGCTTGTCCGGGTATCCCATTTTACACTGATTGTTTCCTCTCTCTACTCTTTGCTTGCACTCTTCCCTCTTTCATATTTCTTTTCATCTTATTGCACACACATTGATTTTTCTCACCACCATCATATCGCACTATCTAAAGTAGCAATTCCTTTTGTCTTGAATCACTACTCCGTGTGGATTCGACTACCTTCTCACAGCGGTACTTTATTACTTCAATCACCCGTACAATTTCGGGCACTTGTCATATATACGTATCATTCTGCACTAAAGTATCTATTGACCAAATATGATGCCAAGCCCCGATTGATACGTTGGGTGTTACTACTAAAGGAGTTTGATTTGGAGATATGAGATAAAAATGTTGTAGAGAACTTAGTTGCTAACCTCATATCCCGTCTTAAGGGCCCCAATGATGATGTGCTAGAAAAGATAGAAATTGATGATACATTTCCTTGGGAGCACTTATGTAGTATTCAGGTGATAGTAGAAGTTGAGATCCACCTGTTTGCTGACATTGTGAATTACCTGGTGGAGAAAACTTTTCCTAAGTGGCTCACTAACCAAGAAAGAAAGAAATTCTTTGCTATCCCGAAGCACTATATCTGGGATGACCCTTATCTTTTTAGGGTCTGCTCTGATCAAATTATTAGGAGATGACTTTCGACAGGAGAAGGACATGATATCTTGATACATTGCCATTATTGTCTGACAAGTGGTCACTACAGTGGGAAAAGGACAGCTAAGAAGGTCCTCGATGCTGGATTGTATTAGCCTACTATGTTCCAAGATGCACAAACACTCGTGCGGTATTGTGATAGGTGCTAGAGATATGGTAATATCTCAAAGAGAGAAGAAATGCCACGATCGTGGAACCAAGCATGTGGAGTATTTTATGTATGGGTGATCGATTTCATGGGCCTGTTCGTTAGCTCCCAGGGCAACAAGTAGATTCTGGTGGCGGTAGATTATGTTTCAAAGTTGGTAGAGGCACAAGCCTTCCCATCTTGTGATGCAAGAGTGGTCGTAAAATTTCGAATGAAATTGTTCTCCCAGTTTGGAACACCTAAGATGATCATAAGTGACAGAGGCACCCATTTTTGTAACTCTCAGTTTAAGAAAGTTCTTAAACAGTATGGGGTATCTCACATAACATCAACTGCATATCACCCTCAGACCAGTGGCCAAGTTAAGGTGTCGAACAGGGAATTGAAGCGTATCTTGGAGAAAACAGTCAGCCACCACAGGAAGGATTGGGTAGACCAGCTTGATGATGCACTCTGGGCGTATAGAACTGCATACAAGACACCTATTGGGTCAATGCCTTACAACAAGACACCTATGGAAAGGCATATCACTTGCCAGTTGAATTAGAGCACTGATAAGTGCTTGCCTTATAATAATACAAAGTGTTATTATCTTGTAATGAGCATTAATTTTATCAGATTTTATCACTAAATTGTGTGAATTTGTGTGCTTTTGTGCATTGTAGGTTTGTAGCGCTAGTTTGAAGAAAATGAGCAAAGTTATATCATGTTCACCATTGTTGGGGAGTTTTCAAACCAAGTAAGTAACAAGGCACGAGTCTAAACTTGTGGATGTGTGCCAACCTCCATTGGAGGGGCACAAAGACAGTCACATTCACAATAAGTCTAACTCGTGTAGCAGTGGAGAACTTCACCAATGAAGAGAATTGAAGCAATCGGCACAATCTACCATTGATTGTGTGCCCAATTCAATGGCCTCGATGAAGAACAATAAATTCGTGAGCGTTTCGGCAAGAGTACTGTAACAATATTGCAGCAAGTTACTGAACCAAAAATACTATAGCAAGTTACTGTTCACTATCTGCCGAAAATCAGCAAAACAGGGACTTCACACGGGCGTGTGGAATTAACACACGGCCGTGTGAATAAATTTTCCAGCAACCCAGAAACTCCACACGGGCATGTGGAAATTCCACACAGCTGTGTGAAGTCCTAATAAGTCAGATTTTAAAGCCGCGACTCAACATTATTAAAACCCGATTTTGAAAACTTTTTTCAAGATCTTTTGACCTAACTTTCTCCCCAACTACTGGGGAGCACACCTAGGGTTTTGGAGAGGACTTCGTGGAGGTTTGGAGCGAGTCATCGGCATCGTCATCGACGTCCGGCGGCCGCACAAGACTACGGCCACACCATACGCAAGGGAGTTTTCATCAATGCCTTTAATTTGTGCTTTCTTTTATATTTTGATGAACATGTATAGCTCCATGAGGAGCTAAACCCCTCGTGGGTATTCGTACTTGTAAACCCTAGGATCATTATGTTTTTAACACATTGCTATTATGCTTTTCCATTATTGATGAATAAATTCGAGTTTCAATTTTAATTATCTCTTGCTATTGTTTTCCCTTAGCCGTGACACTAGGGTTGAGAACAATCTAGGTTATCCTTTGGAGGTGTGACAATTCCTATAGGATTAGACTAGTTAAGATTGAAGAAGGTTGAGAGGGTGAGTCGTGAGGTAGCGAAGCGTCCCCTTTCCCCTCCGGTGTGATTTCTCCCTACCTCTGTATTCCTTGTTTTCTTAGCGGTCCAGATAGAGTGAAGGGTCGACGTGAATCCTAAGCACTGGGGCTTAATTTAGACTAGGGTCTTCCACCTGGACCAAAGGGTTAGAACTATACATAGGAATAGGTTTTATCACTAGGAATCCCTAGAGCTTAAAGCAATCTCACGTAGTGTGAGGCTTTGGTAGATAGACTACCCTGGGGCTTAGTTGCGTGAGCAACAGAGTGAAGAGTTGATGTGAATCCTAATGCTGGGGCATAGTGTTGGGGTTAGTCATGGTTGACCTTAGTTTTGGGACCGTGAGTTTAGGGATATCCTCGACTCAATTAACATCAATAGGAAAGTATAATAGCATAGTCTTGCACTAGAAGCATAAGTCGTAGAGGTAGCTTGTTCGGATACCCTATTTCATCCATTGCTAGTCTTTCTCTATTTACTTCTACTTGCACTTTCTTGCCTTCCATCTCTCTATTTAATTTCTTGCTTTTTTTTACATTTGCTTCCATATTCACTCATCATTCCTATTATCAATTTTCGTACACCGCATAGCTAAATAGTGAAAATCTCGTGTTTTAAATCCCTATTCCATGTGGATTCGACTACCGACTCGCCAGGGTAAATTTTATTACTTTGACAAGCCCGTGCACTTGCGGGATACACGCAAGAGGTCGTGTCATTGAGCATGACCCAGTTTTCAGTACATATGGGGTTATATGACGAGGCATTCACTGTGACGGAGGAGTACGCGCTGCTACTTACAGATTATCCGGGCACTTTGTGTTAGATTATATCACAAAAATCAATAATATCATCAATAGCATGCGGAAGCAATAATAAATTTGCGATATATTCTAATTGGTTTAAAGAATACCATAATTTTAATTAATTACAAAGGCCTAGAATATTACCTCGTAATGTTTGAAAGCCTTTCTTTGATGTGTTGAATTTGTCTCTTAGATTGTTGTAAATCTCTCTAGGGTCGAACGACGGTCCCACACCTCTAGATCACACGCCGGGATTAAGAAACAACCTTCTCTTCTTCTCCAAAAGGCGGCTAGGGTTAGAGAGTAAGAGAGAGCTTGGGGATTCTTACACTAGAGAATTGATTAATTAATTCTAGGGTTAGAGAGGAGTCATATTTATAGAGACTTCATAAAACATGATAATCATTATTTAATTATGAGTTCTATTCAAAATATGAAGCTTCATAATATGATAAATATTATCATAGAAGTTCTATTAGGAATATGAGTTCTAATCTAACTAAAACCACTTTTGTCTTTTAGTCCTTATAATTTTGACAATCAATTCGACTCCATCGAATTTAAATCAAAATTTAAACTCAAGACAAAAATCCTAGACCAATTTATAATTTAACTTATCCCATGAAGTAAAATTGTAAATTGACAATTTTACCCTTGCACTCAAAAACAAGATTTATTCTTTATCCCTTTAAGCGTGACTCCCTAGGTTCGTTCCGATTGGCAATGGGAGGATACCAAAGAATGTGGGCGACACCTTGCCAACCGGTAGCCCCACGTCGTAACCCAACCGAACACGAATGAATAGATCACTACGAACTTTCTGATTATGATTACCATATGTGTATAAACCTTTCGTTCTTGTATCCCAATCGAGTGAGAGCCATGGTAATTGTCAAACTCATTGAACTCGATCATATGCAAATAGCTATAGTAGAGTGAGATTACCAAACTACCCTTCGTATCCCACACGATTAATTTGACTGCCTTGGCCAAGGTCTTCTAATCTCACATACTTATAATCGCTTAGGATACTAACTCGTTTACTTCCGAGAGAACGAATTCCTTCTTGGTGATCACTCACAACTGCTACTTGCCCGACATAGTCGCACTTCGAAGTTGGCCATACCAAAAGGTAAACTGAGCCTAACGACTCTAGTAACAGACTAGATGTTACAAGTACATTGTGATCATGATACCTCAGGTTTAAGGTCCACTCATATGATCATAACCACCAATCTCAATCATTGACTATCAAAGAGTAAAACCCATGTGATTGGATTGTTGCGAGTCATGTTCGAACACACCAATCCCAGTGATGTATTTATGACATATGCTCCCACTATTCCATAGTGTTCAACTAGCACTCTTCGTCAGAGTATATGTCATACAAATGCTTATGAATCTTTAACGCCCAATTAAAGATTCTCCGATTTGTGAACTATTTAAGTGTATAAGTGCCAAACCCTTCTAGTGCTCTCCTCTTTATCCCACAAAGAGTACAAGGTCTAACTTAATACACATGGACTGTGATATTCAAAACTAATTATAATGCCATCACAAGATTTATATGAATTCAAAATAAGTGCCTATATAATAAATAATAATGTATAATACAAATAAAATGCCCTAATACAAGTATCCTCGTTGGCATTCGAGAGCATAATCCCAATAATCTCCCACTTACACTCAATGCCAACCACTATGGTATCTACACCCATCTTCTCAGGATGTCGATCTAATACGGCTTGTGATAGTGGCTTAGTGAGTGCGTCAGCTAATTTAAACACTAAGACTATTTTCTAGATGGCTATGTCGCCTCTTCCAACGATCTCTTGAATGTTGTGGTACTGCTACTCAATATGTTTGGATTTACTGTGAGACCTTGGTTCCTTCGCCTGCGCTATAGCTCTATTGTTGTCACAATAAAGTGATAACAAGAACTTCACATTTGGAACCACCAGATGTTTTATCAAGAACTTCTTAATCCAAACAACCTTCGATGCAACCACATATTCAGTCTCAATGGTGGAACTTACAGTAGTGACTTACAACTATTTCATCTCACTGCTTCACCATTAAGAGTGAATATAACTAAACCCTTAGGTGGATTTCTAGTTATCAACATCAGCTGAAAGTCCGAATCTGTGTCACCATCCACACCTAACTCTTCATTGCTATAGATGCTATAGATTAGAAGTATATCTTTAGTCCTTAAATACTTCAACATACACTTTATAGCTATCCAAAACTCATTCCGTGAGAAGCGCATGACCCCACAAACAAATAGGCAAATCTATGCATAGAATTAATCATGTCCAACAAGGTTCGATTCCTATGCTCAGCTGCCCTATTTAGTTTGAGGAATCGCTGGTGGTGTTAGTTATGAAACTATCCCATGTTCTTTTAAGAACAAGTCAAACTCGGTATTCATATACTCACCACCACGATCCGATCGCAGTGTCTTTATATGATGACTAGTTTGATTTTCCACTAAAGCTTTATACTTTCTAAACATGTCAAGTGCATCTGACTTATTCTTCATTAAGTATACATAACCATACCTAGAATGGTCATCAGTTATGAAAAAGTGGAAGCCACCGCGAGCCATCTCTTTGATCAGCCCACAAACATCGATGTGCACTAAATCTAAAACTTGTGATGCCCTCTCAGGATATCCAATGAAAGGGGATTTGGTCATCTTGCCAAAAAGACAAGACTCACATGTCGGATAGGGATCCAATCCCAATGGACCTATGAGGCCATCTTTCTCCAACTCATGAACCCTTTGTTCTCCAGCATGACCTAATCTCAAATGCCATACAAGTTTTTGATTTATCTCATGCCTACCATGTCTTTTAGTGATAGTATTCACAACACATTTATTCTGAACATTTAGATAATACAATCCATTTACTAAATAGGCATTGCCAACTAATTTATTTCCAAAATAAATATCACAGTTAGTTTCACCAAATTTAAAGACATATCCTTTTATGACTAAAACTAGAACAGAAACAATGTTCTTTAACCCATTCAGTAACACTAAACAATCCTCTAAAAATAAAACATGTCCAGAATATAAAAGAATAGAAGTAGATCCTATGTGAGTTGCTGCAACACTATGTCCGCTTCCCATGTTGATCATCACCTCTCGTTCACCCAGCTTCCTCCTTCTTTCCAGATCCTGATTCATAAACATGAGCACTAACTCCGGAATCAAGAATCCAAGAAGTAGAAAATACAGAAATTGAACAATTTGTTTTGAAAGCAAATCATTCCATACCTGTAGCGCTATCTGCTCTAAGCTGTGGGCAATCCCGCTTCTAATGACCAGCCTCGCCACAATGGAAACACTTGCTCCCTTGCTTGGAGCTTTCACCCTCATGAGTCATACCTTTCTTCTTACCTACTCCCACAGCTTTAGGAGCAAAAGCATTCTGCTTCTTGGCCATCTTTTTCTTCTTGGACTTTGAGGGCCTAGAAGTAGAGATAGTCAAAGCAACAACATCCTTCCCTTTAGTCTTTATTTGAGGCTGAGTACTCACTAGCTTGTTAAGAAGACCAGCCAGTGTGCACTCGATATCATTCATGTTAAAATTAATAATAAACTGAGAGAAGGAATCAGGAAGAGACTGTAAGATGAGATCAACCTGAAGGTTGTAGTCCACGGAAAAGTCAAGAGCTTCCAACCTCTCAATCATAGAGATCATCTTTAGGACATGCTCTCCAACTTCACCACCCTCACTCATCTTTGCCCTAAAAAGCTCTCTCGATATTTCATACCAAGTAGTCCGACTATGCTCTCCATAGAGCTCCTGCAAGTGCAATAGTACCGATCTAGCATTACTCATCTTCTCATGAGAGCTTTGCAGATCATTACTCATAGAGGCTAACATATAGCTCCTCACTCGCAAGTCATCTTCGAGCCATTTTAGATAAATATCTTTTTCTTCCTTGCATGCCTCCGGTAAAGGTTCTGTTGGAATATCGACCTCAAGAATGTACCCGATTCGCTCTTAATTGAGGATTATCCTCAAATTCCTTAGCCAATCTACATAATTTGGTCCGGTAAGGATATTTTTCTCAAGCAAAATATTAAGTGGGTTATGTGTCATATTGAGAAATAAACTGCAAGAAAATAAATGCCGGATTATTAGTTTATTTATATTATACTCAAGTTATATTTAGGTCTTTAAATAAAACTTGGCTCCCACTACATTTTTCGCAAATCTACACTCCCACTATAAAAATCGGAAATCCTCGTTGGTAGGATTTCGTAGTGAGTGATTGTGTTCTCTATTAAATCCAATGGAGCTCAACTCATACAGTATTATTGCACCACTAGAGTTAATAAAGAGGCGTCCCATGCCAACCTATTCCATAGGTAGTCCAATCAATTTTGGCCCATAGTTTACCAAGCCTCAACCCATACAGTTTAATTGGCCCGTAAACTATCTAAGTCAAGCCCACCAACTTCTGTCAATCTAACAATTGAATTCCATCCCCTCAACCCATACAGTATAATTGGGGAGGAATTTGTTTCGACTGACGGCATCCAATGCACTAAAGGTTCTTAAAATTATAAGCGAATACATGACCCCCTCATACAGGGAAGATATCATGCACCCTCATATTTCTAATCACCCAAAGCTTGGTGGAGAGCCAGGACATCTTGTGCCCTTCAACTTAGTGTTTTATTTTGGGAGAATTTATTTTGCATGTTATTAATTAGGTCTCACATTACATCAAGCATACATACATACATATTCAAACCATCACGTGCATACGATCATGAACATCTAAGATTAACCTAATTTAATAGGTTAATCTAAAAATAAAATCCTAATCTATTACATGGCTTTGCGCTCCATACAAAGGGACTTCACACCGGGCTTCTTGTTCCACGTATTTTCGGACTCTTGTGTCACTCGATTATATTTTCTCAAATATACAAATATGTATCCTAGATACAATCTACTTTTGTAAAATTAAAGGAAATTACATTGGACACAATATGTCCCAAATACATAAACATCAAATAAAATAAATTTAAAAGGCCCTAAAATTCATGATTGTATGCCACCCATCCATTCAACACATCAAAAGAAAATAATAATAAAACAATTACAAATTACATTGGTGTGGATCCCCACTTTATTTAAAATAAAATAAATAAACAAATAATAATAATAACAAATAAAATAATAACATAATAATAATAAATAAATAAAAAATAATACCTGACGTGGCCTACGCGCTGTGCAGTGCTCGCCCCGCGCAGCACTGGGCAACAATTGTGTGGGTCCACGCATTAATTTATTTAATTAATTATTTATATTATATATATATATATATTTCAAATAAATCAATCTTCTATAGTGCTGATCCGTACTGTGCAACACAATTTTTGATTTGTTTAAAATATATATATATATATATATATATTTCATTATCATTATCATTATTATTTATATAAAATTTTAAATAAATTATCGATCCCTAATTCATAAAATCAAAAATTATGTATAATTTTGATTTTATAAAAAAATTAAATAAACAATAATCACCAATGCAATTAAATAAATAACCATAACAAATATAATAATAATTCAATAATATAAATAATAAATAAATAAAAAGAAATAAACGTGTGGCGGCCCACACATGGCACAATGCTCGCAACACTGAGCATTTGCTGCATGGGCCCCACGCAATTTTATTTTAAATTTATATATTTAAATATTAAGTATATAAATAATTTAAAATTAAATTTATATATTTAAATATTAAATATATAAATAATTTAAAACTAAATAATTGCGCACAGTGCTTCATCAGGCAATCTCTTTTTATTTATTTATTTAATATATTATTATTATTATTATTATTATTATAAAAATTTTAAATAATTCTATGGACTATTATCATAATCATAAAATAAAAAATCATGCATAAAATCTAATTTTACCATGTATATTTTTATTTGATATAATTATTAAAAATCATGGATAACATGTATACCAATTAAAAGACCTAGTGCTCATTAAACCAATTAGCCAGGCTCTGGTACCACTGTTAGATTATATCGCAAAAATCAATAATATCATCAATAACATGCGGAAGCAATAATAAATTTGCGATATATTCTAATTGGTTTAAAGAACACAATAATTTTAATGAATTACAAAGGCCTAGAATATTACCTCGTAATGTTTGTAAGCCTTTCTTTGATGTGTTGAATTTGTCCCTTAGATTGTTGTAAATCTCTCTAGCGTCGAACAAAGGTCCCACACCTCTTGATCACACGCCGGGATTAAGAAACAACCTTCTCTTCTTCTCCAAAAGGCGGCTAGGGTAAGAGAATAAGAGAGAGCTTGGGGATTCTCACACTAGAGAAGTTATTGATTGATTCTAGGGTAAGAGAGGAGTCATATTTATAGAGACTTCATAAAACATGATAATCATTATTTAATTATGAGTTCTATTTAAAATATGAAGCTTCATAATATGATAAATATTATCATAGAAGTTCTATTAGGAATATGAGTCCTAATCTAACTAAAACCACTTTTGTCTTTTAGTCCTTATAATTTTGATTATCAATTCGACTCCATCGAATTTAAATCAAAATTTAAACTCAAGACAAAAATCCTAGACCAATTTACAATTTAACTTATCCCATGAAGTAAAATTGTAAATTGACAATTTTACTCTTGCACTCAAAAACAAGATTGATTCTTTATCCTTTTAAGCATGACTCCCTAGGTTCGTTCCGATTGGCAATGGGAGGATACCAAAGAACGTGGGTGACAACTAGCCAGCCCTGTGGCCCCACGTCGTAACCCAACCAAACACGAATAAGTAGATCACTACGAACCTTTCTGATTATGATTACCATATGTGTATAAACCTTTCGTTCTTGTATCCCAATCGAGTGAGAGCCATGGTAACTGTCAAACTCACTGAACTCGATCATATGCAAATAGCTATAGTAGGGTGAGATTACCAAACTACCCTTCGTGTCCCACACGATTAGTTTGACTACCTTGGCCAAGGTCTTCTAATCTCACATACTTATAATCGCATAGGATACTAACTCGTTTACTTCTGAAAGAACGAATTCCTTCTTGGTGATCACTCACAACTGCTACTTGCCCGACATAGTCGCACTTCGAAGTTGGCCCTACCAAAAGGTAAACTGAGCCTAACGACTCTAGTAACAGACTAGACGTTACAAGTACATTGTGATCATGATACCTCAGGTTTAAGGTCCACTCATATGATCATAACCACCAATCTCAATCATTGACTGTCAAGGAGTAAAACCCATATGATTGGATTGTTACGAGTCATGTTCGAACACACCAATCCCAGTGATGTATTTATGACATATGCTCCCACTATTCCATAGTGTTCAACTAGCACTCTTCGTCAGAGTATATGTCATACAAATGCTTATGAATCTTTAACGCCCAATTAAAGATTCTCCGATTTGCGAACTATTTAAGTGTATAAGTGCCAAACACTTCTAGTGCTCTCCTCTTTATCCCACAAAGAGTAGAAGGTTTAACTTAATACACATGAACTATGATATTCAAAACTAATTATAATGCCATCACAAGATTTATATGAATATCAAAATAAGTGCCTATGTAATAAATAATAATGTATAATACAAATAAAATGCCCTAATATAAGTATCCTCATTGGCATTCGAGGGCATAATCCCAACACTTTGACTCCAGATCGCACGTACAGTAGACTATGTGGCCAGGGACAGCATGAGCCAGGGGTGTCCAAGGCCACATGCTTGTCCATGGTATCATACAGATACCTCCATGCCATTCTTAGCCACTCAGTGAATGGCCGTGGAGATAGTACCTATATTCCATGGTGGAGAGCGAGCCACTCCACCTGGGGTACATTATCGCCGAGTACATATGCCACCAGGGCCAGTACCACAGGGTTGGAGTCATCTTCATGGGCCCGTACATCACCCAATTGATTATCGGCATAGGACTCAGAGACGGGGTACGCGGGGCCGAAAAGACTGCTATAACAGCTCTCCTAGGCACAGAGTCCCTGAGGCTGATGGGTATGGTCCGTAGAGGAGGACCTGGAGTCTATGTGTTGATCATACTGCAGTCAGATCAGGCTGATGGGTCACAGGTATCACTATAGCCACCTCCATAGGCAGATGCATAGGCACCACCTACAGCACCGGAGCCACCTCCTGTGCACATGTTTTCTCCATCTCGAGGCCAGGACAAACTTGAGCGCCTCGAGAGTGCTGTGGGTGTATTACAGAGCGAGGTGGCTGAGCAGAGAGCTACCCAGACCACACAGCACTCAGAGACAATGACATGACTTAATACTATACAGCGGTTACTCGAGTAGGCCGTGTCATCACTTTTGTGCTCCGAACCCGAGCCTCTACCCCACCACCATCTCCAGCACCATAGGTGGATCCACCAGCGTATTCAGAGCCCTCTACAGCACCAGAGGCTCCAGTACAGGACACCGACGCTGAGGCGTCATAGTTTATCTTTATTTCTTTTCTATTATTTGATTTTAATTGTACTTTTATTTTATATTTTAGACTTGTAGCACTCAGAAAGGATCTTCCTTCTGAGTTTATCTTTTATTTTGCTTTTATTTTTCTCGAGTTGTATTTCATTTTTATATCTTTATATACTAGAGTTTTATTTTGATTTTCTTGAGCTATACTGAATCCCTTGTGTGTGTGTGTGCAGATGGTCTTGGATGTAAGGAATTTCAGGAATAGTCATAGGCACGGTCTTGGATGTAAGGAATTTCAGGAATAGTCATAAACGCCTAAACATACGTATTTTCCATGTATTCGGGTGTATGTACTATGTATTTTTCTATGAGTTGACGCCCGTTTTTGGTCTGAATTAGTTTCTTTCGTGTTACAGGTACTGATGTGACCCCTTCGTGCTCGTTGATAGAATTTGAGAAGAAATCGGCGGCGAAAACACTATTTCTGAGCGGGGGCACTTTAGCGACTACTGTAGCAGATACTCTGGCACGAACCCTTGGGTGAAATGACTAAGTCTGGAGGTTCATGCAGTCTGTCATGCGGGCACTGCAGAGGCCACATACGCTGTAGCAGGTTTACTGTAGCGGCACTGTAGCAACTTACGTGATTTCGGGATTTTCTCGGGAATTTTCTCTCCCCGCATGCGGGGACGCATAGGGGGCCGCATAACCCACTGGAAAAGGTTTTTTTAAGGGTTTTCAGTTCATTTGGAGGGGAGGAGGCTAGGTCTTGAGATACACTACACTTCACCATCTTCTTTGGGAGCTTGAGGCCGGCTTTTGGAGGCAATTCTTGAGGAGAAGACGACGGGGAGAGCACGAGACGACGAATCCACGCCTTCGATTTGCATTTGAGAGGAAGTTTGACAAAGGAAGCCACTCCTTGGGTGGCGTCCTTGGAAGCGTCATTCGGCCTTGATCTTTTCAGGGGGTGTTTTCATTATGCTTTTGGTTGTTTTCATGTATTTTCTTGGTTACTTTGTGATCATGAACAACTAACCCCAAGGTCACCGGATGTAGGTGAACCTTGGGGGTGAACTTGTGTATTTTGGTTGCTACTTTCTAGTTTATGTACTTGGTTTGGTTTGTGATCCTTGTTTGGTAGTTCTTGAATGCCTTGATATGTATGAGAACTCTATATGTCAATTCCTAGACAATGCTAGGTTGCATGACCATTGCCCTAGTATTAGGTTCACCAAGCTTGGAAGGGAATACATGTACGAATACGCCGTGACCTTCGGGTATTTGTACCCCTCCAATTGTTAGGGTTGTCCTTGATTGTGTTTCAACCCTAGCTTGGGGAAATCCACTAAACCCTTTGCAATCGTACAAGGATTTGGGCGGAAGCAATTCCGTATTCCAATACTTGTATTGGATTAGGGACCAACGCCGTGACCATCGGGTTGGTCTAATCTAGGGTTTCCCGGTCCAAACCACCCACGTGCATGCTAGTTAGGGCATCCTTAGCACTTTAGTAGCCCCCGAGGGAATCCTCATCCGTGGCCATTCCCTCACCTTGATTTTTCCCTCCGTATTTATACTTGCTATTTGCATGCTCTTTGTTTTAGTAGGTTATTGGTAGTTCTTCTTCCAAGTAATTGATTAGGTCAAACAACATTGTGATAAGGAAGTAAGAATAGCTTCTCGGGCGCTCGGGGATACGACCGCCTCGTGTTCGCGTGAGGGGTATTACTTGGCGACCCCGTGCACTTGCGGGTGAGCGATTCAAACGCGCTTTCACCAAGTTTTTGGCGCCGCTGCCGGGGACCCACGAGGAATATTCGGAAAACTTAAAGCGTGTTGATTTGATCATTTTATTTTGTTCGTTTTTATCATTCTTGTATATACTCCATCATTTCATCTTTTGCTCGTTTTGACTTTACTTATTTTTGCGAGGTACCTGTCTTATGACTCGGGCGGGCCAAGCAATTCTAGTTGAGCCCGACAACGAGATCGAACGCACTTTGCACCAACGTCTGAGAGAGGTTACCGAAAGTTCGAGACAACAAGAAGTTCGGGTCGAGTCTAGTGAACCGTCAGTTATAGCCGAACCAAGGAGAACCTTATCCGATTTTGAGAGACCACAGTTCACCGGGGAAGAGTTTAGTGTGCAAGCACCCTCAATCCCAGCAAATAACTTTGAGATCAAGGCAAGCACAATTGCGATGATACAAAACTCAGTTCAGTTTGATGGACTTCCTGATGAGGATCCGCATGCTCACCTGTCCCGCTTCCTACAGATCTGCTCCACGTTCAAGATCAATTCTGTATCAGATGACGCCATAAGACTACGATTGTTTCCATTCAGTTTGAGAGGAGCAGCATACAGATGGCTCACCTCTTTGGCTCCCGGTTCCATAACCACATGGAAGGAGATGGTCGAGAAGTTCTTAGCTCGGTATTTCCCGCCGAGCAAGGCCACGAGATTGAGACAAGAGATCTCCTCTTTCAGACAGGGGGATTCTGAAACCCTTTTTGAAGCACACGAGCGGTTCAAGGATTTGTTACGTAGGTGCCCTCATCATGGCTTCCCGGCTTGGATGCGTGTGCAGATGTTTTGTAATGGCTTGAATTATGCTGCGAGGCAACTCATTGACACCGCAGCGGGTGGTTCCTTGAGTGACAAGCTCCCTGAGGAAGCGGAGAAACTGATTGAGAGCATGGCGAGCAATGAGTGCCACTGGAGCACTCGGCAGAAGGGACCAAGGGTCGCCGGCCTGTTTGAGGTAAATGAGACCACTGCATTGACTGCAAAGGTTGAGGCTTTATAGAAGAATGTCACCGATAACAACGCGGCAGTCAGTGCACTGACACAAAAATTTGAGCAGTTCATGTTGGGGTCCAGTTCTACCCCTAAGGCAGTGTTGTCCTGTGATACTTGCGGTGCTGGGCATGTAACTTCGCAGTGCCCCATATTTATTGCTCCTTCTGCACCCGTGGAATCAGTGGATTATGTTGGTGGAGGTCCTCGAGGACCGGGAAATCAATACGGCAATAGCTACAACTCGGGGTGGAGGAATCCCCCACACATGTCTTGGAACCAAGGACAGTCTCAACAGAGACCTCCACCACCCCAGGGCAACCAATTTCAACCCCAGCAGGCCCAAGAAAAAAAATACTCGACTGAGGATGTATTGGCACGATTCATGATCACTACGGAGGCCAAGTTCCAGAATGTAGACAAGAGGTTGGATGAATTTGGTACGGTACTGAGGAATATCCAAGCCTCCATTCAGTCTCTCGAGACCCAGGTGGGTCAACTCGCTAGGGCACAGTCAGATCGCCCCTTGGGTAGCATGCCGAGCAACACTGAGTGCAACCCGAGGGAACACTTAAAGGCGTTGACACTAAGGAGTGGGAAGCAGTTGGAGGTAAGGACCGGGGATGGTCCAAGTACCTCCAACGATAGGGTAGCCGACCGGGAAGACCCTAAGCCAAGTGATGAGATTGAGGGAAAGCACAAGGGAAATGTTCCGAGTTCTTCAACTACGAGGGAGCCCGAGTATAAGCCTGTGGTACCATATCCTTCTAGGCTCAAACAAGATAAAGAGGACGCTCAATTCAAGAAATTCTTGAACATCTTCAAGCAGCTTCACATAAACATTCCCTTGGTGGAGGCACTTTCACAAATGCCGAAATACGCTAAATTCATGAAGGACCTCCTTACCAATAAGAGGAAGCTTGAAGACTTGGAGATGGTGACTCTATCTGGAAATTGTTCGGCCATTATCCAAAAGAAATTACCTAAGAAACTCAATTATCCGGGTAGTTTCATTATCCCTTGTGTGATCGGTGATGGAATGCAAGAAAGTGCCTTGGCCGACTCAGGAGCTAGCATTAATGTTATGCCGTATAACTTGTTCTTGAGGTTGGGGTTAGACAATTTGAGACCCACTCGAATGACTTTGCAACTTGCGGATCGTTCAGTGCGAAGACCCCGGGGGATTGTTGAAGATGTTCTAGTTCGGGTAGATAAGTTGATCATCCCAGTTGATTTTGTAATTCTAGATGTGGATGACGATGTGGAGGTTCCGTTGATTCTTGGTCGTCCATTTCTTAACACCGCCGGCGCACTAATTGATGTAAAAGGAGGAAAAATGACGTTGAGGGTCGGAGATGAACAAGTGGTCTTCACCCTCCCCGAAGCTATGAAACGTACACTTGATCACGATGATACTCTTTATTTCACAGATACAACTGATGTAATTATCTCCGACTGTGTGCAGGAAGTCCTCGCTTTGAACCCATTGGAGGAGTACTTTGAAGATCTCGGGGATGATGTTGCGGATGATGAGCCTCCCCCTCCACCAATGCAACAACTAGCACAAGTAGAGGTTAAATCTTCACCACATTCCAATGAGAAGAGAACCTTGAAGAAGTTGTGGAGGAAGAAAAAAGAGAAGCAAAAGCGGGGGGGTGAATGTTTCTACAATGTCACCCGAGGAGGTTGACCACTTGTTCTTCAATGACCGGGGGAAATTCAAAATTTTTTCATGCATCTCATTGAACTTTCCGGGTAACAATTCTTCACCAAAAATTGGAGGTATTTCTCACCCCTTTGTTCCACCATGAGTTGAGGTAAGTCATGTCGAGCTAAAGACATTAAAAAAACGCTTCTTGGAAGGCAACCCAAGTCTTTAAATTCATTGCATTTATTTTTCTTCTTAGTTGTCATTGTTGTGTTTGTGTGTTTTTCGTATTTTTTGTGTGGTGCTTGTGAGTTTGAGTCTTGTTGATTTTTGTGCTTGTGGTTGTTGTTTAGCCGAATTCCATAATTTATTTCATCTTGGTGCACCATAGATTTCATGATCTTTATATTTTTCCTTGAGTGTTGGTGCCTCATTCTCCATGTTTTCAATGATTTTTGTGTGTTTTCGGCTTTGTTTTCATGTGATTTTTGAGTGTTGTGAGTGTTCGGAGCTAAACAAAATTCCTGGGCCTTGTGCGGCCTGTCATGCGGCCGCACAAGGGGCCGCACAGTTTTTCCCGAGAGCTTTGCGGCCGCACAGCAGGCCGCATGATTTTTTCCGAGAGGTATGCGGCCTGCCATGCGGCCGCATAGCAGGCCGCATAAAATTTCTCGAGAGCTATGCGGGGTACCATGCGGCCGCATAGGGGGCCGCATGGTCACCCGAATCCCTCTTCTACCTCTCTTCACTCCACTCCCTCACTATTCACTCCATTTTCATCAAACTTCTTCTCTTTTCTCCTTCATCTCTCCACCATTTTTCTTCATTCTTTTTGCATCCAAACACTTTCTTCATCCTAGCAAGCAACTTTTTGAAAGATTTTCAAGGTTTTATCAAGCTTTAAGCCGATTTTCACTTCATCTTCTAATTGGTGCCCTTGTTCAAGGTTTGTGTTTCTACCACTAATTCTTTGATTTTTTATGGTTGAAATGATGGGAAAACATGATGTTTTACATGGTGAATGCTTCTTGTAAACATTTCTCTTGAATTCCAAGCTTTGTACATTTAGATCATCACTTTTGCAAGAAGAAACTCTACCAAAATTTCCCCGAAATTACTGTAGCACTAGCCAAAAATCAGCCTTTATTCTTCATTAACCAATTTTCTCAAGTTTGTTTGGCTTGATGTTGGTTCTCTGGTCTTGTAGGGATGCCGATCAAACACGTGGCTTCCAAGCGAGTTAGAAGGAGCTCTCCACCACCCGTTTGCGAGCCTACATTCAAGAACGATGCCCACAAGGCAAGGTTCGCTTTCTTGTCAAAGAGGAGGTTTGGCACGGTGCGTGTAATCGATTGGGAGGCCTTGAAGACATTGGACATTGACGATACCTTTCGAGGCCTCATCTCCCGTGGTGGATGGGATGACATTCTTGGGATCGATGAGCCCACTTATCGGGAGTTGACCTTGGAGGTGTTGAGCACGTTTGAGGTCTCCGGGCACGCTCCTCTTATGCGCCAAGCTAGCACAATTACTTTTAGAGCCTTTGGTAAGCGGCACAGGATCACCGACGACCAGTTGGCCATATACCTTGGGTTTCACACTTATGAGTCTCTCACCGATTCGGAGCTCAGGAATTTACCTCGTGATTTTCCACGCTTCACTAGCCCTAGTTCTTTCTGGAGGTCTATTGCTCGCTCATCACAATCGAAGAAGGCTTCTTTGATGGCAGACCCCGTTCACAGGTACTTGCAGGCCCTACTATCCAGAAGTGTGAACGGTCGCGCTGATTCTACTGGGGTGGTTTCCCGTACCGATCTTCTTATGATGTACAGTATTCTTGAGCGGTACCCCATCCACATGGGCCATCTGTTCGCCGGACTTATCGAGCATCAGGGGACTTCTACTCGCCTTGGGGCTATATTTGCCGGGCCGTATATTACACGCATCATCAGGGGCCTAGGACTGATTGAGCTCACCCAGGGCATGAGCATTGTGAGCACCGTCGCACCACTTAGTCTGTCGATCCTGCTTCATATTGGGATAGTTGAGAGGTCGAGAGACACTTACCGCCTCCCGCGCGGTAGAGGCACGAGTTCCCATGACCCCGGCACCTCTCGAGATTCTGAGTCAGGATCAGAGTCTGATTCAGAGTCCGCCCCTGTACCCGACGCAGCACCTAGCGGGAGTCGGCCATCACTTGAGGAGAGTTTCGCGGAGTTCCAGATTGAGGTCCGTCAGCAGTTGCAGACCCTTGGGACCTCTCAGGAGGCGTTGACAGCATCAGTGCATGATTTAGCCATATCACAGGGCCGCATCGAGAGCAGCATGGCCGAGATCTTATCATACATGCGCGGCGCTTCATCTTCTGTCGGCACCTCCTCCACAGCCACCACGTGCTTTGCGCCATCACTCCCTCCGGATCTCTAGACCCACAGCACCACTTTAGTTTTTCTTTCTGTTGTTTATACTGGTTTTTATTTCTTGTTTGTTGGTTTGTATTATTGTACTTTTCAGTTAGTGAGGGTCCTGACCCTCCTAAACTGTACTTTCCCGTTTTTGATTCGTGCTTACTTGTCCTGCTCTCTATTGTTTCTTGGGGTGTGACTTGCTTTCTCTCTATTTTCAGGACTGATCACTGTAGAAGCTCCGCACCCCTTGCGCCCCTCAGCTTTCCCCAGTTCATGCATATTTGGATGTTCCTTTCATCAACCACTTGGGGAAGTTTCTTTACCTCATTCCTTTCTTTTTTCTGGCATGTCTCGCACCTTATTCTGCTGATTTATGTACATTGAGGGCAATGTACAACTTTAGGTGTGGGGATGGGGTACTTTACTAGTTTTGCATGCATGAATACCGATGATAGCCATGATTTTAATGTTTAGCACTTCCTAGCTTAAAAGAATGATAGAAATGAGCTGTATTTTTATACTGTGCTTGAATGATGCCCTGTTTTATTTTTAGTGCTTTCTCATGCTCTATCATGATTGATCCTACCTTATACACTCCAACCAACCCATTATGATGATTTTGGTATTGGACTGTTAAATTCTTTCTTCAATATTCTTTTAAGAGCTTGTGAGTTCCTGTTTTGTTTTCTGTAGCCTTAAGTGAACTTGTGTGACAGGTGTCCAAGGGACTGAGATACAGTGTGTACAGTTAAAAAAAAATAAAAAGTGGAGTCTATGGCAGTATTCCTCTGCTGGCACAGCATGAATGCGTCTATGTAGGCTGTAATTGAGTAGGTTGGGTGGCTCTTTTGCCTAATCAGCATGTGCATCCTTCTGAAAGATTTCTTGTGCAGCCTATGTTAGCCGGACTCAGAAAAAAAAAAATGTATATTTGTAAATAGGTAAATAAGTATCTCTGTTGCGTCCCCTGGAACTTCTTACACAGTCGCTTAAGTGCTAGAGTTTTATTCAGGAACTCAAAAGACTTTTAACTGAGTATTGAAGAGGTCTTTAACTGCCTAATACCACTCTCACCATATGTGGGGTGAATGGACCCCTGGGGTAATCAAGGGTGTGGAGGTTAAGGTTGGGAGCCGGCACACACTCACAGAAGCACTTTGAATAAAACAGGGCTACCATTACTCGATCACTCACTGTACAGCTCACTTTCTAGATTTCTTTTCACCTGTGCTAGTGGAGTGCTTTACCGTTGAGCTTGAGGTCGTATGTGTAGTCGTTTATCATCGTGCCCCTGTTCTTCATGTGTGTTTGCTTGAGGACAAGCAAATGCTCAGGTGGGGATGTTTGATAAACGGCTAAACATACGTATTTTCCATGTATTCAGGTGCATGTATTACGTATTTTTCTATGAGTTGGCGCCCGTTTTTGGTCTGAATTAGTTTCTTTCGTGTTACAGGTACTGATGTGACCCCTTTGAGCTCATTGATAGAATTTAAGAAGAAATCGGCAACGAAAACACTATTTCATAGGCGGTTACTGTAGCGACCACTGTAGCACGAATCCTTTGGTGAAAATGGCTAAGTTTGGAGGCTCATGCGGGCTATCATGCGGGCACTGCAGAGGCGCATACGGCACTGTAGCAGTTATACTGTAGCGGCACTGTAGCAACTTACGCGATTTCGGGATTTTCTCGGGAATTTTCTCTCCCCGCATGCGGGGCCGCATAGGGGGCCGCATAACCGGCTGGAAAAGGTTTTTAAGGGTTTTGAGTTCATTTGAAGAGAGGGGGGCGAGGTCTTGAGATACACTACACTTCACCATCTTCTTTGGGAGCTTGAGGCCGGCTTTTGGAGGCAATTCTTGAGGAGGAGACGACGGGGAGAGCACGAGACGACGAATCCACGCCTTCGATTTGCATTTGAGAGGAAGTTTGACAAAGGAAGCCACTCCTTGGGTGGCGTCCTTGGAAGCGTCATTCGGCCTTGATCTTTTCAGGGGGTGTTTTCATTATGCTTTTGGTTGTTTTCATGTATTTGCTTGCTTACTTTGTGATCATGAACAACTAACCCCAAGGTCACCGGATGTAGGTGAACCTTGGGGGTGAACTTGTGTATTTTGGATGCTACTTTCTAGTTTATGTACTTGGTTTGGTTTGTGATCCTTGTTTGGTGGTTCTTGAATGCCTTGATATGTATGAGAACTCTATATGTCAATTCCTAGACAATGCTAGGTTGCATGACCATTGCCCTAGTATTAGGCTCACCAAGCTTGGAAGGGAATACATGTACGAATACGCCGTGACCATCGGGTATTTGTACCCCTCCAATTGTTAGGGTTGTCCTTGATTGTGTTTCAACCCTAGCTTTGGGAAATCCACTAAACCATTTGCAATCGTACAAGGATTTGGGCGGAAGCAATTCCGTATTCCAATACTTGTATTGGATTAGGGACCAACGCCGTGACCATCGGGTTGGTCTAATCTTGGGTGTCCCGGTCCAAACCACCCACGTGCATGCTAGTTAGGGCATCCTTAGCACTTTAGTAGCCCCCGAGGGAATCCTCATCCGTGGCCATTCCCTCACCTTGATTTTCCCCCTCCGTTTTTATTCTTGCTATTTGCATGCTCTTTGTTTTAGTAGATTATTGGTAGTTCTTATTCCAAGTGATCGATTAGGTCAAACAAAATTGTGATAAGGAAGTAAGAATAGCTTCTCGGGCCCTTGGGGATACGACCCCCTCGTGTTCGCGCGAGGGGTATTACTTGGCGACCCCGTGCACTTGCGGGTGAGCGATTCAAACGCGCTTTCACCAGTTATGACGTATAACTTGTTCTTGAGGTTGGGGTTAGATAATTTGAGACCCACACGAATGACTTTGCAACTTGCGGATCGTTCAGTGCGAAGACCCCGGAGAATTGTTGAAGATGTTCTAGTTCGGGTAGATAAGTTGATCATCCCAGTTGACTTTGTAATTCTGGATGTGGATGGTGATGTGGAGGTTCCGTTGATCCTTGGTCGTCCATTTCTTAACACCGCCGGCGCACTAATTGATGTAAAAGGAGGAAAAATGACTTTGAGGGTCGGAGATGAACAAGTGGTCTTCACCCTCCCCGAAGCTATGAAACGTACACTTGATCACGATGATACTCTCTATTTCACGAATACAACTGATGTGATTATCTCCGACTGTGTGCACGAAGTCCTCGCTTTGAACCCATTGGAGGAGTACTTTGAAGATTTCGGGGATGATGTTGCGGATGATGAGCCTCCCCCTCCACCATTGCAACAACTAGCACAAGTAGAGGTTAAATCTTCACCACATTCCAATGAGAAGAGAACCTTAAAAAAATTGTGGAGGAAGAAAAAAGAGAAGCAAAAGCGGGGGGTGAATGTTTCTACAATGTCACCCGAGGAGGTTGACCACTTGTTCTTCGATGACCGGGGGAAATTCAAGATTTTTTCATGCCTCTCATTGAACTTTCCGGGTAACAATTCTTCGTCGAAAATTGGAGGTACTTCTCACCCCTTTGTCCCACCATGAGTTGAGGTAAGCCCTGTCGAGCTAAAGACATTAAAAAAGCGCTTCTTGGGAGGCAACCCAAGTCTTTAAATTCATTGCATTTATTTTTCTTCTTAGTTGTTGTTGTTGTGTTTATGTGTTTTTCGTATTTTTTTGTGGTGGTGCTTATGAGTTTGAGTCTTGTTGATTTTTGTGCTTGTGGTTGTTGTTTAGCCGAATTCCATAATTTATTTCATCTTGTTGCACCATAGATTTCATAATCTTTGTATTTTTCCTTGAGTGTTGGTGCCTCATTCTCCATGTTTTCAATGATTTTTGAGTGTTTTCGGCTTTGTTTTCATGTGATTTTTGAGTGCTAGGTTGAGTTCTTGAGCTAAAAAATTCCTGGGCCTTGTGCGGCCTGTCATGCGGCCGCACAAGGGGCCGCACAAAATTTCCCGAGGCTTGTGCCGCCTGCTATGCGGCCGCATGAAATTTCCCGAGAGCTCTGCGGGGTACCATGCGGCCGCATAGGGGGCCGCATGGTCACCCGATTTCTTCTTCTACCTCTCTTCACTCCACCCCCTCACTATTCACTCAATTTTCATCAAACTTCTCTTCTTTTCTCCTTCATCTCTCCACCATTTTTCTTCATTCTTTTTGCATCCAAACACTCTATTCATCCTAGCAAGCAACTTTTTGTAAGTTTTTCAAGGTTTTATCAAGGATTAAGCCGATTTTCACTTCATCTTCTCATTAGTGCCCTAGTTCACGGTTTGTTTTCTTATCACTCATTCTATGGATTTTGATGGTTGAAATGATGGGAATACATGATGTTTTACATGGTGAATGCTTCTTGTAATTATTTCTCTTGAATTCCAAGCTTTGTACATTTAGATCATCACTTTTACAAGAAGAAACTCTACCAAAATTTCACCGAAAATACTGTAGCACTAGCCAAAAATCAGCCTTTATTCTTCATTAACCAATTTTCTCAAGTTTTTTTGGCTTGATGATGGTTCTCTTGTCTTGTAAGGATGCCGATCAAACACGTGGCTTCCAAGCGAGTTAGGAGAAGCTCTCCACCACCCGTTTGTGAGCCTACCTTTAAGAACGATGCCCACAAGGCAAGATTCACTTTCTTGTCGAAGAGGAGGTTTGGCACGGTGCTTCATCTTCTGTCGGCGCCTCCTCCACAGCTACCAAGTGCCTTGCGCCATCACTCCCGCCAGATTCCTAGACTCGCAGCACCACTTTAGTTTTTTCTGTTGTTTGTACTGGTTTTTATTTCTAGACTTGTTGGTTTGTATTGTTGTACTTTTCAGTTAGTGAGGGTCCTCACCCTCCTAAACTGTACTTTCCCGTTTTTGATTCGTTCTTACTTGTCCTGCTCTCTATTTGTTCCTTGGGGTGTGATTTGCTTTCTCTCTATTTTCAGGACTGATCACTGTAGAAGCTCCACGCCCTTGCACCCCTCAGCTTTCCCCAGTTCGTGCACATTTGGATGTTCCTTTCATCAACCATTTGGGGAAGTTTCTTTACCTCATTCCTTTATTTTTTCTGGCATGTCTCGCACCTTACTCTGCTGATTTATGTACATTGAGGGCAATGTACAACTTTAGGTGTGGGGATGGGGTACTTTACTTGTTTTGCATGCATGAATACCGATGATAGCCATGATCTTAGTGTTTAGTACTTCCTAGCTTGAAAGAGTGATAAAAGTGGGTTGTATTCTTATACTGTACTTGAATGATGCCCTGTTTTATTTTCAGTGCTTTTTCATGCTCTATCATGACTGCTCCTACCTTGAACACTCTAACCAACCCATTATGATGATTTTGGTATTGGACTGTTAAATTCTTTCTTCAATATTCTTTTAAGAGCTTTTGAGTTCCTTTAGCCTTAAGTGAACTTGTGTGACAGGTTTCCAAGGGACTGAGATACAGTGTGTACAGTCGAAAAAAAAAAAAAAAAGTGGAGTCTATGGCAGTATTCCTCTGCTGGCACAGCATGAATGCGTCTATGTAGGCTGTAATTGAGTAGGTTGGGTGGCTCTTGTGCCTAATCAGCATGTGCATCCTTCTGAAAGATTTCTTGTGCAGTCTATGTTAGCCGGACTCTGAAAAAAAAAAAATATATATATATTTTGTATATTTGTGAATAGGTAAATAAGTAAATCTGTTGCGTCCCCTGGAACTTGTCACACAGTCGCTTAAGTGCTAGAGTCTTATTTAGGAACTCAAAAGACTTTTAACTGAGTATTGAAGAGGTCTTTAACTGCCTAATACCACTCTCACCATATGTGGGGTGAATGGACCCCTGGGGTAATCAAGGGTGTGGAGGTTAAGGTTGGGAGCCAGCACACACTCACGGAAGCACTTTGAATAAAACAGGGCTACCATTACTCGATCACTCACTGTACAGCTCACTTTCTAGATTTCTTTTCACCCGTGCTAGTGGAGTGCTTTACCGTTGAGCTTGAGATCGTATGTCTAGTCGTTTATCATCGTGCCCCTGTTATTCATGTGTGTTTGCTTGAGGACAAGCAAATGCTTAGGTGTGGGGATGTTTGATAAACGCCTAAACATACGTATTTTCCATGTATTTGGGCGAAATGACTAAGTCTAGAGGTTCATGCGGTCTGTCATACGGGCACTGCAGAGGCCGCATACGACTGTAGCAGTTTTACTGTAGCAACTTACGCGATTTCGGGATTTTCTCAGCAATTTTCTCTCCCCGCATGCAGGGCCGCATAACCCACTGGAAAAGGTTTTTTTAAGGGTTTTGAGTTCATTTGGAGTGGAGGAGGCTAGGTCTTGAGATACACTACACTTCACCATCTTCTTTGGGAGCTTAAGGCCGGCTTTTGGAGGCAATTCTTTAGGAGAAGACGACAGGGAGAGCACGAGACAACGAATCCACGCCTTCGATTTGCATTTGAGAGGAAGTTTGAGAATGGAAGCCACTCCTTGGGTGGCGTCCTTGGAAGCGTCATTCGGCCTCGATCTTTTCTGGGGGTGTTTTCATTATGCTTTTGGTTGTTTTCATGTATTTGCTTGCTTACTTTGTGATCATGAACAACTAACCCCAAGGTCACCGGATGTAGGTGAACCTTGGGGGTGAACTTGTGTATTTTGGTTGCTACTTTCTAGTTTATGTACTTGGTTTGGTTTGTGATCCTTGTTTGGTGGTTCTTGAATGCCTTGATATGTATGAGAACTCTATATGTCAATTCCTAGATAATGCTAGGTTGCATGACCTGCCCTAGTATTAGGCTCACCAAGCTTGGAAGGGAATACATGTACGAATACGCCGTGACCTTCGGGTATTTGTACCCCTCCAATTGTTAGGGTTGTCCTTGATTGTGTTTCAACCCTAGCTTTGGGAAATCCACTAAACCCTTTGCAATCGTACAAGGATTTGGGCGGAAGCAATTCCGTATTCCAATACTTGTATTGGATTAGGGACCAACGCCGTGACCATCGGGTTGGTCTAATCTAGGGTTTCCCGGTCCAAACCACCCACGTGCATGCTAGTTAGGGCATCCTTAGCACTTTAGTAGCCCCCGAGGGAATCCTCATCCGTGGCCATTCCCTCACCTTGATTTTTCCCTCCGTATTTATACTTGCTATTTGCATGGTCTTTGTTTTAGTAGGTTATTGGTAGTTCTTCTTCCAAGTAATTGATTAGGTCAAACAACATTGTGATAAAGAAGTAAGAATAGCTTCTCGGGCCCTCAGGGATACGACCCCATCGTGTTCGCGCGAGGGGTATTACTTGGCGACCCCGTGCACTTGTGGGTGAGCGATTCAAGCGCGTTCACCATTAGATCGTGTTCACCATTGTTGGGGAGTTTTCGAACCAAGTAAGGAACAAGGCACGAGTCTAGACTTGTGGTTGTGTGCCAACCTCCTTTGGTGGGGCACAAAGGCAATAACATTCACAATAAGTCTAACTCTTGTAGCATTGGAGAACTTCACTAATGAAGAGAATTAAAGCAATCGGTACGATCTACCATTGATTGTGTGCCCAATTCAATGGCCTCGATGAAGAACAATGAATTCGGGAGCGTTCCGGCAAGAGTACTGCAGCAGCACTGTAGCAAGTTACTGTAGAAAAATATCATACAAGTTGCTGTTCACTGTCTGCTGAAAATCAGCAAAACAGAGACTTCACACGGGCATGTGGAAATTCCACATGCCTGTGTGAAATCCCAATTTCAATGATTTAAAGTCGCGACTCAACTTTATAAAAGCCCGTTTTAGAGACTTTTTATGGATCTTTTTGCCAAACTTTTGACCAAACTTCTCTAGAGTGCGGCGAGGGTTTCAGAGAGGACTTTGTGGAGGTTTGGATCGCGTCATCAACATCGACATCGATGTCCAACGGCCACACAAGGACTTTGTGCTTATTCTCTTAGATTGATTGATTTATATAGCTCCATGAGGAGCTAAACCACTTGTGAGTATTAGGACTTGTAAACCCTAGGATTAATATGTTTCTATGACATTGTTATTATGCTTTTCCATTATTGATGAATAAAATTGAGTTTCAATCTTAATTGCTTCTTGCATTGTTTTCCCTTAGCGGTGACACTAGGGTTGAGAACAATCTAGCTTATCCTTTGGAGGTGTGACAACTCCTATAGGGTTAGACTACTTAAGATTGGAGAGGGTCAAGAGGATGACTCGTGAGGTAGTGAAACATCCCCTTTCCCCTCCGGTGTGATTCTCCCTACCTCCGTGTTCCAAGAGTCATTAGTGGTCGAGATAGAGTGAAGTGCGAGGAGATGAACTCCGCTGGGGCTTAGTTGCATGAGCAACAGAGTGAAAGGTTGAAGTGAATCCTATTGCTGGGGCTTAATTTAGACTAGGGTTCTTTTACCTGGACAAAAGGGCTAGAACTATATGTAGGAACAGGGTTTATCACTAGGAATCCCTAGAACTTAAAGCAATTCCACATAGAGTGGCGTTTAGGAAGATGGACTCTCTTAGGGCTTAGTTGACAGGTCAACAAGAGTCAAGGGTCGTAGTGAAACCTAACGCCGGGACATAGTGTTGGGGTTAGTCACGGTTGACCTTAGGTTTGGGACCGTGTGTTTAAGGATATACTCAACTCATCTAACATCAATATGAAAGTATAATAGCATTTTCTTGCACTAGAAGCATAAGTTCTAAGGGTAGCTTGTCCGGATACCCAACTTCACTCATTGGTTGTCCTTCTCTATTTGCTCTTACTTGCACTCTCTTACCTTCCATACCTCTCTTTTATTTCTTGTTTCTTTAAAATTACTTTTGCACTCACTCATTAACTCTATTATCACTCTTCGTACACCACATAGCTAAATAGTGAATTCTTGTGTCTTAAAATTCCTATTCCCTGTAGATTCGACTATCTTCTCATCGGGGTACTATTATTACTGCAACAACCCGTGCACTTTCGGGCCCTCATCAAGCACAGAGCTTACTGGGCCATTAAGTAGCTCAATTTCATTCCCCATCTATGTGGTCACAAGAGAAAGTTCCAATTGAATGAGTTAGAGGAATGGCGAACTTCAGCATATGAAACTTCAGTGCGCTACAAGGAGAAGATAAAGGAGTATCACGATCGACACATTAAGCAACCTAAGTGCTTCCAAAATGGGGATTAATTATTGTTATTCAATGCAAGATTGAAACTTTTCCCCGGGAAATTAAATCATGACTGGATGACCCCTACACCATGACTCAAGTATTTCCTTATGGTGCCATCGAGATATCTCATCCACAAAGGGAAAATTTCAAAGTCAATGGTCACTGGTTGAACCATTACTTTTTGGGTAACAATTCTTCATCAAAAAATGGAGGTAACTTCCCTTAATTTGTCCCACCATGAATTTTGAGGTAAAACACATCGAGCTAACGACGTTAAACAAGAGTTTTTTGGGAGTCAACCCAAGGTTTTACATTTGAAGCATTTTATTTTTAATGTTGTTTGAGTGCTTGTATTTTCATTTTTCGTATTCTTGGTGTGTTTAGTATTTAAGTTTTTGAATGTTTGTTCTTGTGTTAGCCACTTTGCTTGTCATTTTTGTTTACTTATTCATGCATGTTTGTGTGATGCCTTGAGTTGTTTGATGATTTGATGCCATGAAAATCATGTTTTGAGTGTTTATATGCTTTAATCAGCTTTGTTTCGAGTGTTTTTAAGGCTTAGAGGAGGCTAACTTGACTAGAATCAAAAGTTAGACTATTTAAGGCCCATGAGAGGGACTGTGAACCATCTAGAGGCTCTTCACAGGTGCCCTTGCGCCCGCAAGGGTAACCGTAAAGCATCCAGAGAGGGCTCACGGCTGTGAGCCCAACCATGAGCCATCCCAAGAGCACTTGTGGGCTAACTCATGGCCATGAGCTCACCCACAAGGGCACTCTGGATTAGGGTTTTAAGGGCACCCTTTTTATTTTTTTTCCTATTGATCATCTTCTCACTTCTTTCTCTCATTTCATCCTCCATTCTCCACCAAACTTCATCATTCTTTTTGCCCTAGAACCCTCTCCTCCTCCTCTAAAATCATTTTGTGCCAATTTTTTGAAGTTTAATCACTCATTTGGCCAGATTTAACTAAAGTTTCACTCCACATACACTAGGGTTAAGGTAAACATCTCATCTCTCAAACCTTGAGGTTTTCATGACCTTGTGGAGTGTTTTGTTTATGGTTTTTGTTCTCCTTGGATGTAAGAACCTTTTGATGATTATTTGGCATGGTTGTAAATTTGGATTCTCATATTTTCAAGCAAAACTATTGAATTTTTTTTTTCGGAGTACTGTAGCACTGAGAATTTTTCATCACTTCTTCATTCTTTTGAGCTTTCTTTGCTTGTAAGTTGTTTGATAGTTGTTCCCTTGGTATTGTAGGATAAGGGTGAAGAAGGTAGCCACCAAGAGAACACAAAATGATTAGTCTCTACCCCATGACCAACCTAAGCTTAAGAAGGAGGAACACAAGACCTATTTTGCACTTCTATCACAGAAGAATTTTGGTACCGTTAGGAAGATAGACTGGGATGTACTGAAAAGTTTGGATTTGGTTGGAACCATCTTGGAACTCATCTCTCATGATGGGGGGATAAACTACTTTCCATTGAAGAGCCAACCTACAAGGAGCCTACTCTCGAAGTATTGAGCACGGTTGAGGTTGCCAAATACTATCCATTCACCGGCCAACCTAGCTTTATCTCCTTCTGTGCGTTTTGTAAAGGTCACCAGGTCACTCAAGACCAGCTTGGAGTGTTATTTGGACTTTATACCAAATCATACACAAGCAAAACTGAGTTCAAATATTTACATCATGATTTCCCATACCTTGTGACAGGTACCTCATATTGGACCTCCATAGCCACCAGCTTAAAGACAAAGAAGGCATCCCAGTTATGGAACCCCACACATAGGTATATTCATGCACTTTTGGCACGAGGTATTGGGGGACGACTGGATTCGACCGGGGTCATATCACGCACAGATTTATTGATGCTCTATAACATTATCGAGCGGTACGCCCTACACATGGGGTATTTGGTTGTTGAGATCTTGGCGCATCAAGAACAATTTATCTGCCTTGGGGCAATTTTTGCTGGTCCATTTGTTACCAGCATAATCAGAGGCATGGGCCTTATAGACCGGACCTAGGGCATGATAGTTATGGGTACCATCGCCCTACTTAGGAAGCAGACCCTCGCTTGGATCAATATAGTTGAGAGACGTAGTACCACTTATAGACTTGTGAAATGCTAGAGCACCGGTGTACTAGATCCTGATCTTTCTCATGGTACAGAGTGTGATTTCCAGTCAAAACCTGAGTAGGGACCCAGGGAGCATAGAACTCCACTTGAGGAGTTTCGTTCTGAGGTCTACGAGTAGTTACAAGTGCTTGAGAGAGGACACAGGGACTTAGCTGCATCATTGAGCCGTATTGAGAGCAGTACTGCCAAGATTTTAGCTTTTCTGTGCAGCTCATCATCATCAGTCAGCACCACATCTGTAGCAACCACCTGTGCAGCACCTTTACTGCATGACCATTGCTTTGTTTTTGTTTAGTTGTTGTATTTTATCTGAACTTTTTATTTACTTATTGTTGTTTGTACTTGTGATTTAATTAGGGCTCTGGCCCTCCTAAACTTGGTTTGTTTATTTTGGATTATGGTGTACATTCTCTTTTCTTATTTTTATTTCTCGAGTTGTGATCAGCACATTTTGTTTATTTCAGGATTATTGTTAGGTTTCTCCATTCTCCATGCCCTTAGTGGGCTGATGTTTCTCCCTGAGTCTAGAGCACTCTTCTCACACTTCATCGACAGACTGGGGAAGTTTCTTTACTCCATTTTATTGTCCGTTGCATCTATTTCCAACCCTGTTCTGCTAACATATGTATATTGGGGACAATGTATAGCTTTAGGTGTGGGAATGGATTTTTGCAGTATTTTACATCGTTCTATGATTGTATTACCTGTGATACTTATGATTTTATTGTGAAAGACTTTCTGGAATGGTAGAATGATAGTTGTAAGCTGTACTTTACCTGTGCTTGAATGTAGTTTTGTTTCACCTTTAGTGCACCCTTATACATATTCATGATCACTTCCACTTTGTACACTCCAGCCAACCCATCATAATGATTTTGGCATTAGATTGTTAAATTCTTTCTTCAGTATTCTTTTAAGAGCTTTTAAGTTCCTTCATTGTTTTCTTTAGCCTAAAAGTGAACTATTGTAGTAGGCCTTAACCAGGGGACACGAGATATAGTATATAAAAATAAATTTGAGTCTATTATAGTATTCCTCTGCTAGTATAGCACGAATGGCTCTTTGTAGACTGTAATCGAGTAGGTTCGGTAGCTCTTGTGCCAAATCATCATGTGTATCCTTATGAAAGATTTTTGTGCAGTCTACGTTAGTCAGACTCAAAAGAAAAAAAAAGTGCACTTGTCTGTATATTTGTGAGAGTAATAAAGTATCTTAATCGCCTGGAACTTACTGCGTAGTCACTTAAGAGCTACAGTTTATCTAGGAACCGAAGGAATCTTAACTGAGTATTAAGGGTGTTCTTAACATCTTAATAATGCTTTCATAGTGCATGGGGTGAATGGACATCCTGGGCTAATCCAGGGTGTGGAGGTAAAGGTGGGAGTCAACACATACTCAAGAGGGCACTCTAGGAGAAACATAACTAATATTACTTGACTATTCATTGAATAACTCACTTCTTGATTTCTGTCCATTCGTGCTTGTGGTGTTCTTTACTATTGAGCTTGAGGTCATGCCTTTAACTGTTTATCTTCATATCCCTGTTCTTCATGTTTGTTTCCTTGGGGATAAGCAAACGCTTAGGTGTGGCGATGTTTGATAAACGTCTAAATGTACGTATTTTATACGCATGTGTGTGCATAGTTCTCATATTTTATTAATGAATTGACACCCTTTTCAATCTGAATTGGTTTATTTCATAATTCAGGCACAAAAGAAGCTTAGGTGACCTCAACGATGCAATTTGAGAAGAAATTTATGGCAAAAATGTTGTTTTACAGCCCATGCACTATAGCAGGCAGAAACGTGAAGAGTTTAGAGAAATTCTAAGTCTGGGAACCCTCACAGCCATGAAGTCATCCGCAAGCAATTCCGAGAGCAACAATACCTAGCAACTTACTATAGTAATTACTGTAGCAATTTAATGGATTTTCGGCATATTTTCAGGGCAACCTCACAGCCCATATATTGACCATGAAGCCACCCTTGAGCCATCCAGAGACCACCCTTTTTAGGGTTTCTATGGCATTCTTTTGGGCATCTTTGGCTTTTCTTCTTGGAGCTCATCACCATCATTGACAATTTGAGGTAGAAGGAAGGTCTTGAGGGTATTTCCACGGCGGATTTGGTGAGGAGAGCGTGATTTGGAGTAAGAACTACTCCTAGGGCTTGTTTGGAGAAGGTTGAAGACGACCGAAAGCCACCTCTTGGAGTGGCGTTCTTGGAAATTTTTACAGCCTTCATCTTTGAGGGAGTATTTCTTATTGCTTCTTTAGTTGTTTGCATTATTTCTTTGATGTATTTGTTGACCATGAACAATTAAACCCCAAGGTCACCGGATGTAGGTGAACCTTGGGGGTGAACTTGTGATGTTTGGATGCTTTGTTCTAAGTAATGTATGTTGGCTTGTTTATGATCCATGGTTGGTGTATGTGAATGCTTTGGTATGCATGAGAACTCTATGTATCAATTCTTAGGAAATACTAGGCTGCATGACCATTACCCTACTGTTAGACTCACCACAGTTGGAAGGGAGATATGTATAAATATGCCATGATCATCGGGTATTTGTACCCCTCTATTTCTAGGGTGAAGCACTAGGTTGTGTTTCAATCCTAGCTTGAGAAAACCACTTCTCATATTGCAATCATAGAAAGAATTGGGAGGAAGAGTTTTCGTATCCAATACTTGTACTGGATTATGGGCCAGTTGCCGTGACCATTGGGTTGGCTTAATCTAAGGTTTTCTCGGTCCAACTTGCCACTTGCATGTTAGTTCAAACATCCTTCACACCTTAGTAACCCCTGAGGGGATCCTCATCTGTGACCACTATTTAGCCTGGATTTTCCCCATATTTTTTCCTTCATTAATTGCAATTGATTTGCATTAGTTTAATTTCCTTGTATTCTCTCAATCTTTAGGATTTGTAGGTTAAACAACATTGTGAAAATGAAGTAAGGGTAGATCCTCGGGCCCTTTGGAATATAAACCCCTCGTGCTCGCAGGAGGGTTATTACTTGATGACCCATATACTTACGGGGTTGCATGAACATCATTAAGTTTGCGAGCATATGCATAAAAATTATAAAGAAAACCACCTTTTACTCCGTATCGATGGTCATGTGGAGTGGCCATGTCTTCTCCAAAGGTTCACTTATCAAACCTAGGGCACACCTTGCCGAATCGATGCTGACGAAACCTCCCCCAATAGCTCTCTTCCAAAGGAACTTGATGTCGATGCCGTAGGATCGCTTCCAAAGACTCCTAAGAACCTCTCAAAACCCTAGCCACGCACTCCCAGAAATTTAGGCGAAAGATAGATCAAAAGTCCCTCAAAATAAATCAAATCGTAGTATTTATAGGGCTAAGATTGGGTATGCGCACGGCCATGTGGAATTTCCACACGCCCATGTGGAGTCTCTGGAATTCTGAATTTCGGCGCACTATGAATAGTAACTTACTACAGTACTTATGCCAAAGTTGCTCTCGATTTCATTTAGTCATCGAGGCCACCGAATTGGGCACACAATCGTGCGGTAGATCACGTCGCATCTTTAATTGAACCACATTGATGAAGCTCTTGATAATGTTGCACAAGCCGGAACATGTGAGTATGACTACCTTTGTGCCCCTCCAATTCACATATTCCCTTGATCTCGCTTGGAGGTTGGCACACACTCACATGTCTTTGAACACAACTTATGCCTTATTCCTTACCCGGTCTAAGAATTCCCTCAATAATTGCGGCCATGACCTATTCTTGCTTCTTTTCTTCTACATCTTCGTCACAACCCTGAATGCGCAAAAGAACACAAATACACACAAATTAATGATAAAACCTGAGAAAAATAATGCTAAATATAAGAAAAGTATACTTTTTACAGCTTATACATGAGTACTTATCATGAGTTCATCTCTTAGCACTTCACTCTATCATGACCGCAAAGAACTCTTTGAACGTGAAGGTAGGATAAATCACGTCAGAATGGAAAAGGAATGTTCTGCTACCTCTCGACTCACCCTCTCAACCCTCTTCAATATTGTTTAGTCTAACCCTAATGAAGTTTTGACACCTTCAAAGGATTACCTAGATGGATTTTCAACACTAGTATCACATTTAAGGGAAAATCATGCAATTAGCATTCAAGATTGAAACTCAATTAGAAACATCAATTAAAGAAGCACAATAAAAGTCAATGAAACAAAGTCATCCTAGGGTTTACAAGTCCAACCACCCACTAGGGGTTTAGCTCTCCATGGAGTAATATTAAATCAATAAAGAGTTTGATACCATATACATAAAAACCATAAAAAAAAAACCCCTTGTGGTCCGTATCGATGGTCTTGTGGAGCCACCTCGTCTTCTCCAAAGGCTCTCCCAATAGCTCTCCTCCTAAGGAACTCGATGTTGATGCTGCGCCTCCAAAGACTTCCAAGAATCTCTCCAAACCTTAGCCGCACTCTCCCCGAAAGTTGGATGAAAGATAGATCTAAAAGTCCCTCAAAATAAATTAAATCGCTGTATTTATAGGGCTGAAATTGGGCATCCCCAAGTCTTGTGTGGAATTTCCACAAGCCCGTGTGGATTCTCTGGAATTCTGAATTTGGGCGCGCTGTGAACAGTAACTTGCTACAGTGATCCGATGTAGTACCTGCTACAACACTCACACCAAAGTTGCTCCCGACTTAATTTCTTCATTGAGGCCATCAAATTGGGCACACAATCATGCAGTAGATCACGTCACATCTTCAATTGAACCACACTGAAGAAGCTACTGATAATGTTGCACAAGCCAGAACATGTGAGTGTGACGACCTTTGTGCTCCTCCAATTCACATATTCCCTTGATCTTGCTTGGCGGTTGGCACACACTCACATGTCTTTGAACACAACTTGTCCCTTGTTCCTTGCCCGGTCCCAGAACTCCCTCAGCAATTGTGGCCATGACCTATTCTTGCTTTTTTTTTCTTCTACATCTTCTTCACAATATTGAATGCGCAAAAGAACACAAATACAAACATATAGCAATAAAATCTGAATAAAGCGATGCTCAATGTAAGAAATGTATACTTCGTATACCTTATACACAAGCACTTATCAGTAGTGTGAAGATAATATAAAGTATTATCAAAGTCAAGAGAATATTGCATGGCATTGGCGAGACGATATGTAAGCTTGTTGTCTCCAACCCTCAAAGTCAAATCCCCACCATCCATATCAATAAGTTTCTTAGAGGTGCGCAAGAATGGCCTCCCAAGAATCAATGAAACCTCGACATCCTCATTGACATCCAACACAACAAAATCCACAGGAAAGATATGCTTGTCAACTTTCACGAACAAGTCCTTTATTATAACCCTCGGATGTCTCATTGATCGGTCAGCTAGTTGAAGTGTCATCTGAGTGGGTCTAGTCCCTCCCAAGACAAGCTTCTACCAATGCATTTTCTTCAGCCAAATCTCCAATGTTATAAGGAATGATGAAGCTTCCAGGGTTGTTCTTATTGTTCGACATATTCACAGATGCACTCTCTTCCAATTTTTTCTTGTTGATCAAGAGATCTTTCAAGAACTTCACATACTTAGGCATTTGAGACAACATCTCCACGAATGGAATGTTAATGTGCAACTGCTTAAATAGCCCCAAGAACTTATTGTATTGCTCATCATTTTGGTCATTCTTTTAATGTAAAGGATAAGGGATTCTTAGCTTGTAGGGCTGATATGCTTACCGCAAGTGTATGGGTCGCAAGCAAGTAATAAAGTGGTACCCTGTGAGTGGTATGGTTGTTGAACCACAGGAAATTATACTCAAAGTACTTATTGAACTTCTGATGTTTAGTGAAAACAAATTGACAAGGTGTTGAATTATAAAACATTTAAAGAAAGATAAATTGATGGAGATGGAGGAGATTAGAATCAAGTGTTCTGCAATACAAGAGTAATGCCCTTGGGTGATCCCTATGACTAGTGCGCGCTATCTTTCCCTAAATGTCTACTAGGTACATTCCAAAGATACAGTTGTGTGCTTAGATGCAATTTTGCATCTATGAGTTCTCAAATACATTGAGTTTTGCTAAGATAACTTCACGTTGCTCACAAATAAGCTACACACCGAGTTTTACACTAACAACTGTGTAAATAGAAACAAGTGTATAAGCATTACAGTTCCTCTAAGTTCTCAAACCCCAGGGCACTATGGCCAGTTAGCCCCTCCCCTCATAGGCAGGTACAACAAAGAAGGATCAATGAAAAAACAACAAGAGAAAGACATGACTCCCTTCTATGCGCTATATGACCTTCCTCGCGAAGACCTTGTGCTAACCCTACCTTCAGTGATGCCTTTAACTCATCCTCGGTCTTCTTAGGTAATGTGGTGAAGCTTAATCTTTGATCTCATCAATATTCTCTCGGTGGAGAGAAGAGTCCCCGAATAAAGTTGAGAAAGAAACCCTAAAATCTGGAGTTAAAAAGGCAATTTTGAGGCCTAACACGGTCTACATGGTCGTGTTCAGACCATGTGCTTTTCTTAGAAATATTTGAGTGAAACTTCTGAGATTTGTAGCATCACGGGCACGGGTGTGCGGTCCTTGTATCAACCGACACACGATCGTGTAACTAGCATCGTGCCCATGTCGTTCTTGAATGGGATTTTCCAGAGATTTGTAGAAGTGCGTACATGGGCATGTGGAGACTGTGTTCTGTCTGGGACACTCCTGTATCAGGATTTTGCTAGTTTGCTCTCCAGGCTGGAATTTGCAGTGGATCAGGCACGGCCATGTTCTACCCGTGTCTGCTAGTTCTTTTCCCTCAGACATTAGACTCGCATGAAACACACTTAGTTTCAATCCAAAATGATTCAGCTTCATGATTCCAACACAATAAACATCATACCTTGAATAGCACCAATGATACACAAAAATATGCTAAAGGACAACTAAAATAATAGAGTTAAGGGCATGAAAACACGATATAAAATGCACTCATCAAGGGTAGGGGTGCCACATCCATCTCATTGGGTATCTCCTCAACCTCCACATCCTTAGATGCTTCACTACTTGTCTTCTCAAGGGGGACTCTACCCTCAATTAATGATAATTTCTCAAAGTGATCGCCTTCACTTGTTCTCTCAGATTTATTTTTGTGTTGCTATCTAAGATCCCTTGTGGTCTTTTGGATAGAGACTTCGCAATTTGACCCATGACACGACCCTTTGCGTCTATCCCATAAGTGCACAGGTTTGTCAAAGTAATAAAATTACCCTGGTGAGTGGGTAGTCGAATCCACAGGGAATAGGGATTTAAGACATGAGATTTTGCTATCTAGTTGTGCGGTGTACGAAAAAGTGATAATAGAATTGATGAGTGAATTATGGAAGCAAATATGATAAAAAACAAAAAATTAAATAGAGAGATGGAAGACAAGAAAGTGCAAGAAGGAGTGAATTAGAGAAAGAATAGTAATGGATGAAATAGGGTATCCGAACAAGTTACCTCTAGGACTTATGCTTCTAGTGCAAGACTATGCTATTATACTTTCCTAATGATGTTAATTGAGTCAAGGATATCCTTAAACTCACGGTCCCAAACCTAAGGTCAACCGTGACTAACCCCAACACTATGTCCCGGCATTAGGATTCACGTCAACCCTTCACTCTGTCGCTCACGCAACTAAGCCCTAGGGGAGTATATCTACCTAAGCCTAACACTACGTGGGATTGCTTTAAGCTCTAGGGATTCTTACTGATAAAACCTGTTCCAATGTGTAGTTCTAACCCTTTGGTCCAGGTGGAAGAACCCTAATCTAAGTTAAGCCCTAGTCCTAGGATTCACTCAACCCTTCGCAAGGGAGTGCATCTCTTAGTACTTGACTTTAATTCGATCGCTAAGAAATCAAGGAAAAAGGAGGTAGGGAGAAATCACACCGGAGGGGAAAGGGGACGCTTCGCTACCTCACGACTCACCCTCTCAACCCTCTTCAATCTTAAGTAGTCTAACCCTATAGGAATTGTCACACCTCCACAGGGTAACCTAGATTATTCTCAACCCTAGTGTCACGGCTAAAGGAAAACAATTGCAGAAGATAATTAAAATTGAAACTCGAATTTATTCATCAATAATGGAAAAGCATAATAGTAATGTCATAGAAACATAATAATCCTAGGGTTTTACAAGTCTGAATACTCACGAGGGGTTTAGCTCCTCATGGAGCTATACATGTTCATCAAAGTATAAAAGAAAGCACAAATTAAAGACATTGATGAAAACCCCCTTGCGTATGGTGTGGCTGTGGTCTTGTGCGGCCGCCGAACGTCGATGACGATGCCGATGACACGCTCCAAACCTCCACGAAGTCCTCTCTGAAACCCTAGCCGCACTCTCCAAAAGTTGGGGAGAAAGTTAGGTCAAAAGATCACCCCAAAAAGTCTCCAAAATTGGGCTTTTATAATGCTGAGTTGCGGCTTTAAAATTGGACTTATCGGGACTTCACACAGCCGCGTGGAATTTTCACACGCCCGTGTGATGTTTCTGGGTTGCTGAAAAATTAATTCACACGGCCGTGTGGAATTTTCACATGCCCGTGTGAACTCTCTGAAATCCTGTTTTTGGCAGAAAGTGAACAGCAGCTTGCTACTATGTTTTGCTACAGTAACAAGCTGCATTGCTGTTATGGTAACTCGTTGAAACGCTCCCAAATCCGTTGTTATTCATCGAGGCCATTGATTTGGGCACATAATCAATGGTAGATTGTGCTAATTGCTTCAAGTATCCTTCTTGGTGAAGTTCTCCTAAGCAACACGAGTTAGACTTGTTGTGAATGTGACTGCCTTTGTGCCACTGCAAGGGAGGTTGGCACACACTCACAAGTCTAGGCTCATGCCTTATTCCTTGATTGGTCCGAAACCTTCCCAACAATGGTGAACACGATCTAACTTCGTTCTTTCTTCCCAAATTAGCTCCACAAACCTATAATGCATAAAAATACACAAATCCGCACCATTTAGTGATAAAATCTGATAAAAGGTATGCTCATTGTAAGATAATAACTGGTGGTCGACCCGCAAGTGCACGGGGTCATCAAGTAATACCCCTCACGCACGCGCGAGGGGGTCATATTCCCAAGGGCCCGAGAATCTACCCTTACTTCCTCTTCGTATGATTGTTTGGCTGATCAAGTCAAGTGTTGTGCAAAAGAAATTAAAAAGATGATTAACATGCAAATAAAATGCTCTAAGGTGGAGGCAATAATCGAGGGGTAAAACAATGTAAAGAGAGGGTCACGGATGAGGATTACCAAGGGGGCTAGTAAAGTGCGGGGGTTGCCTTAACTATCATGCAAATGGGTAGTTTGTACCGAGAAACCCGAAGTTAGACCAACCCGATGGTCATGGAAATTGGTCCCTAATCCGGTGCAAGTATCGAGTACGGAATTCCTTCTGCTCGAATCCTCACACGATTGCAAAGGGAGCAAAAGGTTTCTCAAGTTAGGGAGAAGACACAATCTAGGTCAACCCTAACAATTGGAGGGGTATAAATACCCGATGGTCACGGCGTATTCATACATGTATCCTTACCAAGCTTGGTGAGCCTAATACTAAGGCAATGGTCATGCTTCCTAGCATTTTCTAAACATTGATACACGGAGTTCTCATGCATACCAAGCATTCAAATACACCAAACAAGGTTCACAAACAAGTCCCAAAATGCATAAATCAAGTCAAGCAAGCATCCTACACAAGTTCACCCCCAAGGTTCACCTACATCCGGTGACCTTGGGGTTTAGTTGCCCATGAATACAAAATACACAAGATAATACATAGAAACAACCAAATACAAAGACAAGAACACCCCCTCAAAAGGTAGAGGCCGAATGACGTTCCAACGACGCCACCAAAGAGGTGGTTTCCCTTGTTGATTCTCCTCTCAACTATGGATCAAGAATGTGGATCTCGTCGTATGTCACTCTCCTTGTCGTTCTCACCCCGGAAATGGCCTCCAATGGCAGCTCCTAGCTCTGATTTAAAGGTGGTGGCAAGTATGCTCAAGACCTAGGGTTTCCTCCTTTGAAAAAAATGAACTCTCCCCCTTTAAACACCCAATTCCAGCAAGTTATGCGGGCTGGCATACGGGCCGAAATATGGTACTGTGGCACCCCGAGTTTCGTGTAAGTTGCTGTAGTGAGTGCTACAGTAAATGCTACAGTATCCTACTATAACAACTCTGCTACATTGCTGCTACAGTACCAGGGACTCCAAAATGGTGTTTTCTTTGCCGATTTCTCCTAGAATTTCGTTATCGAGCTCCCCATGGTATCTTTTGTACCTGTAACAGGAAATAAACCAATTTAGACCGAAAACGGGCATCCACACCTATAAAAATACTCGGAAAATATGCAAACATACATAAATAATACGTACAGTTACGCGTTTATCAATAACGCTTTGCATTACTATAACACAAGCACTTATCAACCCATTTGGTCTCCAAGTTATGTAACGATGCCATATGATTGCGAAGTGTGGCTTCAATCGATTGAAATCTTGCATCTGATGATTGGACAAACCTTGTAAGTGCCTTCTCTAAATCGGTCATCTTATTCTCCAAAATGGACACTCTGTTCTCTATGTTCGGCGTAGTATTTCGGGTTTTCCCTCTTTGTGTAGATCGATGTTTTTCTATCTTTCCTTGGTTGTTTGTTTGGTGATTTAGTTGAGTTCTCCTTTGTTTTGAGTTGGTGAGGCTTGCCGAGGGTTTAGGATCAAGTTTTGAGAGTTTTAAAAGGCGTTCGAGTCGTGTGTTAGGCGAACAGGGGTGTGTGCGGGCTGTGCACAGCCCGCACAAGTATTTCTAAGGCTTGTGCGGCCTCGTGTACGGCCTCTGTGCGGCCCGCACACCCCAGACAGAGGGGTGTGCGGCCACTGTGCGGGGCCGCACACTGACCGGTTTTGCTTATAAAACTCTCATTTTGGCTTCATTTTACTTCATTCTTTCTCCCTAAAGTCCCTCATCCCTTCCTTCTCTCTTCCTCCACTTTTCTTCAGAGTTTAGGGCTTGTTTTGGAGGAGATTTTGGGCTGATTTGTGGAGCTTGCAATTAATCCCTTGTTTATTCAAAGTAAGTTCTTCGTCACTCCTTCCTTCTTCTTTGCTTGTTTGGATGAGGCTAGGGTTTGTTAGTTGGTTTGTTTTGGAGCTTAAGCTTTGTTCTCCTTCTTGTTCTTTGTTAGTGAAGCTTGAGGATCTCCTTTATTCTGAGAAGACCTCCTTGGAGTTTTGAGAAGCTTGGAGGTGTGGTTCTTCCTCTTCTTCTTCTTCTTCTTTCCTTCTCTCTTGTGGTTCTTCTTGAGTTCTTGGTGAGAAATCCTAAGTAGGTAGTTGTTCTTGAGTTTATATTCTTGATTGGTTATATTTTCCTTGGTTTGATGAAGGATTGAGAGAGATCCTTCATCTCCTAGGTTAGAGTTACTATAGCTCCGGTGAGCTTTCCTTGTGTTCTTGGTTTCCTTGGTTTAGAGAGAAGCTGATGACTTGACCGCAAGCGCACGGGTCGCCAAGTAATACTCCTCACGCGAGCACGAGGGGGTCGTATTCCCAAGGGCCAAGGAACTACTATTACTTCCCCTTCATCTATTTCCTAACCTAGCAAATCGATTATCAAGCAATAATTACAAAATGGAGAAAGAAATAACTATAATGAAATCCGGGCTACTACAACACACATTTAGCAAACAAGGGAGAATCAAACATGCGAAGGCGTGATTTGGACAACGAATCAAGAGATTCCTAAACTAGGTCACCCCGATGGTCACGGTGATAACCCCTAATCCGTTATGAGTATTGGAATACGGAATCACTTCTGCCCAAATCCTCACACGATTGCCTTACGCCTAGGTAAATCTCAAATTAGGGTCAAACACAATATCTCGGTTCAACCCTAATGGTTGGAGGGGTACAAATACCCGATGGTCACGGCGTATTCGTACATGTATCCCTTCGAAGCCTAGTGTGTCTAGTACAAGGGCGATGGTCACGCAACCAAGTACAACCTAGAATTTGAAATACAGACTTCTCATGCAAATCAACACATCAAAGTACACAAAGCTTGAACCACAAACTACAAGATTGCATAAAAGAAATACAACATCACACAATGCATCAATAAAGATGATCATCCAAATTACAAACAATCAACCCCAAAGTTTATCATGTCCAAATCACAAATAAGTTAGTTCCTTATGAAAGAGGACAACTCATACAACTCCAAAGAATAACAAAACAAGAAATAAAGCAAGAAATACTCCCCCTAGCCTTGGAACCCCTTGGATGGATGAAAACCTTGAAGATAAGCCTCAATGTCGTGGATCTTCCCTCCAATCTTCTCCTTCAATGTTGCCTCCCTCTTGGTGAAGCTTTGTGCCGTAGATCGCCGGAAATCGCCGCCAAAAGAGGTGGAGCGGCGGCCCAAGAGTCTCCTCCAAAATTCTCCCAAAAGTCCCCCCTCAAAATGATCCAAAAAACCCTTAAAAACTAATTCCAGCGAGCTATGCGGCCTTCCATGCGGCCCCACATGCGGGGAGAGAAAGTTTCCGAGAAATCCCGAAAATTGCGTAAGTTGCTACAGTGCCGCTACAGTAACCCGCTACATTAAACCTGCTGTAGTACCATATGCGGCCTGCAATGCGCCCGCATGGTAGCCCGCATGAACCTCCAGACCACGACGTTTCTTCAAGTGTTCGTGCTACAGTGATTGCTATAGTTTGCTACAGTACCGGGCTCGAAAATAGTGTTTTCCTTGCCAATTTCTCCTTAAATCATGTTGTCGAGCTCCCCACGGTAACTTTTGTACCTATAACATGGAATAAACCAATTTAGACCGAAAACGGGCATCCACACATACAAAAATACTCATTTTATACGTACACATACATGAATAATACGTACATTTAGGCGTTTATCGGAAGTTTAAACCCTTAGATTTGGTTTATTACCTTGAGTTGTGAGTGGAGCAACCCTAGAGTTCATTAGGGTTGTTTGGTAGAAGAACTTAGGGTTTTTCTTGACTTTTGTCCTAACAATTTATTAGTGTTTCTTGTGCCTTCTCAAGGAGGAAAAGCTTTGGATTGAAGCAAAGAGCTTGTCGAGGACTAGCGTTCAAGGGAGCAAAGTTGTCAAAGTTGTGAGTGGGACTTATAAGCATAATACTATCCGAAGAATACCTATATTCGTATATTTATATATCCTTGTGCATTCTGATGCTTGATTTGGGCTCTAAACATTTTATGCTTCTGTTTAAGATTTAAACTTGATTTTGGAATGAGATATATAACTATATATGTATATGCATTTATATTTTCTTACTTGAAAGTATTACCGTTCAAAGGAATGGTTAGTTGAGTTGTTATGTGATTAGAAATTTGTAGGTGAAGATTAGATATCCTATGAGATATAGATTGTATTATTTCACACACCTTTGTCATAATTAGTTTAGTTTCACTTGAATGATACCTTGCATTAGTAGTGGCTTTTGAATGTGTTTTGGCTAGTTGGAGCCATAACTAAATTGTGACTGGATTTATTTCCTAAGCATTATTAAAGTATTTTTATATGTTGTTGAGATTTGAAAATCCTATGTCTTGAAAAATATGTTTCAAATTGTGTATTCTTATGAGATTTGAGATGTTTGATTTGATGACCAAAAAGGCTTATTTGAATCATGGTTAAGTTTATTTGCAAAGTTTGGCAAATGTTGTATTTATGTTCCGAAAGCTTTATTATGACTTCATGGTTTCCAATCGAAGGTTTGAGACTTTTGTTATCGTATCCAAATGGATTCATGTAACCTATTTATGCTACACATTTCGTGTTATTGCGAAGGCTATGATTGGAGCAAGTGCTCAAGAAGTCTTGTTTAGTTTTAAATGTTGTTTATTTTATCAAAGGAATGTGAAAATAAGTTGATTTTCATGGTATTGATGCAATGCTCAAAGTATATCTTCAAAAGACATCTTTGTATGATACTTTTGATGAAAGTGGTTTCATTATTATTGATATGATCAAATTGATCACTCTTGGAGTGAGTATTGCCATTGCGAACATGTATTGTCTCTTATTGAGAATTATGCTATCTTGATATACTTATTAAGTCTACGGGCTGAGTTATTGTTTAAATTCTTTGTTGGTGACATGGGAGCCGAGCTCCAGAACTTGCTGCAGTAAGAAGTGGATGGTTTCCACGGGCCGACCTATTTAGAGGTGGCGTGGAATACTGTCAAAACGGTTATACCATGTCAGATGGGAGCGTAGATGCCTGACATGGATATAGTTGGGTTGTTCGGAGTCACCACACGAACTTCCCAGCGGGCAATGCCAAGATATGCGCATCTTGGTAGCTCCAGACCTAACCAAGGCCATGGTTAGTGACGGAGAGTTTTTTAGGCCATTCTGGACATCATTGTTGATTTGTGATCGATGAGTTAATTATTTCTAAACATCTTGATATTTGAATTTATCGATAAGAATTGTACTTATGCTAGGTCCAGGATGGCATGTGTTTTCTTGTTGATTTCTATGAAATTCTATTTGTATTTCAATGAGAAAGATGGTATTCTTATGTGATAATTGTTATCCTTATTACTCCCAACTTTTGAGGATTTTCATCATGTTACAGTTGATAAACCTTGTGTTTTATAAATTGCTACACTTGTATTTGATTTGGTGTTGTATCGATTTGTTGGTATCATAGTAAAGTTTGTTTAATGTCCAGTGTGTTTTATAGCTTTGACACACCCCTTTGCGTGTGTGTACCGCAAGTGCACAGGTTGTCGAAGTAATAATTACCCTGGTGAGTAGGGTAGTCGAATCCACAGGGAACAGGGCTACTAGTACTAACTTCTTCTCTGCAATCTAGCCTAATGACCAATGTGATTTTGTGGTGATCTAGTGTGCATAGAAATTAATACCAGAGATGAATAGGCAAAAGGTAAATAAAGGGAGATCTCAATCAATGAAGATGAGATACCCGGGCAATGCTCCCCCTAGGCTCTATCATGAAGTGCAAGACTAACTAAATGCTTCTAAACCGAGTTCTATGAGTCGAGGTAATCCAAGAATAATCGGTCCCTGCTTCCAGGCCACCGATACTAGTCCCCTACAAGGTCCCGGTGGAGAAATCGCTCAATCTCAACACCTCACACCCCATATGACCGCAATAAGCTTTAGGGATACCTAAAAGTGAAACCGATTCCTAAAATTAGATCTAACCCTACTTCTAGGCGGAAGATCCCTAACCCCCTACAAGGTCCCGGCGGAGAAATCTCTCAAACTCACACCTCACACCAAATATGGTTGCATAGATCTTAGGGAATACGGAGATAGGAAACACTTAATCGGAAGGGAAAGGGGACGCTCCACTATCTCATGACTCACCCTCTCAACCCTCTTCAATCTCATATGTTCTAACCCTAATGGAGACCTCTCTCTCACCAAGGCAACAAATCAAGCATACCAAACAACCATACGAATCAATAAGGCATGCAAGCAATGATAAAACAAGATTGAAACTCAAATAAACTCGGATTTAAAAGAAAGCATAAAGAAAGTCAATACATGAATCGAAACCTAGAGTTCACATGCCCAAGTATCTACTAGGATTTAGCCCTCCATGGGGCTTATTACAAAGCAAAACATAACACAATGAAAAGCAATGTAAACCATGGAAATAAACCCCCTTGAATTCGTGATGATGGCCTTGATGGGTCGCTCAACGTCTTGAAGGATCCTTCTCCGAAGCTAGGTTGCCAATGACTCCCTCGATGCTATGACGGAGGAAAGAACTATCAAAGTTGGTGAAGAATGGCCCTCCAATTCGGCAAAGACCTCCTCCTCAAACCCTAGCCGCTTCTCCTCTCAAAAGCCACACAAAAGATATCAAAAGAATCGACGAAACGGCCTATTTATAAGTCTGAATCGCGCCAGTCACGTGTCTTCACGCGACCGCGTGAGATCCCACGCGATCGCGTGGGCTGCAGAATTCCCACGCGGTCGCGTGGGATTTTGACGCGGTCGCGTGAACAGTAATTCCGCTACAGTGAAATGAATAGTATTTTTGCTACAGTACTCTTCATAACCATGATCCAAACTCTCTCATCTTGAGGCCACATGGTCGGGCACACGCCCATGTGGTGAGTTATAAGACTTCTCCTTCTTCGAATCATCCTTTGAGAGCTTTAACTATCTTCACACAAGTTGGGACATGAGGGTGTGACTGCCTTTGTGCCCTTCCATCACACAAATTATCTTGAATTCTTCAGGAAGTTGGCACACACCCTCATGTGCATGATCCCCTCTTGTGCCTTGACACTTGTGTTGTACAAAAGCTCCCAACAATACGTCTTTATAACCCATCTTTGCTTCCTTTTCCTCCTTTAACACTTCCACAACCTAATTGCATAAAAGAACACCAAAATACACTTTATGAGACATAATCAATGGTAAAATGATGCTCAATGTATGTAAAACAAGTAGGTAAAACATGTATAATCAAGCACTTATCAAACTCCCCCACACTTAAGCCTTTGCTTGTCCTCAAGCAAAATTAACCATAAACTCATGAAAAGCAAAGAGAAGTGCTTGGCCTTAGGTTCACCAAGAGGGTACAAGAATAAAATTCTAAAATCATGGAGAGAAACAAACACTAGATGAAACAATCAATACTCTAGCAAATAATCCAATAAAAAATGAAAGTACTAAAGTCCGAAAGCGTGTGTGTGTGAGAGCTCAACTCATGTCAACACTATATCCACTACTCAAAGTTCTTATTAGCAATGGGACTTATTTATGCATAAAAAGAAAAGATAGTAGCTTCACACATCCTCTAAGGTAGCCCTTTCACGAGATGCCTCCCGAGTGGCTTTCACACTTTTGAGGTGGTAGCTCTTTCTACCGAAGGTGGTAGCTTTCACACATCCTATGAGATAGCTCTTTCTCTCATTAGGGCATAACAAGTATCCGACTTATGAGAGTAGCTTCATACAACATAGGCGGTAGCTCTTTCCACCCCCTATATACAAACACAACTGAAATTCTGAATTTTGTGAATTTTTCTCATTTTTTTTTGATTTAATTCGAATAAAACTAACACTATAAAATCCCGCAACAATGAACTAGAGTAAATTTCCATAGGTTTAATGAGTGAGAGAAGTGCATTAAAGAGCAATCGGACAAAAATTTCAAGAAAATTGGATAAAAACTAGAGCATGATAAAACCTAATGTTTACAACCTCCAAAAACTAAGAATTAAACTCTCAACCCTAAGGTGAACTGACACGACCTTTTGCGTGTGTACCGCAAGTGCACGGCCTTGTCGAAGTAATAAATTTACCTTGGTGAGAAGGTAGTCGAATCCACAGGGAATAGGGAGATAGAATATAAGGTTTCACTAATTAAGCTATGCGAAATACGGGAAACGATAATAGGATTGATGAGTGAAAAATAATGCAAAGCAATAAACTAAATGGAAGGATGAAAGTAAGAGGTGCAAATAGGAAAATCGAGAAGGACTTGCAATGAGTAAAAGGGGGTATCCGGACAAGCTACCTCTAGGATCTATGTTTCAAGTGCAAGACTATGATATTATACTCTCCTATTGATGTCAATTAAGTCGAGGAAATCCTAAGACTCACGGTCCCAAACCTAAGGACAACCGTGACTAACCCCAACGCTATGCCTTGGTATTAGGATTCACAACACCCTTCGCTCTGTCACCTAGATGATTAAGCCCCAGGGGAGTCCATCTACCTAAACCTCACACTATATGGGATTGCATTATGCTCTAGGGATTCCTAGTGATTAAACCTGTTCCTACAAAAATAGTTCTAACCCTTTGGTCCAGGTGGAAGAACCCTAGTCTAGATTAAGCCCCAGCATATAGGATTCACTACAACCCTTCACTCTATTGCTTGCGCAATTAAGCCCTAGGGGAGTTTATCTACCTATTGCTTTACTCTATTTCGACCGCTATTAAATCAAGGAATCGGAGGTAGGGAGAAATCACATCGGAAGGGAAAGGGGTACATTGCTACCTCACAACTCTCCCTCTCAACCCTCTTTAATCTTAAGTAGTCTAATCCTATAGGAGTTGTCACACCTCCAAAGGAAAACCTAGATTGCTCTCAACCCTAATGTCACGTTTAAGGGAAAACAATATCAAGAGATAATTAAGATTAAAACTCAATTTATTCATCAACGATGGAAAGCATAATAATCAATGTCAAAGAAACATAGGAACCCTAAAGTTTACAAGTCCGAATACCCCGCGAGGGGTTTAGCTCCTCATAGAGCTATACATGTTCATCAATGTGAAAATTAAAGCATAAAACATAGACATAGATGAAAAACCCCTCGAAGTTGGTGTGGCCGTGGTCTTGTGCAAACGTCGAACCTCGGAATCGATGCCGACGATGTGCTAGAACCTCCACGAAACCCTCTCCGAAACCCTAGCCGCACTCCAGAAAGTTGGGGAAAAGTTCGGTTCCAAGATCCCCCAAAAGGTTGCAAAAAATCCCTTTTTATAATGTTGAATCGCGGCTTTAAAATTGGACTTATCGGGGGCTTCACACGGCCGTGTGGAATATCCACACGCCCGTGTGAAGCTTCTGTCTCGGCTGAAAAATTAATTTCACACGGCCGTGTGGAATTTCCACACGCCCGTGTGTCTTCACTGGATGGCTGAAATTGCAAAACACACGGCCGTGTGGAATTTCCACACGCCCGTGTGACTTCTCTGGAACACTGGTCTTCAGCTGAACAGGCTTGGTAACTTGCCGAAACGCCTCCCGGGTCCATTGTTCTTCATCGAGGCCATTACTTGGGCACACAAGCAACGGTAGGTCGCGCCGATTGCTTCAAGTCTTCTTCTTTCGCGAAATTCTCCTAAGTAACACGGATTGGACTTGTTGTGAATGTGACTGCCTTTGTGCCCCTCCAAAGGAGGTTGGCACACATCCACAAGTCCAAATACGTGCTTCGTTCCTTGCTTGGTCCGAGAACATCTCAACATTGGCAAACGCGACCTAATTTCATTCTTCTTCTCCAATTAGGCTCCACAATACCTTCAATGCACAAGAGAACACAAATGCACACATTTAGTGATAAAATCTGATAAAAGGTATGCTTAATGTAAGATAATAGCGCTTCGCGATACTATAACACAAGCACTTATCATGAACCTTCATGGGCAACATGAGCATGATCATGAAAACACAAGTAAAGGCCATGTATAAGGTGAACCCTCCCCCACACTTAAGATGTACATTGTCCTCAATGTACACATGTAAGCATAATAAAAATATAAGCAATAAAAGCATGATGTGGGTGAAAATGCAATTAAAACAACACTCCCCTGAATTTCTTATTGATCGATCGGTGAAGCTAACTCGAGGGTGTGTTATTGTTCCGCGGGTTGTGAAGCTCACACGACCAAGTCACATGGTCATGTGTTTATGACAAAAACATCATCATCATCACTCTCAAGGCCATCTGCACGGATTCAAGGGGTTCAGTGAAGCTCAATAAAAAAAAAAAAAAAAAAATTGCACGAGTTCTTACGAATGAAACAAAATAAAGCATGACACACCCCTTTGCGTGTGTGTACCGCAAGTGCACGGGTTGTCGAAGTAATAATTACCCTGGTGAGTAGGGTAGTCGAATCCACAGGGAACAGGGCTACTAGTACTAACTTCTTCTCTGCAATCTAGCCTAATGACCAATGTGATTTTGTGGTGATCTAGTGTGCATAGAAATTAATACCAGAGATGAATAGGCAAAAGGTAAATAAAGGGAGATCTCAATCAATGAAGATGAGATACCCGGGCAATGCTCCCCCTAGGTTCTATCATGAAGTGCAAGACTAACTAAATGCTCCTAAACCGAGTTCTATGAGTCGAGGTAATACAAGAATAATCAGTCCCTGCTTCCAGGCCACCGATACTAGTCCCCTACAAGGTCCCGGCGGAGAAATCGCTCAATCTCAACACCTCACACCCCATATGACCGCAATAAGCTTTAGGGATACCTAAAAGTGAAACCGATTCCTAAAATTAGATCTAACCCTACTTCTAGGCGGAAGATCCCTAACCCCCTACAAGGTCCCGGCGGAGAAATCTCTCAATCTCACACCTCACACCAAATATGGTTGCATAGATCTTAGGGAATACGGAGATAGGAAACACTTAATCGGAAGGGAAAGGGGACACTCCACTATCTCATGACTCACCCTCTCAACCCTCTTCAATCTCATATGTTCTAACCCTAATGGAGACCTCTCTCTCACCAAGGCAACAAATCAAGCATACCAAACAACCATACGAATCAATAAGGCATGCAAGCAATGATAAAACAAGATTGAAACTCAAATAAACTCGGATTTAAAAGAAAGCATAAAGAAAGTCAATACATGAATCGAAACCTAGGGTTCACATGCCCAAGTATCTACTAGGGTTTAGCCCTCCATGGGGCTTATTACAAAGCAAAACATAACACAATGAAAAGCAATGTAAACCATGGAAATAAACCCCCTTGAATTCGTGATGATGGCCTTGATGGGTCGCTCAACGTCTTGAAGGATAGTTCTCCGAAGCAAGGTTGCCAATGACTCCCTCGATGCTATGACGGAGGAAAGAACTATCAAAGTTGGTGAAGAATGGCCCTCCAATTCGGCAAAGACCTCCTCCTCAAACCCTAGCCGCTTCTCCTCTCAAAAGCCACACAAAAGATATCAAAAGAATCGACGAAACGGCCTATTTATAAGTCTGAATCGCGCCAGTCACGTGTCTTCACGCGACCGCGTGAGATCCCACGCGATCGCGTGGGCTGCAGAATTCCCACGCGGTCGCGTAAGATTTTGACGCGGTCGCGTGAACAGTAATTATGCTACAAGGTCAGCTATAAACGATCAAGGCATTTTTGGAGCAAGCTTTTTAGTCCTTGGTGTCATACCTGCAAGAAAATTGCAAAAGAAGTGCAAATTTACATGATATGGCAAGATGCAGGAATCCACATGGGCACGTGGGCAAGCCACGCGCCCACGTGGCTTAATCTGCCAAATTTCCAGCCCACGCGGGCGTGTGGGAAACCCACGTGCCCGCGTGGGCGCGTTTTGGCTCAGCAGAAGAGCCACGCGACCGCGTGGCCCAGCCACGCGGTCGCGTGGCTGTTCAGCCAAAAGATGGGGAGCTCCACGCGCCCGCGTGGGCTGTTGGCCGGTCCACGCGGCCGTGTGGCTAGGCCACGTGCCCGCGTGGTTATCCAACCATGGCCAAAGAGCCATGGTCGGGTTCTAACGCCTCACTAAACTTTGTTTACAAGTTTTCTAAGTGTTTACACAACGTTTTCCATAAAAAATATCATCCAAGAAACAAGAAAACCCGATGGAATTGAGCATGAGAGCATGGACATGATAGGGTGAGATGAGGCCTTACCGACGCGAATCGATGAATAAACTTGATGCAAATGCCGGCAAAACACTTCTAAATCTCGAATAAGTCGAGGAAAAATGGATTTGGAATCTTAAGGATGGGAAGTTTGGAAAGGAGGAGATGAGAAAATGAAGAGTTGTAAGTTATGGATAATGAAAAAGACTCTTCATCTCTGTTTATAGGCCACATGGGGGTGTGGAAATTCCACACCCCCGCGTGGGTACTGTACACGGTCGCGTGAGAATCTCACGCGACCACGTGAGCTGCAGAATTTCTGCAGACAGTCCACGCGGCTCTCCAAACTTCAAAATTAACCCTATTCTTCAGCAATTTTCATGCATTGCACCCTGAATCATGTCATACATGTGAAAAACACTTGAAATCACCAAAAATTTTCCTTGAAAAGTTCAACACCAACAAAAATTAATCAAGGCACACACTCATGGTAATTATTACTATAGAATTTGAAATCTAAACTAGAAAGCAATTAAAACTTGGGTTGCCTCCCAAGGAGCGCTTGTTTTACGTCACTAAGCTTGACGTACCTCTTCCTTACCTTATGGAGGCTTGAAAAGAGTGTGTTCCTCCCGACTAGACATTGCATAGCTACTTCCCTTAAACCAAAAATTTACTTGCCGGGGTGGAATTTTCATTGGAGAGTCCAACCATCTTACCTTTGGCCTCCAAGGAAACAATTTGGGTTGGGAATTGTTCAAGCTTAGCATTGGTGGGTCATTGGATGATTTAAATATCCTACCCACATCTTCTCCAAAACCCAAAATCTCTTTCTTGCACTCAATGAGTTGATCAATCCGAAAGAAAGGTGCTTGCTCCATTACCTTAGGACTTGCTTCTTCTTGTGTATTTTCGGCTTGAAAGGAACATGATGTTAGCAAATCCCCTTGAAAATTTCGTTGCACACAAGCATAATCTTCATTCAAGCAATCCAAATTCTGAAAATGATGTTCTTCTTCTATCCTTTCAATTTCTGCAGCAATGTACTCAATTTGCCTTTCTTCATCAATGTGGTTCATGGCTTTGTCATGCATGGAAGAAACTTGACTTGCTTGTTCAAATTCTTCTTTTTCCCTAGCAAGTGTGTCTAAAATCTCTCCTATGTGATGCTCAATGTTTTTGATGGAGATTTCATGACATCTTAAGGTGGCTTCAACATTTTCGAAGCGGGCATCGGTTGCTTCAATGAATTTGAGTAATACGCTTTCCAACCGAAGTACATCCTCCTCATGCTTCTCATCCATCTGAAAATTCTTCTATAGGTGCTTCCCATTGCTGTCCATCAATATTCCACAAGTGGTTCGGGTAGCTCCATTGATTTGGATGATATGTGCTGCGATATTGGTTGCTTTGTTGTTGTGCAGAAATAAGTCTATCAAGTTTTCCATTGAAATCTTCAATCTGAAAATATAACTTTGTAATTGGATCAATCATCATTCAAGTACCTTGCAAGAAAAATTAACACAAGTCAAAATAAAACAACTTAGAACGGTGGAAGAAAAAGAAAGTATGAAATAGATAAGATAACGAAAATGATAAATGGCTAGAGCAACAAAGTCCTAGCGTTCCTAGTATCCTATTCCCCGGCAACGGCGCCAAAAACTTGACACACCCCTTTGCGTGTGTGTACCGCAACGGCTACAGTGATGCTACAGTGAAATAAACAGTGTTTTTGCTACAGTACTCTTCATAGCCATGATCCAAACTCTCTCATCTTGAGGCCACATGGTCGGGCACACGTCCATGTGGTGAGTTATAAGACTTCTCCTTCTTCGAATCATCATTTGAGAGCTTTAACTATCTTCACACAAGTTGGGACATGAAGGTGTGACTGCCTTTGTGCCCTTCCATCACATAAATCATCTTGAATTCTTCAGGAAGTTGGCACACACCCTCATGTGCATGATCCCCTCTTGTGCCTTGCCACTTGTGTTGTACAAAAGCTCCCAACAATACGTCTTTATAACCCATCTTTGCTTCCTTTTCCTCCTTTAACACTTCCACAACCTAATTGCATAAAAGAACACCAAAATACATTTTATGAGACATAATCAATGGTAAAATGATGCTCAATGTATGTAAAACAAGTCGGTAAAACATGTATAATCAAGCACTTATCAAACTCCCCCACACTTAAGCCTTTGCTTGTTCTCAAGCAAAATTAACCATAAACATCATGAAAAGCAAAGAGAAGTGCTTGGCCTTAGGTTCACCAAGAGGGTACGAGAATAAAATTCTAAAATCATGGAGAAAAACAAACAATAGATGAAACAATCAATACTCTAGCAAATAATCCAATCAAAAATGAAAGTACTAAAGTCCGAAAGCGTGTGTGTGTGAGAGCTCAACTCATGTCAACACTATATCCACTACTCAAAGTTCTTATTAGCAATGGGACTTATTTATGCATAAAAAGAAAAGATAGTAGCTTCACACATCCTCTAAGGTAGCCCTTTCACGAGATGCCTCCCGAGTGGCTTTCACACTTTTGAGGTGGTAGCTCTTTCTACCGAAGGTGGTAGCTTTCACACATCCTATGAGATAGCTCTTTCTCTCATTAGGGCATAACAAGTATCCGACTTACGAGAGTAGCTTCATACAACATAGGCGGTAGCTCTTTCCACCCCCTATATACAAACACAACTGAAATTCTGAATTTTGTGAATTTTGTGAATTTTTCTCTTTTTTTTTTTTTTTTTTTTTAACATATTCAAATCAAACTAACACTAGATAATCCCGCAATTATGAACTAGAGTAAGTTTCCATAGGTTTAATGAGTGAGGAAAGTGCATTAAGGAGCAATCGGACAAAAATTTCAAAGAAATTGGATAAAAACTAGAGCATGATAAAACTTAATGTTTACAACCTCCAAAAACTAAGAATTAAACTCTCAACCCTAAGGTGAACCTTCATGGGCAACATGAGCATGATCATTAAAGCACAAGTAAAGGCCATGTATAAGGTGAACCCTCCCCCACACTTAAGATGTACATTGTCCTCAATGTACACATGTAAGCACAATAAAAATATAAGCAATAAAAGCATGATGTGGGTGGAAATGCAATTAAAACAACACTCCCCTGAACTCCTTATTGATCGATCGGTGAAGCTAACTCGAGGGTGTGTTGTTGTTCAACGGGTTGTGAAGCGCACACGACCAAGTCACATGGTTGTGCGTATGACATCATCATCATCACTCTCAAGGCCATCTGCACGGATTCAACGGGTTCAGTGAAGCTCAATAAAAATAGAAAAGTTGCACGAGTTCTTACGAATGAAGCAAAATAAAGCACAACTCGCACAATCAAAACAAACTATAAAGATAACTAAAGTCTTCAAGATAAAATAAAGAAAACTAGAAATGAAAACTGAAGTAAAGAAAACTAAAGTCTCATGAGTGGGACGCCTCAAGCATTGGCATCATCTGTTGGTGCTGCTGGTGTGTTAGAAGGCATATCCTCATCCAAGGTCAGCTATAAACGATCAAGGCATTTTTGGAGCAAGCTTTTTAGTCCTTGGTGTCATACCTGCAAGAAAATTGCAAAAGAAGTGCAAATTTACATGATATGGCAAGATGCAGGAATCCACATGGGCACGTGGGCAAGCCACGCGCCCACGTGGCTTAATCTGCCAAATTTCCAGCCCACGCGGGCGTGTGGGAAACCCACGTGCCCGCGTGGGCGCGTTTTGGCTCAGCAGAAGAGCCACGCGACCGTGTGGCCCAGCCACGCGGTCGCGTGGCTGTTCAGCCGAAAGCTGGGGAGCTCCACGCGGTCGCGTGGGCTGTTGGCCGGTCCACGCGGCCGTGTGGCTAGGCCACGCGCCCGCGTGGTTATCCAACCATGGCCAAAGAGCCATGGTCGGGTTCTAACGCCTCACTAAACTTTGTTTACAAGTTTTCTAAGTGTTTACACAACGTTTTCCATAAAAAATATCATCCAAGAAACAAGAAAACCCGATGGAATTGAGCATGAGAGCATGGACATGATAGGGTGAGATGAGGCCTTACCGACGCGAATCGATGAATAAACTTGATGCAAATGCCGGCAAAACACTTCTAAATCTCGAATAAGTCGAAGAAAAATGGATTTGGAATCTTAAGGATGGGAAGTTTGGAAAGGAGGAGATGAGAAAATGAAGAGTTGTAAGTTATGGATAATGAAAAAGACTCTTCATCTCTGTTTATAGGCCACATGGGGGTGTGGAAATTCCACACCCCCGCGTGGGTACTGTACACGGTCGCGTGAGAATCTCACGCGACCACGTGAGCTGCAGAATTTCTGCAGACAGTCCACGCGGCTCTCCAAACTTCAAAATTAACCCTATTCTTCAGCAATTTTCATGCATTGCACCCTGAATCATGTCATACATGTGAAAAACACTTGAAATCACCAAAAATTTTCCTTGAAAAGTTCAACACCAACAAAAATTAATCAAGGCACACACTCATGGTAATTATTACTATAGAATTTGAAATCTAAACTAGAAAGCAATTAAAACTTGGGTTGCCTCCCAAGGAGCGCTTGTTTTACGTCACTAAGCTTGACGTACCTCTTCCTTACCTTATGGAGGCTTGAAAAGAGTGTGTTCCTCCCGACTAGACATTGCATAGCTACTTCCCTTAAACCAAAAATTTACTTGCCGGGGTGGAATTTTCATTGGAGAGTCCAACCATCTTACCTTTGGCCTCCAAGGAAACAATTTGGGTTGGGAATTGTTCAAGCTTAGCATTGGTGGGTCATTGGATGATTTAAATATCCTACCCACATCTTCTCCAAAACCCAAAATCTCTTTCTTGCACTCAATGAGTTGATCAATCCGAAAGAAAGGTGCTTGCTCCATTACCTTAGGACTTGCTTCTTCTTGTGTATTTTCGGCTTGAAAGGAACATGATGTTAGCAAATCCCCTTGAAAATTTCGTTGCACACAAGCATAATCTTCATTCAAGCAATCCAAATTCTGAAAATGATGTTCTTCTTCTATCCTTTCAATTTCTGCAGCAATGTACTCAATTTGCCTTTCTTCATCAATGTGGTTCATGGCTTTGTCATGCATGGAAGAAACTTGACTTGCTTGTTCAAATTCTTCTTTTTCCCTAGCAAGTGTGTCTAAAATCTCTCCTATGTGATGCTCAATGTTTTTGATGGAGATTTCATGACATCTTAAGGTGGCTTCAACATTTTCGAAGCGGGCATCGGTTGCTTCAATGAATTTGAGTAATACGCTTTCCAACCGAAGTACATCCTCCTCATGCTTCTCATCCATCTGAAAATTCTTCTATAGGTGCTTCCCATTGCTGTCCATCAATATTCCACAAGTGGTTCGGGTAGCTCCATTGATTTGGATGATATGTGCTGCGATATTGGTTGCTTTGTTGTTGTGCAGAAATAAGTCTATCAAGTTTTCCATTGAAATCTTCAATCTGAAAATATAACTTTGTAATTGGATCAATCATCATTCAAGTACCTTGCAAGAAAAATTAACACAAGTCAAAATAAAACAACTTAGAACGGTGGAAGAAAAAGAAAGTATGAAATAGATAAGATAACGAAAATGATAAATGGCTAGAGCAACAAAGTCCTAGCGTTCCTAGTATCCTATTCGCCGGCAACGGCGCCAAAAACTTGACACACCCCTTTGCGTGTGTGTACCGCAAGTGCACGGGTTGTCGAAGTAATAATTACCCTTGTGAGTAGGGTAGTCGAATCCACAGGGAACAGGGCTACTAGTACTAACTTCTTCTCTGCAATCTAGCCTAATGACCAATGTGATTTTGTGGTGATCTAGTGTGCATAGAAATTAATATCAGAGATGAATAGGCAAAAGGTAAATAAAGGGAGATCTCAATCAATGAAGATGAGATACCCGGGCAATGCTCCCCCTAGGTTCTATCATGAAGTGCAAGACTAACTAAATGCTCCTAAACCGTGTTCTATGAGTCGAGGTAATCCAAGAATAATCAGTCCCTGCTTCCAGGCCACCGATACTAGTCCCCTACAAGGTCCCGGTGATAAGTGTCTAAATACATCACTTTTATTATGTACATTTTATTTACTTTCGTGCATTTTTGTATGTCTCCGATGCCCTTTACGCGCTTTTCTTGTTAATTATCATTTCAGGACATCGGAAGACCATCTAGTGCGTGTTTGAGCTTCTTTTGGCATCATCGAAGAATTTATTGATGCTCACACGTATCCTCAAGTTTCGGGCAAGAAAAGAGTGGATTTGAGGAAGTACTGTAGCGATTTTGCTGTAGCATTTCCACTGTAGCACCGTTACTGTAGCAGTGTGCGGCCAGTGTGCGGCCGCACAGTACCCGCACAGGACAGACAGAAGGGTGTGCGGGCACTGTGCGGCCCGCACAGTGCCCGCACACGCACGGGCTGATGAGGCTTTGTTTGGGTTATTTAAGGCTTTCTAGGGCTTTGGAGAGCTTGTCTTTGGCCAGCATCCTCTCCATCCTTCTCCACCATCATCTCCTCCATTCTCCACCATCATCTCCACCCATTTCCACCATCATCACCGGATTGGAGAGGCAATTTGAAGAGCAAAACTCAAGGGGAGAAGAAGGAAGCACTCAAGGTTGTCATCACGGAGCTTGATCGGCGCGGATCCGGCGAGCTTTCATCACCACCTTCTAGCCTACATCTGAGGGAGTTCCTTATGAGCATTTTCATTGATTATCTTGTGTATTATCTCCTTTGATGTGGAACTAGGCTCCCAAGGCCACCGGGCTCCGGTGAACCTTGGGAGGAGAACTTGTATGGATGATGATAATTGTTTATAATTGATTGTTGGCTTGTTTGTTTGATTTCAATCTATTGTTTTAATGTTCAACCTACAATGGATGGATTCCGTAGGTTTTGATTCTTGAATTGTATGTGTATGGCGGGATGCTTGCATGTATTAGGTCGCACATAGATTGAAGGGGGATTCAATGTGCCGGTACACCGGAGGTTCTGGGTGCCGGTAGCTCCCCGCGTGGTTAGGGTTGTTTTAGCCGAAAGCGCGCATTAGAATAACCCTAATCGAGACTCCATGTTCCTAATGACATCGTAGGGGTATCTTCTGGATAGAGGAACCCGTATTGGATTAGGGCTACACCACGGAGGTTCCGGGGTAGTCGACTCCCGAGTCTAGCGGATCAAACCTAGCCAACTTAGCGCTCAATTTCCTATATTCATCCTAACTTGTTCTTCTCCTTAGGGGATCCTCGCCCGAGGCCTCTAGTTATCATTGCTACTTGTTCTTTACATTGCTTGTATGGTGTGCCTTAGTCCATTTTGTTTATAGCTTTTCTTTTATTTAATTTTCCTATTTGTGTTTATATTAAACTCTTGATTTGGTAGACCAGATAGTGATACCTAGGAGGAAGTAATAGCAGATCTTGGGGCCCTTGGGAATACGACCCTCTTGTGTTCGCACGAGAGGTTATTACTTGACGACCCGTGCACTTGCGGCCGGGGAGTCGCGTGCCCGCTTCTTTAGCGTGTCGCGCGTCGACTCATCAAGTTTTTGGCGCCGTTGCCGGGGAACATCCAAGAATGCTAGGAAAACTTCTAGCTCGCTAGTCTAGTCATTTATCTTTTCTTTTGTAAATATTCTTGTTTTCTTTGATACCTTAAATTTTTCTTTGTTTGTTTTGTGCGCAGGGCAATGGGTTTTCGAGATGCTTCTGGTGGCACATATTTTCATCTCGAAAAATGGCAAATCAATGAGTATGAGGCCTTGAGGGCATGCAGTACCAATCAATTCGAGCATGTATATAATCCATATTAGCGAGGGCACCTAGATTTTTCATCACATCACCATGGACAACACTGGGAGCACTCTAACTTTGGACTGCTGCCAAAACCCCCACAACCACCAACGAAGAGGACGTTTACCACTGAAGATGTCTTAGCTAAGTACATGCAAGTCACGGACTCTCGGTTGGTAGCGTTGGAAGCAAGCATGCCAATTCTTCAAGCATCTATTGATAGAATTGAGAAACAAGTGGTGGAACTTCTCAAATTAATGGATGAGGAAAAAAGGAGTAATGAGCAAGTTGTAGAAGTTCAACCTGTAGATGCTATGGGAGAAGACAGGGGCATTGTAGAAAACTTGGCCAGAAAAGAGTGTGAGGAAGTAGAAACATGTTCATCAAGCACAATTGAAGAAGCTACTTGCCTCAACATCAACCATTCCACCCAACTGCCCATTTTGGTTTTGTGCACTAAGAAAATTCCGGGAATTGTATTTGAAGATGTGGGTTGCAAGATAAAGCCATCATTGAACCCACCTATGCCTGGACTGGACAATTCCCAACCAAAAATATTCCCTTGGAGGCCCAAGCAAGTTTTGTGGGCAATCCATGATCATCCCACCATGGTTGAGAAAAGAAATGTGGATAGGGTGTTGAAGCCGCCCAAGAACCCACCCGTGCCAAGCTTGGATAGTTCTCAACCAAAGCTCTTTCCGTGGAGACCCAAACAATTTGGTGGGATATTCAAAGGTATTTGGGCCGGGAATCAAGAAGAAGCGAAGAGGAGGTTCAAGCCATCCAAGGTTCCGCCCAAGTCTAAATTGCACAATTCCCGACCCAAGCTTTTTTCATGGAGGCCAAAAGGTAGTTCATGCTTGACCTCCACACTCGCTCCATCCCGGCAGGTACATTTTATTTTCTTTGGTAGTTCTTATGCCATGTCTAGCCGGGAGGAGCATACCATCTTCAAGCCTCCATGAGGTAAGAGAGGTACGTCAAGCTCGTGACGTTAAACAAGCGCTTCTTGGGAGGCAACCCAAGTTGTTAAATTTCGTATTCTTCTTTGTTTGCTTTTGTGTTTTATTTTTCTTAGTCTTGTGTGCTTGTTTGTATGTGGATGTCTCAATTTCTTGTTTTCATTGCTTGGTAGTTTTACTTGGATATTAATGCTCATGTTGGTGATTCTTGGTTTGTTCTTCATTGTTTATGATCATCTTTGTGTTTTGATGAGTTTTATGCATGTTGGGTCAATAATGTATGTTTTTGGGAGGTGGTTCATGATGTTTAAAAGCCAGAAGAACAAATTTTATGGGTGTGCGGGCTGTGCACAGCCCGCACACACTAGCCAGAGCATTGTGCGGCTGTTGTGCCGCCCCGCACATCTATCCGCACACACCAGACAGAAGGGTGTGCGGCCAGTGTGCGGGGCCGCACACAGGCCGCACACAAACACCAGAAGGGTGTGCGGGCTGTGTACAGCCCGCACACGCATGCGTGGGCTGTGTACAGCCCGCACATAGCAATTTTTCAGCCCCTTCAGCCCAATTTCAGCATCTTCGGGGCTGATTTTTCCGTCCTTCTTTCACCCGATTTTTCTTCAATTTTTTTTGGTGTATCTTCCTTGATTACCTCCTCATTTGGCCAACATTTCCATGATCTTAAAGTCTCTCATCAATTTTGAGTTTTAATTTTGTCGATCTATCATTTTCATTGAGTTCTCGCCGACATCTTTGAACTTTGTCATCTAGGTTTGGGTTTTTGCGTATCTCTCATCTTTGTTGATTTTCATTGTTTAACATTGTTTTAAATCCCAAACTCTTTGATGTGAGAATGTTGTAAACTTGAATATGCATGCTCTTATATTATTTACTTTCAAGTTTCGCCAAGCATTGAGTTGGTAAGTTTCACTTGGGCACCCACACATTGTGTGTCGTCTTCCTTGTTTTCTTTGTTCTTAGCTTTGTGTTTTTCTTTGTTTGTTTTTATTTTCATTTTGTGTGTGATGAATGCCTTGAGATGATGTTCATTTCTACTTTGCAGGTGGAATTGGGGCATCAAATGCGACTTTCTCCCCCAACATTTACAAGAATCATTGGTGGTCACCCTGATCTCTTGGACTTCAAGATTATGTTTTGAGACTCAGGGAAGTTCACGAAACCCTCTTACCTTGCTTTAATTGCATATATTTTACTAAGCTGCTGATTTAGGTACATTGGGGACAATGTACTACTTTAAGTAGGGGGGTGGACTTTCATGATTTTCGTGAACTTTAAGAATTTTTGAGCAACTTTGCATGTTAGTAAACCAAGGATGGCATGAATGATTCTTGTATGTGTATGATAGTGTAGAACAATGATAGATGCTAAGTTACTCATAACCTTGCACTCTTAAGAATTTTGTGTCATTCTCGGCATTCCATCACTTAACCTCCTATGTAGGACCTTGGACACCTAGGTTAGGAAAGCAGTAACCTTCGTGACCCTCTTAGTGGCTAACCCATTCGTGGGGTTTCGTGCTTTGACGTGTTAGGTATTTCTCCTAATAGACTCTTAAGGACTTTCCTCTATGTTTTTCGCTTAACACGGTAAAAAAAAAAAAAAAAAAAAAAAAAAAAAAAAAAAAAAAAAGGACAGTGTTCCTCTGCCCTACTAGCGAAGTAACCTGGGGTTCTTGCTCCTAACCAGAGTGTGCCTCTCGCCAAAAGCTATAAAGGCATGAGCGCGTTTATATGAATGTGTAAAGTTCCAGGTAATGTGGATTTGCAATTCATGTTAGTCCAGAAAAAAATATGTGTGTAAATATATACTTATACATGTACATATATGTGTATAACAGAAGAAAGTGTAACGACCGGTGGTTTTTCGAACAATAGAGGAAAGATCCTTGGGAGCCTACTAGGAGCATCTCTACCACTTCAAGGCCGAATTCCACTAAGTGGCGTGATTTGCCGCAAGATGTGGTCCTCGGGGTTCTGTCTACCTGACTTGGACTACAGGGCTTCGAAATAGAGGGGTTGCACACACACATCATATCATTGCCGTTGAATGCATGAAATTTCTTAAGTGGTTCTAGCTTAGTATCTTGAGTTTTACCATTGCTATTGTACACTTACACTTAAGCCGGAGGTTGTGTATTTAGCCACTTATCAATCCCTTTTGTTATTCATGTTTGTTTGCTTAGGGACAAGCAAACGCTCAAGTAGGGGGGTATTTGATAAGTGTCTAAATACATCACTTTTATTATGTACATTTTATTTACTTTCGTGCATTTTTGTATGTCTCCGATGCCCTTTACGCGCTTTTCTTGTTAATTATCATTTCAGGACATCGGAAGACCATCTAGTGCGTGTTTGAGCTTCTTTTGGCATCATCGAAGAATTTATTGATGCTCACACGTATCCTCAAGTTTCGGGCAAGAAAAGAGTGGATTTGAGGAAGTACTGTAGCGATTTTGCTGTAGCATTTCCACTGTAGCACCGTTACTGTAGCAGTGTGCGGCCAGTGTGCGGCCGCACAGTACCCGCACAGGACAGACAGAAGGGTGTGCGGGCACTGTGCGGCCCGCACAGTGCCCGCACACGCACGGGCTGATGAGGCTTTGTTTGGGTTATTTAAGGCTTTCTAGGGCTTTGGAGAGCTTGTCTTTGGCCAGCATCCTCTCCATCCTTCTCCACCATCATCTCCTCCATTCTCCACCATCATCTCCACCCATTTCCACCATCATCACCGGATTGGAGAGGCAATTTGAAGAGCAAAACTCAAGGGGAGAAGAAGGAAGCACTCAAGGTTGTCATCACGGAGCTTGATCGGCGCGGATCCGGCGAGCTTTCATCACCACCTTCTAGCCTACATCTGAGGGAGTTCCTTATGAGCATTTTCATTGATTATCTTGTGTATTATCTCCTTTGATGTGGAACTAGGCTCCCAAGGCCACCGGGCTCCGGTGAACCTTGGGAGGAGAACTTGTATGGATGATGATAATTGTTTATAATTGATTGTTGGCTTGTTTGTTTGATTTCAATCTATTGTTTTAATGTTCAACCTACAATGGATGGATTCCGTAGGTTTTGATTCTTGAATTGTATGTGTATGGCGGGATGCTTGCATGTATTAGGTCGCACATAGATTGAAGGGGGATTCAATGTGCCGGTACACCGGAGGTTCTGGGTGCCGGTAGCTCCCCGCGTGGTTAGGGTTGTTTTAGCCGAAAGCGCGCATTAGAATAACCCTAATCGAGACTCCATGTTCCTAATGACATCGTAGGGGTATCTTCTGGATAGAGGAACCCGTATTGGATTAGGGCTACACCACGGAGGTTCCGGGGTAGTCGACTCCCGAGTCTAGCGGATCAAACCTAGCCAACTTAGCGCTCAATTTCCTATATTCATCCTAACTTGTTCTTCTCCTTAGGGGATCCTCGCCCGAGGCCTCTAGTTATCATTGCTACTTGTTCTTTACATTGCTTGTATGGTGTGCCTTAGTCCATTTTGTTTATAGCTTTTCTTTTATTTAATTTTCCTATTTGTGTTTATATTAAACTCTTGATTTGGTAGACCAGATAGTGATACCTAGGAGGAAGTAATAGCAGATCTTGGGGCCCTTGGGAATACGACCCTCTTGTGTTCGCACGAGAGGTTATTACTTGACGACCCGTGCACTTGCGGCCGGGGAGTCGCGTGCCCGCTTCTTTAGCGTGTCGCGCGGCGACTCATCAAGTTTTTGGCGCCGTTGCCGGGGAACATCCAAGAATGCTAGGAAAACTTCTAGCTCGCTAGTCTAGTCATTTATCTTTTCTTTTGTAAATATTCTTGTTTTCTTTGATACCTTAAATTTTTCTTTGTTTGTTTTGTGCGCAGGGCAATGGGTTTTCGAGATGCTTCTGGTGGCACATATTTTCATCTCGAAAAATGGCAAATCAATGAGTATGAGGCCTTGAGGGCATGCAGTACCAATCAATTCGAGCATGTATATAATCCATATTAGCGAGGGCACCTAGATTTTTCATCACATCACCATGGACAACACTGGGAGCACTCTAACTTTGGACTGCTGCCAAAACCCCCACAACCACCAACGAAGAGGACGTTTACCACTGAAGATGTCTTAGCTATGTACATGCAAGTCACGGACTCTCGGTTGGTAGCGTTGGAAGCAAGCATGCCAATTCTTCAAGCATCTATTGATAGAATTGAGAAACAAGTGGTGGAACTTCTCAAATTAATGGATGAGGAAAAAAGGAGTAATGAGCAAGTTGTAGAAGTTCAACCTGTAGATGCTATGGGAGAAGACAGGGGCATTGTAGAAAACTTGGCCAGAAAAGAGTGTGAGGAAGTAGAAACATGTTCATCAAGCACAATTGAAGAAGCTACTTGCCTCAACATCAACCATTCCACCCAACTGCCCATTTTGGTTTTGTGCACTAAGAAAATTCCGGGAATTGTATTTGAAGATGTGGGTTGCAAGATAAAGCCATCATTGAACCCACCTATGCCTGGACTGGACAATTCCCAACCAAAAATATTCCCTTGGAGGCCCAAGCAAGTTTTGTGGGCAATCCATGATCATCCCACCATGGTTGAGAAAAGAAATGTGGATAGGGTGTTGAAGCCGCCCAAGAACCCACCCGTGCCAAGCTTGGATAGTTCTCAACCAAAGCTCTTTCCGTGGAGACCCAAACAATTTGGTGGGATATTCAAAGGTATTTGTGCCGGGAATCAAGAAGAAGCGAAGAGGAGGTTCAAGCCATCCAAGGTTCCGCCCAAGTCTAAATTGCACAATTCCCGACCCAAGCTTTTTCCATGGAGGCCAAAAGGTAGTTCATGCTTGACCTCCACACTCGCTCCATCCCGGCAGGTACATTTTATTTTCTTTGGTAGTTCTTATGCCATGTCTAGCCGGGAGGAGCATACCATCTTCAAGCCTCCATGAGGTAAGAGAGGTACGTCAAGCTCGTGACGTTAAACAAGCGCTTCTTGGGAGGCAACCCAAGTTGTTAAATTTCGTATTCTTCTTTGTTTGCTTTTGTGTTTTATTTTTCTTAGTCTTGTGTGCTTGTTTGTATGTGGATGTCTCAATTTCTTGTTTTCATTGCTTGGTAGTTTTACTTGGATATTAATGCTCATGTTGGTGATTCTTGGTTTGTTCTTCATTGTTTATGATCATCTTTGTGTTTTGATGAGTTTTATGCATGTTGGGTCAATAATGTATGTTTTTGGGAGGTGGTTCATGATGTTTAAAAGCCAGAAGAACAAATTTTATGGGTGTGCGGGCTATGCACAGCCCGCACACACTAGCCAGAGCATTGTGCGGCTGTTGTGCCGCCCCGCACATCTATCCGCACACACCAGACAGAAGGGTGTGCGGCCAGTGTGCGGGGCCGCACACAGGCCGCACACAAACACCAGAAGGGTGTGCGGGCTGTGTACAGCCCGCACACGCATGCGTGGGCTGTGTACAGCCCGCACATAGCAATTTTTCAGCCCCTTCAGCCCAATTTCAGCATCTTCGGGGCTGATTTTTCCGTCCTTCTTTCACCCGATTTTTCTTCAATTTTTTTTGGTGTATCTTCCTTGATTACCTCCTCATTTGGCCAACCTTTCCATGATCTTAAAGTCTCTCATCAATTTTGAGTTTTAATTTTGTCGATCTATCATTTTCATTGAGTTCTCGCCGACATCTTTGAACTTTGTCATCTAGGTTTGGGTTTTTGCGTATCTCTCATCTTTGTTGATTTTCATTGTTTAACATTGTTTTAAATCCCAAACTCTTTGATGTGAGAATGTTGTAAACTTGAATATGCATGCTCAGCCGAAGGGCCACGCGACCGCGTGGCTGTTCAGCCGAAAGCTGGTGAGCTCCACGCGGTCGCGTGGGTTGAGCCACGCGCCCGCGTGGGCTGTTGGCCGGTCCACGCGGCCGTGTGGCTAGGCCACGCGCCCGCGTGGGTATCCAACCATGGCCAAAGAGCCATGGTCGGGTTCTAACGCCTCACTAAACTTTGTTTACAAGTTTTCTAAGTGTTTACACAACGTTTTCCATAAAAAATATCATCCAAGAAACAAGAAAACTCGATGGAATTGAGCATGAAAGCATGGACATGATAAGGTGAGATGAGGCCTTATCGACGCGAATCGATGGAGAAACTTGATGCAAATGCCGGCAAAACACTTCTAAATCTCGAATAAGTCAAAGAAAAATGGATTTGGAATCTTAAGGATGGGAAGTTTGGAGAGGAAGAGATGAGAAAATGAAGAGTTGTAAGTTTTGGATAATGAATAATGACTCTTCATCTCTGTTTATAGGCCACATGGGGGTGTGGAAATTCCACACCCCCGCGTGGGTACTGTACACGGTCGCGTGAGAATCTCACGCGACCACGTGAGCTGCAGAAATTCTGCAGACAGTCCACGCGGCTCTCCAAACTTCAAAATTAACCCTATTCTTCAACAATTTTCATGCATTGCACCCTGAATCATGTCATACATGTGAAAAACACTTGAAATCACCAAAAATTTTCCTTGAAAAGTTCAACACCAACAAAAATTAATCAAGGCACACACTCATGGTAATTATTACTATAGAATTTAAAATCTAAACTAGAAAGCAATTAAAACTTGGGTTGCCTCCCAAGTAGCGCTTGTTTTACGTCACTAAGCTTGACGTACCTCTTCCTTACCTTATGGAGGCTTGAATAGAGTGTGTTCCTCCCGACTAGACATTGCATAGCTACTTCCTTTAAACCAAAAATTTACTTGCCGGGGTGGAATTTTCGTTGGAGAGTCCAACCATCTTACCTTTGGCCTCCAAGGAAACAATTTGGGTTGGGAATTGTCCAAGATTAGCATCGGTGGGTCATTGGATGGTTTAAATATCCTACCCACATCTTCTCCCAAACCCAAAATCTCTTTCTTGCATTCCATAGGTTGATCAATCACAAAGAACGGTGCTTGTTCCATTACCTTAGGGGTTGCTTCTTCTTGTGTATTTTCAGCTTGAAATGAACATGATGTTAGCAAATCCCCTTGAAAATTTCGTTGCACACAAGCATAATCTTCATTCAAGCAATCCAAATTCTGAAAATGATGTTCTTCTTCTATCCTTTCAATTTCTGCAGCAATGTACTCAATTTGCCTTTCTTCATCAATGTGGTTCATGGCTTTGTCATGCATGGAAGAAACTTGACTTGCTTGTTCAAATTCTTCTTTTTCCCTAGCAAGTGTGTCTAAAATCTCTCCTATGTGATGCTCAATGTTTTTGATGGAGATTTCATGACATCTTAAGGTGGCTTCAACATTTTCGAAGCGGGCATCGGTTGCTTCAATGAATTTGAGTAATACGCTTTCCAACCGAAGTACATCCTCCTCATGCTTCTCATCCATCTGAAATTCTTCTATAGGTGCTTCCCATTGCTGTCCATCAATATTCCATAAATGGTTCGGGTAGCTCCATTGATTTGGATGATGTGTGCTGCGATATTGGTTGCTTTGTTGTTGTTGTGCAGAAATAAGTCTATCAAGTTTTCCACTGAAATCTTCAATCTGAAAATATAACTTTGTAATTGGATCAATCATCATTCAAGTACCTTGCAAGAAAAATTAACACAAGTCAAAATAAAACAAATTAGAACGGTGGAAGAAAAGAAAGTATGAAATAGATAAGATAACGAAAATGATAAATGGCTAGAGCAACAAAGTCCTAGCATTCCTAGTATCCTATTCCTCGGCAACGGCGCCAAAAACTTGACACACCCTTTTGCGTGTGTGTACCGCAAGTGCACGGGTTGTCGAAGTAATAATGACCCTGGTGAGTAGGGTAGTCGAATCCACATTGAACAGGGCTACTAGTACTAACTTCTTCTCTGCAATCTAGCCTAATGACCAATGTGATTTTGTGGTGATCTAGTGTGCATAGAAATTAATACCAGAGATGAATAGGCAAAAGGTAAATAAAGGGAGATCTCAATCAATGAAGATGAGATACCCGGGCAATGCTCCCCCTAGGCTCTATCATGAAGTGCAAGACTAACTAAATGCTTCTAAACCGAGTTCTATGAGTCGAGGTAATCCAAGAATAATCGGTCCCTGCTTCCAGGCCACCGATACTTGTCCCCTACAAGGTCCCGGTGGAGAAATCGCTCAATCTCAACACCTCACACCCCATATGACCGCAATAAGCTTTAGGGATACCTAAAAGTGAAACCGATTCCTAAAATTAGATCTAACCCTACTTCTAGGCGGAAGATCCCTAACCCCCTACAAGGTCCCGGCGGAGAAATCTCTCAAACTCACGCCTCACACCAAATATGGTTGCATAGATCTTAGGGAATATGGAGATAGGAAACACTTAATCGGAAGGGAAAGGGGACGCTCCACTATCTCATGACTCACCCTCTCAACCCTCTTCAATCTCATATGTTCTAACCCTAATGGAGACCTCTCTCTCACCAAGGCAACAAATCAAGCATACCAAACAACCATACGAATCAATAAGGCATGCAAGCAATGATAAGACAAGATTGAAACTCAAATAAACTCGGATTTAAAAGAAAGCATAAAGAAAGTCAATACGTGAATCGAAACCTAGGGTTCACATGCCCAAGTATCTACTAGGATTTAGCCCTCCATGGGGCTTATTACAAAGCAAAACATAACACAATGAAAAGCAATGTAAACCATGGAAATAAACTCCCTTGAATTCGTGATGATGGCCTTGATGGGTCGCTCAATGTCTTGAAGGATCCTTCTCCGAAGCTAGGTTGCCAATGACTCCCTCGATGCTATGACGGAGGAAAGAACTATCAAAGTTGGTGAAGAACGGCCCTCCAATTCGGCAAAGACCTCCTCCTCAAACCCTAGCCGCTTCTCCTCTCAAAAGCCACACAAAAGATATCAAAAGAATCGACGAAACAGCCTATTTATAAGTCTGAATCGCGCCAGTCACGTGTCTTCACGTGACCGCGTGAGATCCCACACGATCGCGTGGGCTGCAGAATTCCCACATGGTCGGGCACACGCCCATGTGGTGAGTTATAAGACTTCTCCTTCTTCGAATCATCCTTTGAGAGCTTTAACTATCTTCACACAAGTTGGGACATGAAGGTGTGACTGCCTTTGTGCCCTTCCATCACACAAATTATCTTGAATTCTTCAGGAAGTTGGCACACACCCTCATGTGCATGATCCCCTCTTGTGCCTTGACACTTGTGTTGTACAAAAGCTCCCAACAATACGTCTTTATAACCCATCTTTGCTTCCTTTTCCTCCTTTAACACTTCCACAACCTAATTGCATAAAAGAACACCAAAATACACTTTATGAGACATAATCAATGGTAAAATGATGCTCAATGTATGTAAAACAAGTAGGTAAAACATGTATAATCAAGCACTTATCAAGCTTGAACCTGTGTTTGGTTTTCCAAAGTTTTATTGTTTTAAACCCTAGTTGGGTATTTAAAAGTTCTTTGTATTACTTTATCTCGTTGTATTGTGGTGAAGATTATTTATGTAAGTATGTTCTAAACCTAGTATATTACTAGCAAGTATCTTCACTGATTCATGTTTTGGTACTGTTTTCTTTCGGTATATTTTTGGTGGATTTGTGCTAATCCCCTCACTGAGTAACTGTGGTTACTCATCCCCTCCTTCTCCTTCCCAGTTTTGTTGCAGGTAGTAGGTGAGGCGGTGCGGCTGCGTGCTGGGCATTTGTCATTTTCTTTTGTCCTTGTATCGCTTTTATTCGTGTATGTTATTTTTGGATCATGCATAAGTTATTTGAGTCTCTGATCCATTAGTATGTCGAGAACTCCACTGTATGGTGTTGTATCTAAACTATCCTTAAACTTGTGTGTATCATCTTTTGCTATTATTGTCAGTGTCTTATATCTTCTATCCTTATTGTTGATGTTGTCGTCGTAGTTGTCGTTGTTGTCGTTATTGTTGTTGTTTATATTACTTCCGCAGGGCAGTGTTGTTTTTGAAACTTGGCATTTGTATTAATATTATTGATTCCAGGTTTATTATTCAGCCTTGCACTATCTCAAGGGTTGAGTTGGGGAGTATCCCTCCTCAAGATTGTCGCGGCAGTGTGTCGCGTCCTGTGGACCTGCAGCTCGGGGCGTGACATTCGGTGTTTGTCATTGGAAGCCCGATGCTACATTCATCTTTTATTGTTGCCCTTGATTGTTCCATGAAAAGTTTGGGTGATTCCTACAACCCGGATTGTAGGTGCCACTATACAGATTTCCTTGACCTCTCATTGCATTACCTACAAAATCCACTTTTACCACTGAAGTATTACCACCAATTACAATAGGGTAATCACTTGGAGCATGTCCTTCCTCGGATCCGGTACAACTCATGATGACCACCACTCTAGAAGACGATAGGGTATCCAACTTCTGACTCAGTGACTCAACTTGGGTCGCCAACGAGGTGACTGCATCAATCTCATGAAGTCCAGCTACCTTCTTCCTATCCCTTGAGTTCCACTAATAGCTATTCAAAGCCATCTTTTCAATGAGGTGTCGGGCTTCTTCGGGGGTCTTTCTTCTTAAGGTACCTCTTGTCGCAGCACAAACAGGGGCCTGTGTGGCCTCCTGCACACCCACACATTAGGTGACACAGCTCGAGAAGTGAGCTGCGTGGGCACCGCTTGCCCTCGCACTAGGCCCCACAGCTTTCAGCTTAGGGGCGCACGGCCACTGTGCGGCCGTGCAGGGGCCACGCTATCTGGGTTTTTGGGCATTTAAAGTCCAATTTGGGCCCCTCTTCTTCATTTCTTTTCCCCAACCCCTCCTATCCTCTCCTCCTCTCCTCCCTACCATTCTTTGGCGTTTAAGGTCTGAATTTGTAGAGGTTTGTGGGCATGTTCTTGGATCTTAGGTGCGATTCTCTCTTGGCTCAAGGTAAGCTTCCTTCCTTGCTTTGTTTTGCTTGTTCTTGGATGAGTATATCTAGCGTTTGGTTGAGGTTTCAATTGAGGGCATGATTCTTGTTCTTTTTCTTCTTCTTTGATGGTAAAACTTGTGAGAAGTGAATTTGTTTGGTTGTATTCCCTCGATCTAGAAAAATCTTTGAACGTCTTCTTACCTTGGGCCGGAATTACTGTAGCGCGGAACCAAAGTGGGTTTTCCTTATTTCCCTTGTTGGGTTTAAGGGTTGTGAGATGTTTTCTTCCTAGATCTTATAATTTGAGAGTTGGCTCAAGGCAAGGGATTTGCCGAGGATTAGCTTGCAAGGAAGACGAATCGCCAAACTCCATGAGTGGGATTGTTATGCATAGCTTCACTAGAAGAATGCCGTTAGCTAGACACAAACGAATATATATTTATATCATGTTCTATGTAATATTTTACTGATATATATACTGGTTTGGCATTTTGTTGAATGATAGCTAGTAGTGAGAATAATCTTCAATGTCTTAATTGGTATTTGATTTGTTAATGCTCAACTTGTGATTTATACACTTCATTGAGTTGCGAAATACTTGTTTGTGTGAAACTTGGAATTTGTTGTGAAAATTATTGATTTTGTGAAATCTAAGGCTGGAAACTCTCTTTGAATTGTTGAAATGTAAGGATTTTCATGATGTTTCTTGTCTTGGAATTTGTGAAGTAAATTTTGTTTAAAAGCTTGGGCTTTGTTTTTGTTTTTTTTAATTTTCCCCGTGGAAATGGGCGAAATTTTTTAGTTGTTGGTTATTGCCAGATATTGTACTCCAAGTGCAGTTTTTGTTTATTGGGGTGATTGCATGGCGGTATCCTACTGCAGTAGGCGGTCTTCACCCCCAGCCTATTGAGGTGGCATGCTGGACCGGTTGATTACTACGAGGGCCAATTCAGATAGGAGTGAGGGATCCTGACTGGACACTCACCGGGAAGCTGGAGTCACAACCAGTGTACCGGTCAGTCAACATCAAGGTTTTGAGTACCTTGATGGTCCTCAACCTAGCTGGGACCACGGTGAAGGTTTATTGATGTTTCTAGACCACACTACGCTGGGTGAGTGTTGGGTTGTGCCTTATGTTAGGTTTGCTGGATTTGAGATTTATTTTCCATTGTGTTCCTTGTCTTGTGCCATCTCGAATTTGTGATGAGGTGGTAACGCCCAACTGTCACTCTTGTGAGGGCAATCTCCTATAAATTCGATTTGGCACTATTTATTTTGAAATTCATATTACTTAGCTTGTTATACTTGTGTTTTGAACTATCTTAAGTTTTATGTGGCATTGTTGATGGTTGGTTTTATTTTTAACTCTTTCTTTATATTTTAAATACAATGTTCAGTGTTTTAGTAGATGTTGAAGTTGTTAATATCTTGTTGAGGTAATGGGCTTCTCAACCCTATCCTTTTGTTATACTATATTAAAGTCCGCTATTATATGTAATCTTGTTCTAAAGTATTTATTTTGGTGTTTTATCAGTATCTTTGTTTTTAGTGGTGACTTCTTATGGGGAGAGGCTAGCCTCCCCTCACTGATCAAGATTAGTTGCTCATCCCTATTCCTTTGTCCTAGACTATTGCAGGTACTAGGTGAGGTGGTGCAGCAGTGTGCTGAGCATTTGTTGCTGTTTGATTGTTTCCCCGCAATTGTACGGGATCGCCAAGTAATACCTCATGCAAAGGCACAAGGATCGTATTCCACGGGGCTAAGGATCTACTATTACTCCTTCGTCACCTATTTTCTAACCTAACATCTCAAGCATGATTGTGATACTCTAACAAGAAAAATATGTAAAAACAAATTTAAAAGTCAAACAAACGGTTGCAAGTGCTACAGTGATGTGTGAAGTCCTATGGATGTGGATCCCCTTTGAGGGGTCATTATGAAACATGGATGAACAGTAAAAAGATAGTTCGGGTGATTTAGACCGAAGGATCTCAAGATTAGACCAACCTTGATAAGTGCTTGTGTTATAGTAATACGAAGTGTTATTGTCTTACATTAAGCATTACTTTTCTCAGATTTAATCACTAATTAGTGTGTATTTGTATTCTTTCGTGCATTGTAGGGTTGTGGAGAAGATTTAAAGAAGAAGAAGCAAGAATAGGTCATGAACGTAATTGTTGAGGGAGTTCTTGGACCGGTCAAGGAATAAGGCATAAGTTGTGGTCAAAGACATGTGAGTGTGTGCCAAACTCCAATTGGGGTCGAGTGAATACGTGATTTGGAGGACACAAAAGCAGTCACACTCACATGTTCCGACTAGTGCAACATTATCAAGAGCTTCATCAATGTGTTTCAAATGAAGATGCGACGTGATCTACCGTTGATTGTGTGTCCAATTCAACGGCCTCAATGAAGAACGATGAATTCGGGAGCATTTTGGTGAAGTACTGTAGCAAATAATGTAGCTGATCACTGTAGCAAGTTACTGTTCACAGTCTGCCGAAAATCAGCAAACCAGAATTTCCACACGACCGTGTGGAATTAACACACAGGCATGTGGAAATTCTGATTTTTCACAGGGCCATGTGGAAAATACACAGGGGTGTGTGGAACTCTGATTGCAGCCCGATTTCAGCCTATAAATAGCCCGTTTTCAGATCTATTACCCCCCCTTCTACGTCTTGCCTATCTTTTTGGGGGCTTTCGGCTAGGGTTTAGAGAGGTTCTTGGACGTCTTTGGAGGTGATTATACGGAATCAGGATCGACATCTATTGGAAGATAACTATTATCGGAGATTTCGTCGGCATCGATTCGGCGAGGTGTGCCCTAGGCTTTACAAGGCATTCGTTGGAGATGACGTGCGGCTCCACAAGACCATCGATACAATCTACAAGGGGGTTTTATTTATGGTTTTCATGCATATGTTCTTAAACTCTTTATTGATTTTGTGTTGCTCCATGGAGAGCTAAACCCTAGTGGGTATTTGGACTTGTAAACCGTAGGATCATTTTGTTTCTATGACATTGATATTATGCTTTTCCATTATTGATGAATAAATTCGAGTTTCAATCTTAATTATCTTTTGCAATTGTTTTCTCTTAGCCGTGACACTAGGGTTAAGAACAATCTAGGTTATCCTTTGGAGGTGTGACAACTCCTATAGGGTTAGACTACTTAAGATTGAAGAGGGTTGAGAGGTGAGTCGTGAGGTAGCGAAGCATCCCCTTTCCCCTCCGCTGTGATTTCTCCCTACCTCCGTATTCCTTGATTTCTTAGCGGTCGAGATAGAATGAAGTGCTAAGAGAGGAATTCCCCTAGGGCTTAGTTGCGCGAGCAACGGAGTGAGGGGTTGACGTGAATCCTAAGCACTGGAGCTTAATTGAGACTAGGGTTCTTCCACCTGGACCAAATGGTTAGAACTATACATAGGAATAGGTTTAATCACTAGGGATCCCTAGAGCTTAAAGCAATCCCACGTAGTGTGAGGCTTAGGAAGATAGACTCCCCTGGGGCTTAGTTGACAGGTCAACGAGAGTCAAGGGTCATAGTGAATACTAATGCCATGGCATAGTGTTGAGGTTAGTCACGGTTGACCTTAGGATTGGGACAGTGTGTTTAAGGATATCCTCGACTCAATTAACATCATTAGGAAAGTATAATAGCATAGTCTTGCACTAGAAGCATTAGTCCTAGGGGTAACTTGTCCGGGTACCCCATCTTTATATCGATTACCTCTCCTACCATTATTACCCTTTTTGCACTCTTTTATTTATATATATATTTCTCTCACCATCGTTTCCTTTCATAGCTAAATAGCGATAACACTTGTTTCTGAACACTATTCCCTGTGGATACGACTACCACTCACCAGGGTATTTAATTACTTCAACAACCCGTGCACTTGCACACACGCAAGGGGTGTGTCATGTTTTTGGCACCGTTGCCGGGGAATAGGCGTTTTAGAGACATTTGTATTTTGCTATTTTAGCTATTCATCATTCATTCTATTTCACCTTTTCTTATTCTTCCATCATTCTTATTTGTTTTCTTTGGTTTTGTCTTACTTTTTCTTGCAAGGAGCCTAAATGGAGATTGATGCAGTCATTGAGCCATATTCTCAAGTTGAAGCTATCAGTACAAAGCTTGATAGAATTATTGCTTCACAACAACAGAGCAATCCAGGCTACAACACACATCATCCAAATGAGAGGAGCTACCAAAATGTTTTATGGAATAATGATGGACAACATTGGGAAGCACCTCAAGAGTAATTTCAAAACGATGAGATACTCGAAGAGGATGCACCTCAGTGGAAAAAACGCTAGATAACTTTATTGAAGCATCTGATGCCTCTTGCCAAAGTATGGAAGTCACACGAAAATGTCATGAAGCCTCCTATAACAACCTTGAGCATCATTTAGGATGGATACTTGACACACTCTCCAAGGAAAATGAAGTTTTTGAGCAAGTAACGCAAGACCGTTGTAAAGATGATGTGGTCGTGAACGATAATGAAGAAATGGAGCAGACCGAGTATGTTGCTGTAGAGATTGGAGAGGAAAGAGAAGAAGATCATTTGGAGAATTGGGATTGCTTGAATGAAGATGGTTCTTGTGACCAAGGAAATTTTCAAGGGGATTTGCTAGTGTCATGTTCCTTTGAAGATGAAAACACACAAGAAGAAGCAAACCCTAAGGTAATGGAACAAGCACCGTTCTTTGCGACTAATTAACTCACAAAAAGCAAGAAAGAGATATTAGGTTTGGGACAAGATGTGGGCAAGATATATAAACCATCCAATGACCCACCTATGCTAAGCTTGGACAATTCCCAACCCAAATTGTTTCCTTGGAGGCCAAAAGTAAGATGGTTGGACTCTCCAACGAATACTCCACCCCGCAACTAGTTTTTTGGTTTAAAGGAAGTTGCTACGCAAATTCTAGTCGGGAGGAGCACACTCTTTTCAAGTCGCCTTAAGGTAAGAAAGAGGTATGTCAAGCTTAGTGACGTTAAACAAGCGCTTCTTGGGAGGCAACCCAAGTTTTTATTGCTTTTCTAGGCTTTAGTTTAGTTTTTAGCAGGAATAATTGCCTAGTTTCGGTGTTCTCATTTTATAATGCATGTGCTGTGATTTTCTGATGAATTGTTGGTGTTTTAGTGTGCCAAATTGTGATTGTCGAAGTTTTGTGTCGTTTGAATGTGTTTTCATAGATCTCTGGTCGTGTTTTTGTTGTTTTTACAGGTTCTAAGTGTTATGAATGTGTTTCTGAAATTTTCTTTAGAGTCTATGATTTTTTCTAAGTCTTCCAGAGAAAACACACGGCCGTGTGGAATTTCCACATGGCCGTGTGAACAGTCTCAGAGCTCATCCCGAGCATCACAGGGGCCGTGTAGTTGACCCTGTGAGCGACCCAGTGAAGGGCACACGGCCGTGTGAAATTCTACAGAACCTCAATTCTCATTCCAGAGAGTCTACAGGGGCGTGTGGATGGCCCTGTGAGTGCCCAGGTGTTAAAGTACACAGCCGTGTGGAAAGTCCACACGGCCGTGTGAAACTCTGTAGAGACTTCTATTCCATCCCAAGAAAACACAGGGCCGTGTGGCAGCCCATGTGAAAGAGCCTGTGAATTACACACGGCCGTGTGGATTTCTCACACGGCCATGTGGTACACTTAGAGTTTTTTTCGGGATATCCAGAGAGGCCACAGGGGCGTGTGGGAGCCCCTGTGGCCGGCCTTGTGTTGCCAGGTTGGGCACACGGCCGTGTGTATGTTCTGGAAAGAAAACAGAGGAAACACAGGGCGTGTCATTGCCACTGTGACTGATTCCAGTGGAGGCACACGGCCGTGTGAATGCGCAGAGTACGAAAGGCTGTAACTTCTTTTGAAATCTATTTGTGCTTTTTCAACTCTAAATGCCTCCACACTCAAGGGATGTTTCCTCCCATCTTCCTAACCCTCTCTTTTCCTGTTTAAGGAGTTTTTTTAAGTTGTTTTCCGGCCATATTCAAAGTTTTTGATTTTCATTTTGTCGGTGAGCATCTCTTCTCCTTTTCTTCATCAATCTTTTCTTTCTTTATCAGCACCAGGATCACTATTAACAGCAGCAGCATTGGCACCAATAGCAGACGACACCGACGCTTAAGGCGTTTCTAGTTTTATGTTTCTTTTGTTTTATTTTACTTTTATTGAGCCTCACTGAACCCCCTTGTGTATACGTGCAGATGGTCTTGGATGTAAGGAATTTGAGTACTAGTCATGGTCATGGTCATGGGACCGTGTGTGCTCCACAACCCATTGAGACTCAACTCTCAATGAACATAGCTCCATCAAACGTAACACTTGGAGTTCAGGGGAGTATTGTTTCAATTGCCTACTCCCACATATTTTTCTTGGATTGTTATACTTTTATTGTGCTTGCATGCGTACATTGGAGATAATGTACATCTTAACTATGGGGGGGAGTTCACTTTGCACACACCTTTACTTGTGCGTTCAATTGCTTATGCTCATGTAGCCTATCACGGTTCACCTTAGTTGCAACGGTTGTATTCTTAGAGTTTAGGAGAATTTTTAACATTGTATTTTATCATGCTCTAGTTGTTACTTGAATTTTACAGAATTTTTGCTCGATTATCTTATATTGCACAACTCACTCTTGGAATCTTTTCGAAACTCAAGCTTGAAGTTTTTAAGGAAAAATTTATCATCGTTCTTAGTAAGCTTTTAGTTTTACTTTGGAAAATACATATATATATATATATAAAATTTGATGAAAAAAATATATAAAAAAAATGAGGTTGTGAATATTTGCTTTGTTTTATTTATGCATTTGGGGTGGAAAGAGCTACCACCTATGAAGTATGTAGCTACTCTCATAAGTCTGATACAAGTTATGCCCTAATGAGAGAAAGAGCTATCGCATGGGATGCGTGAAAGCTACTAGCCCGGTAGAAAAAGCTACCTCCTCGAAAGTGTGAAAGCCACCTTTGGGGGCCGCCTAGGAAAGGGCTACCTTAGAGGTTGTGTGAAGCTACTATTTCCTTTCTTCTTGTATATAAATAAGTCCTTGTTAACAAGAGTTTGGGGAGTACTCTTTGGGTTGTCTTGAGTGAGTCCACACACACTACACATTTTCAAGTTGATTGTTCTTTTTTATTCGAGTTTTTAGCTGGAGCATTGATATCCTTATGCGATGTTTTGATTTCCCCTTACTTGTAGAATGCTTCTTTTGCATACTTTTGGTGAACCTAAGGCCAAGCACTTTCAATTGTTCTTCCCAAGTACTTTCACGTTTCATTTTTGCTTGAGGACAAGCAAAAGCTTAAGTGTGGAGGAGTTTGATAAGTGCTTGTGTTATAGTAATACGAAGTGTTATTGTCTTACATTGAGCATTACTTTTCTCAAATTTAATCACTATTTAGTGTGTATTTGTGTTCTTTCGTGCATTGTAGGGTTGTGGAGAATATTTAAAAAAGAAGAAGAAGCAAGAATAGGTCATGAACGGTCAAGGAACAAGGCATAAGTTGTGGTCAAAGACATGTGAGTGTGTGCCAAACTCCAATTGGGGTCGAGTGAATATGTGATTTGGAGGACACAAAGGCAGTCACACTCACATGTTCCGAGTTGTGCAACATTATCAAGAACGATGAATTCGGGAGCATTTCGGTTAAGTACTGTAGCAATTAATGTAGCCGATCACTGTAGCAAGTTACTGTTCACAGTCTGCCGAAAATCAGCAAAACCAAATTTCAACACGGCCGTGTGGAATTAACACATGGGCGTGTGAAAATTCTGATTTTTCACAGGGCCGTGTCGAAAATACACAGGGGCGTGTGGAACTCCGATTTCATCCCGATTTCAGCCTATAAATAGCCTGTTTTCAGATCTATTTGGGGACCCCCTTCTACCTCTTGCCTATCTTTTGGGAAGCTTTCGGCTAGGGTTTGGAGAGGTTCTTGGAGGTCTTTGGAGTCGATTATACGGCATCGGCATCGACATCTATTAGAAGATAGCTATTGGGGGAGCTTTCTGATAAGTGCTTGTGTTATAGTAACGCGAAGCGTTATTATCTTACAATGAACATATCTTTTATCAGATTTTATTACTAAATAGTGTGCATTTGTGTATTCTTATGCATTGTAGGTTTGTGGAGCTAATTTGGAGAAGAAGAACGAAGTTAGATCGTGTTCGCCGTTGTTGGGTGGTTTTTGGACCAAGCAAGGAACAACGCACGAGATTAGACTTGTGAGTGTGTGCCAACCTCCTTTGGAGGGGCACAAAGCAGTCACATTCACAACAAGTCTACTGACATGACCCCTTGCGTGTATCCCGCAAGTGCACGGGTTTGTCGAAGTAATAAATTTACCCTGGTGAGTGGGTAGTCGAATCCATAGGGAATAGGGAATTAGAATACGAGATTTCACTAATAAAGCTATACGGAGTACGAAAAAGAAATAGTGGGATCAATGAGTGAATATAAAATCAAACAGAATGAAAAGCAAGAAATTAAATAGAAGGATGGAAGATGAGAGAGTGCAAGTAAAAGAGAATAGAGAGGACTAGTAATGAATGAAATAGGGCATCCGGATAAGCTACCTCTAGGGTCTATGCTTCTAGTGCAGGACTATGCTATTATACTTTCCTATTGATGTTTAATCGAGTCGAGGATATCCTAAGACTCACGGTCCCAAACCTAAGGACAACCGTGACTAACCCCAACACTATGCCCCGGTATTAGGATTCACGTCACCCTTCACTCTATCGCTCGCACGACTAAGCCCCAGGGCAGTATATCTACCTAAACCTCACACTACGTGGGATTGCTTTAAGCTCTAGGGATTCCTAATGGTAAAACCTGTTCCTATGTGTAGTTCTAACCCTTTGGTCCAGGTGGAAGAACCCTAGTCTAGATTAAGCCCCAATACATAGGATTCACTTCAACCCTTCACTCTGTTACTTGCGTAACTAAGCCCCAGGGGAGTTTATCTGCCTAACACTTCACTCTATTTTGACCGCTATGAAATCAAGGAAACGGAGGTAGGGAGAAACCATGTCGGAGGGGAAAGGGGTACATCGCTACCTCACAACTCTCCCTCTCAACCCTCTTCAATCTTAAGTAGTCTAACCCTAAGGAGTTGTCACACCTCCAAAAGACAACCTAAATTGTTCTCGATCCTAGTGTCACATCTAAGAGAAAACATTAGCAAGATGAAATTAAGATTGAAACTCAATTTTTATTCATCAATAATGGAAAAGCATAATAACAATGTCAAAGAAACATAATAACCCTAGAGTTTACAAGTCCGAATACCCTCAATGTAGAAAAGAAAGCATAAAGTAAAGACATCAATGAAAACCCCCTTGCGTATGGTGTGGCCGTGGTCTTGTGCGGCCGTCGAACGTCGGTGATGATGCCGATGACGCGCGCTAAACCTCCACGAAATCCTCTCCGAAACCCTAGCCGCACTCCCCCAAGTTGGAGAGAAAGATAGATCAAAAGATATCCCAAAAGGTCTCCAAAATCGGCTTTTATAATGTTGAGTCGCGGCTTTAAAATCTGACTTATCGGCGGTTTCACACGACCTTGTGGAATTAACACACGGGCGTGCGAAATTTCTGTCTGCTGAAAAATTAATTCACACGGCCGTGTGTTAATTCAACACGGCCGTGTGAACTCTCTGGAATTCTTAATTTCGGTCGAAAATGAACAGTAACTTGCTGCAGTGTTTTTACTACAGTAACAAGCTACATTGCTGCTATAGTGCTCATGTTATAGTAATGCAAAGCATTATTATCTTGTAATGAGCATTAATTTAATCAGATTTTATCACTAAAAAGTGTGCATTTGTTTACTTTTGTGCATTGTAGGGTTGTGAAGATAAAGTGAACGAAAGGAACGAAGTTAGATCATGTTCACCATTGTTGGGAAGATTCTTGGACTAAGCAAAGAGCACGGCATGAGTAGAGACGTGTGAGTGTGTGCCAACCTCCTTTGGAGGGGAACAAACGCAGTCACATTCACAATAAGTCTAACTCATGCTAACAAGGAGAACTTTACCAATTAGGACATTTGAAGCAATCGACGCGATCTACCGTTGATTGTGTGCCCAATTCAACGGCCTTGATGAAGAACGACGAATTCAAGAGCATTTCAGGATAATTACGTAGTAAGTACTGTAGCCAAATAATGTAGCAAGCTACTGTTCATCTTCGACCGAAATTCAGAATTCCAGAAAATTCACACGGGCATGTGGAAATTTCACACGGCCGTGTGACTTAATTTTCCAGCAAGCCAGAGACTTCACACGCCCGTGTGGAAATTCCACACGGCCGTGTGAAGTCCCAATAAGTCCGATTTTTAAAACCGCACTCAACAATATAAAGAGCGATTTTGAAGACTTTTAAAATATCTTTCGACCTATCTTTCTCCCCAACTTCTGGAGAGTGCGGCTAGAGTTTTGGAAAGGACTTCGTGGAGGTTTAGAGCGCGTCATCGGCATCGTCACCGACGTCCGGCGCCCGAACAAGACCACGCCCACACCATACGTAAGCGGGTTTTCATCGATGTCTTTACCTTATGCTTTCTTTCATATTTTGATGAACATGTATACCTCCATGAGGAACTAAACCGCTTGTGGATATTCGCACTTGTAAACTCTGGGGTTATTATGTTTCTTTGACATTGTTATTATGCTTTCCCATTATTGATGAATAAAAATTGAGTTTCGATCTTAAATTTCATCTTGTTAATGTTTTCCTTTAGAAGTGACACTAAGAATGAGAACAATCTAGGTTGTCCTTTGGAGGTGTGACAACTCCTATAGGATTAGACTATTTAAGATTGAAGAGGGTTGAGAGGGTGAGTCGTGAGGTAGCGAAGCGTCCCCTTTCCCTTCCAATGTGGTTTCTCCCTACCTCTGTTTCCTTGATTTCTTAGTAGTCGAGATAGAGTGAAATGCTAGGTAGATAAACTCCCCTGGGGCTTTGATAAGTGTCTAAATGTATATGTTTTAACATACGTATTTTGTTCACTTAGCATATATTTTTATATGAATGGATGCCCGTTTTATGCTTAATTGAGTATTATTTACGTTGTAGGGCATGGAGGAGCCATGAGGAACATGATAATACGATTCGGGCGAAAAAGGTTGAAAATCAGGGTGTCGTAGTACTGTAGCTGGAGTACTGTAGCAAATTCACTGTTGCAGTTGCTGTTGCACCTGAGGAGCTTTGGGCTGGAAATGATGGAAGTGCATAAGAGTGAACAGTGCAGCATACGGGGCTGTATAAGGGGCCGTGAGCATCAAAAGACAGTGGATTTCAACTAGCTCTCACGGTCCCCTATCCACCCCGGGATGCATCTATCCACCCCGGGACCCATCTATCCACCCCGGGATGCACCCCCACATGGGACAAGTTTTGCCTTATTTTAGCCTATCTATCCACCCTGGGATCCATCTATCCACCCCGGAATACTACGGGAGTATTTATAGATGTTTTGAGGGCACAAAAGAGGTACTTCTTGGCCGGCATCTAAAAGGGAAGAAACGAAGAAATCTTTGGGAAACGACGATTTGGAGCCAAGGAAGGAGGCAAGAACATCATTTTGAAGGGGAGAAGCTTCACCATCAAGGAGACAAAGATCCAAGACAAGGGAAGCATCATTCGGCATCTCTTGGACGGGGGAAAGCGTCATTCGGCCGGACCTCCACCTCCTCCTTCATCATTTCATCTAGGGAGTGTCATTTATGAGTTTTTTAAGTGATTTACTTTGTATTTTTGTTGTTACTTGCTTGATGGCACACTAGACCCCCAAGGCCACCGGATGTTGGTGAACCTTGGGGGGGGGGGGGGGGGGGGGGGGGGGGGGGGGGTTTATCATGTATTTTGGATGATCTTTACTTAATTGCAAGCTTGGTTTGGTTTAAGATTTAGTTCATTGTGCTTCATGTCTAGAACTACCACATGGAGAGATCCGTAGTTCTTTCTTGAATTATACACGTAAATGTGACCTACTCACGTGTATTAGGTCATTAATGAACTAAAAGGGGTTACTTGTATTGGCACACCGAAAAATTGGGTGTCGATAGCCCTCCGAGCTATAAGGATAGACTAAGGTTTAGTGTATCCTTATTTTGGGATCTCCTTGTACTTAATGCAATCATAGGGATGTTGGTTAGGAAGAGATTCCAACCGATATCCGTATGGGATTAGGGTTCAATCGCCGAGAAATTGGGGTTGATCTAATCTTGAGATCCTTCGGTTTAAATCAACCAAGCTACCTTTTATCCTTCATCCATGCATCATGATGACCCCTCAAGGGGATCCACATCCATAGGCCTTTACTCTTCATTGTAGCACTTGCAACCACATATTATGCTTTTAAATTTGTTTAATCATATCGTATTTATTTCTTTGCTTTAGTAGAACATACATCCATACTTGTGTTGTTAGGTTAGATAATAGGCGATGGAGGAGTAAGAGTAGCTCCTTAGCCCCGTGGAATACGATCCTCGTGCTTTTGTATGAGGTATTACTTGGCGATCCCGTACACTTGCGGGGAAGCAATCAGGCTTAGTTACGCAAGTAACAGAGTGGAGGGTTGAAGTGAATCCTACGCACTGGGGCTTAATCTAGACTAGTGTTCTTCCACCTAGACCAAAGGGTTAGAACTATACATAGGAACAGGTTTTATCACTAGGAATCCCTAAAGCTTAAAGCAATCCCACGTAGTGCTAGGCTTAGGTAGAAATACTCCCCTGGGGCTTAGTTTCGTGAGTGACAGAGTTAAGGGTTGACGTGAATCCTAATGCCGGGACATAGTGTTGTGGTTAGTCACAGTTGACCTTAGGTTTGGGACTGTGTGTTTAAGGATATCCTCGACTCAATTAACATCAATAGGAAAGTATAATAGCATAGTCTTGCACTAGAAGCAGGAGAAGAGTTAGAGGAAAAGGAGCAAAATTAGGTCATGTCCGCCTCTGTTGAGGAGTTTCTTGAACCAAGCAAGGATCAGGGCACGGGTTCTAGACTTGTGAATGTGTGCCCACCTCCATTGTGCTCAAATTGTTCTATAATTTAGAGGGGCACTGATAAGTACTCGTGTTTAAGTAAGATGAAGTATTATTTTCTTACATTGAGCATTACTTTTCTCATATTTTATCATTGATTAGTGTGCATTTGTGTTCTTTTGTGCATGTAGGGTTGTGGAGTAGATTTAGAGAACAAAGAGCAAAATTAGGTCATGTTCGCCGTTGTTGAGGAGTTCTTGGACCAAGTAAGGAACAAGGCACAGGTTCTAAACTTGTGAGTGTGTGCCAACATTGAAGAACTTTGTCAATAAGGAGAAAAGAAGCAAATGACATGATATACCTTTGGTTGTGTGCGCAAATCAACGTCCTCGATGAAGAACTTGAAATCGGGAACAGTTTGTGCGCGAGCACTGTAGCAGTTAATGTAGCAATTCGCTGTAGCAGTTTACTATTCACTGCGCGCCAGAATTCAATTCCAGAGAATCCACACGAGCGTGTGGAAATTCCAGACAGCCGTGTAGATGCCCAATTTCAGCCTATTTAAAGCCGTGACTCAGATTTATTCGAGAACTTTTGGACCCATCTTTTCCCTAAGTTTTGAAGGGTTCGTGGCTAGGGTTTGGAGAGGATTTTGTGGAGGTTTGGAGCAAGTCTACGGCATTAACATCGACATCCTTTGGAAGATAGCTGTTGGGGGAGCTTTCGTCGCATCGATCCGGCGAGGTATGCCCTATGCTTGACGAGGGACTTGGCCGAGACGATGTAGCGGCCTCAAAAGACCATCGCCACACATCACAAGGTGGTTTTTATCTATGTTTCATGTGGTTGTTGATTTATATACATTGATGATTTTGTATAGCTCCATGGAGAACTAAACCCCTCGTGGGTATTCGGACTTGTAAAGCCTAGGGTGAGATTGTTTCAATGACTTTTATTATGCTTTTAATTGAGTTCTAATCTTGATTGTTTATTGTATTGATTTTCTCTTAGCCATGACACTAGGATTGAGAATCTTCTAGGTTATCCTTTGAAGGTGTGACAACTTCTATTGGATTTTGGATTAGAATACTTGAGGTTGGAGATGGTCAGTGTGATTTTCCCTACCTCCATGTTTCAAGAGTTCTTCGCGGTCAAAGTAGAGCGAAGTGTTAGGAGATGAACCAAATAGTTAGAACTATATTTAAGGACATGGTCCATCACTTGGAATCCTTAGAACATCAAGCAGTTCCACGTAGTGTGAGGCTTAGAAAGATGGACTCCCTTGGGGCTTAGTTGAGAGATCGACAGAGTGAAGAGCCATAATGAAATCAAATGCCGGGGCATAGTCTTGGAACTAGTCATGGTTGACCTTAGGTTTGGGATCGTGTGCTTAAGGATTTCTGATGAGCGAGCGCGCGACTAGCTACAGAGCTAGTACGCGACTCCCCGGCCGCAAGTGCACGGGTTGTCAAGTAATAACCTCACAAGGAGGGTCGTATTCCCTAGGGCCCGAGATCTACTATTACTTCCTTTTGGGAGTCACTTTCTAGTCGATCGAAACAAGGTTGACGGAATATTAAAATAATAAAAACAAGTAAAGAAATGCAAATAAAATAAAGCTCAATCCGGAATAAAGTTAGAGATGAAGAAGCCAATAATTAGGGAAAGCCTAGGGCGAGGATTCCCCCGGGAGGAGACTAAATACGAAAGACCATGATAATTATAAAACTAGGGTTGGCTTGATTTTGGTCCGCTAGACTCGGATGTCGACTACCCCGGAACCTCCGTAGCATAGCCCTAATCCAGTACGGGTTTCTCTATCCAGAAAAGACCCCAACGATGTCAATGAGAACAAGGAGTGTTGATTAGGGTTAATCTAATGCACACTCTCGGCTAAATTAACCCTAAACGCGTGGAAGGCTATTAGCACCCGGAACCTCCGGTGTATTAATATATGAATCCCTCTTTAATTCATCAAGTGACCTAATACAAGCTAGCATCCCGCCAAACAAGTATCATTCAAAATCAATTATACGGAATCGATCCATTGTAGAATGAGCAACAAGATAATGAATTAAAACCAAACAATTAAACCAACACATTCATTCAAAACAATATAAAGGTCATTCATACAAAGTCTCCTCCCAAGGTTCACCGGGAGCCCGGTGGCTTTGGGAGGTTTAGTTCAACATCACAAAATTAAGGAGCTCATCATACAAAGATTCCATCAAACAAAAACAAGAAAAACTTCCTCAAAGATGTCGGCTAGGGTTGATGGTGTAGCTCGTCGGATCAGTGCCGGTGAGCCCTATGAAGCTTCTCCACGTCTTCCCCTTCTTCTCTCCTTCAAAGCTGCCCAAAAATCCCTCCAAATCCCTCCAAAGATGATGAGAATGGTGTGTGGTGGAGTGGAGGTCGGATAGAGAACAACTTTTCCTCAAAAACCCTGAAGAATCTCTATATAATCCCGAGAGCGTGCGGGCAGTGTGCGGGCCGCACATGTGCCCGCACGCTCTTCTGGCCACCCTGTGCGGCCTGGTGTGCGGGCCGCACACTAGGCCACACAGCTCACTGGCCAAGGTGTGCGGCCACTGTGCGGGCCGCACAGTGGCCGCACATGGCCGAGAGAAACGGCCCCTGTGTGCGGCGTGTCTGCTTCCGGGGTGCTCCAAGTCTTCATTCCTTCTTCAATCTTCCCCAAAACGACACGAATATGGTTTGATCACGCGCACTTGGTCCTCGAAACCCTGAAACGAAAATAAAAACATCAAGTGCGCAAAATGTCATCGAAAATACACATAAGTTGCATGAAAGTACAAGAACATCATAGCTAAATCATGATGTATTGAGGCACTTATCAATTTCCACGACTCATTAAACACCAATAAAAGAGTATAATACATAGTCTTGCTTGCCTTGTATCTCATTTTACACTGATTGTTTCCTCTCTCTACTCTTTGTTTGCACTCTTCTCTCTTTTATATTTCTCTTTATCTTATTGCACACACACTGATTTTTGTCACCACCATTATATCACACTAGCTAAGTAGCAATTCCTCTTGTCTTGAATCACTACTCCATGTGGATTCGACTACCCTCTCACTGGGGTACTTTATTACTTCAACAACCCGTGCACTTTTGGGCCCCTGTCAAAGTTTTTGGCGCCATTGCCGCAGAGTAGGTGATGACCGTAAGCGCACGGGTCTCCAAGTAATACCCCTCACGCAAGCACGAGGGGGTCATATTCCCTAGGGTCCCAAGAGCTGCTATTACTTCCCCCTAGACGACACTGTCTAGTCTACCAAATGTAGTATTAAAACAAGATAAGAAAACTAACAAAAGAGAAAGCTATAAACAAGTGGACTAAGGCACACCACACAAGCACATTAAGGGAACAATTAGCAATAAAAGTGCGAGGTCCCCGGGCGAGGATCCCCTTGGGACTACTAAAGCTAGAAGGATGCAAAAGTAATGAAGGTAATGGTGGTTAGGCCAAGAGACGTCCAAAGGTAGGTCACCCCGATGGTCACGGCAATAACCCCTAATCCGGTACGAGTATTGGAACACGGAATCTCTTCCGCCCAAATCCTCCTACGATCGCATTACGCTTAGGGAAATCTCTAATTAGGGTCAAACTCAATATCTAGGTTCTTCCCCAATGGGTGGAGGGGTACAAATACCCAATGGTTACGACGTATTTGTACATGTATCCCTTCTAAGCCAAGCGTGTCTAGTACAAGGGCTATGGTCACGCAACCATGTACAACCTAGAATTCAAACCACAGAGTTCTCATGCAATTTGATACAATAAAGAACACAAAGCTTAGACCACAACCAAACCAAATACCAAGAATATACTCAAAACATCCAAATAAGCAAGTTCATCCCAAGGTTCACCGGATGCCCGGTGACCTTGGGAGTCTAGTTCCTCATCAATAAAGGAGAATGTATACAAAACAAGAAATACAAGATGAAGCTCATAACAACTGCCCTCCAATGAAGACTAGAAGGTGGTGATGAGAACTTGTCGGATCCGCGCCGGCAAGCTCCTAGATGCTCTCCCTCGAGTATGATCTCCTTCTCCCTTTGATTTGCTCCTCAAAAATGCCTTCTCCCGCAGCCTTGATTTCCTAGATGATGATGGAGGAGAAAAGGTGGCCAAAGACAAGAGAAAGGATGCCCTAAAACCCAATTTAAAGATGTTCTCGGGATCACTCACGGGTGGCTTCACGGTTAATATACGGGCTGTGAGGTTGCCCAGAAAGTGGGGCAAAAATCTGAATAAGTTGCTACAGTGATGCAAAGCGTTATTATCTTGTAATGAGCATTAATTTAATCAGATTTTATCACTAAAAAGTGTGCATTTGTTTACTTTTGTGCATTGTAGGGTTGTGAAGATAAAGTGAACAAAAGGAACGAAGTTAGATCATGTTCACCATTGTTGGGAAGATTCTTGGACTAAGCAAAGAGCACGGCATGAGTAGAGACGTGTGAGTGTGTGCCAACCTCCTTTGGAGGGGAACAAAGGCAGTCACATTCACAATAAGTCTAACTCAAGCTAACAAGGAGATTTGAAGCAATCGGCATGATCTACCGTTGATTGTGTGCCTAATTCAATGGCCTCAATGAAGAACGACGAATTCGGGTGCGTTTTCGGGACAATTACTGTAGCAAAAATACTGTAACAAGCTACTGTTCATCTTCGGTCGAAATTCAGAATTCCAGAAAATTCACAGGGGCGTGTGGAAATTCCACACGGCCGTGTGAATTAATTTTCCAGCAAACCAGAAACTTCACACGCCCGTGCGGAAATTCCACACGGCCGTGTGAAGTCCCGATAAGTCCGATTTTTAAAACCGCACTCAACAATATAAATAGCGATTTTGGAGGCTTTTAAAATATCTTTTGACCTATCTTTCTCCCGAACTTCTAGAGAGTGCGGCTTGGGTTTTGGAGAGGACTTCGTGAAGGTTTCGAGCACGTCATTGGCATCGTCACCGACGTCCAGCAGCCGCACAAGACCACGCCCACACCATACGCAATCGGGTTTTTCAACGATGTCTTTACCTTGTGCTTTCTTTTATATTTTGATGAACATGTATAGCTCCATGAGAAGCTAAACCCCTTGTGTGTATTCGGACTTGTAAACTCTGGGGTTATTATGTTTCTTTGACATTGTTATTATGCCTTTTCCATTATTGATGAATAAAATTTGAGTTTCGATCTTAATTTCATCTTGTTAATGTTTTCGTTTAGAAGTGACACTAGGGTTCAGAACAATCTAGGTTGTCCTTTGGAGGTGTGACAACTCCTATATGATTAGACTATTTAAGATTGAAGAGGGTTGAGAGGGTGAGTCGTGAGGTAGCGAAGCGTCCCCTTTTCCTTCCGATGTGGTTTCTCCCTACCTTCGTTTCCTTGATTTCTTAGCGGTCGAGATAGAGTGAAGTGCTAGGTAGATAAACTTCCTGGGGCTTAGTTACACAAGTAACAGAGTGAAGGGTTGAACTGAATCCTACGCACTGGGGCTTAATCTAGACTAGGGTTCTTCCACCTAGACTAAAGGGTTAGAACTACTCATAGGAACAGGTTTTACCACTAGGAGTCCCTAGAACTTAAAGCAATCCCACGTAGTGTGAGGTTTAGGTAGATATACACCCCTGGGGCTTAGTCGTGCCAGCGACAGAGTGAATGGTCGACGTGAATCCTAATACTTGGGCATAATGTTGGGGTTAGTCACGGTTGTCCTTAGGTTTAGGACGTGTATCTAAGGATTTCCTCGATTTAATTGACATCAATAAGAAAGTATAATAGCATCGTCTTGCACTAGAAGCATAGATCCTAGAGGTAGTGGTGGTCGCCGCGCGACAAGCTAAAAAAAGCTAGCACGCGACTCCCCGGCCGCAAGTGCACGGGTCGTCAAGTAATAACCTCTCGTGCACGCACGAGAGGGTCATATTCCTAAAGGCTGCGAGATCTACTATTACTTCTTTTCGGGGTTCACTATCTAGTTGATCAAAACAGGATTGGTGAAATTGTAAAGACTAGAACAATAAAACGAATAAGAAAATGAAAGCAATATAATGCTCAATCCGAATAAAGATGAGGGTGAAGAATCCAAGAATCGAGGAAGGCCTCGGGCGAGGATTCCGCTGGGAGAAGACTAAGTACGGATGACGATAACAATGTTAAAGGTAGGGTTGGCTTGGTCTTAGTCCGCTAGACATGGATGTCAACTACCCCGGAACCTCCGTGGTGTAGCCCTAATCCAGTACGGGTTGCTCTATCCAGAAGAAACCCCCACGATGTCATTGAGAACAAGGAGTCTTGGTTAGGGTTATTCTAATACACGCTTTCGGCTAAAATAACCCTAACCACGCGGGAGGCTACTAATACCCGGAACCTCCAGTATATTAATACAATAAATCCCTCCTTAATTATCACATGACCTAACACAATCTAGCATCCCGCCAAACAAGTATTGTTCACAATCAATTCTACGGTATCCATCCATTGTAGAATGAACAAGAAAATGATAAATTAAAACCAAACACACAAGCCACACACATTCATTCAAAGAGCAAGAATGTCATCCATACAAAGTCTCCTCCCAAGGTTCACCGGGAGCCAGGTGGCCTTGGGAGTTTAGTTCAACATAACAAAATGGGAGAGCTCACAATACATGAAGTTCATCATACAAACAATGAGAAAACTCCCCTCGAAATGTTGACTAGAAGATGATGATGGTAGCCCGTCGGATCCGTGCCGCCGAGCTCTTCGATGCTTTCCAATGTTCTCCCCTTCGTCTCTCCTTCAATCCTTGCCGAAATCGCCTCCAAAAATGATGAAATTAGGTTTAGGGTGTGTGGAGGTCGGATTAGAACCAGTCCCCTCTTCAAAACCCTCAGCAGTGCATATATAATCCCGAGACCGTGCGGGCTATGTACGGGCCGCACATGTGCCCGCACGGTCTTCTGGCCACTCTGTGCGGCCTGGTGTGCGGGCCACACACTAGGCCGCATAGCTCACTGGCTGAGCTATGCGGGCACTGTGCGGCCCGCACAGTGGCCGCACAGAACTGTGTGCTTCACGGGTTTGTGTCGTTCGGAGCTTGGTTAAACTTTATTTCTTCTTCAATTTTCTCCAAAATGACTCGAATATGGTTCATCCTCGCAAATGTGGTCCTCAAAACCCTGAAAGGAGAATGAATACATCAAATGCGCAAAATGTCATCATAATACTAATACAAGTTGCATGAAAGTGCATAAATTTTACAAGTAAAACATAATGTATTTAAACACTTATCAGGTAGCATGTCCGGATTACCCTATTTCATCTATTGCCAGTTTCTCTCTATTCTCTTTTACTTGCATTTTCTTATCTTCCATCTTTCTATTCAATTTCTTGTCTTTTATTATATTTACTTCCATATTCACTCATCGATTCTATTCTTATCTTTCCATACACCACATAGCTTAAATAGTAAAATCTCGTATTTTAACTCCCTATTCCCTGTGGATTCGACTACCCACTCAGCGGGGTAAATTTTATTACTTTGACAAACCCGTGCACTTTTGGGGCGTTGTCAGTGTGCATTTGTGTTCTTTTGTGCATGTAGGGTTGTGGAGTAGATTTCGAGAAGAAGGAGGAAAATTAGGTAATGTTCGCCATTGTTGAGGAGTTCTTGGACCAAGAAAGGATCAAGGCACTTGTTCTTAACTTGTTAGTGTCTGTCAACCTCCATTGTGTTCAAATGGTTTTATGATTTAGAGGGGGCACAAAGACAGTCATGATGAAGTGTGATCCCGCAAGTGCACGGGTCGTCAAGTAATACCCTGTGCGTGACACAGGGGTCGTATTCCCTGGGGCCCGAGAAGCTACCCTTACTTCCTTATTACAATATTGTTTGACCGAAATGATTCAATAGAGTGAATATGATGCAAAGAAGTTAAAGAAGTAAATAACCAAAGCAAACATACGAGGGCAAGATACGGGGTAGAAATAGGGCTAGGAGTGGTCACGGATGAGGATTCCCTTAGGGGCTACTAAAGTGAGTAGGAAGGCTTGGACTAACATGCAAGTGGCTAATTGGACCGAGAAAACCCTAGACTAGGTCAACCCGATGGTCACGGAAGTCGACCCCTAATCCGGTACGGGTAATTGATACGGTACGTATACCGCCCAAGATTTCCCCTACGATTGCAAAGGGTGAAGTGGTTTTCTCAAACTAGGGTTACAATACAAAAGAGTATTCAACCCTAGTAGTGGAGGGGTACAAATACCAGATGGTCACGGCGTATTTATACATATTTCCCTTCCAAGTTTGGTGAGTCTAACACTAGGGCAATGGTCATGCAACCTAGCATTTCCTAAGTCTTTTGATACATAGAGTTCTCATACATACCAAGCATGTAAAACACCAAACAATGGATCACAAACAAGCCACAAACAATGTATAGAACAAGATCATCCAAAACATCACAAGTTCACCCCCAAGGTTCACCTACATCCGGTGACCTTGGGGTTTAAGTGCTCATGTTCACTAAATACAACGATAAATGCATGGAAACAAATGACAACGGCATGAGAAGGACTCCCTCAAAGGATGAAGGCCGGTGAAGTTCCAAAGACGCCACTCCAAGGGGTGGCTTCCCTAGTCTTCAACCTCCAAATGAAAGCCCTAGGATGAAGGATCTTCCCAAAACCTTGCTCTCCTTGCCAAATCCTTGCCTAGATCGCCCTCCAAGAGCTTCTTCTTCCTCAATTCGAAGGTGGTGGTGAGAGGCCCTAAGAAGAACTCCAAGCTCTCTTTCAAAACCCAAGTATAGCCCCTTTAAATGATGAGTTCGGGCAAGCTCACGGGTGGCCTCACGGTCCATATACGGCCCGTGAGGGAGCCTGTAATACGGGCTGCAAGAAACCGCAAAGATGTGATTTTCGCACAGTAACTGCTACAGTAAAGTGCTACAGCGAAATGCTCGCGGGAGACCTCACGGCCGTGAGCTTGCCCGTGAGGATTCCCAGACTTAGAATTTTCTTCAAATCTTCGTGCTTCAGGCTGCTACAGTGTTTTTGCTACAGTGCCAGGGAACCCAAAACGACGATTTCGGTGTCAATTTCTTCTCAAATTGCGTCGTTGATCTCACCTAGGCTTCTTTTGTACCTGAAACACAAAATAAACCAATTTAGACATAAAAGGGCATCGATTCATCAACAAAATACGAGAAGCATGCGCAAGTATACGTATAAAATACATACATTTAGACGTTTATCAAGTCACAATCAACAAGCTTAACCTATGTGACATTGAAGAACTTCATTAATAAGGAAAAATGAAGGAACGACATGATCTACCGTTGGTTGTGTGCCCAACTCAACGGCGTCGATGAAGAACATGAAATCGGAAACACTTTGGGCGTTAGTACCGTAGCACTCACTGTAGTAATTTACCGCAGCAAATTATTGTACAATTTTATTGTTCACTGCGCCCCAAAAATTCAATTCCAGAGAATCCACACGGGCGTGTGGAAATTCCACACAGCTGTGTGCATGCTAGATTTCAGCTTATTTAAGGTCATGACTTATATTTATTCGAGGACTTTTGAACCCATCTTTTCCCAAACTTCTGGAGAGCTCGCAGCTAGGGTTTGGAAAGGATTTTGTGGAGGTTTGGAGCGAGTTTACGGCATCAATATCGACGTCCTTTGGAAGATAGCTATTGGTTGAGCTTTCGTCAGCACCGATCCGGTGAGGTGTGCCCTAGGCTTGACAAAGGGCTTGGTGGAGAAGATGCAGGGGCCTCACAAGACAATCGCCACGCATCACAAAGGGGTTTTATCTATGTTTACTATGCTTGTTGATTCATATACATTGATGATTTTGTATAGCTCCATGGAAAGCTAAATCCTCGTGGGTATTCGGACTTGTAAACCCTAGGATGACATTGTTTCTATGACTTCTATTATGCTTTGTTAATTGTTGCTTTTAATTGAGTTCCAATCTTGATTGTTTAATTGCTTTGATTTTCCCTTAGTCGTGATACTAGGGTTGAGAATCATCTAATTTATCCTTGGAATATCTGATAACTTCTCTAGGATTAGACTATTTGAGATTGTAGATGGTCGAGAGAGTGAATCGTGAGGTAGGGAAACATCCCTTTTCCCCTTTGGCATGATTTTCCCTACAGTCGTGTTCCAAGATTTCTTATCAGTCAAGGTAGAGTGAAGTGCTAGGAGATAAATTCCCCTGGGGCTTAGTTACATGACCAATAGAGCGAAGGGTTGTAGTGAATCCTAGTGCTAGGGCTTAGCTGAGACTAGGGTTCTTTCGCCTGTACCAAAGGGTCAGAACGATACTTAGGGACAGCGTCTATTACGTGGAATCCCTAGAACGTCAAGCAGTTCCATATAGTATGAGGCTTTGGACGATGGACTCCTCTGGGGCTTAGTTCAGAGATCGACAAAGTCAAGGGTTGTAGTGAAACTTAGTGCCGGGGCATAGTGTTGGAACTAGTCATGGTTGATCTTAGGTTTGGTACCATGTGCTTAAGGATTTCCACGACTCGTTAAACATCAATAAGGGAGTATAATGCATAGTCTTGCACTAGAACATTAGTCGTGGGGAGAGCTTGTCCGGGTATCCCTTACTTGCATTGATTGTCTCCTCTCTATCTTTTGCTTGCACTCTTCTCTCTTTGATATTTCCCTTTTATCTTATTGCACACATATTGATTTTTCTCACCACCATTATATCACACTAGCTATGTAGAAATTCATCTTGTCTTCAATCACTACTCCATGTGGATTCAACTACCCTCTCACCTGAGTACTTTATTACTTCGACAGCCCGTGCACTTGCGGGGCACACTCGAAAGGTTTTTGTCAACCTCCGCATGGTTCACTGCCTATGTAGCACAAACTTCGGCCAAGTCTGTCTGCAAGACATCTGTAACACTCTTGAGGCACACTAAACGGTCATGGCCTCGAGATGGGGAGAAAATATGCACTAGGGGTGGCTCCTGTGGTGCAAGGGGTCCCTCGGTCTCAATCTGCTCTTGTTGTAGCTAAGGAGTAGGTAGCGAACCCTCGGCCTCATTTCTCTCTTCCCCAGGCGGCTCTTATGGGGGCATGTTCATCACATACACCCCATCTCTATTCCTCCTCACCATGCCAATCAATCATATGGTCTCCAAGCCGAGGGCCGATGGTTCAATAGTCTTCTTGGCCCTTTTGATTACATCTAGTAGACCCATCCCCATGATGAATATGGTAATATACGGGCCAGAGAAGATCACCCCAACTCAGGCATACTGTCCATGATATCATAAGTACTCTACTATAATGTGTCCTAGGTCAAGTGGCTCACTCTGTTCCATCGAATACAAGTAGAGAAACTACTGCGAATTGAGGACCTGACACAACCCTTGCAAGAGTGCTCCACAAGTGCACGAGTCGTCACAGTAATAAAATTTACCCCGGTGACTGGGTAGTCATATCCACACGGAGTAGTTCTTAGAAACAAGAGTTATCACTATCTAGCTATGATGAAAATCGATGATGAGAGAAACCAATTTATGAATGAGTGCAAAGAAGAGTAAAAGAAAGAAAGAGAATAATGCAAGCAAGAGTAAAGGAGATAATAATTGATGAGAATATGGAGTACCCGGACAATGCTTACCCTAGGACTATTATTTCAAGTGTCGGACTGATATTATTCTTCTAGATTAATGTTCTAATGAGTTGTGGAAATCCAAAGACACACGGTTTCAAACCTAAGGTCAACCATGACTAGCCCTTTATACTATGCCCCGACGAAAAATGGTACTCTCGACGACTCACACTGTGTGGAACTACATGCGGTTTTGGCGACTCCAAGTAATAAAGCCTATTCCCTAATATAGTTATAACCTTTTGGTCCTGGTAAGGGATGTGCTAACCTGAAAGTGCACAGATTGTCAAGTAATACCTCTTGTGCGAACACAAGAGGGTCGTATTCCCTGGGGCCCGAGAAGCTATCGACCCCTAATCTGATGGTCACGGCAATTGACCCCTAATCCGGTATGGGTATTGGATACGGTACATATATCGCCCAAGATTACCCCTACGATTGCAATGGGTAAAGTGATTTTCTCAAACTAGAGTTAAGATACAAAGGAGTATTTAACCCTAGGAGTGGAGGGATATGACACACCCCTTTGCGTGTGTGTACCGCAAGTGCACGGGTTGTCGAAGTAATAATTACCCTGGTGAGTAGGGTAGTCGAATCCACAGGGAACAGGGCTACTAGTACTAACTTCTTCTCTGCAATCTAGCCTAATGACCAATGTGATTTTGTGGTGATCTAGTGTGCATAGAAATTAATACCAGAGATGAATAGGCAAAAGGTAAATAAAGGGAGATCTCAATCAATAAAGATGAGATACCCGGGCAATGCTCCCCCTAGGCTCTATCATGAAGTGCAAGACTAACTAAATGCTTCTAAACCGAGTTCTATGAGTCGAGGTAATCTAAGAATAATCGGTCCCTGCTTCCAGGCCACCGATACTAGTCCCCTACAAGGTCCCGGTGGAGAAATCGCTCAATCTCAACACCTCACACCCCATATGACCGCAATAAGCTTTAGGGATACCTAAAAGTGAAACCGATTCCTAAAATTAGATCTAACCCTACTTCTAGGCGGAAGATCCCTAACCCCCTACAAGGTCCCGGCGGAGAAATCTCTCAAACTCACACCTCACACCAAATATGGTTGCATAGATCTTAGGGAATACGGAGATAGGAAACACTTAATCGGAAGGGAAAGGGGACGCTCCACTATCTCATGACTCACCCTCTCAACCCTCTTCAATCTCATATGTTCTAACCCTAATGGAGACCTCTCTCTCACCAAGGCAACAAATCAAGCATACCAAACAACCATACGAATCAATAAGGCATGCAAGCAATGATAAAACAAGATTGAAACTCAAATAAACTCGGATTTAAAAGAAAGCATAAAGAAAGTCAATACATGAATCGAAACCTAGGGTTCACATGCCCAAGTATCTACTAGGGTTTAGCCCTCCATGGGGCTTATTACAAAGCAAAACATAACACAATGAAAAGCAATGTAAACCATGGAAATAAACCCCCTTGAATTTGTGATGATGGCCTTGATGGGTCGCTCAACGTCTTGAAGGATCCTTCTCCGAAGATAGGTTGCCAATGACTCCCTCGATGCTATGACGGAGGAAAGAACTATCAAAGTTGGTGAAGAACGGCCCTCCAATTCGGCAAAGACCTCCTCCTCAAACCCTAGCCGCTTCCTCTCTCAAAAGGCACACAAAAGATATCAAAAGAATCGGCGAAACGGCCTATTTATAAGTCTGAATCGCGCCAGTCACGTGTCTTCACGCGACCGCGTGAGATCCCACGCGATCGCGTGGGCTGCAGAATTCCCACGCGGTCGCGTGGGATTTTGACGCGGTCGCGTGAACAGTAATTCTGCTACAGTGATGCTACAGTGAAATGAACAGTGTTTTTGCTACAGTACTCTTCATAGCCATGATCCAAACTCTCTCATCTTGAGGCCACATGGTCGGGCACACGTCCATGTGGTGAGTTATAAGACTTCTCCTTCTTCGAATCATCATTTGAGAGCTTTAACTATCTTCACACAAGTTGGGACATGAAGGTGTGACTGCCTTTGTGCCCTTCCATCACATAAATCATCTTGAATTCTTCAGGAAGTTGGCACACACCCTCATGTGCATGATCCCCTCTTGTGCCTTGGCACTTGTGTTGTACAAAAACTCCCAACAATACGTCTTTATAACTCATCTTTGCTTCCTTTTCCTCCTTTAACGCTTCCACAACCTGATTGCATAAAAGAACACCAAAATACACTTTATGAGACATAATCAATGGTAAAATGATGCTCAATGTATGTAAAACAAGTCGGTAAAACATGTATAATCAAGCACTTATCAGGATACAAATACCCGATGGTCACGGCGTATTTATATGTATCTCTCTTCCAAAGTTGGTGAGTCTAACACTAGGGCAATGGTCATGCAACCTAGCATTTCCTAAGTCTTCTGATACATAGAGTTCCCATACATATCAAGCATGTAAAAACACCAAACAATGGATCACAAACAAGCCACAAACATTAATTAGAACAAAATCATGCAAAACATCACAAGTTCACCCCCAAGGTTCACCTACATCCGGTGACCTTGGGGTTTAGTTGCTCATGTTCACTAAATGCAACAAGAAATACATGAAAACAACCAACAAAAGCATGAGAAGAACTCCCTCAAAGAATGAAGGCCAGAGAAGTTCCAAAGACGCCACTCAAAGGGGTGGCTTTCCTAGTCTTCAACCTCCAAATGCAAGCTCTAGGTCATAGATTCTTCCCAAAACCTTGCTCTCCTCGCCAATTCCTCACCGAGATCGCCCTCCAAAAGCTCCTTCCTCCGATCAAAGATGGTGGTGAGAGGCTCCAAGAAGAAGACACACGATGCCCTAAAAGAAACCCTCCAAATCTTATAAAAAGGTGAATTCATGCCTCTTCACGGGTGAGCTCACGGTCCATATATGGCCTGTGAGGTAGCCTGTAATGTGACTTGAAAGAAACTGCAAAGTTGCGAAACTGCTACTGTACCACTGCTACAATAACACTGCTACAATGCTTTCTGTCCTTGAATTTCTTGGGGTTGACCTCACGGCCGTGAGCTTGCCAGTGAGGGTTTCCAGTCTTAGAAAAATCCTTCAAATGTGCGTGTTTCAGGCTACTACAGTATAAGATACAGGGGCAACAAACATCCCCATACCTAAGCGTTTGCTTGTTCCCAAGCAAACAAACATGAAGAACAGGGGCAACAAGATAAACGGCTAAATGCAAGACCTCAAGCTCAATAGTAAAGAACTCCACAAGCACAAATGGGTTGAAATCAAGAAGTGAGCTGTTCAATGAATAGTCAAGTAATACTAGCTCTGTTTCCCCTAGAGTGCTCCCGTGAATCTGTGCTAACTTCCATCTTGACCTCCACACCCTGGACTACCCTAGGATGCCCATTCACCCCACACACAATGAAATTGCCATTGAAGTGTTAAAAGCACACTCAGTACTCAGTTAAGAGTCCTTCGATTCCTAGATAAAACTTTAGCTCACAAGTGACTATGTAGTTAATACCAGGGGATCAAGATACTTTATTACTTCTCACATATATACAGACATACACTTTTTTTTTTAGTACCTGACTAACGTAGGCTGCCCAAAAATCTTTCAAACGGATGCACATGCTGGCCAGGTACAAGAGCCACCCATCCTACTTGATTACAGTCCACATAGACGCATTCATGCTATAGTACCAGAGGAATACTGTCATAGACTCCAATTTTTTTTTTACGTACTATACATACTGTATCTTAAATCCCCATATATATAATTCGCTGCAATGGTGCACTTTAGGCTAAAGAAAACATTGAAGAAACTCAAAAGCTTTTAAAAGAGTATTGAAAATAGAATTTAACAATCCAATGCCAAAATCATTATGATGGGTTGGTTGGAGTGTGCAAGGTAGAAGTGATCATGAACAGGTATATATGGGTGCACTAAAGGTGAAACAGAACTACATTCAAGAACAGATAAAGTCTACCTCACAACTATCATTCTACCAAGCCAGGAAGTTCTAAACATGTAAATCATAGCTATCATGGATCATCAAAACATGCAATGATATAGAATACTCCAAAAATCCATCCCCACACCTAAAGTTTTACATTGTCCCTAATGTACATAAGTCAGCAGATCAGGGTGGGATAAACATGTTAAGTACGAGAAAATGGAGTAGAGGAAACTTCCCCAAACAGTTGATGACGTGTGTGACATGATCCTCTAGTGTTGGGGTGAAATAGCGCAACAAGGGCATGGAGTGTGAAATGCTATGACAATTCCACTGAAAATGCAAGAAGCATAGATCACAACTCCAGAAACTAAAATAAAAGAAAAGAGCAAGTGAATAAAAATCCAAAATAGACAGAAAAAGTTTGGCAGGGACGAAGCCCTGACTAACTCAAAAGTACACAGTACAACATAAAATAGGAAATATGGCTAGTACAGAAATAAAAACAACAAAGTAAAGTAGCAAGCATGATGCGTGAGTCTAGGGGCCTGAAGGAAATGATGGCCCTGCGCAGGTGGTGGCCGCAGAGGTGGTGCCGACTGACAATGAAGTGCTACGCAAGAACGCTAAAATGTTGGCAGTGGTGACCTCGATGCGGCTCACAGAGGCAGTCAGTACATGTAACTGCTCGTAGACCTCCGAACAAAATGCATCAAATCTCTCCCCAAGTGAAGGCCGACGCTCCTTGGGGACAGCATCACGGTCTGGCTCTGACTCGAAGTAGGAATCAGACTCTGTGTCATGAGATAGGCCGGGGTCACTCTAGCATCGCACAAGTTTGTGGGTGTGACCCTACCTCTCAACAATACCAATGCAAACTAGGGTCTGCATCCCGAGTGGAGCAACTGCACCAACAACTGTCATGCCCTGGGTCTTGTCAATCAGCTCCATGCCTCTGATCATGCGCGTAATGTAGGGTCTGCCGTAGATGGCTCCAAGGTGAACAAACTTTCCTTGATGAGCAAAAATCTCAGCAACTAAGTGGCCCATATAAAGGGGGTACCACTGTATGATACTGTACAACATCAACAGCTCCGTGCGAGATACCACCCCTGTAGAATCCAGTCGATCCCCAATGCCACGTGTCAATAGAGCATGGATATACCTGTCGGCTGGGTCCTTCAACTGGGAGGCCTTTTTAGTGCGCGAGCTATGGGCAATGCAATCCAAGTAGGTGGTACCAGTCATAGGACAAGGGAAATCCTTGCCTAAATTTTTTAATTCCGGCCTTTGGGTGAATGCTTCCATATAAAATCCCATGTAAACCCCCAACTGATCTTGAGTTATTCTGTGGCTCTTCCCAAAAGCACGAAATGATATGTAACTGGATATGCGAGAGAAGGAACTGACATTAAAGACCTCAACTGTGCTCAAAACCTCGAGTATCAATTCTTTATATGTAGGTTCATCTATGGCAAATAACTTGTCCCATCCCCCATGAGAAATAAGTTCCAAGATTGTTTCATCCAAACCCAAGAGCTTCAAAATATCCCAATCAATTCGTCGAATCGTCCCAAAACTCTTGTGTGAAAGAAGTGCAAATCGGGTTTTATGCTCCTCCTTCTTAAGCTTGGGTTGTTCCGGAGGCGGAGAGGGCTCATTCAGGGCTCTTTTGTATGCTACCTTCTTCACCCTAGAAGATCAAAGGAAGAACCATTAAACAAGTTACAAGCAAAGCATTAGTGAAAAAATGAAAGATTGATGAAAAAATGCAGTGCTACAGTAATTCCGAGAAATTTTGGCAAGAGTCTTGCTTGAAAACTTGATGATCTAAAAATACAACCATTCCAAAACATCATCACAATATTGTAGTAGCCAAGGAGAGAAGAATTCATGGAAGAATCAGCCCAAATAACCATGAGAACACCAAGTTCATGGGAAAGCATACTCACCTTAAAACCTAGGGTTTATGGAGTGATCCTTAGGTTAAATCCGGCCAAAAGAGTGGTTTTTCTTCAAAACTTCAGCACACAATGATTTTAGAGGAGATGGAGAGTGTTTAAAAGCAAGAAAAATGAAAGAAAATGGAGGATAAATGAAGTAGAAGTGAGGGGTGAAAGTTGAGGGGATGATGAATAGAAAGAATGGCCCAATGGCCCTTAAAACCCTAAGGCATGAAAGGCCTCACGGGTAGGCTCATGGGTGTGAGCCTACCCGTGAGCCCTCTCAGCATGGCTCACAGCCAAGCTCACGGCCGTGAGCTTGGCCGTGAGCCTCCTCTGGTTTGCTCATGGGCCGAGCTCACAGGCGTGAGCTCGGCCGTGAGTGGCCTCTGGTTTGCTTGCGGGCAAGATAACGGCCGTGAGCTTGCCCGCAAGGGCTCTCTGACTTGCAGAAGGGCACACTCACGGGCATTAAACGGCTCTCAACTCATTTAAGCATCAAAGAACACTCCTCTAAGTCTTAAAAACACTCAAAATAAAGCCGAACAAAGCATGAAAGCATTCAAAACATGAATCTCATGAAATCTAATTATTAAACAACTCACAACAACATACAAGCATGCATGAAGGATGAAACAAAAATTGATGAAAAGATGACCAAAACATGAAGAAGACCTAGACAACTAGCATGCCAACACACTTCAAGAATATGGAAAATAAACAAGACAAGCATTCAAACTACAAGAAAATGGAATTTGCAATGAATTAAAAACTTGGGTTGCCTCCCAAGAAGCGCTTGGTTAACGTCGTTAGCTTGACGTGTTTTACCTCAAAGCTCATGGTGGGACAAAAGGAGGGAAGTTACCTCCAATCTTTGGTGACGCATTGTTACCCGAAAAGTTCATCGAGAGGCATGAAAAGATCTTGAATTTTCCTCGATTTTCAAAGAGTATGATGTTCACTTCCTCGGGTGACGTTGTTGTAACCTTCACAACCTTCCTTGGCTTTTCCTTTGTTTTTCTCCACACCTTTTTCAGGATTTTCTTCTCCTTGCCACTTGGTGGAGAATCAACCATCACTTGTGTGATTTGTCGCATCGGTGGAGGAGGGGTTTCTTCTTCTTCTATCTTTTCCTCCCCTAACTCCTCCAAGATTTCATCAAGCGGTTCAAAGCTAGAACTTCCTGCACACAATCGAAAATAATTGCATCAGTATTATCCATGAAATAAAAACTATCATCATGGTCGAGTGTGTGCCTCATTGCATCTGGGAAGGTAATGATCACTTGTTCATCCCCCACTCTTAGAGTCATTTACCACCCTTAACATCAATTAAAGCACCGGAAGTATTAAGGAAAGGGCGTCCAAGGATTATGGGGACCTTCACATCATCGTCCACATCTAATATAAGGAAATCCACCATAATGATTGATAAGTGTCTAAATGTATGTATTCTAGTCCACATCTAAATGTATGTATTCTAGTAGTCCACATCACTGTAGCTGAGGTACTGCAGCTTATGTATTGTAGCAGGTACTGTAGCACATGGGGGACTTCGAGCAACAAAAAACATGAGAACTTTGCCCAAGCCTCACGGCCCCTTCTGCTACCCCGTGAGGATCTCACGACCCAGTCTGCGACCCAGTAAAGAGTTTGCAGCAAGAGTTGCCTATCCTTCACTACCCAGTTAACTGCCCAGTTAATTACCCAGTTAACTACCCCATGAGGCTCAGGATTTGGGGTATAAATGGGGATTTCTAGGGCGTTTGAAGGGAACTTTCTCTTCGCCTTTGAGACCGCCACCACCACACCTTCTTGAGGCCTTCCGGCCACCTTTTGGCGGTGATTTTTTTGGGAAACGAGCAAACATCATCACCAAGAGGGAGAGGAGAAAGAGAGAAGGAGTTTGTGCAAAGTTCTATGCCAACATTGCATCATCATTCGAAGCTTAATTCATTCAAGGAGATCACAACCTAGAGGGGGTTTTCATTGCTTCTTTCATATTTTTGTCTTCCTTGTATGTTGTTTAAGTGTCCCTTGTAATGAGGGATTAACTTATTGTTGTGTTTGGATTTGGATGAACCCTAGGGTTAATCTTTTGTATGAACTTTGGATGTTGTTATTAATCTAGTTTGTTGGTAGTTTTGAGATTCAATCTTTCATGCTTTCATGTCTTGAATTACATATGTGGAGAAATCCGTGATTCTTTTATGAGTTGTACATGTAGACGTGACCTACTCACGTGTACTAGATCTAGGAGAGATTGAAAGGGGATTCTTGTGCCGACACGCCGAGAAATTGGGTGCCGGTAGCTCTCCATTGCTAGGTTTAGATGAAGGATAGTAGGTTTACTCCTAATAGAGACTTCACGGAGTTTAATGCGATCATAGGTGGGTTAATACGGAGAGATTCCGATTAACACTCGTATGGGATTAGGGGTTTTTCACTGAGAGATCGGGACTAATCTACTCACGAGGTCTCTAGGTCTCAACTATCATCAATGCATCTTTATATCATCCTAGTTTTGGACTAAATGACAACCCTAGGTGGATTCCTTGTCCAAACACACCCTTCTCATGCTTGATACTCCCTTGATTGTTTACATCCATGTGTTAGTTACCAGACCATAGGATTAGTTTAATTTAGTTTGTTTGCTTTATTTCTTCCCCACTTATATTGAATTGTAGGCTAGAAAATAGATGAAGAGTGAATAATAGTACTTCTTTGGCCCCAGTAGAATATGACCCCTGTGTCACTCACAGGGCATTACTTGGCGATCCCGTACACTTGCGGGGAAGCTATCAAGTTTTTGGTGCCGTTGCCGGGGACATTCAAGGAATATTAGGAAAGCTTGTAGTCTATTGCTCTAGTCATTTGCTTTGTGTATATATTTGTCTTTGTATGTGTCTTTTACCGTTTTGTGCATATTTATTTATTTTACTTCTTCCTTATTTTCTTTGTTAGCTTATTGTTTTTAGTTTTGATTATTCACACAGGGCCATGGATTTTCAAGAAAAACTTTTGGCCGCAAAAATTTTTGCACTTGAAAAGAAGATAGAAAAGTTCCTTGCCATGAAAGCAATCCCAAGAAATCTACCACAACCCCAAGTTCTCCAATTTCAGCCCCAACAACAACAAGTGAGAAAGTACAGCATTGAAGATATCTTGGCCAAATTTATGATCAACTCAGAAACAAGGTTTCGGAATGTAGACAAAAAGTTTGATGAACTTGGCACCATATTAAGAAATGTCCAAGATTCTACTCAATATTTGGAGAACCAAGTCGGGCAACTTGTTAGGGAAAATTCCGAGCATTCTTCTAGTAGCCCATCTAGCAATATCAAAAATAACCCAATTGATCACTTGAGGTCCATCACTCCTATGAGTGGGAAGCAAATAGAGGTGGGGGCCAAAGAAAATCCAAGTGTCATGGAAGATAGGGCCAAGAAAGACAAGGATGTGGATGTCATCATGGCCATGGAAACATGTGAGGAAGTGGAAGAAGCTCAATCGACAACATTTGAAGACGCTACTTGCCTCAACATTGATCATTCAACAAACCAATCAATTATCTTCAAGTGCAGAAAAGAAACTCCGGGAATTGTATTTGAAGACGTGGGAAGGAAGCTAAGGCCATCCTTGAACCCACCAATGCCGGGCTTGGACAATTCCCAACCAAAAATATTTCCATGGTGGCCCAAGCAAATTTTGTGGGCAATTGTTGACTATTCAAGAGGAGTTGAGAAAAAAATTGTGGATATGATGATGAAACCTCCAATTGATCCACCGATGCAAGGCTTGACAAGTTCTCAACCAAACTTGTTTCCTTGGAGACCCAAACAATGCCTATGGGTAGTTCAAGGCCATTTACCAAGGGTTGAGAAAAAGGATGTGGACAGAATGTTGATGTCATACCATGATCCACCAATGCCGATCTAAGATAACTCTCAACCAAAGCTTTTTCCTTGGAGGCCCAAGCAACTTTATGGTGGGGTACTTAAAGGACTTCTTGCCGGGAACAAAGAAGAAACGGGGAGGAGGTTCAAGCCATCTAAGTATCCGCCCAAGTTTAAATTGCACAACTCCCGACCCAAGCTTTTTCCATGGAGGCCAAAAGGTGACTCATGCTTGACCTCCAAATTTCCATCATTCCGGAAGGTATGTTTCGTATTTCTTGGTAGTTCTTATGCGACTTCTAGCCGGGATGAACACACCGTTTTCAAGCCTCCTTAGGTAAGAAAGAGGTACGTCGAGCTAATGACGTTAAATAAGCGCTTCTTGGAAGGCAACCCAAGCTTTAATTTCTTCATTTTCTTCTTTTTGTGTTTTTAGTTGAGTGTAGTTTGTGTATGTTTGTGTTTCTTTCATGTCTTTATTTGTTTGAATAAGTCCATGTTTGCTTGCCTTGTACATTTTTCTCATCGTCGTTTTTGTGTTTTAATTGTTAATCATCTTGAGAAGCATGTTTTTGATGTTATGTCATGCATTAGATCGGGTTTTTAGGCATTTCTTTCAAGTTGGAGGTGTTCTTAATCACTTCATGGCCTTCATTGGGTTTTTTCGGTGGCATTTGAAAGGTTTCCAGAGTTTTCCAGGTCCTCATGGCCTCAAGGTACCGTTTGGTGGGCCGTCAGCCCCTTGGCCGATCATTTTGCCTAGGCCATATGGCCCCACTCACGGCCCTTAAGGGGGCCGTATGGGTACTGTAGCACATTAAGTTCTTGCCACCCTCTCTCTTTCTCTTCATTTCTCTTTCTTCCCACACGATTTTCTCTTTTCTTTCTCCACCAATTCTTGGCCAAATCTTCTCATTTCTTCTCCTAGATCACCTCCTAACCACTTTGAGACTTCGATCTAATGGTTTTCTTCGAGCTTAACTCTAGTTTTCTCAAGTTTTCGTCAGTAAGCTCTTTGGTGCCTTAACTTTATGTTTTTCATTTTTCTTGCATTCTTGGAGCTTTTGTGTTGATGTTTTCAAGAATTTTGCTTGATTTTGGTGGTGTGATGGTTATGTATGAGTTTTCCATTGATTTGATGTAAAAGTTTTTTGATTTTCATGTTTTTGGGGAGGTTCTTTCGGAATGAACAGTACCCATACGGCCCCCATACGGCCGTATGGTTACTTTTCATCATTTTACCAAAATTTTTCTCCATTTTTTGCACCACATTTTTGTTTGTCTTGGATTCCTCTATGCTTGACTAGGTTTTTCATGATTTGTAGGAATGTAGAAGAAGAAGGAATCGACTAGCAATCAACGACAAGAACTAGCATGGACACTTTGTTTTGTTGTCTTAGACTTTAGTTTATAGCTTTTGTGTTATTTTTGTGTTTTGTTTTAGTTCCTGCATGATTACTCCCCGTCTCTCCTTTGTAAATTTTGTGGAATGATGTTGTGCCCTTTTTGCCTTATAAGGCATTAAGGGAAATTTGGTGAGCTTTTCCGCATTCAATGGAGATTGGACCCGACATGTATAGCTCACCGTACTCTATGTTCGGGTCACACATCGCTAGTTGCACAAGATAAACTGGGGAAGTTCATTTTCACCCTCCTCTATTGTTTTTATTGGTTATATTGTCATGTTATTCATCACTAGTGTACATTGAGGGCAATGTACAAAACTAAGTGTGGGGATAAGTGTACTACATGTTTAGGGCCATATTTACATGCTAGTGTTATCAATGATGGCTTTGTTCATTCTTATGAGATTCTTTTATCATGGATTAATGATTAATGTGAGTTACATACTTATTTTTGCTCTATTGAATCCTTTTTCACCTCTAGTATTGTTATGTGCACTGAGTCTTTTGTTGATGCCCTGGGAATAGCCAACTTGACTACTTTAACTCTCTTGTATGCTTAACACACAACCTTGAGTACCTAGACTTAGAAGACTAAGTTCTATCCTTTAATGAACTCTTAAGAACTTCTAAGCCTTGTTGAGCTAGTCCTAGTTTTGTGACTTGTAGTGCAGTCTAAAGACATGATCTAGGGTGAATTAAAAAAAAGTGAAAATGAGTCTATGTCAGTATTCCTCTGCTAATGAAGCATGAATGCGTCTATGTAGACTGTAATCGAGTAGTTGGGTGGCTCTTGTGCCTAACCAGCATGTGCACCGTCCTGAAAGATTTTGGTGCAGTCTACGTTAGGCGGACTCGGAAAAAAAAAAGTGGATAAGCATAAATAAAACCCTAGTGATCACTTAGACTGCCTACTTGGTGTCTTGAGAAGAATGGAGATTTAGTTTCAAGTGTAAGACTTAGAAGGTTCTCACTTGTTCATTGAGGTGGCACTTAGCATTTTAAGACCCGGTATTCTTGTATGTGGAGTGATTAGCATCTAGAGCTATGCTGAGTGAAGTCAGTAGGCTAGACCAAGTTAGGGCAAATGAGATAAAAGATTCACTTACACTTCACAGACATACAAGTGGTGGGACAGGATCTTTTTGTTGTACTTATTGATTGTAACTCAACATCTATGTATTATTATCCATTGCTTGTAGAATTTCATTTTATTCGAGCTGGAGATAGTACATTTAGCCACTTATCTTTCCCTCTATTTTTCATGATTTGTTTGCTTGGGGACAAGCAAACGCCTAGTGTGGGGATGTTTGATAAGTTTCTAAATGTATGTATTCTAGTAGACTTAATTAGTACACTTTGAATGTACTTCATTACATTTTGTTCCCGTTTTTACGCTTAATCGAGTCAAATTTGCTTTGTAGGGCAGGTAGAAGCCATGGAGATCACGAGCACATATTTTGGGTAGAAAAGAGAAGAAAAACCTGGTCATGGTATTGTAGCAGATCTACTATAGCTGAGGTACTGTAGCACCTGTGGGTCTTCGAGCAAGAAAAATCATGAGAACTTTGCCTAAGCCTCACGGCCCCGTCTGCTACCCCGTGAGGATCTCACGACCCACTCTGCGACCCAGTAAAGAGTTTCCAGCAAGAGTTGCCTATCCTTCACTACCCAGTTAACGGCCCAGTTAACCACCCAGTTAACTACCCTGTGAGGTGATGAGTCGCCGCGCGACACGCTAAAGAGTGAGCACGCGACTCCCCGGCCGCAAGTGCACGGGTCGTCAAGTAATAAACCTCACGAGGAGGGTCGTATTCCCAAGGGCCCGAGATCTACTATTACTTCCTTTTGGGGGTCACTATCTAGTCGATCGAAACAGGGTTGAAGCAATATTAAAATAATAAAAACAAGTAAAGTAATGCAAATAAGATAAAACTCAATCCGGAATAAAATAGAGATGAAGAATCCAATAATTATGGAAGGCCTCGGGCGAGGATTCCCCCGGGAGAAGACTAAATACGAATGACCAAGATAATTATAAAACTAGGGTTGGCTTGGTTTTGGTCCGCTAGACTCGGATGTCGACTACCCCGGAACCTCCGTAGTGTAGCCCTAATCCAGTACGGGTTTCTCTATCCAGAAAATACCCCTACGATGTCAATGAGAACAAGGAGTCTTGATTAGGGTTAATCTAATGCACGCTCTCGGCTAAATTAACCCTAATCGCGCGGGAGGCTATTAACACCCGGAACCTCCGGTGTATTAATACATGTTACCCTCTTTAACTCATCAAAGGACCTAATACAAGCTAGCATCCCGCCAAACAAGTATCATTCAAAATCAATTCTACGGAATCCATCCATTGTAGAATGAACAACAAGATGATGAATTAAAACCAAACAATCAAACTAACACATTCATTTAAAGCAAAATATAGGTCATTCATACAAAGTCTCCTCCCAAGGTTCACCGGGAGCCCGGCGGCCTTGGGAGGTTTAGTTCAACATCACAAAACTAAGGAGCTCATCATACAACAATTCCATCCAATAAAAACAGGAAAAACTCCCTCGAAGATATCGACTAGGGTTGATGGCGTAGCTTGTCGGATCCGCGCCGGCGAGCCCTATGAAGCTTCTCAACGTCTTCCCCTTCTTCTCTCCTTCAAATCTAGCCGAAAATCCTTCCAAAATCCCTCAAGAAATGGTGAAATGAAGTCTAGGGCAAGTGGAGGCCGGATGAGAACCAAAAAACTCCCTCAAAAACTCTTCAGAACAAGCATATATAGCCCGAAGGTGTGCGGGCACTGTGCGGGCCGCACAGTGCCCGCACAGCCTTCTGGCTGTGCTGTGCGGCCAGTGTGCGGCCCGCACACTGGCCGCACACCTTTCTGCCTCCCTTGTGCGGCCACTGTGCGGGCCGCACAGTGGCCGCACACCCTTCTGGCCAGGGTGTGCGGCCACTGCGCAGCCCGCACAGTGGCCGCACACGGCCGAGAAAAATGTGTCCGTGTGCGGCGCGTCGGCTTCCAGGGTGCTCCAACTCTTCGTTCCTTCTTCAATCATCCCCAGAATGACACGAATATGGTCAAAACTTGCGCACTTGGTCCTTGAAACCCTGAAATGAAAAATAAAACATCAAGTGCGCAAAAACTCATCGAAAATACACATAAGTTGCATGAATGTACAAGAACATCATAGCTATAACATGATGTATTTAGGCACTTATCAAATACCCCCTACTTAAGCATTTGCTTGTCCCCAAGCAAACGGACATGGAAAACCAGGGATACTGATAAGTGACTAAATACACAACCTCAGGCAAGAGATGAAAGTATCATAGCCAAAACGAAACTCAAAATACTAAGCAAAGACCACTTGAGATCATTCACGCATTCATTGGCCGTGTCGTGTTGTGTGTGTGCAAATCCCCTAGTTCGAAGCCCTGTAGTCTAAACAAGGTAGACAGGACCCCGAGGACCACTTCTTGAAACAATTCACGCCACATAGTGGAATACGGCCTTGAGGTGGTAGAAATACTTCTAGTAGAGTCGTAAGGATCCTTCCTCTTATTATCGAACAATAACCGGTCAAAATTTATTTTTCTGTACGCAAAATGTTTATCTTTTTTCTTTTCCGGGACTAACATGAACTGCAAATCCACATTACCTGGAGCTTTGCACATTCATGTAAACGCGCTCATGTCCTTATAGCTTTTGGCGAGAGGAACACTCTGGTTAGGAGCCAGAACCCCAGGTTACTTCGCTATTAGGACAGAGGAGCACTGTCCACGTTTTTATTCACTTTGCCATTTTTTTTTTTTTTTTTTTTTTTTTTTTTTTGACCGTATTGCAAAAAAGAACAAGAAGAAGGTCCTTAAAACCCTATTAGAAGGTATTCTAACACGTCAAGGCGCGAAACCACTAGTATGGGTTAGCAACTAAGAGGGTCACGAAAGTGCTGTGGTTCCTCGCCTAGATGTCCAGGGTTCTACCTAAGGGAACAGTGCGAGAATTGCCTAGAATGACATGAAAATCTCAAGTGTGCAGGGTCATAAAAAGCTTAGCATTTATCATGATTTCGAGCTATAATACAATCACAATTAAGTACGCCATCCTAGGTTTACAATCATTCAACAAGTCAAGAATTACCAAAAGTTTTCATACAAGTTCACGAAACAAGTAACGAAGATCAGACATGCATAGCCACCCCCCACTTAAAGCAGTACATTGCCCTCAATGTACATTGATCAGCAGTACAGAAAAATTTATGCATGGAAAATAAAGAGGGTGGTGTCATGAACTTCCCCGAGAAATTGGTAATGAGCTTTGCAAGGCACGAGCTCGGGGTGACCATCACCATGGCTACAAGTGAAGTGGAGAGGAAGAAAAATGGACGTCTTGTTCTACCTACAAGGAGAAAAGACGTCGAGTCAAGCATCCATCAACCACACAAAAAATAAAGAAAAGAAACAAGGAATGAAAGAGAAAGTGAGCTCTCGGAGTGAAAGGACTGATGAAGCCGCTCAAGGTCCTCTGTGTCTCCTCCAACGGTGACCTACGTCTCGAAAAATAAAGATCAAGCCATGGCAACACGCTAAGACGCGCGAACACGAGTTTAGAAAAAATAAAGATCAAGCCATGGCAGCGATCTTTGTGGGAAATGAGCACACATCATCATCAAGAGGGAGAGAAGCAAGGGTGAAGGAGTTTGTGTGAAGTTCTACACCACCATTGCATCATCATTCAAAGCTTCATTCATTCAAGGAGATCACAACCTAGAGGGGGTTTTCATTGCTTCTTTTATGTTTTTGTCTTCTTTGTATATTGTTTAAGTGTCCCTTGTAATAAGGGATTAACTTATTGTTGTGTTTGGATTTGGATGAACCCTAGGGTTAATCTTTTGTATGAACTTTGGAGGTTGTTATTAATCTAGTTTGTTGGTTGTTTTGAGATTCAATCTTTCATGCTTTCATGTCTAGAATTACATATGTGGAGAATTCCGTGATTCTTTTATGAGTTGTACACGTAGACGTGACCTACTCACATGTACTAGATCTAGGAGAGATTGAAAGCGGATTCTTGTGCCGACACGCCGAGAAATTAGGTGTCGGTAGCTCTCTATTGCTAGGTTTAGCTAAAGGATAGTAGGTTTACTCCTATTAGAGACTTCACAGAGTTTAATGCGATCGTAGGTGGGTTAATACGGAGAAATTCCGATTAACACTCGTATGGGATTAGGGGTTAGTCGCCGAGAGATCGGGGCTAATCTACTCACGAGGTCTCTGGGTCTCAACTATCATCAATGCATCTTTATATCATCCTAGTTTTGGACTAAATGACAACCCTAGGTGGATTCCTTGTCCAAACACACCCTTCTCATGCATGATACTCCCTTGATTGTTTACATTCGTGTGTTAGTTACCAGGCCATAGGATTAGTTTAAATTAGTTTGTTTGCTTTATTTCTTCCCCACTTATATTGAATTGTAGGCTAGAAAATAGATGAAGAGTGAGTAATAGTACTTTCTTGGCCCCAGTGGAATACGACCCCTGTGTCATTCACAGGGTATTACTTGGCGATCCCGTACACTTACTGGGAAGCTATCAATGATAAGTTTGTCGACCCTCACAAGAACAGCCTCGACTACACCTCGTGGTCTTCAAACTGAACGGACGGCAAGCTGTAGGGTCATACGTGTTGGCCTCAAATCTTCCGACCCTAGCTTCAGAAACAATTTATACGGCATTACATTTATGCTTGCCCCCGAATCTGCCAAGGCATTCTCTTGTAAACCCTCACCAAGTACACAAGGGATTATGAAACTACCGGGATCGGTTAGTTTCTTCAGTAGCTTCTTCTGAATCAATGCAGAGCAGTTCCTGAACAATGTCACAGAGTCAAGTTCTTCCAATTTCTTTTTGTTTGTGATGAGGTCCTTCATAAACTTAGCATACTTGGGCATTTGAGATAGGGCCTCAACCAATGGGATGTTGATATGAAGTTGCTTAAATATGTTCAAAAATTTTTTAAACTGGGCATCATCCTTGTCATGTTTCAGTCTTGATGGGTAAGGCACAACGGGCTTGTACTCATTTCCTTTTGGAGCTTGACAAATTGGGGTACCTTCCCTTTGCTTGCTCTTATTCTCTTCACTGGCATCCTTGCTAAGAACAGGGTCTTCCTGGACGGCTACCCTATCATTAGAGACACTTGGGCTACCCTCAGCCCTTTCCTCCAACTGTCTTCCACTTCTCAATGTGACAGCCTTTAAGTGCGCCCTCGGATTACTCTCGGTATTACTTGGTAGACTGCACGAGGGTCGGCCAGATTGGGCCGTGGCAAGCTGCCCAACTTGGTTCTCAAGTGACTAGATGGAGGCTTGCATATTCCTTAGTATAGTGCCAAATTCATCGAGCCGTTTTTCGCCGGTCTGAAACCTAGCCGCGGTATTGATCATGAATTTAGCCAAGACATCCTCGGTGGTGTACTTTCTTTCTTGTTGGAGAGGTGTTTGGTATTGGTTTGTTTGTGGTGGCGGGGGTCCTTGCTGTGCTTGCCCTTGGCTCCATGACATGTTTGGGTGGTTCCTCCACCCCTGATTCTAAGTGTTGACGTATTGGTTCCCCGACCCTCTAGGTCCACCACCAACGTAGTCAACATTCTCCACAGGTGCAAAAGGGGAAATGAATATAGGGCATTGAGAAGTTACATGCCTAGCACCACAAGTGTCACAAAACATCACCGCCTTAGGAGTGGAACTAGACCCAAGCATCAACTGTTCAACCTTCTGTGCTAATGAACTGACTAAGGAGTTATTGTCTGAGAGATTCTTTGTCAAGGCCTCGACCTTAGCCCTCAATGCAATATTCTCATTCACCTCATACAAGCCCGTAGCCTTTGGTGTCTTCTGACGAGTACTCCAGTGACACTCATTACTAGCCATATTTTTAACAAGAGCTTTAGCTTCCTCAGGCAACTTGGCACTTAGAGATCCTCCTACTGTAGCATCAATTAGTTATCTCGTTGCATAGTTGAGCCCGTTACAAAACATCTGTACTCTCATCCACTCAGGGAACCCTTGGTGAGGACACTTACGCAAAAGATCCTTGAACCATTCGTGGGCCTCAAAAAGTGTTTCTGAATCCCCCTGCCTAAATGATGAAATTTCTTGCCTCAATCTTGCAGCCTTGCTTGGTGGAAAATAACGGGCAATGAACTTCTCGGCCATCTCCTTCCATGTAGTGATCGATCCAGGGGCCAAAGAAGTAAGCCAACGATATGCCGCCCCTCTCAAACTGAACAGGAATAACCTCAATCTTATTGCGTCGTCGGACACTGAGTTAATCTTAAAGGTGGAGCATATATGGAGGAAGTAGGACAGGTGGGCATGTGGGTCTTCATCGGCCAACCCATCGAATTGAACTGAATTTTGAATCATTCCTATGGTGCTCGCCTTGAATTCAAAATTGTTAGCTGGCACGGTAGGCGCTTGCACACTAAATTCCTCCCCCGTAAACTGAGGTCTCTCATAATTCGATATAGTTCTCCTCGGTTCGGCCATCACGGATGGTTCACTAGACTCAACCCGAATTTCTTGTTGCCTTGAGCTTTCTGTTACTTCTCTCAACCTTTGATGCAAAGTTCTTTCAATTTCGCCGTCGGGTTCAACCAAATTGGCTTGACTCGCTCTTGTCATAAGATAGGTACCTCGCAAAAATTAGAGTCAAGAATTAGAAACTAATGAGAAACAAGAAAATAAAATGCAAACAAGGAAATGATGGAATATATACAAAAGTTGTGAATATGAAACAACAAGATGGTCAAATCAACACTCTCAAAGTTTTCCGAGTATTTCTCGTGGGTCTCCGGCAACGGCGCCAAAAACTTGGTAAGCGATGTGCTAACTAGCAAGCGCACGGATCGTCAAGTAATACCTCTCGTACGAACACGAGAGGGTCGTAATCCCTGGGGCCCAAGAAGCTACCCTTACTTCCCTTTTACAATGTTGTTCAACCTACATGATAAGTGCTTGAGTAGACATGTTTTATCCACTTGTTTTACATGCATTGAGCATCATTTTACCATGGATTATGTCTCATAAAGTGTATTTTGGTGTTCTTTTATGCAATTAGGTTGTGGAAGTATTGAAGGAGGAAAAGGAAGCAAAGATGGGTTATAAAGAACTATTGTTGGGAGTTTTTGTACAACACAAGTGTCAAGGCACGAGAGGGGATCATGCACATGAGGGTGTGTGCTAACTTCCAGAAGAATTCAAGCCAATTTGTGTGATGGAAGGGGACAAAGCAGTTATATCTTCATGTCCTTTCTTGTGTGAAGATACCTAAAGCTTCCAAATGATGGTTTGATGGAGGAGAAGTCTTATAACTCACCACATGGACGTGTGCCCGATCATGTGGCCTCAAGATAAGAGAGTTTGGATCATGATTTTATGAAGAGTACTATATCAAAACACTATTCATTTCATTGTAGCAGTACTGTAGCGCAAATCACTGTTCGCGCGACCACGTCAAAATCCCACCCGACCGCGTGGGATCTCACGTGATCGCGTGGAGGCACGTGACTGGCGCGCTTCTGGCTTATAAATAGCCCTTTTTGCCGATTCTTTTGGTATCTTTTGTGTGGCTTTTGAGAGGCAAAGCGGCTAGGGTTTGAGGAGGAGGTTTGCCAAATTGGAGGGCCGTTCTTCACCAACTTTGATAGTTCTTTCCTCCGTCATAGCATCGAGGGAGTCATTGGCAACCTAGCTTCGGAGAAGGATCCTTCAGGACGTTGTGCGATGACACACCCTTTTGCGTGTGTGTACCGCAAGTGCACGGGTTGTCGAAGTAATAATTACCCCGGTGAGTGGGTAGTCGAATCCACAGGGAACGGAAGTACTAGTAATGACTGATTCTTAGTTATCTAGTCGAAACAATAATATGGAGCAATTGAATGTAATATGTAAAATAAGAAAATCGCAAGAAAGAAAACAAATAAAAGGAAAAAGTAAAGGAGATCTCAATCAATGAAGATGAGATACTCGGGCAATGATCCCCCTAGGTTCTATCATGAAGTGCAAAACTAACTAAATGCTTCTAAACCAAGTTCTATGAGTCGAGGTAATCCAAAAACAATCGATCCCTGCTTCCAGGCCACCGATACTAGTCCCCTACAAGGTCCCAGCAGAGAATTCACTCAATCTCAACACCTCACACCCTATATGACCGCAATGAGTTTTAGGGATACCTAAGAGTGAAACCGATTCCTAAAATTAGATCTAACCCTACTTCTAGGCGAAAGATCCCTAACCCCTTACAAAAGTCCCGGCGGAGAAATCTATCAATCTCACACCTCACACCCCATATGGTTGCATAAAACTTAGGGAATACGGAGATAGGAAACACTCAATCGGAAGGGAAAGGGGACACTTCTCTATCTCAAGACTCACCCTCTCAACCCTCTTTAATCTTGCATGTTTTAATCCCTAATGGAGATCTCTCTCTCACCAAGGAAACAAATCAAGCATACCAAACAACCATACGAATTAATAAGGCATGCAAGCAATGATTAAACAAGATTAAAACTCAAATAAACTTGGAATTAAAAGAAAGCATAAAGAAAGTCAATACATGAATCGAAACCTAAGGTTCACATGCCCAAGTATCTACTAGGGTTTAGCCCTCCATGGGACTTATTACAAAGCAAAAGATAATGAAGTAAAAGGCAATGTAATCCATGAAAATAAACCCCCTCAAATTCGTGATGATAGCCTTGATGAATTGTTCAACGTCTCGAAGGAACCTTCTCCGAAGCTAGGTCACCAATGGCTCCCCGATGCTATCTCGTCGAAAGATCTATCGAAGTTGGTGAAGAACAACTCCCAATATCGCCAAAGACCTCGTCCTAGAAACCCTAGCCGCTCTTGCCTTCAAACGTGCGAAAAAAGTTCTAAAAGAATCGGCGAGAAGGGCTATTTATAAGCCTGAATCGCGCCAACTGCGTGTCTTCACGCGACCGCGTGAGATCCCACGCGATCGCGTGGGCTGCAGAATTTCCACGCGGTCGCGTGAGATTTTGACGCGGTCGCGTGAACAGTAATTTTGCTACAGTACTGCTACAGTGAAATGAACAGTGTTTTTGCTGCAGTACTCTTCATAAATATGATCCAAACTCTCTCATATTGAGGCCACATGGTCGGGCACACGTCCATATGGTGAGTTATAAGATTTCTTCTTCTTCGAATCATCATTTGAGAGCTTTAACTATCTTCACACAAGTTGGGACATGAAGGTGTGACTGCCTTTGTGCCCTTCCATCACACAAATCATCTTGAATTCTTAAGGAAGTTGGCACACACCCTCATGTGCATGATCCCCTCTTGTGCCTTGACACTTGTGTTGTACAAAAGCTCCCAACAATACGTCTTTATAACCCATCTTTGCTTCCTTTTCCTCCTTTAACACTTCCACAACCTAATTGCATAAAAGAACACCAAAATACACTTTATGAGACATAATCAATGGTAAAATGATGCTCAATGTATGTAAAACAAGTCGGTAAAACATGTATATTCAAGCACTTATCATGCGACCCATCAAGGCCATCATCACGAATTCAAGGGGGTTTACTTCCATGGTTTACATTGCTTTTCATTGTGTTATGTTTTGCTTTGTAATAAGCCCCATTGAGGGCTAAACCCTAGTAGATACTTGGGCATGTGAACCTTAGGTTTCGATTCATGTATTGACTTTCTTTATGCTTTCTTTTAATTCCGAGTTAATTTGAGTTTTAATCTTGTTTAATCATTGCTTGTATGCCTTATTGATTAGTATGGTTGTTTGGTATGCTTGATTTGTTGCCTTGGTGAGAGAGAGGTCTCCATTAGGGATTAGAACATACAAGGTTAAAGAGGGTTGAGAGGGTGAGTTTTGAGATAGAGGAGTGTCCCCTTTCCCTACCGATTGAGTGTTTCCTATCTCCGTATTCCCTAAGTTTTATGCTACCATATGGGGTGTGAGGCGTGAGTTTGATAGATTTCTCCGCCGAGACCTTTGTAGGGGGTTAGGGATCTTTCACATAGAAGTAGGGTTAGATCTAATTTTAGGAATCGGTTTCACTCCTAGGTATCCCTAAAGTTCATTGCGGTTATATGGGGTGTGAGGTGTTGAGATTGAGCGATTTCTCCCCCGGGACCATGTAATGGACTAGTATCGATGGCCTGGAGACAGGGACCGATTATTCTTGGATTGCCCCGACTCATAGAACTCGGTTTAGAAGCATTTAGTTAGTCTTGCACTTCATGATAGAGCCTAGGGGGAGCATTGCCCGGGTATCTCATCTTCATTGATTGAGATCTCCCTTTATTTACCTTTTGCCTATTCATCTCTGGTATTAATTTCTATGCACACTAGATCACCACAAAATCACATTAGTTATTAGGCTAGATTGCAGAGAAGAAGTTAGTACTAGTAGCCCTGTTCCCTGTGAATTCGACTACCCTACTCATCGGGTATAATTATTACTTCGACAACCCATGCACTTGCGGTACGCACACGCAAGTGGTGTGTCACTACACAATTTAAGAGAGTGAATAAAATGCAAAGGAACTAAACAAATAAATAACCAAAGCAAACATACGAGGACAAGATACGGGATAAAATAGGGCTAGGAGTGGTCATGGATGAGGATTCCCTTAGGGGTTACTAAAGTGAGTAGGATGCTTGGACTAACATGCAAGTGGCTAATTGGACCGAGAAAAGCCTAGACTAGGCCAATCCGATGGTTACGATAATTGACCCCTAATCCGGTACGGGTATTGGATACGGTACATATCCCGCCCAAGATTACCCCTACGATTGCAATGGGTGAAGTGATTTTCTCAAACAAGAGTTAAGATACAAAGAAGTATTTAACCTTAGCAGTGGATGGGTACAAATACCTGATGGTCACGGTGTATTTATACGTATTTCCCTTCCAAAGTTGGTGAGTCTAACACTAGGGCAATGGTCATGCAAACTAGCATTTCCTAAGTCTTTTGATACATAGAGTTCTCATACATATCAAGCATGTAAAAACACCAAACAATGGATCACAAACAAGCCACAAACATTAATTAGAACAAAATCATCCAAAACATCACAAGTTCACCCCTAAGGTTCACCTACATCCGGTGACCTTGGGGTTTAGTTGCTCATGTTCACTAAATACAACAAGAAATACATGAAAACAACCAACAAAAGCATGAGAAGAACTCCCTCAAAGAATGAAGGCCGGAGAAGTTCCAAAGACGCCACTCAAAGGGGTGGCTCCCCTAGTCTTCAACCTCCAAATGCAAGCTCTAGGTCATAGATCCTTCCTAAAACCTTGCTCTCCTCACCAATTCCTTGCCGAGATCGTCCTCCAAAAGCTCCTTCTTCCTCTGATCAAAGGTGGTGGTGAGAGGCTCCAAGAAAAAGACACACGATGCCCTAAAAGAAACCCTCCAAATCTCATAAAAAGGTGAATTCATGCCTCTTCACGGGTGAGCTCACGGTCCATATACGGCCCGTGAGGTAGCTTGTAATGTGACTCAAAAGAAACTGCAAAGTTGCGAAACTGCTACAGTACCACTGCTACAGTGGTTTCTGCCCCTGAATTCCTTGCTGTTGACCTCACGGCCGTGAGCTTGCCCGTGAGGGTTTCCAGACTTAGAAAAATCCTTAAAATGTGCGTGCTTCAGGCTGGTACAGTGTTGCTACAGTGCCGGGACCCTACAACAACGAATTCGGCTCGAATTTCTTCTCAAATCACGTCGTTGAGCTCACCTAGGGATCTTTTGCACCTAAAACACGAAATAACCCAATTTAGACCACAAAAGGGCATCGATTCAATAACAAAATATGAAAACTATGTGTATACATACGTATAAAATACATACATTTAGACATTTATTAGGTCCATTTGAATGAACCTGAGTCTTAGTTAAGCCCCAGTGCTAGCATTTACTACAACCTTTCACTCTATTGCTCACTCAACTAAGCCCCAAGGGAGTTCATCTCCTAACACTTCACTCTACTTTGACTGCAAAGAACTCTTGGAACGTGGAGGTAGCTTAAATCACATCGGAAAGGAAAGGGGGTGTTCCGCTACCTCTCGACTCACCCTCTCAACTGATAAGTGCTCGTGTTATAGTAATGCGAAATGTTATTATCTTACAATGAGCATTGATTTAATCAGATTTTATCACTAAAAAGTGTGCATTTGTGTACTTTTGTGCATTGCAGGGTTGTAAAGATAAATTGGAGAAAAAATAACGAAGTTAGATCGTGTTCACCGTTGTTGGGGAGTTTTCGGACTAAGCAAGGAACAAGGCATGAGAATAGACTTGTGAGTGTGTGCCAACCTCCTTTGTGGACGCACAAAAGAAGTCACATTCATAATAAGTTTAGCTTGTGTTAACAAGGAGATTTGAAGCAATCGGCACGGTTTACTATTGATTGTGTGCCCAATTCAACAGTCTCGATGAAGAACAATGAATTAGGGAGCGTTTCGGCACGAGTACTATAGCAAAACTGTAGCAAAAAATAAAATAAAATAATAATAATAAAATTAAATTAAATAAAAATTTAAAAAATAAAAAAAATTTGTAGCAAGTTACTGTTCACTATGTGCCGAAAATCAACAAAACAGCAACTTCACACGGGCGTGTGGAAATTCCACATGGCCGTGTGAAATCCCAATTTCAGCCGATTTAAAGTCGCGACTCAGTATTATAAAAGCCCGTTTTGGAGACTGATTTTGGATCTTTTTGGCTCTCTTCTGACCTAACTTCTAGAGATGTGTGGCTAGGGTTTTGGAGAGGACTTCATGGAGGTTTGGAGCACGTCATCGGCGTCGACATCAACGTCCGGCGGCCGCATAAGACCACGACTACATCACACACAAGGGGGTTTTCATCTATGCTTTCAATTTCTATCTTTTTTCTTATTTTGTTGGATTTGTATAGCTCTATGAGGAGCTAAACCCCTTGTGGGTAGTCAGACTTGTAAACCCTAGGATTATTATGTTTCTATGACATTGTTATTATGCTTTTCTATTATTGATGAATAAATTCGAGTTTCAATCTTAATTGCTTCTTGTAATTGTTTTCCCTTAGTTGTGACACTAGGGTTGAGAACAATCTAGGTTATCCTTTGGAGGCATGACAACTCCTATAGGATTAGACCACTTAGGTGTGATTCTCCCTATCTCCGTGTTCCATGATTTCTTAGCAGTCGAGATAGAGTGAAGGGTTGAAGTGAATCTTAGTGCTGGGCTTAATTTAGACTAGAGTTCTTTCACCTAGACCAAAGGGTTAGAACTATACATAGGAACAAGGTTTATCACTAGGAATGGCTACAACTTAAAGCAATCCTACGCAGTGTGAGGCTTAGGAAGATAGACTCTCCTAGAGCTTAGTTGACAGGTCAACGAGAGTTAAGGATCGTAGTGAAAACCTAATGCCGAGGGATAGTGTTGGGGTTAGTCACGGTTGAACTTAGGTTTGGTACCGTGTGTTTAAGGATATCCTCGACTCAATTAACATCAATAGGAGAGCATAATAGCATTGTCTTGCATTAGAAGCATAAGTCCTAAAGGTAGCTTGTCCGGGTACCCTACTTTACTCATTGCTTGTCCTACTAGTTTTACTCCTACTTGCACTCTCTCATCTTCCACACTTCTATTTTATTTCTTGTTTCTTTATAATTGCTTACCCATTCATTCATTAATTCTTGTCACACATCGCGTAGCTAATTAGTGAATACTTGTATCTTAAATCCCTATTCCGTGTGGATAAGACTACCCACTCACCATGGTATTTTATTACTTCGACAACATGTGCACTTTTGGGCGGCTATCATCAATCATATCTAATCTTGTGTAGTCTAATCCTATAGAAGTCGTCACACCTTCAAAGGATAACCTAGATGACTTTCAACCCTAGTGTCATCACTAAGGGAAAATCAAAGCAACTAACATTCATCATTATAACTGACACACCACTTGCGTGTGTATCCCGCAAGTGCACGGGTTGTTGAAGTAATAAAATACCCTGGTGAGTAGGTAGTCGTATCCATAAGGAATAGTGTTTAGAAACAAGTGTTATCGCTATTTAGCTATGAAAGAAGTCGATGATGAGAGAAGTATATATATATAAATGTAAAAGAAAGTAAAATAATACAAGAAGATCAATACAGGTAGAAGAGGTAATCGATATATAGGTGGGGTACCCGAATAAAGTCCCCTCTAGGACTAATGTTTCTAGTGCAAGACTAGTATTATACACTCTAATTGATGTCTAATGAGTCGTGGAAATCTTTAAGCACACTGTCACAAACCTAAGGTCAACTGTGACTAGTCCAACATTATACCACGGCATTAGGTTTCACTACGACCCTTAACTCTCGTTGACCTGTCAACTAAGCCCCAGAGGAGTCCATTATCCTATGCCTCACACTACGTGGAACTGCTTGTGGTTCTAGGGATTCCAAGTGAAAGATCCTATCCCTAAATATAGTTCTAACCCTTTGGTCCAGGCGGAAGAACCCTAATCTAAGTTAAGACCCAGTCATAGGATTCACTCAACCCTTTGCAAGGGAGTTTATCTCCTAGTACTTCACTCTACTTCGATCGCGATTAACTCTTGGGATATGGAGTTAGGGAAATTCACACCGGAGGGGAAAGGGGACGTTTCACTACCTCTCGACTCACCCTCTCAACCCTCTCCAACCTTGTGTAGTCTAATCCTATAGAGGTTGTCACACCTTCGAAGGATAACCTAACAGATTCTCAACCCTAGTGTCATGGCTAAGGGAAAATCTCATACAATTGGCATTCAAGATTGGAACTCAATAAGAGAACATCAAATTAATAAAGCATAATAAAAGTTATAGAAACACAAGCATCCTAGGGTTCACAAGTCCGAATACCCACTAGGGGTTTAGCTCTCCATGGAGCAATACAAAATCAATAAAGAGATTAAGAACTTATGCATAAAAACCATAAAGAAGACCCCACTTGTAGATCATATCAATGGTGTTGTGGAGCCGCGTGTCTTCTCCAACGAATCCATTGTCGGCCGATAGTGAACAGTAATCTGCTATAGTATTCTCGCTGCAATAATTAGCTACAGTGCTTCGCCCAAATGCTCCTGAATTCATCATTCTTGATCGAGGCCGTTGAATTGGGCATACAATTGATAAACGCCTAAATGTACATATTATTCATGTGTGTGTACGTATAAATAGAGTATTTTTGTATGTGTGGATGCCCATTTTCGGTCTAAATTTGTTTATTTCGTGTTACAGGTACAAAAGATACCTTGGGGAGCTTGACAACATGATTTAAGGAGAAATTGGCAAGGAAAACACCATTTTTGAGCCCAGTACTGTAGAAGAACTGTAGCAGCGTTGTAGCACGAAAACTTGAAGAAATTGCTACTCAGTCGTACGATATATGAGAAAACAATAATCGGAGTGATAAGTGGATTTATGGAAATTAGAATAAAAGCAAGGGAAATGAATAGAAAGATGAAACAAAGAAAAGTGCAAGTAAAGAGTAAAAGAGAGAGACTAGCAATGAATGAAAATAGGGTATCCGGACAAGTTACCTCTAGGACTTATGCTTCTAGTGCAAGACTATGCTATTATATTTTCCTATTGATGTTAATTGAGTCGAGGAAAATAATTAAACCCACGGTCCCAAACCTAAGGTCAACCGTGACTAACCCCAGCACTATGTCCCGGCAATAGGATTCACGTCAACCCTTCACTCTGTTGATTGCTCAACTAAGCCCCAGGGGAGTATTTCTACCTAAGCCTAACACTACGTAGAATTGCTTTAAGTTCTAGGGACTCCTAGTGATAAAACCTGTTCCTATGTGTAGTAGTTCTAACCCTTTGGTCCAGGTGGAAAAACCCTAGTCTAAATTAAGCCCCAGTGCATAGGATTCACGTCACCCCAAAGCCTTTGGGGAGTATGTCTACCTAGCACTTCACTCTATTTCGACCGCTAATAAATCAAGGAATCGGAGGCAGGGAGAAATCACATCGGAAGGGAAAGGGGTACGGTGCTACCTCACAACTCTCCCTCTCAACCCTCTTCAATTTTAAGTAGTCTAATCCTATAGGAGTTATCACACCTCCAAAGGATAACCTAGATTGTTCTCAATCCTTAGTGTCACGGCTAAGAGAAAACAATAGCAAAAGATAATTAAAATCAAAACTCGAATTTATTCATCAAAATTGGAAAAGCATAATAACATTGTCCTAGAAACATAATTATCCTAGAGTTTTACAAGTCCGAATACCCACGAGGGGTTTAGCTCCTCATGGAGCTATACATGTTCATCAATTTATGAAAGAAAGCACAAACTAAAGACATCAATGAAAACCCCCTCGCGTACGGTGTGGCCGCGGTCTTGTGCGGCCATCGAACGTCGGTGACGATGCCGATGGTGCACTCCAATCCTCCACAAAATCCTCTCCGAAACCCTAGCCGCACCCTCCAGAAGTTGAGAAGAAAGATAGGTCAAAAGTTGCCCAAAAAGTCTCCAAATCGGGCTTTAAATAGGCTGAGTGCAGCTTTAATTTTGAACTTATCGGGGTTTCACACGGCCGTGTGGAATTTCCACACGCCCGTGTGAAGCTTCTGTCTTTCCTGAAAAATTACTTCACACGGCCGTGTGGAATTTCCACACGCCCGGGTGAACTCTCTGGCTTGCTGGAAAATATTTCACACGGCCGTGTGTTAATTCCACACGCCCGTGTGAACTCTCTGGACTCCCGATCTTCGGCAGAAAATGCACAGTAACTTGCTACAGTGAATTGCTACTGTAACAAGCTACAGTGCTGCTACAGTACTTGCCCAAATGCTTCCGAATACGTTGTTTTTCACCGAGGCCATTGAATTGGGCACACAATCAATGGTAGATCGTGTTGATTGCTTCAAGTCTTCTCTTTGGTAGAGTTCTCCTAAACTACACAAGTCGGACTTGTTGTGAATGTGACTGCCTTTATGCCTCTCCAAAAGGAGGTTGGCACACACTCACAAGTCTGGGCTTGTGCCTTGTCCTTGTTTGGTCCGAAAACTCCCCAACAACGGCGAACACGATCTAATTTCGTTCCTATTCTCCAAATTAGCTTCATAAACTTACAATGCGCAAAAGTAAACAAATGCACATATTTAGTGATAAAATCTGATTAAATTAATGCTTATTGCAAGATAATAATGATTCGCATCATTACTACATGAGCACGCATCACAATTCTACTTCCCCCCACACTTAAGCTTTTGCTTGTCCTCAAGCAAGATAGAACGTGAAAGTACTTGGGAAGAACAATTGAAAGTGCTCGGCCTTAGGTTCACCAAAAGTATGCAAAAGAAGCATTCAACAAGTAAGGGGAAATCAAAATATTGCATAAGATTACCAATACTCTAGTCAAAAACTTGAATCAAAAAGGATAATAACTCGAAAACGTGTAAGTGTGTGCGAGTTTTCACTCAAGAGAACCAACGAGTACTCCCCAAACTCTTGTTATAAGGACTTATTCATATACACAAAGTAAGGAAGTAGTAGCTTCACTCAACCTCTAAGGTAGCCCTTTCCTAGGCGGCCGCCAAAGGTGGCTTTCACACTTTCGAGGAGGTAGCTCTTTCTACCGGGGTACTAGCTTTCACGCTTCCCATGAGATAGCTCTTTCTCTCATTAGGGCATAACTTGTATCCGACTTATGAGAGTAGCTTCATACTTCATAGGAGGTAGCTCTTTCCACCCCAAATGCACAAATAAAAGCTATAATAATATTCACAAGCTAGGTTTTTTTTTTTTTTTAGCTACATAAGACTTCACAAGTTACTAGCATAGTACTAAACTAGTGCTTGACACGACCTTTTGCGTGTGTACCGCAAGTGCACGGCCTTGTCGAAGTAATAAATTTACCTTGGTGAGAAGGTAGTCGAATCCACAGGGAATAGGGAGATAGAATATAAGGTTTCACTAATTAAGCTATGCGAAATACGGGAAACGATAATAGGATTGATGAGTGAAAAATAATGCAAAGCAATAAACTAAATAGAAGGATGAAAGTAAGAGGTGCAAATAGGAAAATCGAGAAGGACTTGCAATGAGTAAAAGGGGGTATCCGGACAAGCTACCTCTAGGATCTATGTTTCAAGTGCAAGACTATGATATTATACTCTCCTATTGATGTCAATTAAGTCGAGGAAATCCTAAGACTCACGGTCCCAAACCTAAGGACAACCGTGACTAACCCCAACGCTATGCCTTGGTATTAGGATTCACAACACCCTTCGCTCTGTCACCTAGATGATTAAGCCCCAGGGGAGTCCATCTACCTAAACCTCACACTATATGGGATTGCATTATGCTCTAGGGATTCCTAGTGATTAAACCTGTTCCTACAAAAATAGTTCTAACCCTTTGGTCCAGGTGGAAGAACCCTAGTCTAGATTAAGCCCCAGCATATAGGATTCACTACAACCCTTCACTCTATTGCTTGCGCAATTAAGCCCTAGGGGAGTTTATCTACCTATTGCTTTACTCTATTTCGACCGCTATTAAATCAAGGAATCGGAGGTAGGGAGAAATCACATCGGAAGGGAAAGGGGTACATTGCTACCTCACAACTCTCCCTCTCAACCCTCTTTAATCTTAAGTAGTCTAATCCTATAGGAGTTGTCACACCTCCAAAGGAAAACCTAGATTGCTCTCAACCCTAATGTCACGTTTAAGGGAAAACAATATCAAGAGATAATTAAGATTAAAACTCAATTTATTCATCAACGATGGAAAGCATAATAATCAATGTCAAAGAAACATAGGAACCCTAAAGTTTACAAGTCCGAATACCCCGCGAGGGGTTTAGCTCCTCATAGAGCTATACATGTTCATCAATGTGAAAATTAAAGCATAAAACATAGACATAGATGAAAAACCCCCTCGAAGTTGGTGTGGCCGTGGTCTTGTGCAAACGTCGAACCTCGGAATCGATGCCGACGATGTGCTAGAACCTCCACGAAACCCTCTCCGAAACCCTAGCCGCACTCCAGAAAGTTGGGGAAAAGTTCGGTTCCAAGATCCCCCAAAAGGTTGCAAAAATCCCCTTTTATAATGTTGAATCGCGGCTTTAAAATTGGACTTATCGGGGGCTTCACACGGCCGTGTGGAATATCCACACGCCCGTGTGAAGCTTCTGTCTCGGCTGAAAAATTAATTTCACACGGCCGTGTGGAATTTCCACACGCCCGTGTGTCTTCACTGGATGGCTGAAATTGCAAAACACACGGCCGTGTGGAATTTCCACACGCCCGTGTGACTTCTCTGGAACACTGGTCTTCAGCTGAACAGGCTTGGTAACTTGCCGAAACGCCTCCCGGGTCCATTGTTCTTCATCGAGGCCATTACTTGGGCACACAAGCAACGGTAGGTCGCGCCGATTGCTTCAAGTCTTCTTCTTTCGCGAAATTCTCCTAAGTAACACGGATTGGACTTGTTGTGAATGTGACTGCCTTTGTGCCCCTCCAAAGGAGGTTGGCACACATCCACAAGTCCAAATACGTGCTTCGTTCCTTGCTTGGTCCGAGAACATCTCAACATTGGCAAACGCGACCTAATTTCATTCTTCTTCTCCAATTAGGCTCCACAATACCTTCAATGCACAAGAGAACACAAATGCACACATTTAGTGATAAAATCTGATAAAAGGTATGCTTAATGTAAGATAATAGCGCTTCGCGATACTATAACACAAGCACTTATCAGTGCTTAAAACTTCGAGCTCAAGTTTCCAAAGGATTTCAAGAATGAGTAGTGCAATGAGTTGTAATCGAGAAAAAATTCCCTAGAAATTCAAGTAAAAACTAGAGCATGATAGATACAATGTTAAAAAATTCTCCTAGACTCTAAGAATATAACCGTTGCAACTAAGGTGAACCGCCATAAGCTACATAAGCATAAATAATTGAGCGTACAAGTAAAAGTGTGTGCAATGTGAACTCCCCCCCACACTTAAGATGTACATTGTCCCCAATGTACGCATGTAAGCACAATAATGAGTAAACATTTAAAAACAATTAGTGTGGAAGTGGGCAATTGAAACATTACTCCCCTGAACTCCAAGTGTTGCGTTTGATGGAGCTAGGTCATTGAGAGTTGAGTCTCAATGGTTTGTGGAGCACACACGGTCCTTGATCGTACCTATGACTATTCCTCAAATTCCTTACATCCAAGACCATCTGCGCACACATACACAAGGGTTCAGTACAACTCAATAAAAACTAAAATAATGCTCGAGTATATAAAGATATGATAATGAGATACAACTCGAGACAAAACAAGAGAAAAATAAATGCAAACCCAGAGGAAGAGTCCTTTCTGGGTACTACAAGTCTAACAGAAATGAAAATAAAAGTGCGACAAAAGTAAAATAAAATAAAACTACAACGCCTCAATGTCGGTGTCCTGCTGTGGATCCTCTGGTGCTGCTGCTACTGCTGGAACTGGTGGATCTGATGCTGATGGAGATGGAGGTGGAGTCGGTGAAGGGACTCGTCGAGGTCGCACCACTAATCGCTCGAACAACTGTATCACTGTGGCAAGCTGTGCCGATAGCTGAGCGAACTACGATGCCTGAGTGGCCCTCAACTCGGCAAACCCTGCTGCCTGTGCGGCCCTCATATCGGCCAGCTCTATCTGCATAATACCCACGGCGCTCTCGAGGCGCTCGAACCTGTCCTGGCCTCGAGAGGGAGAAAAGATGCGTACTGGAGGTGGCTCCGGTGCTGTGGGGGGTGCCTCGGCCTTTGCCCCTGCCTCTGTATCCACTGGGGGTGGCTCTAACGCTGCATGGGACCCCTCGGCCTGCTCTGACTGGGGTATGATCATAGTATAGACTCCCGGCCCTGATCTGCGGACCATCCCCATAAGTCTCAATGTGTCTCTGGTGAGCGGGGCTGGTGTAGCGATCTTCTCGGCCCCGCGCACCCCATCTCTGAGTCCCAGGCCTATGATGAGGCGTGTGATGTAGGGACCTGCGAAGATGACTCCAACCCTGGGGTACTGGCCCTGGTGGCGCATGTACTCGGCTAGAATGCGCCCCAGGTGGAGTGGCTCACCCTGTACCATGGAGTGTAAGTATAGCAGCTCCTATCTGCTCAGTACCCCTGTACTGTCCCCTCAGCCACTGATAGACCTGCTCAGGATGGCATGAATGTACCTGTACACTGGCTGGGAAAGAAATGTCGCCTTCGAAACCCCCGGCTCGTACTGCCCATCCACGCACAACGCCCTATAGATCCTCTGAGGTGTCAGGGTCCCCGGATAATCAGTGGGCAGTAATGCTTACTCCTCTGTCTCGGTATATGCCTGATCATACAGGCCCATCACGATCGAGAACTGGGTAACGCTGATGCTGAAGTGTCGACCAATGGCACGAAACTGGATCGTCTCGCCATTTGTGAAGCTATCATACCCTCGGTCGAACTCGAATGTCGATAAAACCTCGAGAGTGATTGCTCGAATTGCTGGCTCTCGAATAGATAACATTCGACCCCAATTGCCTATAGCCAGCAATTCCTCCACCTCTGTGGCTATGGCATCGCCCTCCTGTATGTCTCTCAATACGCTCAAATCTGGGTAGCGCGACTGTCCAAATCGAAGTGCCGAAAGTTTCTTGAACCATTCTACAAGTGCAAAAGTGCAAAAGAAGCATTCTACAAGTAAGGGGAAATCAAAACATTGCATAAGGTTATCAATGCTCTAGCTAAAAACATGAATTAAAAAGGATAACAACTCGAAAACGTGTTAGTGTGTGCGACTTCACTCAAGAGAACCAACGAGTACTCCTCAAACTCTTGTTTACAAAGACTTATTTACGAACGAAAGAAATTAAGAGAGGAAGTAGTAGCTTCACACATCCTCGAAGGTAGCCCTTTCCTAGGCGGCCGCCAAAGGTGGCTTTCACTCTTTCGAGGAGGTAGCTCTTTCTACCGGGGTAGTAGCTTTCACGCATCCCATGAGATAGCTCTTTCTCTCATTAGGGCATAACTTGTATCCGACTTATGAGAGTAGCTACATACTTCATGGGTGGTAGCTCTTTCCACCTCAAATGCATACATAAAAGAAAGCAACTATTCACAAACTCACATTTTTCTTTTCATTTTCATTATTCTTTTTTTTTTTTTTTTTTTTTTATATATATATGCATTTTCCAAAGTAAAACTAAGAACGATGATAAATTTGTCCTTTAAAACTTCAAGATCGAGTTTCCAAAAGATTTCAAGAGTGAGTAGTGCAATAGGGTGTAATCGAGCAAAAATCCCCTAAAATTCAAGTGGAACTAGAGCATGATAGGATACAATGTTAAAAATTCTCCTAAACTCTAAGAATACAACCGTTGCAACTAAGGTGAACAGCCATAGGCTACATTAGCATAAACAATTGAGCGCACAAGTAAAGGTGTGTGCAATGTGAACTCCCCCCCACACTTAAGATGTACATTGTCCTCAATGTACGCGTAGAAGCACAATAATAAGTGAAAACGATAAAAGCAACTAGTGTGGAAGTGGCAATTGAAACATTACTCCCCTGAACTCCAAGTGTTGCATTTGATGGAGCTAGGTCATTGAGAGATGAGTCTCAATGGTTTGTGGAGCACACACGATCCCATGACCGTGTCAATGACTATTCCTCAAAATCCTTACATCCAAGACCATCTGCGCACACATAAACGAGGGTTCAGTAAAGCTCAATAAAACTCGAGTATATAAAATGTAAAGCAATGAATACAACTCGAGACAAAATAAAAAGCAAAATAAAAGCTATACTCAGAGGTAGAATCCCTTCTGAGTACTACAAGTCCAAAATAAAGTAAAGATATACAGAATGACAAATAAAAGAAAAGAATCTAAAATCTAGGACGCCTCAGCGTCGGTGTCCTGAGTGGTGGCCTCTGGTGCTGCTGGAGGCTCTGTATCTGCTGGTGGATCGGCTGATGTCGGTGCAGGTGGATCTGCTGGTGATGCGGGAGATGGAGGTGGTGGAGTGGAAACTCGAGGTCGGACCACGAAGGAGGAGGAGGCAATCTGCTCAAAGGTCTGTCGTAAGCTCTGGAACTGCGCCATCACCTCCTGGTGCTGTGAAATCTGTGTGGCCCTAACCTCAGCCACCTCGGTCTGTAGGATCCCCACTGCGCTCTCGAGGCGCTCCAGTCTGTCCTGGCCTCGAGACGGTGAAAACATCCGCACCGGAGGTGGCTCCGGTGCGGTGGGGGGTACCTCAGCCTCTGCCCCTGTCTCTGTGTCCTGCGGGGGTGGCTCCAATGTTGCCCGGGAGCCCTCGGCCTGTGCTGTCTGGGGAATGGTCCATGTATATACTCCTGGCCCTGTCCTGCGGATCATCCCCATCATCCTCAGTGTATCTGTGCCCAGAGGGATTGGTATACTGGTCTTCTCTGCCCCTCGTACTCCGTCTCTGAGACTCATCCCTATCAGGAGTCTCGAAATGTAGGGTCCTGAAAAGATCACTCCAACCCTAGGGTACTGGCCCTGATGGCGCAAATACTCTGCTAAGATGTGCCCTAAGTGGAGTGGTACCCTCTGAGCCATCGAATATAGATAAAGAAGCTCCTGGCGACTCAGAACCCCAGTACTATCACCTCGGCCACTCACTGATCTACTAAGAATGGCATGTAAGTATCTGTAGGCCGGGCGAGACAAGCACGTGGCCTTTGAGATTCCTGGCTCATACTGGCCTTCTCCGCACAAATCTCTGTATGCCCTCTGCGGGGTAAGACTGCCCGGGTAGTCTGTAGGAAGATCTCTGTACTCCTCGGTCTGTGTATAGGCCTCATCGTATAGTCCCAGATGGATCGAAAACTGGGTCAAGCTGAAGCTGAAATGCTGGCCTAATACCCTGAACTGAATGGTATCAGGAGTGGAAAAATCCCTGTATGACCTGTCAAACTCAAATGAAGCCAGGAACTCCAGTGTCACCCCTCGAATGGCTGGGTCTCTAATCCTCAATAATCTCCTCCAGCCACCCACCGAAAGTAGCTCCTCAACCTCCTCGGCAATACCGTCACCCCCCTGGATCTCTCTGATAATGCTCAGGTCGGGGTATCGTGACTGTCCGAAACGGAGTGGGGATAATCTATCAAACCTGGTCTGGTGCTCAGGTATACTGAACTCTGTCTCCTCTGGAGGGGGTGTGGGCTCACGGGGTCGCTTCCCAGCCGACTTCTTGGTTCTAGAAGACATTCCTGTAAGATTGGAAAAGAAAACAATCAAAATCAGTTCAAAATAACCAATCTGCAGAAATCCACACGCCCGTGTGTTAATTCCACACGCCCGTGTGGATCATCGGGCGGACAGAGTATAACGGCCGTGGGTTAAAAAAAAAAATTCAAAATTTACAATCTAATTCGCTTTAATTCATTCTTAAGCAACATTGCATACTCATAAATCAATTAATAAAGGCGAAATCATCAAAAGAACGAATTAAATTGAGAATCGACGAAGAAAAAGGCTTTGAAGTTCTTACCGACGGAGTGGATGAAGAAATACTAACAATCGGCCGGAAAACTCCAATAAAATGCCTCAAAAATCCTCTGAGATGGTTGGCGAACTAGTGGAGAGGGTAGGAGAAGAGTTTAGAATGGAAATAGAAGAGGCACAAGTGAAAACCAAAAGGAATCGCGCGGCTTTTGGAGTTCTGGGGATTCACACGGCCGTGTCACGATTCCACACGCCCGTGTGCCTCTCAAATTAGGGTTCACAGGGGCCAACCCACGCCCCTGTGTGCATTCTGTTTGTTCTCTGACTACCCCACACGGCCGTGTGTTAATTCCACACGGCCGTGTGCCTTCACAAAGATATCCACAGGAGCTGGTACACGGCCCTGTGAAGTCTCGGGAGAACACAAAAGGTCTCTGAAAAACTTCACACGGCCGTGTGGAATTTCCACACGCCCGTGTGTCCAACCTGGCCAAGAACACAAGGCCGGTCACAGGGGCATGTCACACGCCCCTGTGACCTCTCTGGATTGCCCGAGAAAACTAAGTGTTTCACACGGCCGTGTGAATGAACCACACGGCCGTGTGCCTTGACAAGCTCTCCCACAGGGGCTCACACACGCCCCTGTGGTTTCTTGGGAAGTTTGGGGTTCTTTCTGCAGAGTTTCACACGGCCGTGTGGAAATTCCACACGGCCGTGTGCCTTGGCACAGCGGCACTCACAGGGGCATCCACACGCCCCTGTGGACTCTCTGGAAAAGAGTTGAAATTCTGCGGAATGTCGCACGGCCGTGTGTTAATTCCACACGGCCGTGTGCCCCTTCAGAAGTTTTTTTCACAGGGGCAAAGTCACGCCCCTGTGTCTTCTCTGGTTGAGCTCCAATTGGTAACACACGGCCGTGTGTTAATTCCACACGCCCGTGTGTTATCTCTGGTTTACTTAGAAAATTTTACAGACTCTCAGAAAATTTCAAAAACTCTTTTAAAACACTTAGAGCCTGTGTAAACCATAAAAACATGACCAGAGATTATCGAAAACACACTCAACCGACTCAAACTTCGTCAATTAACGTTAAGGCACATGTAAATAATCGAAAATCCACAAGAAAACCCAGCATATGCACATGAAAATTGGGACACCATTGCTAAGACTTTTATTCAATCCTAAAACTAAACTAAGTACTAGAAAACTGTAAAAACGCTTGGGTTGCCTCCCAAGAAGCGCTTGTTTAACGTCACTTAGCTTGACGTACCTGTCTTACCTTACGGAGGTTCATGAGTGGAATTTGCCCTCTTCCCTAAAATTTGAAAGCAAGCATTGCATAATCGTTGCAAGGTAGAGGGAGAATTATCGAGTTTGTTACCACACACGGGTGAAACACCCTTACTCCGTGAATGCTCATCCCCTTTCTTGTTGGGGTTCTTGTTGTGGCGACGTCTCGACCGCTTCAATCTCCGAAGGACTTTCTTCCTACGCTCCTTCTCCTTCTTGATGTCTATCTCAACTGAAACAAGCGCGAGCACTTCTTCCTCTTCAGTCTCTATGTCTTGGTCCGGCCACCCTTCATATGGATCCGGGTTAAACATATCCTGCATATATTCATCAATGCAATCATCAGTGACATCAAGATAATATAGAGCATCATCAAAATCAAGAGAATGTCGCATGGCTTCGGCGAGGCGGTAAGTGAGCTTGTCGTCCCCAACCCTAAGTGTGAGCTCTCCACCGTCCATGTCTATCAAAGCCTTGGAAGTGCGCAAGAACGGCCTCCCAAGGATCAGCGGTACCTCGACATCCTCGTCTACATCAAGCACTACAAAGTCGACCGGGAAAATGTACTTATCCACTTTCACCAACACATCTTCAACAACACCCCTCGGATGCCTCACCGATCTATCTGCAAGCTGAAGTGTCATCCGGGTAGGTCTAGGCTCGCCCAAGCCTAGCTTTTGGAAGAATGTGTAGGGCATGACATTGATGCTTGCTCCCGAGTCGGCTAGTGCCATCTCCTCACCCATATCACCAATATTGCACGGTATGATAAAACTTCCGGGGTCCTTCCTCTTGCTTGGCATATTCTTCTGTAGCACTGCCGAACAGTTTGCATCGAGGATGACGGATGCACTTTCCTCTAACTTCCTCTTATTGGTCAAGAGGTCTTTTAAGAACTTCGCGTACTTGGGCATTTGGGCTAATGCTTCCGCGAATGGAATGTTGATGTGCAATTGCTTGAAGACACCCAGAAATTTCTTGTATTGCTCATTGTCTTGGTCATTCTTCAATCGTGAAGGATAGGGAATTCTCGGCTTATAAGGTGGGGGTGCCACCTCTTTCTCCTTTGGTGCTTCATCCTCTATTTCCACGACTTCGGGTGAGTCCTTAGTCTTCTCAAGAGGGAGATGTCCCTCAACCTTTTTACCACTTCTCAAGGTTATTGCCTTTAGTTGTTCTCTTGGGTTGGTCTCCGTATTGCTAGGCAAACTACCTTGAGGTCTCTCCGCCAAAGTTTTCGCAATTTGTCCTACTTGGTTTTCCAAGTTGTGTAAGGAAGCGGTGTGATTGCGAAGAGTAGCTTCCACCGATTGGAACCTTGCATCCGAAGAAGAAACGAACCGTGTGAGTGCTCTCTCTAGATCAGTCATCTTTCCCTCCAACCCGGTCACTCGGCTTTCTAAATTCGGAGATTGTTGACTTTGAAATCCCGGTGGTGCACTATTTTTGTTCTGTTGTGACTGTCCTTGATTGCTCCAAGAGAAGTTCGGATGGTTCTTCCATCCCGGATTGTATGTACCACTATACGGGTTGCCTTGGCCTTGTCCTCGATATGAATTCCCCACAAAATCGGCCTGCTCCACCGCACTAGTGCCTCCAATAGCAATAGGACAATCGCTTGAAGCATGTCCTCCCCCACAACCGTTACAAGTAGTGATGGCCGCAACTCTTGGCGAAGCTAGAGCATCTAGCTTCTTACTCAACGATTCCACTTGTGCTGCCAATGATGTAACCGCATCAACCTCATGAATTCCGGCAACCTTTTTCCTATCCCTTGAGTTCCATTGATAACTATTCATAGCCATCTCCTCTACAAGGTGCCGAGCTTCACCGGGAGTCTTGCTTCCAAGAGTCCCTCCGGCCGCCGCATCTAAGAGTTGCTTTGTACTCGGATTCAACCCGTTGTAAAATGTGTGAATAATCATCCACTCGGGGAATCCATGTTGCGGACATTTGCGAAGGAGCTCTTTGAACCTGTCCCATGTCTCGAATAGAGACTCCAATTCCATCTGTACAAAGGATGATATCTCATTCCGGAGTCTTGCAGATTTCCCCGGTGGGAAGTATCTAGCCAAGAATGCCTCGGCCATCTCCTCCCACGTAGTAATGGAGGCTCTCGGTAATGAGTGCAACCAATGCCTTGCTTTTCCTTTCAATGAAAACGGGAAGGCTCTCAATCGAATTGCATCGTCCGTCACTCCATTTATCTTCAACATGTCACACACTTCCAAGAAATTTTCTATGTGACTATTAGGGTCTTCATCGGCTAACCCATTAAACTGTGCGGACTGCTGCAGCATCTGAATGAACGATGGCTTCAATTCGAAATTCATTGCTGTAATTGGGGGCCTGACAATGCTTGATTGGGTCCCCATAACTGCGGGTCTAGCAAAATCAGACAACGTTCGCTGCTGCTCGTTCTGTTCTGCCATTGTCTCTGACCCTTCTGTCTCAATATCGGCTTGATTTGATGCTTCTTGTGCAGGTTCTTTCCCTTTACGATGTGTTCTTTTTCCAATGTCTGGGTCTCCTTCAACAAGTATTGAAGGGTTCCCACGGGTCATAACCTGGAGCCGAAAATAAAGAAAAGAAAAGAAAAAAAAAATAAGAACAATGATAGGTAAAGAAAATATGAGATAGAGTGCGAAGTGAATAGCTAAAGTAGTGAAAAACAAATATCTAAAACGCCTATTCCCCGGCAGCGGCGCCAAAAACTTGACACGACCTTTTGCGTGTGTACCGCAAGTGCACGGCCTTGTCGAAGTAATAAATTTACCTTGGTGAGAAGGTAGTCGAATCCACAGGGAATAGGGAGATAGAATATAAGGTTTCACTAATTAAGCTATGCGAAATACGGGAAACGATAATAGGATTGATGAGTGAAAAATAATGCAAAGCAATAAACTAAATAGAAGGATGAAAGTAAGAGGTGCAAATAGGAAAATCGAGAAGGACTTGCAATGAGTAAAAGGGGGTATCCGGACAAGCTACCTCTAGGATCTATGTTTCAAGTGCAAGACTATGATATTATACTCTCCTATTGATGTCAATTAAGTCGAGGAAATCCTAAGACTCACGGTCCCAAACCTAAGGACAACCGTGACTAACCCCAACGCTATGCCTTGGTATTAGGATTCACAACACCCTTCGCTCTGTCACCTAGATGATTAAGCCCCAGGGGAGTCCATCTACCTAAACCTCACACTATATGGGATTGCATTATGCTCTAGGGATTCCTAGTGATTAAACCTGTTCCTACAAAAATAGTTCTAACCCTTTGGTCCAGGTGGAAGAACCCTAGTCTAGATTAAGCCCCAGCATATAGGATTCACTACAACCCTTCACTCTATTGCTTGCGCAATTAAGCCCTAGGGGAGTTTATCTACCTATTGCTTTACTCTATTTCGACCGCTATTAAATCAAGGAATCGGAGGTAGGGAGAAATCACATCGGAAGGGAAAGGGGTACATTGCTACCTCACAACTCTCCCTCTCAACCCTCTTTAATCTTAAGTAGTCTAATCCTATAGGAGTTGTCACACCTCCAAAGGAAAACCTAGATTGCTCTCAACCCTAATGTCACGTTTAAGGGAAAACAATATCAAGAGATAATTAAGATTAAAACTCAATTTATTCATCAACGATGGAAAGCATAATAATCAATGTCAAAGAAACATAGGAACCCTAAAGTTTACAAGTCCGAATACCCCGCGAGGGGTTTAGCTCCTCATAGAGCTATACATGTTCATCAATGTGAAAATTAAAGCATAAAACATAGACATAGATGAAAAACCCCCTCGAAGTTGGTGTGGCCGTGGTCTTGTGCAAACGTCGAACCTCGGAATCGATGCCGACGATGTGCTAGAACCTCCACGAAACCCTCTCCGAAACCCTAGCCGCACTCCAGAAAGTTGGGGAAAAGTTCGGTTCCAAGATCCCCCAAAAGGTTGCAAAAATCCCCTTTTATAATGTTGAATCGCGGCTTTAAAATTGGACTTATCGGGGGCTTCACACGGCCGTGTGGAATATCCACACGCCCGTGTGAAGCTTCTGTCTCGGCTGAAAAATTAATTTCACACGGCCGTGTGGAATTTCCACACGCCCGTGTGTCTTCACTGGATGGCTGAAATTGCAAAACACACGGCCGTGTGGAATTTCCACACGCCCGTGTGACTTCTCTGGAACACTGGTCTTCAGCTGAACAGGCTTGGTAACTTGCCGAAACGCCTCCCGGGTCCATTGTTCTTCATCGAGGCCATTACTTGGGCACACAAGCAACGGTAGGTCGCGCCGATTGCTTCAAGTCTTCTTCTTTCGCGAAATTCTCCTAAGTAACACGGATTGGACTTGTTGTGAATGTGACTGCCTTTGTGCCCCTCCAAAGGAGGTTGGCACACATCCACAAGTCCAAATACGTGCTTCGTTCCTTGCTTGGTCCGAGAACATCTCAACATTGGCAAACGCGACCTAATTTCATTCTTCTTCTCCAATTAGGCTCCACAATACCTTCAATGCACAAGAGAACACAAATGCACACATTTAGTGATAAAATCTGATAAAAGGTATGCTTAATGTAAGATAATAGCGCTTCGCGATACTATAACACAAGCACTTATCAGTGCTTAAAACTTCGAGCTCAAGTTTCCAAAGGATTTCAAGAATGAGTAGTGCAATGAGTTGTAATCGAGAAAAAATTCCCTAGAAATTCAAGTAAAAACTAGAGCATGATAGATACAATGTTAAAAAATTCTCCTAGACTCTAAGAATACAACCGTTGCAACTAAGGTGAACCGCCATAAGCTACATAAGCATAAATAATTGAGCGTACAAGTAAAAGTGTGTGCAATGTGAACTCCCCCCCACACTTAAGATGTACATTGTCCCCAATGTACGCATGTAAGCACAATAATGAGTAAACATTTAAAAACAATTAGTGTGGAAGTGGGCAATTGAAACATTACTCCCCTGAACTCCAAGTGTTGCGTTTGATGGAGCTAGGTCATTGAGAGTTGAGTCTCAATGGTTTGTGGAGCACACACGGTCCTTGATCGTACCTATGACTATTCCTCAAATTCCTTACATCCAAGACCATCTGCGCACACATACACAAGGGTTCAGTACAACTCAATAAAAACTAAAATAATGCTCGAGTATATAAAGATATGATAATGAGATACAACTCGAGACAAAACAAGAGAAAAATAAATGCAAACCCAGAGGAAGAGTCCTTTCTGGGTACTACAAGTCTAACAGAAATGAAAATAAAAGTGCGACAAAAGTAAAATAAAATAAAACTACAACGCCTCAATGTCGGTGTCCTGCTGTGGATCCTCTGGTGCTGCTGCTACTGCTGGAACTGGTGGATCTGATGCTGATGGAGATGGAGGTGGAGTCGGTGAAGGGACTCGTCGAGGTCGCACCACTAATCGCTCGAACAACTGTATCACTGTGGCAAGCTGTGCCGATAGCTGAGCGAACTACGATGCCTGAGTGGCCCTCAACTCGGCAAACCCTGCTGCCTGTGCGGCCCTCATATCGGCCAGCTCTATCTGCATAATACCCACGGCGCTCTCGAGGCGCTCGAACCTGTCCTGGCCTCGAGAGGGAGAAAAGATGCGTACTGGAGGTGGCTCCGGTGCTGTGGGGGGTGCCTCGGCCTTTGCCCCTGCCTCTGTATCCACTGGGGGTGGCTCTAACGCTGCATGGGACCCCTCGGCCTGCTCTGACTGGGGTATGATCATAGTATAGACTCCCGGCCCTGATCTGCGGACCATCCCCATAAGTCTCAATGTGTCTCTGGTGAGCGGGGCTGGTGTAGCGATCTTCTCGGCCCCGCGCACCCCATCTCTGAGTCCCAGGCCTATGATGAGGCGTGTGATGTAGGGACCTGCGAAGATGACTCCAACCCTGGGGTACTGGCCCTGGTGGCGCATGTACTCGGCTAGAATGCGCCCCAGGTGGAGTGGCTCACCCTGTACCATGGAGTGTAAGTATAGCAGCTCCTATCTGCTCAGTACCCCTGTACTGTCCCCTCAGCCACTGATAGACCTGCTCAGGATGGCATGAATGTACCTGTACACTGGCTGGGAAAGAAATGTCGCCTTCGAAACCCCCGGCTCGTACTGCCCATCCACGCACAACGCCCTATAGATCCTCTGAGGTGTCAGGGTCCCCGGATAATCAGTGGGCAGTAATGCTTACTCCTCTGTCTCGGTATATGCCTGATCATACAGGCCCATCACGATCGAGAACTGGGTAACGCTGATGCTGAAGTGTCGACCAATGGCACGAAACTGGATCGTCTCGCCATTTGTGAAGCTATCATACCCTCGGTCGAACTCGAATGTCGATAAAACCTCGAGAGTGATTGCTCGAATTGCTGGCTCTCGAATAGATAACATTCGACCCCAATTGCCTATAGCCAGCAATTCCTCCACCTCTGTGGCTATGGCATCGCCCTCCTGTATGTCTCTCAATACGCTCAAATCTGGATAGCGCGACTGTCCAAATCGAAGTGCCGAAAGTTTCTTGAACCATTCTCTGTGCTTGGGTATATCAAACTCCATCTCCTCGGGGGGTGGAGTAGCTACTCGTGGACGCTTGCCTGCCGTTTTCTTAGACCTAGAAGACATATCTGTAAAGTTGTAAAAGAAAATTTTCAAGAATCAGTCCAAAAACTCATTCTGCAGAAATCCACACGCCCGTGTGTTAATTCCACACGCCCGTGTGGAGCTTCTGGCGGAGAGAGCCTCATGGCCGTGGGTTGAAGAATCCAAAATTTACATCCAAATTTATTCTAAACTCATTCTAAACACATTCGCATACACGATAATCATTAAAAACAAGCGAAATAATCAACTAAGAACTAATCAAATTGAGAATTAACGAAGAAAAAGGTTTTGAAGTTGATACCGACGGAGTGAATGTGAAAAACTTAAAATCGGCCGAAAAAGACTCCAATAAAACCTCCAAAAACCTCTTGAGACGGTCGGGAAACTAGTAGAGAGGGTAATAGAGAAGTTTAGAGTGGAAGAATCAAGAGGCACGAGTGAACTATAAATGAAAACGCGCGGCTTTTGAAGTTCTGGAAATTCACACGGCCGTGTGGACATGTTACACGGCCGTGTGCCTCTGAAATTAGGGTTCACAGGGGCCAACACACGCCCCTGTGCGCACTCTGTTCACTCTCTGGACTACCTTACACGGCCGTGTGGAAATTCCACACGGCCGTGTGCCTTCACAGGGGTTCTCACAGGGGCTGGTGCACGCCCCTGTGGATTCACGGGACAATTCAGAAGGCCTCTATCATATTTCACACGGCCGTGTGTTAATTGCACACGGTCGTGTGCCCAACCTGGCCAAGAACACAAGGCCAGCCACAGGGGCACCCACACGGCCTTGTGGCTTCTCTGGTTCATCCCGAGAATTGCTAAGTAGTCCACACGGCCGTGTGAAAACTCCACACGGTCATGTGCCATTCACAAGTCCTCTCACAGGGGCAGCCACATGGCCCTGTGAATTCTCGGGAGAAAGAGGGGTTATGCAGAGTATCACACGGCCGTGTGTTAATTCCACACGGCCGTGCGCCATAGCACAAGGTTTCTCACAGGGGCACCCACACGCCCCTGTGGACTCTCTAGGATGAGAGTATAAGTTCTGCAAAAATCCACACGGCCGTGTGTTAATTCCACACGGCCATGCGCCCCTTCTGGAGTTTTTCACAGGGGCAAGGTCACGCCCCTGTGGCTTCACTGGTTGAGCCCTGATGGTAACACACAGCCGTATGCTAATTCCACACGGCCGTGTGTTGTCTCTGGTTTACTTAGAAAATTTTACAGACTTCTCAGAAAAATTCAGAAACTCTTGTACAACACTTAAAACCTGTAAACAAAATCATGAAAACACGACGAGAGACCACAGAAAACACACTCAACCGACTCAAACTTCATCGGTTATCATTTAGGCACACGGAAACATCAAAATTCCACAAAAATTTTGCAGCTTAATCATAAAAAATTCAGGACACCAATACTAAGACTTTTATTCAATCTAAAGCTAAACTAGGTCCTAGAAAAACTGTTAAACCTTGGGTTGCCTCCCAAGAAGCGCTTGTTTAACGTCACTTAGCTTGACGTACCTTTCTTACCTTATGGAGGTTCATGAATGAAGTTTACCCTCTTCCCTACAGCCTGAAAGCATGCATTACATAACCTTTGTAGAGCAGAGGGGGAGTTATCGAATTTGTTACCACAAAAAGGAGAATCACCCCTATTCCTTGAATGTTCATTCCCCTTGTTGTTGGGGTTCTTCTTGTGGCGTCTTTTCGACCTCTTCATCCTCCGAAGCATCTTCTTCATACGCTCCGTTTCTTGCTTGAAGTCGCCCTTGACTAGACCAATGGAGAGTACTTCTTCTTCAATCTCCAAGTCTTGTTCCGGCCAACCTTCATATGGATCTAGGTTCATCATTTCCTACACATAATCATCTATTTGTTCATCGGTGGTGTCAAGTAAATATAAGATATCATCAAAATCAAGAGAGTGTCTCATGGCTTTGGCGAGGCGGTTTGTAAGTTTGTCTTCTCCCACTCGCAATGTGAGCTCCCCACCGTCCATGTCAATCAAGGCCTTGGAAGTACGCAAGAATGGTCTTCCAAGGATCAATGGGACCTTGACATCCTCATCGACATCCAACACCACGAAGTCAACAGGAAATATGTATTTGTCGACTTTCACCAACACATCTTCCACAATCCCCCTCGGATGCCTCACCGATCAGTCCGCGAGTTGAAGTGTCATCCGAGTGGGTCTTGGCTCGCCCAGGCCTAGCTTTTGGAAGAATGTGTAGGGCATGACATTGATACTTGCCCCCGAGTCAGCCAATGCCATCTCTTCACCCATGTTGCCGATGTTACATGGTATTATGAAACTCCCGGGATCTTTTCTTTTGCTCGGCATGTTCTTTTGCAATACGGCCGAGCAATTGGCATCAAAGATTACAGATGCACTCTCCTCTAATTTCCTCTTGTTGGTCAAGAGGTCATTCAAGAACTTCGCGTACTTAGGCATTTGGGCCAATGCCTCCGCGAATGGGGTGTTGATGTGAAATTGCTTGAAAATACTTAGAAATTTCTTGTATTGTTCGTTGTCTTGATCATTCTTCAATCTTGAAGGGTAGGGAATCCTCGGCTTGTACGGTGGGAGTGCCACCTCTTTTTCCTTTGTTACTTCTCCGGCTACCTCTTCAAGTTCGGGTGATTCTCTCTTCTCTAGAGGGAGATTTCTCTCGACCTCTTTCCCTCGAGGTCTTTCCGCCAATGTCTTTGCAATTTGCCCCACTTGATTCTCCAAATTGTGTAAGGAGGCGGTGTGATTGCGAAGTGTAGCTTCCACCGACTGAAATCTAGCATCCGATGAAGAAACAAACTGATAAGTGCTCGTGTTATAGTAATGCGAAGTGTTATTATCTTGCAATGGGCATTACTTTAATCAGATTTTATCACTAAAAAGTGTGCATTTGTTTACTTTTGTGCATTGAAGGGTTGTGGAGAAGATCTAGAGAAAAAGAAGGAAGAATAGGTTATGTTCGCCGTTGTTGAGGAGTTCTCGGACCAAGCAAGGAACAAGGCACGAGTCTAGACTTATGGGTGTGTGCCAACCTCCATTGGAGGGGCACAAGGGCAGTCACACTCACAAAAGTCTATAACTCGTGTAGCATTGGAGAACTTCGCCAATGAAGAGAAATGAAGTAATCGACATAATCTACCGTTGATTGTGTGCCCAATTCAACGGCCTCGATGAAGAACGATGGATTCGGGAGTATTTCGAAGAAGTACTGTAGTAGGTACTGTAGCAAAAATACTGTAGGTAAATACTGTAACATCTACTGTTCACATTATGCCGAAATTCAGAATTCCAGAGAGTTCACACGGGCGTGTGGAAATTCCACACGGTAGTGTCCTGTAGCAGAAACACTGTAGCAAAACACTGTTCACAGGTGCCGAGAAATCACAATTCCAGAATTTCCACACGGCCGTGTGGAATTAACACACGGGCGTGTGGAATTTCTGGATTTTCACAGGCGTCCGATTTCAGCCCGAATTCAGCCCGATTTCAGCCTATAAATAGCCCGTTTCCATATCTATTTGAGGACGCTCCCCTTCTATCACTTGGATATCTTTTGGGGGACTTTCGGCTAGGGTTTGGAGAGGTTCTTGGAGGTCTTTGGAGGCGATTAAACGGCATCGACATCGACATCCTTTGGAAGAAAGCTATTGGGGAAGCTCTCATCGGCATTGATTTGGCGAGGTGTGCCCTAGGCTTGACAAGGGATTCGTTGGAGAAGACACGCGACTACACAAGACCATCGATACGATCTACAAGGGGGTTTTCTTTATGGTTTTCATGCATATTTTCTTAAATTCTTTATTGATTTTGTATTGCTCCATGGAGAGCTAAACCCTAGTGGGTATTCGGACTTGTAAACCCTAGGATGATATTGTTTCTATGACTTTTATTATGCTTTCTTAATTTGATGTTCTTTTATTGAGTTTCAATCTTGATTTTATCTTGTTATTGTTTTCCCTTAGATGTGACACTAGGGTTGAGAATCTATTAAGTTATCCTTTGAGGGTGTGACAACCTCTATAGGGTTAGACTCCTTAAGATTGAAGAGGGTTGAGAGGGAGAGTTGTGAGGTAGCGACGTACCCCTTTCCCTTCCGTTGTGATTTCTCCCTACCTCCGATTCCTTGATTCATTAGAGGTCGAAATAGAGTGAAGTGCTAGGTAGACAAACTCCCCCAAGGTTTTGGGGTGATGTGAATCCTATGCACTGGGGCTTAATTTAGACTAGGGTTCTTCCACCTGGACCAAAGGGTTAGAACTACTACACATAGGAACAGGTTTTATCACTAGGAATCCCTAGAGCTTAAAGCAACTCCACGTAGTGTTAGGCTTAGGTAGATATACTCCGCTGGGGCTTAGTTGAGCAATCAACAGAGTGAAGGGTTGACGTGAATCCTAATGCCGGGACATAGTGTTGGGGTTAGTCACGGTTGACCTTAGGTTTGGGATCGTGTGTTTAAGGATATCCTCGACTCAATAGGCATCAATTGTAGAGCATAATACAAGTTTTGCACTAGAAGCATTAGTCCTAGGGGGAGCTTTGTCCGGGTACCCCATCGTTATATCGATTACCTCTCCTACCCTCATTATTCTTCTTGCACTCTTTTATTTTCTTTTATATCTATACATACATACTTTTCTCGTCATCGATTCCCATCCTAGCTAAATAGCGATAACACTTGTTTCTGAACACTATTCCCTCTGGATACGACTACCCACTCACCAGGGTATTTTATTACTTCGACAAGGCCGTGCACTTGCGGTACACACGCAAAAGGTCGTGTCACAAACCCTGTGAGAGCTCTTTCTAGATCGGTCATCTTCCCTTCTAACCATGTCACTCGGCTTTCTAAATTCGGTGCTTGTTGACCTTCAAATCCCGGTGATGCATTATTCTTTTGTTGTGACTGCCCTTGATTGCTCCAAGAGAAATTTGGGTGGTTCTTCCACCCCGGATTGTATGTTCCGCTGTACGGGTTGCCTTGGCCTTGTCCTCTATAATTATTTCCCACAAAATCAGCCTACTCCACCGTACTAGCGCCCCCAATAGCAATCGGACAATCACTTGAAGCATGACCTCCCCCACAACCATTACACGTAGTGATGGCCGCAACTCTTGGTGAAGTTAGAGCATCCAACTTCTTACTCAATGACTCTACTTGTGCCGCCAAAGATGTAACTGCATCAACCTCATGAATTTCGGCCACTTTCTTTCAGTCCCTTGTATTCCATTGATAGCTATTCATCGCCATCTCTTCAATAAGGTGTCGAGCTTCATCAGGAGTCTTGCTTCCTAAAGTCCCTCCTGCCGCCGCATCTAAAAGTTGCTTAGTGCTTGGATTCAACCCGTTGTAGAAGGTATGAATAATCATCCACTCGGGGAATCCATGTTGCGGGCACTTTCGGAGGAGCTCCTTGAGCCTATCCCATGTCTCGAATAGAGACTCCAATTCCACTTGCATGAAGGATGAGATTTCATTCCGGAGCCTAGCCGATTTTCCCGGAGAGAAATACCTAGCGAAGAATGACTCGGCCATCTCCTCCCATGTAGTAATAGATGCTCTCGGTAGTGAATGTAACCAATGTCTTGCTTTTCCCTTCAATGAAAATGGGACGACTCTCAACCTGATTGCGTCGTCCGTTACTCCATTGATCTTCAACATGTCGCACACTTCAAGAAAGTTCTCTAGATGGTTGTTGGGATCTTCATCGGCCAACCCATTAAACTGTGCGGATTGTTGCAACATTTGAATGAACGACGGCTTCAACTCAAAGTTATTTGCGGTAATTGGGGGCCTCACAATGCTTGATTGGGTCCCCATTACTACGGGTCTAGCAAAATCGGCCAATGTCCTTTGTTGTTCGTTATGTTCTGCCATAGCTTCCGACCCTTCTGAATCTATGCTGGCTTGCTTGGATTGTTCTTCCACAGGCTCTTTCCCTTTACGGTGCGTTCTCCTACTAATGTTCGGGTCTCCTTCAACTAGAATCAAAGGGTTCCCGCAGGTCATAACCTGAAGCCAACACGAAGAAAAGAAAAATAAGAACGATGATAGTCAAAGAAAGTATGAAATAGATAACGAAGTGAATGACTAGAGTAGCAAAAACAAGTGTCAAAAATACGCCTATTCCCCGGCAACGGCGCCAAAAACATGAATAGAAAGTGCACGGCTTTGTCGAAGTAATAAAATTACCCCGGTGAGTGGGTTGTCGAATCCACAGGGAATAGGGATTAAAAATACGAGAAATTGCTATTCAGTCGTACGATATATGAGAAAACAATAATCGGAGTGATAAGTGGATTTATGGAAATTAGAATAAAAGCAAGGGAAATGAATAGAAAGATGAAAGAAAGAAAAGTGCAAGTAAAGAGTAAAAGAGAGAGACTAGCAATGAATGAAAATAGGGTATCCGGACAAGTTACCTCTAGGACTTATGCTTCTAGTGCAAGACTATGCTATTATACTTTCCTATTGATGTTAATTGAGTCAAGGAAAATCCTTAAACACACGGTCCCAAACCTAAGGTCAACCGTGACTAACCCCAGCACTATATCCCGGCAATAGGATTCACGTCCACCCTTCACTCTGTTGATTGCTCAACTAAGCCCCAGGGGAGTATTTCTACCTAAGCCTAACACTACGTAGAATTGCTTTAAGTTCTAGGGACTCCTAGTGATAAAACCTGTTCCTATGTGTAGTAGTTCTAACCCTTTGGTCCAGGTGGAAAAACCCTAGTCTAAATTAAGCCCCAGTGCATAGGATTCACGTCACCCCAAAGCCTTGGGGGAGTATGTCTACCTAGCACTTCACTCTATTTCGACCGCTAATAAATCAAGGAATAGGAGGTAGGGAGAAATCACATCGGAAGGGAAAGGGGTACGGTGCTACCTCACAACTCTCCCTCTCAACCCTCTTCAATTTTAAGTAGTCTAATCCTATAGGAGTTGTCACACCTCCAAAGGATAACCTAGATTGTTCTCAATCCTTAGTGTCACGGTTAAGAGAAAACAATAGCAAAAGATAATTAAAATCAAAACTCGAATTTATTCATCAAAATTGGAAAAGCATAATAACATTGTCATAGAAACATAATTATCCTAGAGTTTTACAAGTCCGAATACCCACGAGGGGTTTAGCTCTTCATGGAGCTATACATGTTCATCAATTTATGAAAGAAAGCACATACTAAAGACATCAATGAAAACCCCCTCGCGTATGGTGTGGCCGTGGTCTTGTGCGGCCGTCGAACGTCGGTGACGATGCCGATGGCCGGCTCCAATCCTCCACAAAATCCTCTCCGAAACCCTAGCCGAACCCTCCAGAAGTTGAGAAGAAAGATAGGTCAAAAGATGCTCAAAAAGTCTTCAAATCGGGCTTTAAATAGGCTGAGTGCGGCTTTAATTTTGAACTTATCGGGGCTTCACACGGCCGTGTGGAATTTCCACACGCCCGTGTGAACTCTCTGGCTTGCTGGAAAATATTTCACACGGCCGTGTGTTAATTCCACACGCCCGTGTGAACTCTCTGGACTCCGGATCTTCGGCAGAAAATGCACAGTAACTTGCTACAGTGAATTGCTACGGTAACAAGCTACAGTAACTTGCCAAAATGCTTCCGAATACATTGTTCTTCACCAAGGCCATTGAATTGGGCACACAATCAATGGTAGATCGTGTCGATTGCGTCAAGTCTTCTCTTTGGTAGAGTTCTCCTAAACTACACAAGTCGGACTTGTTGTGAATGTGACTGCCTTTATGCCCCTCCAAAAGGAGGTTGGCACACACTCACAAGTCCGGCCTTGTGCCTTGTCCTTGTTTGGTCCGAAAACTCCCCAACAACGGCGAACACGATCTAATTTCGTTCCTATTCTCCAAATTAGCTCCATAAACCTACAATGCGCAAAAGTAAACAAATGCACATATTTAGTGATAAAATCTGATTAAATTAATGCTTATTGCAAGATAATAATGCTTCGCATCATTAATACACGAGCACTCATCACAATTCTACTATAGCACTCCACTGCAGCAACTTACACTAAATTCGGGGTGCTACAGTGCCGTATACTGACCGCATGCCAGGCCGCATGGCATCCCGAGATTAGGTTTAAAGGGCTTTAGGGCATTTTTCTTGGTGTCTTTTGGCCACCACTTCTCCTCCACCACCATCTAGGGTTTCAAGAACTTCAAGGTGCTGGAGAAGCCACTTTTAAGGAGCAAATCGAGGGAAGAAGAAGATCACACGCAAGGTAGATCATCTAGGAGTTAGTCGGCATCGATCTACGAGTTCCCATCACCATCTTCATCTAGTCAACACTAAGGGGATTTTCTTTGGTTTTGATCATTCTTGTTATGTATTTTGAGATTTCTTCCTTATTTATGTTGAACTAGACTCCCAAGGTCGCAGGTCGTCCGGTAAACCTTGGGATGAACTTGCTTGTATGGATACTTGTCGTACATGTATGGTATTTGTGTGCTTTTTGGTTCAAGCTTGGTGCACTTTGATGTATTGGTATGCATGAGAACTCTGTGTATCAATTTCTAGGTTATACTAGGTTGCGTGACCATCGCCTTAGTATTAGACACACCATGTTTGGAAGGGATTCATGTATGAATACGCCATGACCATCGGGTATTTCGTACCCCTCCAACCATTAGGGCTGAGCCTAGATGTTGTGTTTGACCTTAATTATTGATTTCCCTAGGCATAATGCAATCGTAGGAGGATTTGGGCTGAAGTGATTCCATATTCCAATACTCGTACCGGATTAGGGGTTATCACCATGACCATCGGGGTGACCTACCTTTGGATTTCTCTTGTCCTAACCATCTTTGCCAGTGTGATTTGAGTATCTTTCTAGCTTTAGTAGTCCCGAGGAGATCCTCGCCCGGGGACCTCGAACTTTCATTGCTACTTTTTCCTTAATGTGCTATTGTGGTGTGCCTTAGTCCATTTGTTTATAGCTTTTCTTATCTTGTTTTAAATCTATATTTGGTAGACTAGATAGTGTCATTTAGAGGGGAGTAATAGCAGCTCTTGGAACTCCAGGGAATACGACCCCATCGTGCTTGCGCGAGGGGTATTACTTAGTGACCCGTGCGCTTGCGGTCATCATCAAGTTTTTGGCGCCATTGCCTGGGAGTCGAAGGATGCTAGGAAAACCTTTAGTTCACTGATCTAGTCAATTTTATTTCCTTTTGTATATATTTGTCTTTCTATGTGTTTTCCTATCCTTTTGTGCATACTTGTTTGTTTTCTTTTTCTTTTAAGTTCTTTGCTAGCTTATTGATTTTTGTTTTATTTATTTACACAGGGCCATGGATTTTCAGGAAAAACTTTTGGCCGCAAAGATTTATGCACTTGAGGAACAGATGCCCAAGGACTTTCAAAATATCTATGCTCTTCAGATGAAGATAGAAAATTTCCTTGGCATAAAAGTAATCCCAAGCAATCTACCACAATCCCAAGTTCCCCTATTTCTGCCCCAACCATAACAAGTGAGAAAGTACACCACTGAAGATATCTTGGCCAAATATATGATCAACACGGAAGCGAGGTTTCAGGATATGGAAAAAAGGTATGATGAAATAGGCACAGTACTGAGAATTGTCCAAGCTTCTATTCAGTTAATTGAGAACCAAGTCGGGCAACTTGTTATTGCAAATTCCGAGCATTCTTCGAGTAGCCCATCAAGCAATATCGAAAATAACCCAATTGAGCACTTGAGGGCCATCATTCCTATGAGCGGGAAACAAATAGATGTGGGGGCCGAAGATAGTCCAAGTCATTTGGAAGACGGGGTAGAGCAAAATGATGTGGAGGTCATCATGGCTATGGAAAAATGTGAGGAAGTCGAAGAAGCTCAATCGGCCACATTTGACGACACTACTCACTTTCATATTGACCATTCCATCAATGAATCAATAATCTTCAAGTGCAGAAAAGAAACTCCAGGAATTGTATTTGATGATGTGGGTTGAAAGCTAAGGCCATCCTTGAACACACCAATGCCGGGCTTGGACAATTCCAAACCAAAAATTTTTCCGTTGCGGCCCAAGCAAATTTTGTGGGCAATTGTTGATCATTCAAGAGTAGTTGAGAAAGAAATTGTGGAAAGGATGTTAAAGCCACCAATTAATCCACCCATGCCAAGCTTGACAAGTTCTCAACCCAACTTGTTCCCTTGGAGACCCAAACAGCACTTATGGGTAGTTCAAGGCCATCTAATAAGTGTCGACGAAGAAGATGTGGGTAGGAGGTGGAAACTGTCCAAGGACCCACCCTTGCCGAGCTTAAATAACTCTCAACCAAAACTTTTTCCTTGGATGCCCAAGCAACTTAGTGGGATACTCAAAGGAATTTTTGCCGGGAACAAAGAAGAAGCAGGGAGGATGTTCAAGTTGTCTAAGGATCCGTCCAAGTTTAAATTGCACAACTCCCGGCCCAAGCTTTTTCCATGGAGGCCAAAAGGTAACTCATGCTTGTTCTTCAATTTGTCATCATCCCGGAAGGTACGCTTTATTTTTGTTGGTAGTTCTTATGCAACCTCTAGCCAGGATGAACACACCATTTTCAAGCCTCCTTAGGTAAGAAAAAGGTACATCGAGCTAATGACGTTAAACAAGCGCTTCTTGGAAGGCAACCCAAGCATGAAAAGTCATTGCATGTGTGTCTCTGTATTTTTGGTGTGTTTGCTTGCTTGAGTGTTCTTTGTTTTCAAGTGTGTGATTGTGGTTAGTTAGTCATTTTTCATAAGTTATTTACTTGTGTTCGTTCATGGTACTTGTGAGTTCTTTGTATTATCATTCATCTTCATGCATCAAATATCATGTTTTTGTTGTTGTGGGTGAATTCGGCTTTGTTTTTATGTGATTTTTGGGTGTTTGGATGAGTATTTGATGCAAAAACTGGAAATCGCCCGTTTGTTGACCGTATCTGAGCGCAGATAGCCTTCCAGAAAGTCATGTGGGCATGCATGCGGCCGTATGCATGCCCGGATGCCCATCCAGAGAGTCATCCGGCCATCCATGCGGGCGCATGGATGGCCGCATGGATGCTCGGGCGGAATGTTAAGTTGTGTACCTTTTCACTATTTTCTTCATATCTCTCTCATTTCTCATCTGTTTTCCCTCATTCTTTCACTGTTTTTCTCCAATTTTCTTCCTCTACGCTTCTCTTCTATCTATTGCAACTTAAATCCAGTGGTTTATTCATGGTTTCACCATCATCTTCACGGATCTTCGCCGATTCAAGCTTTGAAGCCCTAACTTGTGTTTTGAAGCAAACTTATTTCTTTTTCTTGATTTTCATGCTTATCTTGATTCAAACTTTGGGGAATGTTGTATGAATCTGTAATCATTGATTTATTTTTATTTTGAAACATTATTTGTAAATTTTTGGGCTTCAAAAACAAGGGGAAACTCTACCTCTTTCAAGACTGTGCTACAATAACTTTGGGCTGAAATTTCTTTTGAATTTATTTGTTCATTTGTAGCATCATTATAAATATCCCACAACACTTGCAATAATAAGGATTGAACTTCATGATCTTGATTGCACAAAGAACTTACTTGGATTATCTCTTGTTTAATTGTTTTTGTTATGTTAGTTGTTTGCTTGCATGTTTGTGTGTGTTCTTGTTTCTTGTTGTATCCTCTTTTTGGGTGAGTGATAGATGCCTTGAGATGATGTTCTTTTCTACCTTGCAGGGTGGAATTAGGGCATCAAGCACACTTTCCTTCTCCATTGTATACAAGAACCTTTGGTGGTCACCCCGATCTTATGGACTTCAAGACTAATGTTTTGAGACTCGGGGAAGTTCACGAAACCCTCCTACTATGTTTTTATTGTCTATATTTTTACGTTCTATTGCTTAGGCACATTAAGGGTAATGTGCATCTCTAAGTGTGGGGTGGAGTTGGATTTTCATGAACTTTGAAAATTTTTGCAAATGCATGCTTGAATTACCCATGATAGCTATGATTTTATTGTTAAGGACTTCCTAGCTTGGTAGAATGATAGTTGTGAGCTGTACTTTACCTGTTCTTGAATGTAATTCTATTTCATCTTTAGTGCATCCTTATACTTGTTCACGATCACTTCTACCTTGTACATTCCAACCAACCCATTGCAATGTTTTTGGCATTAAAATGTTAAATTCTACTTTCAATGCTCTTTTAAGAGCCTTTGAGATCCTTTGTTGTTTTCTTTAGCCTCAAGTGAGATTGTTTAACAGGTTTTATACTGGGGGATACGAGATATAATATGTTTGTGAAAAAAAGAGTCTATGATAGTATTCCTCTGCTAGTATAGCACGAATGCGTCTATGTAGACTGTAATTGAGTGGGATGGGTGGCTTTTGTGCCTGGCCAGCATGTGCATCCGTCTGAAAGATTTTTGTCCAGTATATGTTAGGTAGACTCAGAAAAAAAAGGGAGAAAAAAAAGTAAAGTAAAAGAATGTATATATGTAAGTAAGCAATAAAGCATCTCGTTTGTGTCCCCTGAAACCTGTTGCATGATCACTTAAGAGCCAGAGCTTTATCTAGGAACCAAAGGACTCCTAACTGAGTATTGAGGGTGTCTTTAACACTTTAATGCCGTTTTCATTATGCGTGGGGTGAATGGTCATCCTGGGGTAATCCAGGGTGTAGAGGTCAAGGTGGGAGTTTGCACACACTCACGGGGGCACTCTAGGAGAAACAGAACTAGTATTACTTGACTATTCATTGAACAACTCACTTCTTGATTTCTGTACATTTGTGCTTGCGGAGTTCTTTACTATTGAGCTTGAGGTCGTGCATTTAGCGGTTTATCTTCTTGCCCGTGTTCTTCATGTTTGTTTGCTCGGGGACAAGCAAACGCTTAGGTGTGGGGATGTTTGATAAACGCCTAAATATACGTATTATTCATGTGTGTGTACATATAAATAGAGTATTTTTATATGTGTGGATGCCCGTTTTCGGTCTAAATTGGTTTATTTCATGTTACAGGTACAAAAGATACTGTGGGAAGCTTAACAACATGATTTAAGGATAAATTGGCAAGGAAAACACCATTTTCGAGCCTCGGGTACTGTAGAAGAACTATAGCAGTGCTGTAGCACGAAAACATAAAGAAATGGCTAAGTCTGGAATTCCATGCGGGCACTCATACGGGCGTGTAAATGGCCGCATGCAGTCCTGTAGTAGTTGCTCTGTGGCAGTTTTACTGTAGCCACAGTATTGTAACAGAGTTACTGTAGCAATTCTACGGTAACACTCCACTGCATTAACTTACACAAAATTCGGAGAGCTACAATACCGTATACTGACCGTATGGCATCCCGAGATTAGGTTCTAAAGGGCTTTAGGGCATTTTTCTTGGTGTCTTTTGCCCACCACTTTTCCTCCACCACCATCTAGGGTTTCATGAACTTCAAGGGGCTAGAGAAGGCACTTTTAAGGAGCAAATCGAAGGGAGAAGAAGATCACAAGCAAAGGAGATCATCTAGGAGTTTATCGGCACCGATCCGCGAGTTCCCATCATGATAAGTGCTTGTGTTATAGTAATGCGAAGCGTTATTATCTTACAATGAACATATCTTTTATCAAATTTTATCACTAAATGGTGTGCATTTGTGTATTCTTATGCATTGTAGGTTTGTGGAGCTAATTTGTAGAAGAAGAATGAAGTTAGATCGTGTTCGCCGTTGTTGGGAAGTTTTCGAACCAAGCACGGAACAAGGCACGAGCCTAGACTTGTGAGTGTGTGCCAACCTCCTTTGGAGGGGCACAAAAGCAGTCACATTCACAACAAGTCTAACTCATGTAGCTTAGGAGAACTTCACCAAAAAGGAGATTTGAAGCAATCGGTATGATCTATCATTGATTGTGTGCCCAAATCAATAGCCTCGATGAAGAACAACGGATTCGGGAGCTTTTCGGCGAGTTACTGTAGACGAATTGTAGCTTGTTACTGTAGCAAACAATGTAGCAAGCTACTGTTCACTTTCTGCTGAAAATCAGTATCACAGAGAATTCACACAGGCGTGTGAAAATTCCACACGGCCGTGTGAAGTCCCGATAAGTCCAATTTAAAGCCGTGACTCAACATTATAAAAGCACGTTTTGTAGACTTTTTGAGCATCTTTTGACCTAACTTTCTCCACAACTTCTGGATAGTGCGGCTAGGGTTTCGGAGAGGACTTCATGGAGGTTTGGAGCCCGTCATCGACATCGTTATCAACGTTCGGCGGCTGCACAAGACCACGGCCGCACAAGGGGGTTTTCATCAATGTCTTTAATTTGTGCTTTCTTTCATATTTTGATGAACATGTATAGCTCCATGAGGAGCTAAACCCCTCGTGGGTATTCAGACTTGTAAATCCTAGGATTATTATGTTTCTATGACATTGTTATTATGATTTTCCATTATTGATGAATAAATTCGAGTTTCAGTTTTAATTATGTTTTGCAATTGTTTTCTCTTAGCCATGACACTAGGGTTGAGAACAATCTAGGTTATCCTTTGGAGGCATGACAACTCCTATAGGATTAGACTACTTAAGACTGAAGAGTGTTGAGAGGGTGAGTCGTGGGGTAGCGAAGCGTCCCCTTTCCCCTCTGGTGTGATTTCTCCCTACCTCCGTTTTCCTTGATTTCTTAGCGGTCGAGATAGAGTGAAGTTCTAGGTAGATAAACTCCCCAGGGGCTTAGTTACCCAAGCAACAGAGTGAAGGGTTGACGTGAATCCTAAGCACTGGGGCTTAATCTAGACTAGGGTTCTTCCACCTGGACCAAAAGGTTAGAACTACACATAGGAACATGTTTTATCACTAGGAATCCCTAGAGTTTAAAGCAATCCCACGTAGTGTTAGGCTTAGGTAGAAATACTCCCCTAGGGCTTAGTTGCGTGAGCGACAGAGTGAAGGGTTGACGTGAATCCTAATACCGGGGCATAGTGTTGGGGTTAGTCACGGTTGACCTTAGGTTTGGGACAGTGAGTTTAAGGATATCCTCGACTCAATTAACATCAATAAGCAAGTATAATAGCGTAGTCTTACACTAGAAGCATAAGTCCTAGAGGTAGCTTGTCCGGATACCCAATTTTGTCCATTACTAGTCTTTCTCTTTTCACTTCTACTTGCACTTTCTTGTCTTCCGTCTCTCTATTTAAATTCTTGTCTTTTTACTCTAATTGCTTCCATAATTCACTCATCAATCCTATTATCACTTTTCGTACACCACACAACTAAATAGCGAAATCTTGTGTCTTAAATCCCTATTCCCTGTGGATTCGACTACCCACTCACCAGGGTAAATTTTATTACTTTGACAAGCCCGTGCACTTGCGGGATACACGCAAGGGGTCGTGTCACATCACCATCTTCATCTAGTCAACACTAAGGCGGTTTTCTTTGGTTTTGATCATTCTTGTTATGTATTTTGAGATTTCTTCCTTATTTATTTTGAACTAGACTCCCAAGGTCGCCGGTCATCCGGTGAACCTTTGGATGAACTTGCTTGTATGGATACTTGTCTTACATGTTTGGTATTTGTGTGCTTTTTGGTTCAAGCTTGGTGCACTTTGATGTATTGGTATGCATGAGAACTCTGTGTATCAATTTCTAGGTTATACTAGGTTGCGTGACCATCGCCTTAGTATTAGACACACCAAGTTTGGAAGAGATTCATGTATGAATACGCCGTGACCATCGGGTATTTCGTACTCCTCCAACCATTAGGGTTGAGCATAGATGTTGTGTTTGACCTTAATTAAGAATTTTCCTAGGCATAATGCAATTGTGGAAGTGATTCCGTATTGCAATACTCATACCGGATTAGGGGTTATCACCATGACCATCAAGGTGACCTACCTTTGGATATCTCTTGGCCTAACCATCTTTGCCAGGGGATCCTTGATAAGTGCTCGTGTTATAGTAATGCGAAGTGTAGCAAAAATACTGTAGGAAAACATTGTAGCAAGTTACTGTTCACAGTCGGCCAAAAATCAGTTTTCCAGAATTTTCACACGGGCGTGTGGAAATTCCACACAGCCGTGTGAAATCCCGATTTTAGCAAATTTAAAGCCGCGACTCCACATTATAAAAGCCCGATTTGGAGACTTTTTGAGACATCTTTTGACCTAATTTTCTCCTCAACTTTGGAGAGGGTGGCTAGGGTTTTGGAGAGGACTTCGTGGAGGTTTGGAGAGGACTTCGTGGAGGTTTGGACCACGGCCACACCATACGGAAGGGGGTTTTCATCTATGTCTTTACTTCTTGTTTTATTATATACATTGATGAACATGTATAGCTCCAGGAGGAGCTAAACCCCTTGTGGGTATTCGGACTTGTAAAACTCTAGGGTTATTATGTTTCTTTGACATTGTTATTATGCTTTTCCATTATTGATGAATAAGAATTAAGTTTCGATCTTAATTTTATCTTGCTATTGTTTTCCCTTAGATGTAATACTAGGGTTGAGAGCAATCTAGGTTTTCCTTTGGAGGTGTGACAACTCCTATAGGATTAGACTCTTTAAGATTGAAGAGGGTTGAGAGAGAGAGTTGTGAGGTAGCGATGTACCCCTTTCCCCTCCGGTGTGATTTCTCCCTACCTCCGTTTCCTTGATTTAATAGCGGTCAAGATAGAGTGAAGTGCTAGGTAGATAAACTCCCGTGGGGCTTAGTTACGCGAGTAACGGAGTGAAGGGTTGAAGTGAATCCTACGCACTGGGGCTTAATCTAGACTAGGGTTCTTCCTCCTGGACCAAAGGGTTAGAACTACACATAGGAACATGTTTAATCACTAGGAGTCCCTAAAACTTAATGCAATCCCACGTAGTGTGAGGTTTAGGTAGATGTACTCCCCTGGGACTTAATCGTGCGAGCGATAGAGTGAAGGGTTGTTGTGAATCCTAATACCGGGGCATAGTGTTGGGGTTAGTCACGGTTGACCTTAGGTTTGAGACCATGAGTCTAAGGATTTCCTCGACTTAATTAGCATCAATAGGAAGGTATAATAGCATAGTCTTGCACTAGAAGCATAGATCCTAGAGATAACTTGTCCGGATACCCCACTTCATTAATTGTTAAATCCTCTTTAATCTCTTTCCTTGTGATTTCTATTCTTTCACCTTTCTCTATTTAATTTCCTGTCTTTAGTATAATTGTTCTCGCAATTCACACACAAATCGATTACTACTTTTCCGTACTTCGCATAGTTTTAATAGTGAAATCTCGTATTCTAACTCCCTATTCCCTGTGGATTCGACTACCCTCTCACCGGGGTAACTTTTATTACTTCGACAAACCCGTGCACTTTCAGGAATCCTGTCAATCCTCGCCCGGGGACCTCGAACTTTCATTGCTACTTGTTTCCTTAATGTGCTATTGTGGTGTGCCTTAGTCCATTTGTTTATAACTTTTCTTTTGTTTGCTTTCTTATCTTGTTTTAAATCTATATTTGGTAGACTAGACAGCATCATCTAGAGCAGAGTAATAGCAACTCTTGGGATCCCAGGGAATACGACCCTCTCATGCTTGCGCGAGGGGTATTACTTTGCGACCCGTGCGCTTGTAGTCATCATCAACAATCAATGGTAGATTATGTCGATTACTTCATTTCTCTTCAATGGTGAAGTTCTCCAATGCTACATGAGTTAGACTTTTGTGAATGTGACTGCCCTTGTGCCCTCCAAAGGAGCTTGGCACACACCCACAAGTCTAGACTCGTGCCTTGTTCCTTGCTTGGTCCGAGAACTCCTCAATAATGGCGAATATAACCTATTCTTACTTCTTTCTTCTCCAAATTGGCTCCATAACAATACAATGCACAAAAGCACACAAATGCACACAAATTAATGATAAAATCTGAGAAAAGTAATGCTCAATGTAAGATAATAATACTTCGTATTACTATAACACGAGCACTTATCAAACTCCCCCACACTTAAGCTTTTGCTTGTCCTCAAGCAAAAATAAAATGTGAAAGCACTTGGGAAGAACTATTGAAAGTGCTCTGCCTTAGGTTCACCAAAAGTATGCAAAAGAAGCATTGTACAAGTAAGGGGAAATCAAAACATTGCGTAAGGTTATCATTGTTCTAGCTAAAAACTCGAATAAAAAAGGACAACAACTCGAAAATGTGTAAGTGTGTGCGAATTCACTCAAGATAACCCAAAAAAGTACTCCTCAAACTCATGTTAAAAAGGACTTATTTATATACAAAAAGAAAAAGGTAGTAGCTTCACACAACCTCTAAGGTAGCCCTTTCCTAGGCGGCCACCAAAGGTGGCTTTCACGCTTTCGAGGAGGTAGCTCTTTCTACCGGGGTAGTAGCTTTCACTCTTCCTATGAGATAGCTCTTTCTATCATTAAGGCATAACATGTATCCGACTTATGAGAGTAGCTACATACTTCATAAGAGGTAGCTCTTTCCACCCCAAATGCACAAATAAAACAAACAAGTATTCACAAACTCACTTTTCTTTTTCTCTTTTTCATTTTTTTTCTTTTTTTTCATTTTTTTTAATCTCAAAACAACACTAAAAGTTCAATTAAAATGATGATAAACTAGCCCTCAAAACATCAAACTTGAGTTTCCAAAAGATTTCAAGAGTGAGAAGTGCAAAAGAAATAATCGAGCAAAAATTCCTTAAAATTGAAGTGAAAACTAGAGCATGATGAGATACAATGTTAGAAATTCTCCTAAACTTTAAGAATACAACTGTTGCAACTAAGGTGAACCACCACGGGCTACATAAGCATAAACAATTGAAAGCACAAGTATAAGGTATGTGCAATGTGAACTCCCCCCCTCCCCCCCCCCCCCCCCCACACACACACACACACACACTTAAGATGTACATTGTCCCTAATGTACGCATATAAGCACAATAAAAATATAGTAATTAAACAAAAATATGTGGGAAGGGGCAATTGAAACAATACTCCCCTGAACTCCAAGTGTTGCATTTGATGGAGCTATGTTTATTGAGAGTTGAGTCCCAACGGGTTATGGAGGACACACAATCCCATGACCGTGCCTATGAGTAGTAGTACTCAAATTCCTTACATCCAAGACCATCTGCACATATACACAAGGGGGTTCAGTGAAGCACAATAAAAGTAAAATAACACAAAAGAAACATAAAGCTAAAAACGCTTCAAGCGTCGGTGTCGTCTGCTATTGGTGCCGATGATGATGCTGCTGTTGATGGTGATCCTGGTGTTGAAAAAGAAAAGAAGAGATTAACAAAGAAAAGGAGAAAAGATGCTTACCGATGAAGTGAAAATAAAAAACTTTGAATATGGCCGGAAAACAACTTAAAAACTCCTTAAATAGATGAAGAGAGGGTTGGGAAGATGGGAGGAAGCATCCCATAAGTGTAGAGGCATTTAGAATTGAAGAGGCGAACAAGATTTTAAAAAGAAGTCACAGCCTATTCTGTTCTGCGTAACCACACGACCGTGTGCCTCCATTAGAACCGTTCATAGGGGCAATGACACTCCCTGTGTTTCCGCTGTTTGCTTTCTAGAACAACCACACGGCCGTGTGCCCAACCTGACCAACACAAGGCCGGCTGACACGACCCCTTACGTGTATCCCGCAAGTGCACGAGTTTGTCAAAGTAATAAAATTTACCCTAGTGAGAGGGTAGTCGAATCCACAGGGAATAGGGATTTAGAATACGAGATTTCACTAATTAAGCTACGTGGTGTATGGAAAAGCAATATCTGGATCAATGAGTGAATGTAGAAGCAAACAGAATAAAAGACAAGAAATTAAATAGAAAGATGGAAGATCAGAAAGTGCAAGTAAAAGAGAATAGAGAGGACTAGCAATGAATGAAATAGGGTATCCGGACAAGCTACCTCTAGGATCTATGCTTCTAGTGCAGGACTATGCTATTATACTTCCCTATTGATGTTAATTGAGTCGAGGATATCCTAAAACTCACGGTCCCAAACCTAAGGACAACCGTGACTAACCCCAACACTATGCAACGATATTAGGATTCACGTCACCCTTCACTCTGTCTCTCGCACGACTAAGGCCCAGGGGAGTTTATCTACCTAAACCTTACACTACGTGGGATTGCTTTAAGCTCTAGGGATTCCTAGTGGTAAAACGTATTCCTATGTGTAGTTCTAACCCTTTGGTCCAAGTGGAAGAACCCTAGTCTAGATTAAGCCCCAGCGCGTAGGATTCACTTCAACCCTTCACTCTGTTACTTGCGTAACTAAGCCCCAGGGGAGTTTATCTGCCTAGCACTTCACTCTATTTTGACCGCTATGAAATCAAGGAAACGGAGGTATGGAGAAACCACGTCGGAGTGGAAAGGGGTACATCGCTACCTCACAACTCTCCCTTTCAACCCTCTTCAATCTTAAGTAGTCTAACCCTAAAGGAGTTGTCACACCTCCAAAGGGTAACTGATAAGTGCTTGAATATACATGTTTTACCGACTTGTTTTACATACATTGAGCATCATTTTACCATTGATTATGTCTCATAAAGTGTATTTTGGTGTTCTTTTATGCAATTAGGTTGTGGAAGTGTTAAAGGAGGAAAAGGAAGCAAAGATGGGTTATAAAGACGTATTGTTGGGAGCTTTTGTACAACACAAGTGTCAAGGCACAAGAGGGGATCATGCACATGAGGGTGTGTGCCAACTTCCTTAAGAATTCAAGATGATTTGTGTGATGGAAGGGCACAAAGGCAGTCACACCTTCATGTCCCAACTTGTGTGAAGATAGTTAAAGCTCTCAAATGATGATTCGAAGAAGAAGAAATCTTATAACTCACCATATGGACGTGTGCCCGACCATGTGGCCTCAATATGAGAGAGTTTGGATCATATTTATGAAGAGTACTGTAGCAAAAACACTGTTCATTTCACTGTAGCAGTACTGTAGCAAAATTACTGTTCACGCGACCGCGTCAAAATCTCACGCGACCGCGTGGAAATTCTGCAGCCCACGCGATCGCGTGGGATCTCACGCGGTCGCGTGAAGACACGCAGTTGGCGCGATTCAGGCTTATAAATAGCCCTTTTCGCTGATTCTTTTATAACTTTTTTCGCACGTTTGAAGGCAAGAGCTGCTAGGGTTTCTAGGACGAGGTCTTTGGCGATATTGGGAGTTGTTCTTCACTAACTTCGATAGATCTTTCGACGAGATAGCATCGGGGAGCCATTGGTGACCTAGCTTCGGAGAAGGTTCCTTCGAGACGTTGAACAATTCATCAAGGCTATCATCACGAATTTGAGGGGGTTTATTTTCATGGATTACATTGCTTTTTACTTCATTATCTTTTGCTTTGTAATAAGTCCCATGGAGGGCTAAACCCTAGTAGATACTTGGGCATGTGAACCTTAGGTTTCGATTCATGTATTGACTTTCTTTATGCTTTCTTTTAATTCCAAGTTTATTTGAGTTTTAATCTTGTTTAATCATTGCTTGCATGCCTTATTAATTCGTATGGTTGTTTGGTATGCTTGATTTGTTTCCTTGGTGAGAGAGAGATCTCCATTAGGGATTAGAACATACAAGATTAAAGAGGGTTGAGAGGGTGAGTCTTGAGATAGAGGAGTGTCCCCTTTCCCTTCCGATTGAGTGTTTCCTATCTCCGTATTCCCTAAGTTTTATGCAACCATATGGGGTGTGAGGTGTGAGATTGATAGATTTCTCCGCCGGGACTTTTGTAAGGGGTTAGGGATCTTTCGCCTAGAAGTAGGGTTAGATCTAATTTTAGGAATCGGTTTCACTCTTAGGTATCCCTAAAACTCATTGCGGTCATATAGGGTGTGAGGTGTTGAGATTGAGTGAATTCTCTGCTGGGACCTTGTAGGGGACTAGTATCGGTGGCCTGGAAGCAGGGATCGATTGTTCTTGGATTACCTCGACTCATAGAACTTGGTTTAGAAGCATTTAGTTAGTTTTGCACTTCATGATAGAACCTAGGGGGATCATTGCCCGAGTATCTCATCTTCATTGATTGAGATCTCCTTTACCTTTTCCTTTTATTTGTTTTCTTTCTTGCGATTTTCTTATTTTACATATTACATTCAATTGCTCCATATTATTGTTTCGACTAGATAACTAAGAATCAGTCATTACTAGTACTTCCGTTCCCTGTGGATTCGACTACCCACTCACCGGGGTAATTATTACTTCGACAACCCGTGCACTTGCGGTACACACACGCAAAAGGGTGTGTCAGTAACCTAAATTGTTCTCAATCCTAGTGTCACATCTAAGAGAAAACATTAGCAAGAAGAAATTAAGATTGAAACTCAATTTTTATTCATCAATAATGGAAAAGCCTAATAACAATGTCAAAGAAATATAATAACCCCAGAGTTTACAAGTCCAAATACCCTCAAAGGGTTTAGCTCCTTATGGAGCTATACAATCAAAATAGAAAAGAAAGTACAAATCGAAGACATTGATGAAAACCCCCTTGTATATGGTGTGGCAGTGGTCTTGTGCGGCCATCGATCGTCGGTGACGATGCCGATGACGCGCGCTAAACCTCCACGAAATCCTCTCCAAAACCCTAGCAGCACTCCTCAAAGTTGAGGAGAAAGATAGGTCAAAAGATATCCCAAAAGGTCTCCAAAATCACCTTTTATAATGTTGAATCGCCGCTTTAAAATCGGACTTATCGGGGGCTTCACACGGCCGTGTGGAATTTCCACACGCCCGTGTGAAGTTTCTGTCTGGCTGAAAAATCAATTCACACGGCCGTGTGGAATTTCCACACGCCCGTCTGAATCCTCTGAAACCATGATTTTTGGCAGAAAATGAGCAGTAGCTTGCTACAGTGTTTTGCTACAGTACCGATCTACAGTACTCGCTGAAACGCTCCCGAATCTGTTATTCTTCATCGAAGCCATTGATTGGCACACGAACAATGATAGGTCGTGCTGATTGCTTCAAGTCTCCTTCTTGGTGAAGTTCTTCTAAGCTATACGAGTTAGACTTGTTGTGAATGTGACTGCCTTTGTGCCCCTCCAAAGGAGGTTGGCACACACTCATAAGTCCAAGCTCGTGCCTTGTTCCGTACTTGGTCTGAAAACTTCCCAACATCGGCGAACACGACCTAATTTCATTTTTCTTCTCTAATTTAGCTTCACAAACCTTCAATGCACAACAATACACAAATGCAAGCCATTTAGTGATAAAATCTAATAAAAGATATGCTCAATGTAAGATAAGAACGCTTCGCGGTACTATAACACAAGTACTTATTACCGGTCACAGAGGCACCCACATGCCCATGTGGCCTCTCTCGATCTCAAGAAAATAATCTAAGTGTTCCACACGACGGCCGTGTGCCATGCACACGCTTACCCATAAGGGCACTCTTACATCCCCTGTGAGCCTCTGGATGAAATTCTTGTTCTGCAGAGCATCCACATGGCCGTGTGCTATTCACATGGGCACTGACAAGGGCACTCACACAGCTCCTGTGACTCTCGGGATGGAGAGCTGTAGCTCTGCAAAGATCCACACGGCCATGTGCCCTTCACAAGGTCATTCACAGGGGCAATCACACGCCCCTGTGTCTTATCGGGATAAGCTCTGAAAGGTAACACACGCCCGTGTGGAAATTCCACATGGCCGTGTGTCTTCTCTGGATGACTTAGAAAAAATTACAGGTTTTGCAGAAAATTTCAGAAACTTAAATACAATATTCAGAGCCTGCATATACGATAAAAATTCGACTAGAGATCCATGAAAACACACTCAAAGGACCCAAAACTTTGAAAATCATAATTAGGCACACTAAAACACCAATAATCCATGAGAAAATCACAACACAGGCATAATAAAATGAAAACACCAACACTAGGCAATTATTCATAATAAAACTAAACTAAGCCTAGAAAAGCAATAAAAACTTGGGTTGCCTCCCAAGAAGTGCTTGTTTATCGTCACTAAGTTTGACGCACCTCTTTCTTACCTTTATGAGGCTTAAAAAGAGTGTGTTCTTCCTGACAAGAACTTGCATAGCTACTTCCTTTAAACCAAAAATCTACTTGCCCGCGTGGAGTATTTGTTGGAGGGTCCAACCATCTTACCTCTGGCTTCTAAGGAAACAATTAGGGTTGGGAATTGTCCAAGCTTAGCATAGGTGGGTCATTAGATGATTTAAATATCCTATCCACATCTTTTTCCCTTCCCAAAATCTCTTTCTTGCTTTTTATGAGTTGATCAATCCCAAAGAACGGTGCTTGTTCCATTACCTTAGGATTTGCTTCTTCTTGTGTATTTTCAACTTGAAAGGAACATGACACTAGCAAATCCCCTTGCAAATTTCCTTGCTCACAAGCACACTGTTCTTTCAAGCAATCCAAATTCTCAACATGATGTTGTTCTTCTTTCTCTTCAACTTCTACAGCAACGTACTCGGTGTGCCCCATTTCTTCATTATCATTCACTACCACATCATCTCAACAAGGACTTTGCGTTGCTTGCTCAAATACTTCATGTTCCTTGGAGAGTGTGTCAAGTATCCATCCCAATTGATTCTCAAGGTTGTTATAGGAGGCTTCATGATAAACGCCTAAACATACGTATTTTCCATGTATTCGGGTGTATGTATTACGTATTTTTCTATGAGTTGGCACCCGTTTTTGGTCTGAATTGGTTTCTTTCGTGTTACAGGTACTGATGTGACCCCTTTGAGCTCATTGATAGAATTTGAGAAGAAATCGACAATGAAAACACTATTTCATAGGGGGTTACTGTAGCGACCACTGTAGCAGATCCTGTAGCACGAATCCTTTGGCGAAATGGCTAAGTCTGGAGGTCATGCGGTCTGGCATGCGGGCACTGCAGAGGCCGCATACGGTACTGCAGCAGTTTTACTGTAGCATACGGTACTGTGGCGGCACTGTAGCAACTTACATGATTTCGGGTTTTCTTGGGATTTTCTCTCCCCGCATGCGGGGTCGCATACGGGGCCGCATAACGTTCTGGATGATGTTTTTAAGGGTTTTGGGAGTTCATTTTGGAAGAAGAGAGCCCTAGGTCTTGAGCCAACTTGCCACCATCTTCAAATCGGAGCTAGGAGCTGCCGTCGGAGGCCATTTCCGGGGAGAGAACGACGAGGAGAGCGACATACGACGAGATCCACCCTCTTGATCCTTAGTTTGGAGGAGAATCGACAAGGGAAGCCACCCCTTTGGTGGCGTCTTTGGAACGTCATTCGGCTTCTATCTTTTGAGGGGGTGTTCTCATCTATGTATTTGGTTGTTTTGATGTGTTTTCTTGTGTATTTTGTATTCATGGGCAACTAAACCCCAAGGTCACCGGATGTAGGTGAACCTTGGGGGTGAACTTGTGTAGGATGCTTGCTTGACTTGATTTATGCATTTGAGACTTGTTTGTGAACCTTGTTTGGTGTATTTGATTGCTTGGTATGCATGAGAACTCTGTGTATCATTGTTTAGATAATGCTAGGAAGCATGACCATTGCCCTAGTATTAGGCTCACCAAGCTTGGTAGGGATACATGTATGAATACGCCGTGACCATCGGGTATTTGTACCCCTCCAATTGTTAGGGTTGACCTAGTTTGTGTCTTCTCCCTAACTTGAGAAACCTTTTGCTCCCTTTGCAATCGTGTGAGGATTCGAGCGGAAGGAATTCCGTATTCGATACTTGTACCGGATTAGGGACCAATTTCCGTGACCATCGGGTTGGTCTAACTTCGGGTTTCTCGGTCCAAACTACCCATTTGCATGCTAGTTAAGGCAAGCCCCGCACTTTAGTAGCCCCCTTGGTAATCCTCATCCGTGACCCTCTCTTTATATTGTTTTATCCCTCGTTCATTGCCTCCACCTTAGAACACTTTATTTGCATGTTAATCATCTTTTTACTTTCTTTTGCACAACACTTGACTTGATCGGCCAAACAATCATACGAAGAGGAAGTAAGGGTAGATTCTCGGGCCCTTGGGAATACGACCCCCTCGCGCGCGCGTGAGGGGTATTACTTGACGACCCGTGCACTTGCGGTCGACCCATCAAGTTTTTGGCGTTATGCCCTCTTTGTCGAGGAAGAATTTTGGTGTTGTCCGACAAATTGATTGGGAAACCTTGGGGGTTTTGAGCCTCGATCATACCATCCGGGAGTACATATCACATGGCTTCACCACCTCCACCAAATCATTAGACTCATGACACCGACTCTTAGTTTTTACTTTTCTTGTTGTGTGTATTTTGTTTTTGCGCACTTAGACTTATTTTGGTGTTTGTTGTATCGTTCAGTTAGTTAGGGTTTCGGCCCTACTAAACTACTTCTTTTCATTTATGTAGTTTGGGTTTTATTTGTTCGCTCTCTTTATTTATTTATCGAGTTGTGATGCATTTCCTGTTACTTTCAGGACTGATCGTTGAGGATGCTTCACACTCCATGGCCCTATTGATTTACCCATGTTTGTGTTCACCCTGAATTCACTGCATCAACTAATTGGGGAAGTCTTCTTGCTTCATCTCCTTATTTTTATTGCATACATATCATCATGTTCTGCTGATTCATGTACATTAGGGACAATGTACGATTCTAGGTGTGGGGATGGAGTGCTTTACTCTTATTTGCATGCTTGTTATACCGATGATAGCAATGACGCCTAGTTTAGGACTTCCTAGCATGAAGGTTCGACAGTTATGAGTTGTATTTCATTATTGTTCCTAAATGATGTCCTGCTTTATCTTTAGTGCACTGACAGACTTTTACAATTGTACTTCCACCTCATACACTCCAACTAACCCATTACAATGTTTTCGGCATTAATTTGTTAATGTCTACTTTCAATGCCTTTTTAAGAGCTTTTGAGGTCCTTTGTTGTTTCCTTAGCCTCAAGTGAGTTTGTTAACAGGTTTTATACCAGGGGATACGAGATATATTGTATACAGGTAAAAAAAAAAAAAAAAAAAAATGTGGAGTCTATGACAGTATTCCTCTGCTAGTACAGCATGAATGCGTCTATGTGGACTGTAATCAAGTAGGATGGGTGGCTCTTGTGCCTGGCCAGCATGTGCATCCGTCTGAAAGATTTTTGTGCAGTCTACGTTAGTCGGACTCAACTCAAAAAAAAAAAAAAAAAAAAAAAAAAAAAAAAAAAAAAAAAAAAAAAAAAAAAACCTTTGCAAATTTGTAAATACAGCATATAGTATCTTATTCGTATCCCTTGGAACCTGTTACACAACCACTCGAGAGCCAAAGTTTCATTCAGGACCCGAAGGACTTTTAACTGGGTATTGAGGGTGTCTTTAACAGATTAATGCCATTTTCATTGTATGTGGAGTGAATAATATGGAGAATGAGGTTAGAAGTAAGCACACACTCACCAGTGCACTTTAGATGAAACAAGACCATCCATACCCAGTTGCCAACAGAACAACTCATTATCTGTCCTTCCTTCTATCTGTGCTAGTGGGGTCCTCTACTGTTGAGCTTGAGGTCGTACATTTAGTCGTTTATCTTCTTGCCCCTGTTCTTCATGTTTGTTTGCTTGGGGACAAGCAAATGCTTAGGTGTGGGGATGTTTGATAAACGCCTAAACATACGTATTTTCCATGTATTCGGGTGTATGTATTACGTATTTTTCTATGAGTTGGCACCCGTTTTTGGTCTGAATTGGTTTCTTTCGTGTTACAGGTACTGATGTGACCCCTTTGAGCTCATTGATAGAATTTGAGAAGAAATCGACAATGAAAACACTATTTCATAGGGGGTTACTGTAGCGACCACTGTAGCAGATCCTGTAGCACGAATCCTTTGGCGAAATGGCTAAGTCTGGAGGTCATGCGGTCTGGCATGCGGGCACTGCAGAGGCCGCATACGGTACTGCAGCAGTTTTACTGTAGCATACGGTACTGTGGCGGCACTGTAGCAACTTACATGATTTCGGGTTTTCTTGCGATTTTCTCTCCCCGCATGCGGGGTCGCATACGGGGCCGCATAACGTTCTGGATGATGTTTTTAAGGGTTTTGGGAGTTCATTTTGGAAGAAGAGAGCCCTAGGTCTTGAGCCAACTTGCCACCATCTTCAAATCGGAGCTAGGAGCTGCCGTCGGAGGCCATTTCCGGGGAGAGAACGACGAGGAGAGCGACATACGACGAGATCCACCCTCTTGATCCTTAGTTTGGAGGAGAATCGACAAGGGAAGCCACCCCTTTGGTGGCGTCTTTGGAACGTCATTCGGCTTCTATCTTTTGAGGGGGTGTTCTCATCTATGTATTTGGTTGTTTTGATGTGTTTTCTTGTGTATTTTGTATTCATGGGCAACTAAACCCCAAGGTCACCGGATGTAGGTGAACCTTGGGGGTGAACTTGTGTAGGATGCTTGCTTGACTTGATTTATGCATTTGAGACTTGTTTGTGAACCTTGTTTGGTGTATTTGATTGCTTGGTATGCATGAGAACTCTGTGTATCATTGTTTAGATAATGCTAGGAAGCATGACCATTGCCCTAGTATTAGGCTCACCAAGCTTGGTAGGGATACATGTATGAATACGCCGTGACCATCGGGTATTTGTACCCCTCCAATTGTTAGGGTTGACCTAGTTTGTGTCTTCTCCCTAACTTGAGAAACCTTTTGCTCCCTTTGCAATCGTGTGAGGATTCGAGCGGAAGGAATTCCGTATTCGATACTTGTACCGGATTAGGGACCAATTTCCGTGACCATCGGGTTGGTCTAACTTCGGGTTTCTCGGTCCAAACTACCCATTTGCATGCTAGTTAAGGCAAGCCCCGCACTTTAGTAGCCCCCTTGGTAATCCTCATCCGTGACCCTCTCTTTATATTGTTTTATCCCTCGTTCATTGCCTCCACCTTAGAACACTTTATTTGCATGTTAATCATCTTTTTACTTTCTTTTGCACAACACTTGACTTGATCGGCCAAACAATCATATGAAGAGGAAGTAAGGGTAGATTCTCGGGCCCTTGGGAATACGACCCCCTCGCGCGCGCGTGAGGGGTATTACTTGACGACCCGTGCACTTGCGGTCGACCCATCACTTCATGACATTTTTGTGTGGCTTCCATACTTTGGCAAGAGGCATCGGATGCTTTAATAAAGCTAGCTAGCGTTTTTTTCCACTGAGGTGCATCCTCTTAAAGTACCTCATCCTTTTGAAATTGCTCTTGAGGTGCTTCCCAATGTTGTCCATCACTATTCCATAAAAAATTTTGGTAGCTCCTCTCATTTGGATGATATGTGTTGTAGCATGGATTGCTTTGTTGTTGTGAAGCAATAATTCTATCAACCTTTTTACTTAGAACTTCAACTTGAAAATATAGCTCAATGACTGGATCAATCGTCATTTAGGCTCCTTGCAAGAAAAAGTAAGACAAACTAAAAGAAAACAAATTAGAATGATGGAAGAATAAGAAAAGGTGAAATAGAATGAATGACGAATAGCTAAAATAGCAAAGTACAAATGTCTCTAAAACGCCTATTCCCTGGCAACGGCGCCAAAAACTTGACACACCCCTTGCGTGTGTACACCGCAAGTGCACGGGTTGTCGAAGTAATAAAATAACCTGGTGAGTGGGTAGTCGTATCTAAAGGGAATAGTGTTCAGAAACAAGTGTTATTGCTATTTAACTATGAAGGAAGTCGATGATGAGAGAAGTATATATATATATATATATATAAATGTAAAAGAAAGTAAAATAATACAAGAAGAGTAATAGAGGTAGAAAAGATAATCGATACAAAGGTAGGGTAGCCGGACAAAGTTCCCCCTAGGACTAATGCTTCTAGTGCAAGACTAGTATTATAGCCTCTAATTGATGTCTAATGAGTCGTGGAAATCCTTAAGCACACGGTCCCAAACCTAAGGTCAACAGTGACTAGTTCCAACATTATGCCATGGCATTAGGTTTCACTACGACCCTTAACTCTTGTTGACCTGTCAATTAAGCCCTAGGGGAGTGTATTATCCTAAGTCTCACACTACGTGGAACTGCTTGGGGTTCTAGGGATTCCAAGTGAAAGACCCTATCCATAATTACAGTTCTAACCCTTTGGTCGAGGCGGAAGAACCTTAATCTAAGTTAAGCCCAGTCCTACGATTCACTCAACCCTTTGCAAGGGAGTTCATCTCCTAGTACTTCACTCTACTTCGATCGTGATTAACTCTTGGGATACGGAGGTAGGAAAATTCACACCGGAGGGGAAATGGGATGTTTTGCTACCTCTCGACTCACCCTCTCAACCCTCTCCAACCTTGTGTAGTATAATCCTATAGAGGTTGTCACACCCTCAAAGGATAACCTAATAGATTTTCAACCCTAGTGTCATGGCTAAAGGAAAATCTCATACAATCGGCATGCAAGATTGGAACTCAATAAGAGAACATCAAATTAATAAAGCATAATAAAAGTTATAGAAACACAAGCATCCTAGGGTTCACAAGTCCGAATAACCAGTAGGGGTTTAGCTCTCCATGGAGCAATGCAAAATCAATAAAGAGATTAAGAACTTATACATAAAAACCATAAAGAAACCCCTCCTTGTAGATCGTATCGATGGTCTTGTGGAGCCGCGTGTCTTCTCCAACGAATCTCTTGTCAAGCCTAGGGCACACCTCGCCGAATCGAAGGCAATGAAAGCTCCCCCAATAACTTTCTTCCAAAAGATGTTGATGCTGATGCCATATAATCGCCTCCAAAGACCTCCAAGAACCTCTCCAAACCCCTGCTGAAAGCCCGCAAAAACATAGGCAAGAGATAAAAGGGGGATCCCAAAATAGATCTGAAAACGGGCTATTTATAGGCTGAAATCAGACTGAGATTGGTGTTCCACACGCCCCTGTGGATTTTCCACATGGGCCTACAGAATTTCCACACGGTCATGTGGAATTTCCACACGGGCGTGTGGATTCTCTGTTTTTCTGATTTTCGGCCGACAGTGAACAGTAACTTACTACAGTGTTTAGCTACAGTACCTGCTATAGTACTCCATTGAAATGCTCCCGAATTCATCGTTCTTCATTGCGGCTGTTGAATTGGGCACACAATCAATTGTAGATTATGTCGATTACTTCATTTCTCTTCACTGGCGAAGTTCTCCAATGCTACACAAGTTAGACTTTTGTGAATGTGACTGCCCTTGTGCCCCTCCAATGGAGGTTGGCACACACCCACAAGTCTAGAATCGTACCTTGTTCTTTGCTTGGTCCGAGAACTCCTCAACAATGATGAATATAACCTATTCTTGCTTCTTTCTTCTCCAAATTGGCTCCACAACAATACAATGCACACAAATTAATGATAAAATCTGAGAAAAGTAATGCTCAATGTAAGATAATAATACTTCGTATTACTATAACACGAGCACTTATCAAGAACTTAATTAAAAGCATCAATTAAGAAAGCATAATAAAAGTTAATAAAACAAATTCATCCTAGGGTTTACAAGTCCAAGCACCCATTAGGGGTTTAGCTCTCCATGGAGAAACACAAGTTCGACAATGAAATCAAAGTAGTATGCATGGAAACCATAAAAAAGACCCCTTGTGGTCCGTATTGATGGTCTTGTGGAGCCACCTCATCTTCTCCAAAGAATCCCTTGTCAATCCTAGGCACACTCACCAAATTGATGCCGACGAAAGCTCCCCAAATAGCTATCTTCCGAAGGATGTCGATGTCGATCCCGTAGAATCACCTCCAAAGACTCGCAAAAGCCTCTCGAAACCCTTGCCGCATGGCCCCCAAAATGATAGGCAAAAGATAATCCGAGGGTGTCCCCAAATAAGAACCAAAACGTGGTATTTATAGGCTGAAATCGAGCATCCACACGGCCCTATGGAATTTCCATACCGACATGTGGATTCTCTGTTTTCCAGATTTTCGGCGCGCTGTGAACAGTTACTCACTACGGTAATTTGCTACAATGATTTGCTAAAGTACTAGTAGATCATGCGGTAGATCATGTCATTTCTTGCTTTCAACACATTGATGAAGCTGGCAGGGGCCCGAAAGTATACTGGTTGTCACAGTAATAATAGTACCCCGGTGAGAGGGTAGTCGAATCTATAGGTAGTAATGATTGTAGACACAAGAACTTGCTATTTAGCTAGTGCGAAGTACGGAAAGTGAGAACAAGATCAATGTGTGTGTGCAAGAGTAATTAAAAAAATTACAAAAATGAAAGAGAAGTATGGAAGACAGGAGAGTGCAAGCAAAAGGTAAAAGAGAGGAACAATCAATATGTAAAGTAGGGTAGTCGGACAAGCTACCCCTAGGATTAATGTTCTAGTGCAGGACTAAGTATTATGCTCTCCTATTGATGTTTAATGAGCCATCGACATCCTTAAGTACACGGTCCTAAACCTAAGGTCAACAGTGACTAATCCCAATATTATGGCCCGGCATTAGATTTCACTACGACCCTTAACTCTTGTTGATCTATCAACTAAGTCCCAGGGGAGTCTATCTTTCTAAGACTCACACCATGTAGAATTGCATTACGTTGTAGGGATTCCAAGTGATATACTTGTCCCTATGTATAGCTCTAACCCTTTAGTCTAGATGAAAGAACACTAGTCTTAGTTAAGCCCCAGCACTAGGATTCATTACTACCCTTCACTCTGTTGCTCGCGCAACTAAGCCCCAATGGAGTTCATGTCCTAGCACTTTACTCTACTTTGACTGCTAAGAACTCTTAGAACACGGAGGTAGAAAAAATCACATCAGAGGGGAAAAGAGACGTTTTGCTACCTCTCGACTCACCCTATCGACCCTCTCCAATCTCAAGTAGTCTAACCTTGTAGGAGTTGTCACAACTCCAAAGGATAACCTAAATGATTCTCAACCCTAGTGTTTCAGCTAAGGGAAAATGAACACAATAAGAAATCAAGATATACAAATCCATCAATGTATAAAACTAAACAAGAAAATAAAACATAGATGAAACCCTCTTATGATGCGTGGCCGTGGTCTTGTAAGGTTGCTCCGTCCTTGATAAGTGCTTGTGTTATAGTAACGCGAAGCGTTATTATCTTATAATGAACATATCTTTTATCAGATTTTATCACTAAATAGTGTGCATTTGGGTATTCTTATGTATTGTAGGTTTGTGGAGCTAATTTGGAGAAAAAGAACAAAGTTAGATCGTGTTCACCATTGTTGGGAAGTTTTCAGACCAAGCAAGGAACAAGGCACGAGCCTATACTTGTGAGTGTGTGCCAACCTCCTTTGGAGGGGCACAAAGGCAGTCACATTCACAACAAGTCTAACTCGTGTAGCTTAGGAGAACTTCACCAAGAAGGAGACTTGAAGCAATCGGCACGATCAACCATTGATTGTGTGCCCAAATAAATAACCTCGATAAATTAATTTTTTAGCAAGCCAGAAACTTCACACGGGCGTGTGGAAATTCCACACGGCCGTGTGAAGTCCCGATAAGTCCAATTTTAAAGCCGCGACTCAACATTATAAAAGCCCGATTTTGGAGACTTTTGAGATATCTTTTGACCTAACTTTCTCCCCAACTTCTGGAGAGTGCGGCTAGGGTTTCGGAGAAGACTTCGTGGAGGTTTAGAGCACACCATCGGCATCATCATTGACGTTCGACGGCCGCGCAAGACCACGGCCACACTATACGCAAGGGGGTTTTCATCAATGCCTTTACTTTGTGCTTTCTTTCATATTTTGAGGAACATGTATAGCTCCATGAGGAGCTAAACCCCTCGTGGGTATTCCGACGTGTAAACCCTAGGATTATTATGTTTCTATGACATTGCTATTATGCTTTTCCATTGTTGATGAATAAATTTGAGTTTCAGTTTTAATTATCTTTTGCAATTGTTTTCTCTTAACTGTGACACTAGGGTTGAAAACAATCTAGGTTATCCTTTGGAGGTGTGACAACTCCTATAGGATTAGACTACTTAAATTGAAGAGGGTTGAGAGGGTGAGTCATGAGGTAGCGAAGGGTCCCTTTTCCTCTCCGGTGTGATTTCTCCCCACCTCCATTTTCCTTGATTTCTTAGTGGTTGAAATAGAGCAAAGTGTTAGGTAGATAGACTCCCCTGCGGCTTCGTTGCGCAAGCAATTGAGTGAAGGCTTAACGTGAATCCTAAGCACTAGGACTTAATCTAGACTAGGGTTCTTCCACCTGGATAAAGGGTTAGAACTACACATAGGAACAGGTTTAATCACTAGGAATCCCTAGAGCTTAAAGCAATCCCACGTAGTGTTAGGCTTAGGTAGAAATACTCCCCTTGGCTTAGTTGCGTGAGCGACAGAGTGAAGGGTTGACGTGAATCCTAATGCTGGGACATAGTGTTGGGGTTAGTCATGGTTGACCTTAGGTTTGGGACCGTGAGTTTAAGGATATCCTTGACTCAATTAACATCAATAGGAAGGTATAATAGCATAGTCTTGCACTAGAAGCATAAGTCCTAGAGGTAGCATGTCCGGATACCCTATTTCATCCATTACTAGTCTTTCTTTTTTCACTTCTACTTGCACTTTCTTCTTTTCTATCTCTCTATTTAAATTCTTGTCTTTTATTCTCATTGCCTCCATAATTCACTCAATAATCTTATTATCACTTTTCATACACCGCATAACTAAATAGCGAAATCTTGTGTTTTAAATCCCTATTCCCTGTGGATTCAACTACCCACTCACCACTTGTATAAGTCCTAAGGGTCGTGTCAATCCTCTTCACCAAGCTCCTTGTCAATTCTAGGGCACACCTCGCCGGATTAGTGTTGACGAACGCTACCCCAATAGCTATCTTCCGATGGGCATCAATCTCGATGCCGAAAGCTCACTCTAATCCTCCACAAAGTACTCTCCAAACCCTAGCCACGATCCTCTAGAAAATAGGCGAAACGATCCAGAAAAAGTCCCGAAAGGTCCTTTAAATAGTACTGAGTCACTGCTGTAAATTGGCTGAGATCAGGCATCCGTATGCCCATGTGGAATTTCCACAAGCCTGTGTGGATTTTCTGGATTCAGTTTTCTGGCGCGCAGTGAACAACAAACTCTACAATGATTGCTACAGCGATTTCCTACACTAACTGCTACAGTACTCATGCATCAAATGCGCCCGATTTCATCGTTCTTCATCGAAGCCGTTGAATTAGGCACACAATCAATGGTACATCATGTCGATTGCTTCAATTCTGCTCATTGGCGAAGTTTTCCTATACTACACGAGTTAGACTTATTGTGAATGTGGCTGCCTTTATACCTCTCCAAAGGAGGTTGCTCACACCGACAAGTCCAGAGTCGTACCTTGTTTCTTGCTTGGTCCGAGAACTCCCCAACAACGGCAAATATGAGCTAACTTTACTCTTTTTCTCCAAATTGGCTCCACAACCCTACAATGCACACAAATTAATGATAAAATCTGATAAAAGTAATGCTCAATGTAAGAAAATAACACTTTGCATTATTATAACACGAGCACTTGTTAAACTCCCCCACACTTAAGCTTTTGCTTGTCCTCATGCAAAAATAAAACTTTAAAGAACTTGGAGAAGAACAATTGAAAGTGCTTGGCCTTAGGTTCACCAAAAGTGTGCAAAAAGAAGCATTGTACAAGTAAGGGGAAATCAAAACATTGCATAAGGTTATCATTGCTCTAGCTAAAAACAAGAATAAAAAAGAACAACAACTTAAAAAATGTGTAAGTGTGTGCGAACTCACTCAAGATAACCCAAAAAGTACTCCTCAAACTCTTGTTAGAAGGACTTATTTATATACACAAGTAGGGAGGTAGTAGCTTCACACAACCACTAAGGTAGCCCTTTCCTAGGCGGCCGGCAAAGGTGGGTTCCACACTTTCGAGGAGGTAGCTCTTTCTACAAGGGTAGTAGCTTTCACGCTTCGCATGAGATAGCTCTTTCTCTCATTAGGGCATAACTTGTATCCGAGTTATGAGAGTAGTTACATACTTCATAGGAGGTTGTTCTTTCCACCCCAAATGCATAAATAAAACTAACAAATATTCCTAAGCTCACTAATTATTTTTTTCAACAAATAGAACTTATAACTCTATTAAAATGATGCTAAAACTAGTCCTTAAACATCGTGCTTGAGTTTAAAAAAGATTTCAAGTGTGAGTGGTGTAAAAGAAATAATCGAGCAAAAATTCCCTAAAATTCAAGTAAAAACTAGAGTATGATAGGATATAATGTTAAAAATTCTCATAAACTCTAAGAATGCAACCGTTGCAACGATGGTGAACTGCCACGGGCTACATGAGCAAAAATAATTGAACACACATGTAAAGGTGTGTGCAATGTGAACTCCCCCCCTCCCCCCCACACTTAAGATGTAAATTGTCCCCAATGTACGCATAAAAGCACAATAAAAAGTATAACAATGAAAACATTTAATGTGGGAGTGGGCAATTGAAACATTACTCCCCTGAACTCCAGGTGTTGCATTCGATGGAGCCATGTTCATTAAGAGTTGATTCTCAATGAGTTATGGAGCACACATGGTCCCATGACTGTGACTATGACTATTCCTCAAATTCCAAACATCCAAGACAATCTGCACACATACGCAAGGAGTTCAGTGTAGCTCAAGAAAATAAAATAAAACTCGAGTATATAAAGATAAAGCAATAAAATACAACTCGAGAAAAATAAATGCAGCAGAAAATATAAACTAAGAAGGAAGATCCTTTCTGAGTACTACAGGTCAAAAAATATGAAATAGAAGTACAAAATGGAACCAAAATAACAGAAAAACAAAAGTAAACTACGATGCCTCAGCGTCGGCGTCTGGCGCTGGAGCCTCGGGTGTTGCTGTAGGCTCTACAGGTATTGGTGGATCGGCCGGTGGTGCTGTTGGTGAAGGTGGTGGAGTAGAGGCTCTAGGATGAACCACAAAAGGTAAGGTCATGGCCTACTCAAGTAGCTAACGGAGATCGTAAAACTGGGCCATGACCTTAGTTTGCTGCAAGACCTCGGTGGCCCTGACCTCTGCCACCTCAGTCTGGAGGACCACTACAGCACTCTCGAGGTGCTCAAGTCTATCCTGCCCTCGAGATGGAAAGAAAATATGCACTGGAGGTGGCTCCGGTGCTGTAGGTGGTACCTGTGCCTCGGCCTGCTCGGGAGGTGGCTCTAGTACTGGCTGCGATCCCTCTGCCTGCTCTTCCTCTGCCGACTCTGAGTGGGGTATGATCATAGTGTATACTCTTGATCCACATCTGCAGATCATCCCCATGAGTCACATCGTCTCTATGCCCAGTGGTGAGAATGCGTTTGAATCGCTCACCCGCAAGTGCACGGGGTCGCCAAGTAATACCCCTCGCGCGAGCACGAGGGGGTCGTATTCCCAAGGGCCCGAGGAGCTATTCTTACTTCCTTATCACAATGTTGTTTAACCTAGCAATCACTCAAAGGAGATAACTACAAATAATCTACGGATGTATGAAAAGCATACAAATAATAAATACAAATACTGAGGGAAATCAGGGCGAGGGAATGGTCACGGATGAGGATTCCCTCGGGGGCTACTAAAGTGCTAAGGATACCCTAACTAGCATGCACGTGGGTGGTTTGGACCGGGAAACCCTAAATTAGACCAACCCGATGGTCACGGTGTTTGGTCCCTAATCCGGTACAAGTATTGGAATATGGAATTTCTTCCGCCCAAATCCTTGTACGATTGCAATGGGTTTAATGGATTTCCCCAAGCTAGGGTTGAAACACAATCAAGGACAACCCTAACAATTGGAGGGGTACAAATACCCGATGGTCACGGCGTATTCGTACATGTATTCCCTTCCAAGCTTGTTGAGCCTAATACTAGGGCAATGGTCATGCAACCTAGCATTGTCTAGGAATTGACATATAGAGTTCTCATACATATCAAGGCATTCAAGAACCACCAAACAAGGATCTCAAACCAACACACATGCATAAACTAGAAAGGAATCATCCAAAATACACAAGTTCACCCCCAAGGTTCACCTACATCCGGTGACCTTGGGGTTTAGTTGCTCATGATCACAAAGTATGCAAATAAATACATGGAAACAACCAAAAGCATAATAAGAACACTCCCTCAAAGGATCAAGGCCGAATGACGCTTCCAAGGACGCCACCCAAGGAGTGGCTTCCCTTGTCAAACTTCCTCTAAAATCCAAATCGAAGGTGTGGAGTCATCGTCTCGTGCTCTCCCCGTCGTCCTCTCCTCAAGAATCGCCTCCAAAAGCCGGCCTCATGCTCCCAAAGAAGGTGGTGAAGTCAAGCTTGCTCAAGGTCTAGCGCTCTCCCAAAATGACTTCCCAAAACCCTTAAAAACATCATCCAGAGCGTCATGCGGCCCCGTATGCGGCCCCGTATGCGACCCCGCATGCGGGGAGAGAAAATCCCGAGAAAACCCGAAATCGTGTAAGTTGCTACATTGCCGCTACAGTAAAACTACTACAGTGCCGTATGCGGCCTCTGCAGTGCCCGCATGCCAGACCGCATGAACCTCCAGACTTAGCCATTTCGCCAAAGGGTTCGTGCTACAGTGTTTGCTACAGTATCCCCCGCTCAGAAACAGTGTTCTCGTCGCCGATTTCTTCTCAAATTCTATCAACGAGCTCGAAGGGGTCACATCAGTACCTGTAACACGAAAGAAACCAATTCAGACAAAAAACGGGTGTCAATTCATAGAAAAAATACGTAATACATACACCCGAATACATGGAAAATATGTATGTTTAGGCGTTTATCACCCAGAGGAGCCGGTACAGTAGTCTTCTCGGCCCAGCGTACTCCGTCTAGGAGATCCATGCCGATGAGGAGCCTCGTAATATAAGGGCCTGAGAAGATGACACCCACTCTGGCATAATGGCCCTGATGGCACAAGTACTCTGCCAGAATAAATCCCAAATGCAGCGGCTCGCTCTGTACCATGGAGTGTAAGTACAATAACTCATGACGGCTCAACACTCCTGTACTGTCCCCCCGGCCGCTCACTGATCGGCTTAATACTACATGTAGGTATCAATAGGCCAGGCAGAATAGGCACGTAGCCTCGAGACCCCGGCTCGTACTGCCCCTGGCCACATAATGCTAGGTATGCTCTCTTGGGAGTAAGAATGCCTTGGTAGTCCGCAGGGAGTCGCTCGTACTCCTCTGTACTAGTATACACCGCGTCGTATAGTCCTAACCGGATCGAAAACTGTGTGACACTCATACTGTGGTGCTATCCGAGGGCTCTGAACTGAATAGCGTCAGCAATGGTAAAACTGGAGTACAAGCGATAGAACTCGAATGATGCAAGGACCTCTAATGTCAATGTACGGATAGCTGGCTCTCTAATCTGCTATAACCGCTCCCAACTACCAACTGATAGTAGCTCCTCGACCTCATCGGCAATAGCATCGCTACCCTGTACTGCTCTCAGTGCATTAAATCAAGGTAGCGCGACTGGCCAAACCTCAGTCTCGATAATCGCTCAAACCTGGCATGGTGCTCAGGTATAGCAAACTCAGTCTGCTCTACTGAAGGTGACTGCTCACGGGGATGCTTACCAGGTGCCTTCTTTGATCTAGAAGCCATACCTCCAAGATTGAAAAAAAAATCGATCAAGTCCACTTCAAAAACTCAATCTGCAGAAATCCACACGACCGTGTGGAAATTCCACACGCCCGTGTGGATCTTCTGGCCGCGACAAGGGCATGGCCGTGTGGCTAAAAATTCATAAAAAAACTCTTTTTAGACACTTTAAAACTCGCCGTAATCATTCACAAATTAAATACGCATGCAAATCAAGTAAGAGATTGTGAAATGAACCAAATAAATTAAAATTGACGAAGAAAACGAGGGTGAAGTGCTCACCGATGAAATGAGAGTTAAAGGATCGAGAAATCGGCAAGAAAACTACTAAAAACCAGTGAATCAAAGGGGAGAAGGATGAGATGTGTGAGGGGAGTGTTCTCTTTGAGTGTAGAGGTGTGGATACATGAAAAACCGAAAATATTTTAAAGAAAACCCGCGGCTTTTGGTGTGCTGCACATTCACATGGTCGTGTGGAAATTCCACACGGCCGTGTGCCTCTACTGTGAGAGTTCACATAGGCTGTCACACGCCCTGTGTCCTCGTAGTTTACTCTCTGAACACCCCCACACGGCTGTGTGAGAATCATATACGGCCGTGTGATTTTACAGGGGAGCTTCATGGCGGTAGTCACACAACCCTGTGTACTCTTGGGAAAATGGATAAGGAGTATGAAAAATTCCACACGGGCGTGTGGAAATTCCATACGGTCGTGTACCCAACCTGGCCAAGAACACAAGGCCGGCCATAGGGGCACCCATACACCCCTGTGGCCTCTCTGAACTCACCCGAGAAAACTATAAGTGTTCCACACGGCAGTGTGAAAATCTCTGCAGATGCCCCTGTGCTTTCTCATGATGGAAGGGAACCCTCTGCAGAGTTTCACATGACCGTGTGGAAATTCCACACAGCCGTATACCTTGACACAGGGGAACTCACAGGGGCATCCACACGCTCCTGTGGACTCTCGGGAAAAAAAGTTTAAGCTCTGCAAGATTTCACACGGCGGTATGGAAATTCCACATGGTCGTGTAGCATTGGAGAACTTCACCAATGAGTAGAATTGAAGCAATCGACACGATCTACCATTGATTGTGTGCCCAATTCAATGGCCTCGATGAAGAACAATGAATTCGGGAGCAGTTCAGCAAAAGTACTGTAGCATCACTACAGCAAAATATTGTAGCAAGTTACTGTTCACTGTCTGTCGAAAATCAGCAAAATAGAGGCTTCACACGGGCATGTGAAAATTCCACGGCCGTGTGAAATCCCGATTTCAGCGATTTAAAGCAGAGACTCAACATTATAAAAGCCCGTTTTGGATATTTTTTCTGGATGTTTTTGCCTACCATTTCACCTAACTTTTGAAGAGCGCGGTTAGGGTTTCGGAGAGGACTTTGTGAAGTTTAGAACGTATCATCGGCATCGACATCGACGTCCCGCGGCCGCACAAGACCACGGCCACACTCTACACAACTGTGTTTTCATCTATGCTTTCATTTTGAATTTACTTTCATAGTTTGATGGATTTGTATAGCTCCATGAGTAGCTAAACCCCTTGTGGGTATTTGGAGTTGTAAACCCTAGGATGATTATGTTTGTATGACATTGTTATTATGCTTTTCCATTATTGATGAATAAAATTGAGTTTTAATCTTAATTGCATGTTGTGTTGTTTTCCCATAGCCATAACACTAAGGTTAAGAACAATCTAGGTTATCCTTTGGAGGTGTGACAACTCCTATAGGGTTAGACTACTTAAGATTGGAGAGGGTTGAGAGGGTGAGTCGTGAGGTAGCGAAACGTCCCCTTTCCCCTCTGGTGTGATTCTCCCTATCTCCATGTTCCAAGAGGTCTTAACGGTCGAGATTGAGCGAAGTGGTAGGAGATGAACTCCCCTGGGGCTTAGTTGTGCAAGCAACAGAGTGAAGGGTTGAAGTGAATCCTAGTGCTGGGGCTTAATTTAGACTAGGGTTCTTCCACTTGGACCAAAGGGTTAAAACTATATATAGGAACAGGGTTTATCACTAGGAATCCATAGAACTTAAAGCAATTCCACATAGTGTAAGGCTTAGGAAGATGAACTCCCCTAGGGCTTAGTTGACAGGTCAACAAGAGTCAGGGGTCGTAGTGAAACTGATAAACGCCTAACTGGACATATTATTTATGTATGTTTGCGTATTTATCGAGTACTTTTATATGTGTGGATGCCCGTTTTCAGTCAAAATTGGTTTATTTCATGTTACAAGCATAGAAGATACCGTGCGGAGCTCGACACCATGATTTTAGAAGAAATTGGTAGGGAAAAGACCATTTTCGAGCAACACTGTAGCACGAGACCTTAGGCGAAACAGCTAAGTCTAGAGGTTCATGTGGGCACCCATACGAGCACGTAACTAACCGCATACAGCCCTATAGCAGAGTTAATGTAGCACTCCACTACAGCAACTTCCAAAAAATTCGGGGTGCTACAGTGCCCGTATGCAGACCGCATGCCTGGCCGCATGGCATGCCGAGAATGACCATTTAACGTCTTTTAGTTCATTTTTCAAGTGAAGGAAGCCCTAGGTCTTGAGCATACTTGCCACCATCTTCAAATCAGAGCTAGGAGCAGCCGTTGGAGGCCATTTTCAGGGGGGAACAACGAGGAGATCGTCATACAATGAAATCTACCTCCTTGATCCACATTTGAGGGGAAGAATGACAAGGGAAGTGGTGAGAATGCGTTTGAATCGCTCACCCGCAAGTGCACGGGGTCGCCAAGTAATACCCCTCGCGCGAGCACTAGGGGGTCGTATTCCCAAGGGCCCGAGGAGCTATTCTTACTTCCTTATCACAATGTTGTTTAACCTAGCAATCACTCAAAGGAGATAACTACAAATAATCTACGGATGTATGAAAAGCATACAAATAATAAATACAAATACTAAGGGAAATCAGGGCGAGGGAATGGTCATGGATGAGGATTCCCTCGGGGGCTACTAAAGTGCTAAGGATACCCTAACTAGCATGCACGTGGGTGGTTTGGACCGGGAAACCCTAAATTAGACCAACCCGATGGTCACGGAGTTTGGTCTCTAATCCGGTACAAGTATTGGAATACGGAATTTCTTCCGCCCAAATCCTTGTACGATTGCAATGGGTTTAATGGATTTCCCCAAGCTAGGGTTGAAACACAATCAAGGACAACCATAACAATTGGAGGGGTACAAATACCCGATGGTCACGGCGTATTCATACATGTATTCCCTTCCAAGCTTGGTGAGCCTAATACTAGGGCAATGGTCATGCAACCTAGTATTATCTAGGAATTGATATATAGAGTTCTCATACATATCAAGGCATTCAAGAACCACCAAACAAGGATCTCAAACCAACACACATGCATAAACTAGAAAGGAATCATCCAAAAATACACAAGTTCACCCCCAAGGTTCACCTATATCCGGTGACCTTGGGGTTTAGTTGCTCATGATCACAAAGTATGCAAATAAATACATGGAAACAACCAAAAGCATAATAAGAACACTCCCTCAAAGGATCAAGGCCGAATGACGCTTCCAAGGACGCCACCCAAGGAGTGGCTTCCCTTGTCAAACTTCCTCTCAAATCCAAATCGAAGATGTGGAGTCATCGTCTCGTGCTCTCCCCGTCGTCCTCTCCTCAAGAATCGCCTCCAAAAGCCGGCCTCAAGCTCCCAAAGAAGGTGGTGAAGTCAAGCTTGCTCAAGGCCTAGGGCTCTCTCCTCAAAATGACTCCCCAAAACCCTTAAAAACATCATCCAGAGCGTTATGCGGCCCCGTATGCGGCACCGTATGCGACCCCGCATGCGGGGAGAGAAAATCCCGAGAAAACCCGAAATCGCGTAAGTTGCTACAGTGCCGCTACAGTATGAGGCCTCTGCAGTGCCCGCATGAACCTCCAGACTTAGCCATTTCACCAAAGGGTTCGTGCCTCTACAGTACGGGCATCAACTCATAGAAAGAAATACACAATACATACGCCCGAATACATGGAAAATATGTATGCTTAGGCATTTATCAGGAAGCCACCCCTTTGGTGGCATCTTTGGAAGCGTCATTCGGCACCTATCTTTTGAGGGAGTGTTTTCTTCATATTATTTGGTTTGTTTCCATGTATTTTATTTAGTATTTTGTATTCATGAGCAACTAAACCCCAAGGTCACCGGATGTAGATGAACCTTGCGGGTGAACTTGTGTAGAATGCTTGTTTGATTAGTTTTATGCATTTGCGACTTGTTTGTGAGCCTTGTTTGGTGTATTTGATTGCTTGGTATGCATGAGAACTCTGTGTATCAATGTTTAGAAAATGCTAAGAAGCATGACCATTGCCCTAGTATTAGGCTCACCAAGCTTGGTAGGGATACATGTACAAATACGCCGTGACCATCGGGTATTTGTACCCCTCCATTGTTAGGGTTGACCTTGATTCTGTCTTCTCCCTAACTTGAGAAACCTATCATTCTCATTGCAATCATGTGAGGATTCGAGCTGAAGGAATTCCATACTCGATACTTGTACCGGATTAGGGACCAATTCGTGACCATCGGGTTGGTCTAATTTAGGGTTTCTCTGTCCAAACTACCCATTTGCATTCTTGTTAAGGCAACTTCCGCACTTTCGTAGCCCCCTTGGGGATCCTCATCCGTGACCCTCTCTTTACATTGTTCTTACCCTACAATTATCATCTTCGCCTTAGAGCACTTCACTTGCATGTTAATTGTCTTTTTATTTTTCTTTGGACAACACTTGAATTGACCAGCCAAACAATCATACGAAGAGGAAGTAAGGGTAGATTCTCATGCCCTTGGGAATACTACCCCCTCGCGCGTGCGTAAGGGGTATTACTTGGTGACCCCGTGCACTTGCGGATTGTCCTTCTCTATTTGCTCTTACTTGCATTCTCTTACCTTCCATACCTCTCTTTTATTTCTTGTTTCTTTAAAATTACTTTTGCACACACTCATTGACTCTATTCTCACTCTTCGTACACCGCATAGCTAAATAGTGAATTTTTGTGTCTTAAAATCCCTATTCCCTATGGATTTGACTACCCTCTCACCGGGGTACTATTATTACTGTGACCACCCATGCACTTTTGGGCCCCTGTCAAAGTTTTTGGCGCCGTTGCCGGGGAATATGCGTATTTTAGATATTTGTTTTTGGCTCTAGGTTATGACCCACGGGAACCCTTCAATTCTTGTTGAAGGAGATCCGGACATTGGTAGAAGAACACATCGAAAAGGGAAAGAACCTGTACAAGAATCTTCAAATTAAGCCGATATAGAAACAAAAGGGTCAGAAGCAATGGCAAAGCAAAATGAACAACAGAGGACTTTGCCTGATTTCGCTAGACCCGCAGCCATGGGGACCCAATCAGGCATTGTGAGGCCCCCGATTAAAGCAATGAATTTTCAGTTGAAGCCGTCCTTTATTCAGATGTTGCAACAGTCCGCATAATTTAATGGGTTGGCGATGAAGATCCCAACAACCATATAGAAAATTTTCTTGAAGTGTGCGACATGTTGAAGATTAATGGAGTGATGGACGATGCGATTTGTTTGAGAGCCTTCCCATTTTCATTGAAGGGAAAAACAAGACATTGGCTTCATTCATTATCGAGAGCATCCATCACTACTTGGGAGGAGATGGCCGAGGCATTCTTGGCTAGGTACTTCCCTCCGTGAAAATCAGCGAGGCTCCGGAATGAGATATCATCCTTCATGCAAATGGAACTGGAGTCTCTATTCGAGACATGGGACAGGTTCAAGGAGCTCCTTCATGCAAATGGAACTGGAGTCTCTATTCGAGGCATTCTTGACAGGATTCTCCGAGTGGGTGATCATTCATACATTCTATAATGTGTTGAATACGAGTACCAAGCAACTCTTAGATGCAGTGGCAGGAGAAACTCTAGGAAGCAAGACTCCCAGTGAAGCCCGGCACCTTATAGAAGAGATGGCTATGAATAGCTATCAATGGAACACAAGGGACCTAAAGAAGGTGGCCGGAATTCATGAAATTGACACGGTTACATCGTTGGCGGCACAGGTGGAATCATAGAGTAAGATGCTAGATCTTCTAACTTCACCAAGAGTTGCGGCCATTTCTACTTGTAACGGTTGTGGGGGAGGTCATGCTTCAAGCAATTGCCCTATTGCTATTTGGGGCACTAATGTGGTGGAACAGGTCAATTTTGTTGGTAATGCATATAGAGAACAAGGACAAGGTAACCCATACAGTGGAACCTACAATCCGGGGTGGAAAAACCACCCAAACATTTCATGGAGCAACTATGGGCAGTCGCAACAAAAGAGCAATGCACCACCCGGATTTCAAAGTCAACAAGCATCAAACTTAGAAAGCCAAGTGACCGGGCTAGAGGGAAAGATGACCGATCTAGAGAGAACCCTCACAAGGTTTGTTTCTTCATTGTATGCTAGATTTTAGTTGGTGAAGGCTACACTTCGCAACCATACCGCCTCCTTACACAATTTAGAGAATCAAGTGGGGCATATTGCGAAGACATTGGCCGAGAGACCCCAAGGTAGTTTGCCTAGTAATACGGAGACCAATCTGAGGGAGCAATTGAAGGCAATTACCTTGAGAAGTGGAAAAGAGATCGAGAGAAATCTTCCTCTAGAAAAGATAAAGGAAGCACCCGAGGTCATGGAGGAGGATGAAGACGCATTAAAGGGAAAGGAGGCGGTACCCAGCCCTACAAGCCGAGGATCCCCTATCCTTCACGATTGAAGAATGACCAAGAAAATGAGCAACACAAGAAGTTTCTGGGTGTGTTCAAGCAGTTGCACATCAACATACCATTCGTGGAGGCATTGGCCCAAATGCCCAAGTATGCGAAGTTCTTGAAGGACCTCTTGACCGACAAGAGGAAATTGGAGGAGAGTGCAGCTGTAGTTATTGATGCCAATTGCTCGGCCGTATTGTAAAAGAACATGCCGAGTAAAAGAAAATATCCCAGAAGTTTCCTTATACTGTACAACATTGGCAACTTGGGTGAAGAAATGGCGTTGGCCAATTCTGCGGCTAGTATCAATGTCATACCCTATACCTTCTTCCAAAAGCTAGGCTTGTGTGAGCCTAGACCAACTCGGATGATACTTCAGCTTGTGGATTGATTGGTGAGGCATCCAGGAGGAATTGTGGAAGATGTGTTGGTGAAAGTGGACAACTATATATTTCATGTTGACTTTGAGGTGTTAGACATCGATGAGGACGTAGAGGTGTCATTGATCCTTGGAAGGCCTTTCTTGCGCACTTCTAAGGCTCTTATTCACATGGATGGTGGGGAGCTCACATCACGAGTTGGAGATGATAAACTTACAATACCACCTCGCCGAAGCCATGAGACATTCTCTTGATTTTGATGATACTTTGTATTTCCTTGACACCACTGATGAACTTGTTGATGAATATGTGCAGGAAATGATGAACCCAGACCTGTATGAAGTATGGCTGGACCAAGATGTGGAGACTAAAGAAGAAATACTATCACTTGGTCTAGTTGAGAAGAATGTCAAGCCAGAACCAGTACTCATAAAGTGGATGAGAAAGAAGATAAGAAGAGCAAGGAGGCGCCACACGAAAATCCCCAAGGTCAATGGGGATGAGCAAGCAAGGAGTAAGGGTGTTTCACCCTTGTGTGGTAACAAAATCACTAACTCCCCCTCTAGAATACATTAGCTATGTCATGCATGTTTTCAGGTGGTAGGAAATAGGGCAACATTCATTCATAAGTCCCCATGTGCTTAAATAGGTACGTCAAGCTAAGTGGCATTAAACAAGCGCTTCTTGGTAGGCAACCCAAGGTTTTACAGCTTTTCTAGGAGTTAGTTTTAGTCTAGTAGGAATAAGATTCTTAGTTTTGGTGTCCTGATTTTTAAATGCATGTGATGTGATTCTTCGTGTGGATCGTTGATGTTTCCGTGTGCCTAAATGTTGATTGACGAAGTTTGAGTCAGTTGAGCATGTTTTCTATAGTCTCGGGTCGTGTTTTGATTGTTTACAAAGTCTCTAAGTATTGTATTTGTGTTTCTGAATTTTTCTGCAGAGTTTGTGAATCTTCTAAGTAAACAAGAGAAAGCACAAGGCCGTGTGGAATTTTTACATGGGAGTATGTTACCAATTAGGGCTCAACCAGAGAGGGCACAGGGGCGTCACCTTGCCCCTGTGAAAAACCTCTGAAGGGGCAAACGGCCGTGTGGAATTTCCACACGGCCGTGTGAAATCTTGCAGAACTTAAACTTTTGGTCTAGAGAGTCCACTGAGGTGTGTGGATGCCCCTGTGAGTGACCTGATGAGTCGCCGCGCGACACGCTAAAGAGCGAGCACGCGACTCCCCGGCCGCAAGTGCACGGGTCGTCAAGTAATAAACCTCACGAGGAGGGTCGTATTCCCAAGGGCCCGAGATCTACTATTACTTCCTTTTGGGGGTCACTATCTAGTCGATCGAAACAGGGTTGAAGCAATATTAAAATAATAAAAACAAGTAAAGTAATGCAAATAAGATAAAACTCAATCCGGAATAAAATAGAGATGAAGAATCCAATAATTATGGAAGGCCTCGGGCGAGGATTCCCCCGGGAGAAGACTAAATACGAATGACCAAGATAATTATAAAACTAGGGTTGGCTTGGTTTTGGTCCGCTAGACTCGGATGTCGACTACCCCGGAACCTCCGTAGTGTAGCCCTAATCCAGTACGGGTTTCTCTATCCAGAAAATACCCCTACGATGTCAATGAGAACAAGGAGTCTTGATTAGGGTTAATCTAATGCACGCTCTCGGCTAAATTAACCCTAATCGTGCGGGAGGCTATTAACACCCGGAACCTCCGGTGTATTAATACATGTTACCCTCTTTAACTCATCAAAGGACCTAATACAAGCTAGCATCCCGCCAAACAAGTATCATTCAAAATCAATTCTACGGAATCCATCCATTGTAGAATGAACAACAAGATGATGAATTAAAACCAAACAATCAAACTAACACATTCATTTAAAGCAAAATATAGGTCATTCATACAAAGTCTCCTCCCAAGGTTCACCGGGAGCCCGGCGGCCTTGGGAGGTTTAGTTCAACATCACAAAACTAAGGAGCTCATCATACAACAATTCCATCCAATAAAAACAGGAAAAACTCCCTCGAAGATGTCGACTAGGGTTGATGGCGTAGCTCGTCGGATCCGCGCCGGCGAGCCCTATGAAGCTTCTCAACGTCTTCCCCTTCTTCTCTCCTTCAAATCTAGCCGAAAATCCTTCCAAAATCCCTCAAGAAATGGTGAAATGAAGTCTAGGGCAAGTGGAGGCCGGATGAGAACCAAAAAACTCCCCCAAAAACTCTTCAGAACAAGCATATATAGCCCGAAGGTGTGCGGCCAGTGTGCGGCCAGTCTGGCTGTGCTGTGCGGCCAGTGTGCGGCCCGCACACTGGCCGCACACCTTTCTGCCCCCCTTGTGCGGCCACTGTGCGGGCCGCACAGTGGCCGCACACCCTTCTGGCCAGGGTGTGCGGCCACTGCGCAGCCCGCACAGTGGCCGCACACGGCCGAGAAAAATGTGTCCGTGTGCGGCGCGTCGGCTTCCAGGGTGCTCCAACTCTTCGTTCCTTCTTCAATCATCCCCGGAATGACACGAATATGGTCAAAACTTGCGCACTTGGTCCTTGAAACCCTGAAATGAAAAATAAAACATCAAGTGCGCAAAAACTCATCGAAAATACACATAAGTTGCATGAATGTACAAGAACATCATAGCTATAACATGATGTATTTAGGCACTTATCAAATACCCCCTACTTAAGCATTTGCTTGTCCCCAAGCAAATGGACATGGAAAACCAGGGATACTGATAAGTGACTAAATACACAACCTCAGGCAAGAGATGAAAGTATCATAGCCAAAGCGAAACTCAAAATACTAAGCAAAGACCACTTGAGATCATTCACGCATTCATTGGCCGTGTCGTGTTGTGTGTGTGCAAATCCCCTAGTTCGAAGCCCTGTAGTCTAAACAAGGTAGACAGGACCCCGAGGACCACTTCTTGAAACAATTCACGCCACATAGTGGAATACGGCCTTGAGGTGGTAGAAATACTTCTAGTAGAGTCGTAAGGATCCTTCCTCTTATTATCGAACAATAACCGGTCAAAATTTATTTTTCTGTACGCAAAATGTTTATCTTTTTCTTTTCCGGGACTAACATGAACTGCAAATCCACATTACCTGGAGTTTTGCACATTCATGTAAACGCGCTCATGTCCTTATAGCTTTTGGCGAGAGGAACACTCTGGTTAGGAGCCAGAACCCCAGGTTACTTCGCTATTAGGACAGAGGAGCACTGTCCACGTTTTTATTCACTTTGCCCTTTTTTTTTTTTTTTTTTTTTTTTTTTTTTTTTTTTTTTTTTTTTTTGACCGTATTGCAAAAAAGAACAAGAAGAAGGTCCTTAAAACCCTATTAGAAGGTATTCTAACACGTCAAGGCGCGAAACCACTAGTATGGGTTAGCAACTAAGAGGGTCACGAAAGTGCTGTGGTTCCTCGCCTAGATGTCCAGGGTTCTACCTAAGGGAACAGTGCGAGAATTGCCTAGAATGACATGAAAATCTCAAGTGTGCAGGGTCATAAAAAGCTTAGCATTTATCATGATTTCGAGCTATAATACAATCACAATTAAGTACGCCATCCTAGGTTTACAATCATGCAACAAGTCAAGAATTACCAAAAGTTTTCATACAAGTTCACGAAACAAGTAACGAAGATCAGACATGCATAGCCACCCCCCACTTAAAGCAGTACATTGCCCTCAATGTACATTGATCAGCAGTACAGAAAAATTTATGCATGGAAAATAAAGAGGGTGGTGTCATGAACTTCCCCGAGAAATTGGTAATGAGCTTTGCAAGGCACGAGCTCGGGGTGACCATCACCATGGCTACAAGCGAAGTGGAGAGGAAGAAAAATGGACGTCTTGTTCTACCTACAAGGAGAAAAGACGTCGAGTCAAGCATCCATCAACCACACAAAAAATAAAGAAAAGAAACAAGGAATGAAAGAGAAAGTGAGCTCTCGGAGTGAAAGGACTGATGAAGCCGCTCAAGGTCCTCTGTGTCTACTCCAACGGTGACCTACGTCTCGAAAAATAAAGATCAAGCCATGGCAACACGCTAAGACGCGCGAACACGAGTTTAGAAAAAATGAGTGAAGTGGAAACAACGCGATCGCGATCAAAATCGAAAGCCATCGATAATCCCCGGAAGATCCAATTCGGATAGGAAATTAAAAACCAAGAAATCACCTCGAAGGTATGCAAATAAATTGAGTTTTGAAAATATTTTTAACGTTGAAATGATGCGAGGGATGTGGTATGATCAAAACAAGCGCGAAAATGTGGAGAAAAACCGGAAAGAAGAGCATTACAGCAGCAAAACTGGGGCCAGTGTGCGGGTGGTGTGCGGGCGGCACACCAGCCGCACACCTCTCTGTCTGGGGTGTGCGGGTGGTGTGCGGGCCGCACACCAGCCACACACCCTTCTGCCAGGGGTGTGCGGCCTCTGTGCGGCCGCACAGTGGCCGCACAGAGCCCTGTAAATTTTCAGAAAATGGCTTTCTTCAAACCAAAGCAAGTCTCCGACATTAAAAACGTTACAAAACTCATTTCGGACAAAGGATACACATATATAAACACAAAACAAATGGGAATTCACCGAGATGGGGAGGAAACAATGTCATACACGATAAACGCATACCAAGAACGAATGAAGTGAAGAGCTCACAACCCAAACATAGCATAACCAAAATACGAAAATTGAAAAGTACAGAATTGTAAAAATTTACGGGTTGCCTCCCATAAGCGCTTGTTTAGCGTCACGAGCCTGACGTTCAAGTTTCTCAACTCATGGTGGTTTAAAAGAAGAAGTTTTACCTGAGGTCCCAATGGATGCAAATGATGATCCAACCGGCAAATTCAAGGAGAGGAGGGAATCGATGTTGTGCATACCTAGGTCGACGAAGCATGCCGTGTGTACCTCGTCATGAGAATTCTTGCTTGCTTTGTTGACCTTGGGGGTTATCTTTTTCCATGCTCGCTTCCACGAGCGCTCTCCTTTGCTTCGCCCTTGTGACTTGACCGGGGATATAGGAGGAGGGTCTTCTTGTGCCTTCTTTGGTGCCTCTTCCTCCTCAAGAACAACATCTTGTAAGAATTCATCAAGGGGGTTCATCATAAGGACTTCATGCACACAATCTTGAACTAGTAATTCTGTATCATCAAGTGCATAAGAAGTGTCATCAAGCTCCTTGGGGTGTTTCATTGCCTCGGGAATTTTAAAAGTGGCTTCTTCATTCCCGGCCCGCAAGGTCATTTTCCCATCTTGAATATCCAGCAGGGCACGGGATGTGGCAAGGAAAGGCCGGCCAAGAATGATGGGGACCTCAGTAGCATCATCAACATCAAGAATGACAAAATCAGCCGGAAAAACTAGACCACCAACTTTCACAATCACATCGCTCACAATGCCACGCGGGCGTCTAACAGTTCGGTCCGCAAGTTGTATGGTGATCCGCGTCGGCTCTAAGTCTTGAAGGCCCAGTTTTAAGAAAAGCTTGTAGGGCATAACATTTATGCTTGCACCGGAATCGGCAAGGGCTTTCTCTACAAGCGAGTCCCCGAAATGACACTCCACAATTAGACCACCCGGGTCTTTGATTTTTTTGGGCAATTTGCTTTGGAGAATTGCCGAACAGCTCTCCCCTAGAGACACTGTAGATGCTTCTTCAAGTTTCTTCCTGTTTGTAAGCAATTCCTTCATAAACTTGGCATATTTTGGCATTTGAGAAAAGGCTTCTACAAGTGGAAGATTGATGTGAAGTTGCTTGATCATCTCCAAAAATTTTTTGAATTGAGTGTCCTCCTTGTCCCGATTGAGTCTTGCCGGGTAGGGGACCTTCGGTTGGTGCTCTAGCAATTTTTTTTCTTTGTTTTGAGGTTCAATTGAATTGTCATGGTTGTCATTAGCTTCATCCCCACCTACGGAGGAAGTGCCTCTCACCACGTTCTTTTCCTTGTTATCAATTGGCCTAGGAGTCGGCCGAACCTCAACCTCTCTACCACTCCTCAAAGTGATAGCTTGCACATGTTCTCGTGGGTTAGTCTCAGTGTTGCTAGGGAGACTACCCGGTGTCCTTTCCGCCATGGATGCCGCGATCTGTCCCAAGTGTTTTTCGATGCCCTGGATTGAAGCTTGCATATTCCTCACTGTTGTCTCAAGTGTGTTCAACCTTGCATCGGTGATTTGCATGTATTTAGCTAGGACATCCTCAGTAGTGAATTTCCTTTCCGTTGGAGGTGCTTGTGATGATTGTGCCTGAAACCCTGGTGGTTGCGTAAATTTTTGTTGGCCTTGATTTCCCCAATTGAAATTTGGGTGATTTCTCCACCCGGGGTTGTATGTTCCACCATAGGGGTTTCCTTGAAATTTTTGCCCCTGATTCACATAGTCAACATGTTCGAGTGGGGTGACATCGGGGACTGAAATGGGGCAACTAGCAACATCATGCCCCCCTCCACAAGTTCCACAATTCATCACTTGCTTGACACTTGTGCTCGAACGCTCGGTTCTTTCGGACATAAGCAAGCTCACTTGCTTCGCTAGTGCTCCGAGCTTCGCATCTTGAGCGGTTTTACTATCGATTTCATGAACCCCTCGAGCTTGAGTCAATTTTGCCCTTGAACCCCAATGTGATTCATTTCGTGCCATGTTCTCAATTAATTCTTCGGCATCTTCGGGGTATTTGCTACTCAAGGATCCACCGGCTGCGGCATCAATGAGTTGACGATTCTGGTAGCCCAAGCCATTATACAGTATCTGTACTCGCATCCAAGCTTCGAAACCATGATGTGGGCATTTTCTCAAGAGGTCTTTAAATCTCTCATGAGCTTCAAAGAGGGTTTCGGAATCTCTTTGACTGAAGGCCGAGATCTCTTGCCTTAATCTAGCAGCCTTGCTTGGAGGAAAATAGCGGCCCATAAACTTGTTTACCATCTCCTCCCATGTCTTTATGGAACCCGGGGCGAGTGATGTGAGCCACCTGTAAGCGGCGCCCCGCAAACTGAATGGGAAAAGACGGAGTCTAGCTGCATCATCAGATAGGCCATTGACTTTGAAAGTTGAGCACATTTGGAGGAATCGGGATAGGTGCTCATTCGGGTCCTCATCGGCCAAGCCATCGAACTGCACTGAATTCTGTATCATGCCGATTGGTCTAGCCAAATCAAAATTACTTGCACTGGCAGCCGGAGCTTGCACACTAAACCCTCCCCCAGTAAACTGTGGCCTCTCATAGTCAGACAAAGTTCTTCTCTCTTCGGCCATAGCTATAGGAACTGATTCAGGTGCAGCAACTGATCCCGAGGAGGAAGCCACTTGAGTTTCTCTCAACCGTTGGTGTGTGACGCGTTCAATCTCTTCGTTCGGCTCTACAAACCCAGTGGGGTTTGCACGAGTCATGCACAGGACGCCTGAGAAAACAAAAGACAAAAGAGATATTAGTGAATATATAAAAATGACGAAAACAAAAACAATAAAAGATGGATAATTACAAATGGAAGCGAAAAGACTAGAGCAATGATCCAAAAGTTTTCCTAGTATTCTCGGATGCTCCCCGGCAACGGCGCCAAAAACTTGATGAGTCGCCGCGCGACACGCTAAAGAGCGAGCACGCGACTCCCCGGCCGCAAGTGCACGGGTCGTTGATAGAATCGATCCGCAAGCGCACGGGTCGCCAAGTAATACCTCGCACAAAAGCACGAGGGTCGTATTCCACGGGGTTAAGGAGCTACTCTTACTCCTCCATCGCCTATTATCTAACCTAACAACACAAGCATGGATGTTTGTTCTACTAAAGCAAAGAGATAAATACGATATGATTAAACAAATTTAAAAGCATACAATGTGGTTGCAAGTGCTACAATGAAGAGTGAAGGCCTATGGATGTGGATCCCCTTGAGGGGTCATCATGATACATGGATGAAGGATGAAAGGTAGCTTGGTTGATTTAGACCGAAGGATCTCAAGATTAGATCAACCCCAATTTCTCGGCGATTGAACCCTAATCCCATACGGATATTGGTTGGAATCTCTTCCTAACCAACATCCCTACGATTGCATTAAGTATAAGGAGATCCCAAAATAAGGATACACTAAACCCTAGTCTATCCTTAAAGCTCGGAGGGCTATCGACACCCAATTTCTCGGTGTGCCAATACAAGTAACCCCTTTTAATTCATTAATGACCTAATACACGTGAGTAGGTCACGTCTACGTGTATAATTCAAGAAAGAACTACGGATCTCTCCATGTGGTAGTTCTAGACATGAGGCACAATGAACTAAATCTTAAACCAAACCAAGCTTGCAATTAAGTAAAGATCATCCAAAATACATGATAAACCCCCCAAGGTTCACCAACATCCGGTGGCCTTGGGGGTCTAGTGTGCCATCAAGCAAGTAACAACAAAAATACAAAGTAAATCACTTAAAAAGCTCATAAATGACACTCCCTAGATGAAATGATGAAGGAGGAGGTGGAGGTCCGGCCAAATGACGCTTTCCTCCGTCCAAGAGATGCCGAATGACGCTTCCCCTTGTCTTGGATCCTTGCCTCCTTGATGGTGAAGCTTCTCCCCTTCAAAATGATGTTCTTGCCTCCTTCCTTGGCTCCAAATCGTCGTCTCTTCAAAGATTTCTTCGTTTCTTTCCTTTAGATGCCGGCCAAGAAGTCCCCTTTGTGTGCCCTAAAAACCTCTATATATACTCCCGCAGGATCCCGGGGTGGATAGATCCATCCCGGGGTGGATAGATAGGCAAAAATAGGGCAAAACCTGTCTCATGTGGGGGTGCATCCCGGGGTGGATGAATGGATCCCGGGGTGGATAGGGGGCCGTGAGGGCTAGTTGAAAACTACTGTCTTTTGATGCTCACGGCCCCTTATACGGCCCCGTATGCTGCAGTACTCCAGCACCCTGATTCTTCATCCTTTTTTCGCCCAAATCGTATTATCATGTTCCTCATGGCTCCTCCATGCCCTACAACATAAATAATGCTCAATTAAGCATAAAACGGGCATCCATTCATATAAAAACACATGCTAAGTGAACAAAATATGTATGTTAAAACACATACATTTAGACACTTATCAAACATCCCCACACCTAAGCGTTTGCTTGTCCCCAAGCAAACAAATCATGAAAAACAAAGGGAATGATAAGTGGCTAAATGTACATCTCCGGCTCAAACAAATACGAGATTATACAAGTATAGAAAAATGATATACAGATGTTGAGTTACAGTCAATACGTACAACAAACAGATCCTGTCTCACCTCTTATATGTCTGTACAGTGTAAGTGAATCTTTCATCTCATTTGCCCTGACATGGTCTAGCCCTATGACTTCAATCAGTACAGCTCTATATGCTAATCACTCCACAAGTACAGAGTACTAAGTCTTAAAAAGCTAAGTGCCACTCCAATGAACAATTAAGATCCTTCTAATTCTACAACTTGAAACTAAATCCCATTTCGACTCACAAACTCAACTCAAGTAGGCAGTCTAAGTGATCACTAGGGTTATTTTTATTTATATGTATAAACACTTTTTTTTTTTTTTTTTTTTTCGAGTCCGCCTAACGTAGACCGCACAAAAATCTTTCTGGAGGATGCACATGCTGGTTAGGCACAAGAGTCACCCAACTACTCGATTACAGTCTACATAGACGCATTCATGCTCCATTAGCAGAGGAATACTGACATAGACTCTCTTTTTTTTTTTTTTTTTTTTTTTTTTTTTTTTTTTTTTTTTTTTTTTACATACCCTAGATCACACCTTTAGACTGCACTACAAGTAACAAACCTAGGATTAGCTCAACAAGACTTAGAAGTTCTTAAGAGTTCATTGAAAGATAGAACTTAGTAATCTAAGGCTAAGTACTCAAAATTGTGTGTTAGGCATACAAGAGAGTTAAGAAAGTCAAGCAGGCTATTCCCAGGGCATCAACAAAAGACTCAGTGCACAGAACAATACTGGAGGTGAAACAGGATTCAATAGAGCACAACAAAAAATGTAACTCCCATCAATCATTAATTCATACTTGAAGAATCTCACAAGAAAGTAACAAGCCATCATTGATGACACTAGCATGTAGATATGGCCACTAAACATGTAATACACCCATCCCCACACTTAGTGTTGTACATTGCCCTCAATGTACACTATTCATGAAAATAGAGGCAATATACACAATAATAACAAAGGAGGAGGGTGAAAATGAACTTCCCCGGTTCTTGTTGCGCAGACGGCGATGTGTGACCCGAACATAGAGTACGGCGAGTTATACATGTCGGGTCCAATCTCCATTATTTTCGGAGAAGCTCACCAAATTTCCCTTAATGCCCTACAAGGCAAAAAGGGCACATCATCATTCCAAAAAATTAACAAAGGAGAGATGGGGAGTAGTCATGCAAAGACTCAAACAAAACATAAAAATAAAACAAAAGCTACAAACTAAAGTCTAAGACAATAAAACAAAGTGTCCATGCTAGTCCTTGTCATTGATTTCTTGTCGATTCCTTCTTCCTCTACATTCCTAGAAATCATGAAAAATCTAATCAAGCATAGAGGAAACCAATACAAACCAAAATGTGGTGCAAAGGATGGAGAAAAATTTGGGTAAAATGATGAATAGTACCTATACGGCCGTATGGGGGCCGTATGGGTACTGTTCACCCCGAAAGAACCTCCCCAAAAACATGAAAATCCAAAATTTTTTTACATAAAATCAATGGAAAACTCATCCATAACCATCACACCACCAAAATCAAGCAAAATTCTTGAAAACATTCACACGCAAGCTCCAAGAATGCAAGAAAAATGAAAAACATAAAGTTAGGGCACCAAAGAGCTAACCGACGAAAACTTGAGAAAACTAGAGTTAAGCTCGAAGAAAACCATTAGATCGAAGTCTCAAAGTGGTTAGGAGGTGATCAAGGAGACGAAATGAGAAGATTTGGCCAAGATTTGGTGGAGAAAGAAAAGAGAAAATCGTGTGGGAAGAAGGAGAAATGAAGAGAAAGAGAGAGGGTGGCAAGAACTTAATGTGCTACAGTATCCATACGGCCCCTTAAGGGCCGTGAGGGGGGCCGTATGCCCTAGGAAAAACTCACTGGATGGGGGCATACGGCCTCTCAAACGGCCCCTTGAGGCCGTGAGGACCTGGAAAACTCTGGAAACCTTTCAAATGCAACCCAAAACACCAAATGAAGGCCATGAATTGGTTAAGAACACCTCCAACTTGAAAGAAATGCTTAAAAACTCGATCTAATGCATGACATAACATGAAAAACATGCTTCTCAAGATGGTTAATAATTAAAACACAAAAACGACGATGAGAAAAATGTACAAGGCAAACAAGCATAGACTTATTCAAACAAACAAACATACGAAAGAAACACAAGAACACAAAATACACTCAACTAAAAACACAAATAGAAGATAATGAAGAAATTTGAAGCTTGGGTTGCCTCCCAAGAAGCGCTTGTTTAACGTCATTAGCTCGACGTACCTTTTTCTTACCTAGGGAGGCTTGAAAATGGTGTGTTCATCCCGGCCACATGTAGCATAGCTACTTCCATGAAAGAAAAGAATTACCTTCCGGGATGATGAGCTTGTGGAGACCATGAACATGCTACCTTTAGGCCTCCATGGAAAAAGTTTCGGCCGGGCATTGTGCAACTTTAACTTGGGCGGATCCTTGGTTGATTTGAGCATCCTCCCCGCTTCTACTTTGGTCCCGGCTGAATTTCCTTGGAGCTTCCTCAAAAATTGTTTTGGCCTCCAAGGAAATAGATAAGGTTGAAGGCTTTGCAAACTCGGCATAGGTGGGTTCTTGGGTGGCGTAAACCTCCTACCCACATCTCCTTCTTCAACCAACGTCAATCTTCCTTTGATCACCCATAAAAATCGTTTGGGCCTCCAAGGAAAAAGTTTTGGTTGGGACGTGTCTAGAATCGGCATTGGTGGGTCATTGGGTGGCTTCAACCCTCTACCCACATCTTCAGTTGTCCCAAATGATTCTCTTTTGTGTTTAGTGTTTTGAGTCATTTCTATGCTAAGGTCTTGCTCAAGTGATGTTGATGCAACTTTTTCTTCCATATTAGCAACCAAGACACCAAAGTCCTCATCCACCTCTTCTTGATAATAACCCTCTTCATTTTCATTGTTGTTCGTAGAATGGGGCTCTTTTGCTCGCTCAAGAAATAATTGTTCAACCCGACTTTCTAGCTTGTGAAGAGAGGCTTGTATAGCCAAAAGGGTGGCATCAATGCCCTCAAATCGTGCATTATATTTGGCATCAAGGGCATGAAGTTCAGTGGTGATGGCTTCAAGTTTGGTATCGACGACTTGAAATCTACTTTCAGTGTTTATCATGAATTTCGCCAATACATCCTCAGTAGTAAATCTTTTTACTTGTGGTGCTTGATACTGAGGACCTTGAGGAGGGGAAGCTTTTTGTTGTTGTTGGCCTTGATTCCATGAAGAGTTTGGGTGGTATTTCCACTCTGGATTGTAATTTGCGCTGTATGGATTTCCTCGTGGGCTTGGTTCCCCCATATACTCAACATTCTTGACTTGTGTAACAGAGGAGCTAGCACCTTGCATCTTCCAATTGGATTATACCTCACACGAAAGAGAATACAAAGAACAAAGTCAAAATAAAAGAATAGAAAATAAAAGCAATATGAACAAGAAGAAAAATATCTACAAAGAGTATAATGTACAAAGAAAAGAAAAAAGCTAGAGCAATAGATTACAAGCTTTCCTAGTATTCCTTGAATGTCCCCGGCAACGGCGCCAAAAACTTGATAGAATCGATCCGCAAGCGCACGGGTCGCCAAGTAATACCTCGCACAAAAGCACGAGGGTCGTATTCCACGGGGTTAAGGAGCTACTCTTACTCCTCCATCGCCTATTATCTAACCTAACAACACAAGCATGGATGTTTGTTCTACTAAAGCAAAGAGATAAATACGATATGATTAAACAAATTTAAAAGCATACAATGTGGTTGCAAGTGCTACAATGAAGAGTGAAGGCCTATGGATGTGGATCCCCTTGAGGGGTCATCATGATACATGGATGAAGGATGAAAGGTAGCTTGGTTGATTTAGACCGAAGGATCTCAAGATTAGATCAACCCCAATTTCTCGGCGATTGAACCCTAATCCCATACGGATATTGGTTGGAATCTCTTCCTAACCAACATCCCTACGATTGCATTAAGTATAAGGAGATCCCAAAATAAGGATACACTAAACCCTAGTCTATCCTTAAAGCTCGGAGGGCTATCGACACCCAATTTCTCGGTGTGCCAATACAAGTAACCCCTTTTAATTCATTAATGACCTAATACACGTGAGTAGGTCACGTCTACGTGTATAATTCAAGAAAGAACTACGGATCTCTCCATGTGGTAGTTCTAGACATGAGGCACAATGAACTAAATCTTAAACCAAACCAAGCTTGCAATTAAGTAAAGATCATCCAAAATACATGATAAACCCCCCAAGGTTCACCAACATCCGGTGGCCTTGGGGGTCTAGTGTGCCATCAAGCAAGTAACAACAAAAATACAAAGTAAATCACTTAAAAAGCTCATAAATGACACTCCCTAGATGAAATGATGAAGGAGGAGGTGGAGGTCCGGCCAAATGACGCTTTCCTCCGTCCAAGAGATGCCGAATGACGCTTCCCCTTGTCTTGGATCCTTGCCTCCTTGATGGTGAAGCTTCTCCCCTTCAAAATGATGTTCTTGCCTCCTTCCTTGGCTCCAAATCGTCGTCTCTTCAAAGATTTCTTCGTTTCTTTCCTTTAGATGCCGGCCAAGAAGTCCCCTTTGTGTGCCCTAAAAACCTCTATATATACTCCCGCAGGATCCCGGGGTGGATAGATCCATCCCGGGGTGGATAGATAGGCAAAAATAGGGCAAAACCTGTCTCATGTGGGGGTGCATCCCGGGGTGGATGAATGGATCCCGGGGTGGATAGGGGGCCGTGAGGGCTAGTTGAAAACTACTGTCTTTTGATGCTCACGGCCCCTTATACGGCCCCGTATGCTGCAGTACTCCAGCACCCTGATTCTTCATCCTTTTTTCGCCCAAATCGTATTATCATGTTCCTCATGGCTCCTCCATGCCCTACAACATAAATAATGCTCAATTAAGCATAAAACGGGCATCCATTCATATAAAAACACATGCTAAGTGAACAAAATATGTATGTTAAAACACATACATTTAGACACTTATCAGTCGTCAAGTAATAAACCTCATGAGGAGGGTCGTATTCCCAAGGGCCCGAGATCTACTATTACTTCCTTTTGGGGGTCACTATCTAGTCGATCGAAACAGGGTTGAAGCAATATTAAAATAATAAAAACAAGTAAAGTAATGCAAATAAGATAAAACTCAATCCGGAATAAAATAGAGATGAAGAATCCAATAATTATGGAAGGCCTCGGGCGAGGATTCCCCTGGGAGAAGACTAAATACGAATGACCAAGATAATTATAAAACTAGGGTTGGCTTGGTTTTGGTCCGCTAGACTCGGATGTCGACTACCCCGGAACCTCCGTAGTGTAGCCCTAATCCAGTACGGGTTTCTCTATCCAGAAAATACCCCTACGATGTCAATGAGAACAAGGAGTCTTGATTAGGGTTAATCTAATGCACGCTCTCGGCTAAATTAACCCTAATCGCGCGGGAGGCTATTAACACCCGGAACCTCCGGTGTATTAATACATGTTACCCTCTTTAACTCATCAAAGGACCTAATACAAGCTAGCATCCCGCCAAACAAGTATCATTCAAAATCAATTCTACGGAATCCATCCATTGTAGAATGAACAACAAGATGATGAATTAAAACCAAACAATCAAACTAACACATTCATTTAAAGCAAAATATAGGTCATTCATACAAAGTCTCCTCCCAAGGTTCACTGGGAGCCCGGCGGCCTTGGGAGGTTTATTTCAACATCACAAAACTAAGGAGCTCATCATACAACAATTCCATCCAATAAAAACAGGAAAAACTCCCTCGAAGATGTCGACTAGGGTTGATGGCGTAGCTCGTCGGATCCGCGCCGGCGAGCCCTATGAAGCTTCTCAACGTCTTCCCCTTCTTCTCTCCTTCAAATCTAGCCGAAAATCCTTCCAAAATCCCTCAAGAAATGGTGAAATGAAGTCTAGGGCAAGTGGAGGCCGGATGAGAACCAAAAAACTCCCCCAAAAACTCTTCAGAACAAGCATATATAGCCCGAAGGTGTGCGGGCACTGTGCGGGCCGCACAGTGCCCGCACAGCCTTCTGGCTGTGCTGTGCGGCCAGTGTGCGGCCCGCACACTGGCCGCACACCTTTCTGCCCCCCTTGTGCGGCCACTGTGCGGGCCGCACAGTGGCCGCACACCCTTCTGGCCAGGGTGTGCGGCCACTGCGCAGCCCGCACAGTGGCCGCACACGGCCGAGAAAAATGTGTCCGTGTGCGGCGCGTCGGCTTCCAGGGTGCTCCAACTCTTCGTTCCTTCTTCAATCATCCCCGGAATGACACGAATATGGTCAAAACTTGCGCACTTGGTCCTTGAAACCCTGAAATGAAAAATAAAACATCAAGTGCGCAAAAACTCATCGAAAATACACATAAGTTGCATGAATGTACAAGAACATCATAGCTATAACATGATGTATTTAGGCACTTATCATGACCCCGTGTTAAGGCACATGGCCATGTGGAATTTTCACACGGCCGTGTGGAACTCTGCAGAGACTCCCTTTCGTTCCCAAGAATGCACAAGATCGTGTGGCCGCCACTGTGGGAGAGCTTGTGAATGGCACACGCCCGTGTGGAATTTCCACACGGCCGTGTGTAACACTTAGAGTTTCTCCGGTTGAACCAGAGAGGCCAAAGGGTCGTGTGGGTGCCCCTATTTCCACACGACCGTGTGAAATTTTCCAGAGACCTTATGCATTTTCCCGAAAGTCCACAGGGGCGTGTGACTGCCACTATGAAGCTCCCCTGTGAAGGCACACGGTCGTGTGGGGGTCTCCACACTGCCGTGTGGGTAGTTCAGAGAACAACCATAGAGCACACAGAGGTGTTTGTTAGCCCCTGTGAAACCTAATTGTAGAGGCACACGGCTGTGTGGGGCCGAGGTCAGGGCTACTCAGGTGACACAGTACTAGGAGGTTATGGCCCAGTTCCAGAGTCTATGTCAGTTACTTGAGCAAGCTATTACCTCCCCCTTCATGGTCCAACCTAGAACATCTACTCCACCACCATCTCCCGCTCCTCAGGTTGATCCACCAGTCACTTTAGAGTCTCCAGCAGCACCAGAGGCTCTTGTACAGGACACCGACGCTGAGGCGTCGTAGATTATTTTAGTTTTTCTTTTATTTTGATTTCATATGTACTTTTTTTTTATATTTTGGACTTGTAGTACTTAGAAAGGATTCTCCTTCCGAGTTTATCTTTCGTATTTCTTTTATTTTTCCTCGAGTTGTATTTCATTTCTATATCTTTATATACTCAAGTCTTATTTTGATTTTTCTTGAGCTACACTGAATCCCTTGTGTGTGTGTGCAGATGGTCTTGGATGTAAGGAATTTGAGGAATAGTCACAGGCACGATCATGGGACCGTGTGTGCTCCACAAACTATTGAGACTCAATTCTCAATGAACTTAGCTCCATCAAATGCAACACTTGCAGTTCAGGGGAGTAATGTTTCAATTGCCTACCCCTACATTAATTGTGCTAATTACTATACTTTTTGTTGTGCCTGCATGCGTACATTGATGACAATGTACATCTTAAGTGTGGGGGGAGTTCACATTGCACACACCTTTACTTGTGCGCTCAACTGTTTATTGACAGGGGCCCGAAAGTGTACGGGTTGTCGAAATAATAAAATACCCTGGTGAGTGGGTAGTCGTATCCACAGGGAATAGGGATTTGAGATACAAGTATTCACTAATTAGCTACGCGATGTGTGACAGGAATTAATGAATGAATGGGTAAGCAATTATAATGAAACAAGAAATAAAATAGAAGTGTGGAAGATGAGAGAGTGCAAGTAGGAGTAAAAAGAGTAGGACAAGCAATGAGTAAGGTAGGGTACCCAGACAAGCTACCTCTAGGACTTATGCTTCTAGTGCAAGACAATGCTATTATGCTCTCCTACTGATGTTAATTGACTCTAGGACATCCTTAAATACACGGTCCCAAACCTAAGGTTAACTGTGATTAACTCCAACACTATACCCCGGCATTAGGTTTTCACTACGACCCTCGACTCTCGTTGACCTGTCAACTAAGCCCTAGGGAAGTCTATCTTCCTAAGCCTCACACTGCGTGGGATTGCTTTAAGTTCTATGGATTCCTAGTGATAAACCCTGTTCCTATGTATAGTTCTAACCTTTTGGTCCAGGTCAAAAAATCCTAGTCTAAATTAACCCCTAGCACTAGGATTCACTTCAACCATTCACTCTGTTGCTCGCGCAACTGAGCCCCAGGGGAGTTCCTCTCCTAACACTTCACTCTATCATGATCGCTAAGAAATCATGGAACACGTAGGTAGGGAGAATCACACCGGAGGGGAAAGGGGACGTTCCGTTACCTCACGACTCACTCTCTCAACGCTCTTCAATCCTAAGTCGTCTAATTGTATAGGAGTTGTCACGCCTCCAAAGGATAACCTAGATTGTTCTCAACCCTAGTCTCACGGCTAAGGGAAAATAATTACAAGAAGCAATTAAGATTGAAACTCGAATTTATTCATCAATAATGGAAAAGAATAATAACAATGTCATAGAAACATAATAATTCTAGGGTTTACATGTCCGAATACCCACAAGGGGTTTAGCTTATCATGGAGCTATACAAATTCATCAAAATAAGAAAAGAGATACAAATTGAATGCATAGATGAAAACCCCCTTGTGTGTGATGTGGCCGTGGTCTTGTGCGGCCGCCGGACGTTGATGTCGACGCTGATGACGCGCTCCAAACCTCCACGAAGTCCTCTCCAAAACCCTAGTAGCGCCTCTCAAGAAGTTAGATCAGAAGATAGCCAAAAAAGACCCAAAAACAATCTCCAAAATGGGCTTTTATAATGTTGAGTCGCGGCTTTAAATTGCTGAAATAGGGATTTCACACGGGCATGTGGAATTTCCACACGCCCGTGTGAAGTTGTTGTTTTGCTGATTTTCGACAGACAGTGAACAGTAATTTGGTACAATATTTTGCTACAGTGACGTGCTGCAGTGTTTCAGCAGTACTCGTGCCGAAACGCTCCCAAATTCATTATTCTTCATCGATGCTGCTGAATTGGGCACACAATCAAAAGTAGACCGTGCCGATTGCTTCAAATCTCCTTACTGGCGAAGTTCTCTTTGTTAACGCGAGCTAGGCTTATTGTGAATGTGACTGCCTTTGTGCCCTTCCAAAGGAGGTTGGAATACATTCACAAGTCTATTCTCATGCCTTGTTCCTTGCTTAGTCTGAAAACTCCCCAACAACGGCGAACACGATCTAACTTCGTTCTTTTTCTCCAATTTATCTTCACAACTGATAAACGCATAATTGTACGTATTATTTATGTATGTTCGCGTATTTTCTGAGTATTTTTATAGGTGTGGATGCCCGTTTTCGGTCTAAATTGGTTTATTTCGTGTTATAGGTACAAAAGATACCATAGGGAGCTCAACAACGAAATTCTAGGAGAAATCGGCAAAGAAAACACCATTTTCGAGGTCTTGGTACTGTAGCAGCACTGTAGCATCATTGTAGCACGAGAATTTGGCGAAACGGCTAAGTCTGGAATTTCATACGGGCACCCATACGAGCACTGTAGCAGCATTGATGCACGAGTACTATATCAGAGAGTACTGTAGTAAATATTGTAGCATTTTACTGTAGCACTCGTTGAGAGGAGAATCGACAAGGGAGAGAACGACAAGGAGAGTGACATACGACGAGATCCACCTTCTTGATCCATAGTTGAGAGGAGAATCGACAAGGGAAGCCACTTCTTTGGTGGCGTCGTTGGAACGTCATTCGGCCTCTACCTTTTGAGGGGGTGTTCTTGTCTTTGTATTTGGTTGTTTCTATGTATTATCTTGTGTATTTTGTATTCATGGGCAACTAAACCCCAAGGTCACCGGATGTAGGTGAACCTTGGGGGTGAACTTGTGTAGGATGCTTGCTTGACTTGATTTATGCATTTTGGGACTTGTTTGTGAACCTTGTTTGGTGTATTTGAATACTTGGTATGCATGAGAACTCCGTGTATCAATGTTTAGGAAATGCTAGGAAGCATGACCATTGCCCTAGTATTAGGCTCACCAAGCTTGGTAGGGATACATGTATGAATACGCCGTGACCATCGGGTATTTATACCCCTCCAATTGTTAGGGTTGACCTAGATTGTGTCTTCTCCCTAACTTGAGAAACCTTTTGCTTCCTTTGCAATCGTGTGAGGATTCTAGCGGAAGGAATTCCGTACTCGATACTTGCACCGGATTAGGGACCAATTTCCGTGACCATCGGGTTGGTCTAACTTCGGGTTTCTAGGTCCAAAGTACCCATTTGCATGCTAGTTAAGACAACCACAGCACTTTAGTAGCCCCCTTGGTAATCCTCATCCGTGACCCTCTCTTTACATTGTTTTACCCCTCGATTATTGCCTCCACCTTAGAGCATTTTATTTGCATGTTAATCATCTTTTTAATTTCTTTTGCACAACACTTGACTTGATCGGCTAAACAATCATACAAAGAGGAAGTAAGGGTAGATTCTTGGGCCCTTGGGAATACGACCCCCTCGCGCATGCGTGAGGGGTATTACTTGACGACCCCGTGCACTTGCGGGTCGACCACCAAGTTTTTGGCGCCGTTGCCGGGGACCCACGAGAGATATCCGGAAAACTTAGAGTTGGTTGATTTGGCTATTGTTTTGTTTCGTGTTTTTCATCATTGTATATATTTCGCCATTCTTCCTTTTGCATTTTCATTTCCTTGTTTTCTTCAATTTCTAAGTTTTGGCTCTTGTTATCTTGCGAGGTACCCATCTTATGACACGAGCAAGTCAAGCAAACTTAGTTGAACCCGACGATGAAATCGAACGAACCTTGCATCAACGATTGAGAGAAGCAACGGAAAGTTCAAGGCAACAAGAAATTCGAGTTGAGTCTAGTGAACCCTCCGTCATGGCCGAACCAAGAAGAACATTGTCCGATTACGAGAGGCCCCAATTCACCGGTGAGGAGTTCAGTGTGCAAGTCCCAACTGTGCCAACTAATAATTTTGAAATCAAGGTGAGCACAATAGGAATGATTCAAAATTCAGTCTAGTTCGATGGGTTGGCCGATGAAGACCCACATGCCCACTTGTCCCGCTTCCTCCAAATATGCTCCACTTTCAAGATTAATTCAGTGTCTGACGACGCCATAAGATTGAGGTTTTTCCCGTTCAGTTTGAGAGGAGCAGCATATCGTTGGCTCACTTCTTTGGCCCCTGGATCGATTACTACATGGAAGGAGATGGTTGAGAAGTTCCTTGCCCGTTATTTTCCTCCAAGCAAGGCTGCACGACTAAGGCAAGAGATTTCATCTTTTAGGCAGGGGGATTCAGAAACACTTTTCGAGGCCCACGAACGGTTCAAAGATCTCTTGCGTAAGTGTCCTCACCACGGGTTCCCTGCGTGGATGAGAGTGCAAATGTTCTGTAATGGGTTGAACTACGCAACGAGACAATTAATTGATGCTGCAGCAGGAGGATCTCTAAGTGTAAAGTTACCAGAGGATGCTGAAGCTCTTATTGAAAATATGGCTAGTAATGAGTGTCACTGGAGTACTCGACAGAAAGCACCAAAGGCTGCAGGCCTGTATGAGGTGAATGAGAATACTGCGTTGACTGCTAAGGTCGAAGCCTTAACGAAGAATGTCTCAGACAACAATGCCCTAGTCAGTTCATTGGCGCAGAAGGTTGAATAGTTGATGCTTGGTTCTAGCTCCACTCCTAAGGCAGTGATGTCTTGTGACACTTGTGGTGCTGGGCATGCAACTTCTCAATGCCCTATATTCATTGCTCCCTCGGCACCTGTGGAAAATGTTGACTACGTTGGTGGTGGACCTAGAGGAATTGGGAACCAATATGGCAACACCTACAACTCGGGATGGAGGGGCCATCCAAACTTATCATGGAGTCAGGGATAAGTGCAACAGAGACCTCCACCACCCCAAGGAAGTCAGTACCAGGCACCTTGGTGGTGTCCACCCGCAAGTGCACGGGGTCGCTAAGTAATACCCCTCAAGCACACGCGAGGGGGTCGTATTCCCAGGGGCCCGAGAATCTACCCTTACTTCCTCTTTGCAATGTTGTTTAACTGATAAAACTTGAGTTAAAGAGATTTATGTAAAGCAAAACAGGCAGGTATGAAAGAAATGCAAGATGACTAAGGCGAAATACGGGAAATTCAATGGTTGGGAGTGGTCGTGGATGAGGCTTCCCTTAGGGGCTACTAAAGTGTGTTTGGAAGCTTGAACTAACATGCATGTGGCAATGATGGACCGAGAAAACCCTAGACTAGGCCAACCCGATGGTCACAGAAATTGACCCCTAATCCTGTACGGGTATTGGAATACGGTATTTCCACCGCTACGGTATTTCTACCGCCCAAATCCCCACACGATTGCTAAGGTATTTCCCTTCCAAGGTTGGTGAGTCTAACACTAGGGCAATGGTCATGCAACCTAGCATTTCCTAGATCAATTGATACATAGAGTTCTCATACATATCAAGCAATTAAAACACCAAGCAATGGATCACAAACATGCCACAAACAATGCATTAGAACAAAACATGAAAAATACACAAGTTCACCCCCAAGGTTCACCTACATCTGGTGACCTTGGGGTTTAGTTCCTCATGATCAAGAAATAGAACACAAAATACATGAAACCAAACACCAAAAGCATAACAAGAAACTCCCTCATGAGATGAAGGCCGGAGAAGTTCCAGCGACGCCACACAAAGGGGTGGCTTTCCTTGTCTTCAACCTTCCAATTCCAAGCTCTACGGTGAAGATCCTTCCCAAAACCTTGCTCTCCTCGCCAAATCCTTGCCGAGATCGCCCTCCAAATGCCTCTCCTTCCTCAGAATTCGAGTGGTGGTGAGAGCTCCAAGAAGAAGACACTAGATGCCCTTGAAAACCCTAGCCAAAGTCCCTTAAAAGATGCATTCGAGCAAGCTCACGGGTGACCTTACGGTACATATACGGCCCGTGAGGAAGCCTGTAACACGGGCAACAAGAAACAGCAAAGGAGTGATTTTGCAAAGTGACTGCAACAGTAAAACTGCTACAGTAGGCTGCTGCACTACTGCTCGCATATGACCTCACGGCCGTGAGCCTGCCCGTGAGGGTTTCCAGATCTCATTTTCCTTCTAACTCTTCGCGCTTCAGGCAGCTACAGTATGCTACAGTACTCGGGACCCTAAAATGACGGCTCCGGTACGGATTTCCTCTCAGATCGCATCGTTAGGGTCACCGAAGCATATAATGTACCTGAAACACAAAATACAACAATTTAGACCAAAAATTGCATCGATTCATTAATAAAATACCAAAATACATGCGCGTACATACGTATAAAATACGCACATTTAGACGTTTATCAAACATCCTCACACCTAAGCATTTGCTTGTCCCCAAGCGAACACACATGAAGAACAGGGGCAGAGAGATAAACGACTAAATGCACGGCCTCAAGCTCAAAAGTGAAGAACTCCACTAGCACACTGGACAGAAATCAAGAAGTGAGTTGTTCTAATGATAGTCGAGTAATGATAGCTCTGTCTCTCCTAAAGTGCCCTTAGTGAGTGTGTGCTGACTTCCACCTTGTTCTCCACACCCTGGATTACCCCAGGATGTCCTTTCACTCCACACACAACAATAATGACATTAAAGTGTTAAAAACATCCTCAGTACTCAGTTAAAAATCTTTTGGTCCCTAAGTAAAACTTTAGCACCTCAAGTGATTACGCAGCAGGCTCCAGGGGATCAAGATGCCACAACACTCTTACTATGTACAATAAGAACATACACACTTTTTTTTTTTTTTCTGAGTCCCCGACTAACATAGACTGCCCAAAAATCTTTCAGACGGATGCACATGCTAGTTAGGCACAAGAGTTACCCATCCTACTTGATTACAGTCTACATAGACGCATTCGTGCTAAACTAGCAGAGGAATACTGTCATGGACTCGTTTTTTTTTTTTTTAAACACTGTGTATCTTAAACCCCTGGAACGACTTGCTACAATAGATCACTTTCAGGCTAAAGCAAACAACAAAGGAACTCAAAAGCTTTTAAAAGAATATTGACGATAGAGTTTAACACATTAATGCCAAAATAATTGTAATGGGTTAGTAGGAGTGTACGAAACGGAAGTGCTCATGAACAGGTATAAAGGTGCACTAAAGGTGAAACAGAGCTACAATTAAGCACAGAGAAGATACAGCTCACGACTATCATTCTACCAAGCCTGGAAGTTCTAAACAATGTAATCATAGCTATCATGGGTATCATAAGCATGTAAAGGCATGTAACAATCAAAACTACTCCTAAAAATCCATCCCCACACCTAAAGCTGTACATTGCCCCCAATGTACAAAGGTCAGCAGCACAGGGTGGGAAGATAAACATGTAGAGTGCAAAATAGGAGTAAAGAAACTTCCCTAGTCAATTGATGCAGTGTGTGAATTAGTCTTGTAGACTTGGGGACAAATGGGGCAAGCGAGGGCCTGGAGTGCGCAACCATAATATCCTCAAGCTGAAAATACAGCAAGCCAAATCATGACTCCAGAAATAATGAAATCAAAGGAAAGAAAGTAACAAAAGTTCCATAAACAAAACCTAAGTTTAGTAGGTACGAAACCCTCACTAACTCAAGAGTACAGAAAGCAACAAAAAGTAAAAGTATACACAAATACAAAACTAACAGACTGAAAGTGAAAAGAACAGGTGTGGTGTGCAGTCTAAGGGTCGGAGGGAAAGGAAGGTGCCGCGCAGGTCGTGGCCGCAGAGGTGGTGCCGACAGACGATGAAGAGCTGCGCAAGTGCGCCAAGATGTCGGCAGTGGTTACCTCGATACGGCCCACAGAAGCAGCAACGTCTCGATGTCTCCTGTGTAAAATCTGGAACTGCTCGTGTACCTCGGCACGAAATGCTTCAAACCTTTCCTCCAAAGAGGGTCTATGCTCTCGGGTCTCGGTGTGGTGCTCAGGCTCTGACTCAGAGTGGCCATCACTATCTGTGTCATCGGTGTCGTGAGATGGACCGGCATCATCCTGTCGCCGTGCGAGTCGATAGGAAGAACCCCGGCGCTCAACCATACCGATGCTAACCAAAGTCTGCATGGCGAGTGGAGCGATAGTGCCAACAACAGTCATGCCTTGGGTGTGTTCAATGAGCCCCATGCCCTTGATCATCCTCGTAATGTAGGGCCTGCGTATATGGCTCCAAGGCGAACAAACTTTCCTTGATGGTCAAGGACCCCCGAAAGCAAATATCCCAAGTGAAGGGGGTATCTCTGGATAATGCTGTATAGCACCAATAAGTCCGTGCGGGAAACCACCCCCGTAGAGTCCAACCGGCCCCCAACACCCCGTGTCAACAATGCGTGAATATATCGATGGGTCGGGTCCTTTAATTGGGATGCTTTCTTGGTCCGGGACTTGCGAGCAATAGTGGTCCAATAGGAGGCCGTAGTCACCGGGTGCAGAAAATCCTTGCCAAGATTCTTGAACTCGGGCCTTTGGGTGTATGTTTCGGTGTAAAAGCCCATATAGACTCCTAACTGTTCATGTGTGATCCTGTAGCTCTTCCCTAAGGCACGAAATGAAACGACGCCGGGTGGTCGGGAGAAAGGGTTGTGGTTGTAAGTTTCAAAAGTACTCAACACCTCGAGGGTCAATTCTTAATATGTAGGTTCTTCAATGGAGAATAGCTTGTCCCAACCCCCATGTGAAATGAGCTCAAATACGGTTTCTGATAAGTGCTTGTGTTGTAGTAACGCGAAGCATTATTATCTTACAAATGAACATACTTTTATCAGATTTTATCACTAAATAGTGTGCATTTGTGTATTCTTGAGCATTGTAGGTTTCGTGGAGCTAAGTTGGAAAAGAAGAACGAAGTTAGGTCGTGTTCGCCGTTGTTGGGAGGTTTTCAGACCAAGCAAGGAACAAGGCACGAGGTTAGACTTGTGAGTGTGTGCCAACCTCCTTTGGAGGGGCACACAGGCAGTCACATTCACAACAAGTCTAACTCGTGTAGCTTAGGAAAACTTCACCAAGAAGGAGACTCGAAGCAATAGGCACGATCTACCATTGATTGTGTGCCCAATTCAATGGCCTCGATGAAGAAACAACATATTTGGGAGCATTTCGGAGAGTTACTGTAGCAACACTGTAGTCTGTAACTGTAGTGAATCACTGTAGCAAGTTACTGTGCACTTCTGCCGAAGAGTCAAGGATCCAGAGAATTCACACGGGCGTGTGGAATTAACACACGGCCGTGTGAACTAATTTTCCAGCAAACCAGAGACGTCACACGGGCGTGTGGAATTAACACACGGCCATGTGGATTGATTTTCCAGCAAGCCAGAAACTTCACACTGGCGTGTGGAATTAACACACGGCCGTGTGAAGTAATTTTCAGGAAAGACAGAAACTTCACACGGCCGTGTGGAAATTCCACACGGCCGTGTGAATTCCCGATAACTTCAAATTTAAAGCCGCACTCAGCCTATAAAAAGCCGATTTGGAGACTTTTTGAAGAATCTTTTGACCTATCTTTCTCCCCAACTTCTGCAGAGGCGGCTAGGGTTTCGGAGAGGACTTTGTGGAGGATTGGAGCGCGTCATCGGCATCGTCACCGACGTTCGACGGCCGCACAAGACCACGGCCACACCATACGCGAGGGGGTTTTCATTGATGTCTTTAGTTTGTTCTTTCTTTCATAAATTGATGAACATGTATAGCTCCATGAGGAGCTAAACACCTCGTGGGTATTCGGACTTGTAAAACTCTAGGATAATTATGTTTCTTTGACATTATTATTATGCTTTTCCATTAATTGATGAATAAATTCGAGTTTCAATTTTAGATTTCTTGTGCTATTGTTTTCTCTTAGCCGTGACACTAAGGACTGAGAAAAATCTAGGTTATCCTATGGAGGTGTGACAACTCCTATAGGATTAGACTACTTAAAATTGAAGAGGGTTGAGAGGGAGAGTTGTGAGGTAGCACCGTACCCCTTTCCCTTCCGTTGTGATTTCTCCCTACCTCCGATTCCTTGAGTCATTAGAGGTCGAAATAGAGTGAAGTGCTAGGTAGACAAACTCCCCCAAGGTTTTGGGGTGACGTGAATCCTACGCACTGGGGCTTAATTTAGACAATGGTTCTTCCTCCTGGACCAAAGGGTTAGAACTATCACACATAGGAACAGGTTTTATCACTAGGAGTCCCTAGAGCTTAAAGCAATCCCACGTAGTGTTAGGCTTAGGTAGAAATACTCCCCTGGGGCTTAGTTGAGCAATCAACAGAGTGAAAGGTTGACGTGAATCCTATTGCCGGGACATAGTGTTGAGGTTAGCCACGGTTGACCTTAGATTTGGGACCGTGTGTTTCAGGATTTTCCTCGACTCAATTGACATTAATAGGAAGGTATAATAGCATAGTCTTGCACTAGAAGCATAAGTCCTAGAGGTAACTTGTCCGGATACCCTATTTTCACTTATTACTAGTCTCTCTCTTTTTACTCGTTGCTTGCACTTTTCTCTCTTTCATCTTTCGATTTATTTGCTTTGCATCTACTCTAGTTCTCATAAATTCACTCATCACTCCGATCATTGTTTCTTTTTGTACATCACACGACTCAATAGCAACTTCTCGTATTTTAAATCCCTATTCCCTGTGGATTCGACTACCCACTCACCGGGGTAACTTTTATTACTTCGACAAGGCCGTGCACTTGCGGTACGCACGCAAAAGGTCGTGTCAGTTTCATCCAACCCTAAAATCTTCAATGTGTCCCAATCAATCCTTCGAATAGTTCCAAAGCTCTTGCGTGATAGTAGAGCAAACCGAGTCTTGTGGTTGTCTTTCTTGAACCGTGGTTGCTCGGGAGGCGGAGTAGGCTCACTCCGGGCTTTCTTATGCGCAACTTTCTTTAACCGCATCCTACAATGTCATAGGACCCTCCATTAGTCATCAAACAAACAAAACTAGGTTGAAAAATTGACAATTCAATGAAAACCCAGTAGTGCTACAGTAAAACCGAAAAAATTTTGCAAGAACCTTGCTTGGAAAATGGCCAATCCGAGAATACAATCAATCCAAAATACTAAAACAAAGTTGTGGCAAGACAAGAGACAAAGATCCAAACAACAAATACCCCAAACAACCATGAAAGCACCATGATCTTAAGAAAAAGTGTTCACCAAAAACCTAGGGTTTTATGAGTAAACCTTAGAGTGAATCCGGCCTAAAGAGGAGTTTTTCTTCAAAGTTTTTGCACACAATGAGTTTGAAGGAGGAGGAGAGTGGTTTAATGAAAAAAAAATGATAAAAAATGGTGAAGAAGTGAGGGAGAAGTGAGTGGGAGAAGTGAGGGGATGAGTGGAGAAGAAGAAGGATCAAAGGGTGTTTAAGGGGGGCCAAACCCGAGGGCCTCACGGCCTAGCTCACGGCCGTGAGAACTCTCGGTTTGGCTCACGGCCTAGCTCACGGGCCGTGAGCCAGGCCGTGAGCATCCTCGGGATGGCTCACGGCCAAGCTCACGGCCGTGAGCTTCGTCGTGAGCCTCCTCTGGATGGCTCACGGAGTTTCTCACGGGCGTGAGCAAGGCCGTGAGCCCCTAGAGACTCACTTGTCCAATGATTTTACACTAAAAAACAATTCTTCACTTGGTTCGGCAATGAAATACACTCAACCAAAGCTCAAAAACACTCAAAATGAGGCCGAAAAAAGCATGAAAACAGTCGAAACATGGTGATCATGAAGTCTAAAACATAAAGCAACTAGCACAACACACAAGCATACAAATACGATTTAAATAAAACAAATAACAAGAAGAACACACAAGAACAAACCCTAGGGAGCCAACATGCTAGGAAATAACAAAAAATACGAAAAAGAGAAGCACAAGCACTCAAATAACAAGAGAATGGAATTGCAATGAATTTAAAACTTGGGTTGCCTCCCAAGAAGCGCTTGTTTAACGTCATTAGCTTGACATGCATTACCTCAATGTTCACGGTGGGACAAAGGGAGGGAACTTACCTCCAATTTTCGATGATGAAATATTACCCGAAAAATTCATGGAGAGGCATGAAAAGATCTTGAACTTCCTTTGATTTTCCATGAGTATGTCATCTACATCCACGGGTGGCGATGATACACCTTCACATCATTCACAGGCTTTTTCTTTGTCTTCCTCCACATCTTCTTTAAAGCTTTCTTTTCTTGGTCATGTGGCAGAGGTTGAACCATCACTTGAGCAACTTGTTGCATTGGTATGGGTGTGACATCAGTTTTCTCAATCTCATCGTCATCTAACTCCCCCAAAATCTCATCCAATGGATTCAAGGCTAGAACTTCCTGCACACAATCGGAAACAATGACATCAGTTATATCGGTATAATACAAACTATCATCATGATCGAGTGTGTGCCGCATTGCTTCGGGGAGAGTAAAGACAACTTGTTCATCACCAACTCTTAATGCATCTTTCCGCCCTTGACATCAATCAATGCACCCGAAGTGTTTAGGAACGGCTGACCGAGAATGATGGGGACCTCAACATCATCATCAACATCTAGAATCATGAAATCCACCGGGATGATAAGTTTGTCAACCCTTACAAGGACATCTTCAACAACACCCCTTGGTCTCCGCATAGAGCGGTCGGCAAATTGTAGGGTCATTCGTGTGGGCCTTAAGTCCTCCAATCCTAGTTTCAAAAACAACTTGTACGGCATCACATTAATGCTCGCCCCCGAGTCAGCTAAAGCATTCTCTTGTATTCCTTCACCAAGTACGCAAGGGATGATGAAACTACCCAGATCATTGAGTTTCTTAGGCAACTTCTTTTGAATTAAAGCGGAGCAATTCCCCGATAGTGTCACCGAGTCCACATCTTCTAATTTTCTTTTGTTCGTGATGAGGTCTTTCATGAACTTGGCATACTTGGGCATTTGTGAAAGGGCCTCAGCCAATGGAATATTAATGTGGAGTTGCTTGAATATGCTCAAAAACGTTTTAAATTGAGCATCCTCCTTGTCTTGTCTCAATCTTGTCGGGTAAGGCACAATGGGCTTGTACTCATTCATCTTTGGGACAGGGGATTTTTGGACATCATCACTACATTCCTTTTCATTGTCCTTACAATCCTTCTTGTTCGAATGAGGGTCTTCCCGATCGGCTACCCTATCATTAGAAGCACTTGGACTCGTCTCGGTCCTTGCTTCCAATTGCTTACCACTCCTCAGTGTAACAGCCTTCAAGTGTTCCCTCGGGTTGCTTTCGGTGTTGCTTGGCAAGCTACCCGAAGGACGATCAGAATGTGCTCGAGCAAGCTGTCCCACCTGGTTCTCAAGGGATTGCATGGATGCTTGAACATTCCTCAACACCGTACCGAACTCATCCAATCTTTTCTCGACACCTTGAAACCGTGCCTCGGTATTAATCATGAACTTAGCCAAAACATCCTCTGTGGTATACTTCCTTTCTTGTTGCGGCGGTGCTTGGTAATGGCTTGCTTGAGCTGGAGGAGGCCTTTGTTGAGCTTGGCCTTGACCCCAGGGCATGTTCGGCGGATTCCTCCAACCTTGATTGTATGTGTTACTGTATTGATTTCCCGGCCCTCTAGATCCACCACCAACATAATCAACAGACTCCACAGGTGCAGATGGGGCAATGAAAATAGGGCATTGTGATGTTGCATGCCCTGCTCTACATGTGTCACAAGACATCATGGCCTTAGTGATAGAGCTGGATCCTAGCATCAATTGTTCAACTTTCTGTGTCAAGATACTGACCCACGCCGTGTTGTCTGAAAGATTCTTGGTAAGGGCCTCCACCTTAGCCGCCAACACGGTATTCTCATTCACTTCATACAACCCCGCAGCCTTAGGTACCTTCTGTCGCGTGCTCCAATGGCACTCATTGCTCGCCATCTCCTCAATCAAAGCCTCAGCTTCTTCAGGCAGTTTATTACTCAAGGATCCACACGCTGCGGCATCTATTAGTTGCCTTGTTGAATAGTTCATCCCATTGCAAAACATTTGCACCCTAATCCAAGATTGAAATCCATGGTGAGGACATTTGCGCAACAAGTCTTTAAACCTCTCATGTGCTTCAAAGAGTGTTTCCGAATCTCCCTGCCTGAAGGACGAGATCTCTTGCCTCAACCGCGCGGCCTTGCTAGGGGGAAAATATCGGGCCAAAAATTTTTCCACCATATTCTTCCAAGTGGTGATGGAGCCGGGAGCCAAGGATGTGAACCATCTATATGCTGCTCCCCTCAAACTGAAAGGAAAAATTCTCAACCGGATAGCATCATCGGATACTGAGTTTATCTTGAAGGTTGAACAAATTTGCAGGAAGCGAGATAGATGAACGTGCGGGTCTTCATCTGCTAATCCGTCAAACTGTACCGAATTCTGAATCATCCCAATCTTAATTGCTTTAATTTCAAAATTGTTAGCTGGAACCGCCGGTGCTTGAACACTGAATTCTTCACCGGTGAATTGTGGCCGCTCATAATCAGATAGGGTCCTCCTTGGTTCGGCCATAACGGTAGGTTCACTTGATTCCACACTAACCTCTTGTCCTCCTTGTCTTGAACTCTCCCCCAACTCTCTCAACCTTTGATGCAAACTTCTTTCTATTTCGTCGTTGGGTTCAACCAAGTTTGCCTGACTCGAACGTGTCATAAAATAGGTACCTTGCAAAAACCGGAGTCAAGAATTAACAATTGACGAGGGGTAAGAAAATAAAATTGCAAAACGATAGATAATGGACTATATACAAAGGATGAAAAAAAATGCAAAACAAGAAAAATGGCCAAATCAACACGCGCTAAGTTTTCCGAGTATTTCTCGTGTGGGTCCCCGGCAACGGCACCAAAAACTTGGTGGTGTCCACCCGCAAGTGCACGGGGTCGCCAAGTAATACCCCTCACGCACGCGTGAGGGGGTCGTATTCCCAGGGGCCCGAGAATCTACCCTTACTTCCTTTTTGCAATGTTGTTTAACCGATAAAACTTGAGTTAAAGAGATTGATGTAAAGCAAAACAGGCAAGTATGAAAGAAATGCAAGATGACTAAGGCGAAATACGGGAAATTCAATGGTTGGGAGTGGTCGCGGATGAGGCTTCCCTTAGGGGCTACTAAAGTGTGTTTGGAAGCTTGAACTAACATGCATGTGGCAATGATGGACCGAGAAAACCCTAGACTAGGCCAACCCGATGGTCACGGAAATTGACCCCTAATCCTGTACGGGTATTGGAATATGGTATTTCCACCACTACAGTATTTCTACAGTCCAAATCCCCACACGATTGCTAAGGGTACAATGGCTTTCTCAAACTAGGGTTAAAGCAACAACTCGGTGCTTAACCCTAGGAGTGGAGGGGTGCAAATACCCGATGGTCACGGTGTATTTATACGTATTTCCCTTCCAAGGTTGGTGAGTCTAACACTAGGGCAATGGTTATGCAACCTAGCATTTCCTAGATCAATTGATGCATAGAGTTCTCATACATATCAAGCAATTAAAACACCAAGCAATGGATCACAAACATGCCACAAACAATGCATTAGAACAAAACATCCAAAATACACAAGTTCACCCCCAAGGTTCACCTACATCCGGTGACCTTGGGGTTTAGTTCCTCATGATCAAGAAATACAACACAAAATACATGAAACCAAACACCAAAAGCATAACAAGAAACTCCCTCAAGAGATGAAGGCCGGAGAAGTTCCAGAGACGCCACACAAAGGGGTGGCTTTCCTTGTCTTGAACCTTCCAATTCCAAGCTCTAGGGTGAAGATCCTTCCCAAAACCTTGCTCTCCTCGCCAAATCCTTTCCGAGATCGCCCTCCAAATGCCTCTCCTTCCTCAGAATTCGAGTGGTGGTGAGAGCTCCAAGAAGAAGACACTAGATGCCCTTGAAAACCCTAGCCAAAGTCCCTTAAAAGATGCATTCGGGCAAGCTCACAGGTGACCTCACGGTCCATATACAGCCCGTGAGGAAGCCTGTAACACGGGCAACAAGAAACCGCAAAGTAGTGATTTTGCAAAGTGACTGCTACAGTAAAACTGCTACAGTAGACTGCTGCAGTACTGCTCGCATATGACCTCACGGCCGTGAGCATGCCCGTGAGGGTTTCCAGATCTCATTTTCCATCTAACTCTTCGCGCTTCAAGCAGCTACAGTAATGGTACAGTACTCGGGACCCTAAAACGACGGCTTCGGTGCGGATTTTCTCTCAGATCGCATCGTTAGGGTCACCGAAGCATATAATGTACCTGAAACACGAAATACAGCAATTTAGACCAAAAAGGGCATCCATTCATTAATAAAATACCAAAATACATGTGTGTACATACGTATAAAATACGTACATTTAGACGTTTATCACACCTCCTCAACAAGAAAGAAAGTATACCACAGAGGATGTTTTGGCTAAATTCATGATTAATACCGAAGCACGGTTTCAAGGTGTCGAGAAAAGATTGGATGAGTTCGGTACTGTGTTGAGGAATGTTCAAGCATCCATGCAATCCCTTGAGAACCAAGTGGGACAGCTTGCTCGAGCACATTCTGATCGTCCTTCGGGTAGCTTGCCAAGCAACACCGAAAGCAACCCGAGGGAACACTTGAAAGCTGTTACACTGAGGAGTGGAAAGCAATTGGAAGCAAAGGCCGAGACGAGTCCAAGTGCTTCTAATGATAGGGTAGCCGATCGGGAAGACCCTCATTTGAACAAGAAGAAATGTAAGGACAATGAAAAGGAATGTAGTGATGATGTCCAAAAATTCCGATCCCAAAGGTGAACGAGTACAAGCCCGTGGTGCCTTACCCGACAAGATTGAAACAAGACAAGGAGGATGCTCAATTTAAAAAGTTTTTGAACATATTCAAGCAACTCCACATTAATATTCCATTGGTTGAGGCTCTTTCACAAATGCCCAAGTATGCCAAGTTCATGAAAGACCTCATCACAAACAAAAGAAAACTAGAGGATGTGGACTCGGTGACATTATCGGGGAATTGCTCTGCTTTAATTCAAAAGAAGTTACCCAAGAAACTCAATGATCCCGGCAGTTTCATTATCCCGTGTGTACTTGGTGAAGGAATACATGAGAATGCTTTAGCCGACTCGGGAGCAAGCATTAATGTGATGCCGTACAAGTTATTTTTGAAACTAGGATTGGAGGATTTAAGGCCTATACGAATGACCCTACAACTTGCCGACCGTTCTATGCGGAGACCAAGGGGTGTTGTTGAAGATGTCCTTGTAAGGGTTGACAAACTTATCATCCCCATTGACTTTGTGATTCTAGATGTTGATGATGATGTTGAGGTCCCCATCATTCTCGGTTGGCCGTTCCTAAACACTTCGGTTGCATTGATTGATGTCAAGGGTGGAAAGATGACATTAAGAGTTGGTGATGAACAAGTTGTCTTTACTCTCCCTGAAGCAATGCGGCACACACTCGATCATGATGATAGTTTGTATTACACCGATATAACTGATGTCATTGTTTCCGATTGTGTGCAGGAAGTTCTAGCCTTAAATCCGTTGGATGAGATTTTGGGGGAGTTAGATGACGAAGAGATTAAAAAACGTGATGCCACACCTATACCAATGCAACAAATTGCACAAGTGATGGTTCGACCTCCGCCTCATGACCAAGAAAAGAAAGCTTTGAAGAAGATGTGGAGGAGGATAAAGGAAAGGCCTACAAAAGTTGTGAAGGTTGTATCATCGCCGCCCATGGATGTAGATGACATAGTCATGGAGAATCAAAGGAAGTTCAAGATCTTTTCATGCCTCTCCATGAATTTCTCGGGTAACAACATTTCATAAAAGAATGGAGGTAATTCAACCCACTTTGACCCACCATGATGTTAAGGTAAGAGACGTCGAGCTAAAGACGTTAAACAAGCGCTCCTTGGGAGGCAACCCAAGCATTTGAATTCCTTGCAAGTTCATTTTCGTATTTCTAGTTTGTGTGTTTGCGTGTTTTTCGTATTTTTGAAGTGTTTGTGCTTGTTGTTCTTTGCTTTTTAAATGTGTGTTTGTGGTTGTTTAGCCATCTTTCTCAATTTTTTTTTATCATGATCTTCAATGGTTGTCATGTGTTCTTCAATTTTTAATTCATTGAGATGTATCAAATCCCATGTTTTGAATGGTTGTTAGTGGTTTCGGCTTTGTTTTTCATGAGTTTTTAGGGTGTTTGGATGAGTCCTTGATGAAAATTCTGAAAACCGGCCGTTTCTTGAGCATATGCCTGCCCATATGAAAAATCCAGCAAGTCATGCGGGTGCTACAGTGCCCGTATACCTACCCGCATGGCCGCGCAGAGTGTTTCCAGCAACTTATGCGGGCAACCATGCGGGTGCTACAGTGCCCGTATGGTTGGCTGATTTGGTTAAAAGCCCTTCAACTCATTTTTTGTGCACTATTCACTCATCCTCTCATCATTTTCTTTCCTTCTCCTCCTCACTTCTCCATCATTTCTCTTCATTCTTTTTGCACAAGAAGACTCTCCTCATCCTAGAGATCAAGTTTTTGGAAGATTTGCGAAGCTTTATCAAGTTTTTAGCCGGATTCCACTTCATCTTCACTTGGGTGCCCTAGATTGAAGTAAGTTCCATATCGCTCCATTTCTAGGGCTTTTCTTTGTGTTTTTGGGCTGATTTTCTTGGGAATGTGGTTGTGAATGACTCTTGTGAATGTATGTGCTGAATTTGAAGGTTTGTAAAATTTGTTTGCTACTTTTACAAGAAGAAACTCTTGAAAAATTTTCCCGAAATTACTGTAGCAACACTTAGATTTCAGCCCACTAATTCCATTGAGTATTCTTTTCATATATTTTTGGTTTGATGAAGCTTGTATGGTCTTGTAGGGATGCCGACCAAAAACATGTGGCCTCAAAGCGACACCGGAGGAGCTCTCCGCCGCCCGCCCATGAGCCAAGGTTCACCGACGAGACCCACAAGGCCCGTTATGCCCTTTTGTCGAGGAAAAAGTTCGGCGTTGTCCGCAAGATAGATTGGGAGACTTTGAGGGTTTTGAACCTTGATCATGCCATCCGGGAGTACCTTTCGCTTGGTGGTTGGGATAAGATTTTTGAGATTGATGAACCCACTCACAAGGAGATTACATTGGAGGTCCTTAGCTCGATTGAGGCATATTGTCCGCACCCCTACACCCGACAGACCGGCTATGTATCATTCAGGGCATTCGGCAAGAAGCATAAGATGTCTCAAGACAATTTGGCTTTTTTATCTTGGACTTTACACGGATGATGACATTCACACTTCGGAGTTCAAAAATTTGCCGCGAGATTTTCCGCACCCAACCATGCATAGATCCTTCTGGAAGTCCATCGCTTGCACATCATCCATGAAGGCTTCCACGATGGCAGAGCCTGCTCACAGATACATTCAGGCTTTGCTATCCAGGAGTGTGAGCGGTCGAGCTGATTCTACAGGGGTAGTTACTCGCACCGAGTTGCTTATGCTCTACAGCATCATCAAGCGTTACCCCATACACCTGGGCTACCTTCTTGCAGACTTTTTTACCCACCAGGGGACCTCGACCAGCCTTGGGATGATTTTTGCCGGCCCATACGTTACACGTCTGATTAGGGGCCTTGGTTTGATTGAGCTCACCCGGGGCATGCGAGTTGTGGGGACTGTCGCCCCGCTTGGACTGCGGACTTTACTTGCTATGGGTATGGTTGTGAGATCAGGGACCACATATCAGCTCAAGCGCTAGGCAGAAGGAACATCACGAGAAGTTGAGAACCAGCAGGATTCTGAGGTAGGAACTGACTCCGAGTCGGAGTCTACTCCCGAACCTGAGCCCGACACTGGAGCTAGTACATCTTCTCTTGAGGTTAGGTTCGTGGAGTTTCGCCTTGAGGTTCAGCAGCAGCTTCAGACACTAGAGAGGGGACAGAACCATATTGAGAGCTGCGTTGCTGAGATCCTCACAGTCCTGCGTAGCTCATCTTCGTCCGCCGGCACTTCATCCGCCACGACCATGCGCATGGCCTCACCACCTCCACCGGATCATTAGACTCATTACACCGACTTTCAGTTTTTACTTTTCATGTTGTTTGTATTTTGTTTTTGCGCACTTAGACTTATTTTAGTGTATGTTGTATCGTCTAGTTAGTTAGGGTTTCGGCCCTACTAAACTATTTCTTTTTATTTATGTAGTTTGGATCTTATTTGTTCGCCCTCCTTATTTATTTATCGAGTTATGATGCATTTCCTGTTGCTTTCAGGACTGATTGTTGAGGATGCTTCACACTCTATGGCCCTATTGATTTACCCCTGTCTGTGTTCACCTTGGATTCACTGCATCAACCAATTGGGGAAGTCTCCTTGCTTCATCTCCTTATTTTTATTGCATACATATCACCATGTTCTGCTGATTCATGTACATTAGGGACAATGTACGATTCTAGGTGTGGGGATGGAGTTATTTGCATGCTTGTTTTACCTATGATAGCAATGACGCTTAGTTTAGGACTTCCTAGCATGAAGGTTCGACAATTATGAGTTGTATTTCTTCACTATACTTAAATGAGGTCCTTCTTTATCTTTAGTGCACCGACAGACTTTTGCACATTTACTTCCATCTCATACACTCCAAATAACCCATTGCAATGTTTCCGGCATTAAATTGCTAAAGTCTACTTTCAATACCTTTTAAAGAGCCTTTGAGGTTCTTTGTTGTTCTTTGGCCTCAAGGGAGATTGTTTAATAGGTTTTATACCAGGGGATACGAGATACTTTGTATATATGTAAAAAAAAAATGAAGTCTATGACAGTATTCCTCTGCTAGTACAGCATGAATGCGTCTATGTGGACTGTAATCAAGTAGGATGGGTGGCTCTTGTGCCTGCCCAGCATGTGCATCCGTCTGAAAGATTTTTGTGCAGTCTACGTTAGTCGGACTTTAAAAAAAAAAAAAAAAAACTATGTAAATATGTAAATACAGAATAAAATATCTTGTCTGTATCCCTTGGAACCTGTTACACAGCTACTTAAAAGCCAAAGTTCCATTCAGGACCCGAAGGATTCTTAACTAGGGTATTGAGGGTGTCTTTAACAGATTAATGCTGTTTTCATTGTATGAGGAGTGAGTGGTACGGAGGATGAGGTTGAAAGTAAGCACACACTCACGAGTGCACTTTAGATGAAACAAGACCATCCTTACCTAGTCGCCAACAGAACAACTCATTATCTGTCCTTCCTTCTATCTATGCTAGTGGGGTCCTCTACTGTTGAGCTTGAGGTCGTACAGTTAGTCGTTTATCTATTGTTCCCCTGTTCTTCATGTCTGTTTGCTTGGGGACAAGCAAACGCTTAGGTGTGGGGCTGTTTGATAAACGTGTAACTGTACGTATTATTTCTGTATGTTCGCGTATTTTTCTGAGTATTTTTATAGGTGTGGATGCCCGTTTTCGGTCTAAATTGGTTTATTTCATGTTACAGGTACAAAAGATATCGTGGGGAGCTCGACAACGAAATTCTAGGAGAAATCGGCAAAGAAAACACCATTTTCGAGTCTCTGACTGTAGCACGAGAATTTGGCGAAACGGCTAAGTCTGGAATTTCATACAGGCACCCATACGTGCGCTGGATTGCCCGCATACAGCTCCTGCAGCAGCGTACTGTATCAGAGAGCACTGCAGCAACTGTAGCATTTTACTGTAGCACTCACTACAGCAACTCACACGAAACTCTGGGTGCTACAGTACTGTATGTCGGCCCGTATGCCAGCCCGCATGAGTTGCTGGAATTGGGGTTTTAAAGGGGGAGAGTTCATTTTTTTAAAGGAGGAAGCCCTAGGTCTTGAGCATACTTGCCACCACCTTCAAATCGGAGCTAGAAGCTGCCGTTAGAGGCCATTTCCGGGGAGAGAACGACAAGGAGAGTGACATACGACGAGATCCACCTTCTTGATCCATAGTTGAGAGGAGAATCGACAGGGGAAGCCACCTCTTTGGTGGCGTCGTTGGAACATCATTCGGCCTCTACCTTTTGAGGGGGTGTTCTTGTCTTTGTATTTGGTTGTTTCTATGTATTATCTTGTGTATTTTGTATTCATCGGCAACTAAACCTCAAGGTCATCGGATGTAGGTGAACCTTGGGGGTGAACTTGTGTAGGATGCTTGCTTGACTTGATTTATGCATTTTGGGACTTGTTTGTGAACCTTGTTTGGTATATTTGAATGCTTGGTATGCATGAGAACTCCGTGTATCAATGTTTAGGAAATGCTAGGAAGCATGACCATTGCCCTAGTATTAGTCTCACCAAGCTTGGTAGGGATACATGTATGAATACGCCGTGACCATCGGGTATTTATACCCCTCCAATTGTTAGGGTTGACCTAGATTGTGTCTTCTCCCTAACTTGAGAAACCTTTTGCTTCCTTTGCAATCGTGTGAGGATTCGAGCGGAAGGAATTCCGTACTCGATACTTGCACCGGATTAGGGACCAATTTCCGTGACCATCGGGTTGGTCTAACTTCGGGTTTCTCGGTCCAAACTACCCATTTGCATGCTAGTTAAGGCAACCCCCGCACTTTAGTAGCCCCCTTGGTAATCCTCATCCGTGACCCTCTCATTACATTGTTTTACCCCTCGATTATTGCCTCCACCTTAGAGCATTTTATTTGCATGTTAATCATCTTTTTAATTTCTTTTGCACACACTTGACTTGATCGGCCAAACAATCATACGAAGAGGAAGTAAGGGTAGATTCTCGGGCCCTTGGGAATACGACCCCCTCGCGTGTGCGTGAGGGGTATTACTTGATGACCCCGTGCACTTGCTGGTCAACCACCAACAACCCTGCAATGCACAAAAGTACACAAATACACATTTTTTTAGTGATAAAATCTGATTAAATCAATGCTCATTCTAAGATAATAACAATTCGCATTACTATAACACAAGCACTTATCAAACCCCCCCACACTTAAGCTTTTGCTTGTCCTCAAGCAAAATAGAACGTGAAAGTACTTGGGAAGAACAATTGAAAGTGCTTGGCCTTAGGTTCACCAAAAGTATGCAAAAGAAGCATTGTGCAAGGGGAAATTAAAACATTGCATAAGGTTACCAATGCTCTAGCTAAAAACTTGAATAAAAAAGGATAACAACTCAAAAAGGTGAAAGTGTGTACAAATTCACTCAAGAGAACCAACGAGTACTCCTCAAACTCTTGTTACATGGACTTATTTATATACACAAAATAAGGAGGGGTAGTAGCTTCGCTCAACCTCTAAGGTAGCCCTTTCGTAGGCGTCCGCCAAAGGTGGCTTCACGCTTTCAAGGAGGTAGTTCTTTCTACCAGGGTAGTAGCTTTCACGCTTCCATGAGATAGATCTTTCTCTCATTAGGTAATAACTTGTATCCGACTTATGAGAGTAGCTACATACTTCATAGGAGGTAGGTCTTTCCACCCCAAATGCAAAGATAAAAACTAAACCAATATTCACAAGCTCACAAGTTTTTTTTCAGCAATATATAACTTAAAAACTTTCTAAAGCAATGCTAAACTAGTCCTTAAAACTTCGAAATTGAGTTTTGATGGGCGCCACGCGACACGTTAAAGAAGCGAGCACGCGACTCCCCGGCCGCAAGTGCACGGGTCGTCAAGTAATAACCTCTCACGCGAGCGCGAGAGGGTCGTATTCCCAAGGGCCCCAAGATCTGCTATTACTTCCTCCTAGGTATCACTATCTAGTCTACCGAACCAAGGATCGTAGTATAAAACACAAATACGAAAAATAAATAAAAGAAAAGCTATAAACAAAATGGACTAAGGCACACCATGCTGGCGAATGAAGAGGGCAAGTGACAATGAGCATAAGAGGCCTCGGGTGAGGATCCCCTCTGGAGAAGAACAAGTAAGGATGAATTTGGGGAATTAAGTGCTAAGTTGGTTAGGTTTGGTCCGCTAGACTCAGGAATCGACTACCCCGGAACCTCCGTAGTGTAGCCCTAATCCAGTGCAGGTTCCTCTATCTAGAAGATACCCCTACGATGTCATTCGGAACAGGGAGTCTTGCCTAGGGTAATTCTAATGCTCACTCTCGGCTAGAATCACTTTAAAGCTCGCGGGGGGCTACCGGCACCCGGAACCTCCGGTGTACCGATATATTGAATCCTCCTTCAATCTATGTGGATCTAATACATGGTCACATCCCGCGCATCCAAGTACAATCGACAAGATAAATCACAGAGTTCTCATGCGATTCACAACAATCAAGCACACATAGAATGAAACCAAGCACCAAACCAACAATAATCCATAAACAAAGTCATCATCCATGCATACAAGTTCTCCTCCCAAGGTTCACCGGATGCCTGGTGGCCATAGGAGTCTAGTTCAACATAACAAAGGGAGAATACAAAGATGATCAATGATAAAGCTCATAAAAACTCCCTTAGAAGTAGACTAGAAGGTGGTGACAAGAGTTCGTCAGATCCGCGCCGTCGAGCTCCTCGATGTTCTTCCTTGAGTGTGACCTTCTCCCTCTTGAATTCTTGCTTCTTCAAATCATCTTCTAACAACCCCTTCTCCGGCCGGCGAGATACTCCGGTGATGGTGGTGGAGAATGATGGAGGTGATGGTGGAGAGGTGTGAAGGAAAATGGTGGCCAAAGACAAGCTCTCCCTAAGCCCTAGAAAGCCCTTAAATAACCAAATACATGTGTTTAGCCTGAGCATGTGCGGGCTGCACACAGCCCGCACACCCTTCTGTCTCCCTTGTGCAGGGTGGTGTGCGGGGCCGCACAGTGCCCGCACACTGTTACAACACCGGTGCTACAGTAAATGTCTACAGTAATGGTGCTACAGTGCCTCCCAAAAATCTACTCTTTTCTTGCCCGAAATATGAGGATGCGTGTGAGCTTCAATAAATTCTTCGATCTATACCAGAACAAAGCTCAATCACGCGCTAGACGATCTTCCGATGTCCTGAAACAATAATAACAAATAAAACACGTAAAGGGCATCGGAGTCATACAAAAATGCATGAAAGTGTATAAAATATATATAATAAAAGTAATGTATTTAGACACTTATCAAATACCCCCCTACTTGATCCTTTGCTTGTCCCCAAGTAAACATACATGAAGAAAAAAAGGGATTGATAAGTAGCTAAATACACAACCTCCGGCTTAAGTGTAAGTGCACAATAGCAATGGTAAAACTCAAGATACTAAGTACCAACCACTTAAGAAATTTCATGCATTCAATGGCAATGATATGGTATGTATGTGCAACCCCTCTATTTCGAAGACCTGTAGTCCAAGTTAAGTCGACATAACCCCGAGGACCACGTCTTGAGGCAAGTCACGCCACTTAGTGGAATTAGGCCTTGAGGTGGTAGAGATACTCCTAGTAGACTCCTAAAGATCTTTCCTCTTTCATTCAAACAACCACCGGTCATAAAACTTTATTTTGTTGTATACACACAATTTTGCTTTCTCGGGACTAACATGAACTACAAATCCACATTACCTGGATAAGCGGAGCCGGTACAGAAATCTTCTCAACCCCCACACTCCGTCTCGGAGACCAATCGTGATAAGGGGTCTCGTGATGTAGGGCCCTAAAAAGATCACTCCAACCCTAGGGTACTGTCCCTGGTGGCGCAAGTACTCTACTAGGATATGCCCTAGGTGAAGTGGTATGCTCTGAGCCATAGAATACAAATAGAGCAGCTCCTAACGGCTCAATACTCCAGTGTTGTCACCTCGGCAACTCACTGACTTTCTCAGAATGGCGTGAACGTATCTATAGGCCGGGCAGGACAAGCACGTAGCCTTTGAAACCCTCGGCTTGTACTGTTCCTCTCCGCATAACTCCCTGTAAGCCCTCATCATACAACCCTGTCATGATTGAAAACTGGGTCACGCTGAGGATGAAATGCTGCCCTAGTACTCTGAACTGAATAATATCGGGAGTAGAGAAGGCTCCCTACGATCTGTCGAACTCTAATGAGGCTAGAACCTCGAGTGTCACTTCCCGAACAGCTGGCTCTCTAATCATCAGTAATCTCTGCCAATTGCCCACGGACAGTAGCTCCTCTACCTTATCCGTGACACCATCACCCCCTGTATCCCTTTAACGGTGCTCAGGTATGGGTATCGTGACTGTCCAAACCAAAGTGTTGATAATCACTTCAACCTGGTCTGGTGCTCATGTATAGCAAACTCAACCTGTTCTGCTAGGGGTGATGCCTCGCGAGGCCTTTTACCGGCTGATTTCTTGGACGTGGAAGCCATATCTGCAAGATTGAAAAAAGAAATGATTAAAACAGTTGAAAAATACAATCTGTAGAAATCCACACAACCGTGTGGAAATTCCACACGCCCATATAGATCATTGGGCAGACAGAGCCTGACAGGCGGCCCGAAAGTGCACGGGTTTGTCGAAGTAATAAAAGTTACCGCGGTGAGAGGGTAGTCGAATCCACAGGAAATAGGGAGTTAGAATACGAGATTTCACTATTAAAACTATGCGAAGTATGGAAAAGTGATCAATTGATTCGATGAGTGAATTATGGAAACAATTATACTAAAAGACAAGAAATTAAAAGAAAGATGGAAGATGAGAAAGTGCAAGTAAGAGAGAATAGAAAGGATTTAACAATGAATGAAGCGGGGTATCCGGACAAGCTACCTCTAGGATCTATGCTTCTAGTGCAAGACTATGCTATTATACTCTCCTATTGATGCCAATTGAGTCGAGGAAATCCTCAAACTCACGGTCCCAAACCTAAGGATAATCGTGACTAACCCCAACATTATACCCCGGTATTAGGATTCACATCGACCCTTCACTCTATCGCTCGCACAATTAAGCCCCAGGGGAGTACATCTACCTAAACCTCACACTACGTGGAATTGCATTAAGTTCTAGGGACTCCTAGTGATAAAACATGTTCCTATGTGTAGTTCTAACCCTTTGGTACAGGAGGAAGAACCCTAGTCTCGATTAAGCCCCAGTGCGTAGGATTCACTTCAACCCTTCACTCTGTTACTCGCGTAACTAAGCCCTAGGGGAGTATATCTACCTAGAACTTCACTCTATCTCGACCACTAATAAATCAAGGAAACGGAGGTAGGGAGAAATCACACCGGAGGGGAAAGGGGTACATTGTTACCTCCCAACTCTCCCTCTCAACCCTCTTCAATCTTAAAGAGTCTAATCCTATAGGAGTTGTTCACAGGGGCCGTGTGCCAAACCTGGCCAAGAACACAAGGCCGGCCACAGGGGTACCCACACGCCCCTGTGCCCTCTCTGACTCGCCCGAGAAATGCTAAGTATTCCACCCGGCCGTGTGGATAATCCACACGGCCGTGTGCCTTATACAAGTTCTCCCACAGGGGCACACACACGCCCCTGTGTATTCTCGGGAAGAAGGGTTTTCTCTACAGAATTTCACACGGCCGTGTGGAATTTCCACACGGCCGTGTGCCTTAGCACAGTGGCACTCACAAGGGCACCCACACGCCCCTGTGGACTCTCTGGAAAAAGAGTTGAAGTTCTGCGAGATGTCACACGGACATGTGGAAATTCCACACGGCCGTGTACCCCTTCTGATGTTGTTCACAGGGGCATACACACGCCCCTGTATCCTCACTGGTTGAGGTCTGATTTGGTAACACACGCCCGTGTGGAATTTCCACACGCCCGTGTGTTTTCTCTGGTTTACTCAGAAAAATTCACAGACTCTTCCAAAAATTTAGAAACTCTCTTAAACCATTTAGAGCCTGTACAAATCATAAAAAATACGACCAGAGATCATCGAAAACGCACTCAACAGACTTAAACTTCATTAATTAACATTATGGCACACGAAAATGTCAACAATCCACACTAAAAATCGCAACATATGCATTAAAACTTCAGGACACCAAAACTAAGACTTTTATTCAACCTAAAACTAAACTAAGTCCTAGAAAAACTGTAAAACTTTGGGTTGCCTCCCAAGAAGCGCTTGTTTAACGTCACTAAGCTTGACGTACCTGATCTTACCTTACGGAGGTTCATGAATAGAAGTTGCCCTCTTCCCTACAACCTGAAAGCATGCATTACATAATCTTTGTAGAGTAGAGGGAGAGTTGTCGAATTTGTTACCACAAACGGGTGAACCCTTACTCCGTGAATGTTCATCCCTTTTCTTGTTGGGGTTCTTCTTGTGGTGTCTTTTCGACCTCTTCAACCTCCGAAGCATCTTCTTCATGTGCCCCTTCTCCATCTTGATGTCTGTCTGGACTGGACCAAGCAAAAGTACCTCTTCTTCTTCGATCTCCACATCTTGGTCCGGCCATTCTTCATATAGATCCGGGTTCAACATTTCCTGCACATATTCATCAATACACTCATCAGTAGCATCAAGATAATATAGAGTGTCATCGAAATCAAGAGAATGTCTCATGGCTTCGGCGAGGCGATAGGTGAGCTTGTCATCTCCAACTCTAAATGTGAGCTCTCCACCATCCATGTCTATCAAAGATTTGGAAGTGCGCAAGAACGGCCTTCCAAGAATCAGCGGTACTTCGGCATCCTCATCCACATCAAGCACAACAAAGTCCACCAGAAAGATGTACTTGTCTACTTTTACCAAGACGTCTTCCACAATTCCCCTCGGATGCCTCACCGATCGATCCGCAAGTTGAAGTGTCATCCGAGTGGGTCTAGGCTCGCCCAAGCCCAGTTTTTGGAAGAAGGTATAGGGCATGACATTGATGCTTGCCCCCGAATCGGCCAATGCCATCTCTTCACCTAAATCGCCGATGTTGCAAGTTATGATGAAACTCCCGGGATCTTTTCTCTTACTCGGCATGTTCTTTTGTAAGACGGCCGAGCAATTAGCATCGAGAACTACAGCTGCACTCTCCTCCAAATTCCTCTTATTGGTTAAGAGGTCCTTTAGAAACTTCGCGTACTTGGGCATTTGGGCTAATACTTCCACGAATGGTATGTTGATGTGCAATTGTGATGAGCGAGCGCGCGACTAGCTACAGAGCTAGCACGCGACTCCCCGGCCGCAAGTGCACGGGTCGTCAAGTAATAAACCTCACGAGGAGGGTCGTATTCCCAAGGGCCCGAGATCTACTATTACTTCCTTTTGGGAGTCACTTTCTAGTCGATCGAAACAGGGTTGAAGCAATATTAAAATAATAAAAACAAGTAAAGAAATGCAAATAAGATAAAACTCAATCCGGAATAAAATAGAGATGAAGAATCCAATAATTATGGAAGGCCTCGGGCGAGGATTCCCCCGGGAGAAGACTAAATACGAATGACCAAGATAATTATAAAACTAGGGTTGGCTTGGTTTCGGTCCGCTAGACTCGGATGTCGACTACCCCGGAACCTCCGTAGTGTAGCCCTAATCCAGTACGGGTTTCTCTATCCAGAAAATACCCCTACGATGTCAATGAGAACAAGGAGTCTTGATTAGGGTTAATCTAATGCACGCTCTCGGCTAAATTAACCCTAATCGCGCGGGAGGCTATTAACACCCGGAACCTCCGGTGTATTAATACATGTTACCCTCTTTAACTCATCAAAGGACCTAATACAAGCTAGCATCCCGCCAAACAAGTATCATTCAAAATCAATTCTACGGAATCCATCCATTGTAGAATGAACAACATGATGATGAATTAAAACCAAACAATCAAACTAACACATTCATTTAAAGCAAAATATAGGTCATTCATACAAAGTCTCCTCCCAAGGTTCACCGGGAGCCCGGCGGCCTTGGGAGGTTTAGTTCAACATCACAAAACTAAGGAGCTCATCATACAACAATTCCATCCAATAAAAACAAGAAAAACCCCCTCGAAGATGTCGACTAGGGTTGATGGCGTAGCTCGTCGGATCCGCGCCGGCGAGCCCTATGAAGCTTCTCAACGTCTTCCCCTTCTTCTCTCCTTCGAATCTAGCCGAATATCCCTCCAAAATCCCTCAAGAAATGGTGAAATGAAGTCTAGGACAAGTGGAGGCCGGATGAGAACCCAAAAAATCCCCTCAAAAACTCTTCAGAACAAGCATATATAGCCCGAAGGTGTGCGGGCACTGTGCGGGCCGCACAGTGCCCGCACAGCCTTCTGGCTGTGCTGTGCGGCCAGTGTGCGGGCCGCACACTGGCCGCACACCTCTCTGTCTCCCTTGTGCGGCCACTGTGCGGGCCGCACAGTGGCCGCACACGGCCGAGAAAATGTGTCCGTGTGCGGCGCGTCGGCTTCCAGGGTGCTCCAACTCTTCGTTTCTTCTTCAATCTTCCCCGGAATGACACGAATACGGTCGAAACTTGCGCACTTGGTCCTCGAAACCCTGAAATGAAAATAAAACATCAAGTGCGCAAAAACTCATCGAAAATACACATAAGTTGCATGAATGTACAAGAACATCATAGCTAAAACATGATGTATTTTGGCACTTATCAAATTGTTTGAAGATGCCCAGGAATTTCTTGTATTGCTCATTGTCTTGGTCATTTTTCAACCTCGAAGGGTAGGGAATCCTTGGTTTGTAGGGTGGTGATGACACCTCTTTTTCTTTTGGTGCTTCTCCCCCTACTTGTTCCACTTCGGATGCTTCTTTTGTCTTCTCTAGAGGGAGAGTTCTCTCAACCTCTTTCCCACTCCTCAAGGTGATTGTCTTTAGTTGCTCCCTTGGGTTAGTCTCCGTATTGCTAGGCAAGCTACCTTGAGGTCTTTCCACCAATGTCTTTGCAATTTGCCCCACTTGATTTTCCAACTTATGTAGGGAGGCGGTATGATTGCGAAGAGTAGCCTCCACCGACTAAAATCTAGCATCCGATGAAGAAACAAACCGTGTGAGTGCTCTCTCAAGGTCGGTCATTTTTCCTTCTAGCCCGGTCACTCGGCTTTCTAAATTCGGAGCTTGTTGACTTTGAAATCCCGGTGGTGCACTATTTTTCTGTTGTGACTGTCCTTGATTGCTCCAAGAGAAATTCGGATGGTTCTTCCACCCCGGGTTATATGTTCCACTGTACGGGTTACCTTGGCCTTGTCCTCTATAAGAGTTTCCAACAAAATCGGCCTGCTCCACCGCACTAGTGCCTCCAATGGCAATAGGACAATCACTCGAAGCATGTCCTCCCCTACAATTGTTACAAGTACTGATGGCTGCAACTCTTGGTGAAGCTAGTGCATCTACCTTCTTACTCAAAGATTCCACTTGTGCAGCCAAAGATGTAGCCGCATCGACCTCATGAATTCTGGCAACCTTTTTCCTATCCCTTGAATTCCATTGATAGCTATTCATAGCTGATAAGTGCTTGTGTTATAGTATCGCGAAGCGCTATTATCTTACATTAAGCATACCTTTTATCAGGTTTTATCACTAAATGTGTGCATTTGTGTTCTCTTGTGCATTGAAGGTATTGTGGAGCCTATTTGGAGAAGAAGAATGAAATTAGGTCGCGTTTGCCAATGTTGGGATGTTCTCGAACCAAGCAAGGAACGAAGCACGTATTTGGACTTGTGGATGTGTGCCAACCTCTTTTGGAGGGGCACAAAGGCAGTCACATTCACAACAAGTCTAATCCGTGTTACTTAGGAGAATCTCGCGAAAGAAGAAGACTTGAAGCAATCGGCGCGACCTACCGTTGCTTGTGTGCCCAAGTAATGGCCTCGATGAAGAACGATGGACCCGGGAGGCGTTTCGGCAAGTTACCAAGCCTGTTCAGCTGAAGATTAGTGTTCCAGAGAAGTCACACGGGCGTGTGGAAATTCCACACGGCCGTGTGAGCCATTTTCCAGCCAGACAGAGAAGTCACACGGGCGTGTGGAAATTCCACACGGCCGTGTGTTTTGCGATTTCAGCCATCCAGTGAAGACACACGGGCGTGTGGAAATTCCACACGGCCGTGTGAAATTAATTTTTCAGCCGAGACAGAAGTTTCACACGGGCGTGTGGAAATTCCACACGGCCGTGTGAAGCCCCCGATAAGTCCAATTTTAAAGCCGCGATTCAACAATATAAAAGGGGATTTTTGCAACCTTTTGGAAAATCTTTTTGGACCTATCTTTTCCCCAACTTTCTGGAGCGCGGCTAGGGTTTCGGAGAGGATTTCGTGGAGGTTCTAGCGCGTCGTCGGCATCGATTTCGAGGTTCGACGTTTGCACAAGACCACGGCCACACCAATTCGAGGGGGTTTTTCATTGATGTCTATGTTTTATGCTTTATTTCTCACGTTGATGAACATGTATAGCTCTATGAGGAGCTAAACCCCTCGTGGGGTATTCGGACTTGTAAACTTTAGGGTTTCTTATGTTTCTTTGACATTGATTATTATGCTTTCCATCGTTGATGAATAAAATTGAGTTTTTAATCTTGATTATCCTTTCATATTGTTTTCCCTTAAACGTGACATTAGGGTTGAGAGCAATCTAGGCTTTCCTTTGGAGGTGTGACAACTCCTATAGGATTAGACTACTCAAGATTAAAGAGGGTTGAGAGGGAGAGTTGTGAGGTAGCAATGTACCCCTTTCCCCTTCGATGTGATTTCTCCCTACCTCCGATTCCTTGATTTAATAGCGGTCGAAATAGAGTGAAGCAATAGGTAGATAAACTCCCCTAGGGCTTAGTTACGCAAGTAATAGAGTGGAGGGTTGTAGTGAATCCTATTTGCTGGGGCTCAATCTAGACTAGGGTTCTTCCACCTGGACCAAAGGGTTAGAATTACGTATAGGAACAGGTTTAATCACTAGGAATCCCTAGAGCATAATGCAACTCCACATAGTGTGAGGTTTAGGCAGATGGACTCCCCTGGGGCTTAGTCATCTAGGTGACAGAGTGAAGGGTGTTGTGAATCCTAACACCGGGCATAGTGTTGGAGTTAGTCACGGTTGTCCTTAGGTTTGGGACCGTGAGTCTTAGGATATCCTCGACTCAATTGACATCAATAGGAGAGTATAATATCATAGTCTTGCACTTGAAACATAGACCCTAGAGGTAGCTTGTCCGGATACCCTCTTTTATTCATTGTTAGTCCTTCTCGATTTTCCTACTTGCACTTCTTTCTTCCATCTCTCTACTTAGTTTATTGCTTTGCATTATTTTCACTCATCAATCTTATTATCGTTCTCCGTATTCTGCATAGCTTAACTAGTGAAACCTTATATTCTATCTCCCTATTCCCTATGGATTCGACTACCTTCTCACCAAGGTAAATTTATTACTTCGACAAACCCGTGCACTTGCGGGATACACGCAAGGGGTCGTGTCAAGTTTTTGGCGCCGTTGCCGGGGATCGAACCCGGGTCACCCGCGTGACAGGCGGGAATACTCACCACCGGGGAAATCTGCAAGACTCCGGAATGAGATATCTTCCTTTGTACAGATGGAATTGGAGTCTCTATTCGAGACATGGGACAGGTTCAAAGAGCTCCTTCGCAAATGTCCGCAACATGGATTTCCCGAGTGGATGATTATTCACACATTTTACAACGGGTTGAATCCGAGTACAAAGCAACTCTTAGATGCGGCGGCCGGAGGGACTCTTGGAAGCAAGACTCCCGGTGAAGCTCGGCACCTTGTAGAGGAGATGGCTATGAATAGCTATCAATGGAACTCAAGGGATAGGAAAAAGGTTGCCGGAATTCATGAGGTTGATGCGGTTACATCGTTGGCAGCACAAGTGGAATCGTTAAGTAAGAAGCTAGATGCTCTAGCTTCGCCAAGAGTTGCGGCCATCACTACTTGTAACGGTTGTGGGGGAGGACATGCTTCAAGCGATTGTCCTATTGCTATTGGAGGCACTAGTGCGGTAGAACAGGCCGATTTTGTGGGGAATTCATATCGAGGACAAGGCCAAGGCAACCCGTATAGTGGTACATACAATCCGGGATGGAAGAACCATCCGAACTTCTCTTGGAGCAATCAAGTCACAACAGAACAAAAATAGTGCACCACCGGGATTTCAAAGTCAACAAGCTCCGAATTTAGAAAGCCGAGTGACCGGGTTGGAGGGAAAGATGACTGACCTAGAGAGAGCCCTCACACGGTTCGTTTCTTCTTCGGACGCAAGGTTCCAATCGGTGGAAGCTACTCTTCGTAATCACACCGCCTCCCTACATAACTTGGAGAACCAAGTAGGGCAAATTGCGAAGACTTTGGCGGAGAGACCTCAAGGTAGTTTGCCTAGCAATACGGAGACCAACCCAAGAGAACAACTAAAGGCAATTACCTTGAGAAGTGGTAAGGAGGTTGAGGGACATCTCCCTCTTGAGAAGACTAAGGACTCACCCGAAGTCGTGGAAATAGAGGATGGAGCGCCAAAGGAGAAAGAGGTGGCACCCCCACCTTACAAGCCGCGAATTCCCTATCCTTCACGATTGAAGAATGACCAAGACAATGAGCAATACAAGAAATTTCTGGGTGTCTTCAAGCAATTGCACATCAACATTCCATTCGCGGAAGCATTAGCCCAAATGCCCAAGTACGCGAAGTTCTTAAAAGACCTCTTGACCAATAAGAGGAAGCTAGAGGAAAGTGCATCTGTCATCCTCGATGCAAACTGTTCGGCAGTGCTACAGAAGAATTTGCCAAGCAAGAGGAAGGACCCCGGAAGTTTTATCATACCGTGCAACATTGGTGATATGGGTGAGGAGATGGCACTAGCCGACTCGGGGGCAAGCATCAATGTCATGCCCTACACGTTCTTCCAAAAGCTAGGCTTGGGCGAGCCTAGACTTACCCGGATGACACTTCAGCTTGCGGATAGATCGGTGAGGCATCCGAGGGGTATTGTTGAAGATGTGTTGGTGAAAGTGGATAAGTACATTTTCCCGGTCGACTTTGTAGTGCTCGATGTAGACGAGGATGTCGAGGTGCCGCTGATCCTTGGGAGGCCGTTCTTGCGCACTTCCAAAGCTTTGATAGACATGGACGGTGGAGAGCTCACGCTTAGGGTTGGGGACGACAAGCTCACTTACCGCCTCGCCGAAGCCATGCGACATTCTCTTGATTTTGATGATGCTCTATATTATCTTGATGTCACTGATGATTGCATTGATGAATATATACAGAATATGTTTAACCCGGATCCATATGAAGGGTGGCCGGACCAAGACATGGAGACTGAAGAGGAAGAAGTGCTCGCGCTTGTTTCAGTTGAAACAGACATCAAGAAGGATAAGGAGCTTAGAAAGAAAGTCCTTCGGAGATTGAAGAGGTCGAGACGTCGCCACAAAAAGAACCCCAACAAGAAAGGGGATGAGCATTCACGAAGTAAGGGTGTTTCACCCATGTGTGGTAACAAACTCGATAATTCTCCCTCTACCTTGCAACGATTATGCAATGCTTGCTTTCAAATTATAGGGAAGAGGGCAAATTCCACTCATGAACCCCCGTAAGGTAAGACAGGTACGTCAAGCTAAGTGACGTTAAACAAGCGCTTCTTGGGAGGCAACCCAAGCATTTTGCAGTTTTTCTAGGATCTAGTTTAGTTTTAGGGTTGAATAAAAGTCTTAGCAATGGTGTCCCAATTTTCATGTGCATATGCTGAGTTTTCATGTGGATTTTCGATTATTTACGTGTGCCTTAACGTTAATTGACGAAGTTTGAGTCGGTTGAGTGTGTTTTCGATGGTCTCTGGTCGTGTTTTTTATGGTTTATACAGGCTCTAAGTGTTTTAAAAGAATTTCTGAATTTTTCTGAGAGTCTGTAGAATTTTCTAAGTAAACCAGAGAAAACACACGGCCGTGTGGAATTAACACACGGCCGTGTGTTACCAATTGGAGCTTAACCAGAGAAGACACAAGGGCGTGACTTTGCCCCTGTGAAAAATTTCAGAAGGGGCACACGGCCGTGTGGAATTAACACACGGCCGTATGAAATTTCGCAGAACTTCAACTCTCTTCCAGAGAGTCCACATTGGCGTGTGGATGCCCCTGTGAGTGCCACTGTGCTAAGGCACACGGCCGTGTGAGATTTCCACACGGCCGTGTGAAAATTCTGCAGGAATTCCCTTTTCATCCCGAGAAACCACAGGGGCGTGTGTGAGCCCCTGTGGTAGAGCTTGTCAAGGCACACGGCCGTGTGGATCATTCACACGGCCGTGTGAAATACTTCGCGTTTCTCGGGCAAGTCAGAGAGACCACAGGGGCGTGTGTTGGCCCATGTGGCCAGCCTTGTGTCTTGGCCAAGTTGGGCACACGGCCGTGTGAAAATTTTCATAGACCTTCTGTATTTTCCCGTGAATCCACAGGCCCGTGTGGGTGGCCCTGTGTAGACCCCTGTGGAGGCACACGGCCGTGTGGAATTAACACACGGCCGTGTGAGGTAGTTCAGAGAATGATCAGAGTGCGCACAGGGGCGTGTGTTAGCCCCTGTGAACCCTAATTTCTGAGGCACACGGCCGTGTGGTTACTTCACACGGCCGTGTGAATTTCCAGAACTTCAAAAGCCGCGCGTTTTTCTTATAGAAATCACTTGTGCCTCTTCCTTCTCCACTCTAAACTTCTCTCCTACCCTCTCTATCACTTCCCCGACTTTCTCTGAGGTTTTTGAAGGAATTTGTTCGAGTTTTCCGGCCGTATTACTTTGTTTTTCATCTCCACCGCTGGTGAGACCTTCAATACCTTTTTCTTCGTCAATTCTTGATTCAATTCGTTCTTTTATACAATTTTGCTTGGTTTGAATGTTTACATTACATACGAGCATGCTTAGAATGAAATTAGAACGAATTTAGATGTAAATTGTGGATTTTTAACCCCACGGCCGTGATGCTTTGCCCGTCAGAAACTCCACACGGGCGTGTGGAATTAACACACGGCCGTGTGGATTTCTGCAGATTGGTTATTTTGAACTGTTTTTGATTGTTTTCTTTTCCAATCTTACAGGAATGTCTTCTAGACCCAGGAAATCGACAGGGAAGCGCCCCCGTGAGCCCACACCTCCTCCAGCTGAGACAGAGTTCAGTATAGCCGAGCATCAGGTTCGGTTCGAGCGTTTATCAGGACTCCGTTTTGGACAGACGAGATATTTGGATTTGAGTATAGTGAGGAGTATTCAGGGGGGAGACAGCGTCGCAGATGAGATTAGCGAGCTGCTCTCAGTCGGTAGCTGGGAGAGATTGATGGTTATCCGGGACTCGGTGATCCGACCGCTCCCTTTAGAGGTCCTGGCGTCGTTTGAGTTCGATCGGGGGTACAGCAGTTTCACCGAGGGCACCACAGTTCAGAGCCCTCGGTCGACATTACAGCCTCAGTATGAGCCAGTTTTCGATTGGGATGCGTCTATATGATGAGGCATACACTGAGACAGAGGAGTACTCATTGCTCCCCACAGACTACCCGGGTACCGTGACACCGCAGCAGCCGTATAGCAGACTTTGTGGTCAGGGTCAGTACGAGCCGGGTGTCTCCAAGGCTTCATGCCTTTCTCGACCTGCCTATAGATGTCTACACGCAGTTATGAGCAGATCTATCAGTGGCAGGGGAGACAGTACTGGTGTTCTGAGTCGCCAGGAGCTCCTCTACTTGTATTCGATGGTGGAGAGTGAGCCACTCCACCTGGGGCACATTGTGGCCGACTACATTCGCCATCAGGGCCAGTACCCCAGGGTAGGAGTTATCTTTGCAGGCCCCTACATCACCAGACTTCTCATTGGCCTGGGGCTCAGAGATGGAGTCAGGGGAGCAGAGAAGACGACCGTACCAGCTCCCCTGGGCACAGATACCTTAAGGATGATGGGTATGATCCGCAGAGGAGGATCAGGGACGTATACCTGGATTATACCCCATACAGAGCAGGGCGAGGGATCCCGGGCAGCATTGGAGCCACCCCCGCAGGACACAGAGACCGAGGTACCCCCCACCGCGCCGGAGCCACCTCCAGTGCGGATGTTTTCACCATCTCGAGGCCAGGACAGACTGGAGCGCCTCGAGAGCGCAGTGGGGATCCTACAGACTGAGGTGGCCGAGGTTAGGGCCACACAGATTACACAGCACCAGGAGGTGATGGCGCAGTTCCAGAGCTTGCGACAGACCTTCGAGCAGATTGTCGCCTCCTCCTCCTTCGTGGTCCGACCTCGAGTGTCCACTCCACCACCTCCATCTCCCTCAGCACCAGCAGCTCCAACATCACCAGCAGATCCAGAGCCTCCAGCAGCACCAGAGGCCACCACTCAGGACACCGACGCTGAGGCGTCTTAGATTTTAGATTCTTTTCTTTTATTTGTCATTTCTGTGTATCTTTACATTTATTTTGGACTTGTAGTACTCAGAAAGGATTCTCCTTCTGAGTATAGCTTTTATTTTGCTTTTTCTTTTCATCTCGAGTTGTATTCATTGCTTTACATTTTATATACTCGAGTTTTATTGAGCTTTACTGAACCCTCGTTTATGTGTGCGCAGATGGTCTTGGATGTAAGGATTTTGAGGAATAGTCATTGACACGGTCATGGAATCGTGTGTGCTCCACGAACCATTGAGACTCAACTCTCAATAACTTAGCTTCATCAAACGCAACACTTGGAGTTCAGGGGAGTAATGTTTCAATTGCCACTTCCACACTAATTGCTTTTATCGTTTTCACTTATTATTGTGCTTATATGCGTACATTGAGGACAATGTACATCTTAAGTGTGGGGGGGAGTTCACATTACACACACCTTTACTTGTGCGTTCAATTGCTTATGCTAATGTAGCCTATGGCGGTTCACCTCAGTCGCAACGGTTGTATTCTTATAGTTTAGGAGAATTTTCAACATTGTATCCTATCATACTCTAGTTTTCACTTGAATTTTAGGGAATTTTTGCTCGAATCATCTTAGTACACAACTTACTCTTGGAATCTTTTGGAAACACAATCTTGAAGTTTTTAAGGACAAGTTTATCGTTGTTCTTAGTTTTACTTTGGAAAATGCATATGAAAAAAAAAAAAAAAAAAAAAAAAAAAGAGTTTCTAAATATTAGCTTTGTTTTAATTATGCATTTGGGGTGGCAAGAGCTACCGCCTATGAAGTATGCAGCTACTCTCATAAGTCGGATACAAGTTATGCCCTAATGAGAGAAAGAGCTATCTCATGGGATGCGTGAAAGCTACTACCCCGGTAGAAAGAGCTACCTCCTCGAAAGAGTGAAAGCCACCTTTGGCGGCCGCCTAGGAAAGGGCTACCTTCAAGGATGTGTGAAGCTACTACTTCCACCACTATTTTTTGTTTCTGTATATAAATAAGTCCTTTCTAACCAAAGTTTGAGGAGTACTCGTCGGTTCTCTTGAGTAAGATCGCACACACTAACACATTTTCGAGTTTTCATCCTTTTTGATTCGAGTTTTTAGCTAGAGCATTGGTAACCTTATGCAATGTTTTGAGTTTCCCTTACATGTAGAATGCTTCTTTTGCATACTTTTGGTGAACCTAAGGCCAAGCACTTTCAATTGTTCTTCCCAAGTACTTTCACGTTTTATTTTGCTTGAGGACAAGCAAAAGCTTAAGTGTGGGGGGGTTTGATAAGTGCTTGTGTTATAGTATCGCGAAGCACTATTATCTTACATTAAGCATACCTTTTATCAGGTTTTATCACTAAATGTGTGCATTTGTGTTCTCTTGTGCATTGAAGGTATTGTGGAGCCTATTTGGAGAAGAAGAATGAAATTAGGTCGCGTTCGCCAATGTTGGGATGTTCTCGGACCAAGCAAGGAACGAAGCACATATTTGGACTTGTGGATGTGTGCCAACCTCTTTTGGAGGGGCACAAAGGCAGTCACATTCACAACAAGTCCAATCCGTGTTACTTAGGAGAATCTCGCGAAAGAAGAAGACTTGAAGCAATCGGCGCGACCTACCGTTGCTTGTGTGCCCAAGTAATGGCCTCGATGAAGAACGATGGACCCGGGAGGCGTTTCGGCAAGTTACCAAGCCTGTTCAGCTGAAGATTAGTGTTCCAGAGAAGTCACACGGGCGTGTGGAAATTCCACACGGCCGTGTGAGCCATTTTCCAGCCAGACAGAGAAGTCACACGGGCGTGTGGAAATTCCACACGGCCGTGTGTTTTGCGATTTCAGCCATCCAGTGAAGACACACGGGCGTGTGGAAATTCCACACGGCCGTGTGAAATTAATTTTTCAGCCGAGACAGAAGTTTCACACGGGCGTGTGGAAATTCCACACGGCCGTGTGAAGCCCCCGATAAGTCCAATTTTAAAGCCGCGATTCAACAATATAAAAGGGGATTTTTGCAACCTTTTGGAAAATCTTTTTGGACCTATCTTTTCCCCAACTTTCTGGAGCGCGGCTAGGGTTTCGGAGAGGATTTCGTGGAGGTTCTAGCGCGTCGTCGGCATCGATTTCGAGGTTCGACGTTTGCACAAGACCACGGCCACACCAATTCGAGGGGGTTTTTCATTGATGTCTATGTTTTATGCTTTATTTCTCACGTTGATGAACATGTATAGCTCTATGAGGAGCTAAACCCCTCGTGGGGTATTCGGACTTGTAAACTTTAGGGTTTCTTATGTTTCTTTGACATTGATTATTATGCTTTCCATCGTTGATGAATAAAATTGAGTTTTTAATCTTGATTATCCTTTCATATTGTTTTCCCTTAAACGTGACATTAGGGTTGAGAGCAATCTAGGCTTTCCTTTGGAGGTGTGACAACTCCTATAGGATTAGACTACTCAAGATTAAAGAGGGTTGAGAGGGAGAGTTGTGAGGTAGCAATGTACCCCTTTCCCCTTCGATGTGATTTCTCCCTACCTCCGATTCCTTGATTTAATAGCGGTCGAAATAGAGTGAAGCAATAGGTAGATAAACTCCCCTAGGGCTTAGTTACGCAAGTAATAGAGTGGAGGGTTGTAGTGAATCCTATTTGCTGGGGCTCAATCTAGACTAGGGTTCTTCCACCTGGACCAAAGGGTTAGAATTACGTATAGGAACAGGTTTAATCACTAGGAATCCCTAGAGCATAATGCAACTCCACATAGTGTGAGGTTTAGGCAGATGGACTCCCCTGGGGCTTAGTCATCTAGGTGACAGAGTGAAGGGTGTTGTGAATCCTAACACCGGGCATAGTGTTGGAGTTAGTCACGGTTGTCCTTAGGTTTGGGACCGTGAGTCTTAGGATATCCTCGACTCAATTGACATCAATAGGAGAGTATAATATCATAGTCTTGCACTTGAAACATAGACCCTAGAGGTAGCTTGTCCGGATACCCTCTTTTATTCATTGTTAGTCCTTCTCGATTTTCCTACTTGCACTTCTTTCTTCCATCTCTCTACTTAGTTTATTGCTTTGCATTATTTTCACTCATCAATCTTATTATCGTTCTCCGTATTTTGCATAGCTTAACTAGTGAAACCTTATATTCTATCTCCCTATTCCCTGTGGATTCGACTACCTTCTCACCAAGGTAAATTTATTACTTCGACAAACCCGTGCACTTGCGGGATACACGCAAGGGGTCGTGTCAATAGCCATCTCCTCTACAAGGTGCCGGGCTTCACCGGGAGTCTTGCTTCCTAGAGTTCCTCCGGCCGCCGCATCTAGGAGTTGTTTGGTACTTGGATTCAACCCGTTATAGAAGGTGTGAATAATCATCCACTTGGGAAATCCATGTTGCGGGCATTTGCGAAGGAGCTCCTTGAACCTATCCCATGTCTCGAATTCCATTTGCACAAAGGATGATATCTCATTCCGGAGCCTCGCTGACTTTCCCGGCGGAAAGTATCTAGCCAAGAATGCCTCGGCCATCTCCTCCACGTAGTAATGGAAGCTCTCGGTAATGAATGAAGCCAATGTCTTGCTTTTCCCTTTAATGAAAATGGGAAGGCTCTCAAACGAATCGCGTCGTCCGTTACTCCATTAATTTTCAACATGTTGTACACTTCAAGGAAATTCTCTATGTGACTGTTGGGATCTTCATCGGCCAACCCATTAAATTGTGCGGACTGTTGTAACATTTGGATGAACGACAGCTTCAATTCGAAATTCATAGCCGTGATTGGGGGCCTCACAATGCTCGATTGGGTCCCCATGACTGCGGGTCTAGCAAAATTGGACAACGTCCTCTGCTGTTCATTCTGTTCTACCATTGCTTCTGACCCCTATGTCTCAATATCGGCCTGATTCGAAGCTTCTTGCACAGGCTCTTTACCCTTGCGATGTGTTCTTTTTCCAATGTCCGGGTCTCCTTCAACAAGAATTGAAGGATTCCCATGGGTCATAACCTGAAACCAAAGCAAAGGAAAGAAAAGTAAGATCAATGATAGATAAAGAAAGTATGGTATAGAAAGTGAAGTGAATAGCTTAAATAGTGAAAAACAAATATATAAAACACCTATTCCCCGGCAACGGCGCCAAAAACTTTGACAGGCGGCCTGAAAGTGCACGGGTTTGTCGAAGTAATAAAAGTTACCCTGGTGAGAGGGTAGTCGAATTCACAGGGAATAGGGAGTTAGAATATGAGATTTCACTATTAAAACTATGCGAAGTACGGAAAAGTGATCAATTGATTCGATGAGTGAATTATGGAAATAATTATACTAAAAGACGAGAAATTAAAAGAAAGATGGAAGATGAGAAAGTGCAAGTAAAAGAGAATAGAAAGGATTTAACAATGAATGAAGCGGGATATCCGGACAAGCTACCTCTACGATCTATGCTTCTAGTGCAAGACTATGCTATTATATTCTCCTATTGATGCCAATTGAGTCGAGGAAATACTCAAACTCACGGTCCCAAACCTAAGGACAACCGTGACTAACCCCAACATTTTGCCTCGGTATTAGAATTCACATCGACCCTTCACTCTATCGCTCGCACGATTAAGCCCCAGGGGAGTACATCTACCTAAACCTTACACTACGTGGAATTGCATTAAGTTCTAGGGACTCCTAGTGATAAAACCTGTTTCTATGTGTAGTTCTAACCCTTTGGTACAGGAGGAAGAACCCTAGTCTCGATTAAGCCCCAGTGCGTAGGATTCACTTCAACCCTTCACTCTGTTACTCGCGTAACTAAGCCCTAGGGGAGTATATCTACCTAGAACTTCACTCTATCTCGACCACTAATAAATCAAGGAAACGGAGGTAGGGAGAAATCACACCGGAGGGGAAAGGGGTACATTGTTACCTCCCAACTCTCCCTCTCAACCCTCTTAAATCTTAAAGAGTCTAATCCTATAGGAGTTGTCACACCTCCCAAGGAAAACCTTGATTGTTCTCAACCCTAGTGTCACATCTAAGGGAAAACAATAGCAAGATAAAATCAAGATTGAAACTCAATTCTTATTCATCAATAATGGAAAAGCATAATAACAATGTCAAAGAAATATAATAACCTTAGAGTTTACAAGTCTGAATAGCCACAAGGGGTTTAGCTCCTCATGGAGCTATACATGTTCATCAAAGTGTATAAGAAAGCACAAAATAAAGACATCGATAAAAACCCCCTTGCGTATGGTGTGGCCGTGGTCTTGTGCGGTCACTGGACGTCGGTGACGATGCCGAAGACACGCTCTAAACCTCCACGAAGTCCTCTCCAAAACCCTAGCCGCACTCCAGAAGTTGGAGAGAAAGATAAGTCAAAAGATGCTTTAAAAATCTCCAAATCGGGCTTTTATAATGTTGAGTCGCGGCTTTAAAATTGCTGAAATCGGGATTTCACACGGCGGTGTTGAATTTCCACACGCCCGTGTGAAATTTCTGGAATGCTGAATTTCGGCCGACAGTGAACAGTAACCTGCTACAGTACTGTGCCGAAACACTCCCGAATTCGTCGTTCTTCATCGACGCAGGTGAATTGGGCACACAATCAACGGTAGATCATGCCGATTGCTTCGAGTCTCCTAATTGATGAAGTCTTCATTGTTAGGATGAGCTAGACTTGTTGTGAATGTGATTGCCTTTGTGCCTCTCCAAAGGAGGTTGGCACACACTCACAAGTCTATGCTCATGCCTCCTTCCTTGCTTAGTCCGAAAATCTTCCCAACAATGGCAAACACTATCTAACTTCGTTCCTTTCCTTCATTTTATCTTCACAACCCTACAATGCACAAAAGTAAACAATTGCACACATTTTAGTGATGAAATCTGATTAAATCATGAAACACAGGTGAAACAACCATAATAAACAAATTAAATCAAGATTGACAAAGGAGAAGACGGGGAGAGTGCTTACCGATGATGTGAAGTGTAGAAACTTAAAATCGGCCGGAAAACTCAACAAAACCTTAACAAATTAACAAGAGAGGGTCGGGTGAGTGCGAGAGGGGTTCAAAGAATGATTTGGAGTGGAAAGATCAAGAGGCACGAGTGAAAACTAAAAGAAAATCGCAGCTTTTGAAGTTCTAGGAATTCACACGGCCGTGTGCCTCTGAAATTAGGGTTCACAGGGGCCAGCACACATCCCTGTGTGCATTCTGGTTGCTCTCTGGACTACCCCACACGGCTGTGTGCCTTCAAAGGAGGCTCCACAGGGGCTGGTACACGCCCCTGTGGATTCATGGGAAATACAGAAGGTCTCTGGAAAATTTCACACGGCCGTGTGGAAATTCAACACGGCCGTGTCCCCAACCTGGCCAAGAACACATGGCCGGCCACAGGGGCACCCACACGCCCCTATGGCTTCTCTGGTTCGGCTTGAGAAACTCTAAGTGTTCAATACGGCCGTGTACCTTTCACAAGCTCTCCCACAAGAGCAGCCACAGGCGCTTGTGTTTTCTCGGGATGGAAGGGGACTCTGTATAGAAATTCACACGGCCATGTGAAATATCCACACAGCCGTGTGCCTTAAGACATGGGCACTCACAGGGCCACGCACATGGCTTTCTGACTCTCGGGAACGAGAGTTTAAGTTCTTCAAGATTTCACACGGTTGTGTGGAAATTGCGCACGGTTGTGTGCCCCTTCTGAGGTTTCTCACAGGGGCAAGGTCACGCCCTTGTGCCTTCACTGGTTGAGCCCTATTTGGTAACACATGCCAGTGTAGAAATTCCACACGGCCGTGTATTTTCTCTGGTTTACTTAGAAAAATCACAGACTCTACAGAAAAGTTCAGAAACACAAATACGATACTTAAAGCCTGTGAAAACTATCAAAACACGACTAGATACCAAGGAAAGCATGTTCAACAGACTCAAACTTCGTCAATAATCGTTTAGGCACACGAAAACATCAACAATCCATAAAAATATCACAACACATGCATTAAAAATTCAGGACACCAAAACTAAGACTCTTATTCATGCTAGAACTAAACTAGATCCTAGAAAAACTGTAAAACCTTGGGTTGCCTCCCAAGAAGCGCTTTTTTAATGTCACTTAGCTTGACATACCTGCCTTACCTTATGGGGGTTCATGAATGAAGGTTGCCCTCTTTCCTACAACCTGAAAGCATGCGGAACATAATTTTTGTAGAGTAGAGGGAGAGTTAGCGATTTTGTTACCACACAAGAGTGAGACACTGACACACCCCTTTGCGTGTGTGTACCGCAAGTGCACGGGTTGTCGAAGTAATAATTACCCTGGTGAGTAGGGTAGTCGAATCCACAGGGAACAGGGCTACTAGTACTAACTTCTTCTCTACAATCTAGCCTAATGACCAATGTGATTTTGTGGTGATCTAGTGTGCATAGAAATTAATACCAGAGATGAATAGGCAAAAGGTAAATAAAGGGACATCTCAATCAATGAAGATGAGATACCCGGGCAATGCTCCCCCTAGGCTCTATCATGAAGTGCAAGACTAACTAAATGCTTCTAAACCGAGTTCTATGAGTCGAGGTAATCCAAGAATAATCGGTCCCTGCTTCCAGGCCACCGATACTAGTCCCCTACAAGGTCCCGGTGGAGAAATCGCTCAATCTCAACACCTCACACCCCATATGACCGCAATAAGCTTTAGGGATACCTAAAAGTGAAACCGATTCCTAAAATTAGATCTAACCTTACTTCTAGGCGGAAGATCCCTAACCCCCTACAAGATCCCGGCGGAGAAATCTCTCAAACTCACACCTCACACCAAATATGGTTGCATAGATCTTAGGGAATACGAAGATAGGAAACACTTAATCGGAAGGGAAAGGGGACGCTCCACTATCTCATGACTCACCCTCTCAACCCTCTTCAATCTCATATGTTCTAACCCTAATGGAGACCTCTCTCTCACCAAGGCAACAAATCAAGCATACCAAACAACCATACGAATCAATAAGGCATGCAAGCAATGATAAAACAAGATTGAAACTCAAATAAACTCGGATTTAAAAGAAAGCATAAAGAAAGTCAATACATGAATCGAAACCTAGGGTTCACATGCCCAAGTATCTACTAGGGTTTAGCCCTCCATGGGGCTTATTACAAAGCAAAACATAACACAATTAAAAGCAATGTAAACCATGGAAATAAACCCCCTTGAATTCGTGATGATGGCCTTGATGGGTCGCTCAACGTCTTCAAGGATCCTTCTCCGAAGCTAGGTTGCCAATGACTCCCTCGATGCTATGACGGAGGAAAGAACTATCAAAGTTGGTGAAGAACGGCCCTCCAATTCGGCAAAGACCTCCTCATCAAACCCTAGCCGCTTCCTCTCTCAAAAGGCACACAAAAGATATCAAAAGAATCGGCAAAAAGGGCTATTTATAAGCCTGAACAGCGTCAGCCGCGTGTCTGCACGCGACCGCGTGAGATCCCACGCGATCGCGTGGGCTGCAGAATTTCCACGCGGTCGCGTGGGATTTTTGACGCGGTCACGTGAACAGTAATTCTGCTACAGTACTGCTACAGCGAAATAAACAGTGTTTTGCTACAGTACTCTTCATAATTATGCTCCAAACTCTCTCATATTGAGGCCACATGGTCGGGCACACGTCCATGTGGTGAGTTATAAGACTTCTCCTTCTTCGAATCATCATTTCAGAGCTTTAACTATCCTCACACAAGTTGGGACATGAAGGTGTGACTGCCTTTGTGCCCTTCCATCACATAAATCATCTTGAATTCTTCAGGAAGTTGGCACACACCCTCATGTGCGTGATCCCCTCTTGTGCCTTGACACTTGTGTTGTACAAAAACTCCCAACAATAGGTCTTTATAACCCATCTTTGCTTCCTTTTCCTCCTTTAACACTTGCACAACCTAATTGCATAAAAGAACACCAAAATACACTTTATGAGACATAATCAATGGTAAAATGATGCTCAATGTATGTAAAACAAGTCGGTAAAACATGTATAATCAAGCACTTATCAGACACCCTTACTCCATTCTTGCTCATCCCCATTGTCCTTGGGTCTTTTCATGTGGCACCTCTTCGCTCTCTTTATCTTTCTTCTCATCTTCTCCATGAGTCCCGGTTTCGGCTTGACCTCCTTCTCGACTAGACCAAGTGATAGCACTTCTTCTTCGATCTCCATGTCTTGGTCTGACCACCCTTCATATGGATCCGGGTTTAACATTTCCTGCACATAATCATCAATTAGTTTATCAGTGGTATCAAGAAAATATAAAGTATCATCAAAGTCAAGAGAGTGTCTCATAGCTTTGGCGAGGTGGTATGTAAGCTTGTCATCTCCAACTCATAATGTGAGCTCCCCGTCGTCCATGTCTATCAAAGCCTTGGAAGTACGCAAGAACGGTCTCCCAAGAATTAGTGGCACTTTGACATCCTCATCGACATCCAACACCACGAAGTCAACAGGAAATATGTATTTGTCCACCTTCACCAACACGTATTCCATAATCCCTCTCGGATGGCTCATCGATCGGTCCGCAAGTTGAAGTGTCATCCGAGTAGTTCTAGGCTCGCCCAAGCCTAGCTTTTGGAAGAAGGTATAGGGCATGACATTGATGCTTGCCCCTGAATCGGCCAACGCTATTTCTTCACCCAAGTTGCCAATGTTGCAAGGTATAACAAAACTTCCGGGATCTTTTCTCTTACTCGGCATGTTCTTTTGCAAAACGGCCAAGCAATTAGCATCAAGAACTACAACTGCACTCTCTTCCAACTTCCTCTTGTTTGTCAAGAGGTCCTTCAAGAACTTTGCATACTTTGATATTTGGGCTAATGCCTCCGCAAATGGTATGTTGATGTGTAACTGTTTGAAGATACCCAAAAATTTCTTGTATTACTCATTGTCTTGGTCATTCTTCAATCGTGAAGGATAGGGAATCCTTGGCTTGTAGGGCGGGGGTGCCGCCTCTTTTTCTTTTGATGCTTCTTCCTCTACCTCCACGACCTGAGGTGCTTATTTTGTCTTCTCTAGAGGGAGATTTCTCTCGACCTCCTTGCCACTTCTCAAGGTAATCACCTTCAATTGCTCCCTCGGATTAGTCTCCATATTACTAGGCAAACTACCTTAAGGTCTTTCCGCCAAAGTCTTCACAATTTGCCCCACTTGATTTTCCAAATTGTGTAGGGAGGTGGTGTGATTGTGAAGTGTAGCCTCCACCAACTGAAATCTAGCATCCAATGAAGAAACAAACTTCGTGAGGGCTCTCTCAAGATCGGTCATCTTCCCCTCTAGCCCGGTCACTCGGCTTTCTAGGTTCGGTGCTTGTTGACTTTGAAATCCATGTGGTGCATCCTTGATTGCTCCATGAGAAATTTGGGTGGTTTCTCCACCCCGGATTGTAAGTTCCACTGTACGGGTTGCCTTGCCCTTGTCCTCTATAAGCATTGCCAACAAAATCGACCTGCTCCACCACACTAGTGCCTCTATTAGCAATAGGATAATCACTCGAAGTGTGACCTCCCCCATAACCATTACAAGTAGTGATGGCCGCAACCCTTGGTGAAGCTAGAGCATCTAGCTTCTTACTCAATGATTCCACTTGTGTTGCTAACAATGTAACCGCGTCAACCTCATGAATTCCAGCCACCTCCTTTCAGTCCCTTGTGTTCCATTGATAGCTATTCATAGCCATCTCTTCTATAAGGTGCCGGGCTTCACCGGAAGTCTTTCTTCCTAGAGTTCTTCCTGCCATTGCATCTAAGAGTTTCTTGGTACTCGGATTCAACCCATTGTAGAAGGTATGAATGATCATCCACTCGGGGAATCCATGTTGTGGCCATTTTTTAAGGAGCTCCTTGAACCTATCCCATGTCTCGAATAGAGACTCCAATTCAATTTGCATGAAGGATGATATCTCATTCTAGAGCCTCGTTGATTTTCTCGGATGGAAGTACCTAGCCAAGAATGCCTAGGCCATCTCCTCCCAAGTAGTGATGGATGCCATCGGTAATGAATATAGCCAATGTCTTCGTTTTTCCTTCAATGAAAATTGGAAGGCTCTCAAACAAATCACGTCATCCGCCACTCCATTAATCTTCAACATGTTGCACACTTCAAGGAAGTTCTCTTTATGGTTGTTGGGATCTTCATCGGCCAACCCATTAAATTGTGTGGACTGTTGCAACATCTGAATGAACAACGGCTTTAGCTAAAAATTCATTGCAGTAATTGGGGGCCTCACAATGCTTGATTGGGTCCCCATCACCGCGGGTCTAGAAAAATCAGACATTGTCCTATGCTCTTCATTCTGTTTTGCCATTGCTTCTGACCCTTCTGTATCAATTTCGGCTTAATTTAAAGATTCTTGTACAGGTTCCTTTCCCTTACGATGAGTTCTTCTACCAATATTCGGGTCTCCTTCAACAAGAATCGAAGTGTTCCCACGCGTCATAAGCTGGAGCCGAAAATAAGAAAAAGAAAACAAATAAGGACGATGATAGATAAAAGAGGTGTGAAATAGTGATAAGTGCCTGTGTTATAGTAATGCAAAGCGTTATTATCTTACAATGAGCATACCTTTTATCAGATTTTATCACTAAATGGTGTGCATTTGTGTATTCTTATGCATTATAGGTTTGTGGAGCTAATTTGGAAAACAAGAACGAAGTTAGATCGTGTTCGCCATTGTTGGGAAGGTTTCGGACCAAGCAAGGAATAAGGCACGAGCCTAGACTTGTGAGTGTTTGCCAACCTCCTTTGGAGGGGCACAAAGGCAGTCACATTCACAACGACTCTGACTCGTGTTGCTTAGGAGAACTTCACCAAGAAGGAGACTTGAAGCAATCGGCACGATCTACCATTGATTGTGTGCCCAAATCAATGGCCTCGATGAAGAATAACGGATTCGGGAGCGTTTCGGTGAGTACTGTAGAAGCACTGCAGCTTGTTACTACAATAAAACACTGTAGCAAGCTACTGTTCACTTTCTGCCGAAAAACAGGATTTCAGAGAATCCACACGGGCGTGTGGAAATCCCACACGGCTGTGTGAATTAATTTTTCAGCAACCCAGAAACTTCACATGGGCATGTGGAAATTCCACACGGCCGTGTGAAGTCCCGATAAGTCCAATTTTAAAGCCGTGACACTAGGGTTGAGAATAATCTAGGTTACCCTGTGGAGGTGTGACAACTCCTATAGGGTTAGACTACTTAAGATTGAAGAGGGTTAAGAGGGACAGTCGTGAGGTAGCGAAGCGTCCCCTTTCCCCTTCGGTGTGATTTCTCCCTACCTCCGTTTTCCTTGATTTCTTCACGATCGAAGTAGAGTCAAGTACTAAGAGATGCACTCCCTTCTGAAGGGTTGAGTGAATCCTAGGACTGGGGCTTAACTTAGATTAGGGTTCTTCCACTTGGACCAAAGGGTTAGAACTACACATAGGAACAGGTTTTATCAGTAGGAATCCCTAGAGCTTAAAGCAATCCCACGTAGTGTTAGGCTTAGGTAGATATACTCCCTTAGGGCTTAGTTGCATGAGCGACAGAGTGAAGGGTTGACGTGAATCCTAATGCCTGGACATAGTGTTGGGGTTAGTCATGGTTGACCTTAGGTTTGGGACAGTAAGTTTAAGGATATCCTCGAGTCATTTAACATCATTAGGAAAGTATAATAGCATAGTCTTGCACTAGAAGCATAAGTCCTACAGGTAGCTTGTCCGGATACCCTATTTCATCCATTACTAGTCTTTTTCTAATTCACTCCTTCTTGCACTTTCTTGTCTTCCATCTCTCTATTTAATTTCTTGCTTTTCATCATATTTGCTTCCATAATTCACTCATCAATTTTATTATCAATTTTTCGTACACCGCATAACTAGATAGCGAAATCTCATGTCTTAAATCTTATTCCCTGTGGATTCGACTACATACTCACCAGGGTAATTTTATTATTTCGACATACCCATGCACTTGCGAGATACACGCAAGGGGTCATGTCAAATAGTTAAATAATGAAGAACAAATATCTAAAATATTCCAACTCCCCGGCAACGGCGCCAAAAACTTTGACAGGAGCCCGAAAGTGCACGGGTTGTTGAAGTAATAAAATACCCTAGTGAGTGGGTAGTCGTATCCACAAGGAATAGGGATTTGAGATACAAGTATTCACTAATTAGGTACACGATGTGTGACAAGAATTAATGAATGAATGGATAAGCAATTATAAAGAAACAAGAAATATAATAGAAGTGTGGAAGATGAGAGAGTGCAAGTAGGAGTAAAAAGAGTAGGACAAGCAATGAGTAAGGTAGGGTAGCCGGACAAGCTACATCTAGGACTTATGCTTCTAGTGCAAGACAATGCTATTATGCTCTCCTATTGATGTTAATTGAGTCGAGGATATCTTTAAACACATGGTCCCAAACCTAAGGTAAACCGTGACTAACCCCAACACTATGCCCCGGCATTAGGTTTTCACTACGACTCTTGACTCTCGTTGACCTGTCAACTAAGCCCTAGGGGAGTCTATCTTCCTAAGCCTCACACTGCGTGGGATTGCTTTAAATTCTAGGGATTCCTAGTGATAAACCCTGTTCCTATGTATAGTTTTAACCTTTTGATCCAGGTGAAAGAACCTAGTCTAAATTAAGCCCTAGCACTAGATTCACTTCAACCCTTCACTGTGTTGCTCGCGCAACTGAGCCCCAGGGGAGTTCCTCTCGTAGCACTTTACTCTATCTCAACCGCTAAGAAATCATGGAACATGAAGGTAGGAAGAATCACACCGGAGGGGAAAGGGGACGTTCCTCTACCTCACGACTCACCCTCTCAACGCTCTTCAATCCTAAGTAGTCTAATCCTATAGGAGTTGTCACGCCTCCAAAGGATAACCTAGATTGTTCTCAACCCTAGTGTCACATCTAAGGTAAAACAATTACAAGAAGTAATTAAGATTGAAACTCGAATTTATTCATCAATAATGGAAAAAGCATAATAACAACGTCATAGAAACATAATAATCCTAGGGTTTACAAGTCTGAATACCCACAAGGGGTTTAGCAAACCTCCACGAAGTCCTCTCCAAAACACTAGCCGTGCCTCTCTAGAAGTTAGGTCAGAAGAGAGCTAAAAAAGATCGAAAAACAGTCTCCAAAACGGGCATTTATAATGCTGAGTCGCGACTTTAAATCGTTGAAATTGGGATTTCACACGGCTGAGTGGAATTTCCACACACCCGTGTGAAGTTATTGTTTTGTTGATTTTCAGCAGACAGTGAACAGTAACTTGTTATAGTATTTTTACTACAGTAACTTGCCACAGTACTCGTGCCGAAACGCTCCCGAATTCATTATTCTTCATCGAGGCTGTTGAATTGGGCATACAATCAACGGTAGACCGTGCCGATTGCTTCAAATCTCCTTATTGGCAAAGTTCTCCTTGTTAACGCGAGCTAGGCTTATTGTGAATGTGATTGCCTTTGTGCCCCTCCAAAGGAGGTTGGCACACACTCACAAGTCTATTCTCATGCCTTGTTCCTTGCTTAGTTGAAAACTCCCCAACAACGGCGAACACGATCTAACTTCATTCCTTTTTCTCCAATTTATCTTCACAACCCTGCAATGCACAAAAGTACACAAATGCACACTTTTTAGTGATAAAATCTAATTAAATAAATGCTCATTGTAAGATAATAACACTTCACATTACTATAACACGAGCACTTATCACTTATGCTCATGTAGCCTGTGCCGGTTTACCTTAGTTGCAACGGTTGTATTCTTAGAGTTTAGGAGAATTTTTAACATTATATCCGATCATGCTCTAGTTTTACTTGAATTTGAGGGAATTTTTGCTCGATTATCTCTTATTACACTACTCATTCTTGAAATCTTTTGGAAACTCAAGCTCGAAGTTTTAAGGACTAGTTTATCATCATTTTAGTAAGTTTTTAAGTTCTATATTGCTGAAAAAAAATTGTGGGCTTGTGAATATTAGTTTAGCTTTTATCTTTGCATTTGGGGTGGAAAGAGCTACCTCCTATGAAGTATGTAGCTACTCTCATAAGTCAGATACAAGTTATACCCTAATGAGAGAAAAAGCTATCTCATGGGAAGTGTGAAAGCTACTACCCCGGTAGAAAGAGCTACCTCCTCGAAAGTGTGAAAGCCACCTTTGGCGGCCGCCTAGGAAAGGGCTACCTTAGAGGTTGAGTGAAGCTACTACCTCCTTGATGAGTTAATATCCCGCAAGTGCACGGGTCGTCAAGTAATACCCTGTGCGTGACACAGGGGTCGTATTCCCTGGGGCCCGAGAAGCTACCCTTACTTCCTTATTACAATATTGTTTGACCGATATGATTTAAAAGAGTGAATATGATGCAAAGAAGTTAAAGAAGTAAATAATCAAAGCAAACATACGAGGGCAAGATACGGGGTAGAAATAGGGCTAGGAGTGGTCACGGATGAGGATTCCCTTAGGGGCTACTAAAGTGAGTAGGAAGGCTTGGACTAACATGCAAGTGGCTAATTGGACCGAGAAAACCCTAGACTAGGTCAACCTGATGGTCACGGAAGTCGACCCCTAATCCGGTACGGGTATTGGATACCGCCCAAGCTTTCCCCTACGATTGCAAAGGGTGAAGTGGTTTTCTCAAACTAGGGTTGCAATACAAAAGAGTACTCAACCCTAGGAGTGGAGGGGTACAAATACCCGATGGTCACAGCGTATTTATATGTATTTCCCTTCCAAGTTTGGTGAGTCTAACACTAGGGCAATGGTCATGCAACCTAGCATTTCTGATAAGTGCTTGTGTTGTAGTAACGCGAAGCGTTATTATCTTACAAATGAACATACTTTTATCAGATTTTATCACTAATTAGTGTGCATTTGTGTATTCTTGAGCATTGTAGGTTTCATGGAGCTAAGTTGGAAAAAAAGAACGAAGTTAGGTCGTGTTCACCGTTGTTGGGAGGTTTTTAGACCAAGCAAGGAACAAGGCACGAGGTTAGACTTGTGAGTGTGTGCCAACCTCCTTTGGAGGGGCACAAAGGCAGTCACATTCACAACAAGTCTAACTCGTGTAGCTTAGGAAAACTTCACCAAGAAGGAGACTCGAAGCAATAGGCACGATCTACCATTGATTGTGTGCCCAGTTCAATGGCCTCGATGAAGAAACAACATACTCGGGAGCATTTCGGAGAGTACTGTAGCAACACTGTAGCTTGTTACTGTAACGAATCACTGTAGCAAGTTACTGTGCACTTCTGCCGAAGAGTCAAGGTTCCAGAGAATTCACACGGGCGTGTGGAACTAACACACGGCCGTGTGAACTAATTTTCCAGCAAACCAGAGACGTCACACGGGCGTGTGGAATTAACACACGGCCGTGTGGATTGATTTTCCAGCAAGCCAGAAACTTCACACGGACGTGTGGAATTAACACACGGCCGTGTGAAGTAATTTTCAGGAAAGACAGAAACTTCACACGGGCGTGTGGAAATTCGACACGGCCGTGTGAATTCCCGATAACTTCAAATTTAAAGCCACACTCAGCCTATTTAAAGCCGATTTGGAGACTTTTTGAAGAATCTTTTGACCTATCTTTCTCCCCAACTTCTGGAGAGGGCGGCTAGGGTTTCGGAGAGGACTTTGTGGAGGATTGGAGCGCGTCATCGGCATCGTCACCGACGTTCGACGGCCACACCATACGCGAGGGGGTTTTCATTGATGTCTTTAGTTTGTTCTTTCTTTCATAAATTGATGAACATGTATAGCTCCATGAGGAGCTAAACCCCTCGTGGGTATTCGGACTTGTAAAACTCTAGGATAATTATGTTTCTTTGACATTGTTATTATGCTTTTCCATTAATTGATGAATAAATTCGAGTTTCAATTTTAGATTTCTTGTGCTATTGTTTTCTCTTAGCCGTGACACTAAGGATTGAGAACAATCTAGGTTATCCTTTGGAGGTGTGACAACTCCTATAGGATTAGACTACTTAAAATTGAAGAGGGTTGAGAGGGAGAGTTGTGAGGTAGCACCGTACCCCTTTCCCTTCCGTTGTGATTTCTCCCTACCTCCGATTCCTTGAGTCATTAGAGGTCGAAATAGAGTGAAGTGCTAGGTAGACAAACTCCCCCAAGGTTTTGGGGTGACGTGAATCCTACGCACTGTGGCTTAATTTAGACAATGGTTCTTCCTCCTGGACCAAAGGGTTAGAACTATCACACATAGGAACAGGTTTTATCACTAGGAGTCCCTAGAGCTTAAAGCAATCCCACGTAGTGTTAGGCTTAGGTAGAAATACTCCCCTGGGGCTTAGTTGAGCAATCAACAGAGTGAAGGGTTGACGTGAATCCTATTGCCGGGACATAGTGTTGAGGTTAGCCACGGTTGACCTTAGATTTGGGACCGTGTGTTTCAGGATTCTCCTCGACTCAATTAACATCAATAGGAAGGTATAATAGCATAGTCTTGCACAAGAAGCATAAGTCCTAGAGGTAACTTGTCCGGATACCCTATTTTCACTTATTACTAGTCTCTCTCTTTTTACTCGTTGCTTGCACTTTTCTCTCTTTCATCTTTCGATTTATTTGCTTTGCATCTACTCTAGTTCCCATAAATTCACTCATCACTCCGATCATTGTTTCTTTTCGTACATCACACGACTCAATAGCAACTTCTCGTATTTTAAATCCCTATTCCTTGTGGATTCGACTACCCACTCACCGGGGTAACTTTTATTACTTCGACAAGGCCGTGCACTTGCGGTACGCACGCAAAAGGTCGTGTCAATGTTCCATGTATTCGGGTGTATGTATTACGTATTTTTCTATGAGTTGGCACCCGTTTTTGGTCTGAATTGGTTTCTTTCGTGTTACAGGTACTGATGTGACCCCTTTGAGCTGATTGATAGAATTTGAGAAGAAATCGGCAACGAAAACACTATTTCATAGGGGGGTACTGTAGCGACCACTGTAGCAGATCCTGTAGCACGAATCCTTTGGCGAAATGGCTAAGTCTGGAGGTTCATGCGGTCTGGCATGCGGGCACTGCAGAGGCCGCATACGGTACTGCAGCAGTTTACTGTAGCATACGGTACTGTAGCGGCACTGTAGCAACTTACACGATTTCGGGTTTTCTCGGGATTTTCTCTCCCCGCATGCGGGGTCGCATACGGGGCCGCATAACGTTCTGGATGATGTTTTTAAGGGTTTTGGGAGTTCATTTTGGAGAGGGGAGAGCCCTAGGTCTTGAGCCAACTTGCCACCATCTTCAAATCGGAGCTAGGAGCTGCCGTCGGAGGCCATTTCCGGGGAGAGAACGACGAGGAGAGCGACATACGACGAGATCCACCCTCTTGATCCTTAGTTTGGAGGAGAATCGACAAGGGAAGCCACCCCTTTGGTGGCGTCTTTACAACGTCATTCGGCTTCTATCTTTTGAGGGGGTGTTCTCATCTATGTATTTGGTTGTTTTGATGTGTTTTCTTGTGTATTTTGTATTCATGGACAACTAGACCCCAAGGTCACCGGATGTAGGTGAACCTTGGGGGTGAACTTGTGTAGGATGCTTGCTTGACTTGATTTATGCATTTGAGACTTGTTTGTGAACCTTGTTTGGTGTATTTGATTGCTTGGTATGCATGAGAACTCTGTGTATCATTGTTTAGATAATGCTAGGAAGCATGACCATTGCCCTAGTATTAGGCTCACCAAGCTTGGTAGGGATACATGTATGAATACGCCGTGACCATCGGGTATTTGTACCCCTCCAATTGTTAGGGTTGACCTAGTTTGTGTCTTCTCCCTAACTTGAGAAACCTTTTGCTCCCTTTGCAATCGTGTGAGGATTCGAGCGGAAGGAATTCCGTATTCGATACTTGTACCGGATTAGGGACCAATTTCCGTGACCATCGGGTTGGTCTAACTTCGGGTTTCTCGGTCCAAACTACCCATTTGCATGCTAGTTAAGGCAAGCCCCGCACTTTAGTAGCCCCCTTGGTAATCCTCATCCGTGACCCTCTCTTTATATTGTTTTATCCCTCGTTCATTGCCTCCACCTTAGAACACTTTATTTGCATGTTAATCATCTTTTTACTTTCTTTTGCACAACACTTGACTTGATTGGCCAAACAATCATACGAAGAGGAAGTAAGGGTAGATTCTCGGGCCCTTGGGAATACGACCCCCTCGCGCGCGCGTGAGGGGTATTACTTGACGACCCGTGCACTTGCGGTCGACCCATCAAGTTTTTGGCGCCGTTGCCGGGGACCACGAGAAATATCCGGAAAACTTAGAGTTGGTTGATTTGGCCATTATTTTGTTTCGTTTTTTTTTTTCACTGTATATATATTCTGTTTCATTCCTTTTATTTTGTAAATATCTCTGATCTATCATTTAACCATGTCTTCATCAGGTGACTGGAGCAATTATTATCGGTCTCAGGAGGCGCACCTTTACTACTCAAGCGCAGGGACTACATGGAACCCTCCATGCTTGTATGATGATCAGTGGAGGAGGCAGCACTATGAAGACTCAACCAGCTTTACCACAGAAAATCACGACACTGAGTCTATTCTCCAACAGTACATGCAGACTGAAAGGGTGAATCTAGTACAGTCTTTTGGACCCTCTAGCTGCCTGCTCGATTCCGTCAACAATTGGACAGAGAATAACTCAGATGAACACTTAGGGTCGTGGGCTCCAGTTGACAAGGAGACAGATCGAACAGGGTCGGAGAGTTCAGAAGGAAAGGACTATTTACAGGAGGAGCACATGAATTCAGTTGAAGTAGAACAACATGAAATGGAAGACAGCTCGGGGAATGATAGTTCATGTGAAATGGAAGATCAGAGAGTTGAAAAGGATGATTTGAGCAATTATGGGAGATTGAAATCATCGCTTGAAGAACCCCCTGAACTGGAATTGAAGCAACTACCAGACCATCTAGAGTATGCCTTCTTGGGGGAAAATTCTACACTCCCTGTTATCATTGCAGCAGACTTGACCAGACAACAGAAGGACATGCTCCTGGATGTACTAAAGAAACACAAGAAGGCAATTGCTTGGAAAATCGCTGATATTAAGGGGATCAATCCATCATTCTGCACTCACAAAATTCTTATGGAAGACAATCACAGGCCTTTGGCAATACCCCAACGAAGATTGAATCCTAACATGAAAGAGGTAGTAAAGAATGAAGTCATCAAGCTCCTTGATGCGGGCATTATTTACCCCATTTCTGACAGTGCATGGGTGAGTCCAGTTCAAGTAGTACCCAAGAAAGGGGGTATGACAGTCGTGACCAATGAGAAGAATGAATTGATACCTACCAGAACGGTAACAGGATGGAGGGTTTGCATAGACTACAGAAAGCTTAATGATGCCACAAGGAAGGATCATTTCCCCTTACCCTTCATTGATCAGATGCTTGAGCGACTTGCCGGCCACTCCTACTATTGCTTCTTGGACGGTTTCTCTGGATATTTTCAAATTCCTATTGCTCCAGAAGATCAAGAGAAAACTACTTTCACTTGCCCCTATGGTACTTTCGCTTACCGGCGGATGCCTTTTGGACTTTGCAATGCACCGGCCACTTTTCAGAGGTGTATGATGGCCATCTTTGAAGACATGGTAGAGGACATTATGGAAGTGTTCATGGATGACTTCTCCGTGTTCGGTGACTCGTTTGACCTATGCCTCAAAAACCTTGAACGGGTCCTGAGTAGATGTGAAGAAACAAATCTGATGCTTAGTTGGGAGAAATGTCATTTTATGGTCAAGGATGGCATTGTCCTGGGACACAAAATTTCAAAACAGGGGATTGAAGTGGATAAGGCAAAGGTCACTACTATTGAAAAACTTCCTCCTCCAACTTCAGTGAAGGCCATCAGGAGCTTCCTAGGACATGCTGGGTTTTACAGAAGATTCGTGCAAGATTTCTCTTCCATCTCCCGACCATTGACAAAACTGTTGGAGAAGGATGCTCCTTTTGAATTCAATAGTGACTGCATGAATGCCTTCTTAACTCTCAAGAAGAAACTGGTTGAAGCACCAATCATGGTTTCCCCAGACTGGAGTTTGCCATTTGAGCTGATGTGTGATGCGAGTGACTATGCTGTGGGTGCAGTGCTTGGGCAACGAAGGGACAAACACTTTCATCCTATCTACTATGCAAGTAAAACTTTGAATGATGCTCAAGAAAACTATACCACTACCGAGAAGGAATTGTTGGCGGTAGTCTTTGCATTTGACAAGTTCCGATCATACTTGGTGTTGTCCAGGGTGATTGTTTACACAGACCATTCTGCCCTAAAGTATCTATTGAGCAAGTCGGATGCCAAGCCGCGACTGATTCGCTGGGTGCTACTTCTTCAGGAATTTGACTTGGAGATAAGAGATAAAAAAGGGGCAGAAAACCTTGCTGCTGACCATCTCTCCCGCCTTGAGGGTCCCAATGACGACGTATTGGAAAAGAGAGAAATCAATGATTCATTTCCTGGAGAACAATTATGTAGTATTCAGGTGGTAGCAACAAATGAAACCCCGTGGTTCGCTGACTTTGCCAACTTTCTAGCTGCGAAAACATTCCCTAAGTGGCTCACTCACCAACAACGGAAGAAATTCTTTGCCGACCTGAAGTATTATATTTGGGAAGACCCCCATTTATTCAGGGTTTGCTCGGATCAGACTGTCAGAAGGTGTGTTTCGTTAGAGGAAGGGCAAGATATCTTGAAGCATTGCCATTCTGGGCCGACAGGTGGTCATTATAGTGGGAACCGGACTGCTAGGAAGGCCCTCGATGCGGGGTTTTATTGGCCGACTATGTTCCAAGATGCACAAACATTGGTGCAACATTGTGACAGGTGCCAGAGAACGGGTAATATCTCAAAAAGAGAGGAAATGCCTCAATCATGGAATCAAGCATGCGAAGTATTTGATGTTTGGGGAATCGACTTCATGGGGCCGTTTCCTAGCTCGCAGGGCAACAAATATATCCTAGTGGCAGTGGACTATGTCTCCAAGTGGGTGGAAGCACAGGCCCTCCCATCGTGTGATGCACGAGTTGTTGTGAAATTCCTAAGAAAATTGTTTTCCCGGTTCGGAGCACCTAGAACAATCATTAGTGACCGAGGCACTCATTTCTGCAACTCTCAGTTTGAGAAGGTTTTGAAACGATATGGTGTGTCTCATAGAATCTCAACCGCTTATCACCCGCAAACCAATGGTCAAGTGGAGGTATCAAATAGGGAATTGAAGCGCATCCTTGAGAAAGCAGTGAGTCACCATAGGAGGGATTGGGCCGACCAACTTGATGATGCACTCTGGGCATATAGAACCGCATACAAGACACCTATTGGGACAACACCATATAGATTGGTCTATGGAAAGACATGTCACTTGCCGGTTGAACTTGAACACAAGGCTTATTGGGCCATAAAGCAACTTAACTTTGATCCTCATTTGTGTGGTCGCAAGCGAAAACTCCAATTAAATGAGTTAGAGGAATGGCGGTCCTTGGCGTATGACACATCAATAAGGTACAAGGAGAAAATGAAGGAATACCATGACCGGCATATTAAACGAGCCAAGTGTTTCCAACCCGGGGACCAAGTACTATTATTCAATGCAAGATTAAAATTATTCCCCGGGAAGTTAAAATCACGATGGCATGGCCCCTACACCGTCACTCAAGTGTTTCCTCACGGCGCCGTCGAGATATCTCATTCACAATCGGGAACCTTTAAGGTTAATGGGCACCGGTTGAAACACTATTTCTCGGGTAACAACATTTCACACAAGAATGGAGGTAATTTGACTTCCTTTGATCCACCATGATGTCAAGGTAAGAGACGTCGAGCTAAAGACGTTAAACAAGCGCTTCTTGGGAGGCAACCCAAGTCTTTAAATTCATTGCATCTATTTTTTTCTTCTTAGTTGTTGTTGTGTTTTGGTGTTTTTCGTATTTTTTGTGGTGCTTTTGAGTTTGAGTGTTGTTGATTTCTTTGATTGTGGTGGTTGTTTAGTCGTTTTCCTTAATTTATTTTACCATGTTGCACCCTTGGTTTGATGATCATTGTATTTTTCCTTGAGTGTTGGTGCTTCAATCTCCATGTTTTCAATGATTTTTGAGTGTTTTCGGCTTTGTTTTCATGTAATTTTTGAGTGCTAGGTTGAGTTCAAAGGTTGATTTGAGAGTGTTTTGAGCTGAAAAATTCCTGGGCCTTGTGCGGCCTGTCATGCGGCCGCACAAGGGGCCGCACAAATTTTCCCGAGAGCAATGCGGCCTGCTATGCGGCCGCATAGCAGGCCGCATAGATTTTCCAGAGCCTTATGCGGGGTACCATGCGGCCGCATAGCAGGCCGCATGGATTTTCCAGAGAGTTATGCGGGGTACCATGCGGCCGCATGGTAGGCCGCATGGTCACCCAGCCCCTATTTCCCCCTCTCTTCAGCCCACTTCCTCACTATTCACTCAATTTTCATCAAACTTCTTCTCTTTTCTCCTTCATCTCTCCACCATTTTCCTTCATTATTTTTGCATCCAAACACTCTCCTCATCCTAGCAAACGAATTTTTGGAAGATTTTCAAGGTTTTATCAAGCTTTAAGCCGGATTCCACTTCATTTTCACTTTGGTGCCCTAGATTGAATTAAGTTCCATATCTCTCCATTTCTAGGGCTTTTCTTTGTGTTTTTGGGCTGATTTTCTTGGGAATGTGGTTGTGAATGTTTCTTGTGAATGTATGTGTTGAATTTCAAGGTTTGTAAAATTTGTTTGCTACTTTTACAAGAAGAAACTCTTGAAAAATTTTCCCGAAATTACTGTAGCAACAATAAGATTTCAGCCCATTGATGCCATTGAGCATTCTTTTCATATAGTTTTGGTTTGATGAAGCTTGTATGGTCTTGTAGGGATGTCAACCAAGCATGTGGCTTCAAAGCGATCCCGGAGGAGCTCTCCACCACCCGTCTTTGAGCCAAGATTCACCGACGATGCCCACAAGACCCGTTATGCCCTCTTTGTCGAGGAAGAATTTTGGTGTTGTCCGACAAATTGATTGGGAAACCTTGGGGGTTTTGAGCCTCGATCATACCATCCGGGAGTACATATCACATGGCTTCACCACCTCCACCAAATCATTAGACTTATGACACCGACTCTCAGTTTTTTTTTACTTTTCTTGTTGTGTGTATTTTGTTTTTGCGCACTTAGACTTATTTTGGTGTTTGTTGTATCGTTCAGTTAGTTAGGGTTTCGGCCCTACTAAACTACTTCTTTTTATTTATGTAGTTTGGATTTTATTTGTTCGCTCTCTTTATTTATTTATCGAGTTGTGATGCATTTCCTGTTGCTTTCAGGACTGATCGTTGAGGATGCTTCACACTCCATGGCCCTAGTGATTTACCCCTGTTTGTGTTCACCTTGAATTCACTGCATCAACTAATTGGGGAAGTCTTCTTGCTTCATCTCCTTATTTTTATTGCATACATATCATCATGTTCTGCTGATTCATGTACATTAGGGACAATGTACGATTCTAGGTGTGGGGATGGAGTGCTTTACTCTTATTTGCATGCTTGTTATACCGATGATAGCAATGACGCCTAGTTTAGGACTTCCTAGCATGAAGGTTCGACAGTTATGAGTTGTATTTCATTATTGTTCCTAAATGATGTCCTGCTTTATCTTTAGTGCACTGACAGACTTTTACACTTGTACTTCCACCTTATACACTCCAACTAACCCATTACAATGTTTTCGGCATTAATTTGTTAATGTCTACTTTCAATGCCTTTTTAAGAGCTTTTGAGGTCCTTTGTTGTTTCCTTAGCCTCAAGTGAGTTTGTTAACAGGTTTTATACCAGGGGATACGAGATATATAGTATACAGGTAAAAAAAAAAAAAAAAAAAAAAAAAAGTGGAGTCTATGACAGTATTCCTCTGCTAGTACAGCATGAATGCGTCTATGTGGACTGTAATCAAGTAGGATGGGTGGCTCTTGTGCCTGGCCAGCATGTGCATCCGTCTGAAAGATTTTTGTGCAGTCTACGTTAGTCGGACTCAACTCAAAAAAAAAAAAAAAAAAAAAAAAAAAAAAAAAAAAAAAAAAAACCTTTGCAAATATGTAAATACAGCATATAGTATCTTATTCGTATCCCTTGGAACCTGTTACACAACCACTCGAGAGCCAAAGTTTCATTCAGGACCCGAAGGACTTTTAACTGGGTATTGAGGGTGTCTTTAACAGATTAATGCCATTTTCATTGTATGTGGAGTGAATAATATGGAGAATGAGGTTGGAAGTAAGCACACACTCACCAGTGCACTTTAGATGAAACAAGACCATCCATACCCAGTTGCCAACAGAACAACTCATTATCTGTCCTTCCTTCTATCTGTGCTAGTGGGGTCCTCTACTGTTGAGCTTGAGGTCGTACATTTAGTCGTTTATCTTCATGCCCCTGTTCTTCATGTTTGTTTGCTTGGGGACAAGCAAATGCTTAGGTGTGGGGATGTTTGATAAACGCCTAAACGTACGTATTTTCCATGTATTCGGGTGTATGTATTACGTATTTTTCTATGAGTTGGCACCCGTTTTTGGTCTGAATTGGTTTCTTTCGTGTTACAGGTACTGATGTGACCCCTTTGAGCTGATTGATAGAATTTGAGAAGAAATCGGCAACGAAAACACTATTTCATAGGGGGGGTACTGTAGCGACCACTGTAGCAGATCCTGTAGCACGAATCCTTTGGCGAAATGGCTAAGTCTGGAGGTTCATGCGGTCTGGCATGCGGGCACTGCAGAGGACGCATACGGTACTGTAGCAGTTTACTGTAGCATACGGTACTGTAGCGGCACTGTAGCAACTTACACGATTTCGGGTTTTCTCGGGATTTTCTCTCCCCGCATGCGGGGTCGCATACGGGGCCGCATAACGTTCTGGATGATGTTTTTAAGGGTTTTGGGAGTTCATTTTGGAGAGGGGAGAGCCCTAGGTCTTGAGCCAACTTGCCACCATCTTCAAATCGGAGCTAGGAGCTGCCGTCGGAGGCCATTTCCGGGGAGAGAACGACGAGGAGAGCGACATACGACGAGATCCACCCTCTTGATCCTTAGTTTGGAGGAGAATCGACAAGGGAAGCCACCCCTTTGGTGGCGTCTTTACAACGTCATTCGGCTTCTATCTTTTGAGGGGGTGTTCTCATCTATGTATTTGGTTGTTTTGATGTGTTTTCTTGTGTATTTTGTATTCATGGACAACTAGACCCCAAGGTCACCGGATGTAGGTGAACCTTGGGGGTGAACTTGTGTAGGATGCTTGCTTGACTTGATTTATGCATTTGAGACTTGTTTGTGAACCTTGTTTGGTGTATTTGATTGCTTGGTATGCATGAGAACTCTGTGTATCATTGTTTAGATAATGCTAGGAAGCATGACCATTGCCCTAGTATTAGGCTCACCAAGCTTGGTAGGGATACATGTATGAATACGCCGTGACCATCGGGTATTTGTACCCCTCCAATTGTTAGGGTTGACCTAGTTTGTGTCTTCTCCCTAACTTGAGAAACCTTTTGCTCCCTTTGCAATCGTGTGAGGATTCGAGCGGAAGGAATTCCGTATTCGATACTTGTACCGGATTAGGGACCAATTTCCGTGACCATCGGGTTGGTCTAACTTCGGGTTTCTCGGTCCAAACTACCCATTTGCATGCTAGTTAAGGCAAGCCCCGCACTTTAGTAGCCCCCTTGGTAATCCTCATCCGTGACCCTCTCTTTATATTGTTTTATCCCTCGTTCATTGCCTCCACCTTAGAACACTTTATTTGCATGTTAATCATCTTTTTACTTTCTTTTGCACAACACTTGACTTGATTGGCCAAACAATCATACGAAGAGGAAGTAAGGGTAGATTCTCGGGCCCTTGGGAATACGACCCCCTCGCGCGCGCGTGAGGGGTATTACTTGACGACCCGTGCACTTGCGGTCGACCCATCAGTCAATTTCCTAAGTCTTTTGATATATAGAGTTCTCAGACATACCAAGCATGTAAAACACCAAACAATGGATCACAAACAAGCCACAAACAATGTATAGAACAAGATCATCCAAAACATCACAAGTTCACCCCCAAGGTTCACCCACATCCGGTGACCTTGGGGTTTAAGTGCTCATGTTCACTAAATACAACAATAAATGCATGGAAACACACGACAAATTCATGAGAAGGACTCCCTCAAAGGATGAAGGCCGGTGAAGTTCCAAAGACGCCACTCCAAGGGGTGGCTTCCCTAGTCTTCAACCTCCAAATGAAAGCCCTAGGATGAAGGATCTTCCCAAAACCTTGCTCTCCTCGCCAAATCCTTGCCTAGATCGCCCTCCAAGAGCTTCTTCTTCCTCAATTCGAAGGTGGTGGTGAGAGGCCCTAAGAAGAACTCCAAGATGCCCCCTCAAAACCCAAGTAGAGCCCCTTTAAATGATGAGTTCGGGCAAGCTCACGGGTGGCCTCATGGTCCATATACGGCCCGTGAGGGAGCCTGTAATACGGGCTGCAAGAAACCGCAAAGATGTGATTTTGCACAGTAACTGTTACAGTAAAACTGCTACAGTAAAGTATTACAGTGAACTGCTCGCGGATGACCTCACGGCCGTGAGCTTGCCCGTGAGGATTCCCAGACATAGAATTTTCTTCAAATCTTCATGCTTCAGGCTGCTACAGTGTTGCTACAATGCCAGGAACCCGAAACGACGATTTCGGTGTCAATTTCTTCTCAAATTGCGTCGTTGAGCTCACCTAGGCTTCTTTTGTACCTGAAACACAAAATAAACCAATTTAGACCTAAAAGGGCATCGATTCATCAACAAAATACGAGAAGCATGCGCATGCGTACGTATAAAATACGTACATTTAGACGTTTATCAAACATCCCCACACCTAAGCGTTTGCTTGTCCCCAAGCAAACAAACATGAAGAACAGGGGCAAGAAGATAAACGGCTAAATGTACAACCTCAAGCCCAATAGTAAAGAACTCCACAGGCACGAATGGACAGAAATCAAGAAGTGAGCTGATCAATGACTAGTCAAGTAATACTAGTTCTATTTCTCCTAGAGTGCCCCGTGAGTGTGCGCTAACTTCCACCTTGACCTCCACACCCTGGATTACCCCAGGATGACCATTCACCCCACGTATAATGAAAGTGACATTAGAATGCTAAAAACATCCTCAATACTCAGATAAAAGTCTTTCGGTTCCTAGATAAAACTTTAGCTCAAAAGTGACTATGCAGTACGCTCCAGGGGATCAAGACATTTTATTACTCTCACATATGTACAAACATACACTTTTTTTTTTTTTTTTTTTTTTTGACATGTATAGACTATCTCTCAAATCCCCTGGCTAAACCCACTACAGTAGTTCACAAAAAGCTAAAGAAAACAATAAAGGAACACAAAAGCTCTTAAAAGAGTATTGAAAATAGAATTTAACAAATTAATGCCAAAATCATTATAATGGGTTGGTTGGAGTGTACAAGACAGAAGTAATCGTGTACAGGCATAGGGGGCGCTAAAGGTGAAATAGAACTACATTCAAGCACATGTAAAGGTACAGCTCACAACTATCATTCTACCAAGCCAGGAAATTCTAAACATGTGAATCATAGCTATCATAGGTAATCAAAGCATGCACAAAATACAAGTATACTCCAAAAATCCATCCCCACACCTAAAGCTGTACATTGTCCCCAATGTACATAAGTCAGGAGAACAGGGTGGGACAAACATTTTAAGCAAAAGTAAATGGAGTAAAAGAAACTTCCCCAACAACTGATGAAGAATGGCATGTGGTCCCCAATGTTGGTGGGGTGAAAGAATACTGAGGGCGCGGAGTGTGAAACTCAGTAACAATTCTCCTGAAAGCACAAGAAGTATAGATCACAACTCCAGAAATGAAAAATGCAGAAGAGAGCAAAATGACAAAAGTCTCAAAACAACCATGAAAAGTTTAGCAGGGCGAAGCCCTAGCTAACTCAAAAGTACAGAGTACAACATGAAAAAGAAAGTGCAGTGGAAACAAAGTATCATAGCAAGCATGCAACACGAGTCAGGGGCCAGAAGGGAATGACGGAGCTGCACAAGTGGTGGCCGCCGAGGTGGTGCCGACTGACGATGACGAACTGCGCAGGAACGCTAAAATGTCGGTGGTAGCGGTCTCAAGGCGGCTCACCGAAGCAGTCAGCATCTACAGCTGCTCGCAGACCTCTGCTCGGAACGTGTCAAACCTCTCCTCCAATGAATGCTGAGGTGCCCGGGGTGCAGCAACATCGTCCGACTCAGACAATGATCGAGACTCAGACTCAGTGTCATGAGATGGGCCGGGGTCTGACTGGCGTCGTACTACCCTGTGTGTAGTGCCCCGCCGCTCAACCATACCAATACATGCCAAAGTCTGCATGCTGAGTGGGATGACTGCACCCACAACTGTCATGCCCTGGGTTCCCTCAAGAAGATCCATACCCTTGATCATGCGTGTGATGTAGGGCCCAGCGTAAATGGATCCCAGGCGGACAAACTTTCCTTGGTGGGCAAAAACATCGGCGAACAAATGACCCATGTGGAGGGGGTACCGCTGTATAATGCTATACAGCATCAATAAGTCCGTGCGGGATACTACCCCGGTAGAATCCAGTCGGCCCCCAATGCTCCTAGTCAGTAAGGTGTGAATGTATCTGTGAGCGGGGTCTTTCAATTGGGAAGCTTTCTTGGTGCGTGACCGGTGAGCAATGGTATTCCAATATGTAGCATTGGTCACGGGGTAAGGGAAGTCCCTACCTAATTCCTTGAATTCTGGCCTTTGGGTGAATGCTTCGGTGTAAAATCCCATGTAAATGCCCAATTGGTCTTGAGTGATCCTGTGGCTCTTCCCGAAGGCACGGAATGACACATATCCGGGTTGGCGAGAGAAAGGGTTGAAGTGATAGATTTCAAAGGTGCTTAACACTTCAAGAGTTAACTCCTTGTATGTTGGTTCGTCAATGGAGAACAATGTATCCCAACCGTCGTGTGTGATGAGTTCCAATATTGTTTCATCCAAACCCAGGGTTTTGAGGACATCCCAATCAATTTTCTTTATCGTCCCAAAGTTCTTGCGCGAAAGAAGCGCAAAACGATTCTTGTGTTCTTCCTTCTTAAACTTGGGTTGTTCGTGAGGCGGAGGAGGGTCATTTCGGGCTCTCTTGTAAGCAACCTTCTTGGTTCTCATCCTACAAAGTGAATGGAAGCTCAATTAGACAAGTTACAAGCAACAAAAATCTTGAAAAATGAAAGAATCATGAAAATTTCTCAGTGCTACAGTAATTCCGAAAAAAAATTTCAAGAACTTTGTTTGAAAACTTGAAGATCTCAAAATACAACCATTCCAAAACCTTGATACAAGCTTGTAGAAGCCAAGGAGAGAACAAACCATGAGAAAATAAGCCCACACAACCATGGAAACATCAAGATCATGAGAACAAAAACTCACCTTAAAACCTAGGGTTTTTGGAGTGAAACTTGAGTTGAATCCGGCCAAAAGAGTGGTTATTCTTCAAATCTTAAGCACCAAATGTTTTTAGAGGAGAGTGAGAGCGATTTAAAGGAAGAAAAATGGAAGAAAATGGAGGAGAAATGAGAGGGAAGTGAGAGTGTTAAGTGGAGAGGATGATGAATAGAAGGAATGGCCAAATGAAGCCAATTTAATCAAGTCCCGAAAAGCCTCACGGGTGAGCTCACGGGCGTGAGCTCACCCGTGAGAGCTCTCAGTTTGCCTCACGGCCAAGCTCACGGCCGTGAGCTTGGCCGTGAGGGCTCTCGGTTTGGCTCACGGCCAAGCTCACGCCCGTGAGCTTGGCCGTGAGAGCCCTCTGTTTTGCTTGCGGGCAAGCTCACGGCCGTGAGCTTGCTCGCAAGGGTTCTTTCCCTTGCTTAAGGGCACAATCATGTACAAAACTTAGCTCTCAACTCGATTTAGCAATGAAGAACACTCCTCTAAAGCTTAAAACCACTCAAAGAAAGGCCGAATAAGGCATGAAAGCAATCAAAACATGAATCTCATGAAAACTAATCATTAAACAATTCACAACAACATACAAGCATGCAACTATGAATTAGACAAAATGATGAGCAATAAGAGCACACAAGAACAAACCCTAGGGTGCTAATATGCTAACACACAACAAAAATACGAAAAAGAGAAACACAAACACTCAAAACAACAAAAGAATGAAATTGCAATGAAATTAAACTTGGGTTGCCTCCCAAGAAGCGCTTGGTTAACGTCGTTAGCTTGACGTGTGTTACCTCAACAATCATGGTGGGACAAAAGGAGGGAATTTACCTCCAACCTTTGATGATGTATTGTTACCCGAAAAGTTCATGGAGAGGCATGAAAAAATTCTGAACTTCCCTTGGTTCTCCATGAGTATGTCATCTACTTCCTCGGGTGATGCCATCGAAACCTTTGCAACCTTCTTTGGTTCCTTTGTTTTTCTCCACACCTTTTTTGTGGGTTTCTTCTCCTTGTTATGTAGTGGGGGGTCAAACACCACTTGAGTAGATTGTCGCAATGGTGGAGGGGGGGCATCAAATTCTTCTATCTTTTCCTCCTCTAGCTCATCCAAAATTTCATCAAGTGGGTTCAGAGCGAAAATTTCCTGCACACAATCAGAAATAATTGCATCAGTTTTATCCATGAAATAAAGACTATCATCATGGTCAAGTGTGTGGCGCATTGCAGCGGGAAGGGTGAAGACCACTTGTTCATCACCAACTCTTAATGTCATCTTTCCACCCTTGACATCAATCAATGCTCCGGAAGTGTTTAGGAATGGACGGCCAAGAATGATGGGGACCTCAACATCATCATCCACATCTAAAATCACAAAATCCACAGGAATGATGAGTTTGTCAACCCTCACAAGGAGATCTTCAACAATACCCCTTGGTCTCCGCAAAGAACGATCGGCAAGTTGTAGAGTCATTCGTGTAGGCCTTAGATCTTCCAGTCCCAATTTCAAAAACAACTTGTAAGGCATCACATTAATACTCGCACCCGAGTCGGCCAAAGCACTCTCTTGTATTCCTTCACCAAGGGTGCAAGGGATGATGAAACTACCGGGATCATTGGGTTTCTTGGGCAACTTCTTTTGAATTAAAGCGGAGCAATTCCCCGATAGTGTCACCGAGTCCACCTCTTCTAGTTTTCTTTTGTTTGTGATGAGGTCTTTCAAGAACTTGGCATACTTGGGCATTTGTGAGAGGGCCTCAACCAATGGAATGTTATTGTGGAGTTGCTTGAATATATTCAAAAATCTTTTAAATTGAGCACCCTCCTTGTCTTTTTTTAACCTTGTTGGGTAAGGTACCACGGGCTTGTACTCGTTCACCTTTGGCACCGGGGATTCGTGGACATCATCACTACATTTGCCCTTATCATCCTTGCATTCTCTCATGTTCAAATGAGGGTCTTCCAGATCGGTTACCCTATAATTAGAAGCACTTGGGCTCGTCTTGCCCCTTGCTTCCAATTGCTTTCCGCTCCTTAGTGTAACAGCCTTCAAGTGTTCTCTCGGGTTGCTTTCAGTGTTGCTTGGTAAGCTACATGAAGGACGATCAGAATGTGCACGAGCAAGCTGTCCCACTTGGTTCTCAAGAGATTGCATAGATGCCTGAACATTCCTCAACACAGTGCCGAACTCATCCAATCTTTTCTCAATACCCTGAAACCGTGTCTCGGTATTAATCATAAATTTGGCCAAAACATCTTCTGTGGTATACTTTCTTTCTTGTTGTGGTGCTGCTGGGTAATGGCTTGCTTGAGGTGGAGGGGGCCTCTGTTGAACTTGGCCTTGACCCCAGGGCATGTTCGGGGGATTCCTCCAACCTTGATTGTATGTGTTACCATATTGATTTCCCAGCCCTCTAGGTCCACCTCCAACATAATCAACAGACTCCACAGGTGTAGAAGGGGCAATGAATATAGGACACTGTGACGTTGCATGCCCTGCTCCACATGTGTCACAAGACATCACGGCCTTAGGGGTAGAATTGGACCCCAACATCAGTTGCTCAACTTTCTGTGCAATGAACTGATCAAGGCCTCAACCTTAGCCGTCAATGCTGTGTTTTCATTCACTTCATAAAGCCCTGCAGCCTTTGGTGCCTTTTGCCTAGTACTCCAGTGGCATTCATTACTGGCCATGTTTTCAATCAAAGCTTCAGCTTCTTCAGGTAGTTTGCTACTCAAGGATCCACCTGCTGCGGCATCAATCAGTTGCCTTGTTGAATAATTCAGTCCATTGCAGAACATTTGCACTCTAATCCAAGACTGAAATCCATGGTGAGGGCACTTGCGCAACAAGTCTTTAAACCTTTCATGTGCTTCAAAGAGTGTCTCCAAATCTCCCTGCCTGAAGGATGATATTTCTTGCCTCAACCTCGCTGCTTTGCTAGGAGGAAAGTATCGGGCCAAGAATTTTTCCACCATATCCTTCCAAGTGGTGATGGAGCCGGGAGCCAAGGATGTGAGCCACCTATAAGCTGCTTCCCTTAAACTGAATGGAAAAAGTCTTAGCCGAATAGCATCATTAGAGACCGAGTTTATCTTGAAGGTTGAACATATTTGCAAGAAGCGAGATAGATGAGCGTGCGGGTCTTCATCTGCCAACCCATCAAACTGAACCGAGTTCTGAATCATTCCAATCGTGCTCGCCTTGATTTCAAAATTGTTAGCCGGAACTGCCAGTGCCAGAACACTGAATTCTTCACCGGTGAATTGAGGCCGCTCATAATCAGACAAGGTCCTCCTTGGTTCGGCCATAACGGTAGGTTCACTTGATTCCACAACAAACTCTTGTCCTCGTTGTCTTGAACTCTCACCCAACTCTCTCAACCTTTGATGCAAAGTTCTCTCTACTTCGTTGTCGGGTTCAACTAGGTTTGCTTAACTCGAACGTGTCATAAAATAGGTACCTTGCAAAACCAGAGTCAAGAATTAGCAATCGACGAGAGGTAAAAAAAAATAGAAATGCAAAACGATAGATAATGGAATATATACAAAGGATGATAAATGCAAAACAAGAAAATGGTCAAATCAACACGCGCAAAGTTTTCCGGATATTTCTCGTGGGGTCCCCGGCAGCGGCGCCAAAAACTTGATGAGTTGCTATCCCGCAAGTGCACGGGTCGTCAAGTAATACCCTGTGCATGACACAGGGGTCGTATTCCCTGGGGCCCGAGAAGCTACCCTTACTTCCTTATTACAATATTGTTTGACCGATATGATTCAAAAGAGTGAATATGATGCAAAGAAGTTAAAGAAGTAAATAATCAAAGTAAACATACGAGGGCAAGATACGGGGTAGACATAGGGCTAGGAGTGGTCACGGATGAGGATTCCCTTAGGGGCTACTAAAGTGAGTAGGAAGGCTTGGACTAACATGCAAGTGGCTAATTGGACCGAGAAAACCCTAGACTAGGTCAACCCGATGGTCACGGAAGTCGACCCCTAATCCGGTATGGGTATTGGATACGGTACGTATACCGCCCAAGCTTTCCCCTACGATTGCAAAGTGTGAAGTGGTTTTCTCAAACTAGGGTTACAATACAAAAGAGTACTCAACCCTAGCAGTGGAGGGGTACAAATACCCGATGGTCACGGCGTATTTATACATATTTCCCTTCCAAGTTTGGTGAGTCTAACACTAGGGCAATGATCATGCAACCTAGCATTTCCTAAGTCTTTTGATACATAGAGTTCTCATACATACCAAGCATGTAAAACACCAAACAATGGATCACAAACAAGCCACAAACAATGTATAGAACAAGATCATCCAAAACATCACAAGTTCACCCCCAAGGTTCACCCACATCCGGTGACCTTGGGGTTTAAGTGCTCATGTTCACTAAATACAACAATAAATGCATGGAAACACACGATAAATTCATGACAAGGACTCCCTCAAAGGATGAAGGCCGGTGAAGTTCCAAAGACGCCACTCCAAGGGGTGGCTTCCCTAGTCTTCAACCTCCAAATGAAAGCCCTAGGATGAAGGATCTTCCCAAAACCTTGCTCTCCTCGCCAAATCCTTGCCTAGATCGCCCTCCAAGAGCTTCTTCTTCCTCAATTCGAAGGTGGTGGTGAGAGGCCCTAAGAAGAACTCCAAGATGTCCCCTCAAAACCCAAGTAGAGCCCCTTTAAATGATGAGTTCGGGCAAGCTCACGGGTGGCCTCACGGTCCATATACGGCCCGTGAGGGAGCCTGTAATACGGGCTGCAAGAAACCCCAAAGATGTGATTTTGCACAGTAACTGTTATAGTAAACTGCAACAGTAAAACTGCTACAGTAAAGTATTACAGTGAACTGCTCGCGGATGACCTCACGGCCGTGAGCTTGCCCGTGATGATTCCCAGACTTAGAATTTTCTTCAAATCTTCGTGCTTCAGGCTGCTACAGTGTTGCTACTGTGCCAGGGAACCCGAAACGACGATTTCGGTGTCAATTTCTTCTCAAATTGCGTCGTTGAGCTCACCTAGGTTTCTTTTGTACCTGAAACACAAAATAAACCAATTTAGACGTAAAAGTGCATAGATTCATCAACAAAATATGAGAAGCATGCGCATGCGTACGTATAAAATACGTACATTTAGACGTTTATCACTCCTACCTCCTTACTTTGTGTTCATAAATAAGTCCTTGTAACAAGAGTTTGAGAAGTACTCTTTGGGTTGTCTTGAGTGAATTCGGACACACTTACGCATGTTCGAGTTGTTGTCCTTTTTGATTCGAGTTTTTTAGCTAGAGCAATGATAGCCTTATGCAATGTTTTGATTTCCCCTTACTTGTAGAATGCTTCTTTTGCATACTTTTGGTGAACCTAAGGCCGAGCACTTTCAATTGTTCTTAAACTTGCTACTCAATTACAAATGACGTTTGGCATAAGTCAAAACATGTAAGGATTCATCTGAGATCCATAGTGATTTCAGGTCGAAGGATTCTAGTACAAGAATTGCTTGAGAAAAAAACTTATGACTTTACAACCATGTAGTGTTCTCAAAGCGGATCGATCCAGGTACATTGTTCCCTAACATGTATCCCATATCCTATGACCCGTAAAACAAGGCTATCTCATAAAAGACATACTAGTCTTAATTTATTTTCATTCCCATGAAAATAATCGACTAGGGACATTTAGAATATTGTTCAAGTTTATTCTTGAAGGTTTTACTATCCAAATAACGGATTTGATAACTTGAGCAGAACCAATATTCAAGGATATTTTATCTTATTAACTATGCACAGAAATAATAATAGATAAAACGATGCCTCATAATAATTATCCAAATAATAACAGTTCATAACTGTATTGGGGCTAGGGCTCACACTAACAATCTCCCACTAGCAGTAGTCCCAATCAGGCATAACTCTAAGACCAAAAGACCTAACATAACGATAATGTTTTGGCCTAGCCAACTGCTTGGTCAAAGGATCAGCTACATTATTTTCTCCAGCAATCTTGCAAACTTTCACATCTCCTTTATCAACAATCTCCTGAATGAGATGGAATCTCCTGAGTATGTGTTTGGACTTCTGGTGGGATCGGGGCTCCTTGGCCTGTGCTATGGCCCCGTTGTTGTCACAAAAGAGGTTTACTAGATCTAGGATGCTTGGGACAACTCCTAATCCAGTAAGGAACCTCTTAAGCCCAACAGCCTCCTTAGCAGCATCTGATGCAGCTATATACTCAGACTCTGTGGTAGAATCAGTGATGGTGTCCTGTTTTAAGCTCTTCCAGCTTACAGTATCTCCATTCAAACAAATCAGATAATTAGATTACGATTTACTATCGTCGACATTCGTTTGAAATGCAGCATCAGTATAACCGGTTACAATGAGCTTATTCTCACCATCGTACACTAAGTAGTAATCTTTAGTCCTTCGCAAGTACTTAAGAATACTCTTAATAACAGACTAATGGTGTTCCCCTGGATCTTGTTGGAATCTGCTAGTTATGCTTAGTGCATGTGCGACATCCAGCCTAGTACATAGCATGGCATACATGATAGATCCTATAGCAGACGCATAAGGGATCTTACTCATATGTTCCCTTTGTTCTTCAATCTGAGGACAATCCCTTTTACTTAGAACAATTCCCTTAGACATGGGTAAAAATCCTTTCTTGGAGTTAGACATACTGAACCGCTTCAGTATCGTATCTATGTACTTTTTTTGACCTAGTCCCAAAAGCTGTTGTGATCTATCCCTATAGATCTTTATACCTAGTATAATCTGAGCTTCACCTAAGTCCTTCATTGAGAAAAACTTCCCTAAAAATTGCTTAACATTTAACAATGTCAGGATGTCGTTTCCGATAAACAAGATGTCATCGACATATAACACAAGGAAAACGACTACGCTCCCACTAACTTTCTTGTACACACATGGCTCATCCTCATTTTTGAGAAAGCCAAACCCTTTGATTGCCTCATCAAAATGGAGGTTCCAACTTCGAGATTATTGCTTGAGTCCATAACTGGACTTTAGCAACTTGCACACTGATAAGTGCTTGTGTTATAATAATCCGAAGTGTTATTATCTTACAATGAGCGTTACTTTAATCAGATTTTATCACTAAATTATGTGTATTTGTGTGCTTTTGTGCATTGTAGATTTGTGGAGCTAGTTTGAAGAGAAGGAGCAAAGTTAGATCGTGTTCGCCGTTATTGGGGAGTTTTCGGACCAAGCAAGGAACAAGGCACGAGTCTAGACTTGTGGGTGTATGCCAATCTCCTTTGGAGGGCACAAAGGCAGTCACATTCACAATAAGTCTAACTCGTGTAGCATTGGAGAACTTCACCAATGAGGAGAATTGAAGCAATCCGCAAGATCTACCATTGATTGTGTGCCCAATTCAATGGCCTCGATGAAGAACAACGAATTCAGGAGCGTTTCGGCAAGAGTAATGTAGCATCATTGTAGCAAAATACTATAGCAAGCTACTGTTCACTGTCTGCTGAAAATCAGCAAAACAGAGGCTTCACACGGGCCTATCGAAATTCAACATGGTCGTGTGAAATCCCGATTTCAGCTATTTAAAGCCGCAACTCAACATTATAAAAGCCCGTTTTGGAGACTTTTTCTGGATCTTTTTGCCTACCTTTTGACCTAACTTCTGGAAAGCGTGGCTAGGGTTTCAGAGAGTACTTTGTGAAGGTTTGGAGCGTATTATCAACATCGACATCGACGTCCAGCGGCCGCACAAGACCAGGGCCACATTCTACAAAATGGGGTTTTCATCTATGCTTTCAATTTGTATTTACTTTCATAGTTTGATGGATTTGTATAGCTCTATGAGGAGCTAAACCCCTTGTGGGTATTCGGAATTTTAAATCCTAGGATGATTATGTTTCTATGACATTGTTATTATGCTTTTCCATTATTGATGAATAAAATTGAGTTTCAATCTTAATTGCATGTTGTGTTGTTTTCCCTTAGGCGTGACACTAGGATTGAGAACAATCTAGGTTATCCTTTGGAGGTGTGACAACTCCTATAGGGTTAGACTACTTAAGATTGGAGAGGGTTGAGAGGGTGAGTCATGAGGTAGCGAAACACCCCTTTTCCCCTCCGGCGTGATTCTCCCTATCTCCGTGTTCCAAGAGGTCTAAGAGATCGAGATAGAGCGAAGTGCTAGGAGATGAACTCCCCTGGGGCTTAGTTGCCCGAGCAACAGAGTGAAGGGTTGAAGTGAATCCTAGTGCTGGGCTTAATTTAGACTAGGGTTCTTTCACCTAGACCAAAGGGTTAGAACTATACATAGGAACAGGGTTTATCACTAGGAATCCCTAGAACTTAAGGCAATTCCACATAGTGTGAGGCTTAGGAAGATGAACTCCCCTAGGGCTTAGTTGACAGGTCAACAAGAGTCAAGGGTCGTAGTAAAACCTAATGTCGGGGCATAGTGTTGGGGTTAGTCACGGTTGACCTTAGATTTGGGATCGTGTGTTTAAAGATATCCTCGACTCATTTAACATCAATAGTAGATTATAATAGCATTGTCTTGAACTAGAAGCATAAGTCCTAGGGGTAGCTTGTCCGGGTACCCAACTTCACTCATTGATTGTCCTTCTCTATTTGCTCTTACTTGCACTCTCTTACTTTCCATATCTCTCTTTTATTTGTTGTTTCTTTAAAATTACTTTTGCACTCACTCATTGACTCTATTATCATTCTTCGTACACCGCATAGCTAAATAGTGAATTCTTGTGTCTTAAAATCCCTATTCCCTGTGGATTCGACTACCCTCTCACCAGGGTAATACTATTACTTTGACAAGCCCGTGCACTTACGGTACGCACTCGCAAAGGGTGTGCAAAGTGATTTAGACTGGGTCCCTTAATATCATATTATACACTGTGCAAGCACCTAACAAGTGATAAATTTTTTAGTCCGGTTAATTAGAGACATTTTTAATTCAAGATGCTTTGCCACTCATGATCCACAAAAGGCAAATGTACATTCTAGCTTAAGTTCAACACTTGAATGTAAAATAAGAAAGAAATCTTTTACTGTGTTTGGTTGCATAAGCAAAATGAGATGGGAAAGCAAATGTAGTAAAATTTATTGTGATTTTATACTCTGCAGCGCTGCATTCAGGACAGAGAGAACAAAAGCACAAACTAGCTAGGCTTTCCATTTAAGGCTATTGTGCTCTGTTCAATACTTTTTATGGGTCCTACTTCCTTGTTTTCTTTATAATCATGATGCTATCCACTATCCTATATATATATATATATATATAACATTTGTTAACTTACAATGTTTATTGATTCTGATTCTGTATCAATGGAAACCAATCTTTGGTTAGGCATGTGATATTACTAGACACTGGGTTGGTGATTTGGGATAAGACTATTCTTGCATGTTTAACAATCTTTGATTGGACATGTAGTTTTTACTTTGTAGATTCTATATGCTTGGAAATGAGTTATGCAGTAATCAATCAATGGGTGGTGCGCTGGATGACACAGAGAATCAGATTTTTATCCAATTTTTTTATTTGTTTTTTTTCTGTAGATTTGTAGCAGAATGGATGTTTTGCCAACCCATATTATCCATCAACTTGGTATTTATTTGAAATAATTTTTAAAAAATAGATGTGGAGTTTGATTTTAATTAACATTACTATAAAGTAAATATTAACTATTTTATAAAAAAAATTATTTTGAAAAAATAATCACATAAACAGATATAGTTATGAGTGTTAAAAATTTTAATTTTTGATTATTAAATATATTTTAAAAAATATTTTGAATTGATTGAAATAATGCTATTTATTTTATTTTTATAAAAAATAAATCAAATATGGTGTCAGGTTTTAGAAGATAATTGTCACAGTGTTTCTTTTACTTCTTATACCCATGTGTTTCTTTTCTTCTTATTTTTATTATAGCTAAAAAAGTTTGTCGTGGTTTGTTATTCTTTTTTCTTCTCTTTACTTAAATATATGTACGTGTGCCTAAATCTTGAAGTGTCAAGTCTTCTATATTATTGTTCAGTTTTTTTTTTTCAATGAAGTACTTTTGACTTCAGGTAATAGGAAATCTAATGAGTAGAAGCATATGGAGGAGATTAAGTATGATTCTATTAAAGCAATTGGATTTCATTGTCAATGTGAAGGTTTTGGTGCCACCATCGAGCATCGCACCATCACTGATTATTATTTGATTTTTCATCATGATACTTTACTTGGAAATTAATTAATATTCATTTTTATTGTATGTGTTTTGAGTATATTTTTATTCTATAGACATGTGTTACTTATAGAAAATTGATTGTTCTTTTATGTTATCAAAATATAGATGGGGACTAATCGGGACTGGATGTATAATAGACTTGCGCACGGACATAAGTTCATTAACCATGAATTTTTGGTTGGGGTAGAGTCATTCATCAAATATTCTTGTGACCAACTGAGATTTATGGATGGTGATAAAATAAGATGCCTGATAAGTACCTAAATACATCATGTTTTAACGATGATATTCTTGTACTTTCGTGCGGCTTTTATGTATTTTCGATGACATTTTGCGCACTTGATGTTTTTATTTTCGTTTCAGGGTTTTGAGGACCAAGTGCGCGAGATTAAACCGTATTCGTGTCATTTCGGGGATGTTTGAAGAAGAAACGAAGAGTTGGAGCACCCCGGAAGCCGACGCGCCGCACACGGGCTGATTTTCTCGGCCATGTGCGGCCACTGTGCGGGCCGCGCAGTGGCCGCACACATCAGACAGAAGCCTGTGCGGCCTGTGCGCAGGGCCGCACACTGGCCGCACAGCACAGCCAGAGGGCTGTACGGCTTGTGTGCAGCCCCGCACACAGGCCGCACAGCACAGCCAGAAGGCTGTGCGGTCACTGCGCAGCCCCGCGCAGTGCCCGCACACCTTCGAGCTATATAAGGTTTCCTTCAGGGTTTTTTGGGGCATGCTGTTCTCTATCCGACCTCCACTCCACCACTCACCACTCTCATCATCTTTGGAGGTATTTGGAGGAATTCTTGGGCAGAATTGAAGGAGAGAAGAAGGGGAAGACGCGGAGAAGCTTCATAGGGCTCGCAGGCGCGGATCCGACGAGCTACACCATCAACCCTAGTCGACATCTTTGAGGGAGTTTTTCTTGTTTTTATTCGATGAATCCTTTGTATGACGAGCTCCTCAGCTTTATGATGTCGAACTAAACCTTCCCAAGGCCACCGGGTTCCCGGTGAACCTTGGGAGGAGACTTTGTATGAATGACCTTGTATTGATTTGAATGAATGTGTTGGTTTGATTGTTTGGTTTTAATTCATCAATATGTTGTTCGTTCTACATTGGATGGATTCCGTAGAATTGATTGTGAATGATACTTGTTTGGCAGGATGCTATCATGTATTAGGTCAGTTGATGAGTTAAAGAGGGATACATGTATTAACACACCGCAGGTCCCGGGTGTTAATAGCCTTCCGCGCGTTTAGGGTTAATTTAGCTGAGAGTGTGCATTAGATTAACCCTAATCAAGACTCCTTGTTCTCATTGACATCGTAGGGGTATTTTCTGGATAGGAAAACCCGTACTGGATTAGGACTACACTACGGAGGTTCCGGGGTAGTCGACATCCGAGTCTAGCGGACCAAAACCTTGCCGACCTTATTTTTATAGTTATCATGGTCTTTCTTATTTAGTCTCCTCCCGGGGGAATCCTCTCCCGAGGCCTTCCCAAATTATTGACTTCTTCATCTCTATCTTTATTCCGGATTGAGTTTTATTTTACTTGCATTTCTTTACTTATTTTTATTACTTAAATTTGCTTCAACCCTGTTTCGATCGACTAGAAAGTGACCCCCAAAAGGAAGTAATAGTAGATCTCGGGCCCTAGGGAATACGACCCTCCTTGTGAGGTTATTACTTGACGACCCATGCACTTGCGGCCGGGGAGTCGCGTGTTAGCTCTATAGCTAGTCGCGCGCTCGCTCATCAATGCCCTTGTTGTAAGTGTCAAAATCAAAGGTATGAAGTGGTTGATAATGTGAAGCTGCACCTTCTGAAGCATGGGTTTATCCAAGATTATCGTCAGTGGGTTTGTCATGGGGAACCATTATTATATGCAAATTGTATTGAAACACAATTCAACTCTTCGAGATCGCAAGGTGTGGAGGGATCAATTTCATACAGGGATATGATTATTGATGCAATTGGTCCTAACTTTGATCCGTATTATGATGTAAATGAAGAGGAAATACCAAACCCCACAACTCAAAAATTGTATGACATGCTTCATACAGCAGAAGAACATGGCCTGGATGTGAAGTGCACACACAATTATCTGCTGTTGCAAGATTATTAACAATAAAATCTCAGTTTCAAATGTTAGAGAAGTGCTATGATGCTGTATTGGAATTTATAAAAGAAGCATTACCAGCTAATAATAAGTTGGTAGATGACTTCTATAATATAAAGAAGTTTCTTGCAGGTTTGTGTCTTCCATATGAGAAAATTAATTGTTGCATAAATGGATGTATGTTATATTTGGGTGAGGATAGTGATAGAAAAAGTTGCAAGGTTTGTAACTGATAAGTGCCAAAATACATCATGTTTTAGCTATGATGTTCTTGTACATTCATGCAACTTATGTGTATTTTCGATGAGTTTTTGCGCACTTGATGTTTTATTTTCATTTCAGGGTTTCGAGGACCAAGTGCGCAAGTTTCGACCGTATTCGTGTCATTCCGGGGAAGATTGAAGAAGAAACGAAGAGTTGGAGCACCCTGGAAGCCGACGCGCCGCACACGGACACATTTTCTCGGCCGTGTGCGGCCACTGTGCGGCCCGCACAGTGGCCGCACAAGGGAGACAGAGAGGTGTGCGGCCAGTGTGCGGCCCGCACACTGGCCGCACAGCACAGCCAGAAGGCTGTGCGGGCACTGTGTGGCCCGCACAGTGCCCGCACAGTGCCCGCACACCTTCGGGCTATATATGCTTGTTCTGAAGAGTTTTTGAGGGGATTTTTTGGGTTCTCATCCGGCCTCCACTTGTCCTAGACTTCATTTCACCATTTCTTGAGGGATTTTGGAGGGATTTTCGGCTAGATTCGAAGGAGAGAAGAAGGGGAAGACGTTGAGAAGCTTCATAGGGCTCGCCGGCGCGGATCCGACGAGCTACGCCATCAACCCTAGTCGACATCTTCGAGGGGGTTTTTCTTGTTTTTATTGGATGGAATTGTTGTATGATGAGCTCCTTAGTTTTGTGATGAAAACTAAGGAGCTCATCAATGACGATCCCGATGACGCGCTTCAAAGAAACATAATAATCCTAGGGTTTACAAGTCCGAATACCCACAAGGGTTTAGCTCCTCATGGAGCTATACAAATACATCAAAATATAAAAGTCAAAACAAATAGAAAGCATAGATGAAAACCCTTTTGCGTATGGTGTAGCCGTGGTCTTGTGCTACCGTCGGACGTCAATGACGATCCCGATGACGCGCTTCGATCCTCCACAAAAGTCCTCTCCAAACCCTAGCCACAACCCTCCAGAAATTGGGAAAAAAGATTGGGAAAAGGATAATAAAAAGTGTCCAAAAACGAGCTTTTATAATGTTGAGTCGCGGCTTTAAATCGGCTGAATCGGGACTTCACACGGCCGTGTGGAATTTCCACACGCCCGTGTGAACTCTCTGGATTGCTGATTTTCGACAGAAGTGAACAGTAGCTTGCTACAGTATTTTCTACATTGCTGCTACAGTACCTCCCGAAACGCTCCTGAATTCGTTGTTCTTCATCGAGGACATTGAACTGGGTACACAATCAATGGTAGATTGTGTCGATTGCTTCAAATCTCGTTATTGGTGAAGTTCTCCTAAGCTACACGAGTTAGACTTATTGTAAGTGTGACTGCCCTTGTGCCCCTCCAAATGAGGTTGGCACACACTTACAACTCTAGGCTCATGCCTTGTTGCTTGCTTGGTCTGAAAACTCCCCAACAACTATAGACACGATCTAACTTTGTTCTTCTTCTTCAAACTAGTTCCACAAACCTACAATGCACAAAAGCACACAAATGCACACAATTTAGTGATAAAAATCTGATAAAGGATATGCTCATTGTAAGATAATAATGCTTTGTGGTACTATAACACAAGCACTTATCACGAAGCATGGAAGCATTTTGATTAGATACATCCTTCTTTCTCATCAGAGGCTCGAAATGTAAGACTTAGGTTGTCTACTGATGGGTTTCAACCATTTGGACAATCAGGCAAGCAATATTCTTATTGGCCTGTTATTATCACACCATACAATTTTCCACCGTGGATTTTTATGAAGGACCCTTATATGTTTTTAACTGTTATTGTACCTTGCCTGAAAAACCCAAAACAAAAGTTAGATGTATTCTTGCAACAATTAATAGAAGAGCTAAACATTTGTGGAATGTTGGAGTACAAACATATGATGTGTCCAACAAACAAAATTTTTAGATGAGAGTTGTACTCATGTGGACCATTAGTGACTTCCCAGCTGGTAAAGTTTCATGGTTTGATTGTCATCGGCAATTCCTACCTACATCATCCTTTCCGAAGGAACATAAATGACTTCCTAAAGAACAAGATTGAAGAGTCTCCACCTCCATCTATTTTTTCTGTGCATCAAATTTTGAAACAAATCAAAGAATTAAAATTGAAGAAAATAACAGAAGTTGGTGTTGAACAGTTGAATGCCCCTATTTGTAAGTCAAGTGGATGGCACAAGCGTAGCATATTTTAGGATTTACCTTATTGGAGTACTAATCTCATCCGTCATAATCTTGATGTCATGCATATTGAAAATAATGTTTTTGATAATGTGTTTGACATTGTGATGAATGTGGAAGGCAAAACCAAAGATAATGCAAAAGCAAGAGAGGATGTGAAAATATATTGCAAGCATAAAGAATTGGAGAAAAATGAAGCCACCGGGAAATATCCTAAAGCTTTCTATAGCTTAAATAAGGAGGAAAAAAAAGTTGTTTGTGAATGGGTAAGTCAACTTCAGTTTTCGGATGGGTATGTTTCAAATATGGCAAGGTGAGTTGATATGTGTAAGTATAAGATGTGTGGAATGAAAAGCCATGATTGCCATGTATTCATGCAAAGGTTAATCCATATAGTCTTTCGTAAATTATTACCATTGTCTGTATGGAAAGCTTTGACAGAGTTAAGCCTATTTTTTAGAGACCTTACTTGTTCTACGATTAGAGTGGAAGAAATTACTATAACATTATGCAAGTTGCAGAGTGTATTCCCTCTAGGTTTCTTTGACTCCATGGAGCATCTTCCAATTAACTTACCATATGAAGCAAGGATAGCAGGACTAGCGCAATATCGTTGGATGTACCCATTTCAGAGGTAAACTTTAATATGAGTTCAACAAATATGATCTTGTTTATTATCCATTTTTTTCAATGTGATATGACTATTATAATTCATAATTTAGGTTCTTAGATAATTTAAAGAAGAAAGTAACTAACAAAGCGAAGGTTGAAGGTTCAATTTGTAATGCGTATTTAGTTGAAAAAGCATCAGCTTTTTGTTCATATTACTTTGAGCCTTATGTGAACACAAAGATAAGAAAAGTACCTCGTAATGATGATGGAGGAGAGGTTGAAACATCTAAAGATCTTCTTTCAATATTCAGTTTTCCTAGTCAACCATATGGGCAAGCGAAACCAAGACGTTTGACTGATAAAGAGTACCATCAAGCTCAAACTTACGTCATACTAAATTGCGATGAGGTTCAACAATATGTCAAGTATGCTTCTCTATTTTAATTTAATTAGAAAGTAAACCTTTACTCTCTTTTTTTAACCCATATGGTTTCCCTTTTGAAGGATATTTATGGAAGAGGTGGTGGCAAATACACCAAATATAACTGATGCACAAGTTGATGATAAATTGGAAAATGAATTTGCTAATTGGTTTAGGATTTATGTAAGTCTTAACCTTTACATTGTCTTCTTATTTATCAATCCCAATATATTGATTTCTTGCCTATTAATATTAACATTCCATGTTATTATGTAGGCATGAGATCCTAATAATAATGTGACAAATCAAATGATGAAGGATCTCGCAACTAGGCCTTTAAAAGTTGTGATGACTTATCCAATGTATTTCATCAAAGGGTATAAATTCCACACAATTGAGCATGGTTCAAGAAGAATGACAATTAATAGTGGAGTGTGTGTCAAGGGTTCTAATTACAGTGCAACATCATATGATTATTATGGTCGTTTGAGGGAGATTATACAATTAGAGTATCCAACACTTCTAATAAAAAGGACTACATTGTTCAAGTGTGATTGGTTTGATCCAACTCCGAATGTTGGGATGAAAATATATAAGGATTACAATCTTGTGGATATCAATCACAAAAGAAGTTTTAACAAGGATAAACCTTTCATTTTATCTACATAAGCAACCCAAGTATATTATACTTTTTATCCAAGCATGAAACGTGACAAGGAAAATTGGTGGGCTGTATGCAAAATCAAGTCAATACAAGTTGTTGATGCTCTAATAGCAAATTTGCCATTCCAAGAAGATGAAATCAAAGAGCACTCCATTGACAATGCAGATGAAATACCGAGACCTCTAAATGATTCAAATGGAGGATCAATGGAGGTTGATAATAGCCATGATGATATATTGGAAGATGAAATTGAAACAGATTATGAAATTGAAGACAAATCAGAAGATGATGAAGATGAATATATATCAAATGATAATGAGTTGTAATCATTAGTTTTCTTGCTAGATTAGTGAACAATTGCAATATGTTTTATATATTGTAGTAGTTGATTTGCAATTTTATTCAAGTTATGATTATTGTGCATTATTAGTTTCCTTTTGCTAATTTATATTACTTTTGTCTAAAGAAATTGTTTTAGTTTATTTATATCATGTATTATTTACGTATGTTAACTTATTTTTTTATCAACTAATTATATTTCTATAATTTTATAGATATGGGCTAGGGGTAAAGAAAGGACCAAATTAAGGGCAGGAAGGAGTGGAGGCCGCACTTCTCATGCTCATTCAAACATTGAAGGATCAATAAATGCTGATATTGCTTGTTTTTTACTTAAACTATGACAGGTTAGAGCCATCTAGCAAATGTGCTTGGATAATCACAAAAACATTTAAGGAAAAAGTTGACTTTGAAGGATATACATGGAAGACAGTCACACAAAGTATAAGAGACTTTTATTTTGAAGAATTTTGGGTATCATTAATTATCATTTCTAATTTATTTATTTATTTGTTTTATTTTTTACTTGTTTTGAACATTGAAATATTTTTTATCTTATGTAGAAACACTTTATTTGGGATTCTTCGTTAGAGGCACAAGTAAAACAAGCTTGGGTTTTGAAAGCCTTATAGAGATATAGTGGTTTTTTGAGGGATATAAGGGATGCAACAACAAAGCCGGAGTATCTAAGTGAGGTGAAGTACAAGCATTGGAAAGCTGTCTGGAATAGGCCTACATTCAAGAAGAAACAAGAGATAAATTCTAAAAATCGACGTAGTATTGGTGGGCCATCTTGCCATACAGGAGGATCAATATCTAATGTTGAGCGTGAGAAGAAGCTTGTAAGTATAAATATAAGATTTTAAATGAATTGAGATGTGTTTATTTTATTTTGCAAATTCATGTATTACATGTTGCTAACAAATTTTAATGTGTTGTTGCTATAGGAATTTAAATTGGGTCGGAAAGCCACTGCACATGAGCTTTTTTTGCATACTCATACTAAAAAACATGATGGGGAAGCTTTTGTAGATCTCAAGTCAAAAACAATCAATGTAAAAATTTCTAAGACCCATGACATTGTATTTCAAGTTGTTTATTTTTTTCTTCTAAATCTGTATTATTAACATTTGTCTTCAATGTAGGATAAGATGTTGACCATGAAACAACATGCAATTTCTACAAAATTTGGATCAACAAACTCAGGACCTAATCCAATAGATGAATTCGCCTTTCATATTGAAGCTGTTGGTGGAGAGAAGAAAAGAAGAGTCTATGGTCTTGGCTCATGATTGCGTGTTCGCTCACCCGTAAGTGCACGGGGTCGCCAAGTAATACCTCTCACGCGAGCACGAGGGGGTCGTATTCGCAAGGGCCCGAGAATCTATTCTTACTTCCTGATCACAATGTTGTCCAACCTAAGCATTCACTTGAAAGAGAGAACTACAAATAATCTACTGAAGTAAAAAGCATGCAAATAGCAAATACAAATACGGAGGGAAATCAAGACGAGGGAATGGTCACGGATGAGGATTCCCTCAGGGGCTACTAAAGTGCTAAGGATGCCCTAACTAGCATTCACGTGGGTGGTTTGGACAGAGAAACCCCAAATTAGACCAACCCGATGGTCACGGTGTTTGGTCCCTAATCCGGTACGAGTATTGGAATACGGAATCACTTGCGCCCAAATCCTCCGACGATCGCAATGGGTCGAGTGGATTTCTCAAGCTAGGGTTGAAACACAATCAAGGACAACCCTAACAATTGGAGGGGTACAAATACCCGATGGTCACGGCGTATTCGTACATGTATTCCCTTCCAAGCTTCGTGAGCCTAATACTAGTGCAATGGTCATGCAACCTAGTATTGACTAGGAATTGATACATAGAGTTCTCATACATACCAAGGCATTCAACAAACACCAAACAAGGATCACAAACCAAGCCAAATGCATAAACTAGCTCAAGCGTCCAAAATTACACAAGTTCACCCCCAAGGTTCACCTACATCCGGCGACCTTGGGGTTTAGTTACTCATGATCACAAAATAGTCAAGAAATTACATGAAAACAACCAAATGCATAATGAGAACACTCCCTCAAAAGATCAAGGCCGAATGACGCTTCCAAGGACGCCACCCAAGGAGTGGCTTCCTTTGTCAATCTTCCTCTCAAATGCAAATCAAAGGCATGGACTCGTCTTGTCGTGCTCTCCCCGTCGTCCTCTCCTCAAGAATTGTCTCGAAAACCCGGCCTCAAGCTCCCAAGGAAAGTGGTGAAGTGAAGCTCTCCCAAGACCTAAGTTCCTCTCCTCCAAAAATGCTCCAAAAAGCCCTTAAAACCAATTCCAGTGAGCTATGCGGCCCTGCATGCGGGGAGAGAAAGTTTCTGAGAAAGCCCGAAAACCGCGTAAGTTGCTACATTGCCGCTACAGTAGAACTGCTACAGTACTAATGCGGCCTGCTATGCGGCCGGATGGTACCCCGCATGAATCTCCTGACCAGTCCATTCTTCAAGTCTTCGTGCTACAGTGCTTGCTACAGTGCCCCCCCCCCCCCCCCCCCGGCTCAGAAACAGTGTTTTTGATGCCGATTTCTTCTCCAATTCTGTCATCTAGCTCGATGGGGTCTCATTGGTACCTGTAACACGAAAAAAACCAATTCAGACCAAAAACGGGCGTCAACTCATATAAAAATACGCAATACATATGCCTGAATACATAAGAAATACATATGTTTAGGCGTTTATCAGCTCACAAGCGTCTTCCTATTATGGATGCTCTAAGTCAAATGCCAATAACTTAACTGTAATATCTATTATGCAAAATAATGAAGATTTACAAAATGATTTAGCATTTGTGCATAATTAACTACAAGTCCAAGATGAGCAACATCAACATGAGCTTCAAGAAACTTGACAAGTGATGGCTGAAAATAGAAGGATGATACAATTACTTATATCTCAAAATAAAGCATCTTCTCAAATAAATCAAGAAGGTCATGATGAAGATGTTGATCCTACTCCACCAAATTAGTACTTGTTGTTCTTATGTTGCTTATTTCTCGTATTTGTTGCTTGCTTGTGATATTTTTGAATTTGTCTACTTGCCACTTATGTTAGCTATGTGTGCTTGCACTTATGTTAATGTCTTTGACAATGATTAATTCGTACTTGATTTTAATAGAAAAAAATTGTTATTTTTAGCATATTGTATTAAAATTTATTGATTATTCTAAATTAATGATTTAATACAAGTTTTTGTATTATAATTTATAATATAATTTTAAAATAAATAATTAAAACTTTGTTTTATATTAGCAAGGGATTACCCAGGGAATAATCATATTTTCAATATTTTATTACCCAATGATTACCTAGGAAATAATCTCTAAGTATATTTAGCCAGGAAATACTAATAAATTACCCAGGAAAAAATCCCTAGTAAATATTACCAAAGGATTACCCAGGGACCTGATATTTCAATTTTTGAAAATTTAGCAAGTTATTGCCTACGAAAAATACCTTGCTAAAATTACCAAGGGATTTCCCAGGAAATATTTCGAAGCAAATTCCATGTCTATGATAAATCAATTAACTTAAATTACCCAGGGAATATATTATTTACCCAGGGAAATATTTTGAAGCAAATTCCTTGTCTTTGAGAATTGATTAACATTTTACCCAGGGAATATATTATTTACCCACGGAATAATTCGTTGCTATTTAGCAACGGATATAAAATTCCAAGGTAAATTATTACCCACGAAGCTACTACCCAAGGATGTTAATCCCTGGGAAAACCCTCGCTAATGAATATTACCCAAGGATTTTACCATTTTAGCTAGGGAATTGTCCTAAGCTAATTGTTGTTTTTCTTGTAGTGAATATGCATGAAAGTGCATAAAATATATATAATAAAACTGATGCATTTAGACATTTATTACTGGACTCCCCTATGGCTGAGTGTCAGGCAATCTTGTAGCTGCTACCTCTCTTTTCCACCAATCTTATCTTTTGTAGTATAACAGCTCCCAAGGGCTGCCACATCTCCTACGACGGTCACGCCATGAGTGCTATCCATCAAGTTCATTCCACGAATCAGCCTGGTAATGTACTGGTCCACAAAGATGGATCCCTGATAAATGCCTAAACATACGTATTTCCTAGGTATTCGGGCCTATGTATTGCGTATTTTTATATGAGTTGACGCCTGTTTTTGGTCTGAACTGGTTTCTTTCGTGTTACAGGTACCAATGAGACCCCTTCGAGCTCGTTGACAGAATTTAAGAAGAAATCGGCATCGAAAACACTGTTTCTGAGCGCGGGGGGGGGGGAGGAGGAGGGGGTACTGCAGCAACCACTGTAGCACGAAGACTTGAAGAACAACTTGGTCAGGAGATTCATGCGGGCTACCATGCTGGCGCAGTAGAAGCCGCATACGGTGCTGCAGCAGGTTTACTGTAGCGATACTGTAGCAACTTACGCGATTTCGGGATTTCTCGGGAATTTTCTCTCCCTGCATGCGGGGCCGCATTGGGGGCCGCATAACTCACTAGAACTTGTTTTTAAGGGTTTTGAGTGCATTTTGAGGGAGGAGGAACCTAGGTCTTGGGAGAGCTTGACTTCACCACTTTCTTTGGGAGCTTGAGGCCGGGTTTTGGAGGCAATTCTTGAGGAGAGGACGACGGGGAGAGCACGACACGACGAATCCACGCCTTCGATTTGCATTCGAGAGGAAGATTGACAAAGGAAGCCACTCCTTAGGTGGCGTCCTTGGAACCGTCATTCGGCCTTGATCTTTTCAGGGGGTGTTTTCATTATGCATTTGGTTGTTTCTATGTATTTTCTTGCTTACTTTGTGATCATGAGCAACTAAACCCCAAGGTCACCGGATGTAGGTGAACCCTGGGGGTGAACTTGTGTTATTTGGATGCTTCTTTCTAGTTTATGCATTTGGCTTGGTTTGTGATCCTTGTTTGGTGGTTCTTGATTGCCTTGATATGTATGAGAACTCTATGTATCAATTCCTAGACAATGCTAGGTTGCATGACCATTGCCCTAGTATTAGGCTCACCAAGCCTGGAAGGGAATACATGTATGAATACGCCGTGACCATCGGGTATTTGTACCCCTCCAATTGGTAGGGTTGTCCTTGATTGTGTTTCAATCCTAACTTGAGAAATCCACTAGACCCATTGCAATCGTAGGAGGATTTGGGCGGAAGCAATTTCGTATTCTAATACTCGTACCGGATTAGGGACCAAACACCGTGACCATCGGGTTGGTCCAATTTTGGTTTTCTCGGTCTAAACCACCTACGTGCATACCCGGCAACGTCGCCAAAAACTTGACACGACCTTTTGCGTGCGTACCGCAAGTGCACGGCCTTGTCGAAGTAATAAAAGTTACCCGGTGAGTGGGTAGTCGAATCCACAGGGAATAGGGATTTAAAATACGAGAAGTTGCTACTGAGTCGTGTGATGTACGAAAAGAAACAATGATCGGAGTGATGAGTGAATTTATGGGAACTAGAGTAGATGCAAAGCAAATAAATCGAAAGATGAAAGAGAGAAAAGTGCAAGCAACGAGTAAAAAGAGAGAGACTAGTAATAAGTGAAAATAGGGTATCCGGACAAGTTACCTCTAGGACTTATGCTTCTAGTGCAAGACTATGCTATTATACCTTCCTATTGATGTTAATTGAGTCGAGGAAAATCCTGAAACACACGGTCCCAAATCTAAGGTCAACCGTGGCTAACCTCAACACTATGTCCCGGCAATAGGATTCACGTCAACCCTTTACTCTGTTGATTGCTCAACTAAGCCCCAGGGGAGTATTTCTACCTAAGCCTAACACTACGTGGGATTGCTTTAAGCTCTAGGGACTCCTAGTGATAAAACCTGTTCCTATGTGTGATAGTTCTAACCCTTTGGTCCAGGAGGAAGAACCATTGTCTAAATTAAGCCCCAGTGCGTAGGATTCACGTCACCCCAAAACCTTGGGGGAGTTTGTCTACCTAGCACTTCACTCTATTTCGACCTCTAATGACTCAAGGAATCGGAGGTAGGGAGAAATCACAACGGAAGGGAAAGGGGTACGGTGCTACCTCACAACTCTCCCTCTCAACCCTCTTCAATTTTAAGTAGTCTAATCCTATAGGAGTTGTCACACCTCCAAAGGATAACCTAGATTGTTCTCAATCCTTAGTGTCACGGCTAAGAGAAAACAATAGCACAAGAAATCTAAAATTGAAACTCGAATTTATTCATCAATTAATGGAAAAGCATAATAACAATGTCAAAGAAACATAATTATCCTAGAGTTTTACAAGTCCGAATACCCACGAGGGGTTTAGCTCCTCATGGAGCTATACATGTTCATCAATTTATGAAAGAAAGAACAAACTAAAGACATCAATGAAAACCCCCTCGCGTATGGTGTGGCCGTGGTCTTGTGCGGCCGTCGAACGTCGGTGACGATGCCGATGACGCGCTCCAATCCTCCACAAAGTCCTCTCCGAAACCCTAGCCGCCCTCTCCAGAAGTTGGGGAGAAAGATAGGTCAAAAGATTATTCAAAAAGTCTCCAAATCGGCTTTAAATAGGCTGAGTGCGGCTTTAAATTTGAAGTTATCGGGAATTCACACGGCCGTGTGGAATTTCCACACGCCCGTGTGAAGTTTCTGTCTTTCCTGAAAATTACTTCACACGGCCGTGCGTTAATTCCACACGCCCGTGTGAAGTTTACGGCTTGCTGGAAAATCAATCCACACGGCCGTGTGTTAATTCCACACGCCCGTGTGACGTCTCTGGTTTGCTGGAAAATTAGTTCACACGGCTGTGTGTTAATTCCACACGCCCGTGTGAATTCTCTGGAACCTTGACTCTTCGGCAGAACTGCACAGTAACTTGCTATAGTGATTCGTTACAGTAACAAGCTGCAGTGTTGCTACAGTAACTCTCCGAAATGCTCCCGAGTATGTTGTTTCTTCATCGAGGCCATTGAACTGGGCACACAATCAATGGTAGATCGTGCCTATTGCTTCGAGTCTCCTTCTTGGTGAAGTTTTCCTAAGCTACACGAGTTAGACTTGTTGTGAATGTGACTGCCTTTGTGCCCCTCCAAAGGAGGTTGGCACACACTCACAAGTCTAACCTCGTGCCTTGTTCCTTGCTTGGTCTGAAAACCTCCCAACAACGGCGAACACGACCTAACTTCGTTCTTCTTTTCCAACTTAGCTCCACGAAACCTACAATGCTCAAGAATACACAAATGCACACTATTTAGTGATAAAATCTGATAAAAGTATGTTCATTTGTAAGATAATAACACTTCGCGTTACTACAACACAAGCACTTATCAAATCCCCCCACACTTAAGCTTTTACTTGTCCTCAAGCAAAATAGAATGTGAAAGTACTTAGGAAGAACAATTGAAACGTGCTCGGCCTTAGGTTCACCAAAAGCATGCAAAAGAAGTATTCTACAAGTAAGGAGAAATAACAACATTGCATAAGATTATCATTGCTCTAGCTAAAAACATGAATCAAAAAGGAATAACAACTCGAAAACGTGTAAGTGTGTGCGAATTCACTCAAGAAAACCAACGAGTACTCCTCAAACTTTTGTTACAAGGACTTATTTATGTACACTAAGTAAGGAAGTAGTAGCTTCACTCAACCTCTAACGTAGCCCTTTCCTTGGCGGCCGCCAAAGGTGGCTTTCACACTTTCAAGGAGGTAGCTCTTTCTACCGGAGTGGTAGCTTTCACGCTTCCCATGAGATAGCTCTTTCTCTCATTAGGGCATAACTTGTATCCGACTTATGAGAGTAGCTACATACTTCATAGGAGGTAGCTCTTTCCACCCCAAATGAAAAGCTTCAACTAATATTCACAAGTTAAAATTTTTTTTTTTTTCAGAGTTTTTACTACATAGAACTTCACAACTTACTAAAGTAATACTAAACTAGTCCTTAAAACTTCAAGATTGAGTTTCCAAAAGATTTCAAGAGTGAGTAGTGCAATAAGGTGTAATCGAGAAAAAAACCCCTAAAATTCAAGTGCAACTAGAATACAATGTTAAAAATTCACCTAAACTCTAAGAATACGAATGTTGCAACTAAGGTGAACCACCATAGGCTACATGAAGATGATCAATTGACCGCACAAGTAAAGGTGTGTGTAATATGAATTCTCCCCCCCCCCCCCCCCACAGTTAAGATGTACATTGTCCCCAATGTAAGCATGCAAGCATTATAACCAATAAAACAATGAAGAACAATTATTGTGGAAGTTGCAATTGAAACATTACTCCCCTAAACTCCAAGTGTTGCGTTTGATGGAGCTAGGTCATTGAGAGTTAAGTCTCAATGGTTTGTGGAGCACACACGGTCCAATGACCGTGCCTATGACAATTCCTCAATTTCCTTAAATCCAAGACCATCTGCACACATACGCAAGGGTTCAGTATAGCTCAAAATAAAGCTCGAGTATATAAAGATATGATAATGAAGTACAACTCGAGACAAAACAAATAAAAACATACCCAGAAGGAGAGTCCTTTCTGGGTACTACAAGTCCAACAAAAATAAGAAAATAAAAGTGCGATAAAAGAAAGATAAAATCTACGACGCCTCAGCGTCGGTGTCCTGATGTGTATCCTCTGGTGTTGCTGCTGCTGGTGGTGGTGGTGAATCTGATGCTGATGGAGATGGAGGCGGAGTCGGTGAGGGAACCCGTCGGGGTCGCACCACAGATCGCTCAAGCAACTGAATCACTGTGGCAAGCTGTGCTGATAAGTGAGCGAACTGTGATGCCTGAGTAGTCCTCAACTCGACAAACCCTGCTGCCTGTGCGACCCTCAGCTCGGCTAACTCCTGCTGCATGATACCTACAGCATTCTCGAGGCGCTCGAACCTGTCCTGTCCTCGAGAAGGAGAAAAGATACGCACTGGAGGTAGCTCCGGTGCTGTGGGTGGTGCCTCGGCCTCTGCCCCTGCCTCTGTGTCCACTGGTGGTGGCTCTAAGGCTACCTGTGAGCCCTCGGCCTGCTTTGTCTGGGGAATGGTCCATGTATAGACTCCTGGCCCTGTCCTGCGGATCATCCCCATCATCCTCAGTGTATCTGTACCCAGAGGGATCGGTATACTGGTCTTCTCTGCCCCTCGTACTCCGTCTCTTAGACTCATCCCTATCAGGAGTCTCGAAATGTAGGGTCCTGCGAAGATCACTCCAACCCTAGGGTACTGGCCCTGATGGCGCAAATACTCTGCTAAGATGTGCCCTAAGTGGAGTGGTACCCTCTGAGCCATCGAATATAGATAAAGAAGCTCCTGGCGACTCAGAACCCCAGTGTTATCACCTTGGCCACTCACTGATCTACTAAGAATGGCATGTAAGTATCTGTAGGTCGGGCGAGACAAGCACGTGGCCTTTGAGATCCCTGGCTCATACTGGCCTTCTCCGCACAAATCTCTGTATGCCCTCTGCGGGGTAAGACTGCCCGGGTAGTCTGTAGGAAGATCCCTGTACTCCTCGGTCTGTGTATAGGCCTCATCGTATAGTCCCAGATGGATCGAAAACTGGGTCAAGCTGAAGCTGAAATGCTGGCCTAATACCCTGAACTGAATGGTATCAGGAGTGGAAAATTCCCTGTATGATCTGTCAAACTCAAATGAAGCCAGGAACTCCAGTATCACCCCTCGAATGGCTGGGTCTCTAATCCTCAATAATCTCCTCCAGCCACCCACCGAGAGTAGCTCCTCAACCTCCTCGGCAATACCGTCACCCCCCTGGATCTCTCTGATAATGCTCAGGTCGGGGTATCATGACTGTCCGAAATGGAGTGTGGATAATCTATCAAACCTGGTCTGGTGCTCAGGTATACTGAACTCTGTCTCCTCTGGAGAGGGTGTGGGCTCACGGGGTCGCTTCCCAGCCGACTTCTTGGACCTGGAAGTCATATCTGCGAGATTGAAAAGAGAATTGATCAAAAACATTAAAATATAACAATCTGCAGAAATCCACACGGCCGTGTGTTAATTCCACACGCCCGTGTGGATCATCGGGCGGGCAGAGCATAACGGCCGCGGGGCCAAAATTCCAAAATTAACAATCTAATTCGTTCCAATTCATTCCTAAGCATACTCGCATACTCATTAATCATTCAATATAGGCGAAATCATCAAAAAGAACGAATTAAGTTGAGAATTGACGGAGAAGAAGGCTTTGAAGTCCTTACCGATGGAGTGGATGAAGAAATATTAAGAACCGGCCGGAAAACTACAATAAAAGTGTTAAAAATCCTCTGAGATGGTTGGGGAACTAGTGGAGAGAGTAGAAGGAGAGTTTAGAATGAAAATGGAAGAGGCACGAGTGAAACCCAAAAGAAATCGCGCGGCTTTTGGAGTTCTGGGAATTCACACGGCCGTGTGACAATGCCACACGGCCGTGTGCCTATGAAATTAGGGTTCACAGGGGCCAACACACGCCCCTGTGTGCATTCTGTTTACTCTCTGGCTACCCCACACGGCCGTGTGGAAATTCCACACGGCCGTGTGCCTTCACAAGGATATCCACAGGGGCTGGTACACGGCCCTGTGGCTTCTCGAGAAAACACAGAAGCTCTCTGAAAAATATCACACGGCCGTGTGTTAATTCCACACGGCCGTGTGCCCAACCTGGCCAAGAACACAAGGCCGGTCACAGGGGCCAACACACGCCCCTGTGGCCTCTCTGATTTGCCCGAAAAATCTAAGTGTTTCACACGGCCGTGTGTTAATTCCACACGGCCGTGTGCCAATCACAAGCTCTTCAACAGGGGCTGTCACACGCCCCTGTGTTTTCTCGGGAAGAAGGGATTTTTCTGCAGAGTTTTCACACGGCCGTGTGTTAATTCCACATGGCCGTGTGCCTTAGCACAGTGGCACTCACAGGGGCACCCACATGCCCCTGTGAACTCTCTGGAAAAGAGTTGAAGTTCTGCGAAAATTCACACGGCCGTGTGTTAATTCCACACGGCCGTGTGCCCCTTCTGAAGTTTTCACAGGGGCAAAGTCACGCCCCTGTGTCTTCTCTGGTTGAGCTCCAATTGGTAACACACGGCCGTGTGTTAATTCCACACGGCCGTGTGTTTTCTCTGGTTTACTTAGAAAATTTTACAGACTCTCAGAAAAATTCAGAAACTCTTTAAAAATACTTAGAGCCTGTAAAAACCATAAAATTACGACCAGAAACCAAAGAAAACACACTCAACCAACCTAAACTTCATCAATTATCGTTAAGGCACATGAAATTCATCAAAAACCCACAAGAAAATCGCAGCGTAAGCACATGAAAAATTCAGGACACCAAAACTAAAACTTTTTATTCAATCTAAAGCTAACTAGGTCCTAGAAAAACTGTAAAGCCTTGGGTTGCCTCCCAAGAAGCGCTTGTTCAACGTCACTAAGCTTGACGTACCTGGCTTACGTTACGGAGGTTCATGAATGGAAGATGCCCTCTTCCCTACAACCTGGAAGCATGCATTACATAACCTTTGTAGAGTAGAGGGGGAGTTGTTGAGTTTGTTACCACAAAAGGGTGAATCACCCTTACTCCTTGAATGTTCATTTCCCTTGTTGTTAGGGTTCTTCTTGTGGCGTCTTTTCGACCTTTTCATCCTCCGAAGCATTTTCTTCATACGCTCCGTTTCTTGCTTGAAGTTATCCTTGATTAGACCAATGGAGAGCACTTCTTCTTCAATCTCCAAGTCTTGGTCCGGCCACCCTTCATATGGATCCGGGTTCATCATTTCCTGCACATAATCATCTATTAGTTCATCGGTGGTGTTAAGGAAATATAAAGTGTCATCAAAATCGAGAGAGTGTCTCATGGCTTCGGTGAGTCGGTATGTGAGCTTGTCTTCTCCTACTCGCAATGTGAGCTCCCCGCCGTCCATGTCGATCAAGGCCTTGGAAGTACGCAAGAATGGCCTTCCAAGGATCAATGGAACCTTGACATCCTCATCGACATCCAACACTACGAAGTCAACAGGAAATATGTATTTGTCGACTTTCACCAACACATCTTCCACAATCCCTCTCGGATGCCTCACTGATCGGTCCGTGAGTTGAAGTGTCATCCGAGTGGGTCTTGGCTCGCCCAAGCCTAGCTTTTGGAAGAACGTGTAAGGCATGACATTGATGCTTGCCCCTGAGTCGGCCAATGCCATCTCTTCACCCATGTTGCCAATGTTACATGGTATTATGAAACTTCCGGGATCTTTTCTTTTGCTAGGCATGTTCTTTTGCAATACGGCCGAGCAATTGGCATCGAGTATCACAGATGCACTCTCCTCCAATTTCCTCTTGTTGGTTAGGAGGTCTTTCAAGAACTTCGCGTACTTAGGCATTTGGGCTAATGCTTCAGCGAATGGTATGTTGATGTGCAACTGTTTGAAAATTCCCAGAAATTTCTTGTATTGTTCATTGTCTTGGTCATTCTTTAATCGTGAAGGATAGGGGATCCTTGGCTTGTAGGGTGGGGATGCCACCTCTTTTTCCTTCGTTACTCCTTCCTCTACCTCCACTACCTCGGGTGTCTCTTGGGCCTTCTCTAGAGGGAGATTTCTCTCGACCTCTTTCCCACTCCTCAGGTGATTGCTTTCAATTGTTCCCTCGGATTTGTCTCCGTATTACTAGGCAAACTCCCTTGAGGCCTTTCCGCTAATGTCTTCGCAATTTGCCCCACTTGATTCTCCAAATTATGTAAGGAGGCGGTATGATTGCGAAGTGTAGCTTCCACCGACTGGAATCTAGCATCTGATGAAGAAACAAACCGTGTGAGAGCTCTTTCTAGATTAGTCATCTTTCCTTCTATCCCTGTCACTCGGCTTTCTAAATTCGGTGCTTGTTGGTTCTGAAATCCTGGTGGTGTGTTATTCTTTTGTTGTGACTGTCCTTGGTTGCTCCATGAAAAATTTGGGTGATTCCTCCACCCTGGATTGTAAGTGCCACTATACGGGTTGCCTTGGCCTTGTCCTCTGTAGTTATTTCCCACAAAATCAGCCTGATCCACCGTACTAGCGCCCCCAATAGCAATCGGACAATCACTTGAAGCATGACCTCCCCCACAACCGTTACATGTAGTGATGGCCGCAACTCTTGGTGAAGTTAGAGCGTCCAACTTCTTACTCAATGATTCTACTTGTGCCACCAAAGATGTAACTGCATCAACATCATGAATTCCGGCTACCTTCCTTCTGTCCCTTGTGTTCCATTGATAGCTATTCATAGCCATCTCTTCAATAAGGTGCCGGGCTTCATCGGGGGTCTTTCCTCCCAGAATCCCTCCTGCCGCTTCATCTAAAAGTTGCTTAGTGCTTGGATTCAACCCATTATAAAAAGTATGAATGATCACCCACTCGGGGAATCCGTGTTGTGGGCACTTCCGGAGGAGCTCCTTGAACCTATCCCATGTCTCGAATATAGACTCCAATTCCACTTGCATGAAGGATGAGATATCATTCCGGAGCCTTGCTGATTTTCACGGCGGAAAATACCTAGCCAAGAATGCCTCGGCCATCTCTTCCCATGTATTGATAGATGCTCTCGGTAATGAATGTAACCAATGTCTTGCTTTCCCCTTCAATGAAAATGGGAAGGCTCTCAATCTGATTACGTCGTCCGTTACCCCATTGATCTTCAACATGTCGCACACTTCAAGAAAATTCTCTAGATGGTTGTTGGGATCTTCATCGGCCAACCCATTAAACTGTGCGGACTGTTGCAACATTTGAATGAACGACGGCTTCAACTCAAAGTTATTTGCGGTAATTAGGGGCCTCACAATGCTTGATTGGGTCCCCATTACCGCGGCTCTAGCAAAATCAGCCAATGTCCTTTGTTGTTCGTTCTGTTCTGCCATAGCTTCCGACCCTTCTGAATCTATGCTGGCTTGCTCGGATTGTTCTTCCACAGGCTCTTTCCCTTTACGGTGTATTCTCCTACCAATGTTCGGGTCTCCTTCAACAAGAATCGAAGGGTTCCCGCGTGTCATAACCTGAAGCCAACACAAAGAAAAGAAAAATAAGAATGATGATAGTTAAAGAAAGTATGAAATAGTCAACGAAGTGAATGACTAAAATAGCAAAAACAAGTATAAAAAATACACCTATTCCCCGGCAACGTCGCCAAAAACTTGACACGACCTTTTGCGTGCGTACCGCAAGTGCACGGCCTTGTCGAAGTAATAAAAGTTACCCCGGTGAGTGGGTAGTTGAATCCACAGGGAATAGGGATTTAAAATACGAGAAGTTGCTACTGAGTCGTGTGATGTACGAAAAGAAACAATGATCGGAGTGATGAGTGAATTTATGGGATCTAGAGTAGATGCAAAGCAAATAAATCGAAAGATGAAAGAGAGAAAAGTGCAAGCAACGAGTAAAAAGAGAGAGACTAGTAATAAATGAAAATAGGGTATCCGGACAAGTTACCTCTAGGACTTATGCTTCTAGTGCAAGACTATGCTATTATACCTTCCTATTGATGTTAATTGAGTCGAGGAAAATCCTGAAACACACGGTCCCAAATCTAAGGTCAACCGTGGCTAACCTCAACACTATGTCCCGGCAATAGGATTCACGTCAACCCTTTACTCTGTTGATTGCTCAACTAAGCCCCAGGGGAGTATTTCTACCTAAGCCTAACACTACGTGGGATTGCTTTAAGCTCTAGGGACTCCTAGTGATAAAACCTGTTCCTATGTGTGATAGTTCTAACCCTTTGGTCCAGGAGGAAGAACCATTGTCTAAATTAAGCCCCAGTGCGTAGGATTCACGTCACCCCAAAACCTTGGGGGAGTTTGTCTACCTAGCACTTCACTCTATTTCGACCTCTAATGACTCAAGGAATCGGAGGTAGGGAGAAATCACAACGGAAGGGAAAGGGGTACGGTGCTACCTCACAACTCTCCCTCTCAACCCTCTTCAATTTTAAGTAGTCTAATCCTATAGGAGTTGTCACACCTCCAAAGGATAACCTAGATTGTTCTCAATCCTTAGTGTCACGGCTAAGAGAAAACAATAGCACAAGAAATCTAAAATTGAAACTCGAATTTATTCATCAATTAATGGAAAAGCATAATAACAATGTCAAAGAAACATAATTATCCTAGAGTTTTACAAGTCCGAATACCCACGAGGGGTTTAGCTCCTCATGGAGCTATACATGTTCATCAATTTATGAAAGAAAGAACAAACTAAAGACATCAATGAAAACCCCCTCGCGTATGGTGTGGCCGTGGTCTTGTGCGGCCGTCGAACGTCGGTGACGATGCCGATGACGCGCTCCAATCCTCCACAAAGTCCTCTCCGAAACCCTAGCCGCCCTCTCCAGAAGTTGGGGAGAAAGATAGGTCAAAAGATTCTTCAAAAAGTCTCCAAATCGGCTTTAAATATGCTGAGTGCGGCTTTAAATTTGAAGTTATCGGGAATTCACACGGCCGTGTGGAATTTCCACATGCCCGTGTGAAGTTTCTGTCTTTCTTGAAAATTACTTCACACGGCCGTGTGTTAATTCCACACGCCCGTGTGAAGTTTCCAGCTTGCTGGAAAATCAATCCACACGGTCGTGTGTTAATTCCACACGCCCGTATGACATCTCTGGTTTGCTGGAAAATTAGTTCACACGGCCGTGTGTTAATTCCACACGCCCGTGTGAATTCTCTGGAACCTTGACTCTTCGGCAGAAGTGCACAGCAACTTGCTACAGTGATTCGTTACAGTAACAAGCTACATTGTTGCTACAGTAACTCTCCGAAATGCTCCCGAGTATGTTGTTTCTTCATCGAGGCCATTGAATTGGGCACACAATCAATGGTAGATCGTGCCTATTGCTTCGAGTCTCCTTCTTGGTGAAGTTTGCTAAGCTACACGAGTTAGACTTGTTGTGAATGTGACTGCCTTTGTGCCCCTCCAAAGGAGGTTGGCACACACTCACAAGTCTAACCTCGTGCCTTGTTCCTTGCTTGGTCTGAAAACCTCCCAACAACGGCGAACACGACCTAACTTCGTTCTTCTTTTCCAACTTAGCTCCACGAAACCTACAATGCTCAAGAATACACAAATGCACACTATTTAGTGATAAAATCTGATAAAAGTATGTTCATTTGTAAGATAATAACGCTTCGCGTTACTACAACACAAGCACTTATCATGCATACTAGTTAGGGCATCCTTAGCACTTTAGTAGCCCCCGAAGGAATCCTCATCCGTGACCATTCCCTCGCCTTGATTTCTTTCCGTATTTGTATTTAATATTTGCATGCTTTTTATATCCGTAGATTATTTGTAGTTATCTCTATCAAGTAATTGCTAGGTTGGACAACATTGTGATAAGGAAGTAAGAATAGATTCTCGGGCCCTTGGGAATACGACCCCCTCGTGCTCGCGCGAGGGGTATTACTTGGCGACCCCGTGCACTTACGGGTGAGCGAATCAAACGCATTACCAATCCCAATCAAACACACTGCCCCTGATGGATAAAAGCTTCGGCTACAAGATACCCAAAGAGGGATAGGATGCTGCTCAGGAATGGCAAACATGGTGTACAGGTCAAACTGTGTAACCACCTAGTACTATCCTTCTATTGCCCAATAGAGCGAGTGATAAGAGCATGAACATATCTGTGCATAGGGCTCACCATACGGGTGGCTTTGCGGCTGTTCTTAGTATCACTAGGTGCTAGGGTGCTCCAATACTGGTTTACATTTGTGTGTGATGGGAAATCAATTTTGAGTTGGCCAATTGGTATTGAGCTCATGTACTCATCATCATAAATCCCTAAGTATCTTGTAAACTCCACATGATTCATCTCATGAGACTTTCCAAAGGCTTGGAAGTGAATGGCTTGTCTCTGAGCAATGATACTTCGTATATCTTGGCATGCTTCAAAAGTGCTTAGAACCTCCAAGGTGAGTTGGCGAAAAGTGGGATCATCGATTGAGAATAGATTCGCCCAACCATTATGTGACAATGAATTCTTTACTTGCTCATCAAATCCAATTGTCCCCAAAATACTCTACTCAATGTGACGAAATGTGCCAAATTGTTTGGTCTTTAGAATTTTGTATCTTGCCTTATGAAGAGAATCCTTGAAGAGAGGTTCTTCGTGGGTTTGAGTTTCATTCCTTGGCCATTTGAAGGCAAGTTTCTTGGTGTACGCCATCCCTACAATACAAATAAACCCAATCAAACATAAAAGAATTTGAAATGATCCACCATAAAATGCAAAACAATGAAGAAAAATTGAATAATAACTATGAATAGTGTCCATGCGGCCTTATGGGGGCCATATGGATACTATTCATCTTGCAAGCATTTCCCCATGATCATGGAAGTTCAAAAATTTGTACATAAATTCATAATAAACCACAACCATGATGTTCTCTTCACAAAGGGCAAGCAAAATGCTTGAAATAATCCACAAACAAGCACCAAGAAAGCAAGAAAAATGAAAACAATAAAACTAAGGCATCAAAACACTTATCCACGAAAGCTTGCAAAAACTTGAGTAAAGCTTGAGGAAAAAAACTAGATTAACTTCTCAAAGTGATAAGGAGATGATTTAGGGAGAAGAGATGAGAGGATTTAGCCATGATTTGGTGGGGACAGAAGAGAGAAAGTTGGGTAGAAGAAGAAGGAATGAAGAGAGAGAGGTGGCAAGGCCTTTAAGTTCTACATGGGTCATATTGCCTCAGTGATGGGCATCATTGAGGCCGTATGCCTGATAAGTGCTTGTGTTATAGGACCGCGAAGCATTATTATCTTACATTGAGCATATCTTTTATCAGGTTTTATTACTAAATAGCGTGCATTTGTGTATTCTTGTGCATTGAAGGTTTGTGGAGCTAAATTGGAGAAGAAGAACGAAATTAGGTCGTGTCCGCCGATGTTGGGAAGTTTTCAGACCAAGTACGGAACAAGGCACGAGCTTGGACTTGTGAGTGTGTGCCAACCTTCTTTGGAGGGGCACAAAGGCAGTCACATTCACAACAAGTCTAACTCGTGTAGCTTAGAAGAACTTCACAAAGAAGGAGACTTGAAGCAATCGGCACGACTTACCATTGTTTGTGTGCCCAATCAATGGCCTCGATGAAGAACAACGGATTCGGGAGCGTTTTGGCGAGTTACTGTAGCAGCACTGTAGCTTGTTACTGTATGAAAACACTGTAGCAAGTTAATATTCAATTTCTTCCGAAAATCAGGGTTTCACAGAATTCACACGGGCGTGTGGAAATTCCACACGGCCGTGTGAATCGATTTTTCAGCCAGACAGAGACTTCACACGGGCGTGTGGAAATTCCACACGGCCGTGTGAATCAATTTTTCAGCCAAACAGAAACTTCACACGGGGGTGTGGAAATTCCACTTGGCCGTGTGAAGCCCCCGATAAGTCCGATTTTAAAGCCGCGATTCAACTATATAAAAAGGGATTTTGGAGACCTTTTGGGATATCTTTTGACCTACCTTTCTCTTTAACTTGGGGAGTGCGGCTAGGGTTTTGGAGAGGATTTCATGGAGGTTTAGCGTGCGTCATCGGCATTGTCACCGACGTTTGACGGCAGCACAAGACCACGGCCACACCATATACAAGGGGGTTTTCATCAATGTCTTTGATTTGTATTTTCTTTTCTAATTTGATGAACAGAAACAGCTCCATGATAAGCTAAACCCCTTGACAGTATTCGTACTTGTAAACTCAAGGGTTTTTATGTTTCTTTGACATTGTTATTATGCTTTCCATTATTGATGAATAAAAGTTGAGTTTCAATCTTAATTTCATCTTGCTAATGTTTTCTTTTAGATGTGACACTAGGATTGAGAATAATTTAGGTTACCCTTTGGAGGTGTGACAACTCCTTTAGGGTTAGACTACTTAAGATTGAAGAGGGTTGAGAGGGAGAGTTGTGAGGTAGCGATGTACCCCTTTCCCCTTCGATGTGGTTTCTCCCTACCTCCGTTTCCATGATTTCATAGCGGTCGAAATAGAGTGAAGTGCTAGGCAGATAAACTCCCCTGGGGCTAGTTACGCAAGTAACAGAGTGAAGGGTTGAAGTGAATCCTATGCGCTGGGGCTTAATCTAGACTAGGGTTCTTCCACCTAGACCAAAGGGTTAGAACTACACATAAGAATAGGTTTTATCACTAGGAATCCCTAGAGCTTAAAGCAATCCCATGTAGTGTGAGGTTTAGGTAGATATACTCCCCTGGGGCTTAGTCGTGTGAGCGACAGAGTGAAGGGTGACATGAATCCTAATACCGGGGCATAATGATGGGGTTAGTCACGGTTGTCCTTAGGTTTGGTACCGTTAGTCTAAGGATTTCCTCGACTCAATTAACATCAATAGGGAAGTATAATAGCATAGTCCTGCACTAGAAGCATAGATCCTAGAGGTAGGTTGTCCGGATACCCTATTTCATTCATTGCTAGTCCTCTCTATTCTCTTTTACTTGCACTTTCTGATCTTCCATCTTTGTATTTAATTTCTTGTCTTTTATTCTATTTACTTCTACATTCATTCATTGATCCAGATATTGCTTTTCCATACACCACATAGCTTAATTAGTGAAATCTCATATTCTAAATCCCTACTCCCTGTGGATTCGACTACCCTCTCACCAGGGTAACTTTTATTACTTCGATAACCCGTGCACTTGCGGATACACGCAAGGGGTCATGTTAATGCCCTTGGAAATTTGCTCGGTTTTGCGTAGACGACCTCAATGAGGCCCTCATTGAGGCCGTATGCCCTAGGCATTCTTCACTGGTTTGTGGCAGATAGCCTCAATGAGGCCGTATGTACATGGAGGTTGTTTTTAGCCCAAAACCAGCTTCTCCAAATGAATAGGAATGGTATCAAAGTGATTTAGAACACCTCCAACTAACAATAAATGTGAAAAAATTCGATCTAATGCATGAAATGACACCAAAATAAAGCGATACTCAAAAAAAAAAAAATGATCAAACCACAGTAAAGACAACAAGAAAAATGCGAAAAGCATGCGAACATTGACTTATTCAAATTTATAACAACTAAGAAAATATGACAAGAACAATGAAACTAAAACATAAAGTACAAAAATTGAAAATTAAACTCCCGAATGCTTGGGTTGCCTCCTAAGAAGCACTTGTTTAATGTCACGAGCCTGACCTACCTTGTCACTTACCTTACGGGGGTTCAAAAAGCTTGAAGTTACCCCCGGTCATCTTTTAAACACTCTTGTTGTTTAAGTATTACTTTAATCATTGCCTATTCACTTTTAAAGTACCTTTTTTGGGGTGGGTTACCTCTACTGCTCCATGTAGGAAGACTTGAGTGACATTATACGGACCTGACCAACATGACTTGAGCTTCCATTGGAAAAGTTTCAACATAGAATTGAATAGCAACACTTGGTCTGCTTCTTGAAATTGTTTTGGGGCTTGATATGCTTATCATGATACTCGTTTACTTTTTCCTTATACAGCTTCAAATTCTTATATTCATTGGAGCGCCATTCATCCAGTTCATTCAATTGTAGATTCCTCTTGTTACTTCCAAGAGTAGAGTCAAAATTTAGAAATTTAATGGCCTAGTAAGCTTTATGTTCAAGTTCAATAGTTAAGTACCAGGCTTTCCATAGACTAGCCTACAAGGAGTGGTCCCTATATGATTCTTATATGCAGTTCTGTATGGCCAGATAACGTCATCCAAATGCTCTACTGATAAGTGCTTGTGTTATAGTAACGCGAAGCGTTATTATCTTACAATGAACATATCTTTTATCAGATTTTACCACTAAATAGTGCGCATTTGTGTATTCTTATGCATTGTAGGTTTGTGGAGCTAATTTTGAGAAAAAGAACAAAGTTAGATCATGTTCGCTGTTGTTGGGAAGTTTTCGGACCAAGCAAGGAACAAGGCACGAGCCTATGCTTGTGAGTGTGTGCTAACCTACTTTGGAGGGGCACAAAGGCAATCACATTCATAACAAGTCTAACTCATGTAGCTTAGGAGAACTTCACCAAGAAAGAGACTTGAAGTAATCGGCATGATCAACCATTGATTGTGTGCCCAAATCAATGGCCTCGATGAAGAATAACAGATTCGGGAGCGTTTCGGTGAGTTAATGTAGCAGCATTGCAGTCTGTACTGTAGCAAAACACTACCTAAACCTCACACTACGTGGAATTGCATTAAGTTCTAGGGACTCCTAGAGATAAAACATGTTCCTATGTGTAGTTCTAACCCTTTGGTCCAGGAGGAAGAACCCTAGTCTCGATTAAGCCCCAGTGCATAGAATTCACTTCAACCCTAGTATCACATCTAAGGGAAAACAATAGCAAGATAAAATCAAGATTGAAACTCAATTCTTATTCATTAATAATGGAAAGCCATAATAACAATGTCAAAGAAACATAATAACCCTAGAGTTTACAAGTCCGAATACCCACAAGGGGTTTAGCTCCTAATGGAGCTATACATGTTCATCAAAGTATATAAGAAAGCACAAAATAAAGACATTGATGAAAACCCCTTGCGTATGGTGTGGCCGGGGTCTTGTGTGGTCGCCGGACGTCAGTGACGATGCCGAAGACGCACTCTAAACCTCCACAAAGTCCTCTCCAAAACCCTAGCCGCACTCCAGAAGTTGGGGAGAAAGATAGGTCAAAAGATCTCTTAAAAAGTCTCCAAATCGGGCTTTTATAATGTTGAGTCACGGCTTTAAAATTGCTGAAATCAGGATTTCACACGGCCGTGTGGAATTTAAACACGCCTGTGTGAAATTTCTGGAATGCTGAATTTCAGTCGACAGTGAACAGCAACTTGCTACATTGTTTTTGCTACAGTAATATACTACAGTGCTGGTACAGTATTGTGCCGAAACGCTCCCGAATTCGTCGTTCTTCATCGAGGCCATTGAATTGGGCACACAATCAACGGTAGATCGTGCCGATTGCTTCGAGTCTCCTAATTGGTGAAGTCTTCATTATTAGCATGAGCTAGACTTGTTGTGAATGTGAGTGCCTTTGTGCCTTTCCAAAGGAGGTTGGCACACACTCACAAGTCTATGCTCATGCCTCGTTCCTTGCTTAGTCCGAAAATCTTCCCAACAATGGCAAACACGATCTAACTTCGTTACTTTCCTTCATTTTATCTTCACAACCCTACAATGCACAAAAGTAAACAATTGCACACTTTTTAGTGATGAAATCTTATTAAATCAATACTCATTGCAAGATAATAACACTTCGCATTACTATAACACGAGCACTTATCAGCAAGCCAGAAACTTCACACCAGCGTGTGGAAATTCCACACGGCCGTGTGAAGTCCCGATAAGTCCAATTTTAAAGCCGCGACTCAACTATATAAAAGCCCGATTTTGGAAAATTTTGAGATATCTTTTGACCTAACTTTCTCCCCAACTTCTGGAGAGGGTAGCTAGGGTTTCGAAGAGGACTTCGTGGAGGTTTAGAGAGCGTTATCGGCATCGTCATTGACGTTCAACGGCCGCACAAGACCACGACCACACCATACGCAAGGGGGTTTTCATCAATGCCTTTACTTTGTGCTTTCTTACATATTTTGATGAATATGTATAGCTCCATGAGGAGCTAAACCCCTCGTTGGTATTCGGATGTGTAAACCCTAGGATTATTATGTGTCTATGACATTGCTATTATGCTTTTCAATTATTGATGAATAAATTTGAGTTTCAGTTTTAATTATCTTTTGTAATTGTTTTCTCTTAGCCGTGACACTAGGGTTAAAAACAATCTAGGTTATCCTTTGGAGGTGTGACAACTCCTATAGGATTAGACTACTTAAGATTGAGGAGGGTTGAGAGGGTGCGTCGTGAGGTAGCGAAGCATCCCCTTTCCTCTCCAGTGTGATTTCTCCCTACCTCCGTTTTCCTTGATTTCTTAGCGGTCGAAATAGAGCAAAGTGTTAGGTAGATAAACTCTCCTTGGGCTTAGTTGCGCAAGCAACTGAGTGAAGGGTTGACCTGAATCCTAAGTACTAGGGCTTAATCGAGACTAGGGTTCTTCCACCTATACCAAAGGGTTAGAACTACACATAGGAACAGGTTTAATCACTAGGAATCCGTAGAGCTTAAAGCAATCCCACGTAGTGTAAGGCTTAAGTAGAAATACTCCCCTGGGGCTTAGTTGCGTGAGTGACAGAGTGAAGGGTGACATGAATCCTAATGCCGGGACATAGTGTTGGGGTTAGTCACGGTTGACCTTAGGTTTGGAACCGTGAATTTAAGGATATCCTCGACTCAATTAACATCAATAGGAAGGTATAATAGCATAGTCTTGCACTAGAAGCATAAGTTCTAGAGGTCGATTGTCCAGATACCCTATTTCATCCATTACTAGTCTTTCTCTTTTCACTTCTACTTGCACTTTCTTGTCTTCCATCTCTCTATTTAAATTCTTGTCTTTTATTCTCATTGCTTCCATAGTTCACTCACCAATATTATTATCACTTTTCATACACCGCATAACTAAATAGCGAAATCTTGTGTTTTAAATCCCTATTCTCTGTGGATTCGACTACCCATTCACCAGGGTAAATTTTATTATTTCGACAAGCCCGTGCACTTGCGGGTTACACGCAAGGGGTCATGTCAAGTTTTTGGCGCCGTTGCCGGGGAATAGGCGTATTTTTTATACTTGTTTTTGCTATTTTAGTCATTCAATTTGTTTTCTATTTCACACTTTCTTTATCTATCATTGTTCTTATTTTTCTTTTCTTTATTTTGGCTTCAGGTTATGACCCCCGGGAACCCTTCAATTCTTGTTGAAGGATACTCGGATATTGGTAGAAGAACGCATCGTAAAGGGTAAAAACCTATGGAAGAACAGTAAAAGCAAGCCAGTATAGATTCAGAAGGGTCAGAAGCAATGGCAGAATAGAACGAACAACAGAGGACGTTGTCCGACTTTGCTAGACCCACGGTAATGGGGAGCCAATCAAGCATTGTGAGGCCCCCAATTACCGCAAACAACTTTGAGTTGAAGCCGTTGTTTATTCAAATGTTGCAACAGTCTGCACAGTTTAATGGGTTGGCCGATGAAGATCCCAACAACCATCTAGAGAACTTCCTGGAAGTATGCGACATGTTGAAGATTAATGGAGTAACGGACGACGCAATTCGATTGAGAACCTTCCCATTTTCATTGAAGGGAAAAGCAAGGCATTCGCTACATTCATTACCGAGAAAATCAGCGAGGCATTGGCTACATTTACTACATGGGAGGAGATGGCCGAGGCGTTCTTGGCTAGGTATTTTCCTCCAGGAAAATCAGCGAGGCTCCGGAATGAGATCTCATCCTTCATGCAAATGGAATTGGAGTCTCTATTCAAGACATGGGATAGGTTCAAGGAGCTCCTTCGTAAGTGCCCGCAACATGGATTCCCCGAGTGGATGATCATTCATACCTTCTACAATGGGTTGAATCCGAGTACCAAGCAACTGTTAGACGCAGCGGCAGGAGGAACTCTAGGAAGAAAGACTCCCGGTGAAGCCCGGCACCTTATTAAAGAGATGGGTATGAATAGCTATCAATGGAACACAAGGGATAGAAAGAAGGTTGCCGAAATCCATGAGGTTGACGCAGGTACATCTTTGGCGGCACAGATGGAAGCATTGAGTAAGAAATTAGATGTTCTAACTTCACCAAGAGTTGCGGCCATTACTACTTGTAACTGTTGTGAGAGAGGTCACGCTTCGAGTGATTGTCCAATTGCTATTGAAGGCACTAGTACGGTGGAACAGGCTGATTTTGTGGGCAATGCGTATAGAGGACAAGGCCAAGGCAACCCGTACAGTGGCACTTATAACCCGGGGGTGGAAGAACCACCCAAATTTCTCATGGAGCAATCAAGGGCAGTCACAACAAAAGAACAACACACCATCGGGATTTCAAGGTCAACAAGCACCGAACTTAGAAAGCAGAGTGACCGTGCTAGAGGGAAAGATGACCGATCTTGGCCAGCACTCACAAGGTTTGTTGCTTCGTCGGATGCTAGATTCCAATCGGTGGAAGCTACACTTCGCAATCACACTATCTCCCTACACAACTTGGAAAATCAAGTGGGGCAGATTGCGAAGACTTTGGCGGAAAGACATCAAGGTAGTTTGCCTAGTAACACGGAGACCAATCCGAGAGAGCAAGTGAAGGCAATTACCTTGAGGAGTGGAAAAGTGGTCGAGAGGAATCTCCCTCTAGAGAAGACACAAGAGACACCCGAGGTCATGGAGATAGAGAAAGGAACGACAAAGAAAAAAGTGGTGGCATCCCCACCCTACAAGCCAAGGATTCCCTATCCTTCACGATTAAAGAATGACCAAGAGAACGAACAATACAAGAAATTTCTAGGAATTTTCAAGCAGTTGCACATCAACATACCGTTCACGGAAGCATTAGCCCAAATGCCCATGTATGCGAAGTTCTTGAAGGACCTCTTGACCAACAAGAGGAAATTGGAGGAGAGTGCATCTGTGATCCTTGATGCCAATTGCTCGGCCGTATTGCAAAAGAACATGCCGAGCAAGAGAAAAGATCCCTGGAGTTTCATAATACCATGCAACATTGGCAACTTGGGTGAAGAGATGGCATTGGCCGACTCGGGGGCAATCATCAATGTCATGCCCTACACGTTCTTCCAAAAGCTAGGCTTGGGCAAGCCTAGACCCACTTGGATGACACTTCAACTAGCGGATCGATTGGTGAGGCATCCAAGAGGGATTGTGGAAGACGTGTTGGTGAAGGTGTTAGATGTCGATGAAGATGTCGAAGTTCCATTAATCCTTGGAAGGCCGTTCTTGCACACTTCCAAGGCTTTGATAGACATGGACGTCGGGGATCTCACATTACAAGTGGGAGAAGACAAACTTACATACCGCCTCGCCGAAGCCATGAGACACTCTCTTGACTTTGATGATACTTTATATTTTCCTGACACCACCGATGAACTAATTGATGATTATGTTCATGAAATGTTAAACCCGGATCCATATGAAGGGTGGCCAGACCAAAACGAGGAGATGAAAGAAGAAGAAATACTTTCTCTTGGTCTAGTCAAGGCAGACATCAAGATGGAGACAGAGCGTATGAAGAAGATGCTTCAGAGGATGAAGAGGTCGAAAAGACGCCACAAGAAGAACCCCAACAAAAGGGGGATGAGCATTCACGGTGTAAGGGTGTTTCACCCTTTTGTGGGAACAAATTCGACAACTCTCTCTACTCTACAAAGGTTATGTAATGCATGCTTTCAGATTGTAGGGAAGAGGGCAACCTCCATTCACAAACCTCCGTAAGGTAAGGCAGGTACGTCAAGCTAAGTGACGTTAAACAAGCGATTCTTGGGAGGTAACCCAAGGTTTTACAGTTTTTCTAGAACTTAGTTTAGTTTTAGGTTGAATAAAAGTCTTAGTTTTGGTGTCCTGATTTTAAATATATGTGCTGCGTTTTTACTGTGGATTGTTGACGTTTTTCATGTGCCTAAACGATTATTGACGAAGTTTGAGTCTGTTGAGCATGCTTCCCATGGTTTCTGGTCGTGTTTTGACGGTTTTCACAGGTTCCAAGTATCATATTTATGTTTCTGAGTTTTTTTTGTAAGTCTGTGATTTTTTCTAAGTTAACTAGAGAAAACACACGGCCGTGTGGAATTAACACACAGGCGTGTGTTACCATCTAGGGCTCAGCCAAAGAGGGCACAGAGGCGTGACCCAGCCCTTGTGAAGAACCTTAGAAGAGGGCACACGCCCGTGTGAAAACCTGCAGAACTTAAGCTCTCAGTCCAGAGAGTCCACAGGGGCGTGTGGGTTCCCCTGTGAGTAACCCTCTGTTATGGCACACGGCCATGTGGAAATTCCACACGGCCGTGTGAAACTCTGCAGAAATCTCCTTTTTCTCCCGAGAAACCACAGGGGCGTGTGGTTGCCCCTATGGGAGGACTTGTGAAAGGCACACGGCCGTGTGGCAAGTTCACACGGCCGTGTGGAACACTTAGACAATTCTCGGGACGAACTAGAAAAGCCACAGGGGCGTGTGGGTGCCCCTGTGGCTGTCCTTGTGTTCTTGGCCGGGTTGGGCACACGGCCGTGTGGAATTTTTTCTGAGACCTTCTGTGCTTCCCATGAACCCACAGGGGCATGTTACTGCCCCTGCGAGCTCCTCTGTAAAGCCACACGGGCGTGTGTAATTTCTTCACGCCCGTGTGGGGTAGTCCAGAGAGTAACCCAAGTGCGCACAGGGGCGTGTACCGGACCCTGTGAACCCTAATTGTAGAGGCACTGGGCCGTGTGGAATTTCCACACGGCCGTGTGAATCCCCAGAACTTCAAAAGCCGCAGTTTTCTTTTGGATTTCACTCGTGCCTCTTGATTTTTCCACTCTAAACTACTCTCCGACCCTCTCTATCCACCTTCCGACCATCTTTGAGCTTTTGGAGGTTTTTATTTGAGTTTTCCGGCCGATTTTTTGCATTTCTTTATTCACACCATCAGTGAGAACTTCAAGCCCTAGTTCTTCTTCAAATCTTGATTTAATTCATTCTTTTTGATGATTTCGCTTGTGTTGAATGATTAAAGTATAGGCAAATGTGTTTAGAAAAGAATTAGAACGAATTTAAATGTAAAAAGAAAATTTTGGCCCCCACCGCCGTGGGGCTCTGGCCGCCCGACGATCCACACGGGCGTGTGGATTTCTGCAGATTGTATATCTCAACTCTTTTTGACCGTTTTCTTTTTCAATCTTGCAGATATGTCTTCTAGGTCTAAGAAATCGGCAGGAAAGCGCCCTCGTGAGCCTTTCCCACCCCAAGCAGAGATTGATTTCCCATTACCTGAGCATCGGGAACGGTTCAAGCGATTATCGGACCTCCGTTTTGGACAGAACCATTTCCCCGACTTGAGCATTTTGCGGGATATTCAGCGGGAGTAAAGATGGTCGAGGAGGTCGAGGAGCTCCTCTCAGTAGGGAGTTCGAGAAGATTGTTATCCATTCGAGAGCCGGCGATTAGGTCAATCACGCTAGAGATGCTGTCCTCGTTTGAGTTCGACTGGGGGTACGACAATTTCACCGTTGCTGATACTATTCTGTTCCAGGCCTTCGATTGACACTTTGCCTTTAGCATGACCGAGTTCTCAGTGCGGATGGGATTATACGACGAGGCACACAGTGAGACAGAGGAGTACGCACTGCTCCCCACAGACTATCCAGGTACTTTGACCCCTCAGTGTGCGTACAGTAGGTTATGTGGCCAGGGACAGTACGAGCCAAGGGTGTCCAACGCCATATGTTTGACCAGGGCCTCATATAGATACCTCCACGCTGTTCTCAGCCGATCAGTGAACGGTCGGGGAGACAGTACAGGGGTCCTGAGCCGCCAAGAGCTCCTGTACCTGTATTCAATGGTGGAGAGCGAGCCACTCCACCTGGGGCACATTGTAGCAAACTACACCCGCCACCAGGGCGAGTACCCCAGGGTGGGAGTTATCTTCTCAGGCCTGTATATCACACGACTGATTATTGGGTTAGGACTTCGAGACGGAGTTCGCAGGGCCGAGAGGATTTCTACACAAGCTCCATTGGGCATTGAGACCCTGAGGATAATGGGGATGGAACGCAGATCAGAACTAGGAGTATACACCCTGATCATCCCTCGCTCAGAGTCTACACAGTCAGATCAGGCCGAAGGGTCCGAGGCAGCGTTAGAGCCACCTCCGGGGCAGGCAGAGGTCGAGGCACCACCCACAGCACCGGAGCCACCTCCAGTGCGGATATTTTCTCCTTCTCGAGGTCAGGATAGATTCGAGCGCCTCAAGAGTGTTGTGGGTGTTGTGCAGACAGAGTTGGCTGAGCTCAGGGCCGCACACACAGCACAGCATACTGAGGCCATAGCTCGATTAGACCTTGTTCAGCAGTTACTCGAGCGAGCCATGACATCACAATTTGTAGTCCGGCCAAGAGCTACCACTCCAACACCTTCTCCAGCTCCATCAGCAGCCGATCCACCCACACCAGTAGAGCCTACAGCAGCACCAGAGGTTACTCCACAGGACACCGACACTGAGGCGTCGTAGTTTTATTTTTATTTTAATTTAGTTGTACGTTTTCTTTTATATTTTGGACTTGTAGTACTCAGCAAGGATCTTCCTTCTGATTTTATCTTTATTTTCTTTTATTTTTTTTATTTTGTCTCGAGTTGTATTTCAATTTCATATCTTTATATACTCGAGCTTTATTTTGGTTTTTCTTGAGCTATGCTGAACCCTTGTGTATGTGTGCAGATGGTCTTGGATGTAAGGAATTTGAGGAATAGTCATAGGCACGGTCATGGGACCGTGTATGCTCCACAAAACCATTGAGACTCAACCCTCAATGAACCTAGCTCCATCAAACGCAACACTTGGAGTTCAGGGGAGTATTGTTTCAACTGTTTACCCCTACATAAATTGTGTGAATTTTTTTACTTATTTGTTGTGCTTGCATGCATACATTGGGGGGGGGGGGGGATTCACATTGCACACATCTTTACTTGTGCGTTCAATTGCTCATGCTCATGTAAGCCTATGGCGGTTCACCTTAGTTGCAACATTTCTATTCTTAGAGTTTAGGAGAATTTTTAACATTGTGTCCTATCATGCTCTAGTTTTTACTTGAATTTTAGGGAATTTTTTTCTCGATTATCTTATCTTGCATAACTCACTCTTGGAATCTTTTGGAAACTCAAGCTTGAAGTTTTTAAGGATAAGTTTATCATCGTTCTTAGTAAGTTTTAAGTTTTACTTTGGAAAATGCATATAAAAAAATGAAAAAAAATAATAATATGAGTTTGTGAATAGTTGTGTTGTTTTATGTATGCATTTGGGGTGGAAAGAGCTACCACCCATGAAGAATGTAGCTACTCTCATAAGTCGGATACAAGTTATGCCCTAATGAGAGAAAAGCTATCTCATGGGATGCGTGAAAGCTACTACCCCGGTAGAAAGATCTACCTCCTCGAAAGAGTGAAAGCCACATTTGGCGGCCGCCTAGGAAAGGGCTACCTTCGAGGTTGTGTGAAGCTACTACTTCCTTTCTTGCTTTTCGTATATAAATAAGTCCTTGTTAACAAAAGTTTGAGGAGTATCGTTGGGTTGTCTTGAGTGAGTTCACACACACTTACACATTTTTGAGTTGATTGACCCTTTTGATTCATGTTTTTAGCTAGAGCAATGATATCCTTATGCGATGTTTTGATTTCCCCTTACTTGTAGAATGCTACCTTTGCATACTTTTGGTGAACCTAAGGCCGAGCACTTTCAATTGTTCTTCCCAAGTACATTCACATTTTATTTTTGCTTGAGGACAAGCAAAAGCTTAATTGTGGGGGAGTTTGATAAGTGCTTGTTTATAGTAACGCGAAGTGTTATTATCTTACAATCAACATATCTTTTATCATATTTTACCACTAAATAGTATGCATTTGTGTATTCTTATGCATTGTAGGTGATAAGTGCTTGAATATACATGTTTTACCGACTTGTTTTACATACATTGAGCATCATTTTACCATTGATTATGTCTCATAAAGTGTATTTTGGTGTTCTTTTATGCAATTAGGTTATGGAAGTGTTAAAGGAGGAAAAGGAAGCAAAGATGGGTTATAAAGACGTATTGTTGGGAGCTTTTGTACAACACAAGTGTCAAGGCACAAGAGGGGATCATGCACATGAGGGTGTGTGCCAACTTCCTTAAGAATTCAAGATGATTTGTGTGATGGAAGGGCACAAAGGCAGTCACACCTTCATGTCCCAACTTGTGTGAAGATAGTTAAAGCTCTCAAATGATGATTCGAAGAAGAAGAAATCTTATAACTCACCATATGGACGTGTGCCCGACCATGTGGCCTCAATATGAGAGAGTTTGGATCATATTTATGAAGAGTACTGTTCACGCGACCGCGTCAAAATCTCACGCGACCGCGTGGAAATTCTGCAGCCCACGCGATCGCGTGGGATCTCACGCGGTCGCGTGAATACACGCAGTTGGCGCGATTCAGGCTTATAAATAGCCCTTCTCGCCGATTCTTTTAGAACTTTTTTTCGCACGTTTGAAGGCAAGAGCGGCTAGGGTTTCTAGGACGAGGTCTTTGGCGATATTGGGAGTTGTTCTTCACCAACTTCGATAGATCTTTCGACGAGATAGCATCGGGGAGCCATTGGTGACCTAGCTTCGGAGAAGGTTCCTTCGAGACGTTGAACAATTCATCAAGGCTATCATCACGAATTTGAGGGGGTTTATTTTCATGGATTACATTGCCTTTTACTTCATTATCTTTTGCTTTGTAATAAGTCCCATGGAGGGCTAAACCCTAGTAGATACTTGGGCATGTGAACCTTAGGTTTCGATTCATGTATTGACTTTCTTTATGCTTTCTTTTAATTCCAAGTTTATTTGAGTTTTAATCTTGTTTAATCATTGCTTGCATGCCTTATTAATTCGTATGGTTGTTTGGTATGCTTGATTTGTTTCCTTGGTGAGAGAGAGATCTCCATTAGGGATTAGAACATGCAAGATTAAAGAGGGTTGAGAGGGTGAGTCTTGAGATAGAGGAGTGTCCCCTTTCCCTTCCGATTGAGTGTTTCCTATCTCCGTATTCCCTAAGTTTTATGCAACCATATGGGATGTGAGGTGTGAGATTGATAGATTTCTCCGCCGGGACTTTTGTAAGGGGTTAGGGATCTTTCGCCTAGAAGTAGGGTTAGATCTAATTTTAGGAATCGGTTTCACTCTTAGGTATCCCTAAAACTCATTGCGGTCATATAGGGTGTGAGGTGTTGAGATTGAGTGAATTCTCTGCTAGGACCTTGTAGGGGACTAGTATCGGTGGCCTGGAAGCAGGGATCGATTGTTTTTGGATTACCTCGACTCATAGAACTTGGTTTAGAAGCATTTAGTTAGTTTTGCACTTCATGATAGAACCTAGGGGGATCATTGCCCGAGTATCTCATCTTCATTGATTGAGATCTCCTTTACCTTTTCCTTTTATTTGTTTTCTTTCTTGCGATTTTCTTATTTTACATATTACATTCAATTGCTCCATATTATTGTTTCGACTAGATAACTAAGAATCAGTCATTACTAGTACTTCCGTTCCCTGTGGATTCGACTACCCACTCACCGGGGTAATTATTACTTCGACAACCCGTGCACTTGCGGTACACACACGCAAAAGGGTGTGTCAGTAGGTTTGTGGAGCTAATTTGGAGAAAAAGAACAAAGTTAGATCATGTTCGCCGTTGTTGGGAAGTTTTTGGACCAAGAAAGGAACAAGCCACGAGCCTAGACTTGTGAGTGTGTGCCAACCTCCTTTGGAGGGGCACAAACGCAGTCACATTAACAACAAGTCTAACTCATGTAGCTTAGGAGAACTTTACCAAGAAGGAGACTTGAAGCAATTGGCACGATCAACCATTGATTGTGTGCCCAAATCAATGGCCTCGATGAAGAACAACGGATTTGGGAGCATTTCGCCGAGTTAATGTAGCAGCACTATAGTTCGTTGCTGTAGCCAAACACTGTAGCAAGCTACTGTTCACTTTCTGCCAAAAATCAGGATTTCAGAGAGTTCACACAGGCTTGTAGAAATTCCACACGGCCGTATTGATAAACGTCTAAACGTACGTATTTTATACGTATACTTGCGCATGCTTTTCATATTTTGTTGATGATTCGATGCCCTTTTATGGTCTAAATTGTTCTATTACGTGTTTCAGGTACATTATGTGCTTTGGTGACCCTAACGACGCATTTTGAGAGAAATTTTGCACCGAAACTGTCGTTTTAGGGTCCCGAGTACTGTAGCAGTTACTATGCAAAATCACAACTTTGCGGTTTCTTGTTGCCCGTATTACAGGCTCCATCACGGGCCATATATGGACCGTGAAGCCACCCGTGAGCTTGCCCGAACCCATCCTAGCAGTTACTGTGCAAAATCACAACTTTGCGGTTTCTTGTTGGCCGTATTACAGGCTCCCTCACGGGCCGTATATGGACCGTGAAGCCACCCGTGAGCTTGCCTGAACCCATCCTTTAAAGAGCTTTTACTTGGGTTTTCTAGGGCAATCTGGAGTTCTCTTCTTAGGGCCTCTCACCACCACCTTCGAATTGAGGAAGAAGAAGCTCTTGGAGGGCGATCTAGGCAAGGATTTGGCAAGGAGAGCAAGGTTTTGGGAAGATTCTTCATCCTAGGGCTCACATTTGGAAGTTGAAGACTAGGGAGGCCCTTGGAGTGGCGTCTTTGGAACTTCACCGGCCTTCATCCTTTGAGGGAGTCCTTCTCATGCCTTTGTTGTTTGTTTCCATGCATTCATTGTTGTATTTAGTGAACATGAGCACTTAAACCCCAAGGTCATCGGATGTAGGTGAACCTTGGGGGTGAACTTGTGATGTTTTGGATGATCTTGTTCTAATTGATGTTTGTGGCTTGTTTGTGATCCATTGTTTGGTGTTTTTACATGCTTGGTATGTATGAGAACTCTATGTATCAAAAGACTTAGGAAATGCTAGGTTGCATGACCATTGCCCTAGTGTTAGACTCACCAAACTTGGAAGTGAAATACGTATAAATACGCCGTGACCATCGGGTATTTGTACCCCTCCACTCCTAGGGTTGAGTACTCTTTTGTATTGTAACCCTAGTTGAGAAAACCACATCACCCTTTGCAATCATAGGGGTAATCTTAGGTGGTATACGTACCGTATCCAATACCCGTACCGAATTAGGGGTCGACTTCCGTGACCATCGGGTTGGCCTAGTCTAGCGTTTTCTCGGTTCAATTAGCCACTTGCATGTTAGTTCAAGTTTCCTACTCACTTTAGTAGCCCCTAAGGGAATCCTCATCCATGACCACTCCTAGCCCTATTTTACCCCGTATCTTGCCCCCGTATGTTAGTTTTTGTTATTTACTTATCTAGCTTCTTTACATTACATTCGCAATCTTGAGTCGTATTGGTCAAACAATATTGTAAAAAGGAAGTAAGGATAGCTTCTCGGGCCCCAGGGAATAAGACCCCTGTGTCACGCACAGGGTATTACTTGATGACCCGTGCACTTGCGGGATAGCACTCATCAAGTTTTTGGCGCCGCTGCCGGGGACCCACGAGAAATATCCGGAAAACTTTGCGCGTGTTGATTTAACCCTGTCTTGTTTTGCATTTATCATCCTTTGTATATATTCCATTATCTATCGTTTTGCATTTTTATTTTCTTACCTCTCGTCGATTGCTAATTCTTGACTCCGATTTTGCAAGGTACCTATTTTATGACACGTTCGAGTCAAGCAAACCTAGTTGAACCCGACGACGAAGTAGAGAGAACTTTGCATCAAAGGTTGAGAGAGTTGGGTGAGAGTTCGAGACAACGAGAACAAGAGTTTGTTGTGGAATCAAGTGAACCTACCGTTATGGCCGAACCAAGGAGGACCCTGTCTGATTATGAGCGGCCTCAATTCACCGGTGAAGAATTCAGTGTTCAGGCACCGGCGGTTCCGGCTAACAATTTTGAAATTAAGGCGAGCACGATTGGAATGATTCAGAATTCGGTTCAGTTTGACGGGTTGGCAGATGAAGACCCGCACGCTCATCTATCTCGCTTCTTGCAAATTTGCTCAACCTTCAAGATAAACTCGGTATCTGATGATGCTATCCGGTTGAGACTTTTTCCATTCAGTTTGAGGGGAGCAACTTATAGGTGGCTTACATCCTTGGCTCCCGGCTCCATCACCACTTGGAAGGATATGGTGGAAAAATTCTTGGCCCGATATTTTCCCCCTAGCAAAGCAGCGAGGTTGAGGCAAGAAATATCATCCTTCAGGCAGGGAGATTCGGAGACACTCTTCAAAGCACATGAAAGGTTTAAAGATTTGTTGCGCAAATGTCCTCACCATGGATTTCAGTCTTGGATTAGAGTGCAAATGTTTTGCAATGGGTTGAATTATTCAACAAGGCAACTGATTGATGCCGCAACAGGTGGATCCTTGAGTAGCAAACTGCCTCAAGAAGCTGAAGCTTTGATTGAAAATATGGCCAGTAATGAGTGCCACTGGAGTACTAGGCAAAAAGCACCGAAGGCTGCAAGGCTTTATGAAGTGAATGAAAACACAGCATTGACAGCTAAGGTTGAGGCCTTGACAAAGAATCTCTCAGACAACAATGCCTTGGTCAGTTCATTGGCACAGAAAGTTGAGCAATTAATGTTGGGGTCCAATTCTACCCCTAAGGCCGTGATGTCTTGTGACACATGTGGAGCGGGGCATGCAACGTCACAATGCCCTATATTCATTGCCCCGTCTGCACCTGTGGAGTCCGTTGACTATGTTGGAGGTGGATCTAGGGGACCGGGAAATCAATATGGTAACACATACAATCAAGGTTGGAGGAATCCCCCGAACATGCCCTGGGGTCAAGGCCAAGTTCAGCAGAGGCCCCCTCCACCTCAAGCAAGCCATTACCAAGCACCACCGCAACAAGAAAGAAAGTATACCACGGAGGATGTTTTGGCCAAATTTATGATTAATACCGAGACACGGTTTCAAGGTATTGAGAAAAGAATGGATGAGTTCGGCACTGTGTTGAGGAATGTTCAGGCATCTATGCAATCCCTTGAGAACCAAGTGGGACAGCTTGCTCGAGCACATTCTGATCGTCCTTCGGGTAGCTTGCCAAGCAACACTGAAAGCAACCCGAGGGAACACTTGAAAGCTGTTACACTAAGGAGCGGTCAGCAATTGGAAGCAAGGGCCGAGACGAGCCCAAGTGCTTCTAATGATAGGGTAACCGATCAAGAAGACCCTCATTTGAACAAGAAAGAATGCAAGAATGATAAAGGGAAATATAGTGATGATGTTCATGAACCCCCGGTCCCAAAGGTGAACGAGTACAAGCCCGTGGTACCTTACCCAACAAGGTTGAAAAAAGACAAGGAGGATGCTCAATTTAAAAAGTTTTTGAACATATTCAGGCAACTCCACATTAACATTCCATTGGTTGAAGCCCTTTCGCAAATGCCCAAGTACGCCAAATTCATGAAAGACCTCATCACAAACAAAAGAAAACTAGAAGAGGTGGACTCGGTGACACTATCGGGGAATTGCTCCGCTTTAATTCAGAAGAAGTTGCCCAAGAAACTCAATGATCCCGGTAATTTCATCATCCCTTGCGTACTTGGTGAAGGAATACAAGAGAGTGCTTTGGCCGACTCGGGTGCAAGTATTAATGTGATGCCCTACAAGTTATTCTTGAAATTGGGATTGGAGGACCTAAGGCCTACACGAATGACTCTACAACTTGCCGATCGTTCCTTGCGGAGACCAAGGGGTGTTGTTGAAGATGTCCTTGTAAAGGTTGACAAACTCATCATTCCCATGGATTTTGTGATTTTAGATGTGGATGATGATGTTGAGGTCCCCATCATTCTCGGTCTCCCATTCCTAAACACTTCCGGAGCATTGATTGATGTCAAGGGTGGAAAGATGACATTAAGAGTTGGTGATGAACAAGTGGTCTTTACTCTTCCCGATGCAATGCGGTACACACTTGACTATGATGATAGTCTTTATTTCATGGATAAAACTGATGCAATTATTTCTGATTGTGTGCAGGAAGTTCTCTCTTTGAACCCACTTGATGAAATTTTAGATGAGCTAGAGGAGGGAGAGATAGAAGAAAATGAAGCCCCTCCTCCCCCAATGCGACAATCTACTCAAGTGATGTTTGACCAACCACTATATGACAAGGAGAAGAAACCTATGAAAAAGGTGTGGAGAAAAACAAAGGAACCAAAGAAGGTTGCAAAGGTTGCGGCGGCATCACCCGAGGAAGTAGATGACATACTCATGGAAAACCATGGGAAGTTTAAGATCTTTTCATGCCTCTCCATGAATTTTTCGGGTAACAATGCATCATCAAAGGTTGGAGGTAAATTTCCTCCTTTTATCCCACCATGATTGTTGAGGTAACACATGTCAAGCTAGCGACGTTAACCAAGCGCTTCTTGGGAGGCAACCCAAGTTTAAATTCATTGCAATTTCATTATTTTGTGTTTGGGTGTTTGTGTTTCTCTTTTTCGTATTTTTGTTGTGTCTTAGCATGTTAGCTCCCTAGGGTTTGTTCTTGTGTGCTCTTATACTTCATCGTTTTGTTTAATTCATATATGCATGCTTGTATGTTGTTGTGAGTTGTCTAATGACTAGGTTTCATGAGATTCATGTTTTGATTGCTTTCATGCTTTATTCGGCTTTAATCTGAGTATTTTTGAGCTTTAGAGGAGTGTTCTTCAATGCTAAATCGAGTTAAGAGCCAAGTTTTGTGCATAAGTGTGCCTTTAAGCAAGGGAAAGAACCCGTGAGCTTGCCCGAATTAGAGGCTCCCTCACAGGGCGTATATGGACCGTGAAGCCACCCGTGAGCTTGCCCGAACCCATCCTAGCAGTTACTGTGCAAAATCACAACTTTGCGGTTTCTTGTTGGCCGTATTACAGGCTCCCTCACGGGCCGTATATGGACCGTGAAGCCACCCGTGAGCTTGCCCGAACCCATCCTTTAAAGAGCTTTTACTTGGGTTTTCTAGGGCAATCTGGAGTTCTCTTCTTAGGGCCTCTCACCACCACCTTCGAATTGAGGAAGAAGAAGCTCTTGGAGGGCGATCTAGGCAAGGATTTTGCAAGGAGAGCAAGGTTTTGGGAAGATTCTTCATCCTAGGGCTCACATTTGGAAGTTGAAGACTAGGGAGGCCACCCCTTGGAGTGGCGTCTTTGGAACTTCACCGGCATTTATCCTTTGAGGGAGTCCTTCTCATGCCTTTGTTGTTTGTTTCCATGCATTCATTGTTGTATTTAGTGAACATGAGCACTTAAACCCCAAGGTCACCGGATGTAGGTGAGCCTTGGGGGTGAACTTGTGATGTTTTGGATGATCTTGTTCTAATTGATGTTTGTGGCTTGTTTGTGATCCATTGTTTGGTGTTTTTACATGCTTGGTATGTATGAGAACTCTATGTATCAAAAGACTTAGGAAATGCTAGGTTGCATGACCATTGCCCTAGTGTTAGACTCACCAAACTTGGAAGGGAAATATGTATAAATACGCCGTGCCCATCGGGTATTTGTACCCCTCCACTCCTAGGGTTGAGTACTCTTTTGTATTGTAACCCTAGTTGAGAAAACCACTTCACCCTTTGCAATCGTATGAGTAATCTTGGATGGTATACGTACCGTATCCAATACCCGTACCGGATTAGGGGTCGACTTCCGTGACCATCGGGTTGGCCTAGTCTAGGGTTTTCTCGGTCCAATTAGCCACTTGCATGTTAGTTCAAGTTTCCTACTCACTTTAGTAGCCCCTAAGGGAATCCTCATCCATGACCACTCCTAGCCCTATTTTACCATGTATCTTGCCCCCGTATGTTAGTTTTGGTTATTTACTTATCTAGCTTCTTTAGATTACTTTCGCAATCTTGAGTCGTATTGGTCAAACAATATTGTAAAAAGGAAGTAAGGATAGCTTCTCGGGCCCCAGGGAATACGAACCCTGTGTCACGCACAGGGTATTACTTGATGACCCGTGCACTTGCGGGATAGCACTCATCACGTATGAATTAGTTTTTCAGCAAGCCAGAAACTTCAGACTGACGTGCGGAAATTTCACATTATAAAAGCCCGATTTTGGATACTTTTGAGATATCTTTTGACCTAACTTTCTCCCCAACTTCTGGAGAGGACGGCTAGGGTTTCAGAGAGGACTTCGTGGAGGTTTAGAGCGCGTCATCGGCATCGTCATCGATGTTCGACGGCTGCACAAGACCACGGCCACACCATACGCAACGGGGTTTTCATCAATACCTTTACTTTGTGCTTTCTTTCAATTGATGAACATGTATAGCTCCATGGGGAGCTAAACCCCTCATGGGTATTCGGAAGTGTAAACCCTAGGATTATTATGTGTCTATGGCATTGCTATTATGCTTTTCCATTATTGATGAATAAATTTGAGTTTCAGTTTTAATTATCTTTTGCAATTGTTTTCTCTTAGCCGTGTGATAAACGCCTAAACGTGTGTATTTTATACATATTTGGGCATAGGTATTGCGTATTTTTATATGAGTTGGCGCCCGTTTTTGGTCTAAATTGGTTTCTTTCATGTTACAGGTACCAATGAGGCCCCAGCGAGCTCGATGACAGAATTGGAGAAGAAATCAGCATTGAAAACACTGTTTCTGAGCCGGGGAGGGGCGTACTGTAGCAATACTGTAGCACGAAGACTTGAAGAATGGCTTCGTCAGGAAGTTCATGCGGGCAACCATGCGGGCGCAGTGGTGGCCGCATGCAGCACTGTAGCAGTTTACTGTAGTGGTTATTGTAGCAACTTACGCGATTTTCGGGATTTCTCATAATTTTTCTCTCCCCGCATGCCTACCACATGAGAGGCTGTATTGCTCGCTGGAATGGGTTTTTTAAGGGTTTTTTGGAGCAAATTGAGGAGGAACGGAGGTCTCTTGGGAGCTTGTCTTCACCACCTTCCTTTGGAAGCTGGAGGCCGGGTTTTGGAGGAGATTCTTGAGGAGAGGACGACGAGAAGAACACGACACGACGAGTCCATGCCTTTGATCTACATTTGAGAGGAAGATCGACTAAGGAAGCCACTCTGTGGGTGGCATCCTTGGATGCGTCATTCGGCCTTGATCTTTTCAGGAAGTGTTCTCATTATGTATTCGGTTGTTTTCATGTGTTTTCTTGCTTATTTTGTGATCATGAGTAACTAAACCCCAAGGTCACCGGATGTAGGTGAACCTTGGGGGTGAACTTGTGTTATTTGGATGATTGACTTAGTAATTGTATTTGTTTTGGTTTGTGATCCATGTTTGGTGTTTCTTGAATGCCTTGGTATGTATGAGAACTCTATGTATCAATTCCTAGAAAATACTAGGTTGCATGACCATTGCCCTAGTATTAGGCTCACCAAGCTTGGAAGGGAATACATGTACAAATACACCGTGACCATCGGCTATTTGCATCTCTCCAATTGATAGGGTTGTCCTTGATTGTGTCTCAATCCTAGCTTGAGAAATCCACTAGACCCATTGTGATCGTAGGAGGATTTGGGCGGAAACAATTCCGTATTCCAAAACTCGTACTGGATTAGGGACCAAACACCGTGACCATCGGGTTGGTCTAATTTAGGGTTTCTCGGTCCAAACCACCCACGTGCATGCTAGTTAGGACATCCTTAGCACTTTAGTAACCCCCGAGGAAATCCTCATCCGTGACCATTCCCTCGCCTTGATTTTCCTCCGTATTTGTATTCACTATTTGCATGCCTTTTGCATCCGTAGATTATTTGTAGTACTCTCTATCAAGTGATTGTTAAGGTTAGACAACGTTACCATAAGGAAGTAAGAATAGATTCTCGGGCCCTTGGGAATACGACCCCCTCGTGCTCGCGCGAGGGGTATTACTTGGCGACCCCGTGCACTTGCGGGTCACATCACCACCGTGACACTAGGTTTGAAAATAATCTAGGATATCCTTTGGAGGTGTGACAACTCCTATAGGATTAGACTACTTAAGATTGAAGAGAGTTGAGAGGATGAGTCGTGAGGTACCGAAGCATCCCGTTTCCTCTCCGGTGTGATTTCTTCCTACCTCCGTTTTCCTTGATTTCTTAGCGGTCGAAATAGAGCAAAGTGTTAGGTAGATAAACTCCCCTGGGGCTTTGTTGCGCAAGCAACTGAGTGAAGGGTTAACGTGAATCCTAAGCACTAGGGCTTAATCTAGACTAGAGTTCTTCCACCTGGACCAAAGGGTTAGAACTACACATAGGAACAGGTTTAATCACTAGGAATCCGTAGAGCTTAAAGCAATCCCACGTAGTGTTAGGCTTAGGTAGAAATACTCCCCTGGGGCTTAGTTGCGTGAGCAACAGAGTGAAGGGTTGACGTGAATCCTAATGCCGCGATATAGTGTTGGGGTTAGTCACGGTTGACCTTAGGTTTGGAACCGTGAGTTTAAGGATATCCTAGACTCAATTAACATCAATAGGAAGGTATAATAGCATAGTCTTGCACTAGAAGCATAAGTCCTAGAGGTAGCTTGTCCGGATACCCTATTTCATCCATTACTAGTCTTTCTCTTTTCACTTCTACTTGCACTTTCTTGTCTTCCATCTCTATATTTAAATTCTTGTCTTTTATTCTCATTGCTTCCATAATTCACTCACCAATCTTATTATCACTTTTCATACACCGCACAACTAAATAGCGAAATCTTGTGTTTTAAATCCCTATTCCCTGTGGATTCGATTACCCACTCACCAGGGTAAATTTTATTACTTCGACAAGCCCGTGCACTTGCGGGATACACACAAGGGGTCGTGTCATCTACCCAGTCTCTTCTATTTTGAGCGATTATTTTCTCCAGAATTCGTTTATAATATCTATTGGACACTTCCACATGCCCACTAGTTTGCTGGTGATACGGTGTCGCCATTTTGCGGTGAACACCATAACGCTTTAGAATTTTCTTGAATTGGGCATTGCAGAAGTGAGTACCTTTATTTCTTATGATCGCTCATAGTGCACCAAATATGGAGAACAATTTCTTGAAAAATTTTACCACTGTCCTAGCATCACTTGTTTGGAAGACCTGTACTTCTACCCTTTTAGACACATAGTCAATAGCCACAAGAATTAACTTGTGTCCATGGGAGCTTAGAAAAGGTCCCATAAAGTCAATGGCCCATACACCAAAAACTTCACAGGCTAGGTTCCAGTTCTAGGGTATACCATCCCGACGAGATATGTTGCCCACCCACTAACATTTGTCATAGGACTATATAAATCTTTGGGTGTCTTGAAGTAACATTGGCCAATAAAAACCTGTATCAAGGATCTTCTTTACTGTTCAGTTTGCATTATAGTGGCCTCTAATAGGTCCTGAATGACAATGTTTCAAGATATTTAGACCCTCAATCTGGGAAACACATCTTTGAACAACTTGATCAGAACAAACTCTGAATAAGTAAGGATCCTCCCATATATAGTGCTTGAGGTCTGAAAAAATATTTTTTCATTGTTGATATATGAACCATTTTGGGATGACCCCTGCAACAAAGCAGTTTGCAAAATCGGCAAACTATGGTGGCTTTTCCTCTTCTTGCACAAGAATGTTATACAAGTGTTCTTCAGGGAATGAGTCGTTGATGTCTTTCTCTCTTAGAGCTTCCATTCTGGGGTTCTCTAGATGGAATAGATGACCTACTACAAGATTCTCTGCCCTCCTTCCTTGCCTTTAATCTCAAGATCAAACTCCTGAAGTAACAGAACCGACCTAATCAGTCTTGGTTTAGCATCTGACTTCTAAGCAGATATCACAAAAATGAATGATTAGTATACACCATCACTTTGGAAAGAACTAAATAAGATCAAAATTTATCAAAAGTGATAAGTGCTTGTGTATAAGCTATATGAAGTATAATTTTTTTACATTGAGCATCGCTTTATTTAGTTTTTTCAGTTATATGTATGCGTTTGTGTTCTTTTGTGCAAGTAGGGTTGTGGAGACGAATTAAGGAGAAAAAAAGCAAGAATAGGTTATGTTCGCCATTGTTGAGGAGTTCTCGGACCAAGCAAGGAACAAGGCACGAGCCTAGACTTGTGGGTGTGTGCCAACCTCCATTGTAGTGGCACAAGGGCAGTCATATTCACAAAAGTCTAATTCGTGTATCATTGGAGAACTTTGCCAATGAAGAGAAATGAAGTAATCAACATGATCTACCATTGATTATGAGCCCAATTCAACGGCCTCGATGTAGAATGATGAATTCGGGAGCATTTCGGCAAGAGTATTGTAGCACCTGATAAGTGCTTGTGTTATAATAATGCGAAGTGTTATTATTTTACAATGAGCATTACTTTCATCAGATTTTATCACTAAATAGTGTGCATTTGTGTTCTTTTGTGCATTGTAGGATTGTGAAGACAATTTGGAGAGAATGAACAAAGTTAGATCGTGTTCACCATTGTTGGGGAGGTTTTGGACTGAGCAAGAAGCATGGCATGAGCTTAGACTTGTGAGTGTGTGCCAACCTCCATTGGAGGGGCACAAAGGCAGTCACATTTACAATAAGTCTAGTTCATGCTAGCATAAGAGAACTTCACCAATAAGGAGATTTGAAGCAATCGGCACGGTCTACCGTTGGTTGTGTACCCAATTCAATTGCCTCGATGAAGAACGATGAATTCGGCAGCGTTTCCAAGGCTTTGATAGACACGGACGGTGGAGAGCCACTAAACCATAATGGGTCTTTAGCGGCGTTTTTTTTAACATTTAGCGGCGTTTTAAAACGCCGCTAAATATGATAACGGCGTTTTTACAAAACGCCGGCAAAAATGCGGCAAAAAATGGTGTCGGCAATGTTCTAGAAATTAGCAGCGTTTATATGAAAACGCCGCTAATTTAGTGGCGTTTTTTTTTACTTTTAGCGCCGTTTTGTATCTAAAAAAAATAATTAATTTACTAATTACATTAGCGGCGTTGTATTGACCTTTAGCGGCGTTTTTAAAAAATAATGTTATTTTAAAAAAAAAAGTAAATCAGCTTTTTTAATTGTTATTATTATTATTATTATTATTATTATTATTATTATTATTATTATTATCTCTTCCTCTTATCTCTAGTTCCTCCTCCTACTCCTTCTTCTTCTAGCTTCTTCTTTTTCTTCTTCTTCTTCTTCACTTCTTGTTTCTTCATCATCATCATCATCATCATCATCATCATTGGTGGTGTCCATCCGCAAGTGCACGGGGTCGCCAAGTAATACCCCTCACGCACGCGCGAGGGGGTCGTATTCCCAGGGGCCCGAGAATCTACCCTTACTTCCTCTTTGCAATGTTGTTTAACCGATAAAACTTGAGTTAAAGAGATTGATGTAAAGCAAAACAGGCAAGTATGAAAGAAATGCAAGATCACTAAGGCGAAATACGGGAAATTCAATGGTTGGGAGTGGTCGCAGATGAGGCTTCCCTTAGGGGCTACTAAAGTGTGTTTGGAAGCTTGAACTAACATGCATGTGGCAATGATGGACCGAGAAAACCCTAGACTAGGCCAACCCGATGGTCACGGAAATTGACCCCTAATCCGGTACGGCTATTGGAATACGGTATTTCCACCGCTACGGTATTTCTACCGCCCAAATCCCCACACGATTGCTAAGGGTACAATGGCTTTCTCAAACTAGGGTTAAAGCAACAACTCGGTGCTTAACCCTAGGAGTGGAGGGGTACAAATAACCGATGGTCACAGTGTATTTATACGTATTTCCCTTCCAAGGTTGGTGAGTCTAATACTAGGGCAATGGTCATGCAACCTAGCATTTCCTAGATCAATTGTTACATAGAGTTCTCATACATATCAAGCAATTAAAACACCAAGCAATGGATCACAAACATGCCACAAACAATGCATTAGAACAAAACATCCAAAATACACAAGTTCACCCCCAAGGTTCACCTACATCCGGTGGCCTTGGGGTTTAGTTCCTCATGATCAAGAACTACAACACAAAATACATGAAACCAAACACCAAAAGCATAAGAAGAAACTCCCTCAAGAGATGAAGGCCGGAGAAGTTCCAGAGACGCCACACAAAGGGGTGGCTTTCCTTGTCTTCAACCTTCCAATTCCAAGCTCTAGGGTGAAGATCCTTCCCAAAACCTTGCTCTCCTCGCCAAATCCTTGCCGAGATCGCCCTCCAAATGCTTCTCCTTCCTCAGAATTCGAGTGGTGGTGAGAGCTCCAAGAAGAAGACACTAGATGCCCTTGAAAACCCTAGCCAAAGTCCCTTAAAAGATGCATTCGGGCAAGCTCACGGGTGACCTCACGGTCCATATACGGCCCGTGAGGAAGCCTGTAACACGGGCAACAAGAAACCACAAAGTAGTGATTTTGCATAGTGACTGCTACAGTAAAACTGCTACTGTACTGCTCGCATATGACCTCACGGCAGTGAGCCAGCCCGTGAGGGTTTCCAGATCTCATTTTCCTTCTAACTCTTCGCGCTTCAGGCAGCTACAGTATGCTACAGTACTCGGGACCCTAAAATGACGGCTTCGGTACGGATTTCCTCTCAGATCGCATCGTTATGGTCACCGAAGCATATAATGTACCTGAAACACGAAATACAACAATTTAGACCAAAAAGGGCATCGATTCATTAATAAAATACCAAAATACATGCGCGTACATATGTATAAAATACGCACATTTAGACGTTTATCAAACATCCCCACACCTAAGCGTTTGTTTGTCCCCAAGCGAACACACATGAAGAACAGGGGCAGAGAGATAAACGACTAAATGCACGGCCTCAAGCTCAAAAGTGAAGAACTCCACGGGCACACTGGACAGAAATCAAGAAGTTAGATGTTCTAATGATAGTCGAGTAATGATAGCTCTGTCTCTCCTAAAGTGCCCTTAGTGAGTGTGTGCTGACTTCCACCTTGTTCTCCACACCCTGGATTACCCCAGGATGTCCTTTCACTCCACACACAACAATAATGACATTAAAGTGTTAAAAACATCCTCAGTACTCAGTTAAAAATATTTTGGTCCGTAAGTAAAACTTTAGCACCTCAAGTGATTATGCAGCAGGTTCCAGGGGATCAAGACGCCACAACACTCTTACTATGTACAATAAGAACATACACACTTTTTTTTTTTCTGAGTCCCCGACTAACATAGACTGCCCAAAAATCTTTCAGACGGATGCACATGCTGGTTAGGCACAAGAGTCACCCATCCTACTTGATTACAGTCTACATAGACGCATTCGTGCTAAACTAGTAGAGGAATACTGTCATGGACTCGTTTTTTTTTTTTTTTTTTTTTTTTTAAACACTATGTACAAAGGTCAGCAGCACAGGGTGGGAAGATAAACATGTAGAGTGCAAAATAGGAGTAAAGAAACTTCCCCAGTCAATTGATGCAGTGTGTGAATTAGTCTTGTAGACTTGGGGACAGATGGAGCAAGCGAGGGCCTGGAGTGCGCAACCATAATATCCTCAACCTAAAAATACAGCACACGCAAATCATGACTCCAGAAATAATAAAATCAGAGGAAAGCAAGTAACAAAAGTTCCATAAACAAAACCTAAGTTTAGTAGGGACGAAACCCTGACTAACTCAAAAGTACAGAAAGCAACAAAAAGTAAAAGTATACACAAATACAAAACGAACAAACTGAAAGTGAAAAGAACAGGTGTGGTGTGCAGTCTAAGGGTCGGAGGGAAAGGAAGGTGCCGCGCAGGTCGTGGCCGCAGAGGTGGTGCCGACAGACGATGAAGAGCTGCGCAAGTGCGCCAAGATGTCGGCAGTGGTAGCCTCGATGCGGCCCACAGAAGCAGCAAGGTCTCAATGTTTCCTGTCTAAAATCTGGAACTGCTCGTGTACCTCGGCACGAAATGCTTCAAACCTTTCCTCCAAAGAGGGTCTATGCTCTCGGGTCTCAGTGTGGTGCTCAAGCTCCGACTCAGAGTGGCCATCACTATCTGTGTCATCGGTGTCCTGAGATGGACCGGCATTATCCTGTCGCCGTGCGAGTCGATAGGAAGAACCCCGGCGCTCAACCATACCGATGCTAACCAAAGTCTGCATGGCGAGTGGAGCGATAGTGCCAACAACAGTCATGCCTTGGGTGTGTTCAATGAGCCCCATGCCCTTGATCATCCTCGTAATGTAGGGCCCCGCGTATATGGCTCCAAGGCGAACGAACTTTCCTTGATGGTCAAGGACCCCCGCAAGCAAATATCCCAAGTGAAGGGGGTATCGCTGGATAATGCTGTATAGCACCAATAAGTCCGTGCGGGAAACCACCCCCGTAGAGTCCAACCGGCCCCCAACACCCCGTGTCAACAATGCGTGAATATATCGATGGGCTGGGTCCTTTAATTGGGATGCTTTCTTGGTCCGGGACTTGCGAGCAATAGTGGTCCAATAGGAGGCCGTAGTCACCGGGTGAGGAAAATCCTTGCCAAGATTCTTGAACTCGGGCCTTTGGGTGTATGCTTCGGTGTAAAAGCCCATATAGACTCCTAACTTTTCATGTGTGATCCTGTAGCTCTTCCCGAAGGCACGAAATGAAACGACGCCGGGTGGTCGGGAGAAGGGGTTGTGGTTGTAAGTTTCGAAAGTACTCAACACCTCGAGGGTCAATTCTTTATATGTAGGTTCTTCAATGGAGAATAGCTTGTCCCAACCCCCATGTGAAATGAGCTCAAATACGGTTTCATCCAACCCTAAAATCTTCAATGTGTCCCAATCAATCCTTCGAATAGTTCCAAAGCTCTTGCGTGATAGTAGAGCAAACCGAGTCTTGTGGTTGTCTTTCTTGAACCGTGGTTGCTCGGGAGGCGGAGTAGGCTCACTCCGGGCTTTCTTATGCGCAACTTTCTTTAACCGCATACTACAATGTCATAGGACCCTCCATTAGTCATCAAACAAACAAAACTAGGTTGAAAAATTGACAATTCAATGAAAACCCAGCAGTGCTACAGTAAAACCGAAAAAAATTTGCAAGAACCTTGCTTGGAAAATGGCCAATCCGAGAATACAATCAATCCTAAATACTAAAACAAAGTTGTGGCAAGACAAGAGACAAAGATCCAAACAACAAACACCCCAAACAACCATGAAAGCACCATGATCTTAAGAAAAAGTGTTCACCAAAAACCTAGGGTTTTATGAGTAAACCTTAGAGTAAATCCGGCCTAAAGAGGAGTTTTTCTTCAAAGTTTTTGCACACAATGAGTTTGGAGGGGGAGGAGAGTGGTTTAATGCAAAAAAAAATGAGAAAAAATGGTGAAGAAGTGAGGGAGAAGTGAGAGGGAGAAGTGAGGGGATGAGTGGAGAAGAAGAAGGATCAAAGGGTGTTTAAGGGGGGCCAAACCCGAGGGCCTCACGGCCTAGCTCACGGCCGTGAGCTAGGCCGTGAGAACTCTCGGTTTGGCTCACAGCCTCGGTCACGGGCCGTGAGCCAGGCCGTGAGCATCCTCGGGATGGCTCACGGCCAAGCTCACGGCCGTGAGCTTAGCCGTGAGCCTCCTCTGGATGGCTCACGGCCTTTCTCACGGGCATGAGCAAGGCCGTGAGCCCCCTCTGGATGGCTCACGGCCTTGCTCACGGGCGTGAGCAAGGCCGTGAGCCCCTAGAGACTCACTTGGGCAATGATTTTACACTCAAAAGCAATTCTCCACTTGGTTCGGCAATGAAATACACTCAACCAAAGCTCAAAAACACTCAAAATGAGGCCGAAAAAAAGCATGAAAACATTCGAAACATGGTGATCATGAAGTCTAAAACATAAAGCAACTCGCACAACACACAAGCATACAAATACGATTTAAATAAAATAAAGAACAAGAAGAACACACAAGAACAAACCCTAGGGAGCCAACATGCTAGGAAATAACAAAAAAATACGAAAAAGAGAAGCACAAGCACTCAAACAACAAGAGAATGTGACACGACCCCTTGCGTGTATCCCGCAAGTGCACGGGTTTGTCGAAGTAATAAATTTACCTTGGTGAGAAGGTAGTCGAATCCACAGGGAATAGTGTTTAGAAACAAGTGTTAATCGCTATTTAGCTATGATGGGAATTGATGATGAGAAAAGTATTTATATATAGATGTAAAAGAAAATAAAAGAGTACAAGAAGAATAATGAGGGTAGGAGAGGTAATCGATATAAAGATGGGGTACCCGGACAAAGCTCCCCCTAAGACTAATGCTTCTAGTGCAAGACTAGTATTATACCCTCTAATTGATGTCTAATTGAGTCGAGGATATCCTTAAACACACGGTCCCAAACCTAAGGTCAACCGTGACTAACCCCAACACTATGTCCCGGCATTAGGATTCACGTCAACCCTTCACTCTGTTGATTGCTCAACTAAGCCCCAGGGGAGTATATCTACCTAAGCCTAACACTACGTGGAGTTGCTTTAAGCTCTAGGGATTCCTAGTGATAAAACCTGTTCCTATGTGTAGTAGTTCTAACCCTTTGGTCCAGGTGGAAGAACCCTAGTCTAGATTCGAGCCCCAGCAAATAGGATTCACTACAACCCTCCACTCTATTACTTGCGTAACTAAGCCCTAGGGGAGTTTATCTACCTATTGCTTCACTCTATTTCGACCGCTATTAAATCAAGGAATCGGAGGTAGGGAGAAATCACATCGAAGGGGAAAGGGGTACATTGCTACCTCACAACTCTCCCTCTCAACCCTCTTTAATCTTGAGTAGTCTAATCCTATAGGAGTTGTCACACCTCCAAAGGAAAGCCTAGATTGCTCTCAACCCTAGTGTCACATCTAAGGGAAAACAATAACAAGATAAAATCAAGATTGAAACTCAATAAAAGAACATCAAATTAAGAAAGCATAATAAAAGTCATAGAAACAATATCATCCTAGGGTTTACAAGTCCGAATACCCACTAGGGTTTAGCTCTCCATAGAGCAATACAAAATCAATAAAGAATTTAAGAAAATATGCATGAAAACCATAAAGAAAACCCCCTTGTAGATCGTATCGATGGTCTTGTGTAGTCGCGTGTCTTCTCCAACGAATCCCTTGTCAAGCCTAGGGCACACCTCGCCAAATCAATGCCGATGAGAGCTTCCCCAATAGCTTTCTTCCAAAGGATGTCGATGTCGATGCCGTTTAATCGCCTCCAAAGACCTCCAAGAACCTCTCCAAACCCTAGCCGAAAGCCCCCCAAAAGATATCCAAGTGATTGAAGAGAAGGGTCCCCAAATAGATATGAAAACGGGCTATTTATAGGCTGAAATCGGGCTGAATTCGGACTTCTGTGAAAATCCAGAAATTCCACACGCCCGTGTGTTAATTCCACACGGCCGTGTGGAAATTCTGGAATCGTGATTTCTCGGCACATGTGAACAGTGTTCCTGCTACAGTGGTTATGCTACAGTATTCCTGCTACAGTACACGGCCGTGTGGAATTTCCACACGCCCGTGTGAACTCTCTGGAATTCTGAATTTCGGCAGAATGTAAACAGTAGCAGCTACAGTATTTATCTACAGTATTTTTGCTACAGTGCTTGCTACAGTACTTCTCCGAAATACTCCCGAATCCATCGTTCTTCATCGAGGCCGTTGAATTGGGCACACAATCAACGGTAGATTATGTCGATTACTTCATTTCTCTTCATTGGCGAAGTTCTCCAATGCTACACGAGTTATAGACTTTTGTGAGTGTGACTGCCCTTGTGCCCCTCCAATGGAGGTTGGCACACACCCATAAATCTAGACTCGTGCCTTGTTCCTTGCTTGGTCCGAGAACTCCTTAACAACGGCGAACATAACCTATTCTTCCTTCTTTTTCTCTAGATCTTCTCCACAACCCTTCAATGCACAAAAGTAAACAAATGCACACTTTTTAGTGATAAAATCTGATTAAATTAATGCTCATTGCAAGATAATAACGCTTCACATTACTGTAACACGAGCACTTATCAAATCCCCCACACTTAAGCTTTTGCTTGTCCTCAAGCAAAATAGAACGTGAAAGTACTTGGGAAGAACAATTGAAAGTGCTCGGCCTTAGGTTCACCAAAAGCATGCAAAAGAAGCATTCTACAAGTAAGGGGAACTCAAAACATTGCATAAGGTTACCAATGCTCTAGCTAAAAACTCGAATCAAAAAGGATGAAAACTCGAAAATGTGTTAGTGTGTGCGATCTTACTCAAGAGAACCGACGAGTACTCCTCAAACTTTGGTTAGAAAGGACTTATTTATATACAAAAACAAAAAAATAGTGGTGGAAGTAGTAGCTTCACACATCCTTGAAGGTAGCCCTTTCCTAGGCGGCCGCCAAAGGTGGCTTTCACTCTTTCGAGGAGGTAGCTCTTTCTACCGGGGTAGTAGCTTTCACGCATCCCATGAGATAGCTCTTTCTCTCATTAGGGCATAACTTGTATCCGACTTATGAGAGTAGCTACATACTTCATAGGTGGTAGCTCTTTCCACCCCAAATGCATACATAAAAGAAAGCAACTATTCACAAACTCATATTTTTCTCTTTTTTTTTTTTCTTTTTCATTTTTCCATCTTTTTTTTTTTTTCATTTTCATCATTTTTTTTTTTATATTTTTCTCTCCTTATATATGCATTTTCCAAAGTAAAACTAAGAACAACGATAAACTTGTCCTTAAAAACTTCAAGATTGAGTTTCCAAAAGATTCCAAGAGTAAGTTGTGCAATATAAGATAATCGAGCAAAAATTCATAAAATTCAAGTAGAAACTAGAGCATGATAGGATACAATGTTAAAAATTCTCCTAAACTATAAGAATACAACCGTTGCAACTAAGGTGAACCGCCATAGGCTACATGAGCAAAAGCAATTGAACGCACAAGTAAAAGTGTGTGCAATGTGCAACTCCCCCCCACACTTAAGATGTACATTGTCCTCAATGTACGCATGCAAGCACAATAAGAAGTATAACAATCAAAACATCATGTGTGAAGGTGGGCAATTGAAACAATACTCCCCTGAACTCCTAGTGGTACGTTTGATGGAGCTATGTTCATTGAGGGTTGAGTCTCAACGGGTTGTGGAGGGTACACGGTCCCATGACCATGCCTATGACTAGTACTCAAATTCCTTGCATCCAAGACCATCTGCACGTACACAAGGGGGATCAGTGAAGCTCAATAAAAGTAAAATAAAACAAAAGAAAACTAAAGCTAAAAACGCCTCAAGCGTCGGTGTCGTCCGTTCTTCGATCTCCGGTGCTGCTGTCAGTGCTGATACTGGTGGATTTGGTGTTGAAAAAGAAAAGATTGACGAAGAAAAGGAGAAAATATGCTTGCCGACGAAGTGAAAATCAAAAACTTCGAATATGGTCGGAAAACAACTTAAAAACTCCTTAAATGGACAAAGAGATGGTTGGGAAGATGGGAGGAAACATCCCTTGAGTGTGGAGGCATTTAGAATTGAAAAGGCAAAAGAAGATTTTAAAATAAAAAACAACCTATCATGTTCTGTGCATCCACACGGCCGTGTGGAAATTCCACACGGCCGTGTGCCTTCACTGGTAAGGTTCACAGGGGCAGTCACACCCCCCTGTGTTTCCTCTGTTTGCTTCTCAGAACATCCACACGGCCGTGTGGAAATTCCACACGGCCGTGTGCCCAACCTGGCCAACACAAGGCCGACCACAGGGGCACCCACACGCCCCTGTGGACTCTCTGGATCCCAAGAAAATCATCTAAGTGTTCCACACGGCCGTGTGGAATTTCCACACGGCCGTGTGCCATGCAGACGCTCACCCACATGGGCACTCACACGTCCCCTGTGAGCCTCTAGATGAAGTTCTTGTTCTGCAGAACATCCACACGGCCGTGTGGAATTTCCACACGGCCGTGTGCTATAAACATGGGCACTCACAGGGGCACTCACACTGCCCCTGTGTCTCTCGGAATGGAGAGTTGTAGCTCTGCAAAGATCCACACGGCCGTGTGGAAATTCCACACGGCCGTGTGCCTTCATATGGTCGTTCACAGGGGCAATCACACGCCCCTGTGTCTTCTCTGGATGAGTTCTGAACTGTGACACACGCCCGTGTGGAAATTCCACACGGCCGTGTGTCTTCTCTGGATGACTTAGAAAAATTTGCAAGCTTTGCAGAAAATTTCAGAAACTCAAATACAACGTTCAGAGCTTGCATGTACAATAAAAATTCGACCAGAGATCCATGAAAACACACTCAAACGACCCAAAACTTCGACAATCACAATTAGGCACACTACAACACCAATAATCCATAAGAAATCACATCACACGCATAATAAAATGAAAACACCAACACTAAGCAATTATTCATGCTAAAACTAAACTAAAACCTAGAAAAGCAATAAAAACTTGGGTTGCCTCCCAAGAAGCGCTTGTTTAACGTCACTAAGCTTGACGTACCTCTTTCTTACCTCAAGGCGGCTTGAAAAGAGTGTGTTCCTCCCGACAAGATCTTGTATAGCTACTTCCTTTAAACCAAAAATCGACTTGCCGAGGTGGAGTATTTGTTGGAGGGTCCAACCATCCTACTTTTGGCCTCCAAGGAAACAATTTGGGTTGGGAATTGTCCAAGCTTAGCATAGGTGGGTCATGGGATGGTTTAAATATCCTCCCCACATCGTTTTCCCTTCCCAAAGTCTCTTTCTTGCTTTTTATGAGTTGATCAATCCCAAAGAGCGGTGCTTGTTCCATTACTTTAGGGTTTGCTTCTTCTTGTGTATTTTCATCTTGAAAGGAACATGATACTAGCAAATCCCCTTGAAAATTTTCTTCCTCACAAGCACACTGTTCTTTCAAGCAATCCAAATTCTCAACAAGATGTTCTTCCTCTTTCTTTTCAATTTCTACAGCAATGTACTCGGTATGTCTCATTTCTTCATTGTCGTTCACTACCACATCAACTCTACAAGGGTCTTGCGTTACTTGCTCAAATACTTCATATTCCTTGGAGAGTGTGTCAAGTATCCATCCTAATTGATGCTCAAGGTTATTGTAGAAGGCTTCATGACACTTTCGTGTGGCTTCCATACTTTGGCAAGAGGCATCGGATGCTTCAATAAAATTGTCTAGCACTTTTTTCCACGGAGGTGCATCCTCTTCGAGTCTCTCATCCTTTTGAAATTGCTCTTGAGGTGCTTCCCAATGTTGTCCATCATTATTCCATGAAAAATTTGGGTAGCTCCTTTCATTTGGATGATATGTGTTGTAGCATGGATTGCTTTGTTGTTGTGAAGCAATAATTCTATCAAGGCTTGTATTGAGAGCTTCAACTTTAGAATATAGCTCAATAACTCGATCAATCTCCATTTATGCTCCTTGCAAGAAAAAGTAAGACAAAACAAAAGAAGAACAAATAAGAAGGATGGAAGAATAAGAAAGGTTAAAATAGAATGAATGATGAATAGCTAAAATAACGAAGTACAAATGTCTCCAAAACGCCTATTCCCCGGTAACGGCGCCAAAAACTTGACATGACCCCTTGCGTGTATCCCGCAAGTGCACGGGTTTGTCGAAGTAATAAATTTACCTTGGTGAGAAGGTAGTCGAATCCACAGGGAATAGTGTTTAGAAACAAGTGTTAATCGCTATTTAGCTATGATGGGAATTGATGATGAGAAAAGTATTTATATATAGATGTAAAAGAAAATAAAAGAGTACAAGAAGAATAATGAGGGTAGGAGAGGTAATCGATATAAAGATGGGGTACCCGGACAAAGCTCCCCCTAAGACTAATGCTTCTAGTGCAAGACTAGTATTATACCCTCTAATTGATGTCTAATTGAGTCGAGGATATCCTTAAACACACGGTCCCAAACCTAAGGTCAACCGTGACTAACCCCAACACTATGTCCCGGCATTAGGATTCACGTCAACCCTTCACTCTGTTGATTGCTCAACTAAGCCCCAGGGGAGTATATCTACCTAAGCCTAACACTACGTGGAGTTGCTTTAAGCTCTAGGGATTCCTAGTGATAAAACCTGTTCCTATGTGTAGTAGTTCTAACCCTTTGGTCCAGGTGGAAGAACCCTAGTCTAGATCGAGCCCCAGCAAATAGGATTCACTACAACCCTCCACTCTATTACTTGCGTAACTAAGCCCTAGGGGAGTTTATCTACCTATTGCTTCACTCTATTTCGACCGCTATTAAATCAAGGAATCGGAGGTAGGGAGAAATCACATCGAAGGGGAAAGGGGTACATTGCTACCTCACAACTCTCCCTCTCAACCCTCTTTAATCTTGAGTAGTCTAATCCTATAGGAGTTGTCACACCTCCAAAGGAAAGCCTAGATTGCTCTCAACCCTAGTGTCACATCTAAGGGAAAACAATAACAAGATAAAATCAAGATTGAAACTCAATAAAAGAACATCAAATTAAGAAAGCATAATAAAAGTCATAGAAACAATATCATCCTAGGGTTTACAAGTCCGAATACCCACTAGGGTTTAGCTCTCCATAGAGCAATACAAAATCAATAAAGAATTTAAGAAAATATGCATGAAAACCATAAAGAAAACCCCCTTGTAGATCGTATCGATGGTCTTGTGTAGTCGCGTGTCTTCTCCAACGAATCCCTTGTCAAGCCTAGGGCACACCTCGCCAAATCAATGCCGATGAGAGCTTCCCCAATAGCTTTCTTCCAAAGGATGTCGATGTCGATGCCGTTTAATCGCCTCCAAAGACCTCCAAGAACCTCTCCAAACCCTAGCCGAAAGCCCCCCAAAAGATATCCAAGTGATTGAAGAGAAGGGTCCCCAAATAGATATGAAAACGGGCTATTTATAGGCTGAAATCGGGCTGAAATCGGACTTCTGTGAAAATCCAGAAATTCCACACGCCCGTGTGTTAATTCCACACGGCCGTGTGGAAATTCTGGAATCGTGATTTCTCGGCACATGTGAACAGTGTTCCTGCTACAGTGTTTATGCTACAGTATTCCTGCTACAGTACACGGCCGTGTGGAATTTCCACACGCCCGTGTGAACTCTCTGGAATTCTGAATTTCGGCAGAATGTGAACAGTAGCAGCTACAGTATTTATCTACAGTATTTTGCTACAGTGCTTGCTACAGTACTTCTCCGAAATACTCCCGAATCCATCGTTCTTCATCGAGGCCGTTGAATTGGGCACACAATCAACGGTAGATTATGTCGATTACTTCATTTCTCTTCATTGGCGAAGTTCTCCAATGCTACACGAGTTATAGACTTTTGTGAGTGTGACTGCCCTTGTGCCCCTCCAATGGAGGTTGGCACACACCCATAAATCTAGACTCGTGCCTTGTTCCTTGCTTGGTCCGAGAACTCCTTAACAACGGCGAACATAACCTATTCTTCCTTCTTTTTCTCTAGATCTTCTCCACAACCCTTCAATGCACAAAAGTAAACAAATGCACACTTTTTAGTGATAAAATCTGATTAAATTAATGCTCATTGCAAGATAATAACGCTTCACATTACTGTAACACGAGCACTTATCAGAATGGAATTGCAATGAATTTAAAACTTGGGTTGCCTCCCAAGAAGCGTTTGTTTAACGTCGTTAGCTTGACGTGCATTACCTCAATGTTCACGGTGGGACAAAGGGAGGGAACTTACCTCCAATTTTCGATGATGAAATATTACCCGAAAAATTCATGGAGAGGCATGAAAAGATCTTGAACTTCCTTTGATTTTCCATGAGTATGTCATCTACATCCACGGGTGGCGATGATACGACCTTCACATCATTCGCAGGCTTTTTCTTTGTCTTCCTCCACATCTTCTTTAAATCTTTCTTTTCTTGGTCATGTGGCGGAGGTTGAACCATCACTTGAGCAACTTGTTGCATTGGTATGGGTGTGACATCAGTTTTCTCAATCTCATCGTCATCTAACTTCCCCAAAATCTCATCCAATGGATTCAAGGCTAGAACTTCCTGCACACAATCGGAAACAAAGACATCAGTTATATCGGTATAATACAAACTATCATCATGATCGAGTGTGTGCCGCATTGCTTCGGGGAGAGTAAAGACAACTTGTTCATCACCAACTCTTAATGTCATCTTTCCGCCCTTGACATCAATCAATGCACCCGAAGTGTTTAGGAACGGCCGACCGAGAATGATGGGGACCTCAACACCATCATGAACATCTAGAATCACGAAATCCACGGGGATGATGAGTTTGTCAACCCTTACAAGGACATCTTCAACAACACCCCTTGGTCTCCGCATAGAGCGGTCGGCAAGTTGTAGGGTCATTCGTGTGGGACTTAAGTCCTCCAATCCTAGTTTCAAAAACAACTTGTACGGCATCACATTAATGCTCGCCCCCTAGTCGGCTAAAGCATTCTCTTGTATTCCTTCACCAAGTACGCAAGGGATGATGAAACTACCCGGATCATTGAGTTTCTTGGGCAACTTCTTTTGAATTAAAGCGGAGCAATTCCCCGACAGTGTCACCGAGTCCACATCTTCTAATTTTCTTTTGTTCGTGATGAGGTCTTTCATGAACTTGGCATACTTGGGCATTTGTAAAAGGGCCTCAGCCAATGGAATATTAATGTGGAGTTGCTTGAATATGCTCAAAAACTTTTTAAATTGAGCATCCTCCTTGTCTTGTCTCAATCTTGTCGGGTAAGGCACCACGGGCTTGTACTCATTCACCTTTGGGACAGGGGATTTTTGGACATCATCACTACATTCCTTTTCATTGTCCTTACAATCCTTCTTGTTCGAATGAGGGTCTTCCCGATCGGCTACCCTATCATTAGAAGCACTTGGACTCGTCTCGGCCCTTGCTTCCAATTGCTTACCACTCCTCAGTGTAACAGCCTTCAAGTGTTCCCTCGGGTTGCTTTCGGTGTTGCTTGGCAAGCTACCCGAAGGATGATCAGAATGTGCTCGAGCAAGCTGTCCCACTTGGTTCTCAAGGGATTGCATGGATGCTTGAACATTCCTCAACACCGTACCGAACTCATCCAATCTTTTCTCGACACCTTGAAACCGTGCCTCGGTATTAATCATGAACTTAGCCAAAACATCCTCTGTGGTATACTTCCTTTCTTGTTGCGGCGGTGCTTGGTAATGGCTTGCTTGAGCTGGAGGAGGCCTTTATTGAGCTTGGCCTTGACCCCAGGGCATGTTCGGCGGATTCCTCCTACCTTGATTGTATGTGTTACTGTATTGATTTCCCGGCCCTCTAGATCCACCACCAACATAGTCAACAGACTCCACAGGTGCAGATGGGGCAATGAAAATAGGGCATTGTGATGTTGCATGCCCCGCTCCACATGTATCACAAGACATCATGGCCTTAGGGATAGAGCTGGATCCTAGCATCAATTGCTCAACTTTCTGTGTCAAGGTACTGACCAACGCCGTGTTGTCTGAAAGATTCTTGGTAAGGGCGTCCACCTTAGCCGCCAACACGGTATTCTCATTCACTTCATACAACCCCGCAGCCTTAGGTGCCTTCTATCGCGTGCTCCAATGGCACTCATTGCTCGCCATCTTCTCAATCAAAGCCTCAGCTTCTTCAGGCAGTTTATTACTCAAGGATCCACCCGCTGCGGCATCTATTAGTTGCCTTGTTGAATAGTTCAGCCCATTGCAAAACATTTGCACCCTAATCCAAGATTGAAATCCATGGTGAGGACATTTGCGCAACAAGTCTTTAAACCTCTCATGTGCTTCAAAGAGTGTTTCCGAATCTCCCTGCCTGAAGGACGAGATCTCTTGCCTCAACCGCGCGCCCTTGCTAGGGGGAAAATATCGGGCCAAAACTTTTTCCACCATATTCTTCCAAGTGGTGATGGAGCCGGGAGCCAAGGATGTGAGCCATCTATATGCTGCTTCCCACAAACTGAAAGGAAAAAGTCTCAACAGGATAGCATCATCGGATACTGAGTTTATTTTGAAGGTTGAACAAATTTGCAGGAAGCGAGATAGATGAGAGTGCGGGTCTTCATCTGCTAATCCGTCAAACTGTACCGAATTCTAAATCATCCCAATCGTACTTGCTTTAATTTCAAAATTGTTAGCTGGAACCGCCGGTGCTTGAACACTGAATTCTTCACCGGTGAATTATGGCCGCTCATAATCAGATAGGGTCCTCTTTGGTTCGGCCATAACGGTAGGTTCACTTGAACTCTCCCCCAACTCACGCACGCACGCGCGAAGGGGTCGTCAAGTGCACGGGGTCGCCAAGTAATACCCCTCACGCACGCGCGAGGGGGTCGTATTCCCAGGGGCCCGAGAATCTACCCTTACTTCCTCTTTGCAATGTTGTTTAACCGATAAAACTTGAGTTAAAGAGATTGATGTAAAGCAAAACAGGCAAGTATGAAAGAAATGCAAGATCACTAAGGCGAAATACGGGAAATTCAATGGTTGGGAGTGGTCGCGGATGAGGCTTCCCTTAGGGGCTACTAAAGTGTGTTTGGAAGCTTGAACTAACATGCATGTGGCAATGATGGACCGAGAAAACCCTAGACTAGGCCAACCCGATGGTCACAGAAATTGACCCCTAATCCGGTACGGCTATTGGAATACGGTATTTCCACCGCTACGGTATTTCTACCGCCCAAATCCCCACACGATTGCTAAGGGTACAATGGCTTTCTCAAACTAGGGTTAAAGCAACAACTCGGTGCTTAACCCTAGGAGTGGAGGGGTACAAATAACCGATGGTCACAGTGTATTTATACGTATTTCCCTTCCAAGGTTGGTGAGTCTAACACTAGGGCAATGGTCATGCAACCTAGCATTTCCTAGATCAATTGATACATAGAGTTCTCATACATATCAAGCAATTAAAACACCAAGCAATGGATCACAAACATGCCACAAACAATGCATTAGAACAAAACATCCAAAATACACAAGTTCACCCCCAAGGTTCACCTACATCCGGTGACCTTGGGGTTTAGTTCCTCATGATCAAGAAATACAACACAAAATACATGAAACCAAACACCAAAAGCATAAGAAGAAACTCCCTCAAGAGATGAAGGCCGGAGAAGTTCCAGAGACACCACACAAAGGGGTGGCTTTCCTTGTCTTCAACCTTCCAATTCCAAGCTCTAGGGTGAAGATCCTTCCCAAAACCTTACTCTCCTCACCAAATCCTTGCCGAGATCGCCCTCCAAATGCTTCTCCTTCCTCAGAATTCGAGTGGTGGTGAGAGCTCCAAGAAGAAGACACTAGATGCCCTTGAAAACCCTAGCCAAAGTCCCTTAAAAGATGCATTCGTGCAAGCTCACGGGTGACCTCACGGTCCATATACGGCCCGTGAGGAAGCCTGTAACACGGGCAACAAGAAACCGCAAAGTAGTGATTTTGCACAGTGTCTGCTACAGTAAAACTGCTACTGTAGACTGCTGCAGTACTGCTCGCATGTGACCTCACGGCCGTGAGCCTGCCCGTGAGGGTTTCCAGATCTTATTTTCCTTCTAACTCTTCGCGCTTCAGGCAGCTATAGTAATGCTACAGTACTCAGGACCCTAAAACGACGGCTTCGGTACGGATTTCCTCTCAGATCGCATCGTTAGGGTCACCGAAGCATATAATGTACCTGAAACACGAAATACAACAATTTAGACCAAAAAGGGCATCGATTCATTAATAAAATACCAAAATACATGCGCGTACATACGTATAAAATACGCACATTTAGACGTTTATCAATCATCATCATCTTCTTCTTCATAATCATCTTCTCTCTTCATCATCATCATCTTCTTCTTCTTCTTCTTCTTCTTCTTCTTCATCATCATCTTCTTCTTCTTCATCTTCTTCTTCTTCTTATTCTTATCGCGTCATCATCATCATCATCATCATCACCAACACCAAAACATTCTTCATCTTCATATTCTCTATTATCATCCTAACATCAATATCAAAGATATTTATAGAAAAACTAAAAATTGATGGTATTTAGCGGTGTTTTTATTAAAAAAAGCCGCTAAATAAAAATTTTAAAATTAATGGCGCTAAATTCAAATTTTCTTGAAAAAGATGGCGCAAATTTTGAATTTTCAAAAAACTAAACTTTAGCGGCGTTTTTACGCATAAACGCCGTTAAAGTTTAATTTTTAAATTCTAAATTAAAAAATATTTAAATTTTAACGGCTTTTTTGGTATAAACGCCGCAAAATTTTTAATTTTATATATTTTAAAATAAAAACTTTACATCAGGAATTTAATAATATCAGGAATTTAGCGGCGTTTTTCTAAAAATCGCCGCTAATGATAGTACTTTCGTGGCGTTTATTAATAAACGCCGCTAAATATAAATGCTATTATTTTCAAATTTAATAATATCAAGACTTTAGCGGCATTTATGTAAAAAACTCCGCTAATGGCATTACTTTCGTGGCGTTTTTTCAAAAAACGACGCTAAATATAAATTTATTATTTTAAAATTTAATAAAATCAGGAATTTAGCGGCGTTTAGTACAAAAATGCCGCTAATGACATTACTTTCGTGGCGTTTATTCTAAAAATGCCACAAAATATAAATTTATATAAACGCCGCTAACTACATTACTTTCGTGGCGTTTTTTAAACAACGCCGCTAAATTACGGTATTTTCGTGGCACTTCTAAAAAAACGCCGGTAAATTAGATTTTTAATGGTGTTTATGGAAAAGCGCCGTTAAAGTCTTAAATATAGAGGCATTTTGCAAAAACGCCCCTAAATAAATGCCGCTAAAGCTCACTTTGAGGGTTGGAGACGACAAGCTCACCTATCGCCTCGCCGAAGCCATGAATCCGGACACGTATGAAGGGTGGCCAGAAGAAGACACGAAGATTGAAGATGTATTAGCACTTGGTCTTATGGAAGAAGTGAAATTGGCCCCGGGAGTCATGAAGAGGGTGATCCAGAAGATGAGAAGGTCGAGGAGACACCACAAGAAGAGCTCCAACATAAATGGGGGTGCGCATTCAAGGAATAAGGGTATTTCGCTCTTGTGTGGTAACAAACTCGACAACTCCCCTTCTACTCTACAAAGATTATGTTCTGCATGCTTTCATGTTGTAGGGAAGAGGGTAACTTTTATTCATGAACCCCTGTGAGGTAAGGCTAGGTACGTCAAGCTGAGTGACGTTAAACAAGTGCTTCTTGGGAGGCAACCCAAGCTTTTACTATTTTTATAGTAGTTAGTTTAGTTCTTGCATGAATAAAGGTTTTAGTGTTGGTGTCCTGATTTTTATTTGGGAGTGCTGTGATTTTTCTTGAGGATCGTTGATGTTTTCGTGTGCCTAAATGTTGATTGATGAATTTGGAGTCGTTTGAGCATGTTTTCATGGATCTTTGGTTATATTTTTATTGCATATCCAGGCTCTAGGTATTATGTTTATGTTTTTGAAACATTTTGCAGACTCTGTAAATTTTATAAGTCATCCAAGGAAGATACACAACCATGTAGAATTTCCACACGGGCGTGTGTCACCATTTAGGGCCCAAACAGAGAGGACACAGGGGCGTGTCTATGGCCCTGTGAAAAACCCCAGAAGGGGCACACGGCCGTGTGGAATTTCCACAGGGCCGTGTGAAATCCTGCAGAACTTAAACCCTCTTTCCCGAGAGTCCACAAGGGCGTGTGGGTACCCCTGTGAGTGCCCATGTGTTAAGGCACATGGCCGTGTGTAATTTTCACACGGCCGTGTGAAACTCTGCAGAGATTTCCCTTCGTTCCCAAGAAAACACAAGGGCTTGTGGCTGCCCCTGTGGTAGAGCTTGTGAAGGGCACTCGCCTGTGTGGAACACTTAGATATTTCTCAGGTTAATCTAGAGTGGCTACAGGGGTTGGTGTGTGCCCCTGTGGGCAGCCTTGTGTTCTTGGCCAGATTGGGCACACGGCCGTGTGGTAGTTTTCAGAAGGCCTTAGGCATTTTCCCGAGAGCACACAGGGGTGTGTGACTGCACCTGTAAGGGCACACGGCCATGTGGGAGTGTCCATAGAGTAACCAGAGAGGCCACATGGGTGTGTGTCTGCCCCTGTGAACCCTCATAGTAGAGGCACATGAGCGTGTGGAATTTCCACATGGCCGTGTGGATACGCAGAACGCCAAAAGCCGTCATTTTTCTTATGGATCCACCGTGCCCCTTGATCTATTCACTTCCAAATACTCTCAAAACACTCCCCCGAGCTCGCCCGATCTCCTCTTACTAATTTTTGAGGTTTTTGTAGTTTTATTCCAGTGTTTATTCGATAGTTTTATTCTCCACTCATCGGTGAACCTTTCTTTACTCTTCTTTTCATCAACAATTGATTTAATTCGTTCTTTCTGATTATTTCTCTTGTTTTGCATGTTTAAATTACTTGCGAATGTATTAGATGAGGATTGAGAACGAATTAAAGTGTAAAATATGGATTTTTGGCCTCACGACCATGCGGCTGTGTCCGCCTGACGATCCACACGGGTGTGTGAAATTTTCACACCCCCGTGTGGATTTCTGCTGATGATGTGACCGCAAGCGCACGAGTCACCAAGTAATACCCCTCGCGCAAGCACGAGGGGGTCGTATTCCTTAGGGTCCCAATAGCTACTATTACTCCCCTCTAGATAACACTGTCTAATCTACCAATTATATGATAAAAGCAAGATAAGAAGAATAACAAAGAGAAAACTATAAACACATGGACTAAGGCTCACCACATAAGCATACTAAGGAAGCAAGTAGGAATGAAAGTTTGAGGTCCCCAGGCGAGGATCCCCTCGGGACTACTAAGCCTCGAAGGATACTCGAATTACTCAGACAAAAGTGGTTAGGCCAATAGATGTCTAAAGGTAGGTCACCCCGATGGTCACGATGATAACCCCTAATCCGGTACGAGTATTGGAATATGAAATCACTTCCGCCCAAATCCTCACACGATTGCATTACGCCTAGGGAAATCCCTAATTAAGGTCAAACACAACATCTAGGCTTAACCTTAATTGTTGGAGGGGTACGAAATACCCGATGGTCACGGTGTATTCATACATGAATCCCTTCCAAACTTGGTGTGTCTAATACTAAGGCGATGGTCACGCAACCTAGTATAACCTAGAAATCGATACATAGAGTTCTCATGCATACCAATACATCAAAGTGCACCAAGCTTGAACCATAAACCACACAAATACCATACATGTGAATCAAATACCCATACAAGCAAGTTCATCCCAAGGTTCACTGGATGCCTGGTGACCTTGGGAGTCTAGTTCATCATCAACAATGGAGAGAGTATAGAAAACAAGAAATACAACAAAAAGCTCATAAAACTTCCCCTAAGATGAAGACTAGGAGGTGGTGATGAGAATCCGATGGATCGGCGCCGACGAACTTCTAGATGTGCTCCTTGATAGATCCCTCTTCTCCCCTTGATTTGCCCTTCAGATCTGCCTTCTCCAGCCCCTTGAAGCCTAGGAAGATGATGGTGGAGAAATGGTGGCCAAAGAATGAAAGAAAAATGCCCTCAAGCCCTTTAAAACCTAATTTCGGGATGCCATGCGGCCCGCATACCGGCACTATAGCACCAGAATTTTGTGTAAGTTGCTGCAGTGGAGTGCTAAAGTAAAAAACGTTACAAATTTCTTCTAAAATGATCTTTTCTTGTCAATTTCTTCTAAAAATCTCGTTGACTTCTGTGCTTGTAACACGAAATAAACCAATTTAGACCGAAAACAGGCATCTACACATACAAAAATACTGTATTTATACGTACACATACATGAATAATATGTACATTTAAGCGTTTATCATCTGCAAATTGAGTTTTTAAGTAGTTTTGATCATTCTTTCTTTTCAATCTTGCAGGTATGGCCTTTAGATCAAAGAAGGAAGCTGGTAAGCATCCTCGCGAGCCATCACCCAAACTAGAGCAGATAGAGTTTTCTTTATGCGAGCATCAGGCTCGCTTTAAGAGCTTAGCGAGACTCAGGTTCGGCCAGTCGCGATACCCCGACTTAATCGCAGTTAAAGGGATACAGGAGGGAGACAGCATTGCGGACGAGATAGAAGAGTTCCTCGTAGTCGGTAGCTGGGGTCGTCTATTGTCCATTAGAGAGCCAGCTATCCGATCACTCACGCTAGAGGTTTTATCATCGTTCGAGTTTGACCGAGCATACGACAGCTTCACTGATGTGGATACCATTCAGTTTTGTGCACTCGGGCGGCATTTTAGCATGAGTGTGACACAGTTCTCCATCAGGATGGGGCTGTACGATGAGGCATTTACAGAGACAGAGAAGTATAAGAAGCTTCCTAACGATTACCCCTGGAGTCTGACATCTTAGAGGGATTATGTAATATTATGTGGAGACGCTCAGTACGAGCCGGGAGTCTCCAAGGCGACATGCCTATCCCAGCCAGCATACGGATATGTTCATGCCATTCTGAGCCGTTCAGTGAGCGACAGAGGTGATAGTACATGTGTGCTGAGCCGACATAACCTACTCTACCTGCATTCCATGGTATACAGTGAGCCACTCCATCTAGGGCATATTTTAGCTGAGTATTTATGCCATCAGGGCCATTACCCCATATGTGGAGTCATCTTCTCAGGCCCTTACATCACTCGGCTCGTCATAGGTATGGGTCTCAGGGACGGAGTGCGAGGGGCCTAGAAGACTACCATACCATCCCTCCTGATAATTAAGATGATGAGGCTGATGGGTATGGTCCACAGAGGGGGACCTGGAGTCTATGTTTTGATCGTACCCCAGCCAGAGCAGGCCGAGGTAGAGGAAGAGCAGGCAGAGGGCTCACAGCCGACTTTAGAGCCACCTCCCGAGTAGGCCGAGGCACAGGCACCACATACAACACCGGAGCCATCTTCAGTGCGCATTTTCTCCCTATCCTGAGGCCAGAATAGGCTTGAGTGCCTGGAGAGTACCGTAGGGGTCCTTCAAACCGAGATAGCCTAGGTTATGGCTATCCAGATCGTGCAGCACTTGGAGATCCTGGTTCAGTTCTGCAGCATCCATCATCTACTCGCACAGGCCATGAACTCCCCTTTTGTTGTTAAGCCTCGAGCCTCGACTCCACTGCCTTCTCCCGCACCATCAGCTAATCCACCAGTACCTATAAAGCCTACAGCAGTATCTGAGGCTCCAGCACAGGACACTGACGCTGAGGCATCGTAGGTTAACTTTGTTCTTCTGTTATTTTGATTTGATTTGTACTTTTCTTTCATATTCTGGACTTGTAGTACTCAGAAAGGATCTTCCTTATGAGTTTATATTTTGTGTTGCTCTTATTTTTCTCGAGTTGTATTTCATTGCCTTATCCTTATATACTCGAGTTTTATTTTGATTTTTCTTGAGCTACACTGAACCCCTTGTGTATGTGTGCAGATGGTCTTGGATGTTTGGAATTTGATGAATAGTCATTGGCATGGTCATGGGACCGTGTGCGCTTCACAACCTATTGAGACTCAACTCTCAATGATTATAGCTCCATCAAAGGGAACACTTGGATTTCAGGCGAGTAATGTTCCAATTGCCCACTTCCACATTAATTGTTTTCATTGTTATATTTTTTATGGTGCTTGCATGTGTACATTGGGGGCAATGTACATTTTAAGTGTAGGGGGAGTTCACAGTACACACACCTTTATTTGTGCATTCAATTGTTTATGCTCATGTAGGCCGTGGCGGTTCACCTTAGTTGCAAAGGTCATATTCTTAGAGTCTAGGAGAATTTTTAACATTGTATCCTATCATGCTCTAGTTTCTACTTGAATTTTAGAGAATTTTTGCTCGATTATCTTTTATTGCACTACTCAGTCTTGGAATCTTTTGGAAACTCAGGCTCGATGTTTAAGGACTAGTTTAGCATTGTTTGAGTGAGTTTCTAAATTCTATTTGCTAAAAAAAATTAAAAAAAAGAGAAAAAAAACAAAAAAAAAAAACTTGTGAGCTTGTGAATATTTGTTTAGTTATGCCCTAATGAGAGAAAGAGCTACCTCCTATGAAGTATGTAGTGACACACCCCTTTGCGTGTGTGTACCGCAAGTGCACGGGTTGTCGAAGTAATAATTACCCTGGTGAGTAGGGTAGTCGAATCCACAGGGAACAGGGCTACTAGTACTAACTTCTTCTCTGCAATCTAGCCTAATGACCAATGTGATTTTGTGGTGATCTAGTGTGCATAGAAATTAATACCAGAGATGAATAGGCAAAAGGTAAATAAAGGGAGATCTCAATCAATGAAGATGAGATACTCGGGCAATGATCCCCCTAGGTTCTATCATGAAGTGCAAAACTAACTAAATGCTTCTAAACCAAGTTCTATGAGTCGAGGTAATCCAAGAACAATCGATCCCTGCTTCCAGGCCACCGATACTAGTCCCCTACAAGGTCCCAGCGGAGAATTTACTCAATCTCAACACCTCACACCCTATATGACCGCAATGAGTTTTAGGGATACCTAAGAGTGAAACCGATTCCTAAAATTAGATCTAACCCTACTTCTAGGCGAAAGATCCCTAACCCCTTACAAAAGTCCCGGCGGAGAAATCTATCAATCTCACGCCTCACACCCCATATGGTTGCATAAAACTTAGGGAATACGGAGATAGGAAACACTCAATCGGAAGGGAAAGGGGACACTCCTCTATCTCAAGACTCACCCTCTCAACCCTCTTTAATCTTGTATGTTCTAATCCCTAATGGAGATCTCTCTCTCACCAAGGAAACAAATCAAGCATACCAAACAACCATACGAATTAATAAGGCATGCAAACAATGATTAAACAAGATTAAAACTCAAATAAACTTGGAATTAAAAGAAAGCATAAAGAAAGTCAATACATGAATCGAAACCTAAGGTTCACATGCCCAAGTATCTACTAGGGTTTAGCCCTCCATGGGGCTTATTACAAAGCAAAACATAACACAATGAAAAGCAATGTAAACCATGGAAATAAACCCCCTTGAATTCGTGATGATGGCCTTGATGGGTCGCTCAACGTCTTGAAGGATCCTTCTCCGAAGCTAGGTTGCCAATGACTCCCTCGATGCTATGACGGAGGAAAGAACTATCAAAGTTGGTGAAGAACGGCCCTCCAATTCGGCAAAGACCTCCTCCTCAAACCCTAGCCGCTTTCTCTCTCAAAAGGCACACAAAAGATATCAAAAGAATCGACGAAACGGCCTATTTATAAGTCTGAATCGCGCCAGTCACGTGTCTTCACGCGACCGCGTGAGATCCCACGCGATCGCGTGGGCTGCAGAATTCCCACGCGGTCGCGTGGGATTTTGACGCGGTCGCGTGAACAGTAATTCCGCTACAGTACTGCTACAGTGAAATGAATAGTAACCTATTTATGCTACACATTTCGTGTTATTGCGAAGGCTATGATTGGAGCAAGTGCTCAAGAAGTCTTGTTTAGTTTTAAATGTTGTTTATTTTATCAAAGGAATGTGAAAATAAGTTGATTTTCATGGTATTGATGCAATGCTCAAAGTATATCTTCAAAAGACATCTTTGTATGATACTTTTGATGAAAGTGGTTTCATTATTATTGATATGATCAAATTGATCACTCTTGGAGTGAGTATTGCCATTGCGAACATGTATTGTCTCTTATTGAGAATTATGCTATCTTGATATACTTATTAAGTCTACGGGCTGAGTTATTGTTTAAATTCTTTGTTGGTGACATGGGAGCCGAGCTCCAGAACTTGCTGCAGTAAGAAGTGGATGGTTTCCACGGGCCGACCTATTTAGAGGTGGCGTGGAATACTGTCAAAACGGTTATACCATGTCAGATGGGAGCGTAGATGCCTGACATGGATATAGTTGGGTTGTTCGGAGTCACCACACGAACTTCCCAGCGGGCAATGCCAAGATATGCGCATCTTGGTAGCTCCAGACCTAACCAAGGCCATGGTTAGTGACGGAGAGTTTTTTAGGCCATTCTGGACATCATTGTTGATTTGTGATCGATGAGTTAATTATTTCTAAACATCTTGATATTTGAATTTATCGATAAGAATTGTACTTATGCTAGGTCCAGGATGGCATGTGTTTTCTTGTTGATTTCTATGAAATTCTATTTGTATTTCAATGAGAAAGATGGTATTCTTATGTGATAATTGTTATCCTTATTACTCCCAACTTTTGAGGATTTTCATCATGTTACAGTTGATAAACCTTGTGTTTTATAAATTGCTACACTTGTATTTGATTTGGTGTTGTATCGATTTGTTGGTATCATAGTAAAGTTTGTTTAATGTCCAGTGTGTTTTATAGCTTTGACACACCCCTTTGCGTGTGTGTACCGCAAGTGCACAGGTTGTCGAAGTAATAATTACCCTGGTGAGTAGGGTAGTCGAATCCACAGGGAACAGGGCTACTAGTACTAACTTCTTCTCTGCAATCTAGCCTAATGACCAATGTGATTTTGTGGTGATCTAGTGTGCATAGAAATTAATACCAAAGATGAATAGGCAAAAGGTAAATAAAGGGAGATCTCAATCAATGAAGATGAGATACCCGGGCAATGCTCCCCCTAGGCTCTATCATGAAGTGCAAGACTAACTAAATGCTTCTAAACCGAGTTCTATGAGTCGAGGTAATCCAAGAATAATCGGTCCCTGCTTCCAGGCCACCGATACTAGTCCCCTACAAGGTCCCGGTGGAGAAATCGCTCAATCTCAACACCTCACACCCCATATGACCGCAATAAGCTTTAGGGATACCTAAAAGTGAAACCGATTCCTAAAATTAGATCTAACCCTACTTCTAGGCGGAAGATCCCTAACCCCCTACAAGGTCCCGGCGGAGAAATCTCTCAAACTCACACCTCACACCAAATATGGTTGCATAGATCTTAGGGAATACGGAGATAGGAAACACTTAATCGGAAGGGAAAGGGGACGCTCCACTATCTCATGACTCACCCTCTCAACCCTCTTCAATCTCATATGTTCTAACCCTAATGGAGACCTCTCTCTCACCAAGGCAACAAATCAAGCATACCAAACAACCATACGAATCAATAAGGCATGCAAGCAATGATAAAACAAGATTGAAACTCAAATAAACTCGGATTTAAAAGAAAGCATAAAGAAAGTCAATACATGAATCGAAACCTAGAGTTCACATGCCCAAGTATCTACTAGGATTTAGCCCTCCATGGGGCTTATTACAAAGCAAAACATAACACAATGAAAAGCAATGTAAACCATGGAAATAAACCCCCTTGAATTCGTGATGATGGCCTTGATGGGTCGCTCAACGTCTTGAAGGATCCTTCTCCGAAGCTAGGTTGCCAATGACTCCCTCGATGCTATGACGGAGGAAAGAACTATCAAAGTTGGTGAAGAATGGCCCTCCAATTCGGCAAAGACCTCCTCCTCAAACCCTAGCCGCTTCTCCTCTCAAAAGCCACACAAAAGATATCAAAAGAATCGACGAAACGGCCTATTTATAAGTATGAATCGCGCCAGTCACGTGTCTTCACGCGACCGCGTGAGATCCCACGCGATCGCGTGGGCTGCAGAATTCCCACGCGGTCGCGTGGGATTTTGACGCGGTCGCGTGAACAGTAATTCCGCTACAGTGAAATGAATAGTATTTTTGCTACAGTACTCTTCATAACCATGATCCAAACTCTCTCATCTTGAGGCCACATGGTCGGGCACACGCCCATGTGGTGAGTTATAAGACTTCTCCTTCTTCGAATCATCCTTTGAGAGCTTTAACTATCTTCACACAAGTTGGGACATGAAGGTGTGACTGCCTTTGTGCCCTTCCATCACACAAATTATCTTGAATTCTTCAGGAAGTTGGCACACACCCTCATGTGCATGATCCCCTCTTGTGCCTTGACACTTGTGTTGTACAAAAGCTCCCAACAATACGTCTTTATAACCCATCTTTGCTTCCTTTTCCTCCTTTAACACTTCCACAACCTAATTGCATAAAAGAACACCAAAATACACTTTATGAGACATAATCAATGGTAAAATGATGCTCAATGTATGTAAAACAAGTAGGTAAAACATGTATAATCAAGCACTTATCATGTAGCTACTCTAATTAGTCGGATACAAGTTATGCCCTAATGAGAGAAAGAGTTATCTCATGGGAAGCATGAAAGCTACTACCCCGGTAGAAAGAGCTACCTCCTCGAAAGTGTGAAAGCCACCCTTGGCGGCTGCCTAGGAAAGGGCTACCTTAGAGGTTGTGTGAAGCTACTTTTTGGGTACCTTGTAACAAGAGTTTGAGGAGTACATTTTGGGTTTTCTTGAGTGAGTCCTCACACACTTACACATTTTCAAGTTGTTGTCCTTTTTTATTTAGGTTTTTGGCTAGAGCAATGATAACCTTATGCGATGTTTTGATTTTTCCTTACCTGTAGAATGCTTCTTTTATACACTTTTGGTGAACCTAAGGCCGAGCAATTTCAATTGTTCTTCCTAAGTACTTTAATGTTTTATTTTTGCTTGAGGACAAGCAAAAGCTTAAGTGTGCTGGAGTTTGATAAGTGCTCATTTAATAGTAACGCTAATTGTTATTATCTTACATTGAGCATTACTTTTATCTGATTTATCATTAATTAGTGTGTATTTGTGTGCTTTTGTGCATTATAGGGTCATGGAGCTAATTTGTAGAAAAAGAACAAAGTTAGATCATGTTCGCCATTGTTGGGGAATTCTCAGACCAAGCAAGGAATGAGGCACGAGTCTAGACTTGTGGGTGTGTGTGAACCTCCTTTGGAGGGGCACAAAGGCAGCCACATTCACAATAAATCTAACTCATTTAGCATAGGAGAACTTCACCAATGAGGATAATTGAAGCAATCAGCATGATCTACCGTTGATTGTGCACCCAATTCCAGCAAAATGCTGTAGCGAAAACATTGTACCAAGTTGATTTTACTATTCACCAAAAATCTGCAAAGCAGAAAATTCACACGGGCGTGTGGAAATTCCACACGGCCGTGTGAAATCCCGATTTTAGATGATTTAAAACCACGATTCAACACTATTTAAGGGCCCTTTTAGGGATTTTTTGGGAATCTTTTCGCCTATATTCTGGAGGGTCGCGGCTACGGTTTGGGCAGAACATTGTGGAGGATTGGAGCACGTCATCGGCATCGACATCGAAGCCCATCGAAAGATAGCTATTGGGGGAGCTTTCGTCAGCACCGATCTAGCGAGGTGTGCCCTAGGCTTGGCGAGGAGCTTGGTCATCTGTGTTTTCGATTCGTGTTTATTCATATACATTGATGGATTTGTATAGCTCCAGAGGAGCTAAACCACTTGTGGGTATTCGGATTTGTAAACCCTAGTATGATTTTGTTTTTATGACATGTTATTACGCTTTCTTAATTGATGAATTTAATTGAGTTCCAATCTTGCATGTTAATTGTATTGATTTTCTCTTAGCCGTGACACTAGGTTTGAGAATGAGTCGTGATGTAGCGAAACGTCCCCTTTCCCCTCCTTTGTGATTTTCCCTACCTCTGTGTTCCAAGAGTTCTTAGTAGTCAATGTAGAGTGAAGTGCTAGGAGATGAACTCCCCTGGGGCTTAGTTGTGAGAGCAACAGTGTGAAGGGTTGTAGTGAATCCTAGTGCTGGGGCTTAACTGAGACTAGGGTTCTTTCACTTGGACCAAAGGGTTAGAGCTATACATAGGAACAGAGTTTATCACTAGGAATCCCTAGAACTTGAAGCAATCCCGTATAGTGTGAGGCTTAGGAAGATGGACTCCCCTGGGACTTAGTTGACATGTCAACGAGAGTTAAGGGTCGTAGTGAAACCTAATGCCAGGGCATAATGTTGGGATTAGTCACGGTTGGTCTTTGGTTTGGGACCATGTGCTTTAGGATGTCCTCGACTCATTAAACATTAATAGGAGAGTATAATAGCATTGTCTTGCACTAGAAGCATTAATCCTAGGGGTAGCTTGTTCGGGTAACCTATTTTACTTATTGATTGTCCTTCTCTCTTACGCTTTTTCTTTCACTCTCATGTCTTCCATACTTCTCTTTCATTTTCTTGTTTCTTTTAATTACTCTTACACACACACATTGATTCTCTTCTCATTCTCCGTACATCGCACTAGCTAACTAGCAAACTCTTGTGTCTTTGATCTCTACTCCCTATGGATTTAACTACCCTCTCACCGGGGTACTATTATTACTGTAACAACCCATGCACTTTCGGGCCCCTATCATGGAATGACAAGCATATCAAGACAGCGAACAAGTTCAAAGTGGGTGATCAGGTTCTATTGTTCTATTTTTGTCTGCAATTATTTCCACAGAAGCTTAAGTTTAGATGGTTTGAGCCATACATTGTAACTCAAGTATCATCCTATGAAGCTATTGAAATCACTCATCCAGAGAAAAGAACATTCTAGGTAAACGGGCATTGGTTAAAACCATACCTTGGTAGCGAGGTCAGTAACAATGACAAAGAGGTATTCTATCTTTATGAACCCCATGACGTAAGTGCAGGTACGTCAAGCTTAGTGATGTTAAACAAGTGCTTCTTGGGAGGAAACCCAAGTCTTTATTGCTTTTCAAGGTCTTAGTTTAGTTTTTGCATGAATAAAAGCTTTAGTGCTATTGTCTTGATCTTTATATGTTTTTTCTGTGTTTTCTTGTGGATCATTGGTGTTTTATCATGCTTTAATGTGATCGGCAAAATTTTTAGGTCGTTTGAGCGTGTTTCCATAAGTTTCTGGTCAGATTTCATAGTATATACAGTCTCTGTATAGTGCATAGTTATTGCAAATTTGTTCTACATGGACTGTAGTTTTCTGAGTAATCTAGAGAAGACACACGGCAGTGTAGAATTTCCACACGGGCGTGTGTCTCCATTCAAAACTCATCTTCTCCATCCCGAGAAGACACAGGGGGAGTGTGAGTATCCCTGTGAGCGACCTTGTGATGGCCACACAACCATGTCGAATTTCCACACGGGCGTGTGGATATTATAGAAAGAAAATCTCCATCCTGAGAAGACATAATAGCATGTGGCTGCCCTTATGAGTCCCTTTGTGAATTTCCACAAGCCCATGTGGACTTTCTACAGGGGCGTATGGAATACTTAGAAAAATTTAGGGCTGTAGAGAAGCCACAGGTGCGTATGTGAGCCCTTGTGTCTAGTCTTATGGTTGGATACTTGGTCGTGTGATGATTGCTTCCCCGCAAGTGTACGGGATCGCCAAGTAATACCTCGCACAAAAGCACGAGGATCGTATTCCACGGGGCTAAGGAGCTACTCTTACTCCTCCATCGCCTATTATCTAACCTAACCACACAAGCATGGATGTATGTTCTACTGAAGCAAAGAAATAAATACGATATAATTAAATAGAATTGAAAGCATACAATGTGGTTGCAAGTGCTACAATGAAGAGTAAAGGCCTATGGATGTGGATCCCCTTGAGGGGTCATCATGATACATGGATGAAGGATAAAAGGTAGCTTGGTTGATTTAGACCGAAGGATCTCAAGATTAGATCAACCCCAATTTCTCGGCGATTGAACCCTAATCCCATACGGATATCGGTTGGAATCTCTTACTAACCAACATCCCTACGATTTCATTAAGTACAAGGAGATCCCAAAATAAGGATACACTAAACCCTAGTCTATCCTTATAGCTCGGAGGGCTATCGACACCTAATTTCTCGGTGTGACGATACAAGTAACCCCTTTTAGTTCATTAATGACCTAATACACGTGAGTAGGTCACATCTACGTGTATAATTCAAGAGAGAACTACGGATCACTCCATATGGTAGTTCTAGACATGAAGCACAATGAACTAAATCTTAAACCAAACCAAGCTTGCAATTAAGTAAAGATCATCCAAAATACATGATAAACCCCCCCAAGGTTCACCAACATCCGGTGGCCTTGGGGGTCTAGTGTGCCATCAAGCAAATAACAACAAAAATACAAAGTAAATCACTTAAAAAGCTCATAAATGACACTCCCTAGATGAAATGATGAAGGAGGAGGTGGAGATCCGGCCGAATGACGCTTTCCCCCGTCCAAGAGATGCCGAATGACGCTTCCCTTGACTTGGATCCTTGCCTCCTTGATGGTGAAGCTTCTCCCCTTCAAAATGATGTTCTTGCCTCCTTCCTTGGCTCCAAATTGTCCTCTCCTCAAGATTTCTTCGTTTCTTCCCTCTTAGATGCCGGCCAAGAAGTTCCCTTTTTGTGCCCTCAAAAACATCTATAAATACTCCCGCAGTATCCCCGGGTGGATGGATGGATCCCGGGGTGGATAGGTAGGAAAAGACAAGGTAAAACTTGTCTCATGTGGGAGTGTATCCCGTGGTGGATAGATGGATCCCGGGGTGGATAGGGGGCCGTGAACCCTAGTATAAAATCACTGTCTTTTGATGCTCACGGCCCCTTATACGGCCCCGTATGCTACATTGTTTACTCTTATGCACTTCCATCATTTCCAGCCCAAAATTCCTCAGGTGCAACAGCAACTGCTACAGTAAGAATGCTACAGTGATCCAGCTACAGTGCTGCGACGCCTAAATTTCATCCTTTTTCGCCCAAATTGCATTCTCGTGCTCCTCATGGCTCCCCCGTGTCCTACAACATAAATAGTAGTCGATTAAGCACAAAACGGGCATCAATTCATATAAAAATACATGCTACGTGAACAAAATACGTATGTTAAAACATATACATTTAGACACTTATCAAACATCCCCACAACTAAGCGTTTGCTTGTCCCCAAGCAAACAAATCATGAAAAATAAGGAGATAGATAAGTGGCTAAATGTACATCTCCGGCTCAAACAAATACGAGATTCTACAAGTATAGAATAATGATACACAGATGTTGAGTTACAGTCAATACGTACAACAAACAGATCCTGTCTCACCTCTTATATGTCTGTACAGTGTAAGTGAATCTTTCATCTCATTTGCCCTGACATGGTCTAGCCCTATGACTTCAATCAGTACAGCTCTATATGCTAATCACTCCACAAGTACAGAGTACTAAGTCTTAAAAAGCTAAGTGCCACTCTAATGAACAATTAAGATCCTTCTAATTCTACAACTTGAGACTAAATCCCATTTCCACTCAGGAACTCAAGTAGGCAGTCCAAGAGATCACTAGGTTTTTTCTTTTTTTCTTTTTTTCTTTTTTTTTTTTTCGAGTCCGCCTAACGTAGACTGCACAAAAATATTTCAGGAGGATGCACATGCTGGTTAGGCACAAGAGTCACTCAACTACTCGATTACAGTCTACATAGACGCATTCATGCTCCATTAGCAGAGGAATACTGACATAGACTCTTTTTTTTTTTTTTTTTTTCACCCTAGATCAAACCTTTAGACTGCACTACAAGTAACAAAACTAGGACTAGCTCAAAAAGACTTAGAAGTTCTTAAGAGTTCATTGAAGGATAGAACTTAGTAGTCTAAGGCTAAGTATTCAAAATTGTGTGTTAAGCATACAAGAGAGTTAAGAAAGTCAAGCAGACAATTCCCAGGGCATCAACAAAAGACTCAGTGCACAAAACAATACTAGGGGTGAAATAGGATTCAATAGAGCACAACAAGAAATGTAACTCACATCAATCATTAATTCATACTTGAAGAATCTCACAAGGAAGTAACAAGCCATCATTGATGACACGAGCATGTAAAGTTGACCTAATACATGTAAATACACCCATCCCCACACCTAGTGATGTACATTGCCCTCAATGTACACTAATCATGAAAATAGAGGCAATATACACAATAATAACAAAGGAGGAGGGTGAAAACGAACTTCCCCGGTTTATTTTGTACAAATGGCGAAGTGTGACCCGACAAAAGTGTACGGCGAGCTTTACATGTCGGGTCCGGTTCCCACAAAATATGGAGATGCTCACCAAATTCCCTTCAATGCCCTGCAAAGCGCAAGGGCAAAACCATCATTCCAAAAAAAAAAATAAAATAAGAAAGATTAATACTAGGGAGCGGTCAAACACACAACTAAATAAAAGCAAACAGAGTTCTACAAAGTGTTGTTCAGGGTATAACCCTTCCCAACTTATTCAAGACAAACAAACACACGTGCAGAAAATAAAGAAAACAACAGTAAATAGAAACGACATGCTGATAAAAGAGAAATAAGTGTCCATGCTCAAGAATGAAACAGCTCGTCGGCGACAGGTGGGATAGGTGTGTCGGTGCAGGATGCGGTGCCAGTCCGTGAAGATGAACCGCGAGCAGAGATGGTAAACTGGCGAAAGTCCTCGGTGAGCAGGCGCTGGCCCTCTATAATCTGGTACAGCTGTCCGCGCATCTCACGCTGCTCATGACGGATGGCCTGAATATCGCTCTCCATTCCTCACAACCTAGCTTCGAAGCCCGATGATGATGTGGTGCCAGGAGTGGGAGTGGGCGTGTCATCAGGATCAGAGTCAGTATCTGCTGGCAAACTGGACTCCCCGGCCGATGATTGTCGGGAAAGTCGGTAGCGGGTACCTCTCTTTTCAACTAGACCAACAGCAAGCAAGACATTCACGCCAAGGGCCGCAGCGCCACCCACAATCGTCATATCACGAGCTCGGTCCAACAATTTCATACCGCGAATCAACCTGGTGATGTACGGACCCAAGAAAATAGCACCTAACCGCGAGCACTGTGCGTGATGAATAAATGCTTCAGCCACAAGATACCCAAGGTGAAGGGGGCATTGCTCAAAAATCCCAAACAAAATCAGTAGATCAGAGTTAGACACCACTCCCGTACTATCCTTTCGGCCCCCTATGGAACGAGTAATTAGGGCATGCACATATCTCATGATAGGATCTGTAATCTGGGACGCCGTGCGAGTGTTTTTAGTGTCGCTTGAGGCTATGGTGACCCAATATTGATTCGCATTCATATGCGGTGGAAAATCGACTCGGATTTGGCCGATCGGGATGGAGTTCATGTATTCCTCGTCATAGACCCCCAAGTAACTTGCAAATTCGATGTGAGTCAACTCGCGAAGCCTTCCAAAAGCTTGGAAGCGGATAGTCCCCTGTTTCTGACAAATGATTCGTCGCCGGTCTTGTTGTGCCTCAAAGGTGCTCAAAATCTCCAAAGTGAGCTGCCGGTATGTTGGTTCATCGATAGTAAATAAATTCACCCAACTATTTTGAGATAGAACCTCCCTCACTTGGTCGGCAATCCCAAGCTCTTCCAAAAAATTCCAATCAATACGTCGGACGGTGCCAAAGGGTTTAGTCTTCAATATTTCGTAATGTGCCATGTGAAGGGGGTGCGTGAACGTAGGTTCCTCGGGATTTTGTGTTGAAGCTCGTGGACGTTTTGAAGCAACCCTCTTGAAGTTTGGCATCCCTACAACACATAAGATCTTCATCAAGCCTAAACCAATCCAATACAACACCAAAAATAACACAAGAAGCAAGAAACAAATGAGAAATGGCCATGAATAGGGTCCATACGGCCGTAGAGGGGGCCGTATGGACACTATTCATGGTGTAGCATTTCCTTACCATCATGAAAATCAAAAACTTTTTACAAGAATTCAATGGAAATTGAACAAAAAACAATCACACCACCAACACATGATAAAAGCATGAATTTATCCACCAAAAAGCTCCATGAACTCAAGAGAAAATGAGAAAGAGAAAGCTAGGGCACCAAAAAGCTTACCGGTGAATCCTTGGTGGAACTTGCTTGAAGCTCTTGGTAAATCACTAGATCGAGGTCTTAAAATGTCTAGGAGGTGATCTAGAATGAAAAATGGAGAGATTTGGTTTTGAAATGATGGAAAGAGGGGAGGGGAAATGGTGGAGATGAAGGGAGAATGGAGAAGAAGACCCAAAGAACCAAAGAATGGGGGGGTGGGGGTTAAGCCACTAGGCCGAGCTTCACGGCCTCTCTCACGGCCGTGAGAGGGGCCGTGAAGCCTAGTGCAAAACCCCAGCCGGCGAGTAAAATTCACTGGCCAGTGTCTCACGGCCCCCTATACGGCCGTGAGGCGGGCCGTGAACTCTAGTGTATTTTCACTGGAGAATCGCTCACGGCCTCCCTCACGGCCCCTTTAGGGCCGTGAGGACCTGGGGAAACTGGTTTGGGGTCTCAACGCATTCTAAAACTCTCCAGGAAAGTAATAACATGATCCAAAACACCTCCTACTAGGAAGAAATATGCAAAAGACTCGAATAAACTAAGATAAAATATCCAAAACACATTTCAAATCCTTATTGTGCTTGCATGTGTACATTGGGGGCAATGTACATCTTAAGTGTGGGGAGGAGTTCACACTACACATGTTTTATACTTATGCGTTCATTGTTCATGTTCATGAAGCCAATGGTGGTTCACCTTAGTTGCAACGATTGTATTCTTACGTCTAGGAGAATTTCTAACATTGGATACCATTATGCTTTAGTTTTACGTGAATTTTATGAAATTTTTGCTTGATTATTTCTTGTTGCACTACTCATTCATGAAACCTTGTGGAAACTCAAGTCCAACACTTAAGGGACTATTTTAGCATTGTTTTGTTTGAATTTTGGTTTGAATTTCTGAAAAAAAAAGCTGGGTTGTTTTGATTGTGCATTGGGGATGGAAAAAGCTACCACCTATGAAGTATGAAGCTACTCTCATAAGTCGAATATTAGTTATGCCCTAATGAGAGAAAGAGTTATCTTGTACGATGAGTGAAAGCTACCAAACCGGTAGAAAGAGCTACCACCTTGAAATTGTGAAAACCATCTTGGAGGCTAGCTAGGAAAGGGCTACCTTAGAGGATGTGTGAACCTACTACCTCCTCTTTTGTGTATAAATAAGTCCTTTAATAAGAACTTTAAAGACTACATGTTCTGTTAACTTGAGTGAGTTTACACACACTTACACAATATCGGGTTTATTATCTTTTTTTGTTCGAGTTTTTAGCTAGAGCAATGAGTTTTATTAATTCGGTGTTTGAATTTTTCCTTACTTGTAGAATGCCTCTTTTGCATGCTTTTGGTGAACCTAAGGCCGAGCACTTCCAATTTTTTTCCCCTTAAATGCTCTAATGTTTTAATTTTTTTCTTGAGGGCGAGCAAAAGCTTAAGTGTGGGGGAGTTTAATAAGTTCTTGTGCATAAGTATTTCTAAGGGTGTGTTTGGTTCACCGAAGTGGACACCGAAGTGACTGAAATGGTGGCTTCCGAGTGACCTCTGTGTGGTTGGTTCCTTGAAGTGAGCATTCAAACATGAAGTTCCACTTATAAAATAATCCCACTTCCACTGGTCTGACTTGCGAGAAAAATGGTCCGAAGTGAGACTTTCACTCATTTTGCTAACGTGGCAGAAGTCCACTTCGGTCATTATTCAGTCACGTAGGGGTGTTATAAACACTCCCTCCTTCCGTGATTTCCCAGAAAACCCGTGACCCTCTCCCATCTTCTTCTCAAATGCTAGGGTTTCACCATCTGCTTGTGCGACATCCTTCCGATCATCTCCATCTACTAGTGTTTGGCCTTCTGATCATCTTCATCTCCACTCGCAAGGTAATAATATGCTCTCTCACTTATCTTTGTTGTCTGTAAGGTTTTAAATTTTGTTATTTTGGATAAGATTTGGGGTTGTTGAAGTTATTTGAATTTAATATTTATAGATCATTCTTTGTTGTTAGATCTGCATTCTCAAATGCTAGGGTTTCACCATATGCATGTGCGACATCCTTCCGATCATCTCCATCTAATGGTGTTTGGCCTTACAAGGTAATAACATGCACTCTCTCTCTCTCTTATCTTTGTTCTCTGTAAGGTTTTGAATGTTGTTATTTTGGATAAGATTTGGGGTTGTTGAAGTTATTGGATTTTTATTTATTTTTTTATCATTCTTTGTTGTCAGATCTGCATTCTCAAATACTAGGGTTTCACCCGACATCCTTCCGATCATCTCCATCTACCAGTGTTTGGCCTTTTGATCATCTTCATCTCCACTCGCAAGGTAGCATGCTCTCTCTCTCTCTCTCTCTCCATCTAGATCATTCTTTGTTGTCAAATCCACAAAATTTTGAATGTTGTTACTTTGGCCAACTGTGAGATTTAGGGTTGTTGAAATCATTTGAATTTTATTTTTTTAAATCATTTTTGTTGTAATGTTGTGACTTTGGATAACAGTGAGATTTGGGGTTGTTACTTTGTGTGTGTACAATGTCTCCCTGAATTATATATGATATCATGTAAATAAAGGTTGTCCATACACTACTGGGAATGAGATTTAACCTTCTCTTAATTTATTCAAGTAGAAATATTAGATGGACTTTCACATCAGTTGAAATATTGACATAAATAAAAATCGATAGACATGTTTTTAATTACTTGAGCTCAAGAATGTTAGGTTCTCTGGCATATATTGCGTTCTAGTCTGAATATCTTTTTTAAGCATGATTAACATCAAGGTATTAAACTTTGACACACACATGCACACATTTGAATTCTTTATTGATTTGTATTTGTGACAAATTGATGGTGTTAATTTTGTAAGATAGTTAAATGTATACTCTGATAATTGCCTATGTTAGAACTAATTTTCTTTTTTTTTTTTTCAATTGATTCCACCATCATATGTTTTCCCTGATTACTTACAGGATATTTATAGACGTAAAACTAAGATAAAATATGAAATTAACTAATAAAAGAAGGATAATGATCAAACTAACACACAGACATTTGTCAAAATTATGGTTGTCTTATTTATTCTTTCATTTACTTATAAAAGAGATTGTGAAATATGTTATTCTGTCATTAAAATTTCTTTGGTTTTTCATTTTGATTTTGTTAAAGTTTTTATTTTTATTTTTTGGTTTGTTCTTTTATTGCTTATTATTTCATTTTCATATGCTTTGTTCATTTTCTCATAAGTAGTCTTTGCATGGTGTTGCAATGTCATTAATTAAACTATATTTTTATTTCAAACTATATGTATATATATAATTTTGCCTCAAAATCACTAAAATCATAAAATAAAAAAATTGAATGGTTGCAAGGGAACTATCCTAGTTTGTATAAATTCATTTGAATGGGGTCTACTAAATGAGTGATAAACGCCTAAATGTACATATTATTCATGTATGTGTACGTAGAAAACGAGTATTTTTGCATGTGTGGATGCCCGTTTTCGGTCTAAATTGGTTTATTTTGTGTTACAGGTACAAAAGTTACCGTGGGGAGCTTGACAACATGATTTAAGGAGAAATTGGCAAGGAAAACACTATTTTCGAGCCCCGGTACTGTAGCGACTGTAGCAACCACTGCAGCACGAACACTTGAAGAAACGGCGTGGTCTGGAGTTTCATGCCGGTTACCATGCGGGCGCATTGCAAGCCGCATACGGTACTGTAGCAGGTTGTCGTAGCGCCACTGTAGCAACTTACGCGATTTTCGGGATTTCTCGGAAACTTTCTCTCCCCGCATGCGGGGCCGCATGGGAGGCCACATAGCTCGCTGAAATTTGGTTTTAAGGGTTTTTTTTGGATCATTTTGAGAGGGGACTTTTGGAAGAGTTTTGGAGGAGACTCTTGGGCCGCCGCTCCACCTCTTTTGGCGGCAATTTCCGGCGATCTACGGCACAAAGCTTCACCAAGAGGGAGGCAACATTGAAGGAGAAGATTGGAGGGAAGATCCAGGACATTGAGGCTTATCTTCAAGGTTTTCATCCATCCAAGGGGTTCCAAGGCTAGAGGGAGTATTTCTTGCTTCATTTCTTGTTTTGTTATTCCTTGGAGTTGTATGAGTTGTCCTCTTTCATGAGGAACTAACTTATTTGTGATTTGGACACGATGAACTTTGGGGTTGATTGTTTGTAATTTGGATGATCATCTTTATTGATGCATTGTGTGATGTTGTATTTCTTTTATGCAAGCTTGTAGTTTGTGGTTCAAGCTTTGTGTACTTTGATGTGTTAATTTGCATGAGAACTCTGTATTTCAACTTCTAGGTTGTATTTGGTTGCGTGACCATCGCCCTTGTACTAGACACACTAGGCTTGGAAGGGATACTTGTATGAATATGCCATGACCATCGGGTATTTGTACCCCTCCAACCATTAGGGTTGAACCTAGATATTGTACTTGACCCTAATTTGAGATTTCCCTAAGCGTAAGGCAATCGTACGAGGATTTGGGTGGAAGTGATTCCGTATTCCAATACTCATACCGGATTAGGGGTTATCTCCATGACCATCGGGGTGACCTAGTTTTGGAATCTCTTGGCCCAACTACCATCATAACATTTCATCCTAAATTCAGGGCTTAATGACAACCCTAGGGGGATTCGCTGTCCAAATCACGCCTTCGCATGTTTGATTCTCCCTTGTTTGCTAAATGTGTGTTGTAGTAGCCCTGATTTCATTATAGTTATTTCTTTCTCCATTTTGTAATTATTGCTTGATAATCAAATTGCTAGGTTAGGAAATAGATGAAAGGGAAGTAATAGTAGTTCCTTGGCCCTTGGGAATACGACCCCCTCGTGCTTGCGCGAGGGGTATTACTTGGCGACCCGTGCGCTTGTGGGATCTCATCAATGAGCATTACCTAATTAAAAATGTCTTGAGTAAATTACTCAAGTACCTAGCTTTATTACTGAGCCATTTTCAATATAATTGGGGCCCTGTTAACTAGAGATTAGTGTGAAATTATGATCATTATTTATTAATTTGAGAGTCTAGTTCCTTACAAATCCATTGCCATATTACTATCTTTGCATTAACTGATCCATTTTTATTAAGGATCTAAGTTTAGATGCACATTGGCACAATTTATTTCACATTATGATTGGCCTCAGCATGGTTTAATATGGTCGTATGTAATTTATTGTAAGAATGGATCAAATCAGTGGTTGAACCATGGTATTAGTTTTGTTCGTGTATAATTTCTCATATAAGAGAATAAAATATTAAAACATCGTCACTTTCTCATGCTTATACTAGCCATATGATAAATACATAGTTTTTGAATGATATTTACAAAGAATCTAATTAATGCTAAAGTATAAATTAATAGACTTACTCATGTTTACATTACTTAACATAATTGTTATTTCAGTGTATTCAAAGAGGTTATGTTTAAACTGAATTATTCAACAAAAAACATGTATTTCTTTTTTTATTTTAATTTTAATATAAAAGATATGAGTGTTAACTTGGTAGACTTGCGTGTTCTCTATCTTATGCATGTGTTATGTGGGTTTGTTGCAAATTATTTTTGTAGAGCTTGTATTTATGTTTATACTTGTAAGTTTGCATAACTAAAATTTATGACACATAATATAGGAAATTGAACTACATGGCCTAATGCACTTATCATCTCTTGTGCATGCATATGTGTAGATGGATAGTTGGGCATTACGTGAGCGGGTGATAAACGCCTAAACATACGTATTTTCCATGTATTCGGGTGTATGTATTACGTATTTTTCTATGAGTTGGCACCCGTTTTTGGTCTGAATTGGTTTCTTTCGTGTTACAGGTACTGATGTGACCCCTTTGAGCTCATTGATAGAATTTGAGAAGAAATCGGCAACGAAAACACTATTTCATAGGGGGTACTGTAGCGACAACTGTAGCAGATCCTGTAGCACGAATCCTTTGGTGAAAATGGCTATGTCTGGAGGTTTATGCGGGCTGTCATGCGGGCACTGCAGAGGCCGCACACGGTGCTGTAGCAGTTCTACTGTAGCGGCACTGTAGCAACTTACGTGATTTCGGGATTTTCTCGGGAATTTTCTCTCCCCGCATGCGGGGCCGCATAGGGGGCCGCATAACCCACTGGAAAAAGTTTTCTTTTAAGGGTTTTGAGTTCATTTGGAAAAAAGAAAGAGCCCTAGGTCTTGAGCCAACTTGCCACCATCTTCAAATCGGAGCTAGGAGCTGCCGTCGGAGGCCATTTCCGGGGAGAGAACGACGAGGAGAGCGACATACGACGAGATCCACCCTCTTGATCCTTAGTTTGGAGGAGAATCGACAAGGGAAGCCACCCCTTTGGTGGCGTCTTTGGAACATCATTCGGCTTCTATCTTTTGAGGGGGTGTTCTCATCTATGTATTTGGTTGTTTTGATGTGTTTTCTTGTGTATTTTGTATTCATGGGCAACTAAACCCCAAGGTCACCGGATGTAGGTGAACCTTGGGGGTGAACTTGTGTAGGATAGGATGCTTGCTTGACTTGATTTATGCATTTGAGACTTGTTTGTGAACCTTGTTTGGTGTATTTGATTGCTTGGTATGCATGAGAACTCTGTGTATCATTGTTTAGATAATGCTAGGAAGCATGACCATTGCCCTAGTATTAGGCTCACCAAGCTTGGTAGGGATACATGTATGAATACGCCGTGACCATCGGGTATTTGTACCCCTCCAATTGTTAGGGTTGACCTAGTTTGTGTCTTCTCCCTAACTTGAGAAACCTTTTGCTCCCTTTGCAATCGTGTGAGGATTCGAGCGGAAGGAATTCCGTATTCGATACTTGTACCGGATTAGGGACCAATTTCCGTGACCATCGGGTTGGTCTAACTTCGGGTTTCTCGGTCCAAACTACCCATTTGCATGCTAGTTAAGGCAAGCCCCGCACTTTAGTAGCCCCCTTGGTAATCCTCATCCGTGACCCTCTCTTTATATTGTTTTATCCCTCGTTCATTGCCTCCACCTTAGAACACTTTATTTGCATGTTAATCATCTTTTTACTTTCTTTTGCACAACACTTGACTTGATTGGCCAAACAATCATACGAAGAGGAAGTAAGGGTAGATTCTCGGGCCCTTGGGAATACGACCCCCTCGCGCGCGCGTGAGGGGTATTACTTGACGACCCGTGTACTTGCGGTCGACCCATCAAGTTTTTGGCGCCGCTGCCGTGGACCCACGAGAAATATCCGGAAAACTTCGAGTTGGTTGATTTGGCCATTATTTTGTTTCGTTTTTTTTCACCACTGTATATATATTCTGTTTCATTCCTTTTATTTTGTAAATATCTCTTATCTATCATTTAACCATGTCTTCATCAGGTGACTGGAGCAATTATTATCGGTCTCAAGAGGCGCACCTTTACTACTCAAGCGCAGGGACTACATGGAACCCTCCATGCTTGTATGATGATCAGTGGAGGAGGCAGCACTATGAAGACTCAACCAGCTTTACCACAGAAAATCACGACACTGAGTCTATTCTCCAACAGTATATGCAGACTGAAAGGGTGAATCTAGTACAGTCTTTTGAACCCTCTAGCTGCCTGCTCGATCTCGTCAACAATTGGACAGAGAATAACTCAGATGAACACTTAGGGTCGTGGGCTCCAGTTGACAAGGAGACAGATCGAACAGGGTCGGAGAGTTCAGAAGGAAAGGACTATTTACAGGAGGAGCACATGAATTCAGTTGAAGTAGAACAACATGAAATGGAAGACAGCTCGGGGAATGATAGTTCATGTGAAATGGAAGATCAGAGAGTTGAAAAGGATGATTTGAGCAATTATGGGAGATTGAAATCATCGCTTGAAGAACCCCCTGAACTGGAATTGAAGCAACTACCAGACCATCTAGAGTATGCCTTCTTGGGGGAAAATTCTACACTCCCTGTTATCATTGCAGCAGACTTGACCAGACAACAGAAGGACATGCTCCTGGATGTACTAAAGAAACACAAGAAGGTAATTGCTTGGAAAATTGCTGATATTAAGGGGATCAATCCATCATTCTGCACTCACAAAATTCTTATGGAAGACAATCACAGGCCTTTGGCAATACCCCAACGAAGATTGAATCCTAACATGAAAGAGGTAGTAAAGAATGAAGTCATCAAGCTCCTTGATGCGGGCATTATTTACCCCATTTCTGACAGTGCATGGGTGAGTCCAGTTCAAGTAGTACCCAAGAAAGGGGGTATGACAGTCGTGACCAATGAGAAGAATGAATTGATACCTACCAGAACGGTAACAGGATGGAGGGTTTGCATAGACTACAGAAAGCTTAATGATGCCACAAGGAAGGATCATTTCCCCTTACCCTTCATTGATCAGATGCTTGAGCGACTTGCTAGCCACTCCTACTATTGCTTCTTGGACGGTTTCTCTGGATATTTTCAAATTCCTATTGCTCCAGAAGATCAAGAGAAAACTACTTTCACTTGCCCCTATGGTACTTTCGCTTACCGGCGGATGCCTTTTGGACTTTGCAATGCACCGGCCACTTTTCAGAGGTGTATGATGGCCATCTTTGAAGACATGGTAGAGGACACTATGGAAGTGTTCATGGATGACTTCTCCGTGTTCGGTGACTCGTTCGACCTATGCCTCAAAAACCTTGAACGGGTCCTGAGTAGATGTGAAGAAACAAATCTGGTGCTTAGTTGGGAGAAATGTCATTTTATGGTCAAGGATGGCATTGTCCTGGGACACAAAATTTCAAAACAGGGGATTGAAGTGGATAAGGCAAAGGTCGCTACTATTGAAAAACTTCCTCCTCCAACCTCAGTGAAGGCCATCAGGAGCTTCCTAGGACATGCTGGGTTTTACAGAAGATTCGTGCAAGATTTCTCTTCCATCTCCCGACCATTGACAAAACTGTTGGAGAAGGATGCTCCTTTTGAATTCAATAGTGACTGCATGAATGCCTTCTTAACTCTCAAGAAGAAACTGGTTGAAGCACCAATCATTGTTTCCCCAGACTGGAGTTTGCCATTTGAGCTGATGTGTGATGCGAGTGACTATGCTGTGGGTGCAGTGCTTGGGCAATGAAGGGACAAACACTTTCATCCTATCTACTATGCAAGTAAAACTTTGAATGATGCTCAAGAAAACTATACCACTACCGAGAAGGAATTGTTGGCGGTAGTCTTTGCATTTGACAAGTTCCGATCATACTTGGTGTTGTCCAAGGTGATTGTTTACACAGACCATTCTGCCCTAAAGTATCTATTGAGCAAGTCGGATGCCAAGCCGCGACTGATCCGCTGGGTGCTACTTCTTCAGGAATTTGACTTGGAGATAAGAGATAAAAAAGGGGCAGAAAACCTTGCTGCTGACCATCTCTCCCGCCTTGAGGGTCCCAATGACGACGTATTGGAAAAGAGAGAAATCAATGATTCATTTCCTGGAGAACAATTATGTAGTATTCAGGTGGTAGCAACAAATGAAACCCCGTGGTTCGCTGACTTTGCCAACTTTCTAGCTGCGAAAACATTCCCTAAGTGGCTCACTCACCAACAACGGAAGAAGTTCTTTGCCGACCTGAAGTATTATATTTGGGAAGACCCCCATTTATTCAGGGTTTGCTCGGATCAGACTGTCAGAAGGTGTGTTTCGTTAGAGGAAGGGCAAGATATCTTGAAGCATTGCCATTCTGGGCCGACAGGTGGTCATTATAGTGGGAACCGGACTGCTAGGAAGGCCCTCGATGCGGGGTTTTATTGGCCGACTATGTTCCAAGATGCACAAACATTGGTGCAACATTGTGACAGGTGCCAGAGAACGGGTAATATCTCAAAAAGAGAGGAAATGCCTCAATCATGGAATCAAGCATGCGAAGTATTTGATGTTTGGGGAATCGACTTCATGGGGCCGTTTCCTAGCTCGCAGGGCAACAAATATATCCTGGTGGCAGTGGACTATGTCTCCAAGTGGGTGGAAGCACAGGCCCTCCCATCGTGTGATGCACGAGTTGTTGTGAAATTCCTAAGAAAATTGTTTTCCCGGTTCGGAGCACCTAGAACAATCATTAGTGACCGAGGCACTCATTTCTGCAACTCTCAGTTTGAGAAGGTTTTGAAACGATATGGTGTGTCTCATAGAATCTCAACCGCTTATCACCCGCAAACCAGTGGTCAAGTGGAGGTATCAAATAGGGAATTGAAGCGCATCCTTGAGAAAACAGTGAGTCACCATAGGAGGGATTGGGCCGACCAACTTGATGATGCACTCTGGGCATATAGAACCGCATACAAGACACCTATTGGGACAACACCATATAGATTGGTCTATGGAAAGACATGTCACTTGCCGGTTGAACTTGAACACAAGGCTTATTGGGCCATAAAGCAACTTAACTTTGATCCTCATTTGTGTGGTCGCAAGCGAAAACTCCAATTAAATGAGTTAGAGGAATGGCGGTCCTTGGCGTATGACACATCAATAAGGTACAAGGAGAAAATGAAGGAATACCATGATCGGCATATTAAACGAGCCAAGTGTTTCCAACCCGGGGACCAAGTACTATTATTCAATGCAAGATTAAAATTATTCCCCGGGAAGTTAAAATCACGATGGCATGGCCCCTACACCGTCACTCAAGTGTTTCCTCACGGCGCCGTCGAGATATCTCATTCACAATTGGGAACCTTTAAGGTTAATGGGCACCGGTTGAAACACTATTTCTCGGGTAACAACATTTCACACAAGAATGGAGGTAATTTAACTTCCTTTGATCCACCATGATGTCAAGGTAAGAGACGTCGAGCTAAAGACGTTAAACAAGCGCTTCTTGGGAGGCAACCCAAGTCTTTAAATTCATTGCATCTATTTTTTTTTTTTTCTTCTTAGTTGTTGTTGTGTTTGGGTGTTTTTCGTATTTTTTGTGGTGCTTTTGAGTTTGAGTGTTGTTGATTTCTTTGATTGTGGTGGTTGTTTAGTCGTTTTCCTTAATTTATTTTACCATGTTGCACCCTTGGTTTGATGATCATTGTATTTTTCCTTGAGTGTTGGTGCTTCAATCTCCATGTTTTCAATGATTTTTGAGTGTTTTCGGCTTTGTTTTCATGTAATTTTTGAGTGCTAGGTTGAGTTCAAAGGTTGATTTGAGAGTGTTTTGAGCTGAAAAATTCCTGGGCCTTGTGCGGCCTGTCATGCGGCCGCACAAGGGGCCGCACAAATTTTCCCGAGAGCAATGCGGCCTGCTATGCGGCCGCATAGCAGGCCGCATAGATTTTCCAGAGCCTTATGCGGGGTACCATGCGGCCGCATAGCAGGCCGCATGGATTTTCCAGAGAGTTATGCGGGGTACCATGCGGCCGCATGGTAGGCCGCATGGTCACCCAGCCCCTATTTCCCCCTCTCTTCAGCCCACTTCCTCACTATTCACTCAATTTTCATCAAACTTCTTCTCTTTTCTCCTTCATCTCTCCACCATTTTCCTTCATTCTTTTTGCATCCAAACACTCTCCTCATCCTAGCAAACGAATTTTTGGAAGATTTTCAAGGTTTTATCAAGCTTTAAGCCGGATTCCACTTCATTTTCACTTTGGTGCCCTAGATTGAAGTAAGTTCCATATCTCTCCATTTCTAGGGCTTTTCTTTGTGTTTTTGGGCTGATTTTCTTGGGAATGTGGTTGTGAATGTTTCTTGTGAATGTTTGTGTTGAATTTCAAGGTTTGTAAAATTTGTTTGCTACTTTTACAAGAAGAAACTCTTGAAAAATTTTCCCGAAATTACTGTAGCAACAATAAGATTTCAGCCCATTGATGCCATTGTGCATTCTTTTCATATATTTTTGGTTTGATGAAGCTTGTATGGTCTTGTAGGGATGTCAACCAAGCATGTGGCTTCAAAGCGATCCCGGAGGAGCTCTCCACCGCCCGTCTTTGAGCCAAGATTCACCGACGATGCCCACAAGACCCGTTATGCCCTCTTTGTCGAGGAAGAATTTTGGTGTTGTCCGACAAATTGATTGGGAAACCTTGGGGGTTTTGAGCCTCGATCATACCATCCGGGAGTACATATCACATGGCTTCACCACCTCCACCAAATCATTAGACTCATGACACCGACTCTTAGTTTTTACTTTTCTTGTTGTGTGTATTTTGTTTTTGCGCACTTAGACTTATTTTGGTGTTTGTTGTATCGTTCAGTTAGTTAGGGTTTCGGCCCTACTAAACTACTTCTTTTTATTTATGTAGTTTGGATTTTATTTGTTCGCTCTCTTTATTTATTTATCGAGTTGTGATGCATTTCCTGTTGCTTTCAGGACTGATCGTTGAGGATGCTTCACACTCCATGGCCCTAGTGATTTACCCCTGTTTGTGTTCACCTTGAATTCACTGCATCAACTAATTGGGGAAGTCTTCTTGCTTCATCTCCTTATTTTTATTGCATACATATCATCATGTTCTGCTGATTCATGTACATTAGGGACAATGTACGATTCTAGGTGTGGGGATGGAGTGCTTTACTCTTATTTACATGCTTGTTATACCGATGATAGCAATGACGCCTAGTTTAGGACTTCCTAGCATGAAGGTTCGACAGTTATGAGTTGTATTTCATTATTGTTCCTAAATGATGTCCTGCTTTATCTTTAGTGCACTGACAGACTTTTACACTTGTACTTCCACCTCATACACTCCAACTAACCCATTACAATGTTTTCGGCATTAATTTGTTAATGTCTACTTTCAATGCCTTTTTAAGAGCTTTTGAGGTCCTTTGTTGTTTCCTTAGCCTCAAGTGAGTTTGTTAACAGGTTTTATACCAGGGGATACGAGATATATTGTATACAGGTAAAAAAAAAAAAAAAAAAAAAAAAGTGGAGTCTATGACAGTATTCCTCTGCTAGTACAGCATGAATGCGTCTATGTGGACTGTAATCAAGTAGGATGGGTGGCTCTTGTGCCTGGCCAGCATGTGCATCCGTCTGAAAGATTTTTGTGCAGTCTACGTTAGTCGGACTCAACTAAAAAAAAAAAAAAAAAAAAAAAAAAAAAAAAAAAAAAAAAAAAAAAACCTTTGCAAATATGTAAATACAGCATATAGTATCTTATTCGTATCCCTTGGAACCTGTTACACAACCACTCGAGAGCCAAAGTTTCATTCAGGACCCGAAGGACTTTTAACTGGGTATTGAGGGTGTCTTTAACAGATTAATGCCATTTTCATTGTATGTGGAGTGAATAATATGGAGAATGAGGTTGGAAGTAAGCACACACTCACCAGTGCACTTTAGATGAAACAAGACCATCCATACCCAGTTGCCAACAGAACAACTCATTATCTGTCCTTCCTTCTATCTGTGCTAGTGGGGTCCTCTACTGTTGAGCTTGAGGTCGTACATTTAGTCGTTTATCTTCTTGCCCCTGTTCTTCATGTTTGTTTGCTTGGGGACAAGCAAATGCTTAGGTGTGGGGATGTTTGATAAACGCCTAAACATACGTATTTTCCATGTATTCGGGTGTATGTATTACGTATTTTTCTATGAGTTGGCACCCGTTTTTGGTCTGAATTGGTTTCTTTCGTGTTACAGGTACTGATGTGACCCCTTTGAGCTCATTGATAGAATTTGAGAAGAAATCGGCAACGAAAACACTATTTCATAGGGGTACTGTAGCGACAACTGTAGCAGATCCTGTAGCACGAATCCTTTGGTGAAAATGGCTATGTCTGGAGGTTTATGCGGGCTGTCATGCGGGCATTGCAGAGGCCGCATACGGTGCTGTAGCAGTTCTACTGTAGCGGCACTGTAGCAACTTACGTGATTTCGGGATTTTCTCGGGAATTTTCTCTCCCCGCATGCGGGGCCGCATAGGGGGCCGCATAACCCACTGGAAAAAGTTTTCTTTTAAGGGTTTTGAGTTCATTTGGAAAAAAGAAAGAGCCCTAGGTCTTGAGCCAACTTGCCACCATCTTCAAATCGGAGCTAGGAGCTGCCGTCGGAGGCCATTTCCGGGGAGAGAACGACGAGGAGAGCGACATACGACGAGATCCACCCTCTTGATCCTTAGTTTGGAGGAGAATCGACAAGGGAAGCCACCCCTTTGGTGGCGTCTTTGGAACATCATTCGGCTTCTATCTTTTGAGGGGGTGTTCTCATCTATGTATTTGGTTGGTTTTGATGTGTTTTCTTGTGTATTTTGTATTCATGGGCAACTAAACCCCAAGGTCACCGGATGTAGGTGAACCTTGGGGGTGAACTTGTGTAGGATAGGATGCTTGCTTGACTTGATTTATGCATTTGAGACTTGTTTGTGAACCTTGTTTGGTGTATTTGATTGCTTGGTATGCATGAGAACTCTGTGTATCATTGTTTAGATAATGCTAGGAAGCATGACCATTGCCCTAGTATTAGGCTCACCAAGCTTGGTAGGGATACATGTATGAATATGCCGTGACCATCGGGTATTTGTACCCCTCCAATTGTTAGGGTTGACCTAGTTTGTGTCTTCTCCCTAACTTGAGAAACCTTTTGCTCCCTTTGCAATCGTGTGAGGATTCGAGCGGAAGGAATTCCGTATTCGATACTTGTACCGGATTAGGGACCAATTTCCGTGACCATCGGGTTGGTCTAACTTCGGGTTTCTCGGTCCAAACTACCCATTTGCATGCTAGTTAAGGCAAGCCCCGCACTTTAGTAGCCCCCTTGGTAATCCTCATCCGTGACCCTCTCTTTATATTGTTTTATCCCTCGTTCATTGCCTCCACCTTAGAACACTTTATTTGCATGTTAATCATCATTTTACTTTCTTTTGCACAACACTTGACTTGATTGGCCAAACAATCATACGAAGAGGAAGTAAGGGTAGATTCTCGGGCCTTTGGAATACGACCCCCTCGCGCGCGCGTGAGGGGTATTACTTGACGACCCGTGCACTTGCGGTCGACCCATCAGCGGGCTAGACCACTTGCCGCAGCATTCACCACAATTGTTGTCATTGTTGCATATATAATTGAAGAAATGCAAACAATTAGGAGTTCTAGATGTGTCCAGCCTTCAATATTCCGGGACCTAACTGGAGAAAAACACATGAATCATATTTTAAGAAGTGGCAGAGACTATTGTGTAAGCTACCTAAGAATGGATGTAGGACCTTTCATACATTTGTCACAAATAATGCGTGACAGAGGTCTACTTGTCAATACTCGCCATGTGTCTGTTGAGGAGCAACTTGCAATATTCTTGCACATAGTTGGGCATAACACGAAGAAGAGAACAATAAGGTTAGAATTTCTTCGATCAGGAGAAACTATTAGCAGATATTTTAACAATGTCATTCGTGTTGTTTGCGCTGTACGCGATGACTTTGTCCTAGGGCACGCATATTGAAGTGTCCGTCCCTCCCCACGAAATACCCCCGGTTTCGTGGTTGAAAGGGAACTACTCAAAATGTGTTGGCTGTGGTGAATGTGAATTTAAAGTTTACATATGTCCTAGCTGGATGGGAGGGATCTGCAAATGATTTTACTGTCTTAAGAGATGCGATATCTCGACCCCAACCACAAGGGCTGAAGATTATAAAAGGTACACCATAAAATGTGTAGTCATTTAGAAAATAAAAAAACACTAACGCTTGATCATACTCGGTGCATATAGGAAAATATTACCTCATTGATACTGGATACACCACTATGAACGGTTTCATAGCTTCGTATCATGGAGTAAGATACCATCTTAAGGAACATAGTGGAAGGCCACCAACAAACCCTAAAGAATTGTTCAATCTTAGGTACTCAATGCTACTATCACGGGTTGAATGAGCATTTGGTATCTTAAAGAATTGTTTTAAGATTCTTACCTCGCGGCCATTTTTTCCATTCAAAACACAAGTAAGGTTAGTCTTTGCGTGTTGCATTATACATAATTATATAGCAGGTGTGGATCCAACAGACAGAATCTTCCACGAGGGTAACACACTAGAGGAAGAGCAACTTGTGCCCTTACAAGGCAGGACCCAATGTGAACAACGAGAAGAAAATAGGCAGTGGGTGGAGTTCAGGGATAACATAGCAAATGAAATGTGGAATCACTATACTGGTCGATGCTAGAAGCCCTTCCATGATGGGTGATGTACTTAAGGTTGTGGATAAGATGGCCAATACAATTCAGAACCCAACCCATTGGACTGAGATTTTATTTTAAAGGGTTATGGGTGTTGAGGGGTTCAATAATCGTGAGCTTGTTGCAGTATTTGATTATCTTCAGTCTAGGGAAAGTGAAGCTAGGGGCTTCATGGTGAGAGATATGGAACTACATCAAGATTGGATGAGGAGCTTTCTTTCCCGGATGATGTGAACCCCAACGTGAATGGTTTAGTGTTGATGATGTGTTCGCCTCCCATGGGGATTGTTTGAACTACTGCTTGCATTATCTGCATTTCATGCATTTTTTCATGTTTTTTCTTTCGTTCATCCATGTGTTGGTTTCAGTGTGCCTACCGCAAACATTATGTGGGTTGTTTCCATGTTTCAGGTTTTCCTATGTTATTTGTATCTGTAGCATGCATGTTGCATCTAAAAACTTTTATCTTGTTTGCTTGTATTTTGAACTATTTGCACGTATATGAACTTATCATCGGTTGTTATATATTAATCATTTCTCTAACCTGTATTTTATATTTTTTTTTGTTGCCATTGCAGGTGAATTTTACATCGCAATGATGACTACATAAGAGTAAAGCAACACACTTAGGCCAGGTTCCCTTTTTTGGCTTTACAAATAAACAGGTGTAGTGGCGGGGCAATTGAGGGGTGAAGACCCTCCTCTTGCAGCCACATGCCTTTGAATTTCATTATGGTTTGATTTTTGGTTTTATCAAATGGATTCCATCAATGACAAAAGGGACTCTTTCACTTTTTTTCCTTAAATTTTATTTTATTGTGGTCATTTTGCTGAAACTTTTTTGCATTTGTTTTTGGTGAAAAATCTAGATTTGTATTTGTGTTTTAAATGAATTGGGAGTAGTTTTCATTTGTGATTTTAATGTGGGAAAGATGTTTTAGATTTTAAGTTTTCTTGTTGTTCTTGTAATTTATGTGTAAGTTGTATTGAAGAGCTGTAATGTCATTTCTTAAGCTGGAGGACTTAGATCTTTTTAAAGTTTGGATTACTTTAGAATTTCTTTGAGGTTTGTTCTCATATTTGAAAATGTTTTATGTGTATATTTTAGATTAATTTTTATCCATTTGAAGAGTGTTTTATTTTCATTGTTATTCAGACCTCAATGTTTATTTTCAATGTTGTATTCGAACTTTTATTTTCTACTTATATTTTTTTGTTAATAATGACTTGTTAGATGATTCTCATTTCTTGAGAGGCTATTTGCTTTTGTTATGTTATCCATTTCCTTGAGGCTTTGGTTTTTAACTATATGGGATTATAGGCATGAAATGGTATGTATGGCGAGGCAACTTGGAGGCATGCATTGCGACCGTTGCAGCCTACTTGATCCACTGCCTTTTTTTCCCCTAAAATTATTTTTGTATGTTGGTTTTGGATGCAAAAGGGATCTACCAATGCCGATGAAGTGATGTATGTGTTTACTTTTTTATGAGACCTAAGCCATGACCGAATATCAACCGGTGTTTGCTTGCGGGTCGGAGTGCTCGGTGGAAGCATGAAGCGCACATGGGATTTCTCTCCTTCCATGGGAGTAGTAGTTGTATTTTATTCCACAAGTAAACAATTTGTATTCTCTCAAACTTTGTTAAACAATGGTAGCAAGTCATGGTTCATGGTGAGAGTCGCGTTTGAATCGCTCACCCGCAAGTGCACGGGGTCGCCAAGTAATACCCCTCGCGCGAACACGAGGGGGTCGTATCCCCAAGGGCCCGAGAAGCTATCCTTACTTCCTTATCACAATGTTGTTTGACCTAGTCGATCACTTGGAGTAAGACTTACTAAAAATCTACTAAACAAAGAGCATGTAAATAGCAAGAATAAATATGGAGGGGAAAAATCAAGGTGAGGGAATGGCCACGGATGAGGATTCCCTCGGGGGCTACTAAAGTGCTAAGAATGCCCTAACTAGCATGCACGTGGGTGGTTTGGACCGGGAAACCCTAAATTAGACCAACCCGATGGTCATGGCATTGGTCCCTAATCCAATACAAGTATTGGAATACGGAATTTCTTCCGCCCAAATCCTTGTACGATTGCAAAGGGTTTAGTGGATTTCCCCAAGCTAGGGTTGAAACACAATCAAGGACAACCCTAACAATTGGAGGGGTACAAATACCCGATGGTCACGGCGTATTCGTACATGTATTCCCTTCCAAGCTTGGTGAGCCTAATACTAGGGCAATGGTCATGCAACCTAGCATCATCTAGGAATTGACATATAGAGTTCTCATACATATCAAGGCATTCAAGAACCACCAAACAAGGATCACAAACCAAACCAAATGCATAAACTAGAAAGAGTCATCCAAAATACACAAGTTCACCCCCAAGGTTCACCTACATCCGGTGACCTTGGGGTTAGTTGTTCATGATCACAAAATAAGTAAACAAATACATGAAAACAACTAAAAGCATAATGAAAACACCCCCTGAAAAGATCAAGGCCGAATGATGCTTCCAAGGACGCCACCCAAGGAGTGGCTTCCTTTGTCAAACTTCCTCTCAAATGCAAATCGAAGGCGTGGGTTCGTCGTCTCGTGCTCTCCCCGTCGTCCTCTCCTCAAGAAATGCCTCCAAAGGCCGGCCTCAAGCTCTCCAAGAAGATGATGAAGTGTTTCCTCCCTCAAGACCTAGCCCTCCTCTCAAGAATGAACTCCCAAAACCCTTAAAAACCTTTTACAGTGGGTTATGCGGCCCCCTATGCGGCCCCGCATGCGGGGAGAGAAGAATTCCAAGAAAGTCCCGAAATCGTGTAAGTTGATACAGTGTCGATACAGTAAAACTGCTACAGTACTGTATGCGGCCTCTTCAGTGCCCACATGGACCTCCAGACTTAGCCATCGCCAAAGGGCTCATGCTACAGGATCTGCTACAGTAGTCGCTACAGTACCCCCCTCAGAAATAGTGTTTTCGTCGCCGATTTCATCTCAAATTCTATCAATCAGCTCGAATGGGTCACATCAGTACCTGTAACGCGAAAGAGACCAATTCAGACCCAAAACGGGTGTCAACTCATAGAAAAATACGTAATACATACACCCGAATACATGGAAAATACGTATGTTTAGGCGTTTATCAGTTCAGTGATTGTAGCAAATAAAGCATGAATTTATATAATTTTGAATTTGTTTTTGCACAATTTTATTATTTACAGGTTTTCTTTTTTTTCCATGGTTATGTACGTGTAACATAAAAAAAAAATTAAGCTATTCACTAATTTAATTTTATTAAAACTACTCAAATTACATAATTATATTGTTAAAAAAAATTTATTAAGATATATATTTAAATATTCCGAAAAATTACTTGAGTTATCTACATTATTTATGCAAATTAAAAAAATAAAATATAATTAATTTTAATCTAATCCTAACAAGTGCAATGGGTAACCTCACCTTTTGATTGTAGTGGTGAGTGGAACCCCACTTTCACTCATCCAAACACCATGAAGTCATGAAGTGAAGTTTTCTTTATTCTCACTTCCACCAACAAAACACAAAAAAGTGGCTACTGATTTGACACATACCTCTCCAACCAAACACTTTGAACTAGAGACTTCCAACCGAGTTTCTCACTTCAACCGAAATTAACACTTCGGAACTTTAGCCACTTCAGTGGACTTCAACCAACCAAACACACCCTAAGTATATTTTTCTTACATTGAGCATCACTTTTATCAGATTTTATGAATCATTCATGTGTATTTGTGTTCTTTTGTGCATTTAAGATTGTTGAGACAAGTTTGGAAGAAAGGAAACAAAAATAGATCATGGACGAAATTGTTGAGGAAACTCTTGGACCGAACAAGGATCAAGGCACAAGTTGTGGTCATTGACATGTGAGTGTGTGCCAACTACCAAAATGCTCAAGTGAATATACAAATTAGAAGGGTATGAAGGCAGTCACACTCATATGTTCTGACACGACCCCTTGCGTGTATCCCGCAAGTGCACGGGCTTGTCGAAGTAATAAAATTACCCTGGTGAGTGGGTAGTCGAATCCACAGGGAATAGAGATTTAAAACACAAGAATTCGCTATTTAGTTATGCGGTGTACGAAAAGTAATAATCGGAGTGATGAGTGAATTTATGGAAGCAATTAGAATAAAAAGACAAGAAACTAAATAGAGAGATGAAAAACAAGAGAAAAGCAAGTAGAAGTTAAAAGAGAAAGACTAGCAATGGATGAGATAGGGTATCCGGACAAGCTACCTCTAGGACTTATGCTTCTAGTGCAAGACTATGCTATTATACTTTCCTATTGATGTTAATTGAGTCGAGGATATCCTTAAACTCACGGTCCCAAAACTTAAGGTCAACCATGACTAACCCCCAACATTATGTCCAAGTATTAGGATTCACTACGACCCTTGACTCTTGTTGACCTGTCAACTAAGCCCCAGGGGAGTCTATCTTCCTAACCCTAACACTACGTAGGATTGCTTTAAGCTCTAGGGATTCCAAGTGATAAAACCTGTTCCTCTATGTAGTTTTAACCCTTTGGTCCAGGTGGAAGAACTTTAGTCTAGATTGAGCCCTAACACTCTATCTTGACCGCTAATTAACCAAGTGATAAGTGCTTGTGTTATAGTAATACGAAGTATTATTATCTTACATTGAGCATTACTTTTCTCAGATTTAATCACTAATTAGTGTGCATTTGTCTTCTTTTGTGCATTGAAGGGTTGTGGAGAAGATCTAGAGAAAAAGAAGCAAAAATAGGTTATGTTCGCCATTGTTGAGGAGTTCTCGGACCAAGCAAGGACCAAGGCACGAGTCTAGACTTGTGGGTGTGTGCCAACCTCCATTGGAGGGGCACAAGGGCAGTCACACTCACAAAAGTGTATAACTCGTGCAGGATTGGAGAATTTCGCCAATGAAGAGAAATGAAGTAATCGACATAATCTACCGTTGATTGTGTGTCCAATTCAATGGCCTCGATGAAGAACGATGAATTCAGGAGCATTTCGGCGAGTACTGTAGTAGCACTGTAGTTTGTTACTGTAGCAAACACTATAGCAAGCTACTGTTCACTTTCTGCTGAAATTCAGAATTACAGAGAGTTCACACGGGCATGTGGAAATTCCACACGGCCGTGTGAATTAATTTTCCAGCAAACCAGAAACTTCACACGGGCGTGTGGAAATTCCACACGTCCGTGTAATGTAGCGAAAGCACTGTAGCAAGTTACTGTTCACATTCCGCCAAAAATCATCAAACCAGAATTTCCACACGCCCGTGTGGAATTAACACACGGGCATGTGGAAATTCTGCAGCCCGTGTGGAAAATTCACAGGGGCGTGTGGAACTCCGATTTCAGCCTGATTTCAGTCGATAAATAGACCATTTTCAGATCTATTTGGGGACTCTCCCCTTCTATCACTTGCCTATCTTTTGTGGGGCTTTCGGCTAGGGTTTGGAGAGATTCTTGGAGGTCTTTGGAGGTGAATATACGGCATCGACATCGACATCCTTTGGAAGAAAGCTATTGGGGGAGCTTTCGTCGGTATCGATTCGGCGAGGTGTGCCCTAGGCTTGACAAGGGATTCGTGGAGAAGATTAGGCGGCTCCACAAGATCATCGATACGATCTACAAGGGGGTTTTATTTATGGTTTTTATGCATATGTTCTTAATCTCTTTATTGATTTTGTATTGCTCCATGGAGAGCTAAACCCTAGTGGGTATTCGGACTTGTAAGCCCTAGGATGATATTGTTTCTATGACTTTTATTATGCTTTCTTTATTGATGAATTTAAATGAGTTTCAATTTTAATTATCATGTGCTATTGTTTTCCCTTAGCCGTGACACTAAGGTTGAGAGCAATCTAGGTTATCCTTTGGAGGTGTGATAACTCCTATAGGGTTAGACTTCTTAAGATTGAAGAGGGTTGAGAGGGAGAGTTGTGAGGTAGCGATATACCCCATTCCCCTCCGGTGTGATTTCTCCCTACCTCCGTTTCCTTGCTTAATTAGTGGTCGAGATAGAGTTTTAGGGCTCAATCTAGACTAGGGTTCTTCCACCTGGACCAAAGGGTTAGAACTACATAGAGGAACAGGTTTTATCACTAGGAATCCCTAGAGCTTAAAGCAATCCCACGTAGTGTTAGGGTTAGGAAGATAGACTCCCCTGGGGCTTAGTTGACAGGTCAACAAGAGTCAAGGGTCGTAGTGAATCCTAATGCCGGGACATAATGTTGGGGTTAGTCACGGTTGACCTTAAGTTTTGGGACCGTGAGTTTAAGGATATCCTCGACTCAATAGGCATCAATTGTAGAGCATAATACAAGTTTTACACTAGAAGCATTAGTCCTAGAGGGAGCTTTGTCCGGGTACCCCATTGTTATATCGATTACCTCTCCTACCCTCATTATTCTTCTTGCACCCTTTTATTTTCTTTTATATCTATACAAACATACTTTTCTCATCATCGATTCCCATCATAGCTAAATAGCGATAACACTTGTTTCTGAACACTATTCCCTTTGGATACGACTACCCACTCACTAGGGTATTTTATTACTTCGACAACCCTTGCACTTGCGGGATACACGCAAGGGGTCGTGTCACCAAGGAAACGGAGGTAGGGAGAAATCACACCGGAAGGGAAACGGGTACATCGCTACCTCACAACTCTCCCTCTCAACCCTCTTCAATCTTAAGGAGTCTAACCCTATAGGAGTTGTCACACCTCCAAAGGATAACCTAGATTGCTCTCAACCTTAGTGTCACGGCTAAGGGAAAAACAATAGCACAAGATAATTAAAATTGAAACTCGATTTATTCATCAATAATGGAAAAGCACAATAGCAATGTTATAGAAACATAATAATCCTAGGGTTTTACAAGTCCGAATACCCACGAGGGGTTTAGCTCCTCATGGAGCTATACATGTTCATCAAAATATGAAAGAAAGAATAAAGTAAAAGCATTGATGAAAACCCCCTCGCGTATGTTGTGGCCATGGTCTTGTGCGGCCGTCGAACGTCGATGTCGATGTCGATGACGCGCTCCAATCCTCCACCAAGTCCTCTCTGAAACCCTAGCCGCACTCTCCAGAAGTTGGGGAGAAAGATAGGTCCAAAAGATTCGTAAAAAGTCTGCAAATCGGGCTTTTAATAGGCTGAGTGCGGCTTTAAATTTGGACTTATCAGGACTTCACACGGCCGTGTGGAATTAACACACTGGCGTGTGAAGTTTCTGTATGCTGAAAAATTAATTCTCACGGCCGTGTGTTAATTCGACACGCCCGTGTGAATTCTCTGGAATTCTAAAATTCGGCTGAAAGTGAACAGTAGCTTGCTACATTTTTTTGCTACAGCAACAAGCTCCAGTACTGCTACAGTGCTTGCTGAAAACGCTCCCGAATCCGTCGTTCTTCATCGATGCCATTGAATTGGGCACACAATCAATGGTAGATCATGCCAATTGCTTCAAGTCTCCTTCTTGGCGAAGTTCTCCTAAGCAACACGAGTTTAGACTTATTGTGAATATGACTACCTTTGTGCCCCTCCAAAGGAGCTTGGCACACACTCACAAGTCTAAGCTCGTGCCTTGTTCCTTGCTTGGTCCGAAAACCTCCCCAACAATGGCGAAGATGATCTAACTTCGTTCTTCTTTTCCAACTTGGCTCCACAAACCTATAATGCATAAGAATACACAAATGCACACTATTTAGTGATAAAATCTGATAAAATGTATGCTCATTATAAGATAATAATGCTTCGCGTTATTATAACACAAGCACTTATCAAACTCCCCCACACTTAAGCTTTTGCTTGTCCTCAAGCAAAAAAATAAAACATGAAAGTACTTGGGAAGAACAATTGAAAAATGCTCGGCCTTAGGTTCACCAAAAGTATGCAAAGGAAGCATTCTACAAGTAAGGGGAAATCAAAACATCGCATAAGGATATCATTGCTCTAGCTAAAACCATGAATCTAAAGAGTCAATCAACTCGAAAATGTGTAAGTGTGTGTGAACTCACTGAAGACAACCAAACGAGTACTCCTCAAACTCTTGTTAACAAGGACTTATTTATGTACAAAAAGCAAGAGTGGAAGTAGTAGCTTCGCACATCTTCGAAGGTAGCCCTTTCCTAGGCCGCCGGCAAAGGTGGCTTTCACTCTTTCGAGGAGGTGGCTCTTTCTACCGGGGTAGTAGCTTTCACGCATCCCATGAGATAGCTCTTTCTCTCATTAGGGCATAACTTGTATCCGACTTATGAGAGTAGCTACATACTTCATGAGTGGTAGCTCTTTCTACCCCAAATGCATACATAAAAAAGCAACTATTCGCAAATTCATATATTTTTCTTTTTGTTTTTCTTTTTCTCTTTTCCGTATATTTATTTTTATTTTTATTTTATTTTTTATTTTTTCATGTTTTTCTTTTTCTCTCCTTATATATGCATTTTCCAAGGTACAACTAAAAACGATGATAAACATGTCTTTATGATAAACGCCTAAACATACGTATTTTCCATGTATTCGGGTGTATGTATTACGTATTTTTCTATGAGTTGACACCCGTTTTTGGTCTGAATTGGTTTCTTTCATGTTACAGGTACTGATGTGACCCCTTCGAGCTGATTGATAGAATTTGAGAAGAAATCGGCGATGAAAACACTATTCCTGAGGGGGGTACTGTAGCGACTACTGTAGCAGATCCTGTAGCACGACCCCTTTGGCGAAATGGCTAAGTCTGGAGGTCATGCGGTCCGGCACTGCAGAGGCCGTATACGGTACTGTAGCAGTTTACTGTAGCGGCACTGTAGCAACTTACACGATTTCGGGTTTTTCTCGGGATTTTCTCTCCCCGCATGCGGGGTCGCATACGGGGCCGCATGACGTTCTGGATGATGTTTTTAAGGGTTTTGGGAAGTCATTTTGAGGGAGAGCTAGACCTTGAGCAAGCTTGACTTCACCACCTTCTTTGGGAGCTTGAGGCCGGCTTTTGGAGGCGATTTTTGAGGAGAGGACGACGGGGAGAGCACGAGATGACGACTCCACACCTTCGATTTGGATTTTAGAGGAAGTTTGACAAGGGAAGCCACTCCTTGGGTGGCGTCCTTGGAAGCGTCATTCGGCCTTGATCCTTTGAGGGAGTGTTCTTATTATGCTTTTGGTTGTTTCCATGTATTCATTTGCATACTTTGTGATCATGAGCAACTAAACCCCAAGGTCACCGGATGTAGGTGAACCTTGGGGGTGAACTTGTGTATTTTGGATGATTCCTTTCTAGTTTATGCATGTGTGTTGGTTTGAGATCCTTGTTTGGTGGTTCTTGAATGCCTTGATATGTATGAGAACTCTATATGTCAATTCCTAGACAATGCTAGGTTGCATGACCATTGCCCTAGTATTAGGCTCACCAAGCTTGGAAGGGAATACATGTACGAATACGCCGTGACCATCGGGTATTTGTACCCCTCCAATTGTTAGGGTTGTCCTTGATTGTCTTTCAACCCTAGCTTGGGGAAATCCATTAAACCCATTGCAATCGTACAAGGATTTGGGCGGAAGAAATTCCGTATTCCAATACTTGTACCGGATTAGGGACCAAACACCGTGACCATCGGGTTGGTCTAATTTAGGGTTTTCCGGTCCAAACCACCCACGTGCATGCTAGTTAGGGTATCCTTAGCACTTTAGTAGCCCCCGAGGGAATCCTCATCCGTGACCATTTCCTCGCCCTGATTTCCCTCAGTATTTGTATTTATTATTTGTATGCTTTTCACACATCCGTAGATTATTTGTAGTTATCTCCTTTGAGTGTTTGCTAGGTTAAACAACATTGTGATAAGGAAGTAAGAATAGCTCCTCGGGCCCTTGGGAATACGACCCCCTCGTGCTCGCGCGAGGGGTATTACTTGGCGACCCCGTGCACTTGCGGGTGAGCGATTCAAACGCATTCTCACCACTTTAAAAACTTTAAGATTGAGTTTCCAAAAGATTCCAAGAGTAAGTTGTGCAATATAGGATAATCGAGCCAATATTCCCTAAAAATTCAAGTAAAAACTAGAGCATGATAGAACACAATGTTAAAAATTCTCCTAAACTCTAAAAATACAAACGTTGCATCTAAGGTGAACCGCCATAGGCTACATGAGCATGAGCAATTGAATGCACAAGTAAAGGTGTGTGCAATGTGATCCCCCCCCCCCCCACATACACACACTTAAGATGTACATTGTCCCCAATGTACGCATGCAAGCACAATAAAAACAAAACAATTCACGCATTTTATGTAGGGGTAAACAATTGAAACATTACTCCCCTGAACTCCAAGTGTTGCGTTTGATGTAGCTAGGTTCATTGAGAGTTGAGTCTCAATGGTTTTGTGGAGCACGCACGGTCCCACGACCATGCCTATGACTATTCCTTAAATTCCTTACTTCCAAGACCATCTACACACATACGCTAGGGTTCAGTATAGCTCAAGAAAAACCAAAATAAAGCTCGAGTATATAAAGATATGAAAATGAAATACAACTCGAGACAAAAATAAAACAAAAATAAAATAAAAGCAAACCCAGAAGGAGAGTCCTTTCTAGGTACTACAAGTCCAACAGAGTAAGAAAATAAAAGTACAACAGAAGTAAAATAAAATAAAACTACGATGCCTCAGCGTCGATGTCCTGCTGTGGATCCTCTAGTGCTGGTGTTGGTGCTGGTGCTGGTGGATCTGCTACTGATGGAGACGGAGGTGGAGTCGGTGAAGGGATCCATCGGGGTCGCACCACGGATCATTCGAGTAACTGGATAACAGTGACAAGCTGTGCTGATAACTGCGCGAACTATGATGCCTGAGTAGCCCTTAACTCAGTAAACTCTGCTGCCTGTGCGACCCTCATCTCGTCCAGCTCTGCCTGCATAATACCCACAGCACTCTCGAGATGCTCGAACCTGTCCTGGCCTCGAGAGGGAGAGAAAATACGCACTAGAGGTGGCTCCGGTGCTGTGGGTGGTGCCTCGGCCTCGGCTTGCTTTGAGGGTGGCTCTATCACTGCCTGGGACACCTCGGCCTGATCTGGCTCTGTAGACTCTGAGCGGGGGATGATCAGTGTATAAATTCCTGGTCCTGATCTGCGGACCATCCCCATCAGTCTCAATGTATCTCTGGTAAGCTGGGCTGGTGTAGCGATCTTCTCGGCCCCGCGCACCCCATCTCTGAGTCTCAAGCCTATGATGAGGCGTGTGATGTAGGGACCTGCAAAGATGACTCCAACCATGGGTACTGGCCTTGGTGGAGCATGTACTCGGCTAGAATGTGCCCCAGGTGGAGTGGCTCGCTCTGTACCATAGAGTGCAAGTATAGCAGCTCCTGTCTGCTCAGTACCCTTGTATTGTCCCCTCTGCCACTGATAGACCTGCTCAAGATGGCATCAATGTACCTGTACGCTGGCCGGGAAAGAAATGTCGCCTTCGAAACCCCCGGCTCGTGCTGCCCATCCCCGCACAACGTCCTATAGATCCTCTGAGGTGTCAGGGTCCCTGGGTAATCGGTGGGCAGTAGTACGTACTTCTCTGTCTCGGTATATGCCTGATCATACATGCCCATCACGATCGAGAACTGGGTAACACTCAAGCTGAAGTGTCGACCGAGGGCACAAAACTGGATCGTCTCGCTATTTGTGAAGCTGTCGTACCATCAGTTGAACTCAAAACTCGACAGGACCTCGAGGGTGAATGCTCGAGTCGCTGGCTCTCTGATCGATAACAAACGGTCCCAACTATCTACGGCCAGCAATTCCTCAATCTCTGTGGCTAATGCATCTCCCCCTTGTATGTCTCTCAATATACTCAAATCAGGGTAGCGCGACTGTCCGAATCGAAGTGCCGAGAGTTTCTTGAACCGTTCCCTGTGCTCTGGTAAATCAAACTCCATCTCCTCGGGAGGTGGAGTAGTCTCTCGTGGGCGCTTCCCTGCCGATTTCTTAGACCTAGAAGTCATATCTGCAAAGTTGCAAAAGAAAATTTTCAAAAATCAGTTCAAAAACTCATTCGACAGAAATCCACACGCCCGTGTGGATCATCGGGCGAGCAGAGCATAACGGCAGTGGAGTCTAAAAATTTCAAATTTACATCACAATTCACTCTAATTTCATTGTAAATATGTTTATATGCATTATAATCACTCAAAATAAGCGAAACAATTGAAAAGAATGAATCGAATCATGGTTTGATGAAGAAAAAGGGATTGAAGTTCTTACCGATGGTGTGAATATGAAAAGCTTAAAAATCGGCCGGAAAACTTGTCTAAATCCTTCAAAAATACGAGGAGAAGGTCGGGAGAGTAGTAGAGAGAGTCGAAGAGCGTTTAGAGTGGAAGAATGAAGAGATACGAGTGAATTCCAAAAGAAACCGTTCGGCATTTGAAGTTCTGGGAATTCACACGGCCGTGTGAACATGTCACAAGGCCGTGTGCCTCTGAAATTAGGGTTCACAGGGGCCAACCCATGCCCCTGTGTGCACTTTGTTCACTCTCTGAACTACCCCACACGGCCGTGTGAGACATCCAGATGGTCGTGTGCCTTCACAGGAGACTCCACAGGGGCTGGTACACGCCCCTATGGATTCTCGGGAAAACTCAGAAGGTCTCTGAAAATATTCATACGGCCGTGTGTTAATTCCACACGGCCGTGTGCCCAACCTAGCCAAGAACACAAAGTCAGCCACAGGGGCTCTCACACGCCCCTGTGGCTTCTCTGGTTTATCCCGAGATTTGCTAAGTGTTCCACACAGCCGTGTGTTAATTCCACACAGTCGTGTGCCTTTCACAAGCCCTTCCACAGGGGTAGCCACACGCCCCTATGGTTTCTCTGGAAAACAGAGGGGTTTCTGCAGAGTTTCACACGGCCGTGTGAATCATACACACGGCCGTGTGCCATAACACCAGGTTTCTCACAGGGGCACCCACACACCCCTGTGGACTCTCTGGAATGAGAGCTTAAGTTCTGCAAATTCTCACACGGCCGTGTGGAAATTCGACACGGCCGTGTGCCCCTTCTGAAGTTTTTCACAGGGGCAAGGTCACGCCCTGTGTATTCTCTGGCTGAGCCCTATTTGGTACCACACGTGCGTGTGTTAATTCCACACAGCCGTGTGCCTTCTTTGGTTTACTTAGAAAAATTCACAGACTTTACAGAAAAATTCAGAAACATAACTATGATGCTTAGAGCTTGTGAAAACCATCAAAACATGACCAGATACCATGGAAAACATGCTTGACTAGCTAAAACTTCATCAATCATCGTTTAGGCATACGAAAACATCAACAATCCACAATAAAATCGCAGCTTAAGCATTAAAAATTTACGATACCAATACTAAGACTTTTATTCATTCTAAAACTAAACTAGATCGTAGAAAAGCTGTAAAACCCTTGGGTTGCCTCCCAAGAAGCGCTTGTTTAACGTCACTTAGCTTGACGTACCTGGCTTACCTTATGGAGGTTCATGAATGAAGGTTGACCTCTTTCCTACAACCTGAAAACATGTATTACATAACCTTTGTAGAATAGAGGGAGAGTTAGCGATTCTGTTACCACACAAGGGTGAACCACCCTTACTCCGTTCTTGCTCATCCACATTGTTCTTGGGTCTTTTCGTGTGGCGCCTCCTTGCTCTCTTCATCCTTCTTCTCATCTTTTTCATGGCTCCCGGGTCCGGCTTGACTTTCTTCTCGATTAGACCAAGTGAAAGCACTTCTTCCTTGTTTTCCATGTCTTGATCCGGCCAATCTTCATAAGGATCCAGGTTCAATATTTCCTGCACATAATCATCAATTAGCTCATCAGTAGTGTCAAGAAAATATAAAGTATCATCAAAGTCAAGAGAGTGTCTCATGGCTTCGGCGAGGCGGTATGTAAGCTTGTCTTCTCCCACTCGCAATGTGAGCTCCCCGCCATCCATGTCAATCTAAGCCTTAGAAGTGCGCAAGAATGGCCTTCTAAGGATCAATGGAACCTCGACATCCAACACCACGAAGTCAACAGAAAATATGTATTTATCAACTTTTACTAAAACGTCTTCCACAATTCCCCTCGGATGCCTCACCGATCGGTCCGCGAGTTAAAGTGTCATCCGAGCGGATCTTGGCTCGCCCAAGCCTAGCTTTTGGAAGAACGTGTACGGCATGACATTGATACTTGCCCCCAAGTCAGCCAATGCCATCTCTTCACCCATGTTGCCAATGTTACATGGTATTATGAAACTCCCAGGATCTTTTCTCTTGCTCGGTGACACGACCCCTTGCGTGTATCCCGCAAGTGCACGGGTTTGTCGAAGTAATAAATTTACCTTGGTGAGAAGGTAGTCGAATCCACAGGGAATAGGGAGATAGAATATAAGGTTTCACTAATTAAGCTATGCAGAATACGGAGAACGATAATAAGATTGATGAGTGAAAATAATGCAAAGCAATAAACTAAGTAGAGAGATGGAAGAAAGAAGTGCAAGTAGGAAAATCGAGAAGGACTAATAATGAGTAAAAGGGGGTATCCGGACAAGCTACCTCTAGGGTCTATGTTTCAAGTGCAAGACTATGATATTATACTCTCCTATTGATGTCAATTGAGTCGAGGATATCCTAAGACTCACGGTCCCAAACCTAAGGACAACCGTGACTAACTCCAACACTATGCCCGGTGTTAGGATTCACAACACCCTTCACTCTGTCACCTAGATGACTAAGCCCCAGGGGAGTCCATCTGCCTAAACCTCACACTATGTGGAGTTGCATTATGCTCTAGGGATTCCTAGTGATTAAACCTGTTCCTATACGTAATTCTAACCCTTTGGTCCAGGTGGAAGAACCCTAGTCTAGATTGAGCCCCAGCAAATAGGATTCACTACAACCCTCCACTCTATTACTTGCGTAACTAAGCCCTAGGGGAGTTTATCTACCTATTGCTTCACTCTATTTCGACTGCTATTAAATCAAGGAATCGGAGGTAGGGAGAAATCACATCGAAGGGGAAAGGGGTACATTGCTACCTCACAACTCTCCCTCTCAACCCTCTTTAATCTTGAGTAGTCTAATCCTATAGGAGTTGTCACACCTCCAAAGGAAAGCCTAAATTGCTCTCAACCCTAATGTCACGTTTAAGGGAAAACAATATGAAAGGATAATCAAGATTAAAAACTCAATTTTATTCATCAACGATGGAAAGCATAATAATCAATGTCAAAGAAACATAAGAAACCCTAAAGTTTACAAGTCCGAATACCCCACGAGGGGTTTAGCTCCTCATAGAGCTATACATGTTCATCAACGTGAGAAATAAAGCATAAAACATAGACATCAATGAAAAACCCCCTCGAATTGGTGTGGCCGTGGTCTTGTGCAAACGTCGAACCTCGAAATCGATGCCGACGACGCGCTAGAACCTCCACGAAATCCTCTCCGAAACCCTAGCCGCGCTCCAGAAAGTTGGGGAAAAGATAGGTCCAAAAGATTTTTCAAAAGGTTGCAAAAATCCCCTTTTATATTGTTGAATCGCGGCTTTAAAATTGGACTTATCGGGGGCTTCACACGGCCGTGTGGAATTTCCACACGCCCGTGTGAAACTTCTGTCTCGGCTGAAAAATTAATTTCACATGGCCGTGTGGAATTTCCACACGCCCGTGTGTCTTCACTGGATGGCTGAAATCGCAAAACACACGGCCGTGTGGAATTTCCACACGCCCGTGTGACTTCTCTGTCTGGCTAGAAAATGGCTCACACGGCCGTGTGGAATTTCCACACGCCCGTGTGACTTCTCTGGAACACTAATCTTCAGCTGAACAGGCTTGGTAACTTGCCGAAACGCCTCCCGGGTCCATCGTTCTTCATCGAGGCCATTACTTGGGCACACAAGCAACGGTAGGTCGCGCCGATTGCTTCAAGTCTTCTTCTTTCGCGAGATTCTCCTAAGTAACACGGATTGGACTTGTTGTGAATGTGACTACCTTTGTGCCCCTCCAAAAGAGGTTGGCACACATCCACAAGTCCAAATACGTGCTTCGTTCCTTGCTTGGTCCGAGAACATCCCAACATTGGCGAACGCGACCTAATTTCATTCTTCTTCTCCAAATAGGCTCCACAATACCTTCAATGCACAAGAGAACACAAATGCACACATTTAGTGATAAAACCTGATAAAAGGTATGCTTAATGTAAGATAATAGCGCTTCGCGATACTATAACACAAGCACTTATCACTCGGCATATTCTTTTGCAATACGGCCGAGCAATTGCCATCAAGGATCACAGATGCACTCTCCTCCAATTTCCTCTTGTTGGTCAAGAGGCCCTTCAAGAACTTCGCGTACTTAGGCATTTGGGCCAATGCTTCCGCGAATGGTATGTTGATGTGAAACTGTTTCAAAATTCCCAGAAATTTCTTGTATTGTTCATTCTCTTGGTCATTCTTCAATCGTGAAAGATAGGGGATCCTTGGCTTGTAGGGTGGGGATGCCACCTCTTTTTCCTTTGTCGCTCCTTCCTCTATCTCCATGACCTTGGGTGTCTCTTGGGTCTTCTCTAGAGGAAGATTTCTCTCGACATCTTTTCCACTCCTCAAGGTGATTGCCTTCAATTGCTCTCTCGGATTGGTCTCCGTGTTACTAGGCAAACTACCTTGAGGTCTTTCCGCCAAGTTCTTCGCAATTTGCCCCACTTGATTCTCCAAATTGTGTAGGGAGGTGGTGTGATTGCGAAGTGTAGCTTCCACCGATTGGAACCTAGCATCCGATGAAGCAACAAACCTTGTGAGGGCTTTCTCAAGATCGGACATCTTCCCTTCTAGCCCGGTCTCTCGGCTTTCCAAGTTCGGTGCTTGTTGTCCGTGAAATCCCGATGGTGTGTTGTTCTTTTGTTGTGACTGCCCTTGATTGCTCCATGAGAAATTTGGATGGTTCTTCCACAAAATAGCGATCGGACAATCACTCGAAGCGTGAGCTCCCCCACAACCGTTACAGGTAGTAATGGCCGCAACTCTTGGTGAAGTTAGAACATCCAACTTCTTACTTAGTGATTCCACCTGTGCCGCCAAACCTGTAACTGCATCAACCTCATGAATTCCGGCCACCTTCTTTCGGTCCCTTGTGTTCCATTGATAGCTATTCATAGCCATCTCTTCTATAAGGTGTCGGGCTTTACCGGGAGTCTTGCTTCCTAGAGTCTCTCCTGCCGCCTATTCCCCGACAACGGCGCCAAAAACTTGACACGACCCCTTGCGTGTATCCCGCAAGTGCACGGGCTTGTCGAAATAATAAAATTACCCTGGTGAGTAGGTAGTCGAATCCACAGGGAATAGAGATTTAAAACACAAGAATTCGCTATTTAGTTATGCGGTGTACGAAAAGTAATAATCGGAGTGATGAGTGAATTTATGGAAGCAATTAGAATAAAAAGACAAGAAAGTAAATAAAGAGATGAAAAACAAGAGAAAAGCAAGTAGAAGTTAAAAGAGAAAGACTAGCAATGGATGAGATAGGGTATCCGGACAAGCTACCTCTAGGACTTATGCTTCTAGTGCAAGACTATGCTATTATACTTTCCTATTGATGTTAATTGAGTCGAGGATATCCTTAAACTCACGGTCCCAAAACTTAAGGTCAACCGTGACAAACCCCAACATTATGTCCCGGTATTAGGATTCACTACGACCCTTGACTCTTGTTGACCTGTCAACTAAGCCCCAGGGGAGTCTATCTTCCTAACCCTAACACTACGTGGGATTGCTTTAAGCTCTAGGGATTCCTAGTGATAAAACCTGTTCCTCTATGTAGTTCTAACCCTTTGGTCCAGGTGGAAGAACACTAGTCTAGATTGAGCCCTAACACTCTATCTTGACCGCTAATTAACCAAGGAAACGGAGTTAGGGAGAAATCACACCGGAAGGGAAACGGGTACATCGCTACCTCACAACTCTCCCTCTCAACCCTCTTCAATCTTAAGGAGTCTAACCCTATAGGAGTTGTCACACCTCCAAAGGATAACCTAGATTGCTCTCAACCTTAGTGTCATGGCTAAGGGAAAAACAATATCACAAGACAATTAAAATTGAAACTCGATTTATTCATCAATAATGGAAAAGCACAATAGCAATGTCATAGAAACATAATAATCCTAGGTTTTACAAGTCCGAATACCCACGAGGGGCTTAGCTCCTCATGGAGCTATACATGTTCATCAAATATGAAAGAAAGAATAAAATAAAAGCATTGATGAAAACAACCTCACGTATGGTGTGGTCGTGGTCTTGTCCGGCCATCGAACGTTGATGTCGATGCCGATGACGCGTGATTGCTCACCCGCAAGTGCACGGGGTCGCCAAGTAATACCCCTCGCGCAAGCACGAGGGGGTCGTATTCCCAAGGGCCCGAGAAGCTACTCTTACTTCCTTATCACAATGTTGTCCAACCTAGTCAATCACTTGGAAGAAGAACTACAAATAATCTACTAGAGCAAAGAGCATGCAAATAGTAAGTATAGATACGGAGGGAAATATCAAGGCGAGGAAATGGTCACCGATGGGGATTCCCTCGGGGGTTACTAAAGTGCTAAGGATGCCCTAACTAGCATGCACGTGCGTGGTTTGGACCGGGAAACCGTAAATTAGACCAACCCGATGGTCACGGGTGTTGGTCCCTAATCCGGTACGAGTATTAGAATACGGAATTGCTTCCGCCCAAATCCTCATACGATAGCAATGGGTTTAGTGTATTTCCGCAAGCTAGGGTTGAGACACTATCAAGGACAACCCTAACAATTTGAGGGGTACAAATACCCGATGGTCACGGCGTATTCGTACGTGTATTTCCCTTCAAAGCTTGGTGAGCCTAATACTAGGGCAATGGTCATGCGACCTAGTATTGTCTAGGAATTGATACATAGAGTTCTCATACATACCAAGGCATTCAAGAATCACCAAACAAGAATCACAAACCACACCAAATGCATAAAACTAGAACAAGCATCCAAAATACACAAGTTCACCCCCAAGGTTCACCTACATCCGGCGACCTTGGGGTTTAGTTGCTCATGATCACAAAATAGGCAAGAAAATACATGAAAACAACCAAAAGCATAATAAGAACACTCCCTCAAAGGATCAAGGCCGAATGACGCTTCCAAGGATGCCACCCAAAGAATGGCTTCCTTTGTCAATCTTCCTCTCAAATGCAAATCGAAGGCGTGGACTCGTCGTGTCGTGCTTTCCCCGTCATCCTCTCCTCATGAATTACCTTTAGAACCTGGCCTCAAGCTTCCAAGGAAAATGGTGAAGTGAAGCTCTCCCAAGACCTAGGTTCTCCCCCTCCAAAATGCTCTTAAAAAACCCTTAAAAACCAATTCCAGTAAGTTATGCGGCCTCCCATGCGGCCCCGCATGCGGGTAGAGAAAGTTTCCAAGAAATCATGAAAGTCGCGTAAGTTGCTACCGTACCGCTACAGCACTTCGCTACAAGTAAAACTGCTACAGTAACATATGCGGCCTGCAATGCGCCCGCATGGTAGCCCGCATGAACCTCCTGACCCAGCCGATCTTCAAGTCTCCGTGCTACAGTGATTGCTACAGTGATACCGGGCTTAGAAACAGTGCTTTCGATGCCGATTTCTTCTCCAATTCTATCATTGAGCTCGCTGGGGCCTCATTGGTACCTGTAACACGAAAGAAACCAATTCAGACCAAAAACGGGCGTCAACTCATATAAAAATACGCAATACATACGCTCGCATACGAAGAAAATACGTATATTTAGGCGTTTATCAAACATCCCCACACCTAAGCATTTGCTTGTCCCCAAGAAAACACACATGAAGAACAGGGGTACGTTGATAAATGACTAAACATACGACCTCAAGGTGGAAAGAAATCTGGAAAATGAGCTGTACAGTGAGTGATCGAGTAATGGTGGCCCTGTTTTATTTAAAGTGCTGCTACAGCGCTTGCCGAAAACGCTCGCGAATCCGTCATTCTTCATCGAGGCAATTAAATTGGGCACACAATCAATGGTAGATCGTGCCGATTGCTTCAAGTCTCCTTCTTGGCGAAGTTCTCCTAAGCAACACGAGTTTAGACTTATTGTGAATGTGACTGCCTTTGTGCTCCTCCAAAGGAGCTTGGCACACACTCACAAGTCTAAGCTCGTGCCTTGTTCCTTGCTTAGTCTGAAAACCTCCCCAACTACGGCGAACACGATCTAACTTCGTTCTTCTTTTCCAACTTGGCTCCACAAACCTATAATGAATAAGAATACACAAATGCACACTATTTAATGATAAAATCTGATAAAATGTATGCTCATTATAAGATAATAATGCTTCACGTTACTATAACACAAGCACTTATCATGTTCCAACTTGTGTGACATTGTCAAGAGCTTCATCAATGAGCTTCAAAGCAAGACACGATGTGATCTACAACTTGGTTGTGTGCCTAACTTGGCTGTCGTGATGAAAAAAATGAATTCGTTAGCACTTTGGCAAGAGTACTATAGCAATTTGATTTAGAAAATCAATGTAGCAGCTACTGTTCATAGTGCGCAGGAAAATGAAGCCTGGAAATTTACACCACTATGTGGAATTTCCACAGCCCCGTGTGGATGCCTAGTTTTAGCGCTATAAATACCGATTTGAGAGTTTAATTTGGGATCTTTTTTCTACCTTTCGCCTATCTTTTGGGGAGAGCACGGCTAGAGTTTGGAGAGGGTTTTTCTAGGATTTTGGAGAGATTCTATGATATTTGACATCAATTTCTTTTGAAGGAGAGTTATTAGGGGAGCTTTCGACAGCATTGATTCGGCGAGGTGTACCCTAGGCTTAACCGAGGAGTCTTTGGAGAAGACGAGATGCCTTTTAAATACAATCAATTCGGACAACAAGGAGGTTATCTTTATTGATTGCTTGCACTTATTTTTTATTACATCTTTGATTTTGTATTGCTCCATGGAGAGCTAAACCCTTAATGGGCGCTTAGACATGTAAACTCTAGAATGATTTTGTTTCATTGACTTTGATTATGTTTCCTTTAATTGATGTTTTAATTAAGTTTCAATCTTTTGTGCTAATTGATTATTTTCCCTTAGAGTGGCACTAGGGTTGAGAATCTATCTAAGTAGTCCTTTTTAATGAGTGATACTTCATTAGGGTTAGACTTAGTATGGTTGAAGATTGTTGAGAGGGTGAGTAGAGAGGTAGCAGAACATCCCTTTTTCTCTCCAATGTGATTTATCCTACCTCCGTGTTCCAAGAATTCGTTATGGTCAGGATAGAGTAATGATCTAAGAGACAAACTCCACCAGGGCAATGGTCATGGGACCTAGTATTTCATAAGAATTGATACATAGAGTTCTCATACATACCAAAGCAATCACAAACACCAAACATTGATCACAAACAAGCCAACATGCATTAATCAAGACAAATCATCCATATCATCACAAATTCACCCCCAAGGTTCACCTACATCTGGTGGCCTTGGGGTTTAGTTGTTCATGGTCAACAAATATATCAAAGAAATCATATAAACAACCAAAGAAACCATAAGAAAGACTGCCTAAAAGATGAAAGCTAGAAAAACTTCCAAGAATGCGAGTTAATGAGGTGGCTTCCCGTCTTCTTCAACCTTCTCCAAACAAGCTCTAGGAGTAGATCTTGCTCCAAATTGTGCTCTCCTCGCCAAATCCACCGTGGAAATTCCCTCAAGACCTTCCTTCTAACTCAGATCATCAATGGTGGCGATGAGCTCCAAGAAGAAAGTCCAAAGATGCCCAAAAGAATGCATTAGAAACCCTAAAAAGGGTGGTCTCCGAATGGCTCACAGGTGGCTTCATAGTCAATATACAAGCCATGAGGTTGCCCTGAAAACAGGCCAAAAAATCCATTAAGTTGCTACTGTACTGTTATAGTGCTTTTGCTCTCTGAATTGCTTGCTGATGACTTCACGGCCGTGAGGTTGCTCGTGAGGGTTCCCAGACTTAGAATTTTTCTGAACTCTATGCGTTTTGGGCTGCTACAAAGTTGCTACAGTGCCTTGTGTCCTAATACGACATTCTCGGAGTAAATTTCTTCGCAAATTGTGTCATTAAGCTCAGCTAAGAATCTTTTGTGCCTGAAACACAAAATAAACCAATTTAGACCGAAAAGAGCATCAATTCATCAATAAAATACGATAACTACACGCACATGTATGTATAAAATATATACATTTAGACGTTTATCAAACATCCCCACACCTAAGCGTTTTCTTGTCCCCAAGCAAACAAACATGAGAAGCACCTCCAATTTAGACTAACACAAGAACAAACACTCAAAAACTTAAATACTAAACACACTAAAAGTACAAGAAATGAACACACAAGCACTCAAAAAACATGAAAATGAAAATACATCAAATATAAAACCTTGGGTTGCCTCACAAGAAGTGCTTGTTTAACTTTATTAGCTTGACGTGTTTTACCTCAAAATTTATGGTGGGACAAAGGGAGGGAAGTTACCTCTAATTTTTTATGAATAATTGTTACCCGAAAATTCAATGAGAGGCATGAAAAGATTTTGAATTTTCCTCGGTCCTTAAAGAATAAGTGGTCTACCTCCTCAGGTGACATTGTAGTGACATCCACTCCCCTTTTTGGCTTTTCTTTGTTTTCCTCCACATCTTCTTCAGTGTTTTCTTTGCCTTGCCATGTGGTGGAGATTTAACCTCTACTTGTGCCATTTGTTGCATTGGTGGAGGGGGAGTCTTTTTTTCCACTTCTCGATCACCGAAGTCTTCAAAGTACTCATCCAAGGGGTTCAAAGCAAGAACTTCCTGCACACAATCAGAAATAATTACATCAGTCTTATCCATTGATAAGTGTTCATGTTATAGTAATACGAAGTGCTATTGTCTTACATCGAGCATTACTTTTCTCAGATTTTATCATTAATTGGTGTGCATTTGTGTTCTTTTGTGCATTGTAGGGTTGTGGAGTAAACTTATCAAAGGAAGAGCAAAGTTAGGTCATGTTTTCCGTTGTTGGGGAGTTCTTGGACTAAGCAAGGAATAAGGCATGAGTCTAGACATGTGGGTGTGTGCCAACCTCCTTTGGAGGGGCACAAAAGCAGTCACATTCACAAACAGTACTACAGCAATTCATTGTAGCAACTAATGTAGTAGTTAACTGTTCACTGCGCGCAAAAAACCTGATTCCAGAGAATCCACATGGGTGTGTGGAACTTCCACACGGCCGTGTGGATGCCCGATTTCAGCCGATTTACAGCCGCGACAAAGCACTATTTAAAGGACTTTTTGGGGACTTTTTCAGGATCTTTTCGCCTATCTTCTGGAGGATCGCGGCTACGGTTCGGAGAGGACTTTGTGAAGGATTTGAGCCCATCAGAAGATAGCTATTTGGGTAGCTTTCGTCGGCACCGATCTGGCGGGGTGTGCCCTAGGCTTGACGAGGAGCTTGGTGGAGAGGACGGAGAGACCTCACAAGACCATCGCCATGCATCACAAAGGGGTTTCATCTAAGTTTTCTGTTCTTGTTATTTCATATGCGTTGATGGATTTGTATAGCTCCATGGAGAGCTAATCCCCTTGTCGGTATTCGGACTTGTAAACCCTAGAATGACATTGTTTCTATGACTTTTATTATGCTTTCTTAATTGATGCATTTTATTGAGTTCCAATCATGATTGATTGTTGTATTGATTTTCCCTTAGCCATGATACTAGGGTTGAGAATCATCTAGGTTGTCCTTTGGAGGTGTGATAACTACTATAGGATTAGACTACTCGAGATTGGAGAGGGTCGAGAGGGAGAGTCGTGAGGTAGCGAAATGTCTCTTTTCCCCTCCGGTGTGATTTTCCCTACCTCCGTATTCCAAGAGTTCTTAGCAGTCAATGTAGAGCGAAGTGCTAGGAGATGAACTCCCTTAGGACTTAGTTGCGCGAGTAACAGAGTGAAGGGTTGTGGTGAATCCTTGTGCTGGAGCTTAATTGAGACTAGGATTCTTTCACCTGGACTAAAGAGTTAGAACTACACTTAGGAACAGGGTCTATCACTTGGAATCCCTAAAACATAATGCAATTCTGTCGCACCCTGACCAGCGTGTCCCACGCACGACACACAGCCACGACAACCCAGAGGAGGTCAAGACTGGCTCAACCCTAGGTAGCCGTCAGGCTAACCTATTCCTTGTAGATTACATCTATAACCACAATGCATAACATAACAATAAATTCTTATATCACTCATCTTACTCAAAAACATCAATTTAACACAAAGGTGAGAAGTGTAAGTAACAACATCCACCACAACAATGACAACCACAATAAGTCCCAACTCAAAATACACCATCTTCTACATAATGTAGATCATACTGACATACAGAAGTGTTTCAAGTATGGAAAGACATGATAAGGTTCAACAATACATAGTTGATCCCTGATAATACATTCCAAGAGATAAATAAAATACACAACTCAAAATAAGAAGACAGTGATGACTCTAGCCAAGCATTTCACACCTTCAACCCTACACTGTACTATCACCTGGAAGGAAGAAAGAGGGGGGTGGGGTGAGTACCTAGGTTACTCAATGAGGGGTTAAACATAGGACTATAGCTCAAGCATGATCAAATAGAAATAAAACATCATAAAACATTTTAATTCTTAACAAGAATGAATATACTTTGAATAACAATTATCACGTATGAATATAAACTGTCTCAATGAAATACAAATAGAATTACTTTGAAATCATCAAGAAAATACATGCCATTCTGATTCTAATATATGCACAATTGTTTTTAATAGTTCCAATTATCAAGATACTTAGAAGTAAGTAATTCAGCAATCACAAATAATCAACAATGTCCAGAATGGCCTAAAAAACTCTTCGTCGCTAACCATGGCCTTCGTTAGGTCTGGAGCTACCAAGATGCTCGTATCTTCGCATTGGCCACAGGGAAGTTCATGTGGTAACTCCGAATAACCGAACTATATCCATGTCAGGGAACTATGCTCCCACCTGACATGGTGACACACCCCTTGCGTGTGTGTACCGCAAGTGCACGGGCTTGTCAAAGTAATAATAGTACCCTGGTGAGAGGGTAGTCGAATCCACAGGGAATACTGATTCAAGACACAAGTGTTTGCTATTTAGCTAGTGCGGTGTACGAAGAGTGAGAATAGAATCAATGTGTGGTTGCAAAGCAATTAAACGAAACAAGAAATAAAAGATAAATATGGAAGATAGGAGAGTGGAAGTAAGAGTAATAAGAGAAGGACAATTAATGAATGAAATAGGGTACCCGGACAAGCTACCCTAGAGTTTATGCTTCTAGTCCAAGACAATGTTATTATACTCTTCTATTGATGTTAAATTAGTCGAGGATATCCTTAAACATACAGTCCCAAACCTAAGGTCAACCGTGACTAATCCCAACACTATGCCCCGGCATTAGGTTTCACTACGACCCTTGATTCTTGTTGACCTGTCAACTAAGCCCTAGGGGAGTCCATCTTCCTAAAACCTCACACTACATGGGATTGCTTTTAAGTTCTATGGATTCCTAGTGATAAACCATGTTCCTATGTATAACTCTAACCCTTTGGTCCAGGTGAAAGAAACCTAGTCTCAATAAATCCCTAGTACTAGGATTCACTACAACCCTTCACTCTATTGCTCGCGCAACTAAGCCCCAGGGGAGTTCATCTCTGAGCACTTCGCTCTATTTCCACCACTAAGAACTCTTGGAACACGGAGGTAGGGAGAATAACACCGGAAGGGAAAGGAGACGTTTCGCTATCTCATGACTCACCCTCTCAACCCTCTTCAATCTTAAGTAGTCTATCCCTATAGGAGTTGTCACACCTCCAAGGATAACCTAGATGATTCTCAACCCTAGTGTGATTGCTAAGGGAAATCGATACAAGATGCAATTAAGATTGAAACTCAATTTTATTCATCAATAATGAAAAGCATAATAACAAGTCAAAGAAACATAATCATCCTAGGGTTTACAAGTCCAAATACCCACAAGAGGTTTAGCTCCTCATGGAGCTATATAAATCCATCAATCTATGAAAGTAAACACAAATTGAAAGCATAGATGAAAACTCCCTTGTGTAGATTATGGCCGTGGTTTTGTGCGGCCGTTGGGTATTGATGTCGATGCCGCTGACGCACTCCAAACCTCCACAAAGTCCTCTCCAAAACCCTAGCCGCAACCTCCAGAAGTCAGGTCAAAAGGTAGGTAAAAAGATCCAAAAAAGGTCTAAAAAACGGCCTTTTATAATGCTGAGTCGCGGCTTTAAATCGCTGAAATCGGGATTTCACACGGCCGTGTGAAGCCTCTGTTTTGCTGATTTTCAGCAGACAATGAATAGTAACTTACTACAATATTTTGCTACAGTGCTTACTATAGTGCTGCTGCGGTACTCTTGCCGAAACGTTCCTGAATTCGTTGTTCTTCATCAAGGTAGTTGAATTTGGCACACAATCAACGGTAGATCATGTTGATTGCTTCAATTTTCCTTATTGGTGAAGTTCTCTTATTCTACATGAGTTAGACTAATTGTGAATGTGACTGCCTTCGTGGCCCTCCAAAGGAGTTTGGCACATACTCACAAGTCTAGGCTCATGCTTTGTTCCTTGTTTCGTCCAAAAGCTCCCCAACAATGGCGAACACGATCTAACTTTGTTCCTTTTTCTCCAAATTAGCTACACAACCCTACAATGCATAAAAGCACAAAAATGCACACTATTTAATGATAAAATCTGATGAAAGTAATGCTCATTGTAAGATAATAACACTTCGCATTATTATAACACGAGCACTTATCACATGGCATAACAGTTTTGACAGTATTCCACGCCACCTCTATATAGGTCGGCCAGTGGAAACCATCAACTTTTTACTGTAGTAAGTACTGGAGCTCAGCTCCCATGTCACCATCAAAGCATTTAAACAATAACCCACCCCGTAGGCTCAATATGTATACATCATGGTAGCATAATTCTCAATATGAGATCATAAGTGTTTACAGTGGCAATTCTTACTCCAAGAGTGATTTATTTGATCATAACATTGATAATGAAATCATTTTCATCAAAAGTATCATACAACGGTGTCTTGTGAAAATACACATCAAACATTGCATTTCACAATGAAAAATGAACTTGAATTCACATGCCTTTTTGGTCATCATAATGAAAACATCAAATCTCTTGAAAATACATAGTTTGAAACATATTTTCAAACATAGAGTTCCAAACCATAAACAATAAATATACTTTGCGACTATTCATGAAATAAACCAATTCATAAATCATCATGATTCTAAACTTCAATTAAAGCTTTCAAAGGGATTTAGCAATAAGGAGTCTATCATTCAAAACAAACAACTCAAATATCATAAAGAAAGATCATGCATGAATCATAGTCCAACTTTAGTAATTTCCCACTCACAAACTTGGCAAGCAAAATGCCTCGGTGTTACTTCTCTACCGGCTCATTGCCCTTACTTGAAGTCTCACCTCCTAGAAGCAATCAAACAACCAAAACAGGCAAACATACATCAACAAACACTTGGTTAAATAACATGAAGGAAAATACCCAACATGGGGAATGGTTACTTTTAGGGTTTGCTAAACATCATAACAAGAAGTTCTAGGAAGAAAAAGACCTCTCACAACTCTTGAAACCAACAAGGATAACAAGAATGACGTAACTTTGGTTGGTGCTACAGTACTTCAGGGATCAAGGTGATGAGGGTGCAAGTATTTCATTAAATCAAAGCCATACAACTCAATACAATCAATCCTCACAAGATTTACCATCAAAGAGAAAGAAAAAGAGATAAGAATCATGCTCTAATAAGGGTTCACAACCAACCCTAACCATCTCCATCAAAGAACAAAGAAGAAGCAAGAAAAGGATGGAAGCTTACCTTAATCCAAAGAATGAGCAACTTGATGATCCAAGATTCAAGCTAAAAAACCCCTCCTAAATCAGCATTAAAACCTCATGGAATGATGAAGGAAGAGAGGAGAAGGAAATAGAAGGGGTTGGGAGAAGAAAGTTGAAGAAAAGAAGCGAAAATGAAATTTTTATAACCCAAAAAATGATGGTGTGTGGCTCATGTGCAGTGTGGATAGTGCCCGCACACCCCCGGCAGAAGGGTGTGTGGACTGGTGCGCAGCCCACACACCATGTAGTATTTCGGGTTTTTTTCCTTCTTGTGCTAGATCGGTGTTTTCGATCGTTCCTTGTTTAATTACTTGTAGTTTTGGGTGAGTTCCTCTTTGTTTTGAATTGGTGAGGCTTGCCGAGGGTTTTAGGTCGAGTTTTGAGGGTTTTAGAAGGTGTTCGGGCCGTGTACAGGCTGCACAGGGGATGTGCTGGCTGTACACAGCCTGCACAGGCCATGTTTTTGGCCTGTGCAGCCTGTGTGGTGGGCCGCACAGCGCCCGCACACCCTTGGCAGAAGGGTGTGCGGCCACTGTGCGGGGCCACACACTAGCCGCACAACCCACAGTGTTACCCTTTTTAAACCCGATCTAAACCCCTTTCTCTTCATTTCTTCTCTCCAAAAGCCCTCATTCCTTCCCCTTCTCTTCCTCCACCATTCTTGAGAGTTTTTGGCTAGTTTTGGAGGAGATTTTGGGCTTGGTTGTGAAGCTTGCAAACCAATCCCTTGGTTGTTCTAGGTAAGCTCTTCTCCTTTTCTTTCCTTCTTGTTTCTTCTTCTTTGGATGATGAGTTTAGGGTTTGTTGGGAACCTTGAGAGGAGTTTAATATTTGTTTTCATTCTTGTTTATAGTTTATGAATCTTGAGAGAAGCTTTGGCTTTGGTTGTAGGCTTTGATCTCAAGAACCCTTGAGTAGCTTTCTTCCTTGTTCTTGGAGCTACAGTAGCTCCGGTGGGTTGTTCTTGTTTTCCTTATTTCCTTGAGTTAGATGAGAGCTCTAAAACCCTTAGGATCCCTTTGGTAGCCGCTAGGGTTAGAGGAGTAAATCCTAGAACCGGTTGGAGTCGTTGGTAGGGAAACCTAGGGTTTCCTTGTGTTGCTTGTGCTAACATTGTGTTTATGGTGCTTTGGCAAGGAGAAGATGCTTTGGCTCAACGCAAGGGAGTAGCCGAAGAGTAGCTTGTGAGGAAGGCGGATCGCCAATTCTGTGAGTGGGATCATTATGCTTAGCTTTATTGGAAGAATGCCGATATCTAGATATAAACACACACATACACACACACATATACATCTATCTACACTTATATCATGTTTCAAGTATGGTTGACACGACCCCTTGCGTGTATCCCGCAAGTGCACGGGTTTGTCAAAGTAATAAATTTACCTTGGTGAGAAGGTAGTCGAATCCACAGGGAATAGGGAGATAGAATATAAGGTTTCACTAATTAAGCTATGCAGAATACGGAGAACGATAATAAGATTGATGAGTGAAAATAATGCAAAGCAATAAACTAAATAGAGAGAGATGGAAGAAAGAAGTGCAAGTAGGAAAATCGAGAAGGACAAACAATGAGTAAAGGGGGGTATCCGGACAAGCTACCTCTAGGGTCTATGTTTCAAGTGCAAGACTATAATATTATGCTCTCCTATTAATGTCAATTGAGTCGAGGATATCCTAAGACTCACGGTCCCAAACCTAAGGACAACCGTAACTAACTCCAACACTATGCCCCGGTATTAGGATTCACAACACCCTTCACTCTGTCACCTAGATGACTAAGCCCCATGGGAGTCCATCTGCCTAAACCTCACACTATGTGGAGTTGCATTATGCTCTAGGGATTCCTAGTGATTAAACCTGTTCCTATACGTAATTCTAACCCTTTGGTCCAGGTGGAAGAATCCTAATCTAGATTAAGCCCCAGCAAATAGGATTCACTACAACCCTCCACTCTATTACTTACGTAACTAAGCCCTAGGGGAGTTTATCTACCTATTGCTTCACTCTATTTCGACCGCTATTAAATCAAGGAATCGGAGGTAGGGAGAAATCACATCGAAGGGGAAAGGGGTACATTGCTACCTCACAACTCTCCCTCTCAACCCTCGTTAATCTTGAGTAGTCTAATCCTATAGGAGTTGTCACACCTCCAAAGGAAAGCCTAGATTGCTCTCAACCCTAATGTCACGTTTAAGGGAAAACAATATGAAAGGATAATCAAGATTAAAAACTCAATTTTATTCATTAATGATGGAAAGCATAATAATCAATGTTAAAGAAACATAAGAAACCCTAAAGTTTACAAGTCCGAATACCCCACGAGGGGTTTAGCTCCTCATAGAGCTATACATGTTCATCAACGTGAGAAATAAAGCATAAAACATAGACATCAATGAAAAACCCCCTCGAATTAGTGTGGCCGTGGTCTTGTGCAAACGTCGAACCTCGAAATTGATGCCGACGACGCGCTAGAACCTCCACGAAACCCTCTCTGAAACCCTAGCCGCACTCCAGAAAGTTGGGGAAAAGATAGGTCCAAAGATCCCTCCAAAGGTTGCAAAAATCCCCTTTTATATTGTTGAATCGCGGCTTTAAAATTGGACTTATTGGGGGCTTCACACGGCCGTGTGGAATTTCCACACGCCCGTGTGAAGCTTCTGTCTCGGCTGAAAAATTAATTTCACACGGGCGTGTGGAATTTCCACACGCCCGTGTGTCTTCACTGGATGGCTGAAATTGCAAAACACACGGCCGTGTGGAATTTCCACACGCCCGTGTGACTTCTCTGTCTGGCTGGAAAATGGCTCACACGGCCGTGTGAAATTTCCACACGCCCGTGTGACTTCTCTGGAACACTAATCTTCAGCTGAACAGGCTTGGTAACTTGCCGAAACGCCTCCCGGGTCCATTGTTCTTCATCGAGGCCATTACTTGGGCACACAAGCAACGGTAGGTCGCGCCGATTGCTTCAAGTCTTCTTCTTTCGCGAGATTCTCCTAAGTAACACGGATTGGACTTGTTGTGAATGTGACTGCCTTTGTGCCCCTCCAAAAGAGGTTGGCACACATCCACAAGTCCAAATACGTGCTTCGTTCCTTGCTTGGTCCGAGAACATCCCAACATTGGCGAACGCGACCTAATTTCATTCTTCTTCTCCAATTAGGCTCCACAATACCTTCAATGCACAAGAGAACACAAATGCACACATTTAGTGATTGACACGACCTTTTGCGTGTGTACCGCAAGTGCACGGCCTTGTCGAAGTAATAAATTTACCTTGGTGAGAAGGTAGTCGAATCCACAGGGAATAGGGAGATAGAATATAAGGTTTCACTAATTAAGCTATGCGAAATACGGGAAACGATAATAGGATTGATGAGTGAAAAATAATGCAAAGCAATAAACTAAATAGTAGGATGAAAGTAAGAGGTGCAAATAGGAAAATCGAGAAGGACTTGCAATGAGTAAAAGGGGGTATCCGGACAAGCTACCTCTAGGATCTATGTTTCAAGTGCAAGACTATGATATTATACTCTCCTATTGATGTCAATTAAGTCGAGGAAATCCTAAGACTCACGGTCCCAAACCTAAGGACAACCGTGACTAACCCCAACGCTATGCCTTGGTATTAGGATTCACAACACCCTTCGCTCTGTCACCTAGATGATTAAGCCCCAGGGGAGTCCATCTACCTAAACCTCACACTATATGGGATAGCATTATGCTCTAGGGATTCCTAGTGATTAAACCTGTTCCTACAAAAATAGTTCTAACCCTTTGGTCCAGGTGGAAGAACCCTAGTCTAGATTAAGCCCCAGCATATAGGATTCACTACAACCCTTCACTCTATTGCTTGCGCAATTAAGCCCTAGGGGAGTTTATCTACCTATTGCTTTACTCTATTTCGACCGCTATTAAATCAAGGAATCGGAGGTAGGGAGAAATCACATCGGAAGGGAAAGGGGTACATTGCTACCTCACAACTCTCCCTCTCAACCCTCTTTAATCTTAAGTAGTCTAATCCTATAGGAGTTGTCACACCTCCAAAGGAAAACCTAGATTGCTCTCAACCCTAATGTCACGTTTAAGGGAAAACAATATCAAGAGATAATTAAGATTAAAACTCAATTTATTCATCAACGATGGAAAGCATAATAATCAATGTCAAAGAAACATAGGAACCCTAAAGTTTACAAGTCCGAATACCCCGCGAGGGGTTTAGCTCCTCATAGAGCTATACATGTTCATCAATGTGAAAATTAAAGCATAAAACATAGACATAGATGAAAAACCCCCTCGAAGTTGGTGTGGCCGTGGTCTTGTGCAAACGTCGAACCTCGGAATCGATGCCGACGATGTGCTAGAACCTCCACGAAACCCTCTCCGAAACCCTAGCCGCACTCCAGAAAGTTGGGGAAAAGTTCGGTTCCAAGATCCCCCAAAAGGTTGCAAAAATCCCCTTTTATAATGTTGAATCGCGGCTTTAAAATTGGACTCATCGGGGGCTTCACACGGCCGTGTGGAATATCCACACGCCCGTGTGAAGCTTCTGTCTCGGCTGAAAAATTAATTTCACACGGCCGTGTGGAATTTCCACACGCCCGTGTGTCTTCACTGGATGGCTGAAATTGCAAAACACACGGCCGTGTGGAATTTCCACACGCCCGTGTGACTTCTCTGGAACACTGGTCTTCAGCTGAACAGGCTTGGTAACTTGCCGAAACGCCTCCCGGGTCCATTGTTCTTCATCGAGGCCATTACTTGGGCACACAAGCAACGGTAGGTCGCGCCGATTGCTTCAAGTCTTCTTCTTTCGCGAAATTCTCCTAAGTAACACGGATTGGACTTGTTGTGAATGTGACTGCCTTTGTGCCCCTCCAAAGGAGGTTGGCACACATCCACAAGTCCAAATACGTGCTTCGTTCCTTGCTTGGTCCGAGAACATCTCAACATTGGCAAACGCGACCTAATTTCATTCTTCTTCTCCAATTAGGCTCCACAATACCTTCAATGCACAAGAGAACACAAATGCACACATTTAGTGATAAAATCTGATAAAAGGTATGCTTAATGTAAGATAATAGCGCTTCGCGATACTATAACACAAGCACTTATCAGTGATAAAACCTGATAAAAGGTATGCTTAATGTAAGATAATAGCGCTTCGCGATACTATAACACAAGCACTTATCAAACCCCCCCACACTTAAGCTTTTGCTTGTCCTCAAGCAAAATAGAACGTGAAAGTACTTGGGAAGAACAATTGAAAGTGCTTGGCCTTAGGTTCACCAAAAGTATGCAAAAGAAGCATTCTACAAGTAAGGGAAAATTAAAACATTGCATAAGGTTATCAATGCTCTAGCTAAAAACTTGAATCAAAAAGGATGAAAACTCGAAAGCGTGTTGGTGTGTGCGATCTTACTCAAGAGAACCAATGAGTACTCCTCAAACTTTGATTAAAAAGGACTTATTTATATACAAAGATAAAAAAAAAAAATTAAGGTGGAAGTAGTAGCTTCACACATCCTTGAAGGTAGCCCTTTCCTAGGCGGCCGCCAAAGGTGGCTTTCACTCTTTCGAGGAGGTAGCTCTTTCTACCGGGGTAGTAGCTTTCACGCATCCCATGAGATAGCTCTTTCTCTCATTAGGGCATAACTTGTATCCGACTTATGAGAGTAACTTCATACATCATAGGAGGTAGCTCTTTCCACCCCAAATGCATAATCAAAACAAAGCTAATATTTACAAACTCATATACTTTTTTTTTTTTTTTTTTTTTTTTTTTTGCATTTTCCAAAGTAAAACTAAGAACGATGATAAACTTGTCTTTAAAAAAAACTTCAAGATTGAGTTTCCAAAAGATTCCAAGAGTAAGTTGTGTACTAAGATGATTCGAGCAAAAATTCCCTAAAATTCAAGTGAAAACTAGAGTATGATAGGATACAATGTTGAAAATTCTCCTAAACTATAAGAATACAACCGTTGCAACTGAGGTGAACCGCCATAGGCTACATTAGCATAAGCAATTGAACGCACAAGTAAAGGTGTGTGCAATGTGAACTCCCCCCCACACTTAAGATGTACATTGTCCTCAATGTACGCATATAAGCACAATAATAAGTGAAAACGATAAAAGCAATTAGTGTGGAAGTGGAAATTGAAACATTACTCCCCTGAACTCCAAGTGTTGCGTTTGATGAAGCTAGGTCATTGAGAGTTGAGTCTCAATGGTTCGTGGAGCACACACGATTCCATGACCGTGTCAATGACTATTCCTCAAAATCCTTACATCCAAGACCATCTGCGCACACATAAACGAGGGTTCAGTAAAGCTCAATAAAACTCGAGTATATAAAATGTAAAGCAATGAATACAACTCGAGATAAAAAGAAAAAGCAAAATAAAAGCTATACTCAGAAGGAGAATCCTTTCTGAGTACTACAAGTCCAAAATAAAGTAAAGATATACAGAAATGACAAATAAAAGAAAAGAATCTAAAATCTAAGACGCCTCAGTGTCGGTGTCCTGAGTGGTGGCTTTTGGTGCTGCTGGAGGCTCTGGATCTGCTGGTGATGCTGGAGCTGCTGGAGATGGAGGTAGTGGAGTGGACACCCGAGGTCGGACCACGAAGGAGGAGGAGGCGACAATCTGCTCGAAGGTCTGTCGCAAGCTCTGGAACTGCGCTATCACCTCCTGGTGCTGTGAAATCTGTGTGGCCCTAACCTCGGCCACCTCGGTCTGTAGGATCCCCACTGCGCTCTTGAGGCGCTCCAGTCTGTCCTGGCCTCGAGATGGTGAAAACATCTGCACCGGAGGTGGCTCCGGCGCGGTGGGGGGTACCTCGGTCTCTGTGTCCTGCGGGGGTGGCTCCAATGCTGCCCGGGACCCCTCGCCCTGCTCTGTATGGGGTATAATCCAGGTATACGTCCCTGATCCTCCTCTGCAGATCATACCCATCATCCTCAAGGTATCTGTGCCCAGGGGAACTGGTACGTTTGTCTTCTCTGCTCCCCTGACTCCATCTCTGAGCCCCAGGCCAATGAGAAGTCTGGTGATGTAGAGGCCTGCAAAGATAACTCCTACCCTGGGGTACTGGCCCTGATGGCGAATGTAGTCGGCCACAATGTGCCCCAGGTGGAGTGGCTCACTCTCCACCATCGAATACAAGTAGAGGAGCTCCTGGCGACTCAGAACACCAGTACTGTCTCCCCTGCCACTAATAGATCTGCTCATAACTGCGTGTAGACATCTATAGGCAGGTCGAGAAAGGCATGAAGCCTTGGAGACACCCGGCTCGTACTGACCCTGACCACAAAGTCTGCTATACGCCTGCTGCGGTGTCACGGTACCTGGGTAGTCGGTAGGAAGTAAAGAATACTCCTTAGTCTCGGTAAATGCCTCCTCATAGAGGCCCATCCCGATCGAAAACTGGCTCATACTGAGACTGTAATGTCGACCGAGGGCTCTGAACTGAACTGTGGTGCTCTCGGTGAAACTGCTGTACCCCCGGTCGAACTCAAACGACGCCAGGACCTCTAAGGTGAGCGGTCGGATCACCGAGTCCCGGATAACCATCAATCTCTCCCAGCTACCGACTGAGAGCAGCTCGCCAATCTCATCTGCGACGCTGTCTCCCCCCTGAATACTCCTCACTATACTCAAATCCAAATATCTCGTCTTTCCAAAACGGAGTCCTAATAAACGCTCGAACCGAACCTGATGCTCGGTTATTCTGAACTCTGTCTCTGCTGGAGGAGGTGTGGGCTCACGGGGGCGCTTCCCTGTCGATTTCCTGGGTCTAGAAGACATTCCTGTAAGATTGGAAAAGAAAATAATCAAAAACAGTTCAAAATAACCAATCTGCAGAAATCCACACGGCCGTGTGTTAATTCCACACGCCCGTGTGGAGTTTCTGACGGGCAAAGCATCACGGCCGTGGGGTTAAAAATCCACAATTTACATCTAAATTCGTTCTAATTTCATTCTAAGCATGCTCGTATGTAATGTAAACATTCAAACCAAGCAAAATTGTATAAAAGAACGAATTGAATCAAGAATTGACGAAGAAAAAGGTACTGAAGGTCTCACCGGCGGTGAAGATGAAAAACAAAGTAATACGGCCGGAAAACTCGAACAAATTCCTTCAAAAACCTCAGAGAAAGTCGGGGAAGTGATAGAGAGGGTAGGACAGAAGTTTAGAGTGGAGAATGAAGAGGCACAAGTGATTTCTATAAGAAAAACGCGCGGCTTTTGAAGTTCTGGAAATTCACACGGCCGTGTGAAGTAACCACACGGCCGTGTGCCTCAGAAATTAGGGTTCACAGGGGCCAACACACGCCCCTGTGCGCACTCTTGTCATTCTCTGAACTACCTCACACGGCCGTGTGTTAATTCCACACGGCCGTGTGCCTCCACAGGGGTCTACACAGGGCCACCCACACGGGCCTGTGGACTCTCGGGAAAACACAGATGCTCTCTGAAAAATTTTCACATGGCCGTGTGAAACATCCACACGGCCGTGTGCCCAACTTGGCCAAGAACACAAGGCCGTCCACAGGGGCACCTCACACGCCCCTGTGGCTTCTCTGACTCGCCCGAGAAACAATAAATGTTTCACACGGCCTTGTGAATAATCCACACGGCCGTGTGCCTTGACAAGCTCTCCCACAGGGGCTCACACACGCCCCTGTGGTTTCTCGGGATGAAAGGGAATTCCTGCAGAATTTTCACACGACCGTGTGGAAATCCCACACGGCCGTGTGCCTTAGCACAGTGGCACTCACAGGGGCATCCACACGCCCTTGTGGACTCTCTGAAAAAGAGTTGAAGTTCTGCGAAATTTCACACGGCCGTGTGTTAATTCCACACGGCCGTGTGCCCCTTCTGAAGTTTTTCACAGGGGCAAAGTCACGCCCCTGTGTCTTCTCTGGTTGAGCTTCAATTGGTAACACACGGCCGTGTGTTAATTCCACACGGCCGTGTGTTTTCTCTGGTTTACTTAGAAAATTGTACAGACTCTCAGAAAAATTCAGAAACTCTTTTAAAACACTTTGAGCCTGTATAAACCATAAAAACACGACCAGAGACTATCGAAAACACACTCAACCGACTCAAACTTCGTCAATTAACGTTAAGGCACACGTAAATAATCGAAAATCCACATGAAAACTCAGCATATGCACATGAAAATTTGGACACCATTGCTAAGACTTTTATTCAATCCTAAAACTAAACTAGGTCCTAGAAAAACTGCAAAACACTTGGGTTGCCTCCCAAGAAGCGCTTGTTTAACATCACTTAGCTTGACGTACCTGTCTTACCTTACGGAGGTTCATGAGTGGAATTTGCCCTCTTCCCTATAATTTGAAAGCAAGCATTGCATAATCGTTGCAAGGTAGAGGGAGAATTATCGAGTTTGTTACCACACATGGGTGAAACACCCTTACTCTGTGAATGCTCATCCCCTTTCTTGTTGGGGTTCTTTTTGTGGCGACGTCTCGACCTCTTCAATCTCCAAAGGACTTTCTTTCTAAGCTCCTTCTCCTTCTTGATGTCTGTTTCAACTGAAACAAGCGCGAGCACTTCTTCCTCTTCAGTCTCCATGTCTTGGTCCGGCCACCCTTCATATGGATCCGGGTTAAACATATCCTGCATATATTCATCAATGCAATCATCAGTGACATCAAGATAATATAGAGCATCATCAAAATCAAGAGAATGTCGCATGGCTTCGGCGAGGCGGTAAGTGAGCTTGTCGTCCCCAACCCTAAGTGTGAGCTCTCCACCGTCCATGTCTATCAAAGCTTTGGAAGTGCGCAAGAACGGCCTCCCAAGGATCAGCGGCACCTCGACATCCTCGTCTACATCGAGCACTACAAAGTCGACCGGGAAAATGTACTTATCCACTTTCACCAACACATCTTCAACAATACCCCTCGGATGCCTCACCGATCTATCCGCAAGCTGAAGTGTCATCCGGGTAGGTCTAGGCTCGCCCAAGCCTAGCTTTTGGAAGAACGTGTAGGGCATGACATTGATGCTTGCCCCCGAGTCGGCTAGTGCCATCTCCTCACCCATATCACCAATATTGCACGGTATGATAAAACTTCCGGGGTCCTTCCTCTTGCTTGGCATATTCTTCTGTAGCACTGCCGAACAGTTTGCATCGAGGATGACGGATGCACTTTCCTCTAACTTCCTCTTATTGGTCAAGAGGTCTTTTAAGAACTTCGCGTACTTGGGCATTTGGGCTAATGCTTCCGCGAATGGAATGTTGATGTGCAATTGCTTGAAGACACCCAGAAATTTCTTGTATTGCTCATTGTCTTGGTCATTCTTCAATCGTGAAGGATAGGGAATTCTCGGCTTGTAAGGTGGGGGTGCCACCTCTTTCTCCTTTGGTGCTCCATCCTCTATTTCCACGACTTCGGGTGAGTCCTTAGTCTTCTCAAGAGGGAGATGTCCCTCAACCTCCTTACCACTTCTCAAGGTAATTGCCTTTAGTTGTTCTCTTGGGTTGGTCTCCGTATTGCTAGGCAAACTACCTTGAGGTCTCTCCGCCAAAGTCTTCGCAATTTGCCCTACTTGGTTCTCCAAGTTGTGTAGGGAGGCGGTGTGATTACGAAGAGTAGCTTCCACCGATTGGAACCTTGCGTCCGAAGAAGAAACGAACCGTGTGAGGGCTCTCTCTAGGTCAGTCATCTTTCCCTCCAACCCGGTCACTCGGCTTTCTAAATTCGGAGCTTGTTGACTTTGAAATCCCGGTGGTGCACTATTTTTGTTCTGTTGTGACTGTCCTTGATTGCTCCAAGAGAAGTTCGGATGGTTCTTCCATCCCGGATTGTATGTACCACTATACGGGTTGCCTTGGCCTTGTCCTCGATATGAATTCCCCACAAAATCGGCCTGCTCCACCGCACTAGTGCCTCCAATAGCAATAGGACAATCGCTTGAAGCATGTCCTCCCCCACAACCGTTACAAGTAGTGATGGCCGCAACTCTTGGCGAAGCTAGAGCATCTAGCTTCTTACTCAACGATTCCACTTGTGCTGCCAACGATGTAACCGCATCAACCTCATGAATTCCGGCAACCTTTTTCCTATCCCTTGAGTTCCATTGATAGCTATTCATAGCCATCTCCTCTACAAGGTGCCGAGCTTCACCGGGAGTCTTGCTTCCAAGAGTCCCTCCGGCCGCCGCATCTAAGAGTTGCTTTGTACTCGGATTCAACCCGTTGTAAAATGTGTGAATAATCATCCACTCGGGAAATCCATGTTGCGGACATTTGCGAAGGAGCTCTTTGAACCTGTCCCATGTCTCGAATAGAGACTCCAATTCCATCTGTACAAAGGAAGATATCTCATTCCGGAGTCTTGCAGATTTCCCCGGTGGAAAGTATCTAGCCAAGAATGCCTCGGCCATTTCCTCCCACGTAGTAATGGAGGCTCTAGGTAATGAGTGCAACCAATGCCTTGCTTTTCCTTTCAATGAAAATGGGAAGGCTCTCAATCGAATTGCATCGTCCGTCACTCCATTTATCTTCAACATGTCACACACTTCCAAGAAATTTTCTATGTGACTATTAGGGTCTTCATCGGCTAACCCATTAAACTGTGCGGACTGTTGCAACATCTGAATGAACGACGGCTTCAATTCGAAATTCATTGCTGTAATTGGGGGCCTCACGATGCTTGATTGGGTCCCCATAACTGCGGGTCTAGCAAAATCGGACAACGTTCGCTGCTGCTCGTTCTGTTCTGCCATTGTCTCTGACCCTTCTATCTCAATATCGGCTTGATTTGATGCTTCTTGTGCAGGTTCTTTCCCTTTACGATGTGTTCTTCTTCCAATGTCTGGGTCTCCTTCAACAAGTATTGAAGGGTTCCCACGGGTCATAACATGGAGACGAAAACAAAGAAAAGAAAAATAAGAACAATGATAGGTAAAGAAAATATGAAATAGAATGCGAAGTGAATAGCTAAAATAGTGAAAAACAAATATCTAAAACGCCAATTCCCCGGCAACGGCGCCAAAAACTTGACACGACCCCTTGCGTGTATCCCGCAAGTGCACGGGTTTGTCGAAGTAATAAATTTACCTTGGTGAGAAGGTAGTCGAATCCACAGGGAATAGGGAGATAGAATATAAGGTTTCACTAATTAAGCTATGCAGAATACGGAGAACGATAATAAGATTGATGAGTGAAAATAATGCAAAGCAATAAACTAAATAGAGAGAGATGGAAGAAAGAAGTGCAAGTAGGAAAATCGAGAAGGACAAACAATGAGTAAAGGGGGGTATCCGGACAAGCTACCTCTAGGGTCTATGTTTCAAGTGCAAGACTATAATATTATGCTCTCCTATTAATGTCAATTGAGTCGAGGATATCCTAAGACTCACGGTCCCAAACCTAAGGACAACCGTGACTAACTCCAACACTATGCCCCGGTATTAGGATTCACAACACCCTTCACTCTGTCACCTAGATGACTAAGCCCCATGGGAGTCCATCTGCCTAAACCTCACACTATGTGGAGTTGCATTATGCTCTAGGGATTCCTAGTGATTAAACCTAATCCTATACGTAATTCTAACCCTTTGGTCCAGGTGGAAGAATCCTAATCTAGATTGAGCCCCAGCAAATAGGATTCACTACAACCCTCCACTCTATTACTTACGTAACTAAGCCCTAGGGGAGTTTATCTACCTATTGCTTCACTCTATTTCGACCGCTATTAAATCAAGGAATCGGAGGTAGGGAGAAATCACATCGAAGGGGAAAGGGGTACATTGCTACCTCACAACTCTCCCTCTCAACCCTCGTTAATCTTGAGTAGTCTAATCCTATAGGAGTTGTCACACCTCCAAAGGAAAGCCTAGATTGCTCTCAACCCTAATGTCACGTTTAAGGGAAAACAATATGAAAGGATAATCAAGATTAAAAACTCAATTTTATTCATCAATGATGGAAAGCATAATAATCAATGTCAAAGAAACATAAGAAACCCTAAAGTTTACAAGTCCGAATACCCCACGAGGGGTTTAGCTCCTCATAGAGCTATACATGTTCATCAACGTGAGAAATAAAGCATAAAACATAGACATCAATGAAAAACCCCCTCGAATTAGTGTGGCCGTGGTCTTGTGCAAACGTCGAACCTCGAAATCGATGCCGACGACGCGCTAGAACCTCCACGAAACCCTCTCCAAAACCCTAGCCGCACTCCAGAAAGTTGGGGAAAAGATAGGTCCAAAGATCCCTCCAAAGGTTGCAAAAATCCCCTTTTATATTGTTGAATCGCGGCTTTAAAATTGGACTTATCGGGGGCTTCACACGGCCGTGTGGAATTTCCACACGCCCGTGTGAAGCTTCTGTCTCTGCTGAAAAATTAATTTCACACGGCCGTGTGGAATTTCCACACGCCCGTGTGTCTTCACTGGATGGCTAAAATTGCAAAACACACGGCCGTGTGGAATTTCCACACGCCCGTGTGACTTCTCTGGAACACTAATCTTCAGCTGAACAGGCTTGGTAACTTGCCGAAACGCCTCCCGGGTCCATTGTTCTTCATCGAGGCCATTACTTGGGCACACAAGCAACGGTAGGTCGCGCCGATTGCTTCAAGTCTTCTTCTTTCGCGAGATTCTCCTAAGTAACACGGATTGGACTTGTTGTGAATGTGACTGCCTTTGTGCCTCTCCAAAAGAGGTTGGCACACATCCACAAGTCCAAATACGTGCTTCGTTCCTTGCTTGGTCCGAGAACATCCCAACATTGGCGAACGCGACCTAATTTCATTCTTCTTCTCCAATTAGGCTCCACAATACCTTCAATGCACAAGAGAACACAAATGCACACATTTAGTGATAAAACCTGATAAAAGGTATGCTTAATGTAAGATAATAGCGCTTCGCGATACTATAACACAAGCACTTATCAATGGTTTTATTGATTTATACTTGATTGGCTTGTTGATGAATGATAATTATTAGTGAGATAGATCTTGAATGCTTTATGTGGTATTAATATTGCGATCACTTGATTTGTGATTAACACGCTTCAATGAATTTAAAATCATTGTTTTATTTGAAACTTGGGGTTGGTTGTGAAATGTTTGGTTTTGTGGAATTTAAGGCTCGAAACTCAATTTTGAATTTGTCGAGAGGTTTTCCATGTTGTTTCTTGTATTTTATTCGATATTTAACCTGTTTTATTTCGCTGTTGTTGTCATCTTGAATTTATGGTGAGGGGGCGAAACCCAGCTGTTTCTCCTCGGGGTACAGTCTTCCGTAAATTCAATTTGGCAATATCTCTTTGATATGTGCATTCTTATCGAATTGTCGATGTTCTAATTATTTTGAGTTCTACGAGTTGAGGTTGTTATTATCTTGTTGAATTAAGAAGGGTTTTCTTGACCCTACCTTTTCATGCTATGTTAAGTTTGTTATCTTATACTTTTATGTTCTAAGTACTTATCTTATTTTTGGTAAAATGCTTATCTTGATGCTTTATTATTATTCTTGTTATTGGCGTTTCTGGTGAGGTTGTTCTAGTCACCCCTCACTGAGTAATGCTAGTTACTCACCCCTCTTTCTTCTTCTAGACTGTTGCAGGTAGTAGGTGAAGCGGTGTGCACTGTGTTGTGCTGCTCTATCTTCTGTGTATCTTTTTGTTTCATGTATGTTTCTTTGGACATGGACATGTAGTCTTCATTTATGGATCCATTAGTTTGTAGTAAATCCTGTTGTATGTTTAATGTCTATCCCAACTTTTAAACTTTGGTGTATTTAGACTTGTTGTTGCTGTTATAGCTACCCTGTGCATTTGTGATCTTGTTACTATTGTATTTCTTCATTGTTGTCATGGTTGATGTTATTATTCTGGCTGTGCATAGTTGTATCTCTTTCTGGTATCTTTGTGTTAAATAATGTGGCATTCCAGGTTGTTGTTTAGCCTTGCGCTGTCTCGAGGGTTGAGTAGCGGGGCATCACTCCTCGGGATTGTCGCGGCAGTTGTCGCATCCTGTGGGCCCGCAGGTCGGGGCGTGACACACTAAGCCACACACCCCTCTGCCTGGGGTGTGCGGCCTCTGTGAGGCATGCATAGAGGCCGCACACCCCCCAGGAGAGGCTGTGCGGCCTGTGCACAGCCCACGCACCCTCAAAACTCCTCTAAAACGTTCTCAAACACCAGGCAAACAACTCCAAATGCTCGACAAGAGGCCTCAAAGAAAAGAAAATGGAAAAACAACCATAAAGACTAAGATGATCAAGCAACAAACTAGCAAAGAAAAAGACTGAAATATCACACTCTACCCCCCTTACAAAAATTTCGGCCTTAAAATTTTACATACGTGTAGCTCCAAACAAATAAGGATACTTTATCAACATCATTTCCCCTGGCTCCCAAGTTACCTCTTTTACCACTTCATTCCTCCAAAGCACTTTTACCATAGGAATGACCCTTCGACGGAGTATTTTCTCTTGGTGACCAAGAATCATCACTAGTTGCATTTCAAACTTTAAATCTTCTCTCAACTCCACTGGTGGCACTTCAAGATAATGAGAAGATTCGGGGATATACTTCTCTCACCTGGACACATGGAACACGTTATAAATCTTCTCCAACTCAGGCGGTAACTCCCATAGATAAGCTACCGGTCCAATCCTATCTAGGATAAAAAAAATGGACCTATATAGTAGGGATTCAACTTTCCCCTACCTCGAAACTGAATTATCCCTTTCCATGGAGACATTTTTAAGAACACTCTATCCCTAACCTCAAACTCCAAGAATCTTTTGCGGTTGTTAACATAGCTCTTTTGATGATCTTGGGCTGCTTTCAATCTATCTTTAATCACTCTTACTTTTTCAATAGTCTGATCAATCAATTCCACACTCTGAAGGTTCCTTTCTCCCACTTCATCCCAACAAAGAGGAGTTCTACACTTCCTTCCATACAAAGCTTCATATGGAGCCATACCAATGCTTGCTTGGAAACTGTTGTTGTAGGCGAACCCCACCATGGCTAGATGTTGATCCTAACTCCCTTGGAAATCTATAACACAAGCTCTCAACATATCTTCAAGGGTCTGAATGGTCCTCTCAGACTGACCATCTGTCTGAGGATGGTAAGTAGTGCAGAACTTCAACGTTATACCCAAAGCTTCTTGAAATCTTGGCCAAAAACAAGAAGTGAATCTAAGGTCTCGATCTGAAACTATAGAGACTAGCACTCCATGCAACTTCACTATTTCATCAATGTACAACTTCACCAATTTCTCCAAAGAATACTTAGTATGCACTGGTAAGAAATGTCCTAACTTAGTTAGTCTGTCCACTATCACACACACCACATCGAAACCACGAGGTATCCGCGGTAAACCCACCATAAAATCCATGGTTATATGCTCCCACTTCCACTCTGGGATTGGAAGAGGTTGCTATAGTCCTTAAGGTCTCTGGTGCTCTGCCTTGACTTTTTGACATACCAAACACTTAGCCACAAACTCTGCTATCTCTCTCTTCATCCTTGACCACCAGTAGCTCTCCTTGATTGTTCTATATATCTTGGTACTTCCAGGATGAACTGTATAAGTTGAAGAATGACCACCAATAGCTCTCTTCATCCCTATCTTCTAGAAGGTCACGGCTAGAGTTTGGAGAGGACTTTGTGGAGGATTAGAGCGAGTTCTGGGCATCGACATCGAAGCCCGATCCGGCTAGGTGTGCCCTAGGCTTGACGAGGAGCTTGGTGGAGAGGACGGAGTGACCTCAAAAGACCACGGCCACGCATCACAAGGGGGTTTCATCTATGTTTTCTATTCTTATTATTTCATACACATTGATGGATTTGTATAGCTCCATGGAGAGCTAAACCCCTTGTGGGTATTCAGACTTGTAAACCCTAGGACGACATTGTTTCTTTGACTTTTATTATGCTTTCTTAATTGATGCTTTTGATTGAGTTCCAATCTTGATTGCTTATTGTATTGATTTTCCCTTAGCCGTGACACTAGTGTTGAGAATCATCTAGGTTATCCTTTGGAGGTAGGACAACTCCTATAGGGTTAGACTACTTTAGATTGGAGAGGGTCGAGAGGGTGAGTTGTGAGGTAGCGAAATGTCCCATTTTCCCTCCAGTGTGATTTTCCCTACCTCCATGTTCCTAGAGTTCTTAGTGGTCGAAGTAGAGCGAAGTGCTAGGAGTTGAACTCCCTTGGGGCTTAGTTGCGCAAGCGATAGAGTGAAAGGTTGTAGTGAATCCTAGTGCTAGGACTTAACTAAGACTAGGGTTCTTTCACCTGGACCAAAGGGTTAGAGCTATACTTAGGAACAGGGTCTATCACTTGGAATCCCTAGAACGCAAAGCAATCCCGCGTAGTGTGAGCCTTAGGAAGATGGACTCCCCTGGCGCTTAGTTGACAGGTCAACAAGAGTTAAGGGTCGTAGTAAAACCTAATGCCAGGGCATAATATTGGGATTAGTTACGGTTGACCTTAGGTTTGGGACCATGTGATTTAGGATGCCCGCGACTCATTAAACATCAATAGAAGAGCATAATACGTTGTCTTGCACTAGAACATTAGTCCTAGGGTGAGCTTGTCCGGGTACCATACTTTTCATATTGATTGTCTCTCTTACTCTTTGTTTGCACTCTCCTGTCTTCCATACTTCTCTTTCATTTTCTTATTTCTTTTAAATATTCTTGCACACACACATTGATCTTGTTCTCACTTTCCGTACTTCACACTAGCTAAATAGCAAGTTCTTGTGTGTGCAATCCCTACTCCCTATCGATTCGACTACCCTCTCATAGGGGTACTTTATTACTGCGACAAAATGTATACTTTCGGGCCCCTGTCACTAAGCGGGATATGGCACAAAAGGTTTATATTCAGCTCCCCCCTTGAATCTAAGATTTTGGAACACTTTCATCATGCTTCTTCTCATTTTCTTCACTTGTATCTTTTGTTAAGTTAGTGTCTTCCCGAATGGCTACCCTATCGATAAAGGCACTTGGACTCTCCTTGGCCCTTACCTCCATCTGTTTTCCACTTCTCGGTGTTACAGCTTTTAAGTGTTCCCTCGGGTTTCTTTCGGTGTTTCTTGGCAAACTACCCGAGGGTCGATTGGATTGTGACCTAGCAAGCTGCCCAACCTGGTTCTTAAGAGACTGAATAGATGCTTGGACATTTCTCAATATGGTGCCAAATTCATGAAACCTTTTGTCCACATTTTGAAACCTTGCCTCTGTGTTGATTATAAATTTGGCTAATAGATCCTCAGTGTTATATTTTCTCTCTTACTATGGGGGGCCTAGTACTGGCTTCCTTGAGGTTGCGGGGGTCTATGGCTATGTTTCACCCTGGTTTTAAGACATGGTCGAGTGGTTTTCCCACACTGGGTTGTAGGTATTGTCGTACTGATTTTCTGGTCCCCTAGGTCCTCCACCAACATAATCCATAGTCTCCATGGGTGCCAATGGGACAATAAATATAGGGCATTGTGAAGTTGCATGCCCAGCACCACAAGTGTCGCATGACATCACTGCCATGATATGATCAACTTTCTATGCCAAAGTGTTGTTATCTGTGAGATTCTTTATTTAGGCTTCGACCTTTGTACAGACTTGCGACCCTTGGTACAGACTTGCGACCCTTAGTGCTTTCTGCCGGTTGCCCCAATGGCACTCATTGCTTGCCATATTCTCAATTAATGTTTCAGCCTCTTCAGGGAGTTTGTTACTTAATGAACCACCTGCTGCTGCATCAATGAGCTACTTTGTAGCATAATTTAGATCGTTACAAAGCATCTGCACTCTCATCCAACAGGAAAGCCATGATGAGCACACTTACGCGGAAGATCCTTGAACCGTTCATGTGCCTCAAAGAGCATTTCAGAGTCTTCCTGCCTGAAAAATGAAATCTCCTGTCTCAGTCTCACAGCCTTGCTTGGAGGGAAGTATCTGGCCAGAAATTTCTCCACCATGTCTTTCCATGTAGTGATGGACCCGGTAGCTAGAGAAGTAAGCCATCTATATCCTGCTCCCCTCAAACTAAACTGAGACAATCTCAGTCTTATGGCATCGTTGGACACTGGGTTAATCTCGAAATAGGAACATATCTAGAGGAAGCGAGACAAATGAGCATGTGGATCCTTATCGGTTAACCCATCAAATTGTACTAAATTCTGCACCATTCCTATTGTGCTGAATGTATAATACAAATGAAATGCTAATAATAGCCTAAATATATGTATTTATACGCAAGTTTTATACATGATAGCATGCGTTTTTGAATCAATTTATGCCCATTTTATGTATAAATTAGTTATATTTGTGTTACAGGCTTCAAGGAAGCCAAAAAGAGCTCAAGAATGCAATTAGGAAGAAATCATCACCATAAAGCACATTTTTGAAGCAATAACACTGTAGAAGGCATTGTAGTGAAGGAATCTGGTATTGCAAGAAATTGGCTGTAAACCTCATGGGCTGCACACACTGGCATAAAGCCAGTGAGACATGAAGCCCATGAGACTCACTGAAAATTTTGGAACTAGTATTGCAGACGAATCATTGTAGCAAAACACTACAACAAAAGTACTATACATTGTTAGGGCTCAAAGCAAAAGGGACTTTTCTTGATACAATAAAAGTCGTAGGAGGAGGCCACTTCACCAGGGCATTTAGATGCCAAAACTCATTATTTAGAGAGGGGGGATCAAAAGGAAAAGCATTGTTATGCAAGATCTTCACCATTTTCATCTTTGGGAAGCTTGGAGATGACGAGGGAAGCTACCCCAATAGTGGAGTCTTTGGAAGTCCTCCACGCTTTTCCTTCTCCTTTTCTTATTTCCATCATTTGAGGAAGTTTTATCATGCTTTTCATAGTTTTTTCCACGAACCTATTGCTTGTATTTGCTTGTATAGATGGCTAGACCCCAAGGTCACCTGATATATGTGAACCTTGTGGTGAACTTGTTTAGTTGAGTGCTTTAAGTTGTTTAATTCATTTGGTTTGCTTCATGGTTTAATGATTACTTGACCGCAAGCACACGGGTCGCCAAGTAATATCCCTCACGCACGCGCGAGGGGGTTGTATTCCCTGGGGTCCCAAGAGCTGCTATTACTCCCCTCTAGATGACACTGTCTAGTCTACCAAATATAGATTTAAAACAAGATAAGAAAACAAATAAAAGAGAAAACTATAAACAAATGGACTAAGGCTAACCACATATGCGTACTAAGGAAGCAAGTAACAATGAAAGTTTGAGGTCCCCGGGCGAGAATCCCCTTGGGACTACTAAAGCTAGAAGGATACTCGAATTACACAGGTAAAGGTGGTTAGGCAAAGAGATGTCCAAAGGTACGTCACCCCGATGGTCACGGTGATAACCCCTAATCCGGTATGAGTATTGGAATACGGAATCACTTCCGTCCAAATCCTCACACGATTGCACTAAGCCTGGGGAAATCCCGAATTAAGGTCAAACACAACATCTAGGCTCAACCCTAATGGTTGGAGGGGTATAAATACCCGATGGTCACGACGTATTCGTACATGTATCATTTCCAAACTTTGTGTGTCTAATACTAAGGCGATGATCACGCAACCTAGTATGACCTAGAAATCGATACACAGAGTTCTCATGCATACCAATACATCAAAGTGCACCAAGCTTGAACCATAAACCACACAAATACCATACATGTAAATCAAGTATTCATACAAGCAAGTTCATCCCAAGGTTCACCGGATGCCCGGTGACCTTGGGAGTCTAGTTCAACATCAATAAAGGAGAAAGTATAAAGAACAAGAGATACAAGGTAAAGCACATAACAAACTCCCCTAAGATGAAAACTAGAGGCGGTGATGAGAATCCGATGGATTGGCGCCGACGAACTCCTAGATATGCTCCTCGATAGATCCCTCTTCTCCCCTAGATTTGCCCTTCAGATCTACCTTCTCCAGCCCCTTGAAGACTAGGAAGATGATGGTGGAGAAATGGTGGCCACATGTTACACTAATTTGCTACAGTAGAACTACTACAGTACCACATGCGTCCTCTACTGCGCCCGCATGAATCTCCTAACCAAGCTGTTCTTCAAGTCTTCATGCTACAGTAGTTACTACAGTGGTTACTACAGTACCCCCTGGCTCAGAAACAGTGTTTTCGATACCGATTTCTTCTCAAATTCTGTCATCGAGCTCGTTGGGGTCTCATTGGTACCTGTAACACGAAAGAAACCAATTCAGACCAAAAACGGACGTCAACTCATATAAAAATACGCAATACATACGCCCAAATATATAGGAAATATGTATATTTAGGCATTTATCATTTAACCTTGGTGATATTTGATGTGTTGATTTTCATGAGAACTCTATATTTCAACTTTTAGGTTGTATTTAGTTGCGTGACCAATGCCTTTGTACTAGAGACACTTAGCTTAATGAGAATTCATGTATGAATACGCTATGACCATCAGATATTTCATACCCCTCCAACCATTAGAGCTAGAACAAGATTAGTATCAGCGCTAATTAGAGATTTTCCTACATGTATTGGAATTATATGATGATTTTGCCAGAAGAGATTCCAAACCAATACTTGTATGGGATTAGGGGTTATCGCCGTGACCACCATGGTAATGTATTTGCAGATTTCTCTTAGCCTGAGCTACCACTTGCTTAGCAACTCTAGCATTCCTCTAACTTTATCGCCATGACCACCATGGTAATGTAACACTAAGGCGATCCACATCAGTGACCATCCTCATCCATTGATTTTTACCCTCTCACTTGGCTTGTAGATAGTATTTCACTTAGTTTTACTCTTTTTAGTAGTTTTAGTTATCCAACATGATTTGGAAGGTTAGATAATGAGTAAAGAGGAAGTAAGGGTAGCTTCTTGGGCCTAGGGAATATGACCCTCTTGTACTTGAACGAGAGGTATTACTTAATGACCCTGTACACTTGCGGGATGTTCATCAAATCCCCTAATACAAGTGTTATTGTTGGCATTCGAAGTCATATTCCTAACATTTTCCTCTTGGTCTTTTGGCTACTGCTACCGCCACCACACCATCTTGAGGCATTTGGGCCATCTTTTACAGTAATTTTTGGGGATCTAGAAAATATCTTCGCCAAAAGCAAAGCAAGAAAAGGACAAAGAGTAGGAGTGAAGCTTGACAGGGGCCCTAAAGTGCACAGGTTGTCGAAGTAATAAAACACCCCTATGAGAAGGTAGTCGAATCCACAGGGAGTAGGGATTCAAGACAAAAGGAATTGCTACTTAGCTAATGTGATATGATGGTGATGAGAAGAAATCAATGTGTGTGCAATAAGATAAAGGGAAATATGAAAGAGAGAAGAGTGCAAGCAAAGAGTAAAGAGAGGAAACAATCAGTGTAAAATGGGGTACCCAGACAAGCACCCCGTAGGACTAATATTCTAGTGCAAGACTATGTATTATACTCCTTTATTGATGTTTAATGAGTCATGGAAATCCTTAAGCACACGGTCCCAAACCTATGGTCGACCGTGACTAGTTCCAACACTATGCCCCGTCATTAGGTTTCACTACGACCCTTCACTCTGTTAATCTCTCAACTAATCCCCAAGGGAGTCCATCTTCCTAAGCTTCACACTACATGGAACTTAACACACCCATTGCGTGTGTATACCGCAAGTGCACGGGCTTGTCGAAGTAATAATACTACCCTGGTGAGACGGTAGTCGAATCCACAGGGAATGGGGATTAAAGACACAAGTGTGCGCTATTTAGCTAGTGCAGTGTATGAAGAGTGAGAATAGAATCAATGAGTGGTTGCAAAGCAATTAAACGAAACAACAAATAAAAGAGAAATATGGAAGATAGGAGAGTGCAAGTAAGAGTAATAAGAGAAGGACAACCAATGAATGAAATAGGGTACCCGGACAAGCTACCCCTAGGATTTATGCTTCTAGTGCAAGACAATGCTATTATACTCTTCTATTGATGTTAAATGACTCGAGGATATCCTTAAACAAACGGTATCAAACCTAAGGTCAACCGTGACTAATCCCAACACTATGCCTGGCATTAGGTTTCACTACGACCCTTGACTCTTGTTGACCTGTCAACTAAGCCCTAGGGGAGTCCATCTTCCTAAGCCTCACACTGCGTGGGATTGCTTTAAGTTCTAGGGACTCCTAGTGATAAACCATGTTCCTATGTATAACTCTAACCCTTTGGTCTAGGTGAAAGAACCCTAGTCTAAATTAAGCCCTAGCACTAGGATTCACTATAACCCTTCATTCTGTTGCTCGCAACTAAGCCCCAGGGGAGTTCATCTCCTAGCACTTCGCTATATCTCGACCGCTAAGAAATCTTGGAACACAGAGGTAGGGAGAATCACATCGGAAGGGAAAGGGGACATTTGGCTACCTCCCAACTCACCCTCTCAACCCTCTTCAATCTTAAGTAGTCTAACCCTATAGGAGTTGTCACACCTCCAAAGGATAACCTAGATGATTCTCAACCCTAGTGTCACAGTTAAGGGAAAATCGATACAAGATGTAATTAAGATTGAAACTCAATTTTATTCATCAATAATGAAAAGCATAATAACAAGTCAAAGAAACATAATCATTCTACGGTTTACAAGTCCTAATACCCACAAGGGGTTTAGCTCCTTATGGAGCTATACAAATCCATCAAAATATGAGAATAAACACAAATCAAATGTATAGATAAAAACCCCCTTGCGTAGAGTATGGCCGTGGTCTTGTGCGACCACCAGACATTGATGACGATGCCGATGAAGCGCTTCGATCCTCCACAAGGTCCTCTCCAAACCCTAGCCACAATCCTCCAGAAACAGGGAAAAAGATTGGCAAGAAGATCGAGAAAAAGTCTCCAAAATGCCATTTTATAATGTTGAGTCTCGGCTTTAAATCGCTGAAATCGGGATTTCACACGGGCATGTGGAATTTCCACACGCCCGTGTGAAGTGTCTGTTTTGCTGAATTTCGGCAGATAGTAAATAGTAACTTGCTATAGTATTTTTACTACAGCAACGTACTACAGTGCTGCTACAACACTTTTTCCATAACGGTAGATCAACGGTAGATCGTGCCGATTGCTTCAATTCTCCTTATTGGTGAATGTGACTGCCTTTGTGCCCCTCCAAAGGAGGTTGGCACACACCCACAATTCTAGACTCATGCCTTGTTCCTTGCTCGGTCTGAAAACTCCCTAACAACGGCGAACAAGATCTAACTTTGCTCCTTTTTTTCAAACTAGCTCCACAAATCGACAATGCACAAAAGCACACAAATGCACACAATTAATGATAAAATATGATAAAGATAATGCTCATTGTAAGATAATAACCGACATGCCCCGAAAGTGCACGGGTTTGTCGAAGTAATAAAATTTACCCCGGTGAGTAGGTAGTCGAATCCACAGGGAATAAGGAGTTAAAATACGAGATTTCACTATTTAAGCTATGTGGAGTATGGAAAGATAAGAATAGAATCGATGAGTGAATATGGAAGAAAATATAATAAAAGATAAGAAATTGAATAGAAAGATGGATGATAAGAAAGTGCAAGTAAAAGAGAATAGAGAGAAACTGGCAATGAATGAAATAGGGTATCCGGACAAGCTACCTCTACGATCTATGCTTCTAGTGCAAAACGATACTATTATACTTTCCTATTGATGTCAATTGAGTTGAGGAAATCCTTAGATTCACGGTCCCAAACCTAAGGACAACCGTGACTAACCCCAACATTATGCCCTGGTATTAGGATTCACGTCAACCCTTCACTCTGTCGCTGGTACGACTAACCCCAGCGGAGTATATCTACCTAAACCTCACACTACATGGGATTGCTTTAAGTTCTAGGGACTCCTAGGTGTAAAATATGTTCCTATGTGTAGTTCTAACCCTTTGGTCCAGGTGGAAGAACCCTAGTCTAGATTAAGCCCCAGTGTGTAGGATTCACTTCAACCCTTCACTCTGTTACTCGCGTAACTAAGCCCCAGGGGAGTTTATCTACCTAACACTTCACTCTATCACAACCGCTAAGAAATCAAGGAAACGGAGGTAGGGAGAAACCACATCGGAGGGGAAAGGGGACGCTTCGCTACCCCACGACTCACCCTCTTAACCCTCTTCAATCTTAAATACTCTAATCCTATAGGAGTTGTCACACCTCCAAAGGACAACCTAGATTGTTCTCAACCCTAGTGTCACATCTAAAGGAAAACATTAACAAGATGAAATTAAGATCGAAACTCAATTTTTATTTATCAATAATGGAAAAGCATAATAACAATTTCAAAGAAACATAATAACCCTAGAGTTTATGATAAGTGCTTGTGTTATAGTACCGCGAAGCGTTATTATCTTACATTGAGCATATCTTTTATCAGTTTTTATCACTAAATGGTATGTATTTGTGTACTCTTGTGCATTGAAGGCTTGTGGAGCTAAATTGGAGAAGAAGAACGAAATTAGGTCGTGATTGCCGATGTTGGGAAGTTTTCGGACCAAGTAAGGAACAAGGAACGAGCTTGGACTTGTGACTGTGTGCCAACCTCCTTTGGAGGGGCACAAAAGCAGTCACATTCACAACAAGTCTAACTCGTGTAGCTTAGAAGAACTTCACCAAGAAGGAGATTTGAAGCAATCGGCATGACCTACCATTGTTTGTGTGCCCAATCAATGGCCTCGATGAAGAACGACGGATTCGGGAGCGTTTCAGTGAGTTACTGTAGCAGCACTATGGCTAGTTACTATAGCAAACAATTGTAGCAGCTACTGTTCAATTTCTGCCGAAAAATCAGGGTTTCAGAGAATTCACACGGGCGTGTTAAAATTCCACACGGCCGTGTGAATCGATTTTTCAGCCAGACAAAGAATTCACACGGGCGTATGGAAATTCCACACGGCCGTGTGAATCGATTTTTCAGCCAGACAGAAACTTCACACGGACATGTGGAAATTCCACACGGCCGTGTGAAGCCCCCGGTAAGTCCGATTTTAAAGCCGCGATTCAACATTATAAAAGGGGATTTTGGAGACCTTTTGGGATATCTTTTGACCTATCTTTCTACTCAACTTGGGGAGTGCGGCTAGGGTTTTGGAGAGGCTTTCGTGGAGGTTTAGCGCGTGTCATCGGCATCATCACCGACGTTCGACGGCCGGACAAGACCACGGCCACACTGTATACAAGGGGGTTTTTTCATCATTGTCTTTGATTTGTACTTTCTTTTCTATTTTTATGAACATGTATAGCTCCATGAGGAGCTAAACCCCTTGAGGGTATTCGGACTTGTAAACTCTAGGGTTTTTATGTTTCTTTGACATTGTTATTATGCTTTTCCATTATTGATGAATAAAAATTGAGTTTTAATCTTAATTTCATCTTGCTAATGTTTTCTCTTAGATGTGAAACAAGGATTGAGAACAATTTAGGTTACCCTTTGGAGGTGTGACAACTTCTTTAGGGTTAGACTAAAGATTGAAGAGGGTTGAAAGGGAGAGTTGTGAGGTAGAGATGTACCCCTTTCCCCTTTGATGTGGTTTCTCCCTACCTCCGTTTCCTTGATTTCATAGCGGTCGAGATAGAGTGAAGTGCTAGGCAGATAAACTCCCTTGGGGCTCAGTTACGCAAGTAACAGAGTGAAGGGTTGAAGTGAATCCTACGCGCTGGGGCTCAATCTAGACTAGGGTTCTTCCACCTGGACCAAAGGGTTAGAACTACACATAGGAACAGGTTTTACCACTAGGAATCCCTAGAGCTTAAACCAATCCAACATAGTGTGAGGTTTAGGTAGATATACTCCCCTAGGGCTTAGTCGTGTGAGCGACAGAGTTAAGGGTGACGTGAATCCTAATACCGGGGTATAGTGTTGGGGTTAGTCACGGTTGTCCTTAGGTTTGGGACCGTGAGTTTTAGGATATCCTCGACTTAATTAACATCAATAGGAAAGTATAATAGCATAGTCTTGCACTAGAAGCATAGATCATAGAGGTAGCTTGTCCGGATATCCTATTTCATTCACTGCTAGTCCCCTCTATTCTCTTTTACTTGCACTTTCTGATCTTCCATCTTTCTATTTAATTTATTGTCTTTTATTCTGTTTGATTCTATATTCACTCATTGATCCTATTATTGCTTTTCCATATGCCGCATAGCTTTATTAGTGAAATCTGATATTCTAAATCCCCATTCCTTGTAGATTCGACTACCCTCTCACCAGGGTAAATTTTATTACTTCGACAACCCGTGCACTTGCGGGATACATGCAAGGGATCGTGTCAGTTTACAAGTCTGAATACCCACAAGGGGTTTAGCTCCTCATGGAGCTATACATGTTTATGAAAGTATGAAAGAAAGCACAAAGTAAAGACATCAATGAAAACCCCCTTGCGTATGGTGTGGCCGTGGTCTTCTACGCCCGCCTGACGTCGGTGACGATGCCGATGACGCGCTGTAAAGCTCCACGAAGACCTCTCCAAAACCCTAGCCGCCCTCCAGAAGTTGGGGAGAAAGATAGGTCCAAAGATATCCCGAATAGTCTCCAAAACGGGCTTTTATAATGTTGAGTCGCTGCTTTAAAATCGCAGAAATCGGGATTTCACACGGCCGTGTGGAATTTCCACATGCTAGTGTGAAGTTGCTGGTATGCTGAACTTCAGCAAACAGTGAACAGTAACTTACTACAATATTTTTGCTGTAGTAACTTGCTACAGTGCTGCTACAGTACTTGTCCCGAAACGCTCCCAAATTCGTCGTTCTTCATTGAGGCCGTTGAATTGGGCACGCAATCAACGGTAGATTCTGCCGATTGCTTCAAATCTCCTAATTTGTGAAGTTCTCCTTGCTAGCATGAGTTAGACTTATTGTGAATGTGACTGCCTTTGTGCCCCTCCAAAGGAGGTTGGCACACACTCACAAGTCTCTGCTCATGCCGTGCTCCTTGCTTAGTCCAAGAATCTTCCCAACAATGTCGAATACGATCTAACTTCGTTCCTTTCCTTCACTTTATCTCCACAACTCTACAATGCACAAAAGTAAACAAATGCACACTTTTTAGTGATAAAATCTTATTAAATTAATGCTCATTGCAAGATAATAATGCTTCGCATTACTATAACATGAGCACATATCAATAACACTTCGCATTATTATAACACAAGAACTTATTAGAACTGCTTGATGTTCTAGGTATTCCAAGTGATGGACCTTGTCCCTAAGTATAGTTCTAACCCTTTTGGTCCAGGTGAAAGAACCCTAGTCTCAGTTAAGCCCAGAACTAGGATTCACTATAACCCTTCACTCTGTCGCTCGTGTAACTAAGCCCAGGGGAGTTCATTTCCTAGCACTTCGCTCTACTTGACTGCTAAGATTTCTTGGAATACGAAGGTAGAGAAAATCACACTAGAGGGGAAAAGGGATGTTTCGCTACCTCACGACTCACCCTCTCGACCCTCTCCAATCTAGAGTAATCTAATTCTATAGAAGTTGTCACATCTTCAAAGGATAACCTAGATGATTCTCAACCCTAGTGTCACGGCTAAGGAAAAATCAATACGATAAACAATCAAGATTGGAACTCAATTAAAAGCATCAATTAAGAAAGCATAATAAAAATCATAGAAACAATATCATCCTAGGGTTTACAAGTCTGAATACCCACGAGGGGTTTTTCTCTTCATGGAGCTATACAAAATTATCAATGTATATGAATCACAAAGCATAACAAACATAGAAAAAATCCCCTTGTGATGCGTGGCGATGGTCATGTGAGGCTGCTGCGTCGTCTTCATCAAGTCCATCGTCAAGCCTAGGGCGCTGGATCGGAGCTGACGAAAGCTCCCCCAATAGCTATCTTCCAAAGGACGTCAATGTTAAGTTGTAGACTCGCTCCAAACCTCCACAAAATCCTCTCCAAACCCTAGCCGTGACCAGCAGTTGGGGAAAATATGGGTACAAAGTCCCCAAATAAATCTCAGTCGCGGCTTTAAATAGGTTGAAATCGGGCATCCACACGTTCGTGTTGAATTTCCACACACCCGTGTGGATTCTATGGAATTGAATTTGTAGCACGTAGTGAACAGTAAATTGCTACAGTGCTTGCGCACAAAATGTTCCCGATTTCATGTTCTTCATCGAGGCCGTCGAATTGGGCACACAACCAACGGTAGATCATGTCATTTGCTTATTTTCTCCTTATTGATGAAGTTCTTCAATGCTACATGGGCTAGAGTTTAATGAGTTTGACTGTCTTTGTGCCCCTCCAATGCAGATTGGCACACATTCACAAGTTTAGACCTTGTGCCTTATTCCTTGCTTGGTTTAAGAACTTCTCAACAATGGCGAACATGACCTAATTTTGCTCTTTCTTCTCTAAATTTACTCCACAACCCTACATGCATAAAAGAACACAAATGCACACCAATCAATGATAAAATCTGAGAAAAGTAATTCTCAATGTAAGAAAATAATACTTCGTATTATTTAAACACGAGCACTTATCAAAGCTCTAATCCATTAATGAAGAAAATTATGGAGATATTTTCCATCATCATTAGAGAATCTTTCTAAGATTCATCGATTCAAGGAGATCGTGACTTTAGAGGGGGTTTTCATGCATCTTTTACCTATTTATATTGAAATTTTGTTATCTAAGTGTTCCATATCATGAGGGACTAACTTATTCTGGTGTTTGGACTTGTTTTAGCCCTAGGATTACTTTGTCTGAAATTTTTGATGTTTTTATTTCTGAAATTGTTGGTTGTTTGCGATTCAATTTATTGTTCTTTATATGTCTTGAGCTAAACATGGAGAGCTCCATAGCTCAGTCTTGAATTGTGCTTGTTGGTGCTGGATGCGTGCTTGTACTAGATCGTACATAGGTTGAAAGGAGATGCATGTATTGATACACAAAGGGATTCGGGTGTCTTTAACTCTCCAATGTTAGGTTTAAATTAGGTTTACTCATATTTAGAGATCTCCTAGAGTGTAATGCGATCATAGGGGAGTTAGTTAAGAAGGAATTCTGATCAACACCAAAATAGAATCAGGGGTAATGTTCTAACTCAAGGTGAAGTTGAAGAAGAAAGAGAGGAGGATGACATCATGGCCATGGAAAAATATGAAGAAGTGGAAGAAGCTCCATTGACCACATTTGAAGATGCTACTTGCCTCAACATTGATCATTTAAGAAACCAGTCAATAATCTTCAAGTGCAGAAAAGAAACTCTGGGAATTGTATTTGATGATGCGGGTAGAAAGCAAAGGTCATCCTTGAACCCACCAATGCCGGGCTTGGGCAATTCCCAACCAAAAATTTTCCCATGGCGGAACTAGAAAATTTTGTGGGCAATTGTTGATCATTCAAGAGGGGTTGAGAAAAAAATTGTGGAAAGGATGTTAAAGCCACCAATTGATCCACCTATGCAAAGATTGATAAGTTCTTAACCCAACTTGTTCCCTTGGAGACCCAAACAACTCTTATGGGTAGTTCAAGGGCATTTAATAAGAGTCGAGGAAGAAGATGTGCGTAGGAGGTGGAAACCGTCCAAGGACCCACCCGTGCCGAGCTTAAATAACTCTCGACCCAAACTTTTTCCATGGAGGCCCAAGCAACTTTGTGGTGGGGTACTCAAAGGACTTCTTGCCGTGAACAAAGAAGAAGCGGGGAGGAGGTTCAAGCCATCTAAGGATCCTCCCATGTTTAAGTTGCACAACTCCCGGCCCAAGCTTTTTCCATGGAGGTCAAAAGGTAGCTCATGCATTGCCTCCAAATTTGCATCATCTCGGAAGGTATGTTTCGTATTTCTTGGTAGTTCCTATTCAACCTCTTGACGGGATGAACACACCATTTTCAAGCCTCCTTAGTTAAGAAAAAGATACTTTGAGCTAATGAAGTTAAACAAGCGCTTCTTGGGAGGCAACCCAAGTTTTTAAATTTGTTGCAACTTCATTTTCATGTGGTTTGAATGCTTGTCTTTTTCATTTTCCATATTCTTGGTGTGTTTGAGGTTTTAGTCTTCTTAGGTTTCTTCTTGTGTTAGTCATTTTTATCGTCCTTTTTATTTAATCATTCATGCATGTTTGTGTGTTGCCTTGAGTGATTTAATGATTAGATATCACGAGATCCATGTTTTGAGTATTTCCATGCTTTCTTCGACTTTGTTTTGAGTTTTTTTAAGGCTTTGAGGAGGTTAAGTTGATGTAAAACTGGAAAATGGCCGTTTCTTGACCGTATACATGCTCGTATACAAATCCAAGAACTTATGCGGGCAAGCATGCGCCCGCATGGCTGCTCGGGATGCCCAACCCGAGAGTCATGCGGGCATCCATGCGGGCAAGCATATGCCCGCATGGATGCTCGGGCTGATTGATAAGATGTGTACCCCTTCACCATTTTCTTCACATCTCTCTCATTTCTCATCCATTTTCCCTCATTCTTTCACCGTTTTTCTCCATTTTTCTTCCTCTACATGAATATACTGCTTCCAAGGACTAAATTTGCATGATTTATTAGGAGTTTGGCCATCATCTTCACCGATCTTCCAAGGTACCCCTTTCTAAACCCTAGTTGTTAAGCATGAATGTTTCTTCTTCCTCTCTCCTATTTTTCAAGTTGAATGGAAGCCAATGTTGTGGGAGATTTGTTGTTTGTTATTTTTGTGGGATTTTGGAGAAATTTAAAAGCTTTGTAAAAATTTTAATGCTCCATGTCCAAGGGAAGCTCTTGCAAATTTTTTTGGGGGTTTACTGTAGCATTTCTTGAATTCCTTCACACTCCATCATGAGATGCCCTTAATTCTCTTGTATTTTGAACTGATATTGTATCATCTATGTTACCCCTTGGCAACACTTGCAATAAGAGAGAATTGAACATCATGATATTGAATGCACATGGACTTGCTTGGATGATGTTTTGTTTCATTGTTTTTCTTTTGTTAGTTGTTTGCTGTGTTTGTGTTTGTCCTTGTTTCTTTTTGTATTTACTTTTTGGGTATGTGATTAGATGCCTTGATTTGATGTTCTTTTCTACCTTGCAGGGTGGAATTAGGGTATCATGCACACTTTCTTTCTCCATTTTGTACAAGAACCGTTGGTGGTCACCCCGATCTCATGGACTTCAAGACTCATGCTTTGAGACTCAGGGAAGTTCACAAAACCCTCCTACTATGTTTTTATTGTCTATATTTTTGCGTTCTATTGCTTAGGCACATTGAGGGCAATGTGCATCTTTAAATGGGGGGTGGAGTTGGATTTTCGTGAACTTGAAAATTTTTGCAATTGCATGCTTGAATTACCTTTGATAGCTATGATTTTATTGTTAAGGACTTCCTAGCTTGGTAGAATGATAGTTGTGAGGTGTACTTTACCTGTGCTTGAATGCAGTTCTGTTTCATCTTTAGTGCATCCTTATACTTGTTCACGATCACTTCCACCTTGTACATTCCAACTAACCCATTGCAATGTTTTTGGCATTAAATTGTTAAAGTCTACTTTCAATGCACTTTTAAGAACCTTTGAGTTTCTTTGTTGTTTTCTTTGGCCTCAAGTGAAATTGTTTAACAGGTTTTATACCAGGGGATACGAGATACAATCTATATATATATATATATATATATATATATATATATATATTTATAAATGTGGAGTCTATGACAGTATTCCTCTACTAGTACAGCATGAATGCGTCTATGTGGACTGTAATCAAGTAGGATGGGTGGCTCTTGTGCCTGGCCAGCATGTGCATCCGTCTGAAAGATTTTTTGTGCAGTCTACGTTAGTCGGACTCAGAAAAAAAAAAGTAAAGTAAAAGAATGTAAATATGTAAGTAAGGAATAAAGCATCTCGTATGTGTCCCTTGAAACCTGTTGCATGATCACTTAAGAGCCAAAGTTTTATTTTGGACCCAAAGGACTCTTAACTGGGTATTGAGGTTATTTTTAACACTTTAATGCCGTCTTCATTGTGCATGGGGTGAATGGTCATCCTGGGGTAATCTAGAAACAGAACTAATATTACTTGACTATTCACTAAATAGCTCACTTCTTGATTTCTGTCCATTTGTGCTTGCGGAGTTCTTTACTGTCGAACTTGAGGTCGTACAGTTAGTCATTTATCTTCTTGCCCCTGTTCTTCATGTTTGTTGCTTGGGGACAAGCAAACGCTTAGGTGTGGGGATGTTTGATAAACGCCTAACTTGACGTATTATTTATGTATGTTTGCATATTTGTTGAGTATTTTTATATGTGTGGATGCTTGTTTTCGGTCTAAATTGGTTTATTTCATGTTATTGGCGCAGAAAATACCATGGGGAGCTCGCCAACATGATTTTAGAAGAAATCGGCAGGGAAAAGGCCACTTTTGAGTCCCGGGTACTGTATCAGCACTATAGCATGAGAACTTGGGGAAACGGCTAAGTCTGGAGATCCATACGGGCACCCATACAGGCGCATGACTGACCGCATACAGCCCTGTAGCAGGGGGGTACTGTAGTTTTTACTGTAGCACTCCACTTCAACAACTTACATGAAATTCAGGGAGCTACAGTGCCCGTATGCGGACCGTATGCCAACCCGCACGGCATCCTGAAATTAGGTTTTAAAGGGCTTGAGGGCATTTCTCTTGGGGTCTTTTTGGCAACCACTTCTCCTCCACCACCATCTTGGGTTTCAAGAGATTCAAGGTTGTAGGGGAAGGCTGATCTAGGGTGTAAATCGAAGGGGAAGAAGAGGAGCGCGATCAAGGAGAAGATCTAGGAGCTTGTTGGCGCGGATCCATCAATTTCTCATCATCACCTCTAGTCTTCATCTTAGGGGAGTTTGTTATGTGCTTTAGCTTGTATCTCTTGTTCTTTATATTTTCTCCTTTATTGATGTTGAACTAGACTCCCAAGGTCGCCGGGCATCCGGTGAACCTTGGGATGAACTTGCTTGTATGAATACTTGATTTACATGTATGGTATTTGTGTGGTTTATGGTTCAAGCTTGGTGCACTTTGATGTATTGGTACGCATGAGAACTCTGTGTATCGATTTCTAGGTTATACTAGGTTGCGTGACCATCGCCTTAGTATTAGACACACCAAGTTTGGAATGGATTCATGTATGAATTAGCCATGACCATCGGGTATTTTGTACCCCTCCAACCATTAGGGTTGAGCCTAGATGTTGTGTTTGATCTTAATTAGGGATTTTCCTAGGCGCATTGCAATCGTGTGAGGATTTGGACGGAAGTGATTCCGTATTCCAATACTCATACCGCATTAGGGGTTATCACCGTGACCATCGGGGTGACCTACCTTTGGACATCTCTTGGCCTAACCACCTTTGCCTATGTAATTCGAGTACCCTTCTAGCTTTAGTAGTCCTGAGGGGATCCTCACCCAGGGACCTCGGACTTTCTTTGTTACTTGCTTCCTTAGTATGCTTTTGTGGTGTGCCTTAGTCCACTTGTTTATAGCTTTTTATTTTGTTTGTTTTCTTATCTTGTTTTGAATCTATACTTGTTAGATTAGACAGTGTCATCTAGAGGGGAGTAATAGCAGCTCTTGGGACCCCAAGGAAGACGACCCCCTCGTGCTTGCGCAAGGGGTATTACTTGGCCACCCGTGCGCTTGCGGTACTCATCATAGTGAATCCTAGTGCTGGGGCTGAACTGATACTAGGGTTCTTGCACCTAGGCCAAAGGTTAGAACTATACTTAGGGAAAGGGTCTGATAAGTGTCTAAATGTATGCATTCTAGTACACATATTTTTTGCACTTTGCATGTATTTTATGACATTTTGATGCACGATTTATGCTTAATTGAGTATTAATTTCTTTGTAGGGCATGTAGAAGCCATGGAGAACACGAAGACATAATTTGGGCACAAAAGAGAAGAAAAAACGGGTCGCAGTACTATAGCATATCTACTGTAGATGGAGTGATGTAGCAGTTACTGTAGCAGCTGGTGGGTCTTTGGGCAAGAAAACGCTAAGATTTTCCCATGACCCTCACGGCCCCGTCTGCTACCCTGTGAGGCACTTCCAGAGATCGCAACATAATCCTCACTGCCTAGTCCGCAACCCAGTAATGACTTTCCAGAAATTTTTGCTTATGCTTCACTGCTCAGTTAACTACCCAGTTAACCACCCAGTTAACTACACCATGAGGCTCAGGATTTGGGGTTTCCTTGATCCAATCTACATTCATACGGCCCCCTTCACGGCCCGTATGCTTCGGGGATATAAATTGGGAGTTCTAGGGCTCAACAAAGGACCTTTGGCCGGCATATTGAAGGAGAGAACTAAGACACCTTTTAGAAGACGATGATTTGGAGCCAAAGAAGGAGGCAAGAGCATCATCAACAAGGAGAGAGCTTCACCATCAAGGGAGCAAGTTGCCAAGCCGAGGGGAAGCATCATTTGGCAACCTTTTGGGCTAGGGAAAGCGTCATTCGGCCGGACCTCCACCTTCTTCTTCATCATTTCACCTAGGGAGTGTCATTTATGAGCTTTTTTGTGATTTGCTTTACTTTGTTGTTATGGTTTGTATGATGGCACACTAGACCCCCAAGGCCACCGGATGTCAGTGAACCTTGGGGGGTTCATCATGTATTTTGGATGATTTGCACTTAATATCATGTTTGGGTTGATTTATGAATTTTTTCATTGTATTTCATGCCTAGAGCTACTTAAAGGAGAAATCCGTAGCTCTTTATTGAGTTGTACACGTAGACGTGACCTACTCGCGTGTATTAGATCTTTCATGAACAAATAGGAGTTTCTTGTATTAATATTGCCGAGAAATTGGGTATCAATTGCCCTCCGATCTATAAGGGTAAACTAGGGTTTAAGGTACCCTTATATTGGGATCTCCTTGTACTTAATGCAATCGTAGGAATACCGGTTAGGAAGAAATTCCACTAGGTATTCGTATGGGATTAGGGCTCAATCGCCGAGAAATTGGGATTGATCTAATCTTGAGATCTTATGGTCTAAATCACCCGAACTATCTTTTTACTGTTCATCCATGTTTCATGATGACCCCTCAAGGGGATCCACATCCATAGGCCTTCACACTTCACTGTAGCACTTGCAACCGTTTGTTTGACTTTTAATTTGTTTATACATATTGTTCTTATTAGAGTACCACAATCATGCTTGGGATGTTAGGTTAGAAAATAGGTGATGAATGAGTAATAGTAGACCCTTAGCCCCGTGGAATATGATCATTGTGCTTTTGCACTAGGTATTACTTGGCGACCCCGTACACTTGCGGGATTCCTCTCACCTGGGTCTATCACTTGGAATCCCTAGAATGTCAAGTAGTTCCACGTAGTGTGAGGCTTCAGAAGATAGACTCTCCTGGGGCTTAGTGGAGAGAACAACAGAGTGAAGGGTCTTAGTGAAACCTAATGCCGGGCCATAGTGTTAGAACTAGTCACGGTTTACCTTAGGTTTTGGACCGTGTGCTTATGGATGCCCACGACTCAATAAACATCAATAAGGGAGTATAATATATTGTCTTGCACTAGAACATTAGTCCTCGGGGGAACTTGTCCGGGCACCCCATTTTACACTGATTGTTTCCTCTCTCTACTCTTTGCTTGCACTCTTCTCTCTTCCATATTTCTTTTTATCTTATTGCACATATATTGGTTTCTTCTACCCCCCCCCCCCATCATATCGCATTAGCTAAGTAGAAAGTCCTTTTTTCTTGAATCACTACTCCATGTGGATTCAACTACCCTCTCACCCGGGTACTTTATTACTTCGACAACCAGTGCACTTTTGGGCCCCTATCACAAGGCTCTAAAATGGGGTTTTCGATGTCAATTTCTTCTTGAATCCCATCGTCGAGCTCCCCAAAGCTTCTTTTGTACTTGTAACTTGAAATATGCCAATTTAGACCAAAAACTAGCATAGATTCATATACAAATACATAATTCTTATGCACAAGTACATAAATAATACATACATTTAGGCGTTTATCAGTGTTTCACTCATGAATTCTTGAAGACGAACATGACCTGAACACGACCATGGTCAGGCCGTGTCAAGAGCGAGAGCTATCTTTTTAGCTCTAGTTTCCACTATTTCTCTCTTATCTTGGTTCGGGGATTCCATTCTCCACCGAGAGGACTTTGAGGAAAGTGAAGATCAAGCTTCACCACACCACCTAAGGAGATCAAAGATTAGTCGGCACAAGGGAAGTAGGATTAGCATACGGAGCTCGGCATTTGAAGATTACCTTCACTGGAAAGGTAGTTGAGACGACCCCTTGCGTGTGTCCCGCAAGTGCACGGGCTTGTCGAAGTAATAAAATTACCCTGGTGAGTGGGTAGTCGAATCCACAGGGAATAGGGATTTGGAACACAAGAATTCGCTATTTAGTTATGCGGTGTACGAAAAGTGATAATCGGTTTGATGAGAGAATTATGGAATCAATTAAAATAAAAGACAAGAAAGTAAATTGAGAGATGTGAGACAAGAGAGTACAAGTAAAGGTAGAAGGAGAAAGACTAGCAATGAATGAAATAGGGTATCCGGACAAGTTACCTCTAGGACTTATGCTTCTAGTGCAAGACTATGCTATTATACTTTCCTATTGATGTTAATTGAGTCGAGGATATCCTTAAACACACGGTCCCAAACCTAAGGTCAACCGTGACTAACCCCAACACTATGTCCCGGCATTAGGATTCACGTCAACCCTTCACTCTGTCACTCACGCAACTAAGCCCCAGTGGAGTATTTCTACTTAAGCCTAACACTACGTGGGATTGCTTTAAGCTTTAGGGATTCCTAGTGATAAAACCTGTTCCTATGTATAGTTCTAACCCTTTGGTCCAGGTGAAAGAACCCTAGTCTAAATTAAGCCCCAGTACGTAGGATTCAAGTCAACCCTTCACTCTGTCACTTGCGCAACTAAGCCCCAGGGGAGTTTATCTACCTAGCACTTCACTCTATTTCGACTGCTAATAAATCAAGGAAACGGAGGTAGGGAGAAATCACATCGGAAGGGAAAGGGGATACATCGCTACCTCATAACTCTCCCTCTCAACCTTCTTCAATCTTAAGTAGTCTAACCCTATAGGAGTTATCACACCTCCAAAGGATAACCTAGATTGTTCTCAATCCTTAGTGTCACGGCTAAGAGAAAACAATAGCACAAGATAATTAAAATTGAAACTCGAATTTATTCATCAATAATGGAAAAGCATAATAACAATGTCATAGAAACATAATAATCCTAGGGTTTACAAGTCCGAATACCCACGAGGGGTTTAGCTCCTCATGGAGCTATACATGTTCATCAAAATATGAAAGAAAGAACAAAACAAAAGCATTGATGAAAACCCCCTTTCGTATGCTGTGGCCGTGGTCTTGTGCAGCCGTCGAACGTCGATGTCGATGCCGATGACGCACTTCAATCCTCCACAAAGTTCTCTCCGAAACCCTAGCAGCACTTTCCAGAGGTTGGGGAGAAAGATAGGTCAAAAAGATATGTCAAAAGTCTCCAAATCGGGCTTTTATAATGCTGTGTGCGGCTTTAAATTTTGGACTTATCGGGACTTCACACGGGCGTGTAGAATTAACACACGGGTGTGTGAAGTTTCTGTCTGCTGAAAAATTGATTCGCACGGCCGTGTGTTAATTCCACACGCCCGTGTGAATTCTCTGGAATTCTGAAATTCGGCCGAAAGTGAACAGTAGTTTGCTACTGTGTTTTTCTACAGTAACAAAGCTACAGTACTCACCGAAACGCTCCCGAGTCTGTCGTTCTTCATCGAGGCCATTGAATTGGGTACACAATCAATGGTAGATCGTGCCGATTGCTTCAAGTCTCCTTCTTGGCGAAGTTCTCCTAAGCTACGCAAATTAGACTTGTTGTGAATGTGACTGTCTTTGTGTCCCTCCAAAGGAGATTGGCACACACTCACAAGCCTAATCTCGTGCCTTGTTCCTTGCTTGGTCCGAAAACCTCCCAACAACGGCGAACACGATCTAACTTTGATCTACTTCTCCAAATTAGCTCCACAAACCTACAATGCATAAGAATACACAAATGCACACTATTTAGTGATAAAATCTGATAAAAGATATGTTCATTGTAAGATAATAATACTTCGCGTTACTATAACACAAGCACTTATCAGTAGTCAAGTTTTTTCTTTCTAGATTTATTGTTGTTTCTTCCTTACTATACCCATCCATGAGGGGCTAACCGTCCACGGTTCCCCGGGATGTGAATTTTACCACTTTGTATGCTTGAATACTTGCATTTAATGATTTACGGAGTTCTTTTGGTTCTTGTGTTAAATTATGTCTTTGCATAACTTGATGAGTTTGATTTATATAGTTGTAGGGTAAAACTCGGCACGTAGATTGTTTAGCATTATGCAATATTGCTCTTGAGCACACACGAGAACCTTAGAATGTACCTGGTAGATATTAGACATAGGTTAGCGTACAATAGTTCATTGGAATCATCTCGGGGCATTGTTCCCTTATTGCTGAACATTCGTCCCTCTTTGACATGACTTCTCCAATATTTATCCCTTTTCTTACTTCAATTTCTCTTTTAAAATCAATCCCAATTGCACTTAACTAGAGATCAGAAGATTGATTAGTACTTTAAGTCCAATACCTGTGGTTCGATAACTTACCCCTTAGGGGGTATCACTGTATTTCAAGCTGACACACCCCTTTCGTGTGTGTACTGCAAGTGCACGGGTTGTCGAAGTAATAATTACCCCGGTGAGTGGGTAGTCGAATCCACAGGGAACGGAAGTACTAGTAATGACTAATTCTCAGTTATCTAGTTGAATCGATAATGTGAAGCAATGGATGTAATGTGTAAAATAAGAAAATCGCAAGCAAACAAGCAAAGGGAAAGGTAAAGGTAAAGGAGATCTCTATCAATGAAGATGAGATACCCAGAAAATGCTCCCCCTAGGCTCTATCATGAAGTGCAAGACTAACTAAATGCTTCTAAACCGAGTTCTATGAGTCGAGGTAATCCAGGAATAATCGATCCCTACTTCCAGGCCACCTATACTACAAGGTCCAGGCGGAGAAATCACTCAATCTCAACAACTCACACCCCATATGACCGCAATGAGCTTTAGGGATACCTAAGAGTGAAACCGCTTCCTAAAATTAGATCTAACCCTACTTCTAGGTGAAAGATCCCTAACCCCCTACAAAGGTCCCGGTGGAGAAATCTATCAATCTCACGCCTCACACCCCATATGGTTGCATGAAACTTAGGGAATACGGAGATAGGAAACACTCAATCGGAAAAGAAAGGGGACACTTCTCTATCTCAAGACTCACCCTCTCAACCCTCTTTAACCTTGTATGTTCTAATCCCCAATGGAGACCTCTCTCTCACTAAGGCAACAAATCAAACATACCAAACAACCATACGAATCAATAAGGCATGCAAGCAATGATTAAAACTCAAATTAACTCAGAATTAAAAGACAGCTTAAAGAACGTCAATACATGAATCGAAACCTAGGGTTCACATGCCCAAGTATCTACTAGGGTTTAGCCCTCCATGGGGCTTATTACAAAGCAAAAGATAATGAAATAAAGAGCAATGTAATCCATGAAAGTAAACCCCCTCGAATTCGTGATGATGGCCTTGATGAATCGTTCAACGTCTCGAAGGAACCTTCTCCAAAGCTAGGTCGCCAATGGCTCCATGATGCTATCTCATCGAAGGATCTATCGAAGTTGGTGAAGAACGACTCCCAATATCGGCAAAGACCTCGTCCTTGAAACCCTAGCCGCTCTTGCCTTCAAACGTGCGCAAAAAGTCCTCAAAAAATCGGCAAAACGGGGTATTTATAACTTTGAAAATGCACCAGTCACGTGTCTTCACGTGACCACGTTAGATCCCACGCGGTCGCGTGGGCTGCAGAATTGCCACGTGGCCGCGTGAACAGTGATTTCTGCTGCAGTAATTCTACAGTGAAATGAACATCATTTTGCTGCAGTACTCTTCATAAAACGCGATCCAAACTCTCTTGTCTTGAGGTCACATGGTTAGGCACACGTCCATGTGGTGAGTTATAAGACTTCTCCTCCATCGAACCATCATTTGGAAGCTTTGGCTATCTTCACACAAGTGGGGACATGAAGGTGTGACTGCCTTTGTGCCCTTCCATCACACAAATCAGCTTGAATTCTTCCAGAAGTTGGCACACAACCTCATATGCATGATCCCCTCTTGTGCCTTAACACTTGTGTTGTACAAAAACTCCCAACAATATGTCTTTATAACCCATCTTTGCTTCCTTTTTCCTCCTTCAATGCCTTCACAACCTAATTGCACAAAAGAACACCAAAATACACTTTATGAAACATAGTCCATTGTAAAATGATGCTCAATGTGTGTAAAACAAGTAGGTAAAACATGTATACTCAAGCACTTATCACAAACCTAATTTGAGAACACATCATGCCTAGTTTGTGTTTCAACCCTAATTTGAAAATCCAATACTTTTAATACAATCATTGGAGAATTTGATCAGAAGGAATTCTGTATCAATACTTGTTCCTGATTAGGGATCAATTGCCATGACCATCGGGTTGTCCTATCTTAGGATTTATTGCTGCAAACCACCATTGCCTGTGTAATTATAGCATCCCTCCAACTTTAGTAATCCCAAGGGGATCCTCGCTCGGGGGCCTCATTCTTTCATTGTTAATTGTTTCCTTTATGTGTTCACATGGTGTGCCTTAGTCCATTTGTTTATAGCTTTCTCTTTTGTTAGTTTTCTTATTTTGCTTTAAAACTATATTTGGTAAATTAGATGATGGGAGAGCGCACGACACACTACAAAGCGAGCATGGGTCATCAAGTAATAACTTCTCGTGCGAGCATGAGAGGGTCGTATTCCCAAGGGCTCCAAGATCTGTTATTACTTCCTCCTAGGTATCATTATCGTGACCAAACTGAGATTATTGTATAAAACACAAATACAAAAATAAATAAAAGAAAAGCTATAAACAAAATTGACTAAGGCACACCATACAAGAAATCTAAGAAGCAAGTAGCATTGAGAACTAGAGGTCTATGGTGAGGATCCCCTTGGGAAAAGAACATGTTAGGATGAATTTGGGAATTTAAGCACAAGGTTGGCTAGAGTTGGCTGTTAGACTTGGATGTCGACTACCCTGGAACCTCCGTAGTGTAGCCCTAATCCAGTACAGGTTTCTCCATTCAGAAGATACCCCTATGATGTCTTTGTGAAAAAGGATTCTTGGTTAGGGTAATTCTAATACTTGCTTTTGGCTAAAACAACCCTAACCTCGCTGGGGGCTACCAATACTCAAAACCTCCGATGTACTGGTACACTGAATCCCCCTTCAAATATTGTGCAACCTAATACATGTGCGCGTCCTACTATACAAGAATCATTCAAGAATTAAAATCTATGGAATCCATCCACTGTAGGTTGAACATGAAAACAATAGAATGAAACCAACGAACATACCAACATTCAATTAAAACTAATAATGATCATTCATCCATACAAATATGTTGTTCTCCAAATGTTCACCAGATGCCCAGAGACCTTGGGAAGCTACTTCCACATCACAAAAAGAGAAAGAAAAACATATAAAAAATGACAAAGCTCATAAAAATCTCTCCTAGATGATCCTCTGATGTCTTGTAACAATAGTAACAAATTGATACGCGTGGTCCGCAAGCGCACGGGTCATCAAGTAATACCCTGTGCGTGACACAGGGGTCGTATTCCCTGGGGTTCCAAGAGCTGTTATTACTTCCCCCTAAACGGCACTGTCTAGTCTACCAATTATATGATAAAAACAAGATAAGAAGAATAATAAAGAGAGAACTATAAACACATGGACTAAGGCTCACCACATAAGCATACTAAGGAAACAAGTAACAATGAAAGTTTGAGGTCCCCGGGCGAGGATCCCCTCGGGACTACTAAAGCTAGAAGGATATTAGAATTACACAGGCAAAGGTGGTTAGGCCAAGAGATGTCCAAAGGTAGGTCACCCCGATGGTCACGGTGATAACGCCTAATCCGGTACGAGTATTGGAATACGGAATCACTTCCGCCCAAATTCTCCTACGATTGCATTACGCCTAGGGAAATCCCTAATTAAGGTCAAACACAATGTCTAGGCTCAACCCTAATGGTTGGAGGGGTACAAAATACCCGATGGTCACGGCGTATTTGTACATGTATCCCTTCTAAGCTTGGTGAGTCTAACACTAGGGCAATGGTCATGCAACCTAGTATTACCTAAATATTGATACACAGAGTTCTCATGCATACCAAAGCATTCAAATACACCAAACTTAAACCACAAACCACACAAGTACCATACATGTAAATCAAGTATCCATACAAGCAAGTTTATCCCAAGGTTCACCGGATGCCCGGTGACCTTGGGAATCTAGTTCATCATCAACAAAGGAGCAAGAGTAAAAGATAAGAAATACAAAGCAAAGCTCAAACAAACTCCCCTAAGATGAAGATTAGAAGGTGGTGATGAGAACTTGTTGAATCTACGCCGGCAAGCTCCTAGATCTTCTCCTTGATAGCACTCCTCTTCTCCCTTTCGATTTGCACCCTAGATCCGCCTTCTCCCGCAACCTTGAAGCTCTAGATGATAATGGTGGAGAATGGTAGCCAAAAGACAACCAAGATGATGCCCTAGATACCCTTTTAAAGATGATCCCGTGCCTCTTCACGGGTGATCTCATGGTCCATATGTGGCCCGTGAGGTAGCCTGTAATGTGAGTCGAAAGAATCCGTAAAGTTGTAAAATTGCTACAGTACTACTGCTACAGTAAAATCTCTACAGTACTGTCTGCCTTTGAATTGCTTGCGGTTGACCTCACGGTCGTGAGCTTGCCCGTGAAACTTAGAAAATTCCTCAAATGTGTGTGCTTCAGGCTGCTATAATGTTTCTACAATGCCGGGACCCTGAAACAACGATTTTGGCATAGATTTCTTCTCAAATTGCGTCGTTGAGCTTTCCTAGGCATCTTTTGCACCTGAAACACAAAATAAACCAATTTAGACCTAAAAGGGCATCAATTCATTATCAAAATACAAAAAGGCATGCGCAAGTATATGTATAAAATACGTACATTTAGACGTTTATCACAAATACAATGCGTAAAGGTCATCAAAGTCTTACAAATATGAATGAAAGTGCATAAAATATATATAATAAAAGTGATGTACTTAGACACTTATCATTAGACAGTGTCGTGTAGAGTGAAGTAATAGCAGCTCTTGGTAACCTAGGGAATACAACCCTCTCGTGCTTGTGTGAGAGATTTATTACTTGATGAACTGGGTGGTTGTGGGATTCATACTAACTGTGATGTTCAAAACTAGTTAAAATGCCATTACTAGATTTATTTGAACATCAAAATAAATGGCTATTAAAATCATTTGCTCACAAGGTATTGATGTATCATCATTTGCTTCAACCTCCAATACCTCAATATCCACTTCCAACTCAATTTCAACTTCCCTCTCTTCCATTCTAGTGTCAATTTCAAATAGGGCATCGGGATTTGGTTCATGAATTGGTGGCGACTCTGCCCATATCTTGAAAGGTTCTCCTATCCGATTCTCCATTCTTGGAAGAGGTGGTTGGGCATTAAAATTTTTGGAATTCAGGGCTTCATGTTCAGCATCCGCATTCATCATAAATCTTTCAAACACATCTTGTGTATTGAAACCCCATTGATTAAGCGGCCTACTAGGAATGACTGGAGGGTGGTAGTGCCATGGTGCTTGATAGGAGGGTTCTTGTGGCAATCCTTAGTAAGGGTGCTCCCATTGTTGAGTATGATGAAGTGTCAAAAAATTTTGGTGCTCTTGCCAATATGGATAAGAGTCATTATGGGGTGGATTGCTCTGGCATGCTCTCATGGCAGAAAATTCTTCGAATTTTTTCTCAAGTGCATACATTTTTGCGGCCAAAAGTTTTTCTTGAAAATCCATGACCCTGTGTAAATAAATACAACAAGAATCAATAGGCTAACAAAGGACTTAAAACAAAACGAAAACAAACAAATATGCACAAAAGGATAGGAAACACATGGAAAGACAAACATTTACAAAAAGAGATAAATATGACTAGATTAGTGAACTAAAGGTTTTCCTAGCATCCTTGGAAGTCCCCGGCAACGGCGCCAAAAACTTGATGAGTACCGCAAGCGCACGGGTCACCAAGTAATATCCCTCGCACAAGCACAAGGGGGTCATATTCCTTGGGGTCCCAAGAGCTGCTATTACTCCCCTCTAGATGACACTGCCTAATCTAACAAGTATAGATTCAAAACAAGATAAGAAAACAAACAGAAGAAAAAGCTATAAACAAGTGGACTAAGGCACACCACAAAAGCATACTAAGAAGCAAGTAACAATGAAAGTTCGAGGTCCCCGAATGAGGATCCCCTCGGGACTACTAAAGCTAGAAGGGTACTCGAATTACATAGGCAAAGGTGGTTAGGCCAAGAGATGTCCAAAGGTAACATAATAATAATAATCACTATTATTTAGGGTTGTGGATTATTATTCCTGGGATTATAATAATAATCACTATTATTATTCGTTAATAAGACTATTATTGTTATTATTAATAACAATAATATAATAATAACAATAATAAATAATATTATTGAATGATAAAATTATGGTAACATAATTGAAATTCTGCGGTAAAGCGGAGGGCGCAGTCCTATCTGCTAACATCTGCCGTTGGAGAAGCCACATCACTTCGGATCATAATAATAATAATAATAATAATAATAATAATAATAATAATAATAATAATAATAATAATAATAATAATAATAATAATAGTCCATGGTTTATTCGTTTCCCATATCCGTTCTTTCTCAATATCTTTAGTTATAATAATAATTATGCCTAAAAATAATAATAACAATAATAACAATAATAAGTGCGGGTATTATCGCTATAATACGAAAATGATCATGATAATAATAATAATAATAATTGTTAATAATAAAAATATTGAGATGTTATTTTTAAAAATAATTGATTTAATAACAATTATTAATAATTGACAATAATTTCTTAATTATTGTTATGGTGTATTATTATTATTATTATTATTATTATTATTATACAATAAAATTAATCATTGCATATATTGATAATAATGATATATTATTGTTCCCATAATAATATACGTCAATAAATAATAAGCCCCAAGCAGAGTAATACTGTATAATTATATCAATAATTATGTTATTTATTGTTATTATTGAAACAATAACATAACAATATCGTATAATAATATTATACGATATTATTTACACATGAACAATAATGATAATATGGATGTTATAATAATAATTAACAAATTATTGTTAATTATTATTGATGGTCCCTACTCTCGCAATAATTATTAAATAACATTAATTATTGTGTTTCTCATGGGTTATCATAATTATATTATTTCTAATATAATTATAATAACAAATAATAACAATAATATAATAATATTATTATTATTATAACATTATTTTTATAATAATATTATTATTATAATAACAATAATATTAGGTCCCTACACTTATAATAATATTATACCATCAATAATTATTATTATTAAAATTATTAGAAATTATGATAATAATATTATAATATTTAACTTCAATAATTATTAAATAATCCTATTATCATAATAAATTGATAATAATTATTATTGCAAAGGCGTTGCAATAATAATAATAATAATAATAATAATAATAATAATAATAATAATAATAATAATAATAATAAATTTCATGATAATCCATTAGAGGTGTGGCAACTTCAATTAGGGTTAGACTAAACAGGATTGAAGATGGTCGAGAGGATGAGCCGAGAGGTAGTGGAACCCCCTCCTTTTTTTCGTCGTGAATCTTCAAAGGGGATATAAGTAAATTTTGTTTTGAGGGAGTGTGAGGATGGGAGTTATAAAGAGTAAAAAAAATAATAATAAATGAGCGATATGAATATTATTATTATTATTGTTATTATTATCATTATTAAAACAATAATAATGAATAATACAATAATAAGTCATTTCATTATAAACGAATAAAACGGTGAAGTTTTCCTATATCCCAATTCTTCTTTATATGACTTATTATTGTATTGACTAATTTTTGTTAATAATAGTTATTATTGATAACAATAATTTTTCATAATAATAAACTTTTAAGTCGCCGTGCTTAATAACTCAATACAATAATAAGTCATATAAAGACAATACTAGTGAAATGACTTATTATTGTATTGATAAATAACCCATCTCCATCGGCTGCTCCATGGTTTAACGGATTATAATAATTATGATAATAATAAAAATAATTATAAAATAATAACATTATTATTATTGTTAATAATTATTAAAAGTTTTCCTAGTACCCTCCTTTTTTTAATAACAATAATATTATTATTGTTATGATCATATAATAACAATAATAACAATAATAATAAACATGTGTTAATAATTACTATGATAATAAATGAAAAAACAATAATTATGGTTATTAACAAAGTATATATCAATAAATTATCATTATTATTAATATATTATTGTTATTATATGAATAATAAAAAATAATATTATTATTATTAATCAATAATTATCATTATTATTAATAGTAAATGATATTATATACAATTATTATTAACAATAATAAGTTATTATTGTTAATATTAATATCGCTATTGTAACCCATCAATTTATTGCAACGCTTGCAATAACAATAATTATTGTTATTTAATAATCATTAAATAATATTATTTAATGATTATTAAATAATAATTATAATAATAATAATAATAATAATAACAATAATAACAACTTGTAATAATTATTGTAAGCAGATTATCGTAATTATTATTACTATAACACAATAATAATTGTTTGATGTTAACAATAGTACTATAATATTGTTACGATAGAATAATAACATTGTATTATTATTATTATTATTATTATTATTATTATTATTATTATTATTATTATTATTATTGTGGGCTCCTTTCTTTCCACCCGGCCTTTGATTTGGATTGACCAGGTAAAAAGAATGAATCACAATTCAAATTTTATTTATTTTCATATTTCAGGTGATTGCAGGTTCATAACTTCTATTAGCGGCAAGCCCCTAATATTAATTACCCCAGACAATGTCATGTGAACCTCCGATTACGAAACATGTGTGAATGAGAAATAAATGAGCAAACATAAAAATTGATTTTTTTTATTGATTTCGAAGAATATGTGAATACATAATTATGACCAAAAATGCAAAAAAATTAAGAGAGCTATCTTTTGTTTTTCCATTTTTCTTTTTTTTCTTTTTGTCATGTTCTACAAATTTCTTTTTTTTTTTTTAACTTGGCTGACACTCTTGACTTCCTTGCTAAAGCATATCGGAAGACCCTTTAGCATCGGTGACTATGGCCTTCTTCAATTTTTTAGTTGTGCTTGCATCTTGACACATTACATAACTTTTAAGCTACGGGCACTCTGCATTGATGAGTTGCCTACTTGGTCATCTTTATTTCTTTTTTTTCGCTGAAGACTTTGGCCCTTTGTGCTTGTAAAATCTTCAACTCCCTGACTTATGAAACTCCTGAAGTCTTTGACTTCTTTGTGTCTTAAACTCCAGCGTTGCATTTGTCATTTAGGTCTTGACTCTTCAATGCTTGCAAGTCTTGAGCTTTAAATTTTCAAGTCGCGGACTTCAACATGATTAAGTCATTACCTTGACAATTTCGATTTGTTTTTAAAATGAATCTCAAGCTGTAATCATGAGCTTGATTTCCGTGAGCTAAGACATCAATTGAGTTCTCCATTTCATTTTTGGCGAAAGAGACCTTACAATGAGCTTCAAGAAAATCTCTGTCAACATTTTTTTTTAGTGTTGACAAGAGATTTTTTTTTTTTTTGTGAAATTTTTATTTTTTGATTCTTCCTTGCACTTCAAGAAGAGATTTTTTTTGTTTGTAAAATTTTGGTTTTTTACTTTTCCTTTCACTTGAAGAAGAGATTTTTTTGTTTTATGAATTTTTTGTTTTTTTTACTCTTTCTTCACTTCAAGAATAGATTTTTTTTTTTTACTTCAAGAAAAGAGCTTTTTTTGGTGGAATTTTTATCATTTTTTACTTTTCCTTTCACTTCAAGAAGAGTTTTTTTTTTTGTGGAATTTTCATTTTTACTCTTCCTTTCACTTCAAGAATTTTTTTTTACCTCAAGAAGATAGATTTTTTTTTTTTTTTTTTTTTTTGCTTCAAGAAGAATCTTTTATAATTTCCTTTGTAAGAATTTCTCCTTACCCCAAGAGTGCCAAGACCTCAAGGTTGGTGTTATAGAAAATTCTTAGAAAATTTCTTTCACCCATAAGAGTGTCAAGAACTCAAGGTTGGTGTTATAGAAAATTCTTAGAAAAATTCTTACACCCCGAAGAGTGTCAAGACCTCATGGTTGGTGTTATAGAAAATTCATAGAAAAGTTTTTCACCCCCAAGAGTGTCAAAGACCTCAAGGTTGGTGTTATAGAAAATTCTTAGAAAATTTCTTTCACCACCAAGAGTGTCAAAGACCTCAAGGTTGGCTCCACGAAGATTCTCATTTTTTCCTCAAGGAGAGGTCCTGCAAAAGAAAATTATGGAAATACCCTCACTCCAATTCATCCATCATCATTTTTTCATTTTTTTATCCTTCATTTTTTTATTTTTTTCCCCTTCTCTTATTTCACTCATCCCTCATTTTTTTCCTTCATTTTTTCCCCTCTTCATTTTTTCCTCATCCCTTCATTTTTTTCACTTTTTTCACTCTTCTCTTATTTCACTCATCCCTCATGTTTTCCTCATTTTTCCCCCTTCATTTTTCCCCTCTTCATTTTTTTTCACTCACCCTTCATCATTTTTTCCTTTTCTCTATTTTTTTTTCTCATCCCTCATTTTTTCTCTCTTTTCCTCATTTTTTTCTTCTCTTTTTCCCATCCTTCATTCTTTCATTTTTTTTCCCCTTTGTTTTTGCTCACCCTTCATCATTTCATTTTTTTCTACAAAAAATACCCCCCACCAATAAACTCGCCCTCGATGTCTTTTTTCAAAACAAAATATCATTGTTCTTTGACAATATCAAAAAGAAAAGAAAGTAAAACATGGAAACATAGCAAAACAAAATGCGTGGCCTATTCTGATTTTGAAAGGGGCATGACTTGAGCTTTAAATGATGGTAATAATAAAAATAGATAAGTAATAAAGATTTTGAGGAAATAGCATAAAGAACTATTTAGTAAACCTCCTCAATATTAGGACAGACACCAGCAGCTGAAGGACCATCCTTACTCATTCCTCCGGCCATGTCAACACTAGTACCTTGGTACACTCTAGCTATAATGGGGTTGTAGATTCCCTCCAACTCCTTCATCTTGTCATCAAACTCATCCGCTTCGGTTAGCTGGTTACTATCTAGCCATTGGATAACCCCATCGATGGTGTCCTCAATTTTTTTCTTATCAACACTATCAAGTTTGGAGGCAATCTTATCATCCTTGATAATGTTCTGCATGTTGTAGGCATAGTCTTCCAATGCGTTCTTTGACTCGACCTTCTTCTTGTTTTCCTTGTCTTCAGATTTGAACTTCTCTGCATCGTAAACCATCTTTTCAGTCTCATCTTTGCTGAGCCTACTCTTATTAATGGTAATGGTGATCTTGTTCTTCTGGCCAGGGGACTTACCCTCAGCAGATATGTCACGCCCCAGCCCCACGGCTGCGCCCACTACTAGATCGGCCGCATCCAACGGGGCGGACCGCACTGAGTGCAAGGCCTCAGATTTGACCTGGTTAGAGTCAACCTATCAAGTAGAACAGGAAAAATAACAAAACTACAAGTAGATAAACAGGAATAGAGCTGATCCAGATATAGGCTTAAGCAGCCCTACAAACAACAGTGCCACACATACAGTTCACAATCCAGAAATACAAATAGAGTACAAATCTCACTCACACAAAAGAGTCTAAACTGACTACAACAAGAAGGAAAAGATGTGACTCCCAGATACCACCACTGCTCCTAAGCCTGATCTTCTCCTGTGAACAACAGAATCCACAGAGTACATGAGCCACAAAGGCCCAGTAGGATCGCGGCTAAAACAGATAATACAAAAAAATACAGAATAATACAGAATAATAAATTCCAGACAGGAAATGCAGAAAATGCTCAGAAAATAACAGAATGCAAATTTTCAGAAAAATAACACGAAATCAGACGGTACATCTCCCTGACTAATAACAGAAATCAACAGCAATGAGCTGGATCTTCGACTGTGAAGTCGGAACAGAACAGAACAGAATATCGACGGCCGAAGCCAAATCTTCGACCGCAGTCGGGGGGTAGCGCTACTACAACAAACATGTGCACATGGCCAGGACTACTCCTCCTAGCTGGGCAGATTGCCAGAAATGGAGATGTACTAAAAACAGAGAGAATACAGTGAACATACAGAAAGTACTGAATAAATAATACAAGGTAAAAAAATGCATAAAGAAATAAATAATTAAATAACTGAAATAAAATTTCCACTGGTTTACCTCACAATTACAAAACAAAGTTTAACAGGTGCGAGAGCCTACCAGGTTCTAGGCTACAAGCTCAAGTTCACCAAACCCACGAACTAAGGCTCTCTACAGAAATCTAACCCAACAAACTAAATTACACTTAGAAAATATTCTTGGGCCAGGACTAACTTACAACTAAGACCCAAGCTCACTCAACAAGGATTCAATCAACAGATCAGCATTCTAACCGGATGTCATAGAACATAAGTGCATCAACATAAAAAAAAAACCAAGCTGCACTTACTCTACAAATACATATAAATCTAGTTCAAAAGCATGCTTAGAATTAATACACACCAAAAATACTTATATAATTACAAGCCAATATGAATGATTTAAGAACAATGTCATGCTCTAGAATAACTATAACCATCAAGGAAAAATAGCCAGGTTGCAGGAAACTCTTGTACAAATAAAAGTATATAAAGATATAACTATACATGTGTAATTTGGTAGTTTAGCAATTAAAACATGCTTTGAGAAAACCAGGTCTACATACATGTAAATGTATGGACATATGCATAATGTTTTCCATTCTAAGTGCATGATTACAACAAGCTTCCAATTCCAATATTAAAAATCAGGGAACATGGTTCTAAGCAAACAAAAACTCATAGGAAAGCATGTATTCAATTGTATAGGAAAAGCTAATAACTCAAAGAAAAAGATTTCATGCTCAAACTCAATATCATAGCAATAACATACAAATATAATTCCAAGAGTTCAAATAAAATTTCAGTGATTACATGATGCTTAGAGGAAGCATACAATTAGATACTAGGATGGTTAATCCAATGAAAATCTCTCCAAAATAACTCATGAAACACCAGCCATACAACACAAGAAAATAGTCTCTAGTAAGCATGAAGCCTCTAAAAGGATTTAACAATCATCAAAACTCAACCATACACATCAAGATACAACTTAAACAAATCACACCAAACTATACCAGACTTGAAGCTTTAAAAGATTAACTAAAAAAAAATAAAAACCTGGAATCTTGAAGAAGAACTAACACCAGGAACTTCACCCTCCAAGTTGCTGTTCGGAACCAAAAACCCAAGGAAAAGAGATCAGCTAATTTGGAAGAAGAAGCTTGAAGATGAACTGGCCTTCAAACTAAGGCCTTAAAAGATAACAAGGCTTCTCCAATGATTGCAGCTCAGCAGCTTCATCAACAGGTCGACAAGATCCTCAAAACAAGGAAAAGAATTGCCAATTAGGGACGGCTTGCAATTCTTTAGTCAAACTCGGTCAATGACACAGCGTTCTCTAGTCAAGGCTGGTCCACAAAGGTAGCATTCTTACAATCTCCCCCCCTTAAATGGAGTTTAGTCCTCTAAACTCGCATCAAGAGTCGGGGAACAACTCTGGATAGCGCTCCTTTAGATCGGCTTCTCGCTCCCAAGTGGCTTCATCACAAGAATGGTTGCTCCACCTGATTTTGATCAATGGAATCACTCGATTCCATTGCTGCTGCTCTTTGTAGCCAAGGATCTCCACTAGTTGCTCTTCATAGGACAGATTCTTCTGAAGCTCCACTGGTTCATACTGAATGACATGAGATGGATCTGACAGATACTTCCTTAGCATGGAAACATGAAAGACATTGTGAACATGGGCCAAATCTCGAAGGGTCCAATGTAACGTGGGTTGAGCTTCCCACGTTTCCTAAATCTCACGACACCTTTCATAGGAGATATCCTCAAGAAGACTGAATCGCCAACCTGAAACTCTAAGGTTGAGCGGCGCTTGTCTGCATAACTCTTTTGTCGGCTCTGAGCAGTCTTCAATCAACCCTTGATCGGTTTTATCTTTTCCTCTGCAATCTGCAACATCTCTGGACCCAGCAGCTTCCACTCTCTCACATCATCCCAACACACTAGAGATCAACACTTCTGCCCGTAAAAAGCCTCTTACGGTGCCATCTGGATACTCGCCTGGAAACTGTTGTTGTAGGCAAACTCTGCTAAAGGCAAGTAGTGGTCCCAAGAATCAGAAAAATCAAGTGTACATGCTCGCAGCATGTCCTCCAGAATCTGAATCGTCCTCTCAGACTGACCATCTATCTGTGGATGAAAAACTGTACTGAAAGTCAACTTGGTGCCCAACGCTGGCTACAGACTTCTCCAGAATCTTGAGATGAACCTCGAATCGCGATCAGAGGTGATCGACACAGGAATGCCATGAAGTCCAACGATCTCACTGAGATACAACTCTGCTAGCTTCTCTAGACCCAAACCAGGTCTCAAAGGCAGAAAGTGAGCTGACTTGGTAAGGCGGTCGACGATCACCCACACTGACTCATGCTTCCGCTGGGTACGTGGCAAACCAGTCACAAAGTCCATCATGATGTGCTCCCACTTCCACTCTGGTATTGGTAACGGTTGCAGATAGCCTGTCGATCTCTGATGCTGTACTTTCACCTGCTGACAGGTAAGACAGTGGGCGACAAAAGTAGCTATCTCTCGTTTCATGTTATTCCACAAAAGTGCTCCTTGAGTCCTCTGTACATCTTTGTCCATCCCGGGTGAATTGTGTAACTCGAATGATGGGCCTCCTCCATAATGTCCCTCTTCAAGTCAGGGTCGTCGGGTACGCATACCCGGTCTCCAAATCTGATAGTACCATCCTCATGCACACTGAACTGAGATGACTATCCTTGCTGAAGTTTAGCACCGATTTCTTGTAACTTAAGGTCCTGCATCTGAGTCGCTTTGATCCTCTGCAGCAAATTTGGTCTGATGTGCATGTTGGCCAGACTAACCTCGGAACTTGACGGAATAACCTCCAAATCGAACCTCCTCATTTCCTCTAAAAGTGGTCTCTACTCAGTCAAATCTGCGGGGGTTCCATAGTTGTGCCTCTTGCTCAACGCATCAGCCATCACATTAGCTTTGCCTGGATGATAGTGAACACTAAGATCGTAGTCCTTGATCAACTCTAACCACTGTCTCTGCCTCATGTTAAGCTCTTTCTGGGTGAAGATGTACTTTAGACTCTTGTGATCTATGTACACTTCACAGGGCTCTCCATAGAGAAAATGCCTCCAGATCTTCAGTGCAAAAACAACTGCTGCTAGTTACAAATCGTGAGTAGGGTAATTCTCCTCATGGGGTTTCAATTACCTCGAAGCGTAGACAATTACTCGACCACTCTGCATCAGAACGCACCCCAAACCTGTTTTGCAAGCATCACTATAGATCACGTAACCACAACCACTCTCTAGAAGAGCAAGAATAGGTGCAGATACGAGTCTACGCTTCAACTCCAGAAAACTCTCCTCACAAGCTTCAGTCCAAGTAAAACGGGCACCCTTCCGGGTAAATCTCGTCAACGGCGCTGCCAACCGGGAGAAGTCCTTAACAAACCTCCGATAGTAGCCAGCTAAACCAAGAAAACTCCAGATCTCTCTAACCGTACTCGGTCTCTTCCAGTCCACTACTGTTTCCACCTTCTTGGGATCCACAGAAACACCATCCTTGCTGATGACATGCCCCAAGAAAGCAACACTATCAAGCCAAAAGTCACACTTACAAAACTTGGCAAACAATTCATGTTGTCTCAGTGTCTCCAGTACAATCCTCAAATGCTTCACGTGTAGATCGGTATATCATCAATGAAGACAACCACAAATCGATCCAAGTAGCGTCGAAACACCCCGATTCATCAAATCCATGAATACTGCTGGGGCGTTCGTCAAACCAAAAGGCATCACCAGAAACTCATAGTGGTCAAATCAGGCACGGAAAGCACTCTTCGGGATGTTCTCGCCGTCTACCCCTTGGCAAGATTCTACGGTTTAAAAGACAGACGGAACTTTAGAACAAGTTACACTACCCAGACACACTCTCAGAAAGGACTTCCAAAGATTGACATAACTTAAATCAATAGGGTGACATCAAACCACAGCTCTGATACCACTTTAATCTATCACGCCCTAGCCCCGGCCGGGCCCGCTGACAGATCGGCCGCATCCAACGGGGCGGATACCACTGAGTGCAAGGCCTCAGATTTGACCTGGTCAGAGTCAACCTATCAAGCAGAACAGGAAAAATAACAAAACTACAAGTAGATAAACAGGAATAGAGCTGATACAGATATGGGCTTAAGCAACCCTACAAACAACAGTGCCACACATACAATTCACAATCCAGAAATACAAATTTAGTACAAATCTCACTCACACAGAAGATTCTAAACTGACTACAACAAGCAGGAAAAGAAGTGACTCCCAGATACCACCCCTGCTCCTAAGCCTGATCTTCTCCTGTGAACAACAGAATCCACAGAGTACATGAGCCACAAAGGCCCGTAGGATCGCGGCTAAAACAGATAATACAAAAAAATACAGAATAATACAGAATAATAAATTCCAGACAGGAAATGCAGAAAATTCTCAGAAAATAACAGAATCCAAAATTTCAGAAAAATAACACGAAAACAGACGGTACATCTCCCTGACTAATAACAAAAATCAACAGCACTGAGCTGGATCTTCGACTTTGAAGTCGGAATAGAACAGAACAGAATATCAACGACCGAAGCCGGATCTTCGATTGTAGTCGGGGGGTAGCGCTACTACTGAAAACATGTGCACATGGCTAGGACTACTCCTAGCTGGGCAGATTGCCAGAAATGGAGATGTACTAAAAACAGAGAGAATACAGTGAACATACAGAATGTACTGAATAAATAATACAAGGTAAAAAAATGCATAAAGAAATAAATAATTAAATAACTGAAATAAAATTGCCACTGGTTTACCTCACAATGGCAAAACAAAGTTTAACAGGTGCGAGAGCCTACCTGGTTCTGGGCTACAAGCTCAAGTTCACCAAACCCACAAACTAAGGCTCTCTACAGAATTCTAACCCAACAAAATAAATTACACTTAGAAAATATTCTTGGGCCGGGACTAACTTACAACTAAGACCCAAGCTCACTCAACAAGGATTCAATCAACAGATCAGCATGCTAACCGGATGTCATAGAACATAAGTGCATCAACATAAAAAAAAAATACCAAGCTGCACTTACTCTACAAATACATATAAATCGAGTTCAAAAGCATGCTTAGAATTAATACACACCAAAAATACTTATATAATTACAAGCCAATATGAATGATTTAAGAACAATGTCATGCTCTAGAATAACTATAACCATCAAGGAAAAATAGCCAGGTTGCAGGAAACTCTTGTACAAATAAAAGTATATAAAGATATAACTATACATGTGTAATTTGGTAGTTTAGCAATTAAAACATGCTTTGACAAAACCAGGTCTACATACATGTAAATGTATGGACATATGCATAATGTTTTCCATTCTAAGTGCATGATTACAACAAGCTTCCAATTCCAATATTAAAAATCAGGGAACATGGTTCTAAGCAAACAAAACTCATAGGAAAGCATGTATTCAATTGTATAGGAAAAGCTAATAACTCAAATAAAAAGATTTCATGCTCACACTTAATATCATAGAAATAACATACAAATATAATTCCAAGAGTTCAAATAAAATTTCAGTGATTACATGATGCTTAGAGGAAGCATACAATTAGATACTAGGATGGTTAATCCAATGAAAATCTCTCCAAAATAACTCATGAAACACCAGCCGTACAACACAAGAAAATAGTCTCAAGTAAGCATGAAGCCTCTAAAAGGATTTAACAATCATCAAAACTCAACCATACACATCAAGATACAACTTAAACAAATCACACCAAACTATACCAGACTTGAAGCTTTAAAAGATTAACTAAAAAAGAATAAAAACCTGGAATCTTGAAGAAGAACTAACACCAGGAACTCCACCCACCAAGTTGCTTTCGGAACCAAAAACCCAAGGAAAAGAGATCAGCTAATTTGGAAGAAGAAGCTTGAAGATGAACTGGCCTTCAAACTAAGGCCTTAAAAGATAACAAGGCTTCTCCAATGATTGCAGCTCAGCAGCTTCATCAACAGGCCAACAAGATCCTCAAAACAAGGAAAAGAATTGCCAAGTAGGGACAGCTTGGAATTCTTCAGTCAAACTCGTTCAACGACACAGAGTTCTCTAGTCAAGGCTAGTCCACAAAGGTAGCATTCTTACAAGATACATTCGGGATACCATTAGCATCAATGTGGAACACCACTTGGAGAAGGTGGGATGGCAGAAAGCTGAAAGCTCAAATTTCACAAGAAGATTGTTGCCTCTAGTCCTAGTCCTTTCACCCTCATAGACTTGGATAAGGACACAAGGCTAGTTGTTGGAGTAGGTAGAGAAGACTTTCTCCTTCTTAGTGGGAATGGTGGTATTCCTTGTAATCAACACTATCATGACACCTCCGGTAGTTTCCAGACTAAATGAGAGAGGGGTAACATCAAGCGGAAGCGAGCCCTGCACCTTTTCATTTCCCTCACGGCTCAAAATGGCAGCCTGAACAGCAGCACCATAGGCAACAGCTTCATCAGAGTTTATGCTCTTGCATAGCTCTTTTCCATTGAAGAAGCCTTGTAACAACTGCTGAACTTTAGGAATCCTAGTAGAGCAACCAACCAACACAGCATCATGACCACTACTCTTGTCTATCTTGGCATCCCTCAAATACTTCTCCACTAGCTCCATGCACTTCCTGAACAAATCCATATTGAATTCCTCAAATGTGGCACGGGTGATGGTTGATAACAATAATCTTATTGTTTTTTAATTAATAGGTGCATGTTTGTTTTATGCATTAAACCCATCACGTGGTTAGCACTTTAAGGGTGTAGTTAGTTGCATGGAAATGGTTAAGTGGAAAGGCCCACATCACTGCGTGGCTTAGAAAGTGGATCTAGTGGTTACCACCACGTGCATGTAGTTTAGTTTTTTATCCTATTTTCATGTAATTCTATTACTATATATATATTAAGAAAAATTGAATTGTGTTGTTGATTATTCACCAAAAACCAGTATCCATCTTCTCCTTCTTGTGTTCGTGTGTGAGAGAAGTTGAGGAAACGAGCTCCTGGACTTTCAATGGTGGTGTAGAAGTCATCTTGGCCCTCTCGCAAGAAGTTCGTAGCCTCCTATTTAGATATATATCGCCCAGCTATGAAGCGCTTGATTTGCCATGACAAATATGCAATTTGGCATCCATACTCATTCTCACAGTCGCACACCGGATCCAAGACGGGGAATGAGAAAGAGAGAGAGAGAGATAGAGAGAGAGAGAGAGAGAGAGAGAGAGAGAGAAAGGAAGCAGCTCATGTTGGCTTTTATCATGCATGCACGTGCATTTTTTTTTCTCTGATGCACATTTTCTTATAATGCATGTTTTTTTTTTCTAATAATGCATGAAAAAGTTGTATAAAAGTGGGCCCAATGCAATCTTTCTTTTTAATGCATAAAAGCATGGGATCAGTTCATGTTCTTTTAATGCTCGAGTTTTTCTTAACGCATGAAGGAATTATATAATGATGGAGCCCGCGTTCAATGCAAATGCATGATCATGATCATGGCATGCATTTTTTTTTTTTTTGAAAAAGTGGATAAACCACATCCATTAAGAAAATAGAAAGTTACAACAAACTACCACTAGATGTGGTAAGGGACAACACAAGGCCGAAGCCACAGATACAAGAGCAAAAAACAAAAGCATAAGAGGAATAAGGGCCCTCCTCAAGGCAACCCGGAGCATGAGAAATCTAAGCCATAGCAGAGTCGTGACTCTCCTCAGAAGATGGCTGAACCTGCAAATCGCCCACCTGAGGTCCAAGGAACACCAAACTTCACTTGACCGCAGTAACAGCCTCATCAAGCTTCTCACGATGTCCATCGTCAACTGAAGAAACCCAAGACAGAAATAAACGGTCAACTTTCAAGACAACAGCGTTCACATGCAGTACATTGACATTAAAAATACAATCATTCCGTGCAAGCCAAATGTTCCAAATAATTGCTTTGATAATAAGGTCCCCGGCAGGTTTTTTGGCTAGGGGCAGTCGTCTCCTCCATGTCCCCCAGAGTGTGTTCAAGGTACATGGAGGAGTAGGAAGCTCGAGTAAGTTGGTGAAGTGGTTCCAGATCGATCTTGAGAACGGGCAACAGAGAAAAAGATGGTCAGCCGATTCTGTTCTAGTGTGGCACAGCGTACAAGTGTCGGTTGGTAGTTTGTTGCAACGACGGCGTGCTAGGTTCTCAAGGGTAAGGACTTTGTTTTTCCATACCAATCAGTTGAAAAGGTTGATCTTTTTGGGGCAACGACTGCTCCAGAAGAAGTTCGCAACCGGACAGCGCAGACTGCCATCAACCAAAAAATTGTAGAATGTCTTGACCGTGAAGATCCCATTCCCGGTGAGCATCGATCGTTTCTTGTCCTGGTCCACCCCAGTTGAGTTTCTCAACTTGTCTCTAATGGTTGAAGCGATCGTGCAGTTCCTGAAAGGGGGGTCATCCAAACGATGCGCAAGCTCCTTGACGGTACCGTTAGGGCAAGGACAGTTGCTGAATTCAGTTGGCCAAGCATACATGGGGGCAGTATCAACTAACCAACGGTCTTTCCAGAATAGTGTTTCCTCCCCATTGTTGACTTTCGACAGGACACAGCTCCTGAATGGAGGTAGACAGCTTAACACCCCTTTCCAAAAAAAGGAAATCCGTCTAGTTCTGGTGGGGAAGAGGTGTCGTCTCTGCCAACCGTAGTTTGTAGAGATCACCTTAGCGCCATTCCAGGAGTCATCCATCATATATTTCCACCACCATTTTTCTAGCAGCGCCTGGTTGAAACAGGATAGATCTAAGATGCCCCAGCCTCCCTGATCACGAGGCTTACATAAGTTTTTCCAACCAACCAACCTACAGTGCGGGTAATCAATATCCGGACCAGACCGAAGAAAATCTCGTCTAATTCTATCAATTTTTTTTGTAACCCATTGAGGTATCTTAAAGAGCGACATCCAATACGTGGGAATGGCCAACAGCACAGAATTCACCAGAGTAAGATGACCCCCTAAAGACAAGTGCCGCACTTTCCAAGATGAAAGGCGCCGACGCACCTTAAGAATAAGTTTCTCCCAGTCTTGCCGCCGTGGCCTCCTTCCAGAGATTGGGATGCCCAAATAGGTAACAGGAAGGAACCCTACAGCACACTGAAGCGTGTCAGCCTCAGCTTGACCGGGTAGCTCGCCCGAGTGGCTAACATAAAGACAAGTTTTGGTGAAATTTGTTTCCAGCCCCGACATCCCCTCAAAGATGTAAAGGATGAGCTTGATAATCCGGAGGTCCTCCAGTCCACCAGTAGTGATTAGGAGGAGATCGTCCGCGTAGTGCAGGTTGCACATACTGGCAGCACCATCAAACGGGACACCAATCAATATCTTAGAGTTCAGCGCATGAGAGAACATCACACTCAAAGCATCCATAACCAAAATGAAAAGAAGTGGAGATAGGGGATCTCCTTGACGCAGTCCTCTTTTATAGCAGATATACCTATTTGGGGATCCATTGACAAGGATAGTTGCCTTTGACGAAAAGAGAATACATTTTAACCAATCTATCCATCTATGCTCGAATCCCCGAGCCGCGAGGAGGTCAAAGAGAAAGTCCCAATCAACTAGGTCAAAGGCTTTTGCAAAGTCCACTTTGAGAATATAACCCGGATGACGACGCTTATGCAGGCTAAAAAGAAGCTCTTCCGTCGTGACGATATTGTCCAAAATGCATCGTCCTTTCAAAAAGGACGATTGGTCGCTGTCCACAAGGGAACCAAGAATTCTACTCAGTTGATAAGCAAGTAGTTTAGAAAGGATCTTTAAAGAGGAATTTATTAAGCTTATTGGTCGATAGTCCCCAGAACTCATCGGGGATTCAACCTTGGGGATCAACACAATGCTAGCTTAGTTGATCCTTTCTAAATTTACTCTACCGAAGTAAAAGTCATCACAGAGCTGCCAGAGATCAGATTTAATAGTCTCCCAAAATTTGCGGAAATAGTGTAAGAGGAACCCATCCGGTCCCGGGGCTTTGTCTTTTCCTAGGTCAAAGACCGCCGCTTTGATCTCTGCCAGTGTGAAAGGTGCCTCCAGCTGAGATAAATCAATGATAGCTCTATTTGCAAATAACCTCTCAAGATCAATCCTAAGACGCGATTGTCGTTTGCTACCAAATTGACTTCGAAAATGCTGAGTAAAACATTTACCAATTTCTCTTGGATCGGTTGAGGTCATCCCATTGTGGCAAATACTAGGGATGAAATTCCTGTTTTTACGGCCATTATCCATCGCATGAAAAAAACTTGTGTTTTCATCCCCTTCCTTCAACCATTGCAGTCTAGACCTCTGTTTTCAGTATAACTCCTCTTGTTTTCGAATGGTAGTCAAACTTGCTAGAAGAGCCTCCTCCTGCTCACATTCCATGTTGGTGAGCCTTCTATGCTCTTTTGAAATGTCAAATTTCTCCAAATCATGTAAGAGACTCAGTTTCCTGAGTTTGATGGATCCGAAGGTGAATTTTGCCCAGTGTCGTAGTTGAGCCTCAAGTCTGGACATCTTTTTGGCCAAGATGAAAGCCCCACAACCCTGGGGGGAGATGTCGGTCCACCAACATGAAACCATATCCGGGAATCCATCCGCGGTCTCCCAGGCCAATTCATACCTAAAGGGCCTAGGGTTGGACAGGTGAGCACCCAGTTTCAATCTGATCGGTACATGATCGGACCCCAATCTCGGGAGACTAATCTGCATAATACAAGGGAAGAAGTTGGTACACGCTCCATTGACAATAAAGCGATCAAGCTTCACCCATATCAGGTCCACTTGCCCGTTGGTCCGTGAGTATCTTCTACCTATTGAGGGTGGTTCGAAGAGCTCTAAATTCTGAATGAAAGAGTTCGCCAATCTTATGTCCTCTAAATTTGGTAACCCCGATCGTTTGTCCCAGCATCAAAGATAGCATTGAAATCCCCCCAATGATCCATGGGACATTGCAGGGGCCAGCATTCCTCCTGTGCTCATCCCAAAATGCAGCTTAGAGGTTTCTAGAATTTGGCCCGTAAACCGAGGTGCATCTCCAAATCAAATTGTTGCATTTAGAACAAAATTCCACTGTTAGGCTGAAGGTACCGATGTTCAGTAGCTTTGCCGACATAATCGCGCTATTCCATCCTATGATAATGCCACCCGCAGATCCGTGAGCCGGTACCATATAGAATTGGTCCAGTCAACCTCCACCTACCTCCCTTCAAATGGTTGGTGAGATCTCTTCAAGTTTTGATTCTTGAAGGCAACAGACATCCGCAAAATGCATGTGCAAAAAGTCTTTAACCAGAAACCGCTTACTCTGTCTCCCTAGTCCCCTTACATTCCAAGTTATCAAATTCATTAAGCACCTAGTGGAACATAATCCTCCTCAGATGATGCCTGTGCCCATGAAGGGGCCATGCGGTTTTGTTCTAGTAAATGAATATGACTCAAACAGTTATTCAAGGGATCAATAAATGTAATACCACAAGCATCACAGTAATTGGCAAGTTGCGTATTAGACCAATCTGAAATGAGAAATGGTTTAGAGCTAGTACCTTCCTCCGTGGCGTCGCGTAGTCCCTTTTTCTTAGTGGACCTCGGGGGTTCCGCCACAAAACCTGCCTCCTCGTTAAAGCGCGATGAGGGTTTCTTCGCTGGTTCGTTTCTTCTATTGCCTCTGGGATGTCCCGAGGTCTCTCCTTGAGCATCACTGTGGCCTGGTAGCAGCTTTCTCATATTGACTTCAAATTCGGACACCGAGTCCTCAGAATCGGATCTGACATCAGGGGATTCCTTCACAGCAGAAGGAGAGCGAGAGTCGCCTGTGTCCTTGGTATCCTCCACATAGACATCCACTATACCAGGTGTTTGCTCAACCGCAGGTGCCAACACCCAACCCTTTTCCAGGAATTCCCAACCAAAGCCCAGGGGAGGCTCTATAGTTGGCCTTGAATTTTTATCATTGTATTTTGAATTTCCCTAGCCCAGCTGAACAGGCCCAGGAATGCCCACCCTCTCCCTGTTCGGCCAATCTTTGGGCGCCTAATAAGTGCTTGTGTTATAGTATCGCGAAGCGCTATTATCTTACATTAAGCATACCTTTTATCAGGTTTTATCACTAAATGTGTGCATTTGTGTCCTCTTGTGCATTGAAGGTATTGTGGAGCCTAATTGGAGAAGAAGAATGAAATTAGGTCGCGTTCGCCAATGTTGGGATGTTCTCGGACCAAGCAAGGAACGAAGCACGTATTTGGACTTGTGGATGTGTGCCAACCTCTTTTGGAGGGGCACAAAGGCAGTCACATTCACAACAAGTCCAATCCGTGTTACTTAGGAGAATCTCGCGAAAGAAGAAGACTTGAAGCAATCGGCGTGACCTACCGTTGCTTGTGTGCCCAAGTAATGGCCTCGATGAAGAACAATGGACCCGGGAGGCGTTTCGGCAAGTTACCAAGCCTGTTAAGCTGAAGATTAGTGTTCCAGAGAAGTCACACGGGCGTGTGGAAATTCCACACGGCCGTGTGTTTTGCAATTTCAGCCATCCAGTGAAGACACACGGGCGTGTGGAAATTCCACACGGCCGTGTGAAATTAATTTTTCAGCCGAGACAGAAGCTTCACACGGGCGTGTGGAAATTCCACACGGCCGTGTGAAGCCCCCGATAAGTCCAATTTTAAAGCCGCGATTCAACAATATAAAAGGGGATTTTTGCAACCTTTGGAGGGATCTTTCGACCTATCTTTTCCCCAACTTTCTGGAGTGCGGCTAGGGTTTCGGAGAGGGTTTCGTGGAGGTTCTAGCGCGTCGTCGGCATCGATTTCGAGGTTCGACGTTTGCACAAGACCACGGCCACACTAATTCGAGGGGGGTTTTTCATTGATGTCTATGTTTTATGCTTTATTTCTCACGTTGATGAACATGTATAGCTCTATGAGGAGCTAAACCCCTCGTGGGGTATTCGGACTTGTAAACTTTAGGGTTTCTTATGTTTCTTTGACATTGATTATTATGCTTTCCATCATTGATGAATAAAATTGAGTTTTTAATCTTGATTATCCTTTCATATTGTTTTCCCTTAAACGTGACATTAGGGTTGAGAGCAATCTAGGCTTTCCTTTGGAGGTGTGACAACTCCTATAGGATTAGACTACTCAAGATTAAAGAGGATTGAGAGGGAGAGTTGTGAGGTAGCAATGTACCCCTTTCCCCTTCGATGTGATTTCTCCCTACCTCCGATTCCTTGATTTAATAGCGGTCGAAATAGAGTGAAGCAATAAGCAGATAAACTCCCCTAGGGCTTAGTTACGCAAGTAATAGAGTGGAGGGTTGTAGTGAATCCTATTTGCTGTGGCTCAATCTAGACTAGGGTTCTTCCACCTGGACCAAAGGGTTAGAATTACGTATAGGAACAGGTTTAATCACTAGGAATCCCTAGAGCATAATGCAACTCCACATAGTGTGAGGTTTAGGCAGATGGACTCCCTGGGGCTTAGTCATCTAGGTGACAGAGTGAAGGGTGTTGTGAATCCTAACACCGGGGCATAGTGTTGGAGTTAGTCACGGTTGTCCTTAGGTTTGGGACCGTGAGTCTTAGGATATCCTCGACTCAATTGACATAAATAGGAGAGTATAATATCATAGTCTTGCACTTGAAACATAGACCCTAGAGGTAGCTTGTCCGGATACCCCCCTTTTATTCATTGTTAGTCCTTCTCGATTTTCCTACTTGCACTTCTTTCTTCCATCTCTCTATTTAGTTTATTGCTTTGCATTATTTTCACTCATCAATCTTATTATCGTTCTCCGTATTCTGCGTAGCTTAATTAGTGAAACCTTATATTCTATCTCCCTATTCCCTGTGGATTCGACTACCTTCTCACCAAGGTAAATTTATTACTTCTACAAACCCGTGCACTTGCGGGATACACGCAAGGGGTCGTGTCAAGTTTTTGGCGCCGTTGCCGGGGAATTGGCGTTTTTGATATTTGTTTTTCACTATTTTAGCTATTCACTTCGCATTCTATTTCATATTTTCTTTACCTATCATTGTTCTTATTTTTCTTTTCTTTGTTTTCGGCTCTAGGTTATGACCCGTGGGAACCCTTCAATACTTGTTGAAGGAGACCCAGACATTGGAAGAAGAACACATCGTAAAGGGAAAGAACCTGCACAAGAAGCATCAAATCAAGCCGATATTGAGATAGAAGGGTCAGAGACAATGGCAGAACAGAACGAGCAGCAGTGAACGTTGTCCGATTTTGCTAGACCCGCAGTTATGGGGACCCAATCAAGCATCGTGAGGCCCCCAATTACAGCAATGAATTTCGAATTGAAGCCGTCGTTCATTCAGATGTTGCAACAGTCCGCACAGTTTAATGGGTTAGTCGATGAAGACCCTAATATTCACATAGAAAATTTCTTGGAAGTGTGTGACATGTTGAAGATAAATGGAGTGACGGACGATGCAATTCGATTGAGAGCCTTCCCATTTTCATTGAAAGGAAAAGCAAGGCATTGGTTGCACTCATTACCTAGAGCCTCCATTACTACGTGGGAGGAAATGGCCGAGGCATTCTTGGCTAGATACTTTCCACCGGGGAAATCTGCAAGACTCCGGAATGAGATATCTTCCTTTGTACAGATGGAATTGGAGTCTCTATTCGAGACATGGGACAGGTTCAAAGAGCTCCTTCGCAAATGTCCGCAACATGGATTTCCCGAGTGGATGATTATTCACACATTTTACAACGGGTTGAATCCGAGTACAAAGCAACTCTTAGATGCGGCGGCCGGAGGGACTCTTGGAAGCAAGACTCCCGGTGAAGCTCGGCACCTTGTAGAGGAGATGGCTATGAATAGCTATCAATGGAACTCAAGGGATAGGAAAAAGGTTGCCGGAATTCATGAGGTTGATGCGGTTACATCGTTGGCAGCACAAGTGGAATCGTTGAGTAAGAAGCTAGATGCTCTAGCTTCGCCAAGAGTGGCGGCCATCACTACTTGTAACGGTTGTGGGGGAGGACATGCTTCAAGCGATTGTCCTATTGCTATTGGAGGCACTAGTGCGGTGGAGCAGGCCGATTTTGTGGGGAATTCATATCGAGGACAAGGCCAAGGCAACCCGTATAGTGGTACATACAATCCGGGATGGAAGAACCATCCGAACTTCTCTTGGAGCAATCAAGGACAGTCACAACAGAACAAAAATAGTGCACCACCGGGATTTCAAAGTCAACAAGCTCCGAATTTAGAAAGCCGAGTGACCGGGTTGGAGGGAAAGATGACTGACCTAGAGAGAGCCCTCACACGGTTCGTTTCTTCTTCGGACGCAAGGTTCCAATCGGTGGAAGCTACTCTTCGTAATCACACCGCCTCCCTACACAACTTGGAGAACCAAGTAGGGCAAATTGCGAAGACTTTGGCGGAGAGACCTCAAGGTAGTTTGCCTAGCAATACGGAGACCAACCCAAGAGAACAACTAAAGGCAATTACCTTGAGAAGTGGTAAGGAGGTTGAGGGACATCTCCCTCTTGAGAAGACTAAGGACTCACCCGAAGTCGTGGAAATAGAGGATGGAGCACCAAAGGAGAAAGAAGTGGCACCCCCACCTTACAAGCCGAGAATTCCCTATCCTTCACGATTGAAGAATGACCAAGACAATGAGCAATACAAGAAATTTCTGGGTGTCTTCAAGCAATTGCACATCAACATTCCATTCGCGGAAGCATTAGCCCAAATGCCCAAGTACGCGAAGTTCTTAAAAGACCTCTTGACCAATAAGAGGAAGTTAGAGGAAAGTGCATCCGTCATCCTCGATGCAAACTGTTCGGCAGTGCTACAGAAGAATATGCCAAGCAAGAAGAAGGACCCCGGAAGTTTTATCATACCGTGCAATATTGGTGATATGGGTGAGGAGATGGCACTAGCCGACTCAGGGGCAAGCATCAATGTCATGCCCTAGACGTTCTTCCAAAAGCTAGGCTTGGGCGAGCCTAGACCTACCCGGATGACACTTCAGCTTGCGGATAGATCGGTGAGGCATCCGAGGGGTATTGTTGAAGATGTGTTGGTGAAAGTGGATAAGTACATTTTCCCGGTCGACTTTGTAGTGCTCGATGTAGACGAGGATGTCGAGGTGCCGCTGATCCTTGGGAGGCCGTTCTTGCGCACTTCCAAAGCTTTGATAGACATGGACGGTGGAGAGCTCACACTTAGGGTTGGGGACGACAAGCTCACTTACCGCCTCGCCGAAGCCATGCGACATTCTCTTGATTTTGATGATGCTCTATATTATCTTGATGTCACTGATGATTGCATTGATGAATATATGCAGGATATGTTTAACCCGGATCCATATGAAGGGTGGCCGGACCAAGACATGGAGACTGAAGAGGAAGAAGTGCTCGCGCTTGTTTTAGTTGAAACAGACATCAAGAAGGAGAAGGAGCTTAGAAAGAAAGTCCTTTGGAGATTGAAGAGGTCGAGACGTCGCCACAAAAAGAACCCCAACAAGAAAGGGGATGAGCATTCACGGAGTAAGGGTGTTTCACCCATGTGTGGTAACAAACTCGATAATTCTCCCTCTACCTTGCAACGATTATGCAATGCTTGCTTTCAAATTATAGGGAAGAGGGCAAGTTCCACTCATGAACCTCCGTAAGGTAAGACAGGTACGTCAAGCTAAGTGACGTTAAACAAGCGCTTCTTGGAAGGCAACCCAAGTGTTTTGCAGTTTTTCTAGGACCTTGTTTAGTTTTAGGATTGAATAAAAGTCTTAGCAATGGTGTCCAAATTTTCATGTGCATATGCTGAGTTTTCATGAGGATTTTCGATTATTTACGTGTGCCTTAACGTTAATTGACGAAGTTTGAGTCGGTTGAGTGTGTTTTCGATAGTCTCTGGTCGTGTTTTTATGGTTTATACAGGCTCTAAGTGTTTTAAAAGAGTTTCTGAATTTTTCTGAGAGTCTGTACAATTTTCTAAGTAAACCAGAGAAAACACACGGTCGTGTGGAATTAACACACGGCCGTGTGTTACCAATTGGAGCTCAACCAGAGAAGACACAGGGGCGTGACTTTGCCCCTGTGAAAAACTTCAGAAGGGGCACACGGCCGTATGGAATTAACACACGGCCGTGTGAAATTTCGCAGAACTTCAACTCTTTTCCAGAGAGTCCACAGGGGCGTGTGGATGCCCCTGTGAGTGCCACTGTGCTAAGGCACACGGCCGTGTGAGATTTCCACACGGCCGTGTGAAAATTCTGCAGGAATTCCCTTTCATCCCGAGAAACCACAGGGGCGTGTGTGAGCCCCTGTGGGAGAGCTTGTCAAGGCACACGGCCGTGTGGATTATTCACACGGCCGTGTGAAACATTTATTGTTTCTCGGGCGAGTCAGAGAAGCCACAGGGGCGTGTGAGGTGCCCCTGTGGACGGCCTTGTGTTCTTGGCCAAGTTGGGCACACGGCCGTGTGGATGTTTCACACGGCCGTGTGAAAATTTTTCAGAGAGCGTCTGTGTTTTCCCGAGAGTCCACAGGCCCGTGTGGGTGGCCCTGTGTAGACCCCTGTGGAGGCACACGGCCGTGTGGAATTAACACACGGCCATGTGAGGTAGTTCAGAGAATGACCAGAGTGCGCACAGGGGCGTGTGTTAGCCCCTGTGAACCCTAATTTCTGAGGCACACGGCCGTGTGGTTACTTCACACGGCCGTGTGAATTTCCAGAACTTCAAAAGCCGCGCGTTTTTCTTATAGAAATCACTTGTGCCTCTTCATTCTCCACTCTAAACTTCTCTCCTACCCTCTCTATCACTTCCCCGACTTTCTCTGAGGTTTTTGAAGGAATTTGTTCGAGTTTTCAGGCCGTATTACTTTGTTTTTCATCTTCACCGCCGGTGAGACCTTCAGTACCTTTTTCTTCGTCAATTCTTGATTCAATTCGTTCTTTTATGCAATTTTGCTTGGTTTGAATGTTTACATTACATACGAGCATGCTTAGAATGAAATTAGAACGAATTTAGATGTAAATTGTGGATTTTTAACCCCACGGCCGTGATGCTTTGCCCGTCAGAAACTCCACACGGGCGTGTGGAATTAACACACGGCCGTGTGGATTTCTGCAGATTGGTTATTTTGAACTGTTTTTGATTGTTTTCTTTTCCAATCTTACAGGAATGTCTTCTAGACCCAGGAAATCGACAGGGAAGCGCCCCTGTGAGCCCACACCTCCTCCAGCAGAGACAGAGTTCAGTATAACCGAGCATCAGGTTCGGTTCGAGCGTTTATCAGGACTCCGTTTTGGACAGACGAGATATTTGGATTTGAGTATAGTGAGGAGTATTCAGGGGGGAGACAGCGTCGCAGATGAGATTGGCGAGCTGCTCTCAGTCGGTAGCTGGGAGAGATTGATGGTTATCCGGGACTCGGTGATCCGACCGCTCACCTTAGAGGTCCTGGCGTCGTTTGAGTTCGACCGGGGGTACAGCAGTTTCACCGAGGGCACCACAGTTCAGTTCAGAGCCCTCGGTCGACATTACAGCCTCAGTATGAGCCAGTTTTCGATTGGGATGGGTCTATATGATGAGGCATACACTGAGACAGAGGAGTACTCATTGCTCCCCACAGACTACCCGGGTACCGTGACACCGCAGCAGGCGTATAACAGACTTTGTGGTCAGGGTCAGTACGAGCCGGGTGTCTCCAAGGCTTCATGCCTTTCTCGACCTGCCTATAGATGTCTACACGCAGTTATGAGCAGATCTATTAGTGGCAGGGGAGACAATACTGGTGTTCTGAGTCGCCAGGAGCTCCTCTACTTGTATTCGATGGTGGAGAGTGAGCCACTCGACCTGGGGCACATTGTGGCCGACTACATTCGCCATCAGGGCCAGTACCCCAGGGTAGGAGTTATCTTTGCAGGCCCCTACATCACCAGACTTCTCATTGGCCTGGGGCTCAGAGATGGAGTCAGGGGAGCAGAGAAGACGAGTGTACCAGTTCACCTGGGCACAGATACCTTGAGGATGATGGGTATGATCCGCAGAGGAGGATCAGGGACGTATACCTGGACCATACCCCAGACGGAGCAGACTCAGGGTACACAGGCAGCTTTAGAGCCACCCCCGACGGATATACAGACCGAGGTACCCCCCACCGCGCCGGAGCCACCTCCGGTGCGGATGTTTTCACCGTCTCGAGGCCAGGACAGACTGGAGCGCCTCGAGAGCGCAGTGGGGATCCTACAGACCGAGGTGGCCGAGGTTAGGGCCACACAGATTACACAGCACCAGGAGGTGATGGCGCAGTTCCAGAGCTTGCGACAGATCTTCGAGCAGATTGTCGCCTCCTCCTCCTTCGTGGTTGATGACTCGATCCGCAAGCGCACGGGTCGCCAAGTAATACCCCTCACGCACGCGCGAGGGGGTCGTATTCCCAAGGGCCAAGGAACTACTATTACTCCCCCTTTATCTATTTCCTAGCCTAACAACTCGATTGTCATGCAATACTTACAAAATGGAGAAAGAAATAACTATAATGAAATCCAGGCTACTACTACACACATTTAGCAAACAAGGGAGACTCAAACATGCGAAGGCGTGATTTGGACAACGAATCCCCCTAGGGTTGTCATTAAGTCCTGAATTTAGGATGAAATGTTATGATGGTAGTTGGGCCAAGAGATTCCTAAATTAGGTCACCCCGATGGTCACGGTGATAACCCCTAATCCGGTACGAGTATTGGAATACGGAATTACTTCCGCCCAAATCCTCGCACGATTGTCTTACGCCTAGGGAAATCTCAAATTAGAGTCAAACACAGTATCTAGGTTCAACCCTAATGGTTGGAGGGGTACAAATACCCGATGGTCACGGCGTACTCGTACATGTATCCCTTCCAAGCCTAGTGTGTCTAGTACAAGGGCGATGGTCATGCAACCAAGTACAACCTAGAAGTTGAAATACAGAGTTCTCATGCAAATCAACACATCAAAGTACACAAGGCTTGAACCACAAACTACAAGATTCCATAAAAGAAATACAACATCAAACAATGCATCAATAAAGATGTTCATCCAAATTACAAGCAACCAACCCTAAGGTTCATCATGCCCAAATCACAAATAAGTTAGTTCCTCATGAAAGAGGAAAACTCATACAACTACAAGGAATAACAAAACAAGAAATGAAGCAAGAACCACTCCCTCTAGCCTTGGAATCCCTTGATGGATGAAAACCCAAAAAATATGCCTCAATGTCTTGGATCTTCCCTCCAAACTCCTCCTTCGACGTTGTCTCCCTCTTGGTGAAGCTTCGTGCCGTAGATCGCCGGAAATCGCCGCCAAAATGGGTGGGGCGGCGGCCCAAAAGTCTCCCCAAAAGAATCCTCTTCCAAAATGTGACAAAAAAGCCCTTAAAAACAATTCCAGCGACCTATGCGGCCTCCCATGCGGCCCCGCATGCGGGGAGAGAAAATTCCGGAGAAATCCCGAAAATTGCGTAAGTTGCTACAGTGAAATTGCTACAGTAGATATGCTACAGTAGAACTGCTACAGTACAGCATGCGGCCTCTGCAGTACCCGCATGGTAGCCCGCATGAATTTCCTGACCAAGCCGTTTCTTCAAGTGTTCGTGCTACAGTGGTTGCTACAGTCCCACTACAATACCAGGGGCTCGAAAAAAGTATTTTCCTTGCCAATTTCTCCTTAAATCATGTTGTCGAGCTTCCCACGGCAACATTTGTACCTGTAACACGAAATAAGCCAATTTAGACCGAAAACGGGCATCGATTCATCAACAAAATACGGAAAAGCATGCGCAAGTATACGTATAAAATACGTACATTTAGACGTTTATCAGTGGTCCGACCTCGGGTTTCTCCTCCACCATCTTCTCCCCCGACATCAGCCGATCCACCAGCAGATCCAGAGCCTCCAGCAGCACCAGAGGCCACCACTCAGGACACCGACGCTGAGGTGTCTTAGATTTTAGATTCTTTTCTTTTATTTGTCATTTCTGTATATCTTTACTTTATTTTGGACTTGTAGTACTCAGAAAGGATTCTCCTTCTGAGTATAGCTTTTATTTTGCTTTTTCTTTTTATCTCGAGTTGTATTCATTGCTTTACATTTTATATACTCGAGTTTTATTGAGCTTTACTGAACCCTCGTTTATGTGTGCGTAGATGGTCTTGGATGTAAGGATTTTGAGGAATAGTCATTGACACGGTCATGGAATCGTGTGTGCTCCACGAACCATTGAGACTCAACTCTCAATGACCTAGCTTCATCAAACGCAACACTTGGAGTTCAGGGGAGTAATGTTTCAATTGCCACTTCCACACTAATTGCTTTTATCGTTTTCACTTATTATTGTGCTTATATGCGTACATTGAGGACAATGTACATCTTAAGTGTGGGGGGGAGTTCACATTGCACACACCTTTACTTGTGCGTTCAATTGCTTATGCTAATGTAGCCTATGGCGGTTCACCTCAGTTGCAACGGTTGTATTCTTATAGTTTAGGAGAATTTTCAACATTGTATCCTATCATACTCTAGTTTTCACTTGAATTTTAGGGAATTTTTGCTCGAATCATCTTAGTACACAACTTACTCTTGGAATCTTTTGGAAACTCAATCTTGAAGTTTTTTAAGGACAAGTTTATCATCGTTCTTAGTTTTACTTTGGAAAATGCAAAAAAAAAAAAAAAAAAAAAAAAAAAAAGTATATGAGTTTGTAAATATTAGCTTTGTTTTGATTATGCATTTGGGGTGGAAAGAGCTACCTCCTATGATGTATGAAGCTACTCTCATAAGTCGGATACAAGTTATGCCCTAATGAGAGAAAGAGCTATCTCATGGGATGCGTGAAAGCTACTACCCCGGTAGAAAGAGCTACCTCCTCGAAAGAGTGAAAGCCACCTTTGGCGGCCGCCTAGGAAAGGGCTACCTTCAAGGATGTGTGAAGCTACTACTTCCACCTTTATGTTTTTTTTATCTTTGTATATAAATAAGTCCTTTTTAATCAAAGTTTGAGGAGTACTCGTTGGTTCTCTTGAGTAAGATCGCACACACCAACACGCTTTCGAGTTTTCATCCTTTTTGATTCAAGTTTTTAGCTAGAGCATTGATAACCTTATGCAATGTTTTAATTTTCCCTTACTTGTAGAATGCTTCTTTTGCATACTTTTGGTGAACCTAAGGCCAAGCATTTTCAATTGTTCTTCCCAAGTACTTTCACGTTCTATTTTGCTTGAGGACAAGCAAAAGCTTAAGTGTGGGGGGGTTTGATAAGTGCTTGTGTTATAGTATCGCGAAGCGCTATTATCTTACATTAAGCATACCTTTTATCAGGTTTTATCACTAAATGTGTGCATTTGTGTTCTCTTGTGCATTGAAGGTATTGTGGAGCCTAATTGGAGAAGAAGAATGAAATTAGGTCGCGTTCGAAAATGTTGGGATGTTCTCGGACCAAGCAAGGAACGAAGCACGTATTTGGACTTGTGGATGTGTGCCAACCTCTTTTGGAGGGGCACAAAGGCAGTCACATTCACAACAAGTCCAATCCGTGTTACTTAGGAGAATCTCACGAAAGAAGAAGACTTGAAGCAATCGGCGCGACCTACCGTTGCTTGTGTGCCCAAGTAATGGCCTCGATGAAGAACAATGGACCCGGGAGGCGTTTCGGCAAGTTACCAAGCCTGTTCAGCTGAAGATTAGTGTTCCAGAGAAGTCACACGGGCGTGTGGAAATTCCACACGGCCGTGTGTTTTGCAATTTCAGCCATCCAGTGAAGACACACGGGCGTGTGGAAATTCCACACGGCCGTGTGAAATTAATTTTTCAGCCGAGACAGAAGCTTCACACGGGCGTGTGGAAATTCCACACGGCCGTGTGAAGCCCCCGATAAGTCCAATTTTAAAGCCGCGATTCAACAATATAAAAGGGGATTTTTGCAACCTTTGGAGGGATCTTTCGACCTATCTTTTCCCCAACTTTCTGGAGTGCGGCTAGGGTTTCGGAGAGGGTTTCGTGGAGGTTCTAGCGCGTTGTCGGCATCGATTTCGAGGTTCGACGTTTGCACAAGACCACGGCCACACTAATTCGAGGGGGTTTTTCATTGATGTCTATGTTTTATGCTTTATTTCTCACGTTGATGAACATGTATAGCTCTATGAGGAGCTAAACCCCTCGTGGGGTATTCGGACTTGTAAACTTTAGGGTTTCTTATGTTTCTTTGACATTGATTATTATGCTTTCCATCATTGATGAATAAAATTGAGTTTTTAATCTTGATTATCCTTTCATATTGTTTTCCCTTAAACGTGACATTAGGGTTGAGAGCAATCTAGGCTTTCCTTTGGAGGTGTGACAACTCCTATAGGATTAGACTACTCAAGATTAACGAGGGTTGAGAGGGAGAGTTGTGAGGTAGCAATGTACCCCTTTCCCCTTCGATGTGATTTCTCCCTACCTCCGATTCCTTGATTTAATAGCGGTCGAAATAGAGTGAAGCAATAGGTAGATAAACTCCCCTAGGGCTTAGTTACGTAAGTAATAGAGTGGAGGGTTGTAGTGAATCCTATTTGCTGTGGCTCAATCTAGACTAGGATTCTTCCACCTGGACCAAAGGGTTAGAATTACATATAGGAATAGGTTTAATCACTAGGAATCCCTAGAGCATAATGCAACTCCACATAGTGTGAGGTTTAGGCAGATGGACTCCCATGGGGCTTAGTCATCTAGGTGACAGAGTGAAGGGTGTTGTGAATCCTAATACCGGGGCATAGTGTTGGAGTTAGTCACGGTTGTCCTTAGGTTTGGGACCGTGAGTCTTAGGATATCCTCGACTCAATTGACATCAATAGGAGAGTATAATATCATAGTCTTGCACTTGAAACATAGACCCTAGAGGTAGCTTGTCCGGATACCCCCCTTTTTATTCATTGTTAGTCCTTCTCGATTTTCCTACTTGCACTTCTTTCTTCCATCTCTCTATTTAGTTTATTGCTTTGCATTATTTTCACTCATCAATCTTATTATCGTTCTCCGTATTCTGCATAGCTTAATTAGTGAAACCTTATATTCTATCTCCCTATTCCCTGTGGATTCGACTACCTTCTCACCAAGGTAAATTTATTACTTCGACAAACCCGTGCACTTGCGGGATACACGCAAGGGGTCGTGTCAGCGCCTCCTCAGAAGGAATGGAACCTGTTAATCCATTTGCAGCCCTGATCACAGACCCAACAGCTCGGCTCGGCCCAAGTTGGAGGTCCACATCTAGCAGCACTGGGTCACCTGAGCAGTCCAAAGGGTCTTGTTGGATCTGGATGCCCGGCCCATCAAATAAACACGGGTCCATGTCCAGCGAAGCAGGAGGGAGCGAATGGCCCGGCCTTGCAACCTCGGACACGCACGCCTGACGAGGCACTACATCCTCGTCAGCCCCCGCGTTACGAGACACTACAACCTCGACCTCTCCCAGGCTGCCATGTGGCGCATGTGGGGCTTTGGCCAGCCAGTGCTCGACACGGTGAGCCAGATGGCCAGCAAAACCATGCCGCTCGGGTATCCGAGCAAGGTCGTGACCAGTGGCTCTCAAACCTGGCTTTCGTTTGCGACCAACGGTTCGAACGGGCATCGTCCGAGAACGATTGGGCAGGCCACCGTTGTTGTGGGAGTGGAGCTCGATCTCAACGGTAGCAGTGGTGTTCTCTCCAGCGACCTGAGGATGATCCTCCTTGGTGTCTTGGTGGGAGCTGGGCTCAACCGCCACCGATTGGCCTTTGGAAAGCCATCCCTTCGGCGACCAGGTCATGTCTCCAACAAGGCGGGAGCTGCGCTCAACCTGCCCTGAGACAAAGGCCAGCTCCGATGAGAGCTTACTTTTTTCTTTTTCAGCTTTTGGGATATCGTGGGTGCTTCTACGCCCCGGTAGTCAACCATACGAGTCCAACCCTGGCTCCGGCAGCACGTACATTCCCAACTTCTGCCTGAAGACTGGCAACTCTCCCTTACCGCCAATTATCAAGACCGAATAATGCCGCATCTCGAAGCTCAAATCCAGTTCAACCGGCAGTGAGACCCCCTGCCCGAGCCGCAACATAGTTGATAGGAATCGCTTATGTGATGAGATCGCTTGCGACAACGCAATTAACTCACCCACCGGCTTCAGCACCTCCTTGATGGTGCCCCAGTTCCATCCATGCAACGATAGGTTCCATATGAATGTCCATTGACCTCTTCCCGATGCTCTTCCTGCAGCCCCAATTTCGGCCGACCAAGGTGCTAGCTTCAAAGTACAAGGCCTGTCCTTGGTGGCCACCCGAAAGCTTCCGAGCTTACAGACCTCTTTTACTTCTTCTCGCGAAGCCAATGGAACCAGGAACGAGTTCTCATTCAAGGAAGTTATAGGGCCAGCCGTGCATGCGTTGATGATGGTTGGGGCTATCTCCAAAACACTGTTGTCGTTAATGTACCTCTCCACTACGGAGAGAACCGCAACCTTTGCCAGTTCCTCGCGAGCTTGCTCAGACTCCGGCGAAAGCGAGAGAGAAATGGCCACCCGAGGGGATCGTTGCTGAAATTTGACGGGCGATGCCAGAGCAACTGATTCCTTGTTGCTAATGAGAGGGGGCTAGTGGGAGGGTTAAAGCTCGTCTTCTTCGAACGGACGTGCAGGCGCTTCTTTGGCGGGCTCCGAGCAGTCGTGCACACTACACCATAATGGGTCTTTAACGGCGTTTTTTTTAATATTTAGCGGCGTTTTTGCACAATGCCAGCAAAAATGCCGCCGAAAATGTTGTCGGTAATGTTCCAGCAATTACGGCGTTTATATGAAAACGCCACTAAGTTAGCGGCGTTTTTTTACTTTTAGCGGCATTTTGTATGTAAAAAAATAATTAATTTACTAATTACATTAGCGGCGTTTACAGATAAAGGCCGCTAAATTACCGGCGTTTTAGTGACCTTTAGCGGTGTTTTTAAAAAATAATTTTAAAAAATAATTTTAACTTTTTAATTTTAATTTTTTTAAAAATAAATCAGCTTATTTAATTATTATTATTATTATTATTATTATCTTTTATCTCTAGTTCCTCCTACTCCTATCTTCTTCTTCTTCTTCTTCTTCTTCTTCATCATCATTATCTTCCTTTTCTTCTTCTAGTTTCTTCTTCTTTGATCTTCTTCTTCATCACCATCATCATCTTCTTCTTCTTTTTCTTCTTCTTCTTCTTATCGTGTCATCATCATCATCATCACCACCAACAAATTCTTCAGCTTCATCTTCTTTATTATATATCATCTTAACATTTTTTTCCATAAAACAAAGGTATTTATAGAAAACCTAAAAATTGATGTTAATTAGCGGCGTTTCTTAATAAAAACGCCGCTAAGTAAAAATTTTAAAATTAATGGCGCTAAATTCAATTTTTTTCTGAAAAAGATGGCGCAAGTTTTGAATTTTCAAAAATTTAAACTTTAGCGGCGTTTTTACCCATAAACGCCGTTAAAGTTTAATTTTAAAATTTTAAATTAAAAAATATTTGAATTTTCACGGCGTTTTTTCTATCAATGCCACAAAAATTTTAATTTTATAAATTTTAAAATAAAAAATTTATATCACGTTAAAAACGCCGCTAAATTCAAAATTTTATGAATTTTATATTTAATAAGATTAGGAATTTAGCGGCGTTTTCACTAAAAACGCCGCTAAATTCAAAATTTTATGAATTTTATATTTAATAATATTAGAAATTTAGCGGCGTTTTTTCAAAAACGCCGCTAATTACATAACTTTCGTGGCGTTTTTTTAAAAAAATGCCGCTAAATATAAATTTTATGGTTTTCAAATATAATTATATCAATACTTTAGCGGCGTTTTTTAAAAAAACGCCGCTAAATATAAATTTCATGATTTTCAAATTTAATTATATCAAGACTTTAGCGGCGTTGTTTACAGAAACGCCGCTAATGACATAATTTTGTGCCGTTTATTAAAAAAACACCGCTAAATATAAATTTTATTATTTTCAAATTTGATAATATCAAGACTTTAGTGGCGTTTTTTACAAAAACGCCACTAATGACATTGCTGTCGCGGCGTTTATTCTGTAAACGCCACTAAATATAATTTTATTATTTTTAAATTTAATAATGTCATGAATTTAGTGGCGTTTTTTACATAAACGCCGCTAACGGCACTACTTTTGTGGCGTTTATTCGAAAAACGCCGCTAAATTACAATATTTTCGCGGCACTTATAAAAAAACGGCAGTAAATTAGATTTTTAGCGGCGTTTATGGAAAAAACGCCATGAAAGTCTTAAATATAGCGCCGTTTTGTAAAAACGCCGCAAAATAAACGCCGCTAAAGACCAATTATTGTGTAGTGGCACCTCGCAGCCGTATGCCCCACACAAGAGCATTTGAGGCAGACGATCTGATGACGGCACTCTGCCGTTTTGTGGGTCGTTCTGAAGCACCGCCCACAAGTCGCTTCGGTCGGAGACCGAGGTCGCTTGGCCCCGTGATGTGTGGGCCCCCTTGTCTCTTGTCGGGACCCCGACCAGGAGGGCTCGACCTTGCCGCATCATCACATTGAATAACCATTCCCGGTGGGAATGAGCAAACCGCCAGCGCGTAAGTTAACTTGATGTCTTCCCGAGTGCGACCGCTCCCGCTCAGCTCTGCAAATCGATCACCTTTGCCAGCATTGCCGTCTTCTCCTTTTCTACCACCGCCGTCGTCGTCTTCTTTCCCGCCGCCGACGTTACCACCCTCCGGTCGTTCCCAGAGGTCGTACAGCAAGCTCATCCCGCACATGGCATGTATGTTCATCATGCAAGAAAAACAAGGATTATTATTATATCATTTTTTTGGAAAAAAAAATATGGTACCTATCTGAATGCAATTGCTTCCAATGGACTTTTCTCTTATTGAGCCAGTCAGCCTTGTCTGACTTAACTATCTTCTCCCTCACTTTGTCCTCTTCTTCTTCCTTCAAAACTATCTATGTTCTTTTTTTTTTCAAATCTTCTTTTTCTTCTGTTTTTTTTCTTTCCCAAAAATCCTCAACTCCCCGTGATACGGGTGATTTTTTTTAAAATTCAAATTTCTTTCAATTCTTATCCTCTTCTTTTTTGTTTTTAATTTAAAATATTTGAAATTCAAACTCATATTTTAAATCAATACATACATATCCTTAAACAAATATATATATATATATATATATATATATATATATATATATATATATATTCTATCTCTTCTTTTTATATATTATTATTATCTTTTATTTATTTATACTCCTACTACTATTTGGAATAGGATAATACCCTTCTCCTTTTATTTATTTCCTTTTTCCTACTCTTGTTCAAAATAAGAAAATATGGTTTATCACCACTATCTTTTTTACTTTATCCTTTATTTATTTGATTTTAATTCAAAATAAAATAGCAAGTTCCTAATGGAATTAAAAATAAAAATTTTTATAAAAATAATAATTATTATTATTACAATAATAATAATAATAATAATTATTATTATTATTATTGTAATTACTGTTATTATTATTATTATTATTATTATTATTATTATTATTATTATCATCATCATCATCATATACAATAATAAGAGTATTATTATTAACAAAGTTAATAATAATTGTTATTATAAAAATAACAATAATAATAATAATTGATAATCAGGCGTTGCAATAATTATTATGACATAAGTATTGTTAAAATAATAACAAAAAAAGTAAATTATTGATGTTAAGATGATAATAACACGCCCGACAAACCATAATTATTATCGGATAATAATAATAATTATTATTGAAGCCCTCCTGAATAATAATAATAATAATAATAATAATAATAATAATAATAATAATAATAATAATAGTATTATTATTATTACAATAATAGCGGATTATAAGTTGAAATAGGGATTTTGTGTTTGAAAAAAATGAACTAATAATTATTATCGTTATTAACAATAATAACAATAACAATTATAAGAAATAACTTTTTATGAAATAATAATAAGTCATGTCTTCTTATTATTATAAATAATTAAAATAATAATAACATTAAAAGTTATTTTTGTTATTGTTATTATTATTGTTATTACTGTTAGCGATGGCAAGGCCCACGAGACTTTTATTTTTAAAAAATATTAATAACAATAATAATTTTTTTATTTTTATTATTATTATTATTATTAACAATAACAATAAAAGTTTGTGTTTCTCAATAATAACAATAACAATAATAATTATTATTGTTATCCGATGGTAAAAATAATAATAATTATTATTATTGTTATCATTAATAATAAATAATTATTATTGTAATCATAATAATAATTATTTAATAATTACATGTTAATGATAATAATATTGCTGAATTCTAAAGATAATAAGAAAAATAATAAGTATTTTTAATATATGCACAGGCGTTGCACATAATAACAAAAAAAAAAATAAACAATAATAATATTATAATATTATATATAATTATCGTTAATATTGACAATAATAATAATAGCAAATATTTGTTATTATGATAATAACGAATAATAATTATTGTTATTATATTATTATTAATTTATTGTAACAATAATTATTGTTAATAATAACTATTATTATGATAATAGCGGTATTAATAATTATTAATACCCCTATTATCATTGTTAGTAAATTATTATCATTGACAAATATTATTATAGAATCAAATAATTATCCGCTAACAATAATAACAATAATAACTTATAATAATCAAAATAATAATGATAATTATTATAATGATTGTTAATATGGTAACAATAACCATATTATTAATAATTTTTAAATATTAATTTATTTGTTATTATTATAAACATGGTATTATTGTAGTCAAAATTAAAAGTACTATTATGACAAGGCCTTATTATTATTATTATTATTATTATTATTATTATTATTATTATTATTATCCGAATAATAATAATAACAATTATGGTTAAGGTAATAATATTATTACCTTCACTTCGGATCATATTAATAATCTTGACACTCTCAAGAGTAGCGGATTTTATTATCATTATCGTTGCTATTAATTATTATTATTAACAAAATAATAATAATTGTTATTGTTATTGTTATTATTGTCATTATTATATATTACAATATTATTTGTTAATACCAATTGCATATTTGTTAACAACAACAACAACAATAACAATAATAATAATAATAATAATAATAATAATAATAATTGTTATCAATAATTATGGTATAATATTATTCGTTGATATAATTATAATAATAATAATAATAATTATTCGTTTCCCATAATAATAATAAAATATATAATGTCACCCATCAATGGACATTATTATGTAACATAGTTAACAATTAATATTTCCCATACTATTATTAATAACAATATATTATCACAATAATAATAATAAATAATAATAATTGTTATATTAATAATACAATTATTATATTATTGTAACATAATAATAATACTAATGTTGATTTTCCTTATTGTTATTATTAACAATACTAATTATTGTTATCTTTTTTTTTATTATCCGTTGTTATTGTTATTGTAACCCATCTTGACAATAACAATATTATTATTATTATTATTATTATTATTATTATTATTATTATTATTATTATTATTATATTGTAATATATAATAATTATATATTATTACTGTTATTATTATTATTACAATAAAAAATTATCCTTATCTGCTATCATAACCCATCAATTTAAAAATTATTAATATATCCAACGGATAATTATCATATTAATATTATTTTTATTATAAATTAACAATAAAATAATAATAATAAATGCAAAATCATAATAATTATTAGTTGACAACAACAATTATCCTTAAAATTATATAAATCCTATTATTATTATTATTATTATTATTATTATTGTTGTTGTTGTAACAAGATTATATTAATATGATCATGTTGCACTCCTCTTAGCCTTGTTTGCTATTGTAACCCATCAATTTATTGCAACGCCTGTGCATCTCCATTGTGTGCGATCATGCCAGCACTAAAGCACCAGATTCCATTACAGCTCCGAAATTAAGTGTGCTTGGGCGAAGTAGTAGTAGGATGGGTGACCTCCTGGGAAGTCCTCTTGTTGCACCCCCTCTTTTTTTTGCTCCATGGTTTATTAATATAATGGTGTTGCAATAATAATAATAATAATAATAATAATAATAATAATAATAATTATTATTATTATTATTATTGTCAAAGAAAAAGAGTACATGATCCTTGGTATATGGAGTAATTGCTGGCTCATTAAAAACCTTGCTCCGGAAAAACCCTATGGGATAAAAACCGTAGCGAAGGGAAAAAGAGTACAGCCTCCCCCTCATAAAATTAACTATCAACTTGTTTCAGCAATGATGTTTTTGAGTCTTCTCATCCCGATTTTGTGCACAAGATTCTGATGAATACACTTTGGTAGTGATTTTGTGAATAAATCAGCTTGATTCTCATTAGATTGAATCTTTTGGACTTCTATTACACCTTTCTGAAGATCATGAGTGTAGAAAAATTTGGTGATATATGCTTTATTCTATGTCCTTTAATGTAACCTCCTTGTATCTGAGAAATACAAGCACTGTTGTCTTCATAAATTATTGTGGCATTTGTTGTAATTGATGGCAATTTGCATGATGACTGTATATGTCCAATCATAGATCGCAACCACTGCCATTCCCGACTAGCTTCATAGAGAGCTAGGATTTCAGCATGATTTGATGAAGTAGCTGTAAGAGTTTGTTTTGTAGAACGCCATGAAATAGTTGTACCATTATAAGAAAATATATATCCAGTTTGAGATCATCTTTTATGAGGATCAGACAAGAATCCGGCATATGCAAAACCTATGAGATTGGATGAAGACTTTTGGGGATAAAACAAACCCATATCTGTAGTTCCTTGTAAATAACGTAGCACATCCTTAACTCCTTTCCAATGTCTTTGTGTTAGTGTAGAACTATATCTTGCCAGGAGATTTACTGCAAAAGCTATATCTGGTTTGGTATTATTTGCAAGATACATTAATGCACATATTGCACTTATATACATAGTTTCTGGGCCAAGAATTTCCTCTTCTTCACTAGGTGGACGAAATGGATCTCTCTGAACATCAAGTGTCCAAACAACCATTGGGTACTTACCCTCCGTTTGGTTCATGGAATAGGCATGGGAATGGGAATGGGAATGGAAATGATGGATGGGGATTGGGGATGTGAATGAAAGTACGGGGATAGGAATGAAACTCTGTAATATCATTTATTTACATTAAAGGGGGCCGGGACCGAGAGCGGGGAAACGGCGCTCGGGAGCCGGAGTGGGAAGCGACGGCCATGAGTCTCGATCGAGAAAGAGAGTGAGAGAATGGTAACGAGAGAGAGAGAGAGATGCAGAGAGAGAACCATTCAACTTTACTTTAATAAAGTTATTATTATTTTTATTTAAAATAATAAATAAATAAAATGACATGTAACTAGCCACATCAGTTGTGTGCCTGGTTCGTGTGATTCATTCGTTGCATATAGCATTACTTTACTAAAAATACATCAAGCCAAACATATGTTTTCAAAATCTAAATTTATAAATTTTTCTAAACAAACACAAAATTCTGAAATTCAGCATTTTCAGATACGGCCAATGAAACACTAAATTTGACTCTCCTCCATTTTCAAATCCAAAAATTTACAAATACACTGTATTTAAAAATCTACTATATTTTCAAATACAACTAACCAAATACCCCTTAAAGATTATTTTATTTTATTTTATTATATATATTTTTTCAAACTTCAAACGTGCCTTTATCCAACCATGTAATTTATTTCTAAATTTTAACTCTATTTTTAACATATGATATGACATAACCCAATGAGATGTCCCCATTTTGTCCTGTCCCAAACATGCACCAAATCAAGAACACCAAATCCTTCCCCATCACGTGCGTTTCACGGGACCCGCTCACGGTGGTCACGTGATCAGACAAGAAAAAGGACACGCTGTCCAAACCTGAAGAGCAAGTTATTCTTCTCATTGGGACACGTGGCCTCAAGTCTCCAAAGTGGGCCCACTTTGCTTTTCACTCCATTCCGCCACGTGTCCCACTCTATGTATGTATATATATATATGCTTTTTTTTTTGGTTTTTTTAATCGTCACCGCTCACCGCCTCCCTCGCTACTTTCGCTTTATCTCTTTTCTCTTTGGTGTGAAGTTAGAGAGAGAGAGAGAGAGAGAGAGAGAGAACGAGGAGGGTCATCATCGCCGGAGAGATTCCGATGGCGGAGAGCGGGACTGGCGTCGGAGAGACACTCAGCGTCGACGTCCCCAGCTCCTCATTCTCCTCTGGTACTCCTTCTTACACCCCCTCTCTTTCTCTCTTTGTTTTGATTCATTGATTCTTTGATCTTTTTTCTCCTGTTAGGGTTCCTGAACCGTGATTTTTCTTTGCTTTTTATTGAGTTAAGGTTCTTTTTTGCTTCTTTTGATCGGATTCTTGTTGTCTTGGTGTTTTCGGTTTTGTTTTGAAATTGAAGAAAGGAATTTATTGAAGTGTAGACTCCATTTTGTGTAGTTTTTTTTGTTGGATTTGAGTGTTTGTGAGGGAATGAAGGAGATTATTTTGCTCTAGTTTTTGGAAGATTGTGATTTTGGAGATTAGTGGAATTTTGTCCTATTTTGATTGAGCTGTTATACTTTTGTTCAGTGAATGATTTCAAAGGCTTGCCGAGGTCGAACACCGTGCCTGTAAAGGCGTACAATGCTGCCCTGCCTGAGGCATCAACTAGCAATTCGAATCTGGAGAGGTCGAGGACGGAGAGGCAGAGGCTAGCTAATGCACTGCCTACCTCATTGTCAAAATTGCTTGATGATAAGATCTCTGCCAAGAAAAAGGTTTGGGGAAATCAAAAGGATAAAATTTTGATCATTTGTTTTGCTTTAATCTCTGAATGATTTTTTTTGTTATTCTTGCTGTACTATTTTTCATCTAAAAATTTTTATTGTTGCATTGTTAATTGCAAACGAAATTCAAAGTTGTAAATTTATTTATTGTATACACTTTGCCAAATGTGGTGATCATCTCCAATATACATTTTATGTAATATTCTGATTTTTACAATAATTTATTTGATATATTTGTTTGTTTTCTAATTGCTGCAGCGTAGGATGTTGAAGCGAATTGCCACAATGAAGAATGATGGAACAGTAGAAGTTGAATATCCAAGCAGTGTTGAGCCTCCGCTTGAGCTTAGGTCTCCAGACGGTAATGGTGATGTTATTGATGAAGGGGAGTCGGTGGATTTCCGGTATATGCGTCCTCTACAAATTGCTATTCTCATTGTGGGAACACGAGGAGATGTGCAGCCGTTTGTGGCGATTGGTAAACATTTACAGGTGGTTGTTCATGTAAAATGATATCTCATGTAATTATTTGCTAGTTTTTAGTTTGCATGCTGATGACATCTTTATGGTGGTTACTAATCTATTGTCATGAGATGGTGATCGATCAGATGATATTTGAAGCGTGTGTGGGCGCCCACATGTGACCAATAGTACTTGATTGGTTGAACTTATCTTGTTTTCAGCATTATGGGCATCGTGTTAGACTAGCAACTCACGCTAATTTTAAGGAGTTTGTTTTGACTGCTGGTCTGGAGTTTTACCCCTTGGGAGGAGATCCCAAGGTTCTTGCTGAATGTATGTTTGTTGTGTTCACTTATTGTTTTTTCAATGTTTGGTTCATCAATGGACTTTGCATCCCAGTAACAAATAGATTGCGTCTTTACAGACATGGTCAAGAATAAAGGCTTCTTACCTTCAGCGCCTTCAGAAATCCCAGTTCAAAGGAAACAAATCAAGGATATTATATATTCTTTGCTCCCAGCTTGTGAAGATCCAGATTTGGATTCCGGCATTGCTTTCAAAGCAGAAGCTATAATTGCCAACCCTCCTGCATATGGTTGGTTAATATCTTCTACTTGTGTTCCCTTATATTCTTGTTATTTTCTTCTATGGTTAATTTTTGTGCTTCGTCAAGAGCATTGAAATCTAAGTTGAAGAGCCATCAAAATCTTGGTCTATATTTTATCCAAAAAGCATGTTTTAATTGTATATGTTGGTCTTAAAATCACTGGAGAATTGTTATAAAATCTATTTGGTGTGTCTACCGTGGCTGTATTTTCTATTTGTGCAAGTTTACTATATCCATATGCATCCAGTTCAAGAATTGCAAATTGATTCTGATACTACATTTCTGTTGGTGACTTTTCAAGTATAATGTTCTCATGACATGCTTTCATGCAAGACTCCTGCTTGGTCCCTGAACTTATTTTGACTCTCTATTCTCTGAATTTTTCCTACATGTTTTTACTTTCATTCATTGTCCAGAATGGTTAGCCCATTTGGATCTCTTGTATGGACTCTGTAACCCTTTTTTTTTTCACTATGTATGTGACTTGGTTGTGGAGTAAAGATTGTGGCTATAATTATCTTTGGTTCTTGTGAGGAATGTTTTTGCACTTTCTGTTTTTGCTCAACAGAGAAGTTATATTCTAGTTTTGATATGTTCTATTTTTCTTTAATCCAGGGATTAGTCAATCATTTTTCTCTTATATGCACAATTCGAGCTGACCTGAAGAATGCTTGTTCAGGGCACACACATGTAGCAGAGAAGATGAATATACCAGTTCACATAATTTTCACAATGCCTTGGACGTGAGTCTTGCTTTCTTTGTAAAGTTTCAATTCTTATATTTAGTTATCCTTTGGAAAATTCAAATGAAGCTAGAAAATCCTTTTCCCTGTAACATAATATACCAAAAATGGAAAATAATACTCACTAACTAGTCATTCTTTTCCTCCATGCTATTTGATATAACAATCATTTATTTTTTTGGTCAGGCCAACCAGTGAGTTTCCACATCCTCTCTCTCGTGTCAAGCAACCTGCGGCATATAGAGTGAGATGTCAACCCCATCACTTTGTGTTATGCAGCAAGCATATCTAGCTAAAGTTAGTTGTTTCTACTATTTTAAGATATTCGATGGGATTATGAGACATACTAGAAATCACGATGGACTTGATATCAGTTCATATGCATTGGTGTATGAATTTCCGTATGCTGACTTCTTTGTCAAATTGTAACATGATAGTTTGCTGAATTCATCATGGCCTCATGCCATACACGAGAATGCATAATCTGCTCCTCCCTTTATATCTGTAAAGTTTTCTCTTCAAATTTGACCTACAATTGATGTTTTTGACTCCTTAGCTCTATCTCAATTCTGCAGCTTTCATATCAAATTGTGGACTCAATGATTTGGCTTGGAATACGAGATATTATAAATGATTTCAGGAAAAAAAAGCTGAAGTTGCGTCCTGTCACTTATCTAAGTGGTAGCCAGGGGTCTGCTTCTGACAAACCTCACGCATATATCTGGAGCCCTAATTTGGTCCCAAAACCTAAAGGTCTTGTCCTTTACTCATTTTATGCAGAATGTATTTTATAGACATTGAACTTGAATGTGTATTTGATAACAAAAATGTATACAATTATCCATCAGCCAATACCGAAGTCCTTACAAACCTAACTTTTACTCCCATCAACAATCTAATCAATCATTGTTCTTTCCTTATCTTTCACTTTGTAAGTTCATCATCTATTCATTCATATATCATCAAGGTGAACCAAAAAATTCAGGTTTTGGTGCACTTACAGTCTTTTACATGTTGCAGTTCTATGTTTATTTCAGTTTTATATTTCTAATGATCATTAGATATGCGTATGCTTGCATGATTTGTAAGTTTGTTGAGTCTGATTTTGGTTTCAATGTGTAGATTGGGGACCTAAGATTGATGTTGTTGGGTTTTGCTTCCTTGACCTTGCATCAAATTATGAGCCACCAGAATCACTTGTAAGATGGATCGAAGATGGTGAGAAACCTATTTATATTGGATTTGGTAGCCTGGTGAGTTTTGATTAACTTTGTTCACCTTACAACATCCTTATTGAGTATATCTGTCATGCATGTTAGTTGCTTTCAAATGATATATGCTAATTATGACTAATGATGTGAAGACACATCTCTCCTCTTTGAATCGAGGATATAACAATTTCCTTTGTATTTATTAGTCTAAGTAGGAGACAATATACCTTGATATTATCGATCATTCTTTGATTCAAGGAGTCATCCCATCTTAATTGAAAAAGGAAATATTTTTTCAAGAAAAAATAGAGTTCTGCTTCCTTATTGCTTTTGGATTGTTTTTTCTTTTTATGTTTTTTAATTTCTGATTTCGTATGATTCTCTTCAACATCTTTTTTTTTTTTTGTTTTCTTAGATCTGATCTAAGATCTCCTTGGCCTTGTTGTTCATTTTTTTCTTGGTTGGAATTTGAAACATATTGCATTTGCACATTTTGTTTATTTTAGTGATGTCAAAATCTTTTTCTCATATAGAGAAGTGCTGATACTTCATTGGATGAACATATCTCAAAAAAAATTGCCCAATGACACAATATGCTCCTCTAGTAAAACATGTCAAAAGAAGTAAAATGAACTTGGTCGGTTTAGTATTAGATCTGGAGACATATGGAAGTTTCTGATGTCCTTGTACATCTATAAAACTTACTTCATTGCAGTGTTAGATTTATTTTGTCTTCATGGTTTTCTGTGAGCCATACTCATTTATTTTTTCAATTAAGTTGACCCTAGTATCTTCTATGTTTATGCCACTTCTGCGAGTATGTTAGCCTGTTCAAGAACCAGAACAGATGACGCAGATTATTGTGGATGCATTGGAAATCACTAGGCAGAGAGGCATCATTAACAAGGGATGGGGTGGTCTTGGGAATTGTACGCATCTTAGTCCTGGGTTTGTTGATTGTATATATTATAAGTTTATATTTTATTTCTCATTTTATGGCCTTACTGACACATTATTGATATTTGCAGTGAAAGAGCCAAAGGAATTTGTTTATCTGTTGGACAATGTTCCTCACGACTGGCTATTCTTGCATTGCAAGGCAGTGGTAAGTACCATACATCAAGCTAACTATGGAGAATGGTTTGGTACTGTGAATAGCCTTTTACAATCTTTGCTATGAAAGCAGTTTAGTCTTGAGCAAACTGCCAAATATCAATGCCAAGCAGAATGTAGGAGAGCATTGCCAAATTTTCTGAGGCTCACTTCTTTTACATCTAGAAACTTAAATGTCGAATGACTTACATGATTAGTTTATCTAATACTTGATGGTTTGACTATAAGTTGGTAATAGTAGATCTTCAGCATACTATCATAGTAGCTCCCTATGGACAAGTGTTTGGCACTATTAAAATGCTTTTACAAATTCTGCTATGAAAAGTGGCTTGTCCTTGAGCAAACTGTTAAATCATCAGCATGGCAATTTTACTTTTCTTTGTCTAGAAACTATACTGTTGGATGACTTACCTTAGTTTATGTAATACTTCACCGTTTGACTAGAATGTGGGAATATTCAAGTCTCAACTCTCAAGCATACTGCTAAATAGTGAAGTCTAGCAGAAAGTTGATTATAGCTTATCTACAAATTTTGATTAAACAACTTATATTTATCAAGATACTTCCAATTTTGAATGACACGCATTGTCTTATGCTGTTTATCTTTTGAGCAAGCATTAAGAATATTGCACCAGAATCTGCTAATCCTGTATATACCACATTTTTTTCTTTATGTTCACAGGTTCATCATGGTGGTGCTGGAACCACAGCTGCTGGTCTGAAAGCTGCGGTTGGTATCTATATTGTTTTCCCCATTCTCTATTTCTCCTTCTTCATTTTCCTATAAAATGCTTCAATCCAATCAAATCTGTATTATCTAGTGTCCGACCACAATTGTACCATTTTTCGGTGACCAACCATTCTGGGGAGACCGAGTTCATGCTAGAGGAGTTGGCCCCCATCCAATTCCGGTAGATCAATTCACACTCCCAAAGTTAATTAATGCAATAAAGTTCATGCTAGATCCAGAGGTATTCAATACAACAATCACCTCAAATTTTGACCGCTGTCCGAAATATGTGAATTGACACAAATATATATATATGCAAATTCACAGGTGAAAGAAAGAGCTGTTGAACTGGCAAAAGCAATAGAATCAGAGGATGGGGTCACAGGAGCTGTTAAAGCTTTCCTGAAACATCTTCCTCCCCAGTTGCCGCAGCATCCAGAGCCACCAACACCAAAATCCCGACGACGTCGGCACTCTGTTTTTCACTCTCTCACACATTGCCTGCGCTTCTCTTAATTCTAATTTCTGTGTTCTTTTAACTTATATTATAGGGAAAAATTAATAATTAAACAAAACCACATCTTGTATCATGTTATTCAGGATCTCACACACCTGTGTTAACATGCAAGCCTCAACACGTCAATGTTCTGCTTCTGTGATGTTTCTTATTGTTTTCTATGCTTTTATTTATTTGTTTTTACCTGGACATTGATGTGTATAAATATGTATTTGTTTGTTGCTTTGCCTGTTAATCACTTTTAAACAATATTGTTTGGCTTTTTATTTTTTTTGTGAATTGTGTTTCAGGAGCTACGAAACAAAATTTGATTGTAGTCTTTTTTGAAACTTTATGATTTCTCATTTTCAGTGCTTGAAATAACCTGATATTTATATATTTTTCTGCATTCAATTTTGGGAGTACTATTTTATTAATTAGAAATATCTGGAAAAGGAGCTATGGAAGTTACTCTTAAACTATCTTAAGCTTTAATTTTGTCATTTGATTTAGCCATAATGGTTTCCTTGTGGAGACTGATTGACTAGCTTTTGAACTGGTGTTGGGACATTATGATTTTGGTATCTTAAGCTTTGTCATTTGATGTAGCTAGGTTGCTTTCTGTGTGAGCAAAGAGCAATTATAAATCTATCATTTAAAATAAAAAAAATATATAATGATAAATGAAAAGAAACCACCATCGAGGCATATAGGAGAATTTGTTTTGTTTTGCTTTGTTTTTGTTTTTTTTTTTTTAACAAGTGCGACAAGCACATTCACTCTCAAAGTTGTGCAAATCATTTCGAATTGATTGTCTATTTTCTGTGTTTTCACTTGATTGGTATATAATTGGCCTGTAAGTCCATATTCACAGTTGGAGATTCCTCCACATTCATTGCATCTGTAGCTTTTGCTTTTGAATTCAGGCATTGAGCTTTTGGTATGTCTTTTGTATTGGAATCGGTGTTGTTAGAGCTAAGACTTTTTTAGCATTTTGTTTTGTTTTTTTTCAAAGAAATTTCCAAATCATAAGAAAAAAGCTTGATTTTTTTTTTATTTTTTAAATTATGACAATAAATCTTTTATTATTATTTTTTTATAACTTTCTTCATCTGTTATCTACCCCTCTTGCTGAAACACTGGTTGCCTTTGTTCCTCTTATTATGAAAGGGAATTTTGTGTTAATTACCCCTTACAGTTATGGCGATGATAGATATAGAGAAAAGGCATAATAGTAATTTTGTTTAGAACAATTTACATAAGTGACCCTTTGGAGTTAAAACATCTACATAAGAAGGAAAAGGTAAGGAAGTAAATGGTGAATGGACATAATGGTGAATGACTGGTAGTTAAGTAGTGGTGAGCTTTCCCCATGTGGGAAATTATCAGCTTCTTATCCTATTTCTTACTCTTTCTCTCTCCTATTCTTCTTTACCTTTCTCTTCCTCTTCTTCTTATATTTTGAATTAGGGTTTCAGTTGGTTGGAGTGGTTGTAATTCATAGATCTATGTTTATGTAATTTTTTGAATTCCAAGGCAATTTTAATCTTTTGGTGGAATGGTTGTTTTGGGCTGCTAGATTGTATCAAATTGGTATCAGAGAACTCAGATCCATGAGTTCGAGAGCTTGGGAGTAGAAATCTAGTTCAAGAGAGATGAATTAAAGCTCATGGAGACTCGGAACCAAGAGATGAAGAAGATAGAGGAATCCTTGAAGGGGTTCAAGGATTAAACCCAGAATCAAGAGAAAGCCATTCAAGAGATTCACGAAAGACAGTCTCATGATATAGATGAAATAAGAAACATACTCATTAGGTTTGAATTAGTGATCACTTCACAGATGGTTTAGTAGTAGAGGAAGTGTGTCATCTAATGTAAGAGTAGGGAAGAAGAGTGGAAGCTCTTGGGTGAAGTGACTTAAGTTTACTAGTCTTGAGTTTCCCAAGTTCCGACTATTGTCAGGGCCTTAGTGAATGGCTTTACAAGTGTGAGCAGTATTTCGAGTTTGGTTTGACTAAGGAAGAATCTAAGGTGAGGATGGAAGCTTTGCACCTAGATGGAAGAGCACTTTAGTGGCTTCTGAATTCTATGAAGTCTTGAAAATTCCTTCAACTTGATCTATAATGAGTTGCGGGTCGCCATATATGTGCAAACTTTGAATCCCCATATGGACTGCTAGCTCCAATCCAGGAATAAGAGCTTCATATTCTTCTTCACTGTTAGTGCATGTCTTCAACAAGGAAAGAGAGTATCTCAGAATTCCACCCTCAGGAGAAATGAAGATGAGTCCAATACTAGCTTAGACTTGAGGAATTTTGAGTATAATAGCTGGTTGGATTGAAGAAGCTCCATCAAAGAACATCTTCCAACATTGTTCTCCCTCTTTAATTGCCAAAGTTTCTTCATCAGGGAGATCAAATCTTAAGGTAGATTTATTATGCAAAGGATGTGCCATGAGAAAATCTGCCAATGTTTGACGTTTGATTGCTTTTTGGGGAATATGAGTTATGTCAAACTCCATGAGAATCAATGCCTATTTTGCTAATCTTCCAGTGAGCAATGACCTTGACATCGAGCACTTGAGGAGGTCTATCCTTAAGATGAGAATCACCTTATATGAGAGCAGATAATGCCGAAGCTTCTTTACTGCAAACACTAAGCAAAGACAGTGTTTCTCGATAGGAGTATATCGGTTTTCAGCTCCCACCAACATCCTACTAAGGTAGTATAGGGCATTCTCCTTTCCCTTTTCATTCTCTTGAGCTAAAAGAGCCCCAAGGGATCTATCCAAGGCCATTGTATATAAGATCAATGGCTTTCCTGCAATTGGCGCTGCTAACACTGGAGGATTCAGTTAGTAGCCCTTGATTTCTTCAAAAGCTTTTTGACATTCATCGTCCCACTTGAATGGAGCATTCTTCTTCACCAACTTGGAAAATGGCTTACATTTTCCTGAAAGATTGGCGATGAATCTTCGGATATAGGCAAGACGTCCTTGGAAGGACTTCAGCTGCTTCAATGTCTTTGGAGGTGGCATCTCTATGATCGCTTTAATTTGGGAGGGATCAATCTTTATTCCTCGGTGCCTCACAATGAACCTAAGGAATTTTCCAGATAGTACCCCAAATGAACATTTCATAGGGTTCATCTTCAAGTTGTATTTTCTAATACGATCGAACATCGTTCTCAAGTCATTGAGGTGTTGATCACTTGACTGTGTTTTCACCAAAAAATCTTCTACAAAGCACTCCATGACTTGGTGAATCAAATCATCAAAGATTTTCATCATGGCTCTTTGATATGTTGCTCCCGCTTTCTTTAGTCAAAATGACATAACCTTGTAGCAGTAGATGCCTATCGGTGTCCGGAATGCAATATACTTTTCATCCTCTGGGTCCAATTTGATTTGGTTGTACCCAGAGAAACCATCCATGAAAGAAATCATCTCATAAGAGGAAGTGTTATCAATCATGATCTCCATGACAAGTAGTGGAAAATCATCTTTGGGACATGCTTTGTTTAAGTCCCTAAGGTCCACACATATTCTGATTTGCCTATTCTTCTTCTTGACAAGCACTATGCTGCCGATCCAATTAGGGTATTTTTCTTCCCTTATGAAACCAGCTTCAATTAGTTTCTTGGTTTCTTCAATGACGTTTTCTTCTAGATCAAACTTCATCTTTCTTGGTGCTTGTTTCACTAGTGGAAAACTTGGGTCAATGGAAAGCTTGTGAACTGCTACCTCTATATCGAGACCTGGCATCTCCTTATAGCTTCAAGCAAAACAATCAATATATTCTATAAGAATGCTTTAAATGGCTTTTCTCTCTTCTTGTGTTAATTGTGCACTTAAGAAATTGGGTTTAGGATCATCCTCACTTCCCAAGTTGATTTCCACCAACTCATCAATTGTTGCTTGTCCTCCGTCTTCAAGGTCAGGGGGTGCGTCCTTCAATTTTATATCTTTCACAAGATGATCATTTGATGCTTCTTCAAGTGGATCTTCATCATTTGTATCCTACCCTTCAATAGTTGACACCATGCTGCATTCATATACTCGTTCATCTTGAAACCCAAGTCCCTTTTTGCTCAAGTGATAAGTGCTCGTGTTATAGTAATGCGAAGTGTTATTATCTTGCAATGAGCATTAATTTAATTAGATTTTATCACTAAAAAGTGTGCAATTGTTTACTTTTGTGCATTGTAGAGTTGTGAAGATAAAATGAAGGAAAGGAATGAAGTTAGGTCGTGTTTGGCATTGTTGGGAAGATTTTCGGACCAAGCAAGGAGCAAGGCGTGAGCATAGACTTGTGAGTGTGTGCCAACCTCCTTTGGAGGGGCACAAAGGCAGTCACATTCACAATAAGTCTAACTCATGCCAACAATGAGAACTTCACCAATTAGGCGATTCGAAGCAATCGGCACGATCTACCGTTGATTGTGTGCCCAATTCAACGGCCTCGATGAAGAACGACGAATCCGGGAGCGTTTCGGCACAAGTACTGTAGCAAAACACTGTAGCAAGTTACTGTTCATAGTCGGCCGAAAATCAGAATTCCAGAAACTTCACACAGGCGTGTGGAAATTCCACACGGCCGTGTGAAATCCCGTTTTCAGCAAATTTAAAGCCTCGACTCCACATTATAAAAGCCCGATTTGGAGACTTTTTGAGAGATCTTTTGACCTATTCTTCTCCCCAACTTCTAGGGAGTGCGGCTAGGGTTTTGGAGAGGACTTCGTGGAGGTTTAGAGCGCGTCATCGGCATCGTCACCGACTTCCGACGGCCGCACAAGACCACGGCCACACCATATGCAAGGGGGTTTCATCTATGTCTTTACTTTGTGTTTTATTTCATACATTGATGAACATGTATAGCTCCATGAGGAGCTAAACCCCTTGTGGGTATTCGGACTTGTAAATTCTAGGGTTATCATGTTTCTTTGACATTGTTATTATGCTTTTCCATTATTGATGAATAAGAATTGAGTTTCAATTTTGATTTTATTTTGCTATTGTTTTCCCTTAGATGTGACACTAGGGTTGAGAGCAATCTAGGTTTTCCTTTGGAGGTGTGACAACTCCTATAGGACTAGACTATTCAAGATTGAAGAGGGTTGAGAGGGAGAGTTGTGAGGTAGCGATGTACCCCTTTCCTTTCCGGTGTGATTTCTCCCTACCTCCGTTTCCTTAATTTATTAGCGGTCAAGATAGAGTGAAGTGATAGGTAGATAAACTCCCCTGGGGCTTAGTTACGCGAGTAACAGAGTGAAGGGTTGAAGTGAATCCTATGCACTGGGGCTTAATCTAGACTAGGGCTCTTCCTCCTGGACCAAAGGGTTAGAACTACACATAGGAACATGTTTAATCACTAGGAATCCGTAGAACTTAATGCAATCCCACGTAGTGTGAGGTTTAGGTAGATGTACTCCCCTGGGACTTAATCGTGCGAGCGATAGAGTGAAGGGTTGTTGTGAATCCTAATACCGGGGCATAATGTTGGGGTTAGTCACGGTTGACCTTAGGTTTGGGACCGTGAGTCTAAGGATTTCCTCGACTCAATTAGCATCAATAGGAAGGTATAACAGCATAGTCTTGCACTAGAAGCATAGATCCTAGAGGTAACTTGTGCAGATACCCCACTTCATTCATTGTTAAATCCTCCTTAATCTCTTTTTCTTGCACTCTCTAATCTTTCACCTCTCTCTATTTAATTTCTTGTCTTTTAGTATAGTTGTTCTCACAATTCACACACGAATCGATTATTACTTTTCCGTACTTCGTATAGTTTTAATAGTGAAATCTCATACTCTAACTCCCTATTCCCTGTGGATTCGACTACCCTCTCACCGGGGTAACTTTTATTACTCGACAAACCCATGCACTTTCGGGGAGCCTGTCATCAAGCCTTAACCTTGCATAACAATTTTGAAAGGATGCCAAAGTCTCTCAAAGAGAACATGTCTATCCCTTAAATAGTTCAAAGTGATCCCAGCTTGTTTTATTAGTCTTCTTAGCTTAGGAAAATAGTAACATGGGATTCTTGAAGGCCAAGGTTCTTCATCTCCCATTGTCTTTATCATCAATATATCTTTATCGTTGAACTTATTGGGATTAGACTTATAGAAGAGGATCCCTTTCTCCTCCTAATGACGAGAAGGCACGTAGAAGGTGACGAGTCGTTCTACTGAGTTAACATCAAACTCATCAAGAGCTTTGTAAAGGCCCTCTGGTATTCTCGTAACATGAAGAGAACTTTCTACTGGACTGTCATCATCATCTTCTTTTTTAATGAGTGGAAATGAAGTTCCTTCTCCGTTAGATTCATCACTTCTAAAGTGCCGGTTTCTCTTATAAAGACGAGAAGATGGATAAGTGGCATATACATCTTCATCATCAACTTCTTCTTTTGAAGATCCCGTCTCACTTCCGAAGTGTAGTTTCAAAGGCAAGAATGAAACCTTCTTCTGAGTGAGCTTGGTGGTCTTAGTAACCTTCATGAGAGCATCATCCTTTGCTATAGAAAGTTTGCCTCCTTTTGGAGTTTCAACAAAATATCGTGCATCATCATAGTTAGTTTCATGCACACCAAATGGTTAAATGTCTCCATTTATGTGGTATACATCATCATCCTTCATATACTTCAAACATTGATGCAAAGTGGAAGGAACCACATTGTTTTCATGTAACCATGATCTCTCCAACAATGCTTTATAGGAAACATCAGTGTTGATGACATGAAACTTCACTTCTGATGTTAGCTTCCTAATCTTGAAAGGGAGAGTAATTAACCTAAGGGCCTTTTGACTATGATGGTTGAAGTCTTAGACAATGATCTTTTCAACTAATAAGTGATATGTCTCCAAAACCAAAGCATGCAAAGTCTTTAATGTCATCAAATTTATGGATGAGCCTTAATCAATGATGATTCAGTTGACTCTTGTCCTGTCACAAGACCCAGTAACATATAAGGGTCTATTATGCTCCCTTGTCCCTACAACAAGTGTTTCTCTGAGAACTTAATCACCGGAGAACCAAAAGCATAGAGAGCTTCTATCATATAAGCTTTAGCAAAAAATAAGCTTGGTATTCTGCTGGGTTTTGCAAAACATGGAACAATGTGTCTCTGAGCTCCTGCGACATCATCAGTTCATCAAAGACACTCAGTTGAGTTGGAATTTTCTTCAAATGGACAGTAATATTGTAGTCTTGTGTCTTTGAAGTAGAGCTCTTCTATGGCTGCACTATGTCTTCATTTATGTTAATTGCCTTCTCTTTCCCTTTAGCTTTAGTAACACTTGCTTGCTCAAGAAGCCTTAGGACGTTATTAAACATTTGAGACTCCTCTTCCTTATCTTGGCAGATGCACCCATTATCATATCTTTCTTTGATTGTCAAGGTATAGCATGTAACTGACATCTCAAAATACTCCTTAGGTAGGTGTATGTTACTCGACTTGAGTACTTTATGTAACCAGCTCTTGAAACCATGAAAATCTTCAGTGCTTGCCTTATGAAATATTGAAAAGGAAAACGTTACATTAACAACATTGGTTGATTTTTTTCTTCTTTCTTTTTTAATTTCTCATTGACACTTTGTTTCAAAGATGGGAGGAGAAATCAGGTCCCACTGGGCGTGCCAGACTTTGTGGGCTCCTAAGCCAAAGGTACAAGGGGGCATTTGTTTATATAGAATTTTTTAATTTCTAGTCCCATTATTAACTTGTTATTCTATTTCAAATTAAAGTAAAACAAAAAAAGGTTTAAGTAAAAAAATGGTAATGATAAACTCTATCCTCTTACTTCTAATAAGAGTAGGAAAAAAGTAAGGAATAAGAAAAAAAAAAAAAAAGGGTATTGTCCTATTCTAAATAGGAGTACGAGAATAAGTAAATAAAATAAAGGGGAAATTTCAAAAAAAAAAAAACCTTGTGGTTTCACGAATTTGCAAAATAAGGCCTATGGTTTAATTTTTTCGTTTTAATATTATGTGGTTTCCCAGACTAACAAAAAAGATAAAAATCGTTAACATCCTTCATCCAACGTTAAGTGGCAGGGGCAAATCTGGTATTTCGTCTTATGTGGCTTAAAAAAAACTGAAAACTTATTTCTCCATCAACTCGAGGATTTAAGAAGAAAAGGAAGAAGAAAAGGTTCTTCATTTTATTTCACCCATTGTTAGCTCCATTTCCATAATCTGGAAGCTATATGTTGGTTTGGTAGAAGAGTTGAATCTCCTTCCGCTTGGTAAGTAATTTTTTTTCTTTTTTCAGTGGATAGCTTGATTTTTTCTTATATTTATTTTTTATTGCAGGTGGATGCTGGGAATTAATGGTTGATGGAGAAATCAAATAGCTAGAGTTCATCCACAAGCTTTTCTTCTTAAATCCTCGGGCTGATGGAGAAATCAAAAGCTAGGGTATGGAGGTTGGGCTGAATGAGAGAAAAGGGAAAGCTTTACAGGAAGAGAGAAGGGGCATCTTTGTTTTTCAGTTTTTTAAGCCACGTAGGACGAAATACCGGATTTGCCCCTATCAATTAACGTTGGATGGATGACGTTAACGGGTTTTCTCTTTTTTGTTAGTCTTGGAAACCACATAACATTAAAAAGAAAAAATTAAATCACAGGTCTCATTTTGCAAATTCGTGAAACCACAAGGGTTTTTTTGAAATTTTCCATAAAATAAAATAAAAGGAAAAAAATATAATATATATATATATATTGATTTTAGATAATTTTTTTATTTAAAAAAGGGGCTGAAATTAAAAATTTAATATTCAGAAAAAAAGAAATTAAAAATAAAAATTAAAAAATTTGAATTTAAATTAAAAAAATCTCTCATATGACGGGGAGTTGGCGATATTGTCGAACAAAAAACAATGAAAAAGAAGAGAATAAAAAAAAAGGGTGAAAAAGAACAAGGAGTTTTTTTTTTGAAAAAAAAAAGAGGAAGAAGGAGAAAAAAAAAAAAAAGAAGGGAGGAGGAACAGGAGCAAAGAAGAGAAAGTTTAAGGAAAAGACAAGGAGAGAGGATGGACAGCAGATTACTCATCTGGTAAAGAAAGAAAAATTAGAGCTCAGTCACAAGGTAGATTATTAGAATAAAATCTACACCATGCATGCATAGGTTATGATAGATCCCATGAGCTGTGTCATTCCATGTCTCCATATTTATTTAGTAAATTAAATTGCTATTCCATGCACGTAGGTTTAGGTTTGATAAACCAAAGCCATAATGCTCTGCATGTCTTGTGTTGCACTTACATTGGTTTTTTTTTATTTTTTATTTTTTTATGCATGTATTTTTGTCCTTAGTCTATCAATTTATGCAGAGAACCTTTGAGGGTCCAACTTCTTCTGCTTTCACTTCTCTTTTATGGCCACATTTTTTTAACCTCACTGGTGAGCTACACTAATCGGTGTTAGAAGCCTAGAAAGAAGATTTAGTTAAAAAAAATTATGTCTTGTTCGATGATTCAACAGCCATAAGCGACTCACATTGGAATCCTATGGACACTCCGTCCCCAAATTTGATATAACTTTTCATCTCCGACGTCTTTCACATGCGTCATTCAGATTGTGCCTATCGCTTCATATCCAACAATATGGTTTTAACGTTGATTGTTTCATCCCACATAATTCTCTGAGTAGTCCTTGGCCATTTATACATGATACATAGAGTTAGATGGAATGAGTCTCTATTCTAGAACAAGGTGGTAGATCTCAGAAATGGAGACCATCATATGAAGACGTCTATAACAATGTTTCTGTGAAGAGATCTATACTCATAACGGGTTTGAAGGAGAGTTCGTAATTGGATTCTTTGAAGAGCTGCCAAGTTGTAAATGATTTCTTAATACCTTGCACCATTGTTCATATCGTTATTTATTAATTTATTCTTTTCCTCTTCATACAATTAATGGGCAGAGGAGTGGAAGAGATTTGTTTAATCTAAAGCAATGAAAATTTGGTTGATGGATACTTGAAAATGGTTTAGTGAAGTCCATGCGATAGATAATGGAGTTGCAGTCACTGGTGGCGTAATGATCCTGGAGGAAAAAATATTTAGAGTTTGAGGTAGAATCATAATTTTGGATGTTTGAAATATATGTGAGAGGGGGTGTTCATCAAAGCAGTAAAGAGAAGCTTCAAAGATGCCAAATTATCAAGGATGGTTAGCTTATAAAAGGAAAGAATTTATTGATATTTAGTAAAAAAAGAAAGAAGCTGATTTTAAAGAAAACTCCATGTGTTGCATTGGATTGGATGCAGTTTAGTCCAATAGCCCACCACCAAAATTACATTACTTTATGAAAATAGTTACTTTTTATTTATATCATTTTAATAGTGTTATTTCATGGGTATGTAAAAAAAAGAAGAAATTTATTGGTGCGAGGATATTTTTGAAATTTTTGCATGACCTCCTCTTGGAAAATCCTATGAGCATCTTCTTTAGACTTACCATGACGTCTTAATACTCTTGGGGGTAGAGAGAAAACATTTATAAAATTTCTTCAAACCCACCTTGACGTCTTGATATTCTCAGGGGTAGGGAGAAAAATTTATAAAATTGCTTCAAACCTACCTTAAGGTCTTGACATTTTTGGGGGTAGAGAGGAAAATTTATAAAATATCTCCAAACCCACCTTGAGGTCTTGACACTCGGAGGTAGTGAGAAAAATTTATAAAATTTCTGCAAACCCACCTTGAGGTATTGGCACTCTTGAGGGTAGAGATGAAATTTTTTATAAAATTTCATCAAACCCACCTTGAGGTCTTAACACTCTTGGGGGTAAAGAAAAAATTTATAAAATTCCTTGAAACCTACCTTGAGGTCTTGACAGTCTTGGGGGTAGAGAGAAAAGTTTATAAAATTTCTCCAAACCCATCTTGAGCTCTTGACACTCTTAAGGGTAGAGAGAAAAAAATGATAAATTTCTCCAAACCCACTTTGAGGTCTTGACATTCTTGGGGGTAGAGAGAAAAATTTATAAAATTTCTCCAAACCTACTTTCTTGGGGGTAGAGATAAAAAAAATTCTTTGAACTCACTTTGATGTCTTTTGACACTCACTGGAATGAAAGAAAAAAATTATGAAAATCTTTCTTTGAACTCAATTTGAGGTCTTTTGACACTCATTGGAGTGAAATGAAGAATAAAATAAAAAAATTATTATTATGAAATCTCTCTTTGAGCTCACTTTGAGGTTTTTTGACACACATTGGAGTAAAAGAAATAATAAAAAGACTTTTTGAAAAATCTCTCTTTGAACTCACTTTGAGGTCTTTTGACACTCATTGGAGTGAAAAGAAGAGTAAATGAAGAATTTTATGAAAATCTCTCTTTGAACTCACTTTGAGGTCTTTTGACACTCACTGAAGTGAAAGGAAGAGTAAATGAATAAAATTTATGAAAATCTCTTTTTGAGCTTACTTTGAGATCTTTTGACACTCACTGGAGTGCAAGGAAGAGTAAATGAAAATTTTATAAAATCTCTCTTTAACACTCATTGGAATGAAAGGAAGAGTAAATGAAAATCTTATAAAAATCTTTCTTTGACACTCATTGGAGTGAAAGGAAGAGTAAATGAAAATTTTATAAAAATCTCTCTTTGAAACTCATTGGAGTAGAAACAAAGTATAAACAAAAATACTCTTGAAACTCAGTATGAGGTTTCATTCGCAAGGATGAATTGAAGAGCTCAACTGATGACTTAGTTAATAGAAATCAAGTTCATAATTACAGCTTGAGATCCATTTTAAAAGCAAGTCAAAATTTTTAAGTTAATGACCCAATCATGTTGAAGGCCACGACTTGAAGATTTGATGGTCAAGGCTCAAAAGCATGGAAGAGTCAAGACCTAAATATTTCATGTAAATGACGAATGCAACTTTGAAGTCTTAAGACACAAAGAAGTCAAAGACCTAAGGAGTTTCACAGGTCAGTGAACCGAAGATTTCACAAGTATAAAGTGCCAAAGTCTTTAGTAATAAAAGAAATAAAAATGATTAAGTAGGCAACTCATAAATGTATAGTTGTCACAGCTTGAGAGTTATGTGATGTGTCAAGATACAAACACACAAAAAAAAAATTGAAGAAGGCCACAATCGCTGTGCTAAAGGGTCTTTCAATATGCTTTTAGCAAAAAAGTCAAGAGCATCAGCCAAGTCATGCAAAATTAAAAAAGAAAAGAGTTTGAAGAGCATGATGAAAAATAGTTCTCTTAATACTTTTGTATTATTGCTCATGATTATGAACTCATATGATCATTGAAACCAATATAAAAAAAAATAATTTTATGTTTGCTCAATCTTTTTCATTCACACTTGTTTCTTTATTGGAGGTTTCCACAACATTGTTTGGGGTAATTAATATTAGTGGCTTGCCCCTAATAGAAGTTATGAACCTGCAATCATCTGGAATATGAAACTAATTAAAATTTGATTTTTGATCCATGATTTTTTTAATCGATCAATACTAATTAAAAGCCGTGTAAGAAAAAAGAAGCCCACAAAGTCTGGCACACTCGATGGGACTTGATATCTCTTCCCATCTTTGAAACAAAGTGTCAATGAGAATTAAAAAAGAAAGAAGGAAAAAAATCAACCAGTGTTGTTAATCTGACATTTTCCTTTTCATGTTTTCATAATGGCACCAACAAAAAACACCAACAATGTAGATGCAACATGCACCATTTTCCTTGGGGAAGGCATTTAGGTGAATCTTCCTTACGCTTCCATCTACACGGATGTTGCTGGAGCTGAGATTAAATTTGGGCTGTCTTGGAGTATGTCCACTTTGTACCTAGCCCACCATCATCACCAACTGATGTTCACGTCCCACATTTACCATCAAGGGGACGTCGCCCAAAAGTGATTCTTCCTGCTAAGGTCAAACAAGGCACCATTGCTGCTAAAACATCTGTTTTTGATAGACTCACCTTTTGAAAAAAAGTCATGAACATTAAGGGAGGAGAATATAAAGAGGAGCTTTCGTTTACAATCACTGCTAGAGAGAAAGAGAGTGGTATCTTTAAGAACCCAATGCTACCCCAACAAAATCCTTTTATAATGGGGCGCCCAAGATTGACCAAGAGGAAGATACCCTCATCTCAGGAGAAAGCGAGTTTTGTCTCTTTTCAAGACTCAGGGAATGGTTCTTCAAGTTCATTTACAAACTCTTTCACACCATTGTGAATGGTGAAGGAGAACCCCACAACTAGTGAAGTAAGGGGTAGGCCACCAAAGTTCCACCAGTCGAAGGACACTTTTGCCAAGAAGATTTATAATAGCTACACTTCCTACATGAAGCTACAGACTGAAAAGATGACATCGAGGGAGTTTTACCTAAGGTAAAAGAACTTACTCTCTTGTAAGAAGAAAGGAGCCCACAAAGTCTTTTATTAATTTCAAAGAGCATATGAGTACATAATCATGAGAGAGAATGCAAAAGTATTAAAAGAACTAATTTTTTATCATGCTCTTCAAACTCAGTTTTTTTTTTTTTTGCATGACTTGGCTGATACTCTTGACTTCTTTGTTAAAAGCATATTGGAAGACCCTTTAGTTAGGTAACTGTGGTCTTCTTCGATATTTTTTTATGTGTGTTTGTATCTTGACACATCGCATAACTCTCAACCTGTGGCCATTCTACATTTATGAGTTGTCTACTTGATCATCTTTGTTTTTTTTATTGCTGAAGACTTTAGTGCTTTGTGCTTGTGAAATCTTTTCTCTGACTTGAAAAATTCCTTAGGTCTTTGACTTCTTTGTGTCTTAAGACTTCAAAGTTGCATTTGTTATTTATATGAAATATTTAGGTCTTGTCTCTTTGATGCTTTTGAGCCTTGATCACCAAATCTTCATGTCGTGGCCTTTAACTTGATTAGGTCGTTAACTTGATAATTTTGACTTGATTTTAAAATGGATCTCAAGCTATAATTATGAACTTGATTTTCGTTAACTAAGTCATCAATTGAGTTCTCAAAATTCATCTTTACGAATGAGACCTCACAATTGGTTTTCAAGAAAATTTTCATTAACACCTTTGTTTTTTTTACTCCAATGAGTGTCAAGAGACCTCAAAATGAGTTCAAAGAGAAATTTTAATAAAATTTTTCATTTACTTTTCTTTTCACTCCAGTGAATATCGAGAGACCTCAATGTGAGGTCAAAGATATATTTTTATAAATTTTTTCATTTACTCTTCCTTTTACTCCAATATGTGTCAAAAGACCTCAAAGTAAGATTAAAGAGAGATTTTCATAAACTTTTTCATTTACTCTTTCTTTCAGTCCAACTAGTGTCAAAAGACCTCAAAGTGAGTTTAAAAAGAGATTTTTATAAAATTTTCATTTACTTTTTTTTTACTCCAATAGGTGTCAAACAACCTCAAAGTGAATTCAAGGAGAAATTTTCATATTTTTTTTATTTACTCTTTCTTTCACTCCAATGAGTGTCAAAAGACATCAAAGTGAGCTCAAAGAGTGATTTTGATAACATTTTTTTTTCCATTTACTCTTCCTTTCACTCCAATGAGTGTTAAAAGACCTCAAAGTGAGCTTAAAGAGATATTTTCATAAAATTTTTCATTTGCACTTCCTTTTACTCCAATGAGTGTCAAACGACTTCAAAGTGAGTTCAAAGAGAGGTTTTTATAATTTTTTTTATCTACTCTTCCTTTCACTCCAATGAGTGTCAAAAGACTTCAAAGTGAGTCCAAAGAATTTTTTATCTTTAGCCTCAAGAGTGTCAAGACCTCAAGGTAGGTTTGGAGAAATTTTATAAATTTTTCTCTCTAACCACAAGAGTGTCAAGATCTCAAGGTGAGTTTGAAGAAATTTTATAAATTTTTCTCTCTACCAGCTAGAGTGCCAAGACCTCAAGGTGGGTTTGAAAAAATTTAATAAATTTTTTCTCTTTACTCCCAAGAGTGTTAAGACCTCAAAGTGGACTTCAAGGAATTTTATAAATTTTTCTCTCTACCCCCGAGAGTGTCAAGACCTCAAGATGGGTTTGAAATATAAAATTTTCTCTCTACCCTTAAGAGTATCAAGACCTTAAGGTGGGTTTGGAGAAATTTTATCAATTTTTCTTTCTACCCCCAAGAGTGTCAAGACCTCAAAGTAGGTTTGGTGAAAATTTATAAAAATTTCTCTCTGCCCCAAGAGTGTCAAGACCTCAAGGTGGGTTTGGAGGAATTTTATAAATTTTTTTCTCTACCCCAAAGAGTGTCAAGACCTCAAGATGGGTTTGAAAAATTTTTATTAATGTTTCTCTCTACCCCCAAGAGTATGAAGACCTCAAGTTGGGTTTGGAGAAATTTTATAAATTTTTCTCTCTACCCCCAAGAGTGTTAAGACCTCAAGATGTGTTTAAAGAAATTTTATAAAATTTTCTCTTTACCCCCAAGAGTACCAAGACCTAAAAATGTTTTTGGAGAAATTTTATAAAAATTACTCTCTATCCCCAAGAGTGTCAAGATCTTAAGGTGGGTTTCGAGAAATTTTATAAATTTTTTCTCTACCACCAAGAGTGTCAAGACCTCAAAATATGTTTGGAGAAATTTTATAAAAATTTCTTTTTATCCCCAAGAGTGTCAAAGACTTCAAGGCAGGTTTCATGGAAATGCTCATAAAATTTTTGAAGAGGAGGTCCTGAGAAAATTAGAAAAATGCGTTCACTAATAAACTCATCGTTCATCATTTTTTTTTGTTTTGTTTTTAACATGCTCATGAAATAAGTTAAATAACCCTATAACAAAATGTCAAACGAAACTATTTTCATAAGGTGATGTGATTTTTGGTGGTGGACCCCCATATTATCTTGTAGCTCAACACAATAAATTAATTTTTTATTGGCTCTCCAATGTTGGCCACCAGTAGTCCTCATGTTAGCTAGGCATTCGTAGCTTGGGCCTTCCTTTTTTTCTTTCTTTAATTACTGCTCCTCTTATCTTTTCTCTCAAACATTCAAAGCTAGCATTCTAGTCACCAGTAAACACCCACTTGAGCCAGAGCATCCCTTCACTAGACTGAGAAAGAAGATAACAATTGGTACAAGTGGCACGTAAGAATTCTACAAGAGAATAGTGATTTTGCGGCACTCATTTCCCGGCGGTTTTATCTAAACGGTCGCCAGCTTTGCACATTGTGGCGGTTTATGTGGCAGTTAAATAAACTGCCGGTTGTGACTTTCATATGGTGGCGGTTTTTAGTTAAAACGGCCGTGAATTCGATAGTATTCGCGGCAGTTGGGTATAAACAGCCGAGACCGCTGTGCAGTTGGCGGCCGTTATGTAACAAACCGCCGTCAATGCCTGGCTTCATAAGTTTTTTTCCCCAATTTTGATCCAGCCCCTTCTCTTTTATTCCAGAACCTCAGCTCGGCCCTTTCTCTTTTCTCTTTCGCTCTAGCATAGCTCCGGCCAGAACCTCAGCTCGGCCCTTTCCCTTTTCTCTTTCGCTCCAGCATAGCTCCGGCCAGAACCTCAGCTCAGGCTTCAATCTTTGGTTCCTTCGATCGTTAACCAGCACGCCGAAGCCTTGGATTTTCTAGGTTATATAGCCATCAGGTGTTGCTTTTTACCATTTCAAAAGTGATTCATAATGCTGTTGGATTGCGCATCCCTAAACTGTTGGTTTGCTGATATTAGGTTCTGTAAAACTCATACATTAATTTGGTGGAGGCTTGAGCCTAGTTGTTTGTTCCTGATATATGTTGCCATTAAAATCTTGACCTAAAACATTGATTCATGCGTCTGACTGAAGATGTTTGTATTTTGCTCTTCATTCTTTGAAATTTTAGTAGTTGAAAATTATGATGAAATGTAGAGTCCCTTAATTATTTTATTAATTATTATTATTATTATTATTTGTATGGAAGTTGGAAACTAATCCTTAGTTGTATTTGAATTGCTAGATTTGTTGGACGAACTCAAATGAATGAGCAATCGTCAAGAAGCCACTTTGTCTTCACACTACGAATATCTGGGGTCAATGAGGTGTCTGAATTTTACCTATTGTGGTCTTTCTTGTTTTTCTTTCTTTCATATTTTTTTTGAAGGTTCACCGATGACTATATTTTAATGGGTTATTGATCTCCAGAGCACAGAACAGCAGGTTCAAGGGATACTCAATTTAATTGATCTTGCTGGTAGTGAGTGGCTTGCCAAGAGTGGCTCTACTGGAGATCGCTTAAAGGAAACTCAAGTAATAACCTCTCCTAACTGTAAAAATTTACATTAAGCGTTCCTCAAGTTCTCATCATGGACTATAAAGTTTACTTGCATCTTATGGCAATGCTTCCAGGCAATTAATAAAAGTTTATCAGCCTTGAGTGATGTAATCTTCTCAATTGCAAAGAAAGAAGATCATGTGCCTTTCAGGAATTCCAAGCTTACATATCTGCTTCAGGTGAGCTCAGTTTTTAAATTTCTATTCCCGGTTTAAATACTGAGTTGAGTAACACATTCAACATTCTGATCAACCTTATTGTTTTGTGGCACAAAAAAAAAAACAGCCTTGTCTTGGAGGAGATTCAAAGACATTGATGTTTGTAAGCATCTCTCCTGAGTCATCCGCAGCTCAGGAGTCAATCAGATCGCTACATTTTGCAGCAAGGGTCAATTCATGCGAGATTGGAATCCCTCGACGACAGACTCAGACACGTATAGGCATTATTTTGATTTCCAGTGTAGAACAGTTCAATTGCCATTTCAAAAGGAGGTAAGTTTTTTTAACCTTTTCCATTAATGATGACAAAATGTGGTTCAACTTGCTGATTGATGGATTTTGTTTTCTCTGAATTAGGGAGACGAGGTGGACTACCGCGATGTCCTACATCGTGATGGTTCTGTTCATATATATGTCCGTGCCCTTGGATCAGTTGACGGTAGGTCTCCTTTTGCTAATGCTATTCTACTTAAGTAGTGTCTAACATGAAACAACTAATGTATTACAATAGTATTTAGTTTTGAAGTATGCAACTAGTTTATTGATATATGTTTGCAAGAATAAAGTTCAGTCACGACAGGATTTGGCTCATCACCTCGTCATCCTGATCATCTTGAAATTGATTGTTTCATGTAGATATCTGGTGAAGGCAATCTCTTGTATATTTTTTGAAGCTCCGAGAGTATGGATGACACTTACGATTACATCAACATCATGATTGATATATAATATGTTTGCAACTTCGACAGCAAAAAAATATTTGTAAATTTGACTTAATTATTAATGAGTTATAAATTAAAATTTTATTATTTTTAAATATTAATTGAATGAGTTCAATGCATAGGATTGATATATATATATATATATATATATATATATATATATATATATATATAAAATTGTAAAAAAAATAAATAAATAAAAAATGATTCAAAAAAAAAAAAAAACCGAATCCACGGCGGTTTAAGCACAAACCGCCGGGATTTCCAACATCTAGATTCTCCACACCTACGCGGCTGTTATAAAACCGCCGGGATTTTCAATGACTAGATTCTCCATAATTTTGTGGCCATTATATAACCGATGAGAATCGTCGTACACATTTCGCGGCGGTTGTACCGGCCGTTCTATAAAACCGCCGTGAACTAGGTCGCGACGTTGGTAAACACGGCGTTTTTGTAACTGCCTTTGGTTGCATTTAGCGGCGGTTATAACAGCCGCTAAATGACTTTAAAACATCCCCTAAAAACATGATTTCCTGTCAAAGAAGATTTTAAATAAATAGTATAAGAAAGGGCAAAATCCTTATCCCAAATTGGGTTCCAAACTCCTACTAGGAGAAATAATGACTCAAGTGAGGAAGAAGATGCCAATCTTATTTTCACATCGAACAAAGACCCAATGTTTGCAAAACTAAAGAAGCAATTGGGTCAATGAGAGAAGGATCACATATCTATGATGCAGATTATTGCATCTTTGACTGGTGTGATCTCTCGTTTAAGGGATTAGGTCCAAAATCTACTCCACAAAAATTCAAGGGTTCATAGGTATGCAGCATCTGCACAAGTTGTTCAAGAGGAAGAAGACGATGAAGAAGTACTTGGGTTACATGAGCAAGCTGGAACATTGGCGGCACTTGAGCCAATGATATCCTGAGAAGAAATACAAAAAATAGTTGCTGCACAATTGAAGCTAGCTAAGGGTGCTACACTAAAAAGTGATGGTGATAAACCGTACTCAAGCTTTCATGGTCTTGTGGCTTATCCTAAGGAATACAATGTTCCTAAGTTTAAGTAGTTTAATGGCTTAGGGAACCTTAATTAACATTTGGCTCATTTCGTAATAGCATGTGGGGACACAAGTAGCAACCCGTCTCTTTTGTTAAGATAATTTGCTGCTAGTTTAACTGGTGTGGCTTTTGAATGGTATGCAAACTTGCAACCTAAATCCATTTAGATATGGCAACAAATGAAGGACTCCTTTAGGGTTGGATTTGGTGGAGTCACTGATAAAATTACTATAGCTGATCTGGCTAACACAAGGCAGAATAAGGATGAGAATGTTATAGACTATGTGATGAGATGACATAACTTGAGCATCAAATATGAGCAGCCACTTGATAAGGTGCAAGAAGTGGGGCTATTGGTGGGGAATATTGATAATTGGATGGCTCCATTTCTTAGTTCATCTGACATTCACACCTTCCAAGACTTGATCTCTCAAGTTAAAAAATTAGAAAGAACTAGTCTAAGGGTTGTATCTGTAATGCAACCCACCAAAGTGGATAAAGAAAAGCCAAAAAAGCCTGAAAGTGTTAAGCATATGGCTTTTGCAACTGGTAAAGTAAAGGAGGCCACGACACCAGTAAAATAAAACAAGCCAAGGCCACTATCACTTGGGAGTATAGGTGAACAACCTAAGCCTGTAAGTTCTATTCAAGAAAGGATGAGCAAAAAGTATTCTTTTAGAAGGGATAAAGTGATGAAGATGTTCAAACATGCATTGAAGGTGGGTTTGCAACTGCTGGAGAGCAAGCGACTAGAAGAGGCAGATAAGAAAGATCACCCAAAATTTTGTTTATATCACAGAATATTGGGTCATTACTGAGAACTACTATGTATTCAAGGATTGGATTAAGCACCAGTATCAGGAAGGGAAGATCACTTTATCTAAAAATGTATTGCTCTATCAACCAGCAGAGCACACCAACTATGTGTCAGTTGTACTGCAAGAAGAATCTCTATGGGGGAAAGATGCAGGGGGCACATCAGAAGGCATGCAAGCTGAGGGAGGTTCTCAAATTCCCAAGGACCTACTCCTCTTGGAGTTCCAAAAGGCTTATGGAAATTTTTTCTCAAAAAAGTCAGGAAAGATGTTGAAGAAATTGGGAGAGCTTCTTGGTTTCAAGTGGCGGAGAGCTCAAGACCCTGATGAGAAGGCCAAGCAAAAAACCAAGAAGAATAAAAAGATTAAGAATAAGAAAAAGAAGTAGAAGCAGATAAAGCCCTCTGAGTTTCATCATAAGAAGTCAATTATTGAGGAATATATTAACTCCTTAGAAGATTATCAGCAAAAGGAGAGAGCCCTAATTACATTAAGGGATTACTTCCCTGATAAGGTTAAGGAGCTGCTCTTAGATTTGGACGAGTCTCAAGATGAGGAGCCCATGGCTGAGACTTGTTGGGTTATTACCTTATATGAAGAAGAAGCATGGGATGATGTTGATGATGAAGATGAGCTTGAGCTCTACTACCCGGATGAAGATGATTCTTTACTTGAGCAGCTATATGATCGACATGGGAAACCATATGTAAGTAAAAAATAGAGAAAGAAGCAAGCTTTTAAAGAAAAGGTTCGAATGGCGAATGCGAGGTTGCAGGATGCTTCAACACAATCTTATCAAGCAAACCAGCATTATCCAAAGGAGAAACCAAGAAGAATACCTAAATATAAAATACTTAGAAAGATGATGCCATATGAAGATATTCCATCCATTATCCAAAAGGTGACATATGACCTCACTCATCGAAAACCACATGTTTCAAATAGTGATGCTCCTTGGAACGAGTCTGGAATCATAGAACCTATGAGTGCTTCTTTTCGCCAAGAGGAAACACATCCTCAACATAGTGAAGATTGAAGAGCTGACATGGAGGAAGGAAGAGCATCTCAATTTTTAAGTAATGTAAGAGACGAGAGCTTTTCCATAAGTAGAAACAAAATTCAAGAATTGTTTCACAAGATGGTGGAGGAAGGAATATTGCTTCTAAAAAAGAGAAGGGATGCTACAACAAACATAAATAATCATCCTAAGTACCTTGTCCACATCTGTTAAAAAAAATAAAATAAAATAAAAAATAGAGATTATTGAAACAATTGATAGGCTCCAAGATACTCTCAACTACTCCATTTGACAAATTCAAATATCCAACAAAGAGAAACAACCATCATAATACTACTTTCTAAATTATTCAATTAACTCCCTCTCAATCTAAAGAGTTTGGAATCCATCACAAATAGAATTTCTTGAACTTGTTCTCTTATAATGCTTTTTTTTTTAAATATCTACAAGTTGATCAATAGAGTTTATGTATACTAAATCCATTTCTTCTTTTGCAACCAAATTCCCTAATGAAATCAAACTAGTTTCAATATGTGATATCTTGTTCTCCTCTTTGTTTCATGCTTTTCTTTGTTCTTTGGAAGTATTAGGTATTTGTTCTTTTTCAGGGTCTTTTTCTTAGGAGTGGGTGGTCATTTTTGTCTATTTAGTTTGTGTAATGGCATTTTAGTGTTTCTTTTGAAGTGGTGAGGGTAAAATGGTCTTTTTTGCTTTAAACCTTATCCCTTATAATCTTAGCTTCTCCAAGCTTCTCCAAGCTTCTCCAAAAGTTGAGAATTTTAGAGAAGCCTTACTAGCTGGCTATTCATCATCTTTCCCTTGATGTGGCATCTAATTTTAAAGGTTCTTTGGAATTAAAGAGCCAAGTCTTCTTCATTGAAGGAGATTAGAGCAATTAGCTTTGCAAGTTGGTATTTTATTGTGTTATGTGTGTTCTTTGGCTTGAACCTTTGAGCTTGTAACCTTTGAACTTGTAACCTTCGAGTTTGTAAGTATGACCTTTTGTATGAAGGGTGTTGATTCTTTGTTGAGTAGAGTTTCTTGTTGTTCTGGTTGTTCTTCAGGTTCTTGCTTATTTGGAGAAGTTTGCATATCTCTTTGGATAGAATTTTGGAGTTAAACCATGATTTTTGGATGCTCTAGGAGTTTTTATACATCTCTTTAGTGTTTTGCCTGAAAACCTTAGTATATGAGGAATGTATTCCAATGAGTTTTGTAGAGTTTCACCTCTCGATTACTGTGGCCCAGCCTGAAAACACTATAGACCAGAGAGTTGTTTTTTGTGTGTGGGAGGGGGTACTATAGCAATCACGTGCTGGCGCATATTGTTTTGCATTCTTTGAAGTTAGAGCTTCAATTCTCATTGAGTCATCATTCCATCAACCTTAGGGCAGACCTAAATTCCTACTTTTTGTTTTTGAATTTGTTTTATTTCCTTTGTTGTATTTGATTTCCATTTTCATGTTTTGCTCTTATGTTTCCATGTTGGGATTGCTTTCATATTTGTTGGAGGAGGGCCGTCAAGTAAAGGCAAGGCCTTGGAGGGAGCTTGACTACATCTTGGGCTTTCTTGTGAGTGAATTTGTGTGGTTTAAACACATAATTGATTAGGGTTTGAATGATAACTAATATGCATGGTTTTGGAATATAATTCTTCACTTCAGATTTTGTTTGATGTCTCCTTATTCTTCTTTGTGAAAGGAAATGTGATATGCTTGAAAATGTGGTATCATGTGCTTTGTGAAAGGACATGTTTATGTTATTTAAAATGTAACACTTGTGAAATGAAAGTCTTGTGCTTTACTATATGCAAATGTTGCGAAAAATGTTTTCATGTGATTTGATGGTGACATGCTTTGTGTGATTCACCGTAGTGGAGTTCTCCACAGCTGGCCTGTAGAGTCAGTGTGGTTGACCATTACTTTACCCATATCAGGAGGCGGGTAGAAAGCCTGAATGAGACAAATACTGACGAAAACACTCGGGGTCACCACATGAGTCTCTCAGAGGCCAATGCTAAGGATTGCTATCTCATTGATTTTATTGCACTTAAACTAACCTTGGCAGCTTCAAAACCCTAATTGTGGCCACAATTATGGTGAACATTCTTTGAGGTTAGCCAGATGAGTTTTCACAACACATAATTGATTTGTTGGTGAAATGTGCATTCTCCAAATGATTATCTTTTCAATGGTACTTATACTTGATTTAAGCTATTAGTTCCTTTCTATTATTAATGCTTACCTATTAGTCTCATTTCGATCCTATTCGAATTATGTGGCTTGTTCACTCACTGAGTAATAGTATTACTCATCAATCTTCTTTTTCCCACCTTCATGTTGAATAGAGCGTGTGATCAATCTCTGTGCTGCGCAGTTGCTTGGTTGTTGTCTTTGTGTTGTAGGTCTGTACACACTATTTTGGAGCATGCTGTGTATTCTATGTCCTTGTATAGACTAGATCCGTTGAGTTATATATTTTGATATCTATACCACTTTTTGTACTCATATTTTTGTTCTATGACTATATCTATAATGTCCATTCAAGGTGTGATTATGGTATGTTGTATTTCCTAGTTGTGATTGAATATATGTTTGACCAAGTTTTCAGCCTTGCGTTAATTTAGGGAAGATGTTGTTCACCTCACTTGAATTAACACGGCGGTTGTCCAGTGCCTAACTCTGTGTTAGGGCGTGAAATGATATGTCTAGTTCTCTTGTATAAGATTTTTTGACATTGACATTACAGATTTAATGCCACAAAATAGCCGGATTAGACCTTTTGCTCTATTATTAAATCATTTAAAAATCCTTCTCAGCAAACTACTTGACAGACAATAGCTATAGTTCAAATATACTTTGCTTCAATGCTTGAAAGGGTAATATTTTATTACTTCTTTGATGACCAAGACATTACACCTGAACCAAGACTAAGAACATAACCTATTGTACTTTTTCCTTCTTTTGTACAAGCAACCCAAACAAAAAATGCAGTAAGAGTGATGAGGCACCTCTTTTACATAGGATGCCATAATGCAAAGTCTCTTGTACATATTTCTTGCTCCAAGGTGCAACTTACTCTGTTTGTGTATGAATATTAAAATAGGGTTGACATTATACGCAATATCTAGTCTTGTATTTGTAAGAAACATCCTATATTGTTTTTCATTCACCCTTTCATTACCATCATCAAGGCATAGCTTCTCATTCATATTCAATAATGTCTTGGTAGCCTCGTAATTCTTCATGCCAACTTTTTTCAACAAGTCATTTCATACTTTGAGACATAAAAATACCAGTTGAATCATGCAACACTTCAATGTTTAGAAAACCATGCAATAAAGTCAAGCCAAATATTTCAAAGGATTTCATCATTGATTCCTTAAATGCATGCACCATTTGAGTTGAGTTCCGCATATAAATTATGTCATCAACATATAGTTAGAAAATCAATATCATGTTTATTTATGTAAAGAGTTGGTTCACTTGCACGTTTTTGAAAATTATGTTGAGAAAAATATGAGTAAATCTTGGTGTACCATCAGGCCATGTAAAAACTAATCTCACAGTATCAAAATGAACAATTGGCGTAAGAGTTCAGAAAATTCAACATTTGGCACGTGAGAGTAGCCTTTTGCAACTAGCTGAGTTTTGTTGCATTGAAAGGATTTGTTTGAATTGAATTTGGACTTATAAATCCATTTGAGACCAATCACCTTCTTTTCATTTGGTAAGCCCACCAAACTCTAGCTCTTGTTCTTCTCAATGTTTGCAATTTCTTCGTCCATGGCTAGTACTCATTCTTTCCTTACTTCTGCATCTTCGAAAAATGTTGGCACTATGGCAACACAAGTCTATTCCATTAAAGCATACATTTTTTTAAGACTTCTAGTTTTTGTAGCATAGAATTAATCTTCACCAATGTGCTTGCACTATTTTAAATTAAGAGTACTAAAAGAGATAAGATTTCTCTTAATATTTGGAACAAGTCTCCTACTATCAAGAGCCATGCCAACTCTATTATACATTTTAATTTTGACTATTCTAATACTGCCAATCTTCATTATTTCCCACTAGTGAAATACCCTTAGATACTATTTCATTTGTTGAAAACTAGTCCATGCCGTGACACATATGAAACATGTAGGTAGAATCTAGAATCTAGAATCCAATCAAAACAAGATTAGGAGTTACCATAAAAAATTGACAAGGTAGGCTATACTACTGGACTCATCTTTTATAGTGTCGGCTTTACTGATATTTTGTGGTTAGCATGTTTCTAATTAAGCTATTTCATTCCTATTCTGTAGGTTATAACATTTAGATTTAATGTGTTATTCTTCTTACAATAATTATGGGTCTTACTCTTGTTATTGGATTGCTATTTGCTCATTTTGTTGTCACCATAATTCTTCTTCTATGTCCTCTCACAAACAATGAGACCCTTTGCCTAAGTCTTAGATCTAGTCACAAGTTGATCATCTTGTCCTTAATTAAAGAGTAGGACATCATATAATTCGTATATAGTAAGAGTATCACAATTTTATATAAAAGTATATCTAACAACTAAATATGAGAGAAGCAACGAGCACAATAGAATTAACACTACATCCTTTTTATCATACTTAATCTCAATAATTTCTAAATTAAAGACAATTTCTTTAAACCTATTTAAGTAGTCATCCATAGGTATATCTTTTGCTATACTATGAGAATATACATGCTACTTTAGATGTAACTTATTAGTTAGGCTTTTTGCCATACACAACTTCTCTACTTTCAAACATATTAAGGCTGTAGTTTTCTCTTTCAAGATATTCTGTAGGATTGGATTCAATAGATGGATTCAAACATATTAGTTAGGCATTTTGATCTCAATGTTGCTTCTTCAATGACAACGATGAGGACCAATCCCTAATAGTGCTTTATCCAAATCTGACTGTGCAAGCATACCTCGCACTGCACTTGACATAGCAAAAATCTGGTGATATGATCCAATAAGGGGATGCCATATTTCAAATTTGTCATATTCTTGATAAAATTTGGCTTGTTAGCTTTGATACAAGTTTGGGGGAAAAAATAATAATAATAAGCAAAAGAAAATAAAATAAAAGCTCACACATTTACATAGAAAACCAAAATAGGGGAAACCACAGTTAGAGGAATAAAAGATGATTCTACTATGTTGAAAATTAAGTACAATGGTGACGATACACACTTTACCAAAGTTTTTATTTATTATAATAAAAACTTAAACATATGTTTAAATAGACCTTAATCTTTATGAGTTCGAGTCAAACTCAGAATATAATGCCTTAAAATATTTTGCATAATCTGAAAAATCACATAAGTTACAAGTTGGGTCAAATAGTATTTGAGTGACAAACTCTATAACACACATATATATCATTTTATTATTATTATTATTTTTTCTTTTGCAGTTATTTCTATTTCATCATCACGACCTTTTAAGAACATGTGAACATTGTTGGAGGTGAAGAACAAGAACAAGTAATAGCCCTCCCTAGTAACAACAATAGCAACATGGCACAAAAGAAAAAAAAAACATTTGTAGACACTGAAATCTACGGTTCTATGAATCACATGTAATTAGCAGCGACACAAAGTTATAATGTATCAAATGGGTGCTAGTAGACTCTCAAACCATGCCATTGCTAATTGTCTTCAATCATCATCATCCAACATCAATATAATCTCCATGACAAGGGTGACACTCAAATTGAAGGCCACTAAAGTAATGCCTTTAGGCTTCCCAATTTTGGAGACCTCATGATGAATTTTAAAGTTTTCGAATTTTTTAGAAGCCATTATTCTAATTATCATAATTATTTCCTATCATAAGTTAGAGTGTTAAAATTTTTAATTTTGTGCTTAATCAATTCTATATGATCTCAACTAATTTTATTAAATTATAAATAATTAATTGATATATTAAATATTTTAATTTAATGCTTAATCAATTCTATATTGCCTTTTAGAAATTCCCATTTTTCCCTCTATCTTATTTAGTGGCCTCTTTAAAACAAAACTGAACTTTCTTTCTATTTCTAATATTTAAATGTTGATTTTTTTATTATAAATAAAGAGGGTTTTAATTTAGTTTTATTATTACCTTTTAACTTTTTGTTCTTGAGATTTTGATTGTAGAGTTAAAATATATCCAATTATCATACATGTGATGATGAACTGTTCTTGCCCCATATCACTAATGATCATCTTTGCTATCATCCAATATCCATTCCATGCAATGTCCTTCATTCTTCTCTTAAGGTAGGCCTTATCATTTCCAACACTACCATAAAGCATTCTTATTATTCACATGTTCTACATACTCCTTCACCTCCTATACTAGTAAGTCACAGGGAACTATAGATGCTTTTGCATGTGCTACTACTGCTTTGCTTCAAAGCTTCATACTATTGGTGGTCCACTTAGGTTAAGGTTTGGTGAAATTTATCTAAGGAAACCATCCATCATTTTATCACCTTGTCTTAGAAGCACTTATGCCATCTAACAACAATAATGACAACAATAATGGCAAAAATAACAATAATATTGTGGTTGTGAAGAATAATGATGGGAGAAACTTGATCTTGATTTTACCTTTGAAGAGTTTATCATCTTATGGGTTCGTTTTTTTACTTTAATTCTTTTTTAATGAAATAAAAAAATATTGTGTTGTTGGTATGTTAGAAAGTTTATTGTAATGGTTTTAATTTGATATGTTTATTTTAATTGATGAAAAGTTGAATAAGTTATATTAAGTTTTATCAAATTATAATTTCATGTTATTTTCTGTCGTATGTCTTTTTGGATGAAAGTTTGGGAGTCTATTATTTGATTTTTGTCATTTACATGTAGTTATGAAAGTGATGTAAAATTAGCTATTACTTATTACACCTTATTTCATAGCTGTATGATGATGTGTTGATAAGTGCTCGTGTATAAGTGATACGAAGTATACTTTTCTTGCATTGAGCATCACTTTTCTCAGATTTTATCATTCATTCATGTGTATTTGTGTTTTTTTATGCATTTAGGGTTGTTGAGATGAGTTAGAAGAAAAGAAGCAAAAAAAAAAAAAATCATGGACACAATTGTTGAGTCCGATTTGTGTAACATTGAAGAGCTTCATCAATATGTTTGAAAGCAAAAGGTGACGTGATCTACCGCATGGTTGTGTGCCCAACCTGGCGGCCTCGATGAAGAAATGAAGTCGGGAGCATTTTGGCATGAGTACTGTAGCATCTTATGTAGTAGTATACTGTAGCAGTTACTGTTCGCAGCGCGCAGGAAATCGAATTTCTAGAAATCCACACGGGCGTGTGGAAATTCCACACGGCTGTGTGGATGCCCGATTTCAGCTCTATAAATACCACAATTTGAGATTTATTTGGGGATCTTTTTCCTATTTTTCGGTCATCTTTCGGTGACGTGTGCCCTAGGCTCATCGGAGGAGTCACTGGAGAAGACGAGGCGACTCTTGAAGACCATTGACACGGACGACAAGGGGGTTATCATTACGGATTGCATGCAGTATTGTTTGATTTTATTGTTGATTTTGTATTGCTCCATAGAGAGCTAAACCCCTAGTGGGTGCTTGGACTTGTAAACCATACGATGACTTTGTTTCATTGACTTTTATTATGCTTCTTTAATTGATGATTTAATTGAGTTTCAATCTTGAATGCTTATTATGTTGATTTTACATTAGAGTGATACTAGGGTTGATGATCTATCTAGGTAATCCATTGAAGGTGTGACAACTTCATTAGGATTAGACTAAACGAGATTGAAGAGGGTCGAGAGGGTGAGTCGAGAGGTAGCTGAACGTCCCCTTTCCCTTCCGACATGATTTATTCTACCTCCACATTTCATGACTTCTTTGCGGTCATAATAGAGTGAAGTGCTAAGAGATGAACTCCACTGGGGATTAGTTGCGCGAGCAACAGAGTGAAGTGTTGAAGTGGATCTTAGTGCTAGGACTTAATTGTGACTAGGGGCCCTTCGCCTGGACCAAAGGGTTAGGTCTATATTAAGGAATATGGTTTATCACTTGGAGTCCCTAGAACCCCAAGCAGTCCCACACAATGTGAGGTGTTAAGAGTACTACTTTTCGCTGGGGTATAGTGTAGAGGGCAATTCACGGTTGACCTTAGGTTTGGGACCGTGTGTTTTTGGATTTCCACAACTCATTAAACATCAGTTAGGAGGCATAATATTAGTCTTGCACTTGAAGTAATAGTCCTAGGGTGAGTATTGTCCGAGTGCCCCTTATCATTGCTTATCCTCTCTATATACTCTTGCTTGCTTTCTTTTTTTCTTTTACTCTTTTTGCATTCATACATTGATTTCACTCATCACCGATTTTCATCTTAGCTAAATAGAGATAACTCTTGTTTTTAAATAACTATTCCCTATGGATACGACTACTCACTCACTAGGGTATATTTTACTACTGCGACGACCCGTGCACTTACGGAACACTCATGTAAGGGGTGTGTCATATGTCTATATATATACACAGACACATTATATTTATAAAAATAATCTAAGTTTTATTTTCTCGTGTTCCATTTAAGAATTCTATCTTGATAAAAAGATTATAAGGGCATGCAAGGAAATCGTAGGCTTTGTTGGGGTGCATATGAAAAACTTATTATTATTAATAAGTACAATAATGGTAAAAATAAGAGGAAACATAGGTGAAAATGAAGAATAAAATAGTTAGAAATTAAATTTAACCATGTGGAACTGAAAACTTTAATAGAAATTAGCTATAATTTATATGAATGCAAATAAAGCAAAAAAATAAAAGTAAATAAAATCTAAAATTTGTTTAATAAACATGAATTAATATTAAACAACATTTATTTTAAAGGTTTAATTATGAAATAATTAACAATTTTTTGCAAAAGAAAGTAAAAATGGGTTTTCCACCTTATTTGGTCTTAAAATTGTTTTTCTATATTATTGTCTCAAAAATTAATTTAATGGAAGGCTTCCATGTTAATTAGCACATTATTATTTTTTTCTAAGTGTTGGGAAAAATGAATGAGTAATTTTCAATTATTTTAAAATTTGTTGGAGTGATTTTGGAAAACATGGGGAAAGACAAAAGAATCAATTTGAGTTGTTTATTAAAAAAAAAACTATGTCTAAATACATATATTAGGTAATTTCTCAATTAGTACATATGTATATCAAAGAATTAGTGCAATACCATATTGTATTTACAAAAGCTATGATTATTTATATGTTAATAACTCACCACATGCTGCCTTTCTAATGCTAGTCAAAATACCAAATATGAAAAGGTATTTTTTTTTTTGGGGCATTTACAGCTCTACAAAAAAATTAATTCTTTGCATTTTTTTAAAAACAAAGATTGTACCTATCAAAGTATTGATAATCAAGTTTAATTTGTTATGCATATGAAAAGAACTTTATGAAAAATATTGAAAATTAAATTATATATATTCAGATATATAATATTGGATTAATATTTAAACACCTAGAATAAGTATCACAGTTGTGTATAAACAACACAAGCTATTTATATTTAATTACTTATATATTAACATGTTTTTGAATTATAATTTTACTATCATTAAATCTTTTCTAGTATTGCCGACTCGACTTTGTTTTAAAATCTTTCTTATGAATGCATATAAAATCTCAAAGTGTAAGGAAACACGGTTCAAAATTAGTTGAGGTGGAAAAATTGCACGAAATTATCAATAAATTTGTTATTTTATTAAAATATTAATTCATCAATATTTATGAACCCAACAATATAATTTTTACAAGGGGATATGTTTAAAAAAAAAAAAATATATGGCCACACATATAACTACTTTCATATTGAATTTTAAGCCTAGAAAATACACAAAAAAAAAAAAAAAAAAGATTGCACCCCAATTAACAATTGTGTAAAAAGTAATAATTTAGAAACACATACAAATCTTAGAATCAAACTTTGATTATCACATTGAATTTAAGTCTCTCAATCAATAGAAATTACAAAGATCAATTTAAAAGAACAACAAACTCTCATTCATTATCAAAGACAATAATAAAACTATCTATTTGCAACACACTACCATATATCTCAATGGTGGAAGAGCAAAACCAAAAGGAAACAATAAAATTATCAATTTAAAGATGGAGAGTAAGATCAAGCTTAACTCCATTTTTATCTTTCCCTTCCTCCTCATAATATTTGCCTTTTCTCATATGAGCCTCAGAGTTTACATCATAAATAGACGGCTTCCTCACTTGATTAACTCCACCACCAAGTTTTAACCTCTTTCCTCCTTCTCCACCACCACCACCACCACTGTCATAACTACTAACACCATGGCAAGAACTCCATGGTTGATTAAGAGGAATAATGTACTCAGGCTGCTTAAAGGTTAGTGATGTTTGGAAAAGTTGAGGGCCACATAAATAGGTAAATGAAGGAGGTTGCCTAGTAGGGAAAGGTACTATGGAAGGAGAAAAGTAAGGTGGAGTTATTTGACAATAATAGGGTTCAAAGAGCTTGGAGTCACGCTTCTTAGATACAAGTCTTAAAGCATTCCGTTCGGCGCGGTGATAGTTTTGATGACCGCCGAGAGCTTGTGCACTTTCAAATCTTCGGTAGCAAAACTTGCAACTAAATTCTCTTACCTGTGAAGTGTTGTCATTGTCCTTTTCAACTTCTTTTCTTTCTTCAATTCCATCCATGTTATCTTCAATGAACATGATCCTAAAATGAAGATATAACACAATATATTTGTACTAGGTCAATAATGAAATGGAATTAAAAAAAAGTAATATGCATGAGTAAAATGAGAATGGGTCTATTTGATGAGATCTTGCATGTAGCATGAATGATAATTATGAGATGTTTTGGATGAGAACTGATGAATGATATTTTTCGAAAATGAAGCTAACTAGAAAATAATAGGATACTTGAACTCACATTTGATATAAATTGGAGAGAAGAATAGAGAGTGATGAAGAGATGGTAACAACAAGAGTATCTTTTATACTAGGTGAGGGTGTATATATATGGAAAACTCTAAAATCCAAGTTTTTCTTCTGCTCAATGTTCATCTAATCTATAAAAAATTGATTCAGTTAGAAGGATGAAGTATAGAAATAAGTGTATCTCCAATTATTTTAGTATTATTTATAGCAGTTATTTTAAAATTTTTTGATAGTTTGCTATATTTGACAATTTTTTTTTATGGATTTATTTAAAAGAAAATTATTTTTATTTTTATTATCATCCAACCTCTATCAACACACCTTCAAAGTAAATATAGTACAATTTAGATAATATTTTGTGATTTCCTTCTACATATTTAATTTATTTTGCTATTTATATTTAATTTAAAATATATTTATTTCCACTCAATACCAAAATATAATTGAAAATTATACTTCAATGTATGTTATTGTTAATCATCAAATTTTAAAATAAAACATTGTGCAAGGAAACTACTATTGAACTTATATTTGAAACACAATTACATAATCAAACTTTTCTTTGAAAAACAAACATGTAGTGAAGGAACTTGGCAATCATTTTTAAAGAAGGTATGTAGATAGTGAATAATGACTATTTATTAGTACACATTTAAATGATAATAAATTTATAAAATACATCCCAATCTCATCTTATCTCTTTAACATTCAATGAATGGATTGCTTGCCGAGGGTGATATTAGCCATAAAAATAAATTAGGGTGGTAATGGGGTGGGGTGGGGACAAGGAATCCCGCTGACTCCCCAACCGGTGGTAGTAATCCTCCCATCCCCATTCCCACTGGGAAACTATCCCCATGGGGATCCACCATGCTAATGCATTTATCAATTTTGATTTTCTTTGAAATTAATTAATACGAATGCACCCATGAAAAGATAAAAACTATCCAACACAAAGCTCAACAAACTAACATATATAAACTTACAAAAAATTCCAAACTTGGTTAAACAACAACCAAATTATTAAAACATAAGAAAACCACCTATTTTCTTTTGCAAAGTAAAATTTAGAATAATTAAAAAAAAAAGGCTACATGAAGAATAACAATCTAAGTACGCAAGACTTTGATCAAGATAGAGATGGAATTGGGATCATATTCACGAAGCACCGTGGTATAGAGATTGGATAAATTCACGATGGTGAAGCAAAGAGGGTATCGAGGAGAGAGACTAGTGAGACAGAATTGGGATAGTTGTTAGGGACTTAGAGTTTTGGGTTTGGAAATATAGTATACATACATAATGTCAAAATTATAATTAACTAAAACTTCAAGGATTAAATGTAAATATAATGGGGGATGGGGATCCTTGAGAGGCTGGGAGTGCTCTCCTAGGCTCGACCTATTAAAGGAAATGGGGACAAGTTGACCCATGTTCCCCCTTCCCTACATGAGGAAAAATATAAATAAAGCTATTACTGTAAGGCTTACTAATATCCCAAATGAATCACCAAATCCACACAATAACATCTCAGATAAATCATCAAATCTATCAAGGGAATAAATCACAAAATGAAAAAGAAATCATCATCAAATATAATAAAAAAAAAGCAAGAGATAAGATTGAGAGGGAATAGGGATCATGTTCATGAATCACGATGGTGTGGCAATTGGATAAATTCATGATGACGAAGTAAAGAGGGTATCGAGGAGAGACCAGTGAGGGAGAATTAGGATAGTTGTTAGGGATTTAGTGTTTTGGGTTCAGAAATATAGTATATATACATAAATAAATCTATTACCTTAAAGCTCACCCATATCCTAGATGAATTGCCAAATCCACACACTAAGATCCAGGACAAATCATCAAATCTAACCAGGGAAAAAACTCACTAATGAAAAAAATAATCATTGAATCTAATACAAGGAAGTAAGAGAGCAAGACCTTGATAAAAAATGAGAGGGAATCGGATCGTGTTCTTGAATCACGATGGTGTGGCGCTTGGATAAATTCCCGATGGTGAAGCAAAGAAGGTATCGGGGAGAGAGACCATTGAAGGAAAATTGGGATAGTTGTTAGGGACTTAGGGTTTTGGGTTCCGAAATATAGTATATATACATAATGTCAAAATTATAATTAACTAAAACTTTAAGGGCTATGTGTAAATTTAATGGGCACATAGTTCCCTGTGGAGCTGGGAGTGCTCTCATAGTTCCGCCCCATTTAAGGAAATAGGGATAGGTTGACCCCTGTCCCCTCTCCCCAATAAGGGAAAACATAAATAAATCCATTACCTTATGGCTCACTAATATCCCAGATGAATTATCAAATCATCTAATCTAATTAGAAAAAAATAATCACTAAATGAAAAGGAAATAATCATCGACTCTAATGAGAAAAAAAAGAGAAAAAAAGTCAAGAGCGCATGACCTTGATCAAGATTGAGAGGGAATCGGGATCGTATTCATGAATCAAGATGGTGTGTCGATTGGATAAATTCAGGTGGTGAAGCAGAGAAGCTGTCAGGGAGATAGACCTGTGAGAGAGAATTGGGATATTTGTTAGGAATTTAGGGTTTTGAGTTCGGAAATATAGTATATATACATAATGGCAAAATTATAATTAACTAAACTTTAAGGGTTATTTGTAAATATAATGGGGAACGGGGATCCCTACGGAGCTGTGAGTGCTCTCCCCGCTCCACCCCATTTAAGAAAATGGGGACAAATTGACCCCTATCTCCCCTCACCCGTGTGAGGGAAGAAATTAGGGGAAACCCGTCACTGTCAGAATCAGGGGATTCCTTGCCCCACCACCATTCCTAAATATATAGTGAGCAAAACTTAAGGATAGAAACAAATCAGACAAGAACGCACCTACTCACATTATAAATCAGTGAATCATTTCTAAAAAGGGTATTTAGATTGTGAATAATCACTATATATGCAATACACATTTGAATGAAAATAAAATTTTGAAATCTATCCCAATCTCATGTTCAAGAAGTCGTTAACATTTTAACATTTGATGAATGGCTAGAAGAGGGAGCGAGCGCGCGTGCGCACACACACACACACACACACACATATATATATATAATTAAAACACCCATTAATCTTGGAAGAAATGAATGAGAACCTTCCAAATTATTTGAAAAATTTATTGGAGTGGTTTCCAAATGTGGGTGGAAAAGAAAACAACTTAACCAACAAATTTTAAATGTATTTCATTGGCTATTATTTATTTGAAAAATCTATGGGTAAAATTATTTGTTATAGATAAAATTATTCCTAGTAGTTAGTATATAAAACTAAATTGGATAGGAAAATTGAATTCTTTTGATTTCTTGTAAGGGCAAGCTCTAATTATTAATTGTTTGAAATGAACAGTCAAATATTTGATTAAAAATCTAAGTGAAAATTGATCAATATAATTAATAAGATAACAAAGTACTATAACTTTTTCCAATAAATCCTGAATATAATTTTATTATAAAAATTTAGTTTTGTTGTGCATAAAATTCCATAATTAACAAAACTTTATTTTAAAGATGGCACTAAAATAGATAGCAAATCATGTTTCGTGGAAAAGTACTCATATATGTAGTATTTAAACTAAGTTAGCTTTTACTATCATGGTGGTGGTTATTTCAGATCTAACTAAATAAGGAATGGAGTCAACATTCACTTACAACCTGTTTGGGGTATCCATTAAGCTGCCTTCATTACTTTTGAGGGGGTATTAGCAATCAACTGGAGAAAGTAATAGCCATTACCCTCAATATTGGGGGTAATGGCCATTCCTATTGGGTAAAATGTCTGTTTTACCCTTATTAAAAATTTCCATCTCTCTTCTTTCCCCTTTCTTCTCCATCCAGCCAGCCATTTCTCCTCTCATTTGAAGAAGTGCACCAGCTGAGAAAGAGACTTTCCTTGCTCCTCTCTTGTGGATCTATTTGCTCCTCTTTTGCTCTATCTTGTAAGTTTTTTTTCTATGGTTTTTCTTTTTTTTTTTTTTTGGTTAATGGATCCATATATAGGTTGGTTGCTCCTTGTTTTGATTAACAATGAGGATGAGTTTTTTTGTGTCTTTGGGTTTGTATTGTATGAAAAATTTGTTATTTTTGATCTTATTGGTGTTTTTTGTTTCTTGTGAATCTTGTGTGTGAGATCTAGATACATACTATTTTGATCAAGTTTAGATCTAGTTCTTTATATACATAATAATAGAATCACAACTTTCACTCTAAGGAAGGGGCATGTTAGATGTTGTCTCCCAACCCCCACCTTAGTTTCCTTACACTCTATACACTCTACTGCCTTTTTTTTTTATATATATTTTTGGCTAAGCTTCTAAAGCCATCAAGATAAAACATCAAAGCCTTCAAGATTAAACATCAATGAACATTTAAAGATGCGCAAATTTTATTCTGGTAAAATAATGGATGATCATGACTAGTTTTATACACACACTGAACAAGAGGGTATTTCAAGAGGCATATTCTAGTAAAATTTAATGATTTCCCAATGAAAATTAAGTGCAAGAAAAATACATCTTAGAAGAGGAGGAGATGAGCTTGTGATTTAAAATAATGAAAAATTTGATGCAAACTTAGATGAGACTTAAATTCTTTGAAATATGGCACTGTTGGCCTTAAAAATGTTCTTTAATCCTGCCCTAACTAATTTATATGATGGTCAGACTTTTACTGGTACTTGCTTTTGCATAAGAGGAAATAAAAATTTGGATTAATTTGAGACCACAAGCACTTTGCCATGGTATTGGGAAAGGGTGTTGCTTATACTTATGCAGTTAAAATTAAACTACTATATGTTGAGAATGGAGACTAATCCTACAGTTCTCAACATTAATTACAAAGTAAAATTTTAGTCTTGTTGAGAAATAAAACTTAGTCAAATATATAATCATGGGAGTTGTAAATATATTTAATTAGCTAATATACACATATATTTTAAAGGAGTTTTAAATTCACTTATTCTTATATATATATATATATCCATGACTAGAGTTTTGAGATGAATTAAAAACATAATTAACTTATAAATAGATTCTATTTCTTAATGCAAATTCCCTCGCTAGTGTTAATTTTAACCTAACAACACTCATAACTGTATATAACACATCTTTATTATCACCCATATAAATCTATTTGTATCACATTGAACATGTCCATATATACAGCATAATTTGTAAACATTATTTTATGAGATGCTTATACAACCCATGTGTAATTGGTTTTCCAGAAATGGATGAGATTGCGGAGCTCTGACTATATTTTACTATCTATATGTGCTACTTTTATGTTTTGAACATCATGATTGCTACTTGTGCAAAAATGGAAAGCAATAATAGAGGTAGAATGATTCAAGGGGAGATTGAGTCATCATCAAGTAGACGCCGTAAACAGTATGATTACTTGAATAGGGTGGTTTATGAAAGCGACATTAAATGCATCGACAAACTACGCATGGATCGTCAATGTTTTCATAAATTATGTCAATTGCTAACCACCAACGGTGGGTTGCGGGGCACGAAAAATGTACTAGTTGAGGAGATGGTTGCAATGTTTCTAATCATTATAACACACCATGTAAAAAATAGAATAATTAAATTTGACTTCTTGCGATCTGCTGAAACAGTTAGTCGACATTTCCATGCTGTCTTAAAATCAATTATTCTGTGTCATGGTGTTCTACTTAAGAAGTCTGAACCTCTCAATGAAAATTCAAATGATCATAGGTGGAAGTGGTTCAAGGTAACAACATTCACCAGTATTTGTTAATTCATTTTATTATTAGTGGACATAGTGTAAGTGATAACTTTTTTTAACCTAGAATTGCCTTGGAGCATTGGACGGTACACATATTCGAGTGAATGTGCCTACAGTTGATCGACCATGATATAGAACAAGAAAATATGAAATCACCACTAATGTACTCGGCGTCTGCAGTCACGACATGCAATTTATATATGTCTTGTCTGGATGGAAGGGTTCAGCACATGATGGCCGAGTTCTTAGGGATGCTATCACGAAACCTAATGGACTAAAGGTCCCGAATGGTATTAAAAATTTCTATAATTTTATTAAACTAATCTCACAAAAAATAGTATGTAATACAAATATATTTTTTCTTATTAGGTTTCTATTATTTGGTGGATTCAGGATATGCAAATTGTCCAGGATTTCTTGCACCTTTTCGAGGTCAACGATATCATTTGAGTTCTTGGAGTGATGGCCATCAACCAGTAACGCCAGAAGAATTTTGTAATATGAAACATGCCAGTGCTAGAAATGTAATTGAGAGGACTTTTGGTCTCTTAAAAATTCGGTGGAAAATTCTAGCTAGTCCAAGCTTCTATAGCATAGCCACCCAACGGCGTATTATCAATGCGTGTTTCTTGATACATAATTTCATTAGAAAGGAGATGATCGAAGACCCTGCAGAAGATGAAGTGACCACTCTATCTTTGGAAGAAAGCATAGATGATGAAATTGGTAATATCACAGCCTTGAACCAACAAATGAGTGGACTGAATTGAGGAATCAAATGGCTTTAGACATGTTCAACACTTGGCGATCAAGACAAGTGATTCATTAGCTATTTATGTACTTTGAATGCTTTTATGCAAAACTATTTCCTTTTGTTAAATTTTGGTTTTGTATTCGTACATTTTAATATTATGTATGCCAAACATGCTTGAGATATTTTATCTTGGTTCTTTATTTCCCAAATGGTATATATCATCTACTTTACTACTTTATTTATTATTTTTTTTTTGTATAGCATGGACTCAGATTCTCAACAAAGGGGCCGTGGACAAAACAAACGCTATTGGACAGAAGAAGAAGATAAGGCTTTAATTGATGCCTTGGTTGAGCTTTCTATCAATCCCATTTGGAGGGTTGAAAATGGGTTTCGAGGTGGATATCTTCTTCAGTTGGAAAAAATGATAAAAGAAAAATTCCACAGATCAAGATGAAAGCTGTGCCAAATATTGAATCCCGGGTAAAATTATTTAGAACTAAAACTACTGCAATTGCTGATATCCTACGTGTTAGTGGATTTGATTGGAACTATGAACGTAGCACCATCATGTGTGAGAAAAGTGCATATGATGAATATGTCAAGATATAAATAATTATTTTGAGCAATTTTTCTTATGAACTATACATGTTATTCATGGTATTAATTTTCAGTTCTAATGCATGTTATTCATGTAATACAAGCACATAAGGAAGCAGCTGGGTTGTATGGGAATTCTTTTCCATTTTTCAATTATCTTGTTGAAGTTTTTACAAAAGACAGGGCTTATGGCAATGCAAGGATTGATATCGGAGATGAGGCAAGACAATATGAAAATGAGGAGGACAATATTTTCGAGGATGCGGGTTTTTCTCAAGTTCCTGTTAAGGAATTTTCTATGCCTTCTCAAGAAAATGATGAAACTCCATTGCCAACACCTATGGAATCTAACAGTAGCAGCTCAAAGACATCTACACAAAGAAAAAGAAAAGGAGTTCCTACTGATTCAACTATGGAACAAATTTCTGTAAATTTTCGCAGTTTCATAGAAATGGTTGGTCCAGAATTTAAAACCTTAGCTGATGCAGAAAAACGAAATGCAAAATCTGCAGCCCGACATGCTGATTCAGCTGTTCGCAATACTGAAATTGTAGCTATTAGAGAACAAGCTAGGCTGGAAATTGAAGGAATGAAAAAATTGCTAAGTCAAGTACTTTTTAATATTGAAGGACTTAATGATGATGAGGCATTAATCATGTTGCAATCCTTGGCAAAAGATGAGGACCAACTCAAGGTGTTTTGGGACCTTCCAAATGACAAGAAATTACGGTTTTGTCGTATATTTTTAGCCAAAATGCCGTATATTCCTCCTGTGATGTAAGTCAACTTGGTAAGCATGTTATATTGCCTTTCATAAGTTTTTTATCATTAATTTCATATCTCTTTTGTATGATAAGAAGCAATTCCATGGATTAAAATTTTATTTAATTGTGTATACAGTAAGAGGAGCAAATGGCAAATATAAACTCTCGACGTAGAAGTGGAAGCAAGGAATTAGAAGTTGATAACTTGTCAGTGATGTAGTAATGTTTGAAGGGAACTTCTCTTGTTATTTTGGTATTTACTTAAAAGTACTTTGGATGATGATATGCATGAATGTTTTTTTTTTTTTTTTTTTTTTTTGTGTTTCTATGTCACACCAATAGGTGAAACAAGATGATGGTATGCTTAGCTTAATATTTGTGTTTGATTGATACTTGTGAAGGCCAAGCTGGCTTGTTTGGTTGACTATTGACAATGATGATTTTGGGGAAACAATGACAATGTGTTCATGTGTTTTGTGTTTGAATGTTTGCTAGAATTGTGAAGGCCAAGCTGCCTTAGATGTTTGCTTGAATTGTGAAGGCCAAGTTGGCATGTATGTTTGCTTGAATTGGTTGGCATGCTTAGTACCGATGGGGGAACAAAACAAAATTGGTTTGTTAGATTAAGGTTTAACTGGAATAATATATAGGGAACAAATTTGAGATGAGAATTTTAGTTGGATGAGATTTTGCTTTGTTTGATTGTATTTTGTGTTTTGTAATGAATGTATAAAACAAATTCATTACAAGGAGATTGATAATATTTTATACAATTTTTTTTTAATTAAATGAATTATGATAATATGTACATAATTTTTTTACTTATTTTAAATAATAATTATAATAATTTTATTCAATGATAATTACATATTTTAATATATAATTATAATGACTACAGTTAATTACATAATTTAATATATAATTGTAATATATAATTATAATGGCTATAGTTAATTACATAATTTAATATATAATTATAATGACTATAGTTAATTACATAATTTAATATATAATTATAATGACTATAGTTAATTACGTAATTTAATATATAATTATAATAGCTATAATTAATTACATAATTTAATACATTATTATAATGGGTATGGTTAATTTAAATATTAAAAATAAACCCATTTGTGAATTATAAACATTATTTTTATATTAAGGGTATAATGGTAATATTAACATTCATTCTCTTTTATCTTTTTACATTCCCAACAAATATCCCCTCCAACCAAACAAAGTTTTCATTCCCATCCCCCTCCCTAAAGTTTTCATTCCCATCCCTCTCCCTACAATTTTCATTCCCATTACCATTCCTATTCCGCCATCCAAACGCTACCTTAATTTATTATATCATCACTGTTTGATTAGCTAACATTATTTATTACACAAGTTACGATAAAATAAACAACCTCATTTATTTAGCAAGTCTTATTTTTGTAAACCTAATTTTAAAAATAAAATATAATAACAAAATTAAAATAATTAATCATGTAAGACAAAATGGTAACATATTTAGTTTCAAAGAAGAGAGAGATTAGACTTAAGAGAGTGTTTATGATGATAAATGAAACACACACACGCACAACATATATATATTTTTTAACTTTGATAATTAAATCTATGAACTATAACAAGTTATTATGAAATAAAAGTATATACAAAAAAATTAATAGGTATGTATATAATAGGAGATACTTTTTTTCCATACTATATCTTTCCAATTCAAACAACTTTCAGTAGATTGGATGAAATTGGAACATAAGAAAAACATTAAGGGCTGCTTGGTTCATGGAATTTTATATTACCATCGGGAGTAGGATTACTAGGAATATGATTCCCAAGTCATATTGATGGGAATATGGACAATTTCTATTTGGTTGACAAGCACTAATATGGCTAGAATGTATTATTACAATGTTTGGTTTGCTGGGAATATTTTATTATGAATTACTTTTTTACTAAAATAACCTTATCTAATAAATAATAAATATATCAAAGTTAATGATATTTTGAAGTAAATATCAAAATTATTTAATAATAAATATTTATTATTATTTAAAAATAAAATTTAATTTTAATATAATTAATTTTTATAAATATTAATTAAGTCAAATATACCTAATTTAAATAAATATAAATTCTTACTTAGTTTTGAATTTTTTGAATGTTGTTTTTTTAAATACTTTATTGAATTTAAATGGTATAATGGGAAAATAATTCACATTCCTCCGGAAATGTGAAAGTACCACCATTGAGTTGGTAATCATATTCTCGGTAATATTGGCTAAGTTAACACATTTTTGGAATATGATATTCCCACTCTATGTAACCAATCGAGATAATATCTAGTCCACATTCTGGGGAAAAATATGTTATTACCCACAATCAAAGTATTTTACAGTGTTTTCATATATGCACACTCTAACTACTATAGATGATGCCCTTGCCATTAGCATTTCTTCATCCCTTCTGTTGGTTTCTAGTTAGTTTCTTTAAAAGCAATAATCACTATCTTCTTCTCTTGTAATGATATCCTTCAAAGTCACACACACACACACACTCTCTCTCTCTCTTTCTCTCTCTCTCTCTTCTAAATTATAGATATTTTGATCTTAATAGTAAGTTTGAGTATCATTCTTGTCATTTCATGTTGTTTTCATTTTGTTCTTTCCAAGAAAGAAATACCATTCACTCTAATCCAAAAGGCTCATATATTTTATGTTTGCATTCATATTATTCATTCATTTATTCCCCTTAATTAACTTTATTTCATAAATACATTACTCTTAATTATATTTTTTTTCAGGATCATGGTAATTGAAGATAACATGGTTGTAGTTGAAGAAAGATAAGTAATTGAAAATGACAACAATGATGACAACCTCATTCTAAAGATTAGGAGATTTAGTTGCAAATTTTACACTTGACATTTACAATGGGACAAGCATTTGGCGATCATCAAAACTGTCATCGTGCCAAAAGAAATATTTTCAGGGTTGCCTTAACCTCATGGTGTTGAGTCTTTAAACCTTTGTTATCGTCCTACAATACCATCTCTCTTTCCTCCTAATATAATTCCACCTTTCCTCTTCATACAACCTCCTTCATTGCCTATTTTCAGCTTGAACTTACCTTTACCTAGATTAGGTGTGTTGTTCCAATTAATCAACCATGAAAATGTATAAAATTATGATAGCTAAGTAGGTGGATATACTTATATTTCCATACTCTATCTCTTCCAATTCAAACAGCCTTAAATGTATTGAATGAATCTAGAGCAGAAGAAAATCATTATGTTTTAATTAGATTTATCATATAACACCCTTATCTACTATAAAATGGACACTTAGAAGTTATAGATGTAACATTATCTTATATTTTTTATTCTATATCTTTCAATAAGAGCAAGTATGCAATATTCTTATTATTTTCATTATAATCTAATTAATTTCTCATTAAAAATCCTAATTTTCTTCCTGCCAATCTACAAGTATCATGCTTACTCATTAAATGTCTTATGCTGAATTAAGTATCACTCATTATGCTATATATATATATCATTTTATTTTCCTTCATGTAGTTATTTCCATTTCATAGTCATCGTGTTTCAAGAACATGTGAACATTGTTGGAGGTGAAGAATAAGAACAAGTATTAGCCCACAACAACAACAACAACAACAACACGACACTTGTTAGTTCCACTGGGCTGTTATGGGTTAGATTTCAATCAAAATCTCATGGAAAAAGACAACAAATCACACCACACAACAATGAAAAGGAGACACTGATGAGTATACAATGTTCATATATTTTATATCATTTTATATACTCATCTGGCTTGTATTGGAATTATATTGTGAAATTCGATACCAAATTTAGTGTGTTTCACATTCTCAGGCTTTGGGCAGCAATTGCAGATGAGAGAGAACCAAAAGAAGCATCTAGACCTTGAACGAAGAAGTTAGAGCCCTCTCGGCATCATTTAACTAAGGACAAGACAAACTGGGTGACTTAAGGCTTACCTTACGGCCATAAGTACTTTCTAGAGAACCTTGTAGACAGGGTTATGCCTATAAGGAGGAATCATAGCCAAACCAGAGGATCTTATGGGAAAGAATTACGCCTGTAAAGATGCTTGCAAGGACCATCCAGAGGAGTTTACGACCATAGTTTAGGCCCATAAAGGTGGTCGCAAGAAGCAGCATAATGAAGTTTATAGTTTGGCACTTATGGTCGTAAGTTGGACCGTAATACAAATAGAAGACCTTACGGACGTGACTTATGACCATAAGTGTTTTTGTAAGGCTCGCAACCATCTTCTCCATCTCTCTTACGGCCACATCCTTACGCTCGTAAGCAACCTGTAAGAAGAAGGATATAAGTAGATCTGATGAGGATTTCTACGACATTCTTGGATTTTCTGTGAGATGATTATTAGAGGTGAAGTTAGGGAAGAAAGGAGATGAATCTCCAAGGTTCAAGTGGCTATTCCAAGGGAGATTTGGATCCACATTCAAGGGGATTGGAGATTGAAACCATCAAACTCACCTTGGCTGCGTGCACGGACGCTTTCCTAGGATTTCTCCGGTGATCCTTCTATGACACTATTGAGAAGGGGGTTTTCACGTTTTACATGTTTTCTTCTATATCTTGTATCTTGAATGCTTGCCCTCTATTAATAGAGGGCTAATTTGCTAGATATTTGGGCATAGTTGAACTTTAGGGTTTATATTTTGACATTGGTTGTTGGAAATTATGATTTAATTATTTTCCTAATTGTAATCATCTTTATTTGAATTTAATTGCATATTTGAATGCTTGGTTGCTAACGAGGCAAAAACCCTAGCTATCATACTTGATGTGCTTTGTGACGAGAAAACTTTTTCACCTATTATAGACATACCGTGATTAGAGGGAATTGTGAGTAATCTTGGGTATATGGTACTTTGGAGACTTTGTCTCCCTCAATTCTCCAGAGTAAGTTAATAATTATCTCCATGCTCTTTGCAATCATGCGGAGTAGATTTTAGGAGAAATCACATCTCTACTTTGTATTCGGATTAGGAATAATCTCTCATCATATGGGAGATTAACTATTCAAGAGATCATCATTAGCTCACAGTGAGGTTTTATAGAGTGTTAATGCGATTGTGTGGATATCTATATCAACTCTGCACCGATTTAGTTACTCTTCACCTTCAAATCAGGGTTTTAGTATAATTCTGGAAATCTCTCGATTCAAATAGGATTGTATACATAGACAACCTTTGTCCTATACTTTATAACCCTGGATGGATGCTATGCTCGGACATCATTTCTTCCCCTAATTTTTCTCTTGCATTTTATAGTATTTCTTGCTTTTGTTTTCTTTGATTCACACACAGATCACTTTGTTAATTAGGCAATTTTTCAAAATTAGAGCTATTACTAGTATTCACTTTCTTCTTTATTGACTGAAACTCTACTTTACGCATACTACTATTATTTAATTGGCACGTACACTTACGTTCATATTAAATACACAAATTGGTAGCCCACTTTAACACAACACTTGGCTACATCTTGTAGGCCAAGCCCTGAGATAAAAATTCACTAAAAAGGGGAATAAACATGAGTATAAAATTGTCACTCATCCTTTTAAAAGTATACAAGAATCCACTTTAGAGCAGGGTCTCTTATATAGACGTCTCCATCTCCACAATATATTATCTCCCTCTTTTAGAATCTTTGTGGCTATGAATTTGAACAACTTCCAAATTTAGTTGTTGTAACTCATGTTGTAACCGAGCTTGCAACATGACTCAACTGCTGACCTTGACTGAGTTCTAGCTTTTGTTGCAATGCCACCTCACAACATCTCCAACCCTCCTAGTTGTGTCAATCTGAGTTGATACAATCGAATCTTTCAGATCTCATCCTACTAGCAACTACCTTGTCTCTACATGTCTTATCAGAAGTATCCCAAAGGGTCGCACCCCATATGCCACATCATCATCATATCCAAGATAATTCTTCAGTGATCTTCCAATTATCTTCAAATCTTCTACCACACTTGATCTGTAATTCATCTAAGTTTGATCTTCATAATCTTCCAATAATCTTCATGCTATTAAACTTGATCTTCCATTCATCCAAGTTTGATTATTCTCAATCTTCTAGCTTCCAAGTTTGATCTTCTATTCATCCAAGTTTGACTCTTCTCAATGGTGTCTTCAATTTTCTCCATGTATAGTTGAGCCTTCAAATAGCTCCCCCAGAATTAGCTTTAATTTTTCCTCCAAATTTAAACTTCCAGTTGCCATGCTAAATATGGTTTATGTCTTCTTGCTTGCTTTCCCTTACATTTTGTAGTTGTGTTTTCATTTATTTCTCAGCAAACTAGGTTTCAATATAAACTTGGCCTCGAAGGTAGTTGCACACAAGATTGATTTGCTTGCAAAGATAGATGTGCCTTCATTTGGCCTATCACATGGTCACTGCTTGCTCTTCAAGAGATATCTGAGTTGCCAAATATAGGTCCTTCAAAGATAACTCTTGGTCTTCACGATGATACGTTTCTATTGAGATGTCCTAACATCTTGTCATCAAATGTCATGTCATCATAAGTTGCCATGTCACCGTGTCCTATCATTAACACCACATCACCATGGTTGCAACATTATCACCAATGTGTCTCAAATGATGCCAAATCTTGAGCCTTAGTTCTATTAGTACTAATAAAAGAATTCATTATAGGCATTGCAATTAAAGGTTCTATGACTCATGCAATTTGCAGCCACATGAATTTCCACCATTGCAAACAAGAGTAGTTGACTCTCAAAATAGTCGCACCACTAATGACTTCCATCATCAATGCCCAATAATAACATTACCTCCTTATAACTTGTGGTGCTATGGATGTTGTCCAATATCAATGGTGAATAATAACATTACTTTGATTGAAGTTCAATGTATGTAAGTGTTATGGATAATTAATTATAATATATTTTTTTTATCATAATCTTCTTCTTTGAGATTTGGACGGTGTGAGTTGTTATGTAATATAGAGCCATTCATACTGAAAGTAATAAATTCTTTAATACAATATATAATAGAGTAAGAAAATTGCCAAATCATATAATTCCCATGTGTTTGAGACATTAATTTTGAATTACTGTTTCTTGTTTGATACTTTTTTTTGTTAAGGTGGAGAATATGATGCATGATAACCTTCGAGGAGTTGGAAAATGTTTCAAATGAAGTACAGGTTAATATTAAACAAAAGGCAACATATTTTACTTGAAAATTTATTTTGAATTTCGAAAAAACGGATGTTATGGGTATTAAAAATAATAAAAAAAATTTGCAATGTTTTAGGAAGTTTTTATTTTTCCTCACAAAGATTATTTTCATTATTTTAAAATTTTATTTAATGAAAGATTACTTGGTGAATGCCTTAGTTTATTTTTATTGCCATTTTAGTTTTAACACATTAATCATTGGAAAAGAGCAAATGAGAACCTTTCAAATTGTTTCAAAATTTAGGGTAAACAACTTAAGTAGTCCCTTATCTTTTCTAATGTTTCTATTTCGGTTACCTAGCATTAAAAGTTATAATTTGGTCCTCTACGTTTAGTTTTTGTTATAATAAGACTACCCGGACTTATGGTTTGTTAACGGCAACCATACATGGCTAGCCATATTGTAAGCCACATAGACCTCTACGGGCTACTTTATTGTAGGCCACGTATGATCCACAGTTAACATTGTAATCCATATGACCTTATTGTAATAAAAACTAAATATAATGGACCAAATCATAACTTTTTAAAGCTGGGTGACCGAGATAGAAATGTGGGAAAAAGATAAGGGGATATTTAAGTTGTTTACCCTAAAATTTATTATAGTGCCTCCTAAACTATGAGTCAAAAAGGGAAACTACTTTAAATAGGAAATTTGAAATGGATTTCATTAGTTATTATTTATTTGCAAAATCTAAGGGTAGATTGATTATTACAAAGATATATATTCCAAGCAATTTTTCTTTTAAGAGTGATATATATATATATATATATATATATATATATATATATATATATATATATATATATATATATATATATAATATTATATTTTATAGCCAACATTAAATAGCTTGAAAATGAGATGGGGTGCTTTCTTTTTTTAATAAATTTATGATCATTTATCTATACATTAAATAGCTATTATTGGTTATCTAATTACTTTCCTTCAAATGATTCAGTTAATTTTATTGCTAATTATTTTTTCTAATTTCATTTGTATTCACCATATATTTTTATTTTTCTATGAAAGGCTAAATATAAATTCTTTGTAAAACATTTATTTTTTAATTTCAAAATTTCATAATTGACAACATATTTTGAAAATGAAATTTTATCTTCTAAATTAGTTTTGAATGGTGATAAACTATTTTAAAATTAAATATAATTAGAAAGAAAAACATTAAATATGAAAAATAAAGTCACAAAAATATTATGGAAATTGCACTACATATTCACTAGAGGGTGAGTTGAAAAGTTTTGAGAATGATTATACATATATATTAAAAAAATATAATTATAATTGTAAACTATAACAAATGATTAAAAAAATAAAATAAAATAGATGCCATAAATAATAGTGAAATAATTGGAGATAACTTCTCCATATTATATCATCACTTTGTCCCTCTATATTCTTCTCTCCAAGTAATATCAAATGTTAGTTCAAGTATAATTCTTACTATTTTAAAATTAGTCTCATTTTTTAGAATTATATCATTCTTTGATTCTCATCCAAAAAATATTGCATTTATCCTTCATGCTACAAGCAAGATCTCATCTAATCGACCCATTCTCATTTTACACATGCACATTAATCTTTATTTTATTCCACTTCATTATTAATTAACCTTATGCAAATACATTGTATTATATCTCCATTTCAGGATCATGGCTATTGTAGATGACATTGATATGATTGAAGGAAGACAAGGGCTAGAGAAAAAAAAAAACACTATGACAATATTCCAAAGTATTCGGAAATAACAATGAAATGCTTGAAAAATATTACTGACACGACCCCTTGCGTGTATCCCGCAAGTGCACGGGCTTGTCGAAGTAATAAAATTACCCTGGTGAGTGGGTAGTCGAATCCACAGGGAATAGGGATTTAAGATACGAGAATTTGCTATTCAGTCGTGCGATGTACGAAAAATAATGATCGGAGTGATGAATGAATTTATGGAATCAATTAGAATAAAAGATAAGAAAGTAAATAGAGAGATGGAAGACGAGAGAAAAGCAAGTAGAAGTTAAAAGAGAAGACTAGCAATGGATGAAATAGGGTATCCGGACATGCTACCTCTAGGACTTATGCTTATAGTGCAAGACTATGCTATTATACTTTCCTATTGATGTTAATTGAGTCGAGGATATCCTTAAACTCACGGTCCCAAAACATAAGGTCAACCGTGACTAATCCTAACATTATGTCCCGGTATTAGGATTCACTACGACTCTTGACTCTCGTTGACCTGTCAACTAAGCCCCAGGGGAGTCTATCTTCCTAACCCTAACACTACGTGGGATTGCTTTAAGCTCTAGGGATTCCTAGTGATAAAACCTGTTCCTCTATGTAGTTCTAACCCTTTGGTCCAGGTGGAAGAACCCTAGTCTAGATTGAGCCCTAAAACTCTATCTCGACCGCTAATTAACCAAGGAAATGGAGGTAGGGAGAAATCACACCGGAAGGGAAAGGGGTACATTGCTACCTCACAACTCTCCCTCTCAACCCTCTTCAATCTTAAGTAGTCTAATCCTATAGGAGTTGTCACACCTCCAAAGGATAACCTAGATTGCTCTCAACCCTAGTGTCACGGCTAAGGAAGAACAATAGCAAAAGATAATTAAACTGAAACTCGAATTTATTCATCAATAATGGAAAAGCATAATAACAATGTCATAGAAACATAATGATCCTAGGGTTTTACAAGTCCGAATACCCACGAGGGGTTTAGCTCCTTATGGAGCTATACATGTTCATCAAAGTGTAAAATAAAGCACAAACTAAAAACATCAATGAAAACCCCCTCGCGTATGGTGTGGCCGTGGTCTTGTGCGGCCGTCGAACGTCGATGTCGATGCCGATGGCGCGCTCCAATCCTCCACAAAGTCCTCTACGAAACCCTAGCCGCACTCTTCAGAAGTTCGAGAGAAAGATAGGTCAAAAGATGCTCAAAAAGACTACAAATCGGGCTTTAAATAGGCTGAGTGTGGCTTTAAATTTGAACTTATCGGGACTTCACACGGCCGTGTGGAATTTCCACACGCCCTTGTGAAGTTTCTGGCTTCCTGGAAAAATCACTACACACGGCCGTATGGAATTTCCACACGCCCGTGTGAACTCTCTGGCTCGCTGTGTTAATTCACACGGCCGTGTGTTAATTCCACACGCCCGTGTGAACTCTCTGGAGACCTGATCTTCGGCAGAAAATGCACAGTAACTTGCTACAGTTAATTACTACAGTAACAAGCTACATTGCTGCTACAGTAACTCACCGAAACCGCTCCTAAATACGTTGTTCTTCATCGAGGCCATTGAATTGGGCACACAATCAATGGTAGATCATGCCGATTGCTTCAAGTCTCCTTCTTGGTGAAGTTCTCCTAAGCTACACGAGTTAGACTTGTTGTGAATGTGACTGCCTTTGTGCCCCTCCAAAGGAGGTTGGCACACACTCACAAGTCTAAGTTCGTGCCTTGTTCCTTGCTTGGTCCGAAAACCTCCCAACAACGGCGAACACGACCTAACTTTGTTCTTCTTTTCCAACTTGGCTCCACAAACCTACAATGCACAAGAATACACAAATGCACACTATTTAGTGATAAAATCTGATAAAAGATATGCTCATTCTAAGATAATAACGCTTCGCGTTACTATAACACAAGCACTTATCAATTACATTACTTACTGTTCACTATATCATAGCAAGTACTGTTCACATCACTTTTTATAGTTGTAACTGTTTACTCTAACTGTTCAAACCGCTAAGTATAAAAGTGTAACTTTACCCGCCAGCCTCTTTATAAACATTTATTGGTGTAATTTTGTTGTTTACGGTCAAGCATAACTCTTCATATGGTAGTGTATATGAGAGTAACCTTGCCCATAAACTTACGTGTGACCAGTTGTACTTTAAACATTGCCCCAAACAATTTCAATCCCCTTCTTGAATGCTAGAATGAAAACAAGGTTTTAGCGTGGATTACCTATTCAAATCAAGGGTTGAAAAATCACAGAACTACTTAGAGCCTCTCAAGATTGAATAGAGGATTACAACTATGCATGAACAAGAGCTTTTATAATGCATACATTATCCATAGGATGGATAATTGTGGTGAGATCAAGTGAAATAACAAACAGAAAAAGCAAACCCTATGAAAAGGGAGGAAAATTGCAAGGATTTACTCCGTGTTTGGATGATAGTTGGCTTTGTTGTGATGCTCGATTGTCTTGCCCTAGCTCAAGTCCTCCCTTCCTGTTTTGCTTTCTCTTGGTTTTTACACATACTCCTTCTCACCTTTGTCATTCTAGTTCTTTATTAGTTGATATAGCTTCCTTTAGGGCTGAACCCAACACCAAGGTAATGGATTCTTTGCAAGTTTTGCCACCGAAGGTTTGTATGTGCACAAGCAAGCCATACAAATCCCAACGTGTTAAATGGAATGCTTCGAGAGTTCCCTCTCAATGATGTGCCTTCAATCTCTTTGAACCCGGTCATTAACCAACAAGTCCACCTTACTTTCCTTCTCTTTTATCACCCTTCCCTTATAGGCAACTCCTTCATTTCTCTATTTATGTGGCCCTCAATGTTTCCAAACTTCACTAAATTTCACCTAGCTTAAGTGCAATGCTCATCTTTGTCAACCTTGTAGTTCTGGGCATAATATTGGTAATGGTGGTGCAAAAAAGGTTGAGACTTGGAGGTGGAGCTGATTAAGTGAGGAAGCCATCTATATGTGACATAATCTTTGAGGCTCTGGTGAGAGAAACCAAATATTTTGAGGAAGTGGGGATAGTTAAAGATGGAGTTAAGCTTGATCTTACTTTCCATCTTTAAGGTTATCATTTTGTTCTTATTATTTTGTTTTTGTTCGTCCTCCATTAAAATATATGGCAGTGTGTTGCAAGTAAAATGGTTGTGCTTTTGTTTTCATAATGAAAGACAATTTATTGTTTTTTAAATGATCTTTGTAATTTCTCTTGATTGAGAGAGTTAAATTGAGTGTGACAGTCAAAGTTTAGTTCTAACTTCTTTCTAAGTGTTTTTTCTTTTTCTTTTTTTTGGATGATTACTTCCAAGACTCTTCTTAATTTTTTGAGTTTTCTAAGTTTGAAACTCAATGTGAAGGTTTTATATGCATTTGCATTTTTTTTTCTTAGCATATCCCCTCGTAAAAAATTATATACAATTATGTGTATAAACCACTGATAAATTAATATTTTTATAAAGTGGGAAATTTACTCATAATTTATCTTGCATTTTTTAGTTAATTTAGAATTTTTTAGTTAATATGTAATGAAAAATATATATATAAGATTCAATGATGGTAAAATTATAACTTAACAGGTGTGTTAATATATAAGCAATTATATATCAATAGTTTGTGTTATTATATGCAACTACAATTCTTCTGATAGGTGTATAACTAATAAATCAATCTTATTTGTATATGAATAATTTAATTTCCATTCTTTTTATTTGAGTTTTTGTTCATATACATAACAAAAGTAAATGTGATTTTCAATAGGTACAATCTTTGTTACTATGAAAAGACAAAGAATTAAAATTTTTGTAGTTGTGTAAATGCAAAAAATAAAAATGATATTTGTATAACCAAGCATTTATTCTACAGTGGTAACCATTTAGGAGGCTAACACATTGTGAGTTATTAGTATATAATATCAGTAGGGGGTAAAAAAATAATGTGCTAACATGGCTGCTTTCCATAAAGTAAATTTTTTACACAATAACATAAAATATAACTTTAATGCCAAATAAAGGAAAAAAAAATTCAAAAGTATAATAAGCCATCTCACTATCTAGAAAACACAATAAAAAAAAAAAAAAAAAAAAAGCCTTTTTACCTTATGAAAAAAATTTTCATTATTTTTAATCATCATACTAATTTTGAAATTCAAATATTTTTTTTTCAGAAAACAGGAAAAAGCCACCCTTTTCTTTACATTTCTGTCATCTTCTTCATTCCCTCATTTTTTCTCCTTATGGTTTCTCTCACTAGGAATCCAAGCTTCTCTTTTAAAATCTTTCTTATATATACACAACATATCCCATAGTGGAAGACAAAACAAAATTTGAAATTAATTAAATAAAAACATTGCATGAGAGATTATGACGAAATTTGCCTTTTCACAAAAATATTGATTTATCAACGTTTTATGCACACAATTACATATAACTTTGACAAGAAAATATGTTCCAAAAGAATGCCCGTACATATAACACTTTTTGATGGATTTTAAGCCTAAATAATAAAGTCAGCAACAGCTATATTTGAAATTGTATTTTGATTTCTATAACTAAGGTATCTAATGTTTAAATCTCATAACCATAACAATCATGTATTCTTATCACTTGTACTAATATATATACAAATAGATATCTTGTTTCTTCCATCATTTTCTCTTTGTTCTATTTTTTTTATGATAATTAGAGCCATTTTCATTCACACAAGTTAGATCCATTTTTTTCCCAAATCTTCCTCTCATCATCATCATCATGTTAGAAGTCTATTCCAATACTCACTCTAATACTACCATCACAATTCCAAACCAACAAAACTTCAATCATTACCATAAACGCTACAACTCAATTGCCCATAAAACTAAACTCTCACAATTTTCCCTCTTGGTGAGCCTAGTTTCAATCTCTTCTTATTAGATATAAACTATTGGAATATATTGCTGGCTCCAAACCAATCCTCTCTGAAAGGATTTGTTCTCCTGGTTTTGAGCCAATCCCTAATCCATCATGTGAGCAATGGATCCAACAGGATTAGCTCCTTTTACATAGCATCATCTCATTTGTTAGTGAGACTGTTGTGCCTTTCTTTGCTATATCTCCAACTTCTAAAGCTGCTTGACCCAAAACCAAGCAGATGTATGCCAATAAATCTCATTCTTGCATGATGAGTCTGATGGAGAAACTTCATAAACCCAGAGAAAATAGATTTGTTATAGAGTATTTTCAATAATTATGAAGCATTGCAGATGAGTTGGCTTTAATCAATGCACTAATTATTAAGGACGATTTGGTTGTGTATGCCTTAAATAGTATTGGAAGTGATTAAAAGATCTTGTTGTGGGTATACGAGCCAGAGAAACTAGCATATTCTATGAAGAGCTCCTTGAAAAGATGACAGATTATGACGAGTTTCTTAATAAGCAAGATGCTAATTCAGATTACATAGTTCCCTTTACTCACTATGCTTAGTGACACCGTGTCCATGAACCCTTCTGTTAATCAAACCTTATTAAAAAATTATTTGTCAGTATTGTGACAAGTCTAGTCGCATTGCCAATCGATGTTATTGTATCCATCAAAAGCAGCAAAATCAGCAACAATCTCAAAATTATACTTCTCCTCCTTTAATTTAGCTCATTATGCTTCTAATGACATGAAAGATTCTTTTAGTTCTTGGACTTGGTGCAACACATCATGTCACCTCAAAGATGGAAAACTTGAATGTTTCAAGTGAATATGATAGAACAGATGCTCTATACATTGGTGATGGTACTACCCTTTATATAAGTCATATTGGTTCTACTACACTTTCTACTACTGTAAAATCCTTTTCTCTGAATAATGTTGTTTGTGTTCCTAGTGCAAATAAAAAGCTGATCTCAGTTTCTCAATTTTGTCAGCAAAATTCAGTATCAATTAAATTTATTTACCTCTCCTTTTTGTTTAAGGATTTACATTGGAGGAAAACAATTGTTTAAGGCCAGAGTAAAGATGGTATCTACGAGGTCTCTACTTCTGAACCATTGATCAAAGAACATGCCTTACCATGTGTTGCCATTAAAACTTGTTCCACCATATGGCATCAGTAGTTAAGACACCTTTCAAATCAAGTTATGCAGTCCATTTTAAATTTATGTTCTTTACATTGCATTTGTTCAATTAAACTCCTGTAGTTGTAATAAAATCCATAAATTTCCATTCTTTCTCTCTAGTCTCACAAGCCGTACACCTTTAGAGCTTTTGTACACGGATGTTTGGGGTCCTTCTTGTGTCACATCAATGGATGGTTATAAATATTATGTTTCCTTTATTGATCATTTACTCATTACATTTGTTATTTTGCTATAAAACAATTCTAATGCGTCTTTTATATTTACTAACTTTAAAGTCATGGTTAAAAAACATTTGTAGAAGCAAATTCACAATGTCTACTCTGATTGTGGTGGTGTGTATGATGCTCTTTCTTTTCTCCTTGCTTCATTCATTATTCAGTACTTAAAAACTCCACCTCACACTCTACAACATAATACCATTGCTGAAAGAAGAAATCTCTCAACAGTTGAGACTTACTTAACAATGTTACATTGAGTTCACATGCCCTTACAATATTGAAGTTTTCTTTTTCAAACTACCACTTATCTCTTGAACCGATTACCTTCTAAAGCCTTATCCAACAAAACACCATATGAATGCCTATTTCACCATCAACCAAATTACCAAAAGCTGAAAGTCTTCCATTCTTTATGCTAACCGTGGATCAAATTGTACACCTCACACAAATTAGAACACAAATCAAAACCATGTGTTTTTCTTGGGTACTCCAAAACACAAAGTGCTTGCTATTATTTAGACCCATCTTCTAAAAAGCTCTACACATCTCAACATTTTCTCTTTGATGACACCTAGCTAGCTTCCTATGGATGATGCTTGTCATTATGTTTTACCACCTTCTTATCTCTTATCTCCTATCACTCATATTCTATATGTTTATACTATTTCAACAACTTCTCTACTGTTCCTCCTTGGTCTGTCATCTTGGAAAAAAGGCTCCAATTCTGAGCTGAGTTCTATTGCTTCTGAGTTCTGTTCCTTTCCACCCCTCGCCATGGTCGGCGAGGGCCAGCCCCTTGGGAACCCTTCTCCCCCTCTTCCTCCTGACAAACCTTCTCCTCCCCCTCTCCGTAAGTCTTGGGCCCAAGTCGCTTCCACTCAATCCCAGCTCGCAGATAATTCTCCACTGCATAATCCTCTCATCCTTAAAAAGCTTAAAGAATCAACCTCTGAGTTCGTCAAACTTGATGCAGAGGCTTTCGCCAGAGCACATTCGAAGTTCCAATATGCAATCTATGGAAAGCTTTTTGGCAAACCACCTCCATTTGATCAAGTTAAAAATGCTCTCCTTGTCAAATGGGCTGAGATTGGTAATGTTTGTATCTCAGATCTTCCCAATGGCTTTCTTCTAATCCGGTGTCCTTCTCATAAAGTCATGCAACGGCTACTTACCGAAGGTCCATGGTTTATCAATGGACTTATCTTGCAACTTTCCCCGTGGAAACCACTCTTCGAACCTTTATTCGCCAAGCTTACCTCTGCCGCAATTTGGATACAGTTTCATAATCTACCTGTGGATTTCTGGGATGGTGATACCCTGGAGACTATCGCCGGACAGTTAGGAACCTTGCTGAAAATCGATGAATTCACATCCACTCTCGCCAGAACCAAATTCGCTCGAGTCTGCGTTGAAATAGATCTCTCTAAGCCCCTCTGTCGGGGATTCTGGGTTGGCAATGATCTCCAGAAAGTCTTTGTGGTTGTTTTATATGAAAGGTTGCCGACTTTCTGTTACTCCTGCGGAATGATCGGACACGGCACCAACACATGTTCCAGTTCGGCGGCGACTGTGCGCAGCACCACCCAGCCACCCCTCCGAAGTGCTCACGAGGTGGAGGTAGGGTCTGGTATTGCTCAGCACGCCACTGATCATAACATGGATGTTGATGCCGCTTGTCCCAATCATCCCTCGTCGGAGCACCACCCTGACTCAGACCTCTCCGTCCCTGACACTGACTTTGGACCTTGGCTCTTGGTCTCCCGCCGGCGTGGCCGTGCGCGAGGCCGCGGGGGTGGCAGTCGTGGCACTCTTGTGGCTCGCGGCACTGCAGCCGCGGAGAGTTCGGAGATTCCCGGGTCTCGAGGAACTGTTGAGCGTGGGCCACGAGGTGGCAAAGCGTACAGTGGTCTTGGTCGGTCGCATAATCCCAACGTTGGTATTAATGCCAGCTTTTCTTCTGATATGACTGCTACTTTCGCGAACCCCAATTCCATTAACTCTCCCGTTGATGCAGTAAATCTGGCCGTTGAACGTGATTTTGGCAAATCTCTGGTGGATCCATCAATGCCTATCCCGATTCAACCGCCTGATCTCCCCATTCAAACCACTACCCCTCACGAATCCCTAGAAAAAGCTAAAAAGAAAACCCCTTCCCCTTTACGTTCAAACTCTCCTCCGCCAACCCTCAGAACCTCTCTACCAGAACCATCTGCATGCCCTTCTTCATTTGCACAAGATCCCCATTCGCTCCTTATTTCTCAAATCTCTAACGCTCTTCATACAGATGATATGGAGGATATTACCAGCGATGATGGTGATCCTTCTGATTCTGATGAGGAGGATACTTCGGGAGATGATGATGCAATGTCAGGAGATGACGAGCCTGAGGACAATATGACTCTAAACCAGTTTCAAGCTGAAGCAAGACGTGATGCTCTCATCAGGAAAGGGGTGTCTCATCCTTGCCCCTCGTTAAAGAAAGGAAAATTGGAGCATTGGAACTCCGGTTCTTGAGTTCCCTTTTCTGTCACAGCTCTACTGTCTTTTGTTTGCAGTTACACTTTGGTTTTTTCTTATATCTTACCTTGTTATCATGAATAAAGCTAATATCCTCTGTTGGAACTGTAGGGGTTTGTCTTCTCGTGACACCTATTCTCGTGTTTTCAGTATGATTCGTTCGCTTAAGCTCCAGCTTGTTTGTCTTGTTGAATCTCGTGCTAATGCCAACCGTGTAGACCGTTTTTGCGCTATGATTCCCCGTAATTGGGAGTGGGCTGCGATCGAGGCCGACGGTCTCTCTGGTAGCATCTTCGTTCTTTGGGATCGTGATTTTGGTCGTGTCACCCCCATCGCTATTTCTCGCAAAGTTTTACATTTGGTGATCTCTAATCAGTTTTTTACTAATTGTGTTATCTCTGTATTCTATAACTCTTCCCGTTTCCGCAATCAATGTTTTCTTTGGCATGAATTAACGAAGATCGCTTCCTTGCAGCTTCCTTGGCTCGCCCTGGGTGATTTTAATGCAATTTTGTCCAGAAATGAGCACAGAGGCGGTAACTTCATGTATTATGATAGAAAAGCTCGTTTCTTTAAAACCTTTGTTGATTCTAACAATTTGATCGACCTTCTTTTCTCCGGCCCTTCCTTTACCTGGTGTAACCTTCAGTCTGGCACTGCCCGGCGCTGGGCCAGGCTCGATCGGTGCTTGGTTAACTTGGAATGGTCCAATGTTGTTCGCGATTATAAACTTCAGCATCTCTCTCGTTCTTTCTCTGATCACTCTCCTCTTTTCTTGTCTATTAGTCTTTTTCCTCGTCTTAATCGGTCTTTTTTCAGGTTTGAGAATTATTGGGTTGATTTCCTGGGTTGCCACTCCGCCGTTCGGGAAGCATTGCATTTTACTCCTCATGGGAATCCATTGCAGGCCTTCACCCACCTTCTTTCTCGTGCTCGTAACAAGCTCATCAATTGGCGCCGAGATGGTCTCAACAACATCGAAGCTGGCATTATCCAAACTGAACGAGATATCTCTGTCCTCGAAAATGAAGTTCTTGATTCATCCAGTCAGTACATTCTTACAGATCTTTACCTCAAACTAGCTACTCTTCAGCAGCAAAGCAATTCCAAGTGGGCGCAACGCGCCCGTATGCAATGGATCAAAGATGGAGACAGAAACACTCGTTTTTTCCATTATATTTCTCGTATTCGGTCTCATTTTAATTCTATTCTGTAGGTTTCTGATATTGATGGCAGCACCCTTAGGGATCAATCTAATATCAGTAGGGCTTTTTGCAATTTCTATAGCAATCTTTGGAAGGCCCCTGAAGAAGATAGATCCAATATCTTTGCTGCACTCCCTACCGACATTCCGAGGCTGTCGGATTCGGATAGCCTTCATCTTATTCGGGAGGTTACGAAGGAAGAGGTATATCTGTCCATCCTTGATCTTCCGTCTGGTAAGTCCCCTGGTCCCGATGGTTTCAATATTGAATTTTTTTCGTTTTTTCTGGCCTATTCTCGGGGACCAGCTCTTTCGTGCGATTAAGTATTTCTTTGATACTTCTTTGTTGCCTTCTTCCTGGGGCAAAACTTATATTACCCTGATCCCCAAAATTGATAATCCTAAGAGTGTCTCTGATTATAGACCTATTTCACTGTGTAATGTGTGTTTTAAAATCATTACTAAATTGCTTGCCAACCGTTTAAAATCGTATATTCCTTTACTTGTTGGCAAAGAACAGTCCGGTTTTGTTGCTGGTCGCTGTCCCTTTGATAATATTATTGCCATTCAAGAAGTCGTCCATACTATTGAGAATGATATCAATGGCCCTTCTAGGATGATCATTAAGTTAGACATTGAAAAAGCATATGATACTGTAAATTGGAGTGCAATTCTTGCTATCTTAAAAAAAATGAACTTCCATAACACCTGGATATCTTGGATCTCAACCTGCCTCTCTTCCAGCTCTTTCTCCATTTTAGTTAATGGTATCCCCTCTCCCTGGTTCAATTCTTCTCGTGGTATCCGTCAAGGAGACCCTATCTCCTCCTACCTCTTCATCTTAGTCTCTCAGATCCTTACTTCTTTACTTAATTATGGTTGTCATTCTGGTATGATTCCCGGATTCAACCCGAGCCTTAGATCTAATTTCAACCACCTCATGTACGCTGACGATTTAATTTTAATCACTAGGGCTACTAGATCCACTTCCAGAAATATCAAGTTATGCATCAACATTTACACTAGCCTTACGGGCCAGCATCCTAATCATACTAAGTCTCGCATTTATTTCCCCACTTGGTTTAATAGGAGAGTTCAAAATAGCATATGTTCTATCCTTAATCTTAATTCTGCTAGCTTTCCTTTCAAATACATTGGTGTTATGATTTCTCCCAAGCGAATGAATGCCAGCACGTTTAAACCCATGATTGACAAAATCCGCAGCACTTGTGATAGATGGAATAACTTGGCTCTCTCCCCTGCCGCGAAGACTGTTCTCATCAATTCCTCTCTTCTTTCCATCCCTACTTATATTCTTTCAGTTCATCCTATCCCCCTTTCAACCCTCTCTGAAATTTCCAGGATTGTTAGGAAGTTCTTTTGGAGTAGAGGTAGCAATGGAACGGTCATCCATAATGTAGCTTGGAGTGAAGTAACTAACTGTAAATCTGAGGGGGGCCTTGGTATTCGAGATCTTAATATTGTTAGGCACTCTCTTATGGCTAAGCACATTTTCAAATATTTAAACGTTGATGATTCAATTTGGGTGGACATATTACATTGGAAATATGGTAAACTAAATTTTTGGACTGATCATATTCCCCCAAATTGTTCATGGTTTTTCAGAGGGCTTTGTATTTCTGCCATTCATCTTCGGCCCTTTTGTCGAATTAACTCAATTAACCCTGCAGATACCTCTTTGCTCAAGGACCCTTGGTGCTTTGATATACCAATTGCTTTGAAACCTACATTTATCAACATGCCTCTTGATGTGGAGCATTATTGTATCTCTGACCTCATTACAGACAGCATCTGGGACTCTGGCCATATGAACATCCTGTTTGGCATCAATTCTGATATCATGTCCACAATCCATAACCCCATTGATTCCAACTCTCCTAATCATTGGATTTGGCAACCTAAAACATTGAAAACTAACATATCTACTGCAGTTTATCAACATTTGAATCACAATGATCATCTGTCTGAACACTGGATTGGTTGGCGTAAACTTTGGAATATCAAGACTGCTCCCCGCATCAAACATTTCCTTTGGCTTATCTTCTGGGGTAAACTTTCTACTACTGATTTTCTATATAGGATCCACTTGGGTCCTGATAACTTGTGCAATCTTTGTGGTCTTGAGAGGGAAACTGTTGAGCATTTATTTGGTCGTTGTCCTAAAATCCTTTCAGTTTGGCATCAAGTTAGCACCAAAGTTGGTAAGACAATACATTTTCCTAGTGGATTTGCTTCTGGTAGTTGGCTAACTGATTGCAATTATTCTTGCTTTATCGTGTCTTATATTGCTACATGCGCATGGATATTTTGGAAAATGAGATGCGATTGGATTTTCCGGTCTGTCCATCCGAGATTTGATATCATTGCAAGTAAAGCGCTATCTCTTACACATGAATATTTTCATGGCTGCAACAACCTACATGGTTCTAGGCTTGTCCTCAACAACTTCACTCATTCAGATAAGTTCTTCCTTTTTTCATATTCACACTTTAATTCTAATACCAGAGCTGCTTCTGTCAGCTTCTTCATTGCTAGCTCTAACTATACTATCTCTTTTGCTGGTTGTATTTCCCTACCTTCTTCGGACAGCAATTTTGGCGATCTCACTGCGTTGTCAATTGCTCTACAATCTTCTCTGGAGGCCGATACACCTGTTCAGCATGCTTTCGTCGTCAATCAATCTATTCCTGATCTTCTTCAGAATTATAATACCACTACCACTTGGAGATGGAATGATCACTTATCTAACCTTCACTTCCTCTTGGATATTAATGGTGGCACTCGTATTCATGTGATTCCTAAGTGTTGGATGATTCCTGCGGTTAATCTTGCCAACTTTGGCGCCAACTTTCGTGCTCTAAACTTATTTTTGAACGGCCGTGACCTGCCCCGTTGGATCATGAAGAGCTTCACCAATGATGGATTCAGTTTCTGCAGATAATTCCAGTTGTTCTTTTGTATTTATTTTCATCTGTTTTTTGTATTAGCCCTTTGCTGTAGTTTCTTCCCTGTCTTTGGTTCTAGTTAGCAATAAATCAGCTCCATTTCTGGGGTTCTTTTAAAAAAAAAAAAAAAAAAACTTCTCTACTCAATTCCTTCACTACAAAATTTTTTACAGTTTTGCAACGGGCAAATTCATTGCAATTCCGTTGCAACTATACATTTTGTAACAGCTTTGCAACGGATTAATGTCGTTGCTATTTTGCTCCTAGAAAATTTTTGCAATGCAAACTAATCCGTTGCAAAACTTTTGCAACAGTTTGGCAACCCCCTTGCAACGGATTAGCATTAGATCCGTTGCAAATATATTATAAATTGGTAATGGATTTGTAAGAGACTTGCAACCATTCCATTGTGAAGTCTGTTACAATTGGGTTGCAAATTTGCAAGGAATTTGCAACAAATATTTTGGTCCCAGATAAATCCATTGCAAATGTGTTGCTAATTTGCAATGGTTTTACAACGGAGTTGCCAAATATGTGCCAATTCCCTTGCAAAATGGTTGCACATTTGCAACTACTTTGCAATGGATGCATAACAAGTCCGTTGCAAATTGGTTGCAAAATTTGCAACACGTTTGCAATGGATCCATAACAAGTTTCTTGCAAATCAGTTGCAAATTTATAACAAATTTGTAATAGATCCATAACAAGTCCCTTACAAGTCGGTTGCAAATTTGTAATAGATTTGCAACACTATTTTTTGCCAACAATAAATTCAATACAAATTCACTAATACCCTGTTATTCTGTACCTCTATGAATTCTAACATGAACATCTTAATAAAATATAGCACACATAAATTCTAATGTATTTAACAAAATATACATAGTTATAGAAAGTAGTCATAGTAACATGCACAAAACAAAAGAAAACAAAAAAATAGTAATGTGCACAAAGACAAGTAAGAAGTATATATAATATTAGTAACATCCACAAAGTCAAATGAAAATACTCATGCTATAACTATAGGTCATCATCATCATCATCCTCGTCCTGATCCTCCTCATCCTTATGAGGCTATGATGTTTGGCCTAGTCCGGACTGCATCATCATTCGTATATGCATCCACTTACGACGCATCTTTCTCATCGTGTTCTGGTTTTCTTGCATCAAACTTTGGTTTTTCTCTTCCAAGTCTATCATTTTCTTTTTCATGCCCTTCATCTCAGACACAATCTCTGGAGGAATCGCAGATGCTGAAGATGGTGGGGGAGCTGATGTAGCACCACTACAAAATGACTCTTGATACAAGCTTGATGCATGAGAACCAAGACCATAAACTCTCCTCTTCTTTTCTCCATCGGAAGCCTCCAAGCACATAGCATCCATATCATAGGTTATATAAATAAATTTTATTTCTTATATGCATGCATGTTACTTACCAGAGTAGAAGGCCATGGCCACAAAAGCTAGTGTCCTGAAGGTTGGGTTGAGTTGGCTGAAGATGAAAAGGATGGAGCTGAGGAGAGAGCTGCAAGAAAGTCTTGGATGCTTCGTCGTGGTAAAAATGAGGGAACTAGAGGACCGGAATCTCCGATACCTTTTGCTCCACCTCTGTGGCGGCTACTGCCTACTGATGTTGGTGCTCTATTGCTGCTTCCTGTTCAACAAGCTGACGTTTTATAGCCAAAGAGCCAAAGAGAAGCATGGATTTTTTGTTTTGTTTTGTTTTTGTTTTTTGTTTTTTGTTTTTGTTTTTGAAAAGTATGAGATTTTATATTTATAGCATGGTATAAATTGCTGTTTTGATCTTCCAGCAAGTGTTCCTATTTCATAATAAAAAATGACAGTATATAAATGAGAATGAGAAATCATATGAAGTTTTTATTGCTTGATGTTTAATGAATTACTGATCACCTTTCTGCGCAAGTTTTCTAGCTGTTGGTGCAGCAATTGGTGCTGCCAGAGATTGTGTAAATTAAGATCAGGGTTAGTGCTTGCAATTGAGATAAAATTTATATGATTCCAAATTAAAGTACCTTTCTTGCTCGAACTTTGTTAACAGAATACTCTAACTGGTCTTCAAGTTGATCAAGATCATGTGCAGTTAGAGCAGTCAAGTCTTCTCCCATGTATTGCCTCATGCCGGCCTGAAGCTTGTCATTATCATTCCTAAGCTTTGAAATCTCACAGAGTATTTGCTAGAGTTCAACACAAGATTATGCAATTGATTAAAATATAACCTACACTCAGAATACAAAAGGAACATAGACAAATCTCATACGGTTTGTTTTTTGCAGTACTAATCAAACACTTCAAGTTTATTCTATATATATATATATATATATAAAGATTAAAATGCATCCTCTAAACTACTAGTTTAATGACACAACTTCATTATCACCTTTATTATATAATAATAATTTTATGTGTATAAATTATTTTATATATTAAAAAAATATTGATTTGAGTCATAGAACATATAAATTAGATTTTATTAAGACTTAAATTAATAACACCCAAACTCAAAGTATATAACTATATTTAAATGATAATCCTATTTTAACTCAAATTAATCGTTAAATACTAAATAAACATAAGCTTCTGTTAATCATAAACTCCATTAAATATTGACTGATTAAAAGACAAACTAAAAATTATAACGATCCTGATTTTCTAAAATAGGATGGTGAAACAAAGGATATCCTAACTCCTAACAATCACGGAGCAATCAGCATCAAGATATCAGTGTTGTTAATAAAGAACCAAACTTGTAGAAAGTTTCATCAGAAACTACAACAGAATACTAGACCATCATATATTCTTAGAGTTGCACTTATTTCTAAACAAAAGAAGAAATGAACATGTTTTCATCTACCTACACTGTCTATAAATCCACATGGCATTCATAGTCTAAAGCATTGTAGGTGATATTGAAAATCATACAACTTGCACACTATGATACACCACTTAAAAAAAACCTCTTGCATACGAAAATAGTATTCACCTTCCTAATCATGACAATAATGACTTAAAACTAGACAAGAGTTGAAACAATTTAAATGCTTGCCCTCAACTTTTATCAAAGTTCCCACACTTTTTCAAACAAGATACAATAAAGAAACAGATACCAGTGTACAGATAAGCTGAGAACCACTCATACTTCAAAATACAACATTTTCTTTGTTGTGATACTCAAAGCTACTAATCCTAAATAACTAAGAATGATTTTCACATAATTCACGATTCAACAAGATTAACAAATGTTCACAATAGCATAATAATTTAGTGAAACTTCCATGACCTCACAAGTTAGGACTTATGTGCCCACATAGCATATCTAAGTCCATTATCACTTATGGTTAAGCTGCTACTTTTCAAATTACAATATTTATATTCAGCTGTTTTCATCAGCTGAATTCACAAGAGCTCAATTATCCACTTTCCTGAACTATTTACTATAAGAGAAACAGAAATACATTACCAACTAAAAAAACCAATGCCACTTTTTCACTCAATACCCATTATCTTAATTGGAAATACTTTGTGATTAAATTAAAACTAAGGCAAGGCATACAATTGCGGAGGTTGACAGAAAACCAATTTTTGGGAAAAAAAAATCCAGGCATTTACATAACAATCAAATTAATTCAACTAACCAAATTGTTGTAATATATCCCCAATTTCTAGTGTAGAAACTCTAATTGGTACCGTAGGATATCAATTCAGATTAGGTGAGTAAACCTGACATCAATTAACAGTTAGTCCACAAGTTATGCAATATTCGAGTAATACCTTCCCGTTGTCCTGTTAGGCCCTTTGCGACTTCTAGTTGATGTGGATCATCAATGACATTCTAAAAGAAAACAATCCAACAAACCATAGAAATAATCTAGAGTGAAATCAGAAGAACATCAACCAAAGGTGGATGAGATTTAAATTCTAACCTAATTCCTTGCCAATTGTTCCTAAAACCAGAACTGCGAGTGAAACCCTAGAACAATTTGTCTAAGAAAAAGGAAAACCCCTTCATCAAATCTTGTTTAAAACCATACACAAACCTTAAAAACTCAATTGAAAGAACAATTTTGACATTCCACCTGAAAGAGAACCGACGGTTGTTGGTTGCCCAAGGCTTGGTCGGAGCTTGGTCGACAGCCCTAAAGCTTGGCTGCGGCTGAGATGTGAAGAGCTTGGCTTCTTTTTCACTTTCACCCACTTTCTTCTGTTTATATTTTATATTTTTTTTATTTTGTTTTTTTATCATATAACTTTGTGAATTTATTTATTTATTTATTTATTTTTATGTGTGAGTGACTTTATAATTATATATAATAATTTAACATGATTTTTTTTATTTGAGATATTTGTGGAATTATTTCTCTGCTGTTAAGTAAATACCTGATCCATAATCAACTTTGGTTTCATAAATATATGTAATATATTAAGAATGTGTGTTAGATTTGTGATATTAATTAAGCTTTGTTTAAAAAAAATTGTCCAAGGAGGACAATTTTTATTTGAAGCTGAATATGTACTTTTTTTTTCTTTTTTTTTTTTTTTTTGGTTAATGATGAATGCTTCCTAGTTTTAATCAATATTAAATTTAATTTATAATTGTATTTATTTTAAAAATAAAAATATAATAAGTCAACATGAAAATTATGTTCAAGTGAACATATAATATTAAGTCAACATGAAAAGAACCAAATGTTAAAGCAAACATGCTAAGGAGAACCACACCACACCTAACTTGAATCACTTGACTAGCTAGACCAGACTAGACCCAACAAAAATATATAAGGGGTTGAGATAATTGGAATAAATTCATTTATTTATTTATTTTAATATTTTTCTCCATTGACACCATGGATGAATCTAGTGTATTTTTGGGTTTAAAATTTTAATTACTTTTAATTTTTATAATGTTAATTATGTCATAAAAACTGTGGAGTTATAATTTAAAAAATTAAAAGTTTATGTGGCTAAATACCAACAAATTGTTTCAAGCAATCACAAATATTTTTTTTAATCATGATTGACAATAAAAATATTTTGCAACATCTTCAAATATAAAGTCTTGGACGCACAATTATAAATATTAATTATATTTTTTTTTGTTAGTTTCTTTCTTTGTACTTTTGTCATTATAAACCAAAAAAAATATTTTAAATTTTTATCCCACTAAAATAAATTCATGGATATACATATCATTCTTTACTCATCTTTTGATTTTTTATGAATAATAATAATAGTAATTCATATTTTATAAATTACTTAAGTTAATTTCAATTATAAACATATATGAATGGTTGCAAATAAGCCAAATAGTTAATTAATTTTCAACACACCATTGCACATTTCTATTGCAAATTTGCAATGGAATCATTCTATTGCAATTTTTTATTGTAAAATTATAATGTTGTTGTATACGTTGCCAGTCCGTTGCAAAGTCATTGCAAAGTTTCTCTCGCGCTCTTCCCTCTATTTTTTTTGTAACGGAACTTTATGTCATCGCAAATCTGTTGCAAACCTGTCACAAAATAGGTTGCAAATCCGTTTCAAAATCACTCCCACTATTTTTGCAGCAAATTTTTTGTCGCGTTGCAAAGTCCGTTGCAAATTTTTGATGTTGTTGCAAAGCTATTCTAATTTTGTTGCAAACTTGCAACAGAATATGTCTGTTGCAAAACCGTAATTTTTTTGTAGTGCTTGTCATAGAACTCGTTAGATGCTACCTTTTACTTCCTCTCAACAACTGGATGACATAATTGAAAGTTCTTCTTCCATGAGGGTAACCTCCACATCTTCTGTTGGTGATATTGTTCGTCCTTTACTTGTTAAATCTATTCAACATACTCACACTATGGTGACTAGATTGCAGATTGATATCTTTAAACCTAAGAAGCCATTTGTAGAAACCAAACATCAGCTTCCATCTTTTGTAGAACCATCATGTGCCAACAAGGCTATTTGAGACCCCTAATGGAAACAAAACTTGGGAATTTGTGCCTTCTTCTTCAGATAGAACAATTGTTAGGGATAAATTAGCCTTTCGACCAAAACACAATCTTGATGGAACCACTTCCAAATTTAAAACACGGTTAGTCACCAAGGGCTTTACTCAGCTACCAGGTCCTGACTATACGAAAACGTTAAGTACCATGGTCAAGCCATTAGCAGTCAAAATAGTATTGTGTCTTACAGCCGCTCATCAATGGCCTCTCTATCAATTTGATGTTAATAATGCCTTTCTTCAAGGTTTGTTGCATGAAGAAGTTTTTATGAAGTAGCCACCAGTTCCTTTTGATTAATCTCGACCCCACCATGTTTGCAAGCTCAAGAAAGCTATCTATGGATTGAAACAAGCTCCCAAAGATTGGTACCATGTACTTAGCTCATTCTTGGTATTATCTAGTTTCACACAATTGATTGCTAATCAATCCCTCTTTATTTTATCCAAGAACAATATTTTGTATTACATGTTAGCATATGTTGATGGCATTATCATTACTGGAAATTCACCTATCTTTCTATTTGCATTTGTGAAAAGCTTGTCTGCAACATTCTCTTTGAAGAATCTTAGTATCTTACACTAGTTCTTAGGTATTGAAGTGGATTATCAACTTCAAGGTATTTTTCTGTCTTAGCAAAAATATATTATGAACATTCTTTCTTGCAGCAACATAGCTATTGCTAAGGTAGCTAAAACTCCACTTTCTACAAGTGTTTCCTTGAAATTGTTTGATGTCTTGGTTGCCACAGATGTTGAAGATTATCCCAAAGTTGTTGGTTCCCTACAATATTTAACACTAACCTAATTTGACCTCAGTTTTGTTATCAACAAACTCTTACAGTTCATGCATAAACCAACATATATTCACTTGGTTGCACTGAAATGTGTTCTATGATAATTAAAGGGCACAACATGCTCTTCTTATAATGGTATGACTTGTCTCCAACATTGTTAGTATTCTCTAATTCTAATTGGGCTAGAAATCCAAATGACCAAACATCTACTTCAGTTTATCAAATCTATCTGGGAGGCACATCTATGTCATGGAGCTCCTAGAAACAAAAAACTATGGCTTTATCCTCTACTAAAGCTGAGTTTCACGCAATAACATCTATTGTGTCAGAAGTTACTTGGATACATTCCTTGTTAGCTGAACTTCAAGCAATTTGCAAGCCACCGGATGTCTATTGTGATAATCTAAGTGCAACATACATATGTGCAAATCCAGTTTTTCACACTAGGATGAAGCATTTAGTTCTTGGCTATTTCTTTATGTTAGAAAAAGTGAAATCAGGTAAACTTCTTGTCTAGCACATACCTTCCTCCCTTCAACTTGCTAATCCTCTTACCAAACCTCTCCCAAGTGCTAGATTTTTGCAACTTCTATCTTGGATTGGTATATCCAATGGATCCATCATCTTGCCGAGGGCTAAAGGAGAGATCAAGTTAAAGGATAAGGAAAAGGATAACATTAGCAACAACCATATTTGAAATTGTATTTTGATTTATGTATCTACTATATCTAATGTTTAAATCCCATAACCATAACCATAATGTAATCTTACCACTTGCACTAAGATACACACACGCACAAAAAGAAACACTTTTGGCCGATGCTTGTAGGATATTGTGTAGTTCATTTTGTTCATATTATTCAAAATTCATTGAAAATGTTATATTGTCAATATAACATTTTCAATGAATTTTGAATAACATAACTTCTTTCCATACTGTATCGCTCCAATTCCATTAATATTTATAAGGTTAAATGAGCACGGAGCGAAAGTAAAACTAGGGTTTTAGATTTTTCCATATATATACATATTCCCCAAGTACTATAAAAAGACACCCTCACCATTAACATCTCTTGGTCCCTCTCTATTCTTCTCTTCCATTAATATGAAATGTGAGTTCAAGTATAATTCTTAATATTTTAAATTTAGTTTCATTTTTAAGAAATATCATTCAGGCATTCTCATCCAAAAAATCTTATATTTATCTTTCATGGTACATGCAAGATTTCATCAATAGATCCATTCTCATTTTACCCATATATATTACTCTTTATTTTATTCGACTTCCTTATTAATTAACCTTATGCAAATACATTGTATTATATCTCCATTTCAAACGATGGCCATTGAAGACAACATTTAGAGATACTTGAAGAAAGACAAGTATTCGAGATAAAAGAAAAAAATCAAGAACATTCCAACGTTGGCGGTGACCGGTGATGACTCTGATGTTAAGGCCTCCCCCTCTAATATCTCGGCTCACCATCTTCACCATTTTGGTCGTGAGGTTTGCTACTCTCTTTTGTGCTTCTTTCATCTCTATAATTTTATGTCCTTTGATTTTGTTTGTTCATAATTTTTTTAAATAAATATAAATGCTTGTTTATATATAATCATAGATGATTATGATAAAAAGAACATATGGATGTGCAAAGGAATTACAAGTATTGTTACAGTGCAACAAAAAAAAATTGTTAAACCATGTATTAACTTTATAATTATATTTGGTACATGTGAGTTACCAATATTTAATTGCTCCTACTAATTTTGCAAATATAATATAATATTTTATTGATTGCTTATTATATAGGAACTAATGGTAACAATATTTGGTGGGGTTAATAAGTAAAATAATCATAACAATAGAAGGAAAAATAAATAAAAATAACATGTAAAATAGTTAGGAAGAAAATCTAATCAATAAATTTTACTGAATTCAAAAATACTTTACAAATATATTATCGTCTCCGACATAATAATTTACAGATATACAAATAAACCATATGAATAAAATACACATGTTAATCAAGTAGTGTAGTATGTTATACAACGTAGAGTTATTGATCGCACACAGATATAAATTATTAGTAATAGCTATTCATCTATTATCTAGCCAGTCAGAAACAAATGTGATGAACTAATATAATATTAAATCTAAACTATGAGAATAGTGAGTGTTAACCCAAAGGAAACCTATTATGAGAGTGAGGTGTCCAAACAAAGAATCCCACTAACTTTTCATATAAAGCACTAGAAATAATGAACAACTAATCCTCTATAGAGCTAGGTTGAAATCTCTAGCATTAATACTTTATGAAACCCATAAAGAGGATTAAACCAGGATTCCCTAATTTATACTAACTCCTTTCTCAAGGTGATTAGCAACTAATTCCAAATGAAGTTAAATTGAGATCTCTCTCTAATTAATGTCCATACGATTGTATAAACACTCAATGAATTCTGACAGTGTGATCTACTTGGGAGAATTAGTGTAACTGAATCCCCTACCTCTTGGCATATACTCAATTTCCTTCAATTGTTGTGGATGCATTAAGATTTCTTAATCTCTAATACATATATCACACATAAAATCAAACTCTCCCTTTAAAAGGAATCACGGCATTCGATATACACAATTGAATCTCAGTAAAAGGAACTCAAATATATATCCAAACTCCAAAGTCATATGCAAATAAAATCCCAGGGTTTAGCAATACCCGAATACCCTAAAGAGTTTAGTTCTTATACTAAGAAGGTATGAAATACAATCAAAGGGGAATACAAATAATATCAAAAACATGATAAAGAAAACCCCTTATGCTCCATACTTATGTTGATTGGATGAAAAATCCTCCAAGAAGGCTTAATCCTCTCTTCTATCTCCATGCTAGAACGGCCAATAAATCTCTTCTCTATGTGATGCTTTCAATCATTGAGAATTTCCCTGAAATTCCATCTAAAAACCCCCTTTGAAAACACTTTAAAAGAGGTCATCCAAAAACTCATGTCTGTCTTTTACAGTCTAGGAATCAGGCCCATGACCCATACGTACAACCACCTTCATTTTTTAAACATATAATATATGGCCGGAACATGAAAGAGAAATGAATTAAGTACCAAAAACTATCAAATTACTAAAAAAAGACATACTAAGTGCAAAAAATAAAATAAAATAAAATAAATAAAATAAAAAAATTAAATAAAAATAAAAATAAAGTGTATATTCAAGCACTTTTTAGAGATCTTCACTCTTATTGGATTTTTAATATCTCAGTCAAATTTATTTAAAATATGTATTTCCTAGAAAATGTGTGGTCAAAGACCTTGGATATACCAAATATGAAAAGTATTTTTTTTTTGTTAATATATAATTTTTTTTGTTTGTATATTGTACCTCAAAAACTATAATTCTTTGTATTTTTTTTAGAAACTAAAATTGTATCTTTCAAAATATTGATAACAAAGTTTTGTTACTTATATGAATAAAATCTCAAACAAAATCATTTTAAATTAATTTAGACATATATTCAGATAAAATTTTATTGTAATTTATGCACCTATTATAAAAATCAAAGTTGCATATAAACAACTCAAAATGTTGACATTTAATTATTTATATACTAACATGTTTTCAAGTTATAATTTTACCATCATTAAATCTCATGTTAATTTTCTCTTGTTAGAAACCAAGCTTCTCTTTTAAAATTTTTCTTATGAATGCATATAAAATCTCAAAGTGGAAGAAATAGGTTCCAAATTAAGCAGAGAAAAACATTGCATGAGTGATTATGAGTAAATTTACTTTCTTCATAAAAATATTAATTTATCAAGGGTTTATGCACACAATAGTGTATAATTTTTACAAGGGGAAATGTTTAAACAATAAAATGGCCATAGACCCATTAATACAACCAGCTTCACATTGAGTTTCAAGCATAGAAATCAAACATGAAAAATAAAAAAAAAGGCAACAAGCAAATAAGAGTCTCATAAGTACTCAAAAAAAAAAAAAAAAAAAAACAATATATTGGAAAAAAAATTAGAATCAAACTTTGATTAGCACATCGAATTTAACTCTCTCTATCAAGAGAAATTAGAAAGATGAAATTAAAAGAATAGTAAACTCTCATTCATTTTCAAAATTATGACAGCCGTTTTATTTGCAACTATATAATTAGCCCTTCTTAGAAAAGCAAATATATATGAAAAACAGAGATAACACAGCCTCTTTTTTTTTTTTTTTTTTGCAAGGTATCAATATTCAATGTATATATGAAAAACAATTATATAATCAGCCCTTCTTAGAAAAGCAAATATATAGCTAGAAAATATTACAAAAAAAACGAATAAATAGAAAGAAATTGCATTAAAAACCAGCGAGTCAATTTCAAAGAAGGTATTTTAATAGTGAGTAATGACTATTTAATACACATATAAATGATAATAAATTTATAAAATCTACCATGATCTCACTTTCAAGAAGCCTTTACCATTCAATGAACGGTGTGCTTGACAAAGATAAATTTTTTTATATTATTTACAACATTATATATATACATACATATTCATAGGAAAACTAATTTATTGTGAGGAAAAATAAAAAAGAAAGGAAAAATCGAACTACTTGCATTAAAAATTAATGAATCATTTATAAAGAAGGTATCTAGACGGTGAATAATGACTATTTAATACACATTTAAATAAAAAAAAATTATGAAATCCACCTTAATCTTACATTCAAGAAGACTTAAATCAATAATAGTGGATGTCCTACTTTTCCAAGTTGATTTTGGCCATTTTATATATCCTACTTTCCCAATTGATTATTGTAAAATTTATAGGACTAGCTCAAAATATCGGTGGAGAAAGAAACCACTCTAAACAACGTATTTTAAATGGATTTCATTGAACATTATTTATTTAAAACATATATACGTAAAATGATTTATTACAAATAAAATTATTCCTTGGCAATTATAAATATGTGTGTGTGTGTGTATATATATATATATATATAAATTTTGTAACCATACACACACAATTCAAAACTATTGCCAAAATTAACCAAGAATTTGTCTATAACACACATCAAATTCACTATAACTTAATTATATTCTTTATTAAAAAAAAATAGAAATTTGTAATACATAGTTTAAGAATAAATCCCTTCTAATTTTTCATTTCATTCTAGTGATATATATATATATATATATATATATATATATATATATATATATATATATATATATATATATATTAATTTTCATTTACACCATTATTCTATTACCGACCAAATAATGTTAAAAACATATCTATAAAATAATAAAATCAAATATTGTCTTATTTATCATTGTAGGCTTGCTTTTCAATATTTCTAGAGTCTTTCTAGAAATTAAGCTTAATTGGATGACTGAATTGTTTTGTTTTCTAGTAAGGGAAAGCTCTTACTATTAATTTTTTATATTGAATAATTAGGGTTTTGATTAAAACTTCTAATGACTTATTTGGTTGCCCGTAAGTAGTTGAAATGTAAGTGATTCTCAATTTAAGTGGTTGTTTATTTTGATGTAAAAAGTTCCACTTACATATTTGTAGATTTAAAACAACTTACATCTCATCCACTTTTATAGTAATTCAACTTACATCATAATTTATTGTAAGTTAAAATATTTTGTAGTAAATTGAAATACTATAATATAAGTGGCATTCACTCTGTATAGTATTACTCATCACTATAGTTATCATAATGCTAAAGGTATCTTATATTTAATTATAAAAGTATTATAAAAGTATATAAGTATAAAAATATTTATATATTTTTATAATTAAGTGCTAATAATCGATAATGAGGTAATCTCACCACCCCATTTACATAGTGATTATATCCTTCAATTTAAACAAGACCAAATGCTAAAAAATTAAATACAACAATTTTAGTAATAGTAAACCAAACAACAATTATGTAATCTAAAATACAATATTTTCATTTACATTGTAATTTCACTTACTGGTAACCAAACACCCCTTAAGAGTAAGTGGAGCAATGTAAATAAGATGTCAAAAAAAAGATACACAATTAATTTTATGGTTAAAATGCAATATTGGCCTATGTAGGTAGTGGATTATATAGTTCATTGTGTTTATTATAAATATATTGATAATATAATTTTTTTTCAATGAATTTTGAATATTATTTTATTACAAAAAAATTAGTTTATTGTGAATTTATGTCAAAAATGACTTATTATACATTAGTTTCTAGGAGAGCAATTTATACAACTTTCTCAAATGATCCACATATGAAAAATTCTTATAACAAACTTTGTTGTTGTCAATAAAATACACTAAAACATTCAAATTATGTTTCTTAGAAAAGTACTTATATATATAGTATCTATTTAAAGAGATGGAGTTAATATTCACTTTGATGTTATTTATTATATCATCATTGTTTGATTAGCTAAACTTCATTTAATACACAAGTTATGACAAAATAAACAACTTCTTTTATTTGATAAGTCTTGTTTTAATATACCATATTTTAAGAATAAACATACAAATTATAATAATTCATAATTGTTTATATAAAAAAAAATTCACATGTCCTAATTTAAATCAAATTAAATTTTTAGAATCACATATAAGCCTAATCATAATCAAATTAGTGGTTAAGATAAATAAATCTCATCATATTTGGATATGTGCAAGATAAGTCTAGAAGATATCTTCAAGATATTCTCAAAATACACAAATCTCAAGATCAGCCGAGAGCACAAATCTCAAGGCGATCCAAAACATCCAAATATCAAGATCATGCGAGAGCACAGATCTCGAGGCAATCTAAAAAAAATATATATATACTCAAATATCAAGATTAGCCAAGAGCACAGATCTCGAGGCGATCCAAAATACACAAATCTCAAGATCAGCCGAGAGCACAGATCTCAAGGCGATCCAAAAATACTAAAATCTTAAGATCAGCCGAGAGCACCGATCTCGAGACGATCTAACAAAAAAATATATTCAAATCTTAAGATCAGCCAAGAACACATATCTCGAGGCGATCCAAAATATTCAAATATCAAGATCAGCCATGAGCACAGATCTCGAGGCGATCTAAAACATCCAAATATCAAGATCAGCCACGAGCACAGATCTCGAGGCGATCTAAAATATTTAAATCCCAAGCGATCCCTGTCCCAATATCAAACATGGGTACAAATCACGAAAAAAAAAATTTAAATTAAATTAAATCAAAATATATCAAAATCAAACAAGATAAAAAATATATATATATAATAAAATTAAATGTATAAAATAATAAAAAAATAATAATAAATTAAATTAATATATATATATATATATAATATAATATAAATATAAATAAAAAAATCGATGAAAAATATATAAAACAAAATCAAACCAGATAAAAATATAATAATACAACATAAAATAAAATAATAATAAAAGAAAAAATATCAAATAAAATAATAATAAAATCAAATCAAATAAGATAAAAAAATCAATCAAATCAAATATTAAAAAAAAATATATATATATATATATATATATATATATATATATATATATATATATATATATATATATAATCCGATAATGATAATAATAATAATAATAGCATATTCAAAACAAATAATAAAATAATAAAATAAATCATATAAGAATAAAATAAAACAAAGTAAATCTGGATAAGTATAATATTAGTATATATAATGATAATAATAAATAGAAATAAAATAAAATAAATAAAACTTGCCGTGGGGTGTCGTGGTCGCCTCAATCTTCACAACCGCTCCACACGTCACCCTATGATCAACGTGACCGCCCCACGCCTTCCCATGATCAGCACAACCAACTGCCCCACGAACCATATAACTACCTCCACCACCACAACCGGGAGGAACCATGACGATTTTGAAAGGCTTTAAAAGGGGAGAGGAGCCTGGCAAGAAGAGGAAGGAGGAGGAAGAAGAAAGAGACAAAAGGGAAAAAGAAGAAGCCAGCTGCCGAGAAAATAACAGAGAAGAGGTTGTTGCTGTCGTTGCCTGCCGCTGCTGCCAGTGCTAGCGAGGGTGGAATATCCCTCGCTCGCCTGGCCGTCGACTCAAAAAAAAAAACCACTACCACTGTTGCCGACCACCATTACTTGTCGCCATTATCGCTACCAACACGAGCGAGGGTGGAATATCCCTCGCTCGTCTGGCCGTATATTTAAAACTCTCGTCATTGCTTGTTGCCGTTGTTGTTGATACCTGCCTGTTGCAGATGATCACCGCATTTCAGTGGATATCAAGCACAAGGATGATCACTAGCATGTCGCTGTTCCTGAGCATCAGCACCCCCATTACTAGGCCATGCAAAAGAAGCAAGCTGTGCATACCATTGTGCCAAAGACCCTCACAAGAAGGCACGAAATATCAACATCCACAGTGCTTATCTTCATGTTCTTGAAGATTCAATTCAGAACATTGTGATGATGAGCGGAGGAGCTATCATATGGTACAAGCCTAAATGGAAGATCTTAGACCTGGTATGCACGCTCCTCTTCTCGCTCGTTGTCCTATTTACAACCATCAAGATGCTAGGAGACAATCTCGACATGCTCATGGAGAGCACGCCTCGGGAAATCGATGCACATAAACCAGAAATAGGGACTGTATGAGATGGACAGAGTGGTAGCCATTCACGAACTACACATATGGGTGCTTACTCTTAACAAGGTTCTTCTTGCATGCCATTACATCGGAAGCAGACACCGATCTCGACTTGTCAACATTTGAATGGTTCATGTGCAATGATCTCGGCGCTGCGTATGACTATCAACGTTGCCATGGGCCTTCAAGGTGTTCTCAAGACTAAAATGATTGTTGGGGTACTGGAGATATCAAACTCACAAAAGATAGGAATACTTAGTTGGAGGAGATACAAATATAAAAAAAAAAAAAAAAAAAAAAAAAAAAAAAACCTTACAGCCATCATAATCATAAGGACAGAGATGCTGCAGGTCAAGCCCAGTAAGGCACTTCCGGGAGACGGCGGTGCATGACCAGCGGACATGAGGTTTTTGTCCTCCATCAAATAAGGTGATGGTGGCGTGATCTCTCTGCTCTCACCTACCACCTATCAGTTGAGGAAGAGGCTTTAAATTCACATATTTTAGGATGGTTTTGTTGAAATGATGCTCTGTTGGCATTGTTCATAATAAGATGTTGGCAAAGCTTGCAAGTACCATGCATAAACCTGCTCAACAAACAGTTGTACGAACATTAGCTGTAAAAGATCTTTTAGCTTCTTTGCATGAGAAGAAAACGAAACAACTTAGAAGAAAACTTGGGAAGTTCTTGGGAAGTTCTTTGCAAAATGATCTTGGAGATGGGTACAATAGATGGTGATCCATACTGCTTAAGGTCCTCGGCCTCGAATCACTAGCACTATGTAATGATTACCTCTACACGTAGCCTAAACATATTATTTGATGAAGAGACTCACAAGACCAAGAAGTTTGTTCTTCATGTAAACTATCATGGGCATGCAGATTTTAATTCATATATTAAGTGCAACCTTGTTGATAATGTTCGAAGACCAATCCAAGTCGGGAATACTTCCAGCTATTGCATTGCACCAAGTACAAAGTGGTTAAGTAAAGGAAATCCTTGAGGGTGGTGGACGGGGTTGCAATTCCAAACTCCATGAACAATCCATTTTCGATTTACTTCTGGCCATGAATACCCAAAATTAATGTTGCTTTTGAGACAAAAAAGAAATTGACATATGTCCACGTTTCTCTCAATTATATACATATATAAGAATGCTACTAGTTTTATCGTTAAATAAAAAAAAAAAAAGCATTGTATACATGCAAGCATGCACGTACCCAACTAATATTTTAGTGGTTAAGAAAAATAATATATATATATACACACACATCATGAAAAGGAAAGAAAGAGTACTATTTTGGAATTGTATGAAAGTCTTAGCTGGGATAGCTAAGGACAAGCACCTGATAATGGAAAACAAGACATAAATGATTCATCTAAGTAGTTGAGAGAAACAAAGACTTCAAAAAATTATGAAATGAGGCAGCATTGTTTGTATTCATTACATCTTGTCCTTAAGTACATCATGGCACTATATACTATTTGGTGTTTTAAAAAATAAATAAAATAAAAAATAATAAATGAATAAATAAATAAAGAGAAGTGGAAGCTTAGTTAATGAAAGACATGCAGAGAAGCATTGTCATTATATATACATATGATGGACGCTTCCAATGATAATGGAGATAATTGAGCAATGAAAAGAGACCTCTCGAGAGCAGTGATCAAGTGCTGAATAATATATATATATATATATATATATATATGCAGCCAGCACTGTGTGAATGGTGGAGCTGTTCTTTCCCTGCAATTGCATGCCAATGAAACCAGTTAAGCTCTACTCCACCATCCCACTATGTATGTATGTGTGAGAGAGAAATGATATATTAAAGTGAGCAAAGTGCATGCATGTACGTACATATGCTCACATGCATTATTTAAAATCAATAAATAAATAAAAAGAAATAAAGGGCGGGCCCACCATGCACATGAGGATATAAAAAGAAATAAAGGGCGGCCCCCACCATTCACATGGGGATGGATACATTCTAAGTCTAGATTTATATATATATATATATATATATATATATATATATATATATATATATATATATATATATATGTGCATGCACACGCGTTCATCCCGAGATAATGACAAGGATGTTCATATCTAGGCAGCGGCATGCTTTGATAATATGATCAAATATACACATATATTATATAAAGCCAAAATAGCCAAGTCAAGATTCAAAGATATGAAAGAGTCAAGATTTGGAGATCCATACAGATCGACAATTGAACTCAGCAGTCAAAGACTCAAAGAGTTTTACAAGTCAAGACTTGAAGGAAGCTTTACAAGCCTAAAAGCCGGAGCTTATGAAAGTCAAAATCAAGTTCATAATTCATCAACATAGAGAAATCATAAATTCAAATCAAATCCAAGATACAAATCAAATCCAAAATGCAAAATGTCCAAGACACAAGTTTAGATACAAGTTCATAAGTTTCTAGATCATGTCCAAGATGCAAAATTTGATGAAGACCAAATGTCAGCAAAAGTCAAAGCATGTCCATGAATTTATATGAATGAAATTGATTATCATAACATGTTTCTTTGTTCACACTCATTTCTTAATCGGATGTTCCTGCGACAATGTCCAGGGTAATTAACATTAAGGGCTTGCCCCTAATGGAAGTCATGAACCCATAATCTGTTGAAATCATAAAAAATTAAAATTTGATTTGTGATCCATTATTTTAAACCGGTCTAAACATAATCAAAGGCCGGGTGAGAAAAAAGGAGCCCACAATAATGTTGAGAAAAACAACACAAAGCATTATGAAGGCGGAAACCTCAATAATTTAAAAGAAGTGAGAGATTAGATTGAGAGAGTTTTTATGATGATAAAAGAAACATGTTTTTATTTTTTATTTTTTGGATATTTGATAACTAAAAATTCAAACTAAAGTAGCTTATGACAAAATAAAAATATATACAAAAAGTTAATAGCTATATGATAGGAGATACACTTCTTTCCACACTATATCTTTCCAATTCAAATAACTTTTAATAGATTGAATGTAAATGGAAAATAAAAAAAATATTAATGTTTTAGGGTGTGTCCATATGCACACTCCAATTACTATAAAGGATACCCTTACCATCATCATTTCTTCATCCCTTTATCTAGCTTCTTTTTAGTTTCGTTAAAAGTAAGAGTCACTCTCGTCTTCTTCTCTTTCTCCTCCACCTCTAGGCTATAGATATTTGATCTCAATAGTGAATTCATGTATTCTACTTTTCACTTTCAAGTTGGTTTCATTTTATTATTTCTTAGAAATAAAATATCATTCACTCTAATCCAAAAGGCTCATATGTTTTATATGTGTATTCATATTATTCATTCTTGTATTTCTTTTCATTAAATTTACTTTATAATCATGCTACTCTTATCTTTATTTCAGGATCATGGGCATTGAAGATAACATGATTGCATTTGAGGAAGGCCAAGTTCAGAGATTAAGAGATTCAATTGCAAATTTTGCAACCAAACATTTACAACAGGACAAGCTCTTGGTAGCCATCAAAAACAATCATTGTGCTGAAAGAAATGCTTTGAAGCGTGCCTCTCAAGCCCGTACTATTGAGCCTTTAAACCTTGGTCATCATCCTATAATATATATATTCTTATTTTACCTTGCCATTTCAAACAACTTTCAAGAAAGAAAGCTCAAGGGTAAAATTATAGTTATTTGGATATATACACACAAATAAGACTATTATAAGAGGGTATATCAAAGCAATTGCCCAATTTTTTAGTGTATACATAGAAAAATTGCCTACAATTGTTTTTTTTTTATTTAGATTTTTTGAATAAATGTGTTAATCAACAACTTACATCATCAATATTTTTCACCTATATAGTTTTGGTTTTTAAGAATACCTAAGTATTTGCAAGTTTTGATGCGCTCATGTAAAAGTTTTTTAAAATTTTGGTATAGCTATGCATTCATTTTATTCATGCACATTTTGCAATCCAACAATTTGTCAGTTATTATCACATAACCAATCATAAATGCTTTCTAAATAACTATACTAGCTATTGCATCAAACTTTATATTTATACTCTTTTATCCCTGTTTGTTTTAGATTAATTCAAAATAATAATAATAATAATAATAATACAACAAAAAATAAGAAAATATATAAATTAAACCAAAATAGATTTGCATTATAAATTGGCTAGTGCAAACATGTCAAACTAAAAACTATTTAAAAAAACCTAACTAGATTTTATTGATAAGAAAATATGATGAAATGTAAATTAATATATGATAAAGTAAGTAAAGGATTCAGTGTTCATTTCAGACTTATTTATTATTATGTAATCATTAATTAGATCAGGTATACTTCATTTATCTCACAAATTGACAAAATAGAAAACTTCCTATCGTGATAATTAATGAATCAAAAAATGATATACTCAGTAAAAATTAACTATATCTATTTATTTGCAAAGCGGTATGAAGATGATACTTTTTAGAGATAAAGAGCTTACCATGACTTATTTTGTTCTTCCATGCAAGTAGCATCCTTTTCAATATGTATTTTTTTTTTTTTGTTCTCTCTATCCATCCCACCTCCCCTCCCCCCATTTTTCTCAAATTGTCGATACAATATTATTTTGTCTTTCATTTGATATCTTTCAATAAAGTGAAAGCGTCAATATTCTTGTCATTTTCATTCTCATCTTAATTTTTCTATCACTTATTTTCATTTAATATATCATCTTATGTGATATATATCTTTATATATGCATATATATATATGACATAACTTAAATTATTTTATGATCTAACCCAATTACTTGACTCTCTTTTGTGAACCGAACACAAAGGGAATTTTTTGTGAGGTCTATGGTATAAGTGGAAGCCACAGGACTATAGGCCCAGATTTATTTTTTTCAATGTAATTCGAATTGACTCTATCATATTTTATTTTTAATCAAGGTATCTAGGATTTCATCTGCGGTTAAGATCTCAGGCCATAAGTTTGATATTTAGGAATTCAACGGGTGGAATGATTTCACCTTATATAAGGTGAAGATGAGGGTCATTCTAGCTACTATTATGTTGAGTCTGACTAACGAAGTATGAAGGAAGGTAATTGATAAAAGAAATACTGCATCATTATGAAAAGTTTTTTTCTTTTCCTTTTTAACAAAGACACCATTGTATATGGAAATGGTTGAAAGTTAGGTACCAAAAATGATCCTTAGTAAATCATTTATATTAGAACCAGTATTTGTATACTTTGAGGATGTCCAAAAATACATAGGTAAAGATCATGTTGATAATTTTAACCAAATTATCTTAGACTTATAAGGTGTTGAGTTACAATTGGCGATGAGGATCAACCTATCATCCTTTAGTGTTCCTTACCTAATCTTATTAGAATTTTATTACTATTATATATGTTGTATGGTAGAGAGACTATCTCTGTTGGTGATGTGAAGTATACTTTGTAGTCCAACAAACTAAAGAAAAGTGTCCTTGGTTCTAATAAAGATGGATCAAATTTTGGTCTAGTTGTTGGTAGAGATAGAGGTAACAAAAAGGATTGTAGGAATAAGAGTAAGTCACGCTCAAAATCAAGGTGTAATAGACTTTGTTGATATTATTGTAAAGAAAAGGAACATTTAAAGAAGGACTACCCACATCAAAAGAAGCGAAATAAAAAAAAAAATAGTAAAGCAAAAGCAACAATAATACAAAGAAATTTTGATGAAGGTGAGGGTAGTGATGTTTTGACTGTTAGACTTCAAGTTCTATAAATTCTTGGGTCATGGGCACTAGTGCATCTTATCACATGACTTTTAGGAAGAATTTATTAAGTTCTTTTAATAAGTGGAATGGTAGTGTGAAGCTGAATAATGATGACAAGTTTAGTGTCAGTGGTAGTGGTTTATTGTAGATTAAGATTATTGATGGGAATGTCAAAACACTATTATGAATTTGATTTCTTTCAATACTCTTGATAAACAAGTGTATTGTTTTTCTGATGGAGATGACCATATCATATTTCCAAAGGGTGTTGTAAATGTGATGATGGGTAAATTGTAGCATAGAATTTATTTCTTTTTAGGAAATTCAATAATGGGGACATTGGTAGTTTTTCACTCTTTAGAGTAGCATATGAGTGAGAAGGGGCTTGTAATTTTGAGCAAACAATATTTAGATGGGGAAAAAACAAAAAAAATGAAATTTTTGTGAAACTTGTGTTATGGGTTAGCAGTGCAAGTTCAGGTTTAGTTTTGGAAAACACACTTCTATAGTTATTCTTAACTATATTCATTCAAATTTGTGGGGCCTTTCATGGGTTGAATCCCATGGTGGCTAGTGATACTTTATTACTTGTATTGATGACTAGTTTAGAAAACGTTGGGTGTATTTTTTTTAAAATAAAAAATGAGATATTTGGGTTGTTCAAGGAGTGGAAAACCATGGCTAAAAGTTTTCTACAAAATAGGTTGAAACACTAAAATAGATAATCGGCTAGAATTCTTAACTATGTTATTGATGAGTTATGAAAAATAGAAGCTATTTTGAGGCAACGTTGATGAGTACATGAAATATGTATTTTTCATATTATAAAATCATGCTCTAAGCTTGTCTTTTGGTATGAATTTCTCTATTTTTGTGTTTTATTGGGTATTTTGTGTTTATTAAGCAGTTATTTAAATAATTGGGACAAGAGGAATGAAATTAAAGCAAATCGGAGCAATTTGAATAAGAATGCATCATTCCAAAGAAGAGCACACCCAAAGCACAAGTATGCTTTGGACGTGCAAGTCATGAGTAAAGAGAATATTCACAGCAGATCCTTAGCACCGTTCTCCTAAGGAGAGCCTAACCATGCTTAAAGAGCACAGTTATGCTCCTCTACAATGCTTACTGTTGGAATCCCAAAATTACTAAAATTCGAGTCCTGAGTGCCGCTAGCAATCAACACGGGTAAAACACCTCAAGCATATTTGTGCACTATCTTTTTACCTATAGTATAAAACCTGATAGCTAGATTTTATTTGTGACTTTTAGCGAAACCTTCATTGCCGAATATGTTTCAACTAGAGATCAAAGAAGGCCAATCACGGACGAGTTGATGCCTTTATTTCCACTCATTGGGTACTAGATTTGATGGCAATATTAACTCTAATCCTAGAGATTTCATTATCTATTAGAGAGAAGTGTTGAGGGAGTTCTTCATATGTTTCCATTTATGCCTCTACTTTTGAATTTTTCATGGAATCTTGTATAATAAGAGGCTAAAACTTTAATGGTGCCTTAGACCATTGGACCTTGAGATGATTTGTATTTGATTTCCCCTTTAAATATATTGGTGATTTGAGTTATTCTTGTTAATCTTCTATGCTGTTTTATTCTTGTGTTTGCAAGTGTGAAAGCGCAAAATACATATTTCATTTTCATGATTAGGATTGAGAAATAATTCATGTATAGATCATACATAGAAGATAGAGGTTGAGTAAAAGCCTAGAGATAGGATGTATGGTGTCGAACTCTCCAGATTGGGGTTAAACCAAATACAGGGATTCACAGAGTGTTCTAATACATTCATAGGATGATTAATGTCATCATATGGGATTAATGTTTGATTGCCTTGAGAAAGGGATCAAACAATTTTCGGAATCTCCATAATTCAAGAATATTCAATACTTGCCCAATATACCGAGTTAATTATAAGGAAGTCTTAATGGAATTTTTGTCCATGTAGCACGTTCTCATCTTTATTTTAACCTCAATTTACCATATTAGTCAATTTGATTAATTGCTTTCTTCATTTAGAATTTTAGCAATCATCATTCAATTTTGCCGACTAGATTATGGAGGAGCAACTAGTACTAGGAGCACTGGTCCTCTTGGGATCAACTACTCTACCTTGGGTTACACTTTATTATTTGCAATACCCGTATACTTACAACATTGTATGCAGAGTCAAGGCATTCAACAAACACATTATAAAGCATACCCCATAGTAGAATAGAGTTGCAGAATATGCATGAAACAAACACTCTTTCTACCAAGTTCTATGCATGCGATTAAATGCTAGACTTTCAAAACAATTTTAGTCAAGACAATCAATAGTGTTTATTATCTAGTGATTAGATCTCCATCAATAGTGTATACAATATATTTTAAGACTCTTCAAGATATATGATACAATACTACTTCTAATCATTTTGGCTTGCATATATTTAGATATCTTGCTTATGATCATGTTAATGATGGTAAACTTGAGCCTAAGCCAATGAAATGCATATATCTAGAGTAGGATACTAGAGTTAAAAGATGCATGTTGTGATGTACAAATAAAGAAAAAGCTCCAAAATTTATCATTAGTAGAGATGTTACCTTTCATGAGTACGCTATATTTAATGGAAGAGATGATCTTAATGATTTTATAAGTAACAAGTATCAGTGTGCTAATCAAAAGATGGAGTTTGAGATTAAAACTCCAAAGAGTGATTACTAGAAATTGTGAACAACAACCAACGGATGCACAAGAAGAAGAACCACAATTCATAATAGCAAGGAGAAAAATCAGGAAATGTGCAAGGTATGCAGTTATGTTAGTAATGTTGATACTAATACTATTGCTTATGTTTTGGTAGTAGTAGAGAATATTGATTTTGATGAACTATGGTCATATAAAGAGATAGTACAAAGTAAACAAGCATCAAAATCATTAATTTCCATGAATGATGAGATGTGGTCTTTTTTCAAAGAGCAACACATGGGATTTATTACCATTACCAATGGTTGTGAAGCCATTCTAATGTGGTTTAGAAAAAAGAAAGGTTCAAAGCAAGGCATGTTGAAAAGGGTTCTCATCAAAAGAGGGAATTGATTATCATGAGGCGTTCATAACCAAAGGGTTTGGGTAGTGGTATACAGTGTTCAAAAAAAACGCTAGGCGCTAGTCGGGCAGTCAGCCACCTTCTAGTGGCCAGACAGCCTAGTTGGGGCCTAGGCGATTTTACCTTTTTAGAAAATATATATATTTATAATATAATTTTAATTTTATATAATACCCAAATAGACATTTACCAACAACCAAATTGATGCATCAACAATCAAATAATAATACAAGAGCTTCCAGAATCCAAACAACTCTAAAACGAAAACTTATCATAAAAACATACATATAAAACTTAGGCATCTATCTCTTCTTGAAAGCCCTCCAAGACTCCTTCCGTGTCTAGCTCAAACTCAACCTCTTCTTCATCTTCTTCCTCATCCGAAAAAAAAATCTTCTTCATGAAGTTCTCTTACTTGAAAACTCATATTACTTCCTTTACCGCTATCCATTTCTCCAACCATTCCCTCTTCCTCAGCATCTTCATCACCACCCTCTACAATCCATCCTTGAGCCTTACTAGCATCATTAGCAAGAAGTACATCATTTCCCATCTTCATTACCTTTTCCCTCTTCTCCTTCATCTTGGAATTGAATTGGACATAGACTAGATTATTTAACCTTGTTGTATCTAGCCTATTCTTTTTCTTTGTTTGTATCCCCTCAAATGTGCTCCAATTTCTCTCACACCCAGATGAACTTGATGTTAATGAGAGGATCCTTCTTACCATTCTTTGCAAATTCGGCACACCATTTCCTTAAGTACCCCACCAACCAACTAAGAAAGCACAAATTGAACAATATTAGAAAAAAATATATCAATTAGTGCTAAAGAAAATAAAGAATTGTAAATATGCATACCCAGATCAAAAGTGTCAATCGTTTTAGTGCATCCTATCTTGGCTGATGGTCTCCCAAAGCTACCTTCTTTATTCTTATACTATAACAATTCATTGAAGCATGAGGTTTAATGTGTGTGTGGCACATGAAGTCCAAAATATAGATGGTCTTTTTTTGTCTTCCAATATTGTTGCTGCCGCCATATTGTTAGAAGCATTGTCTGTGACCACTTGAACTACTCTATGTGCTCCAACTTCTTCAATGTACTTGTCGACATAGTGATATATATATGGTCCGGTGTGTGCTTCTTCTAAATCTTCTTCGGAATCTTCCTTGGAAGAAAGGAAAATTGTGCCTTTGCTAGAATTGACACATAGATTCATAATACTTCTCCTTTTTTGATCCGACCAAGCATCGGTCATGATTGAGTAACCATTGTTTTCCCACTCTTTTTCATGGTTCCTAATAATTCCTTTAGTTCTCTCAACTTCTTCCTTCAATAGTGGCTCCTTTAATTTATATTGGCTTGGAGGTCGATAACCCTTGCGATAAATTCCAACCGCCTCCACAAATTGTATGAAACTATCCTTATCAATAGCATTGAAAGGAATACCCGCATCATAGATCCATCTTGCCAAAAATCGATGCACATCATGTCTTCTATTCTTATCAACGGTATCTTGAATATTTTGTTGCCACATAGACGCACCCAATGAAGCTTGGGGATTAATAGACAATGTAAATCTATCCATCGGCCCATGAACGCGTGGCATTTTCATTGACCCTCCAACCCATCTTCATAGTCTTCTTCATCAATCAGAGTAATGTAAACTTCTTCTCTTTTCTCCAACTCATGTCTAGTTTTATTTTGTTTCTTACTTTTTTCTTCTTCTATTGCCGCTTTGCATTTGGCTTTAGCCTCCTCCGTACACATTGAACATGAGGATGCATTTCCCTTGATATTGTCTATGTGTTGCTTCATTCTATATATTCCACCCCACATCACTTGAATTACGCTTCAATGAATTATCTGAAGATGCCATTAAATTAGATGCTCCAGAAGATTCATCCTCAGCCACTAGAGACATGAAAATAACCAAACTAACAAACTATTAAACTAACAACCAAACTCCAATACCAAATCAATAAACTTATGACTTATCACGAATTAACTGAAAATTCATTGAAGGGAAGACTTTAATTCACTCAGCAAAATAAACATCAAGATGCATACTTCACAATTGAATATTTCCAACTAAAATCTCATCAATTTGGATTGCCTATAATTGCTGTCATTACCTATTCAAATCAAACCAAGCAAATGAATTCCCCAACTCGTCTCACAAATCAAAATCATTGAATTTTATCTATTCAATTTCATATAAGAATATAGTATAATATTCTTACTCCTACTAATCATCTCTAACAGTCTAACTAATTAGAGGTCATGAACTCACTCATAACATGATCTCAGTTCACAATACAATGATACATGAGATCAGCTTTGTAGGTTCTAAGTGACATTTCACCAAACATCACAAGTGCATGCATGCTCCCTTCTAACTCCATAACATAGAAACCATACGTTTGAGCAATTAGTTATACAAGCATGAACATCATCATAGAACTAGGATTGAAATCTCCATTTATCTCATATCAGACCTCCATGTTTGAAATGTCCTAGGTTCCTAACACATCATGTATTTATTTAGATTTCAGCCTTCTAATTACTCAACATAGCAAGCCAAACTAACATAGCAAATCACTTGGCCATTTCGTTGAACACATGGTGCACGCTTTAATATAATTCCTTTCTCTACAATAGAAAATTAAAGAAAACCTTCAATTTTACATCTCATTCATTGTACTACATCGTACATTCATATTGTCAATCATCATACAATCCACTAATCCCTTAACATAAATCCCAACTATTTATCCTCATCATACTAACCTCTAACCGTGGAGAAGAAGCTGTTCAACAGCGTCAAGGCTTTGCTCTAAGCCAGGGGTACACAGCTACCAATTTCCTCCAAGTATTGCTCGCTGAGCTGCTTCTAGGGTGGAGGAATCAGAGGAACGAAGGGACACTCGTTGGGGTCTTGTGAGGTAACAAAGGTGCGCTGTCGCGATTCAAAACCTAAAAAAGTTAAAAACATATAATTTTAAATTTTTTTTCCTAGAGCCGCCCAGCCCGCCTACTCCTGGGTGTCCATTTTTTAGATGGAAATCCAATACCGATTTTTAACCTTTTTTCGCAAAAACGGGTCGGCTTTCCATCTTCCAGCGCGCCTAGGCCGATTTTTCGAACACTGGTGGTATAAGAGGTTTGATATATTTGTGATTTTTTATGAGTTTATTCCTAATCAGTTTAGTAGCTATGTTTACTCTAGAAAACTATCAGATGGTTCCTTTACAAATTTGTTATTAGTTGTAGATAACATGTTAAGTGCAGCTAAAAATAAGGTTAAAGTTAATAGGTTGAAGATTTTGTTGAGTAGTGCATTTAAGATGAAAGATTTGAGTGTAGCCAAGTAGATTCTTGGCATAGAGATTTGGAGAAACGGGAGGGCAAGCCTATTATATGTATCTTAGAAAAAAATCATTGAAATTTTTTGTAGTCTTTTGAGTTGGAATAGTCTAAGCCAGTTATTCTCTTTTAATTGTACACTTTAAACTTGATGCTAGTGTGTTACCTAGGATAGATGAAGAGAGACTACATGAGTGTAATCCTATAGTACTCTTAGGAGCTTGATGTATGAAATATATAATATGCATTAGACCAAAACTTAGCCTATGTTGTTATTGTGGTACGCAGGTTTATGAGTAATCTAGGAAAAGCTCATTTGGAGGCAAGTAAATGGATTATATAATACTTGAAAGATATAAGTAATATTTGTTTGATTTACGGTTCTAATGGTACTATCAAAAACAATAAGACAAAAGAAGAAAAGAAAAATTGAGACAAGTGGGATATTCTAAACTATAATATTATTAAGAAATTTTATAATTATAATAATAAAATGATAATAATTTATTATTGTATAAATACTATACAATAAATTATAATTATAAAAATGAAAATAATTATTTGTAATAATATTATTATTGTTATAATAATAATATTATTACAAATAATATTGTTATTATTGGATAATAAAAAATCATTAACTATTATTGTTATTAATTATAAAAATAATTATTATTAACAATAACAATATTATTATCCAGTGGTAATAATAATATTTATTGCTAGTAGTATTAACACATATCTATTTATTTATTATTGTTATGTATGTATTGTGGGAACAATTATTAATAATAATATTGATATTATTATTGTAATAATAATAACAATACTAATATCATTTTATTTAGGATTATATGTTATTATAATTATAATAACAATAGCATTGTACAATATTATAATTATATATCAATTATTATATAATAATTATTATGATAACACAATATTAGCATGCTTTAAACAAAAATAATAATTACATATATGATAATATTAATAATAATAACCAGCATATTATTAATAATTTCACTTATGTTGTTATTATTATTGTTATTATTCTATAATAATTTATTATTATAATATTAACACGAGTTGTTAGTTAACAATAATAGCAAATTATTTCTTATCAATCGGATCTTGTCATATAATTTGTGATAATCACTTATTAATTTGTTATCATTATTATGATAATAACACTATTTAATTAACAATAATAATTTGTTATAACCCGATCATGTTCACATTCTAGCATAACATAAGAATAAGTCCCTATTCTTTTATAAATTTGTGCAATACCATACTATGCGTAATGTCATTTACATGGTCTTGACAGAATTTGCAGAGGTATTACTTGATTTATTAGAACAGTTACATGTTAAACTATCTCCCTCTGATTAGATTAATGCATGTGTTTGTCATGAGAAAAGAAGCTGCTTTTTGTAGTTTACTAAAGAGCCTGATTGGGAATTCATGAGAGACAAGAAGAACTAACTTGCACTTTTGTTTGGCACAGATGACCATTGGGATCCTTTGTCATTCTTCAAATTCGTAAAGCTCACATTCATTGCGATTATTACTATTATTACTATTATTATCAAATAATACCTATTCATGTGGTATTGTTATTTTATCAACAAGTAATAATATAATAATAATAATAATTATTATTATTATTATTATTATTCGTAATATGATAAGAATTATTCGACAATTAGTATTGGAGAATAAAATTATTATTATTTATTTATTTATTTATTTATTATTATTATTATTATTATTATTATTATTATTATTATTATTATTATTATATTGATTATAATTATTTTATATTAACAAATAATTATTATTATTTGTGATAATAATTTTCTTCCAATATTAATAACAATTGTTATAATAATAATTATAATTACTAATATTGTTATTATAATAATAATATTATATTATTACAATATTAATAACAATATTTATTATTATTATTTTAATATCATATTAAAATAATTATTAATAATTACCCATCAATTATTTAACAATATATATTATTAACAATAACATTATTATAGTTAACAATATTATTATTATTAATCATTATACGATGTTATTATTATTTTTCCTATTATTATATATTAATTATACAATAATTTTTAAATAGTTAATGTTATTGTTAATAATAATAATAATAATAATAATAATAATAATAACAATAATAATAATAATATTCATCATCATCATTAACTATTATTATTTCTCACCCTAGCAATTATTATTGCTAGGGTGACAAATGTTATTTATAATAATAAAATATTATTAATAATGATGTAATAGTAATAATAATATTAACAATAAAAATTTTCATTATTTTTATTTAATATTAATAACAATAAAATGATTATAATAATAACAATCGCCTTATGCTAATAACATAGCATAACGAATCATTATTATGATAATAACAATAATAATATTTATTAATTGTGATTTATCAAAGTAAATCACAATTAATAAATATTAACTAATAATAACAATAATGATTTTATTGTTATTATTATTATTATTGTTAAAGGAATTATCCTTTCACAAGTGACAAATAATAACAATGACATTATCATCATGAGTGATAATAATATTAACACAATGATTATTAGTTAGTTATTACTATCATATTGCCTTTATAATTAATAGTGTTATTAAATAATAATACTAGCAACAAAGTAATAAAATATTATCAATGATTTTCGTTAGGAATAATAATAAAATGATATATTATTATTATTAATAATCCGTATGATTATTATTGAATATTAAATAATATTATCCTTTATAATTACATTATAATAAATATTATTATCAATAACATTATTGTTATTAACAATAACAATTAAATAACAAATTTGGAAACATTAATAATAAAAATAATAACAATAATAAGTGATGGTGTTATCGCAAATAATAATATTTATATTTTTATAATAACAATATTATTATTAATAATATTGAGGACTTTAATAGTAATAATTATTAATATTTTTAGTTTATTTTTTATTATTATAACCCGAATAAGTGAGGGTAGCCACAATAATAATAATAATAATTATTATTATTATTAATAATATACCAAATTATTATAATAACAATAACAATATTATTTTATTAATATCATTAATAACAATAATTAATAACATAATATGAAAATAACAATAATGATAATATTACTTGTTATAACCGTAACAATAATGATAATATGAAAATAACAATAATGATAATAGATTAATAACAATAATTAACAACAACAACAACAACAACAACAATAATAATAATAATAATAAGAATAATAATGAAAATATTTAGTAATAACATAATATAACCGTTTTAGTATCATAAATATTATGATCATCACTTATTATAATGATAATATTACTTTTCTTGGTAGGTGTTAATAACATTAACTCGTACCGAGAAAACTTAATAATTAATTCGTAGACAATTATTGTTAACAAATTATCATTATAATAAGTGATTGTTATAGCCAAATATCATTTGTCTTTTTTTGGTTTGGGTTTCGTTTGTTAATTATTACAATAATTTCACAATAATTATTATTATTTACAAATATTGTTAATGATTATTATACCAATAATAAAATAATATCATCATTATTATTATTGATAATGACATAACTATGATAGCCCTTCATGGAGCTAATGTAGAAAACTTGGGCACGACGTCACACAATCAGAAATAATTACATCAGTTTTATCCATGGAAATTATTCAATAAATATTGTTTTAATTATTATTTTTATTATTATTAAATATTTATATAATTATTATTTTAATAATAATTATCATTATGATAATAATGATATTATAATTATCATTATTGTCATAATAACCCTATTATTATATTAATAATAATAACTCCTAATAATATTATAATAATCATAATTATAATTATTTTCACTTATCGTACAGCAATTATTAATAACAAGGATATTAATAATATTGAAAATAACAGTATTAACAATGATAATAATATACAATATTATTATTAGTAATATCATAACAGTAATATTACTATCAATATTACCAAATAATAATACTATTATAATAATTTTTATCTAATGATAATCATATCGTTATTATAATATTATTATTTGTTATAATTATTATTACTAAATCCTTGTAGATTATTGGAATTAAAATAATAATTACAAAATACAGATCAATAGCAATTATTATTCATGATGATAAATTATATATGACAATTATAATATCGGCGTAATAAAGGGATACAAGGATAAAATAATCTAATATTATTATTATCATTATTGTAGCAACTCCTAATAATTGCTATTATTATTGTTGTTGTTGTTATTGTTATTATTATTATTATTATTATTATTATTATTATTATTATTATTATTATTATTATTATTATTGTGACAATTATTATTATTATTATTATTATTATTATTATTAACAATATTTACTAGGGTGACAAATTATTATTTTATTAAACTAATAATATTGTTATTATACGGTTCATAATAATAACATCGGATAATAAAATTTAATTTTCATGTGTTATAATAATATTGAATAATAGGGTTATTATTGTTATTATTATAATAATATTATTATAATAACAATAATTATAATAATTATTATAATAATTATTATTGTGGGGTACCCCACCTATTCTTGTTATAATAATAAAAAATCAGCTAAAAATAATAATTATTATTACTTTTAAAAGTCCTCAATATTATTAATAATATTACTGTTATTATAAAAATAACAATATTATTATTTGCGTAACAATTAATATACTAAATTATTATAATAACAATAATTATAATAATTATTCATTATATCTTGATCTATTATTATCATTAATATATATTATTAAAGGATGGCGATAACACCAGCACTTATTATTGTTATTATTGTTATAATTAATGTTTCATATCCGAATTACTGTAGCAACACCTAAGAAAATTATTATTGTTATTATTATTTTTACTATTATTATTTTATTATTATTATTATTGTTGTTTTTATAATAATAATAATTATTATTATTATTACAATATTATTATTATTGCAAATAATAATATCAAAAACAATAATTAGGATAATAATGACAAGACCAAGATAGATTTATTATACAAGCGGATAATAATAATAATAAAAATTATTATTATTATTATTATTATTATTATTATTATTAGTAGTAGTAGTATTATTATTATTATTATTATATATTAAATGTTATGAATTCATTATTATTATGGTTATTATTAATAATATCAATATTCTTATAATTAATAATAATGATATTTGTTAATAATGATATTATTATCATTATTCTAATAATAATATATATGTTTATAATAATATAGGTATCATTATGAAATAACAATATTATTATTATTCACTATTAATAACCCTATTATCATCGATAGATTTATAATTATTGTTATTCTTGTATGGTAAATTATATGTTAACATATGGCCTAAAATATCATATGTTATTATTGTTATTATCTTATTATGTAATATAATAATAATAATATTATTATTATATTATTATTATAATTATTATTATTATACGATAATTATTTTTATCGTATAATATTGTTGTTAACAGTAATAAATGATATTATGGATTAGTAGGGTATTAATCCTACACTATGCACCCAAGGTATAATATCATCATGAAATAACTAGTGTTACATATTAATTATATTGAATTGAAGATATGCAATAATAACAAGGATATTATTACAACATAATATAAAATTGTTAACAAGAATTATCATTATATCAAACAACAATATGATTACCCTATAATAGTATATTATCCAATTGACTTATAGTTATAAACATTGTTTGACCTTTTGAAAATCATCAGAAATCTTCATGTAAACCATCCAATAAAAATGCAAGAAGTTCCTAAGCAACAATAGTAATCTGTCGTGAGATCCGGCGGGTAGTCATAATATACATGCTTATTATTTTATAATTATCCTCACAATTAATATATATTAATTTTCTTCACATTTTCGCTTGGACCAAAGGGTTAGAACTATATTAGGAAATAAGGTTTATCACTTGGAGTCCCCAGAACCCCAAGTAGTCCTACACAGTGTGAGGTGTTAAGAGTATTCCTTTCCACCGGGGCATAGTGTAGAGAGCTAGTCACGGTTGATCTTAGGGTTGAGACTGTGTATCTTTGAAATATTATAATAGAAATGGCAAAGCCGGAGTTGTTGCCGTTTGATATACTCTTGATAACCTAACCCTATGTTTGACCTTTTCATGATTACATATGGGGCGGAATATTATACCAATAACAAACTCACATAATAATCCTAGTGTTACCCATCATATTGTTAATGATTATTATAGCATTTTAGAAAGAGAACTCTTAAGCTTCTACTGTTATGATCTATTATGGTATATTATAATTATTAGTGCTGGGTATTATATTATCCTTGTTATTATAATAATAACAACCATACTATTTGGTAATTATTATTGATTATATAAGGTATGAACTCCATTGAGACATAATGTTAAAGCCTATATTATTTATATAATAATAATAATAATAATAATAATAATAATAATAATAATAATAATTTCAATAATAATAATATCAACAAATAATATTATTATTGTCATTAGAATAATAATATTGTTATTTTTCTAATAACAGTAATATTATTAATAATATTGAGGACTTTTAATAGTAATAATTATTATTATTTTTAGCTGATTTTTAATTATTATAACAAGAATAGGTGGGGTACCCCACAATAATAATTATAATAATAATTATTATAATTATTGTTATTATAATAATAACAATAATAACCCTATTATTCAATACTATTATAACACATGAAAATTAAATTTTATTATTTATAATAATTATTGTCCCATCAATTTATTTTTATTATATAATAACAAATAATAACAATTATTATTATTATTAACAATATTTGCTAGGGTGACAAATTATTATTTGTTACAATAATAATATTAATAATAATACTAATAATAATAACAATAATTAGGAGTTGTTACAATAATGATAATAATAATTATTATATAAATATTTAATAATAATAAAAATAATAATTATAACAATAATAATAACAAATAATAAGAAAAACGAATAATAATTATTTACTGATTATCATTTACTAGAATAATCTATCTAATGTGTAATAATAATCCGTTGTTATTATTAATTGTTATTAATATTATTATTATTAACAATAATAATTATAATAACAATAATATTATTAGTATTATTGTTATTATTATAAACCCCAAAAACTTTGTGCAGGGTCCCGCAAGTGCACGGGGTCGCCAAGTAATACCCCTCACGCGAACACTAGGGGGTCGTGTTCCCAAAGGAGTGGTCTAGAAAATGTTCATCCTGATCTTTTTTGTCATGCAAGAATGTTATTATGCGAGTTGCAACTGCCGCAAGATAATAATAGTTATTAATTTTATTAGCCACTCTCGACATTATCGCAAAAGGGGTATTATAACCCAATGGAGAATAACAAAATATCCTATGGGTAATAGGGTTATTAAAATAATAGGGTATAATTATCACTTATTTTGTATTAATTATCATGATAAAACATAATAATTAATATGTTATAATAATAATATCATGCTATTATTATATAATTATTATGGTTGTATATAATTATTAATAAACAATTATAATAATATTGATTAATGTACATTATCTAAACTCTAATCAATATTCTGTCCTAATCATTATTTACTGATTATCATTTACATATTAATAATATAATAATTTCCTAAAATAAATATACTCACAATTATTGATAACAATATTATTAACATAGAAGGTATATGTTAACATAATTTTATTGACAATAACATTATGTTGTTAAGAATTAGGGTTAACAATTATTATTGTTAACCCTAATTCAATAACATTAAATAATAATATTATTATTTGTTATTATTTTTCATCATAATATTATTAATTATACTACTAATTAATGTTATTTTATCTTCTCATAAAAATATTATTACAATAGTATGGTTGTTATTATTTATAATAATAATATTATAATAATAATAACAATAATATATATTAAAGAATTAACAATAAAAATAATAACCCTAGCATATTAATTATCATAACAAGGTATATTATTGCTATTACTGCTATTATTATATGTTAATAATAACAATGTGGCAATAGTTATTATTCAATGGTGATAATAATCAAACATTATTATAGCAATTATTACAATAATTATTAATAATATTCTTACTATTTGTTATATATTATGTCTTTCTTATCCACACTATATTCTTATCATAATCTCTGCCTCTAATAGATTTCCTCCTGCCTAGTATTAGTCTCACCAAGCTTGGTAGGGATACTAGTAATAAATATTGATAATATTATTACATCATAGTAATATATTATTAATATTTATTCCTAATAACAATTTAATAACTAATAATTGTTGTTAATAATTGTGGGCTCCATTCTTTCCACCCGACCTTTAATTGGGATTGACCGGGTAAAAAGCATGGATCACAAATCAAATTTTCATTATTTTTATATTTCAGATGATTGCAAGTTCATAACTTCTATTAGGGGCAAGCCCCTAATATTAATTACCCCAGACAATGTCATGGGAACCTCCGATTAAGAAACAAGTGTGAATGAGAAACAAATGAAGAAACACAAAATTATTATTTTTTATTAATTTCAAAGAGCGTATGGTTACATAATCATGATATTATCAAGATAACCCTATATTAATAATCAGTTATTATCAATAATATTGTTATAATTATTATCAAACTAATAATAGGTAAAAATTAATAATTGCTATTGAGTACTCTATGATCAATAATTGTGATTATATTTATTTTAGGAAATTAGTAATAACAATTATTATACGACAACTGGTGACATATAATCACAAGTAAGGGCATGATTATGTTATAATCTAATAATATTATTATCAAAATGGGATCTTATTATCAATCATCAGCTATTACAATAGGTAGGGATACATGAAATGTCTTGACTATTATAATTATTAACAAGGATAATAATTATCTAGGGTTCTGATAATAGCATTTTAGGCAGAATGGTAGTTTTATCAGCAAGTCTCTATATCATAATATTATTACTTTCTCGTATTATTAAAAATTTATTAATAATAACAATAATTTGCGTTTATCACCCCAAATAGTAGTAATTCTATGTTTTCTTTTATGAATATCTATTTGCGAAAACAAATTAGTATATGTGTTGAAAACCGAAAGCAAATCAATAATACGAGCAATAACCACGCAGGGCATAATATTTCAAATATTTATTACTCTTAATAGTATTTTGTAGTTTTACATATAAGGATACCAGTTATAATAATAATAATTGATTATACAACTTAATTATGTTCAGGGTGATTCATATAGGTAGATAAAAATAATTATACAAAATAATATAATAATAATAATAATATTATAATGATGTTATTAATTTTATAGGTACATTTCGCCTAAACCAACTAATATCCAACGGATAATATATTAACTATAAATTAGTAATATTTATCGTTAATAATAATAATAATAATAATAATAATAATAATAATAATAATAATAATAATAATAATAATATTTTATTATCTATCTAATTATTATGGGTAATCATAATCATTATTAATAACAATAGGGTAACACAGAAGGTATATGTTAACATAATTTTATTGATAATAACATTATGTTGTTAAGAATTAGGGTTAACAATTATTATTTTTAACCCTAATTCAATAACAATAAATAATATTTGTTGTGTGACAATGATATTATTATTTAACGCATTATTGTAATATTATTATAATAGATTTAGTAATAATAACAAACAATAATAATAATAATATTATTATTGTTACCTATTATTGTATTCACTATAATAATAATAATTAACTTGTGTTAATAATAAAAATAATAATTATAACAATAATAATAACAAATAATAAGAAAAACGAATAATAATTATTTACTGATTATCATTTACTAGAATAATCTATCTGATGTGTAATAATAATCCGTTGTTATTATTAATTGTTATTAATATTATTATTATTAACAATAATAATTATAATAACAATAATATTATTAGTATTATTGTTATTATTATAAATAATAACAACAATAAGTGCCTAATTGTTATACAAAATAATATTAATAACAATTGTTGATAATAATAATATTTTCAAGATAGATAATTATTGTTATTATCATTATTGTAGCAACTCCTAATAATTATCATTGATATCACTAATAATAATATCATTATTCTTATAATTAATAACAATGATATTTGTTAATAATGATATTATTATCATTATTCTAATAATAATATATATGTTTGTAATAATATAGGTATCATTATGAAATAACAATATTATTATTATTCACTATTAATAACCCTATTATCATCGATAATAATATCATTATTAACAAATATCATTATTGTTGTGAATGATATTATTATAATTCAATAAATATACTAATTAGTCAAACAATAGGTAATAAGGGTTATTACTTTAATAATAGCACCAAATTTATGTCAGTGGATCAATTAATTATGTTACCATTTTGTAGTATTGAGATTGTACTCCAATGCCAATATAATTATTATTAGTAATGGTGTTAATTAATAACAATAGCGGCTTATTATTATTATTAGTATTGAGATTCACTCCAAAGAAGATCAATTCCCAAACTTGATTCTAATTCGTCAAAGCAGCAAGAAGGCCAGTTTTTCAATGCACACACATTAACGCAAATTTACCACAAATCATCAACACATATCCCTAATAAAATAGCAGAAAAGAAAGCAGTACAAGAGGGTAATTTGTTTTCTAATGAAACAACTCCTAAAGATCCAATCTTTGGCAAAATCCTCAAATCATAGACGAACTACGCAACAAAAAATTATGGCACTAATTTCCCAAAAACAAGAGGGAAAAATTACAGATCTTGGTACAGGTTCCAGATGAGATTCTCAACAATTATTAATAATCTATTTTATTATAACCTGCATAACATCTCTATAGATAATGCTTGTTATTATCTATCTTGATAATATTATTATTATCAACAATTGTTATTAACATTTTGGTATAACAATATTATTATTATTATTATTATTATTATTATTATTGTTATTATTATTATTAATTATTAAATAATCCTTGTGTTACCCATCAATAATAATATTATAATAACTATTCTCTATAATAATAAAAATATTATTGAAGAGATGAACTACAATAATAGGGTTATTATTGATATTATTAACTATTACCCTATTATTATAATAGTAATACCACAATTGTTATTATTTACCATACCATTTATCTCAGGTAATATTAAATTTAAATAGTCCCTAATAATTAGTATTATTGATAATAATAACAATAATAATATTATTATTATTATTATTATTAACAATAATAACAATAATAATAGGGTTATTTTGAAGGGATTTATAATAACAATAATAAGTGATATCATAATTATGTTAAATAATCCTAGTGTTACCCATCAATAATAATAATAATAATATATTATTATTAATAATTTCCTTGACATTTGTCACCCTAGCAAACTATTAAATAACCCTATTATTCAATATTATTATAACACATGAAAATTAAATTTTATTATTTATAATAATTATTGTCCCATCAATTTATTTTTATTATATAATAACAAATAATAACAATTATTATTATTATTATTATTATTATTATTATTATTATTATTATTATTAACAATATTTGCTAGGGTGACAAATTATTATTTGTTACAATAATAATAATAATAATAATAATAATAATAATAATAATAATAATAATAATAGAAATTATTAGGCGTTTCTACAATAATGATAATAATAATAATAGATTAATAATAATTATTGTGACCATACTAGATATTATTACACGGCTATAATATCTTCTCATAAAAACAATAATTAACTATTTTATTAATAACAATATAAAATAACATGAGATTAATATTATTATTATAACAAGCAAGAATGTCATTATTATTTTGGGTTATTTATTAGTAATAATAACCCAATTAACAATAAAAATTATTATCATAATTTTTATTATGATAATATATTTATTGTAGTATGATAATTATCTATTACAATAATAATATCTTAAGGACATGATCTTCCTATATTAGTTATGCTTGTTATTTTAAATAATATATATCAAGATAGATAATAACAAACATAACATCAGAATTATAATAATATACAATTAATAATCAATGATAAAACTACCTATAGTAAAAATAACAACCATACTATTGTAATAATATTTTTATGAGAAGATAAAATAACATTAATTAGTAGTATAACTAATAATATTATGATGAAAAATAATAACAAATAATAATATTATTATTTTTTATTATTACTAATAATAATTATTTTATCTGGCACTAGTCTAATATTGTTATTATTGTTATCCTGAATAATAGATATTATTACATAATAATATTTTTAACAAAAATAATGATGATGATATTATTTTATTATTGCTATAATAATCATTAACAATATTTGTAAAAATAATAATTATTGTGAAATTATTGTAATAATTAACAACGGAATAATAATATATTATCAAAAGTAATTTATAGGTTAATGATAATAATATATTGTTATTATAGTTATTATAATAATAATTATAATAATATTATTATTGATGGGTAATAATTAGTAATAATAATTATTGATTCTAATATGATAAATGTCAAGGAAATTATTATTGCTAGGGTGACAAATGTCAAGGAAATTATTAATAATAATATATTATTATTATTATTGATGGGTAACACTAGGATTATTTAATAATTATTATTAATATCAATGATAATAATAATAATAATTATCCGCTTGTCTATAATAAATCTATCTTGCCCTTGTCATTATTATCATAATTATTTGTTAGTATAATATTAACATATAATTATAATATCATTATTATCATAATTATTATTATTATTATTAAAACAATTGTTATTAATATTTGAAGAAAATTAAATATGTGCCATAATAATAATAATAATAATAATAATAATAATAATAATAATAATAATAATAATAATAATAACAACAACAACAATAATGAAAATATTTAGTAATAACATAATATAACCGTTTTAGTATCATAAATATTATCATCATCACTTATTATAATGGTAATATTATGTAACAAAATTCAAAATAAGTGATATTATTTTCACTTATTACTGTTATTATTGTTATTATTAAATTATTATAATGACATTATTAATATTATCCTTTATTATCATTGTTACGTGGATAATAATATTATTACCTATTAGTTATTGATATTAATATTACTCATCCCAGGTGCAATCCTATTGTTATTACAGACAATATTAATTAACAATAATAATAATAATATTATTATTATAACCTATTGTTATTACAGACAATATTAATTAACAATAATAATAATATTATTATTATTATAATTAATAATAACAATAATAATAATTATAATTATAATAATAATTATAATAATTATTATTATTATTAATTATTAAATAATCTTTGTGTTACCCATCAATAATAACGTTATTAGTAATATCATTAGCATCATTGATATCACTAATAATATAAGCCAAGATAGATTATTAATAACAATATTAAATAACATGAGATTAATATTATTATTATAACAAGGAATCACCATTAATATAATAATTAATAATATCATTGATATCACTAACAATATATTATAATAATATTAATATATATTAATGAGTGATATTATTATTATATTATTATTATTATTAACCACCCATTGTTATTGTTGTTATTATTAAATTATTATAATGACATTATTAATATTATCCTTTATTATCATTGTTACGCGAATAATAATATTATCATTATTCTAATAATAATAAGTGATAATTCTACCTATTATTAGTAACAGGTAGATTATACGCAGAGCTGTAATGAAGTATTATAATTTTAGTGTTGGGTATTATTTTATCCCTATTTTATTGTTAATTGATTACCCATCGGATAGGGTGGGTAACACAAGGATAATAATTATTGTAATAATTATTATTATAATATGATATAGTCTAAGCGATCACTCGAGCGGGCGTCGTGTGGTCCGTTTGGTATTTTTCAAGCCCTTTGATATGAACTACAATAGAAGGCACAATTTAACTTTGAGGGTGATAAATGAGTAGCATAATATTATTGGTGAACTGACCATAGGATGACAGTGATCAATATTATGATTGAAACTGTGAATACTACTATTACCCAGATTTTCTTTTGCTGTTATTATGTTATCAAAACAATGTATGTATTATTTAAAGTTAGTTATTGATGTTGATGGAGATGGTTGATTGAAGGCAACGTGGGTCGCCGGTGTTGAAGCTGCAGGGCATGGAGGGCAACCATGCTTGGGGTTAACAGTGGTTGAACAGAAGCAAGGTGGAAGCAATAGGCGACTGTACCAAGGGTAAGGTAGTAATATCCCAGGAGTTAGTGGAGCTAAAATCATAGTATCTTTTGGGTTAAGGTTGTCTGCCAATGGATGTAAAGCAGCATGGTTTTGACTGTCCAATGGGATGGTTGGGTATAACTTTTTGACTTTCTCTTTCTGTTTTGTTAGTTATATATTTGAATGAAGGGTAGTGAATGGAGTATGTTGAACCTTAAGAAAAGTCTGTCTCTCCAGTAAAACACTTCTTTTTAGTCACCATTCTTTGCCTCTTCACCCATCTTCATTCCTGTATCTTCTCAGCAGGGCTGAGGAGAGGCTGTGATGCTCATTAACAGTGTGGTATCAGAGCCCGTGATCCGAGACAATGGCGGCTGAGACACCGGTGAGCCTCACACAACCATGTATTCCGGTCTTCAGAGGGGAAGACTATGGACAGTGGTGTCTAAGGATGAAGACCGTGTTTCGGTCTCAAGAGCTCTAGGAGCTCGTGGAGAAGGGCATGCCAGAAGGGGAAGATGAAGTGAAGGCGAAGGAGGCTAAGAAGAAAGATGCAAAGGCCTTGTGCCTTATTCAACAGGCCGTTGATGGTACTATCCTTGGCCGGATTGAAGAGGCAGAAACAACGCACGACGCGTGGGAGATAGTGAAGAACCTGTACCAAGGCACCTCAAAGATGATGACTGTTAGGAAGCAGGCGTTGAGGCAAAGTTTCGAGACACTTCAAATGGAGGATGGTGAGTCTATTCAAACCTACTTGTCAAGAGTGGTGGTAATTGTGAACCAGGTGAAGGCCCTTTGACACAAGCTCACAGAAGAGGAAGTGGTATCCAAGGTATTGTGCAGCTTGGCCCCCAAATTTGATTATGTTGCAGTAGCAGTGGAGGAGTCGAGGGACATCACAACGCTGACTCTTGACGAACTTGGGGGGTCTCTACAAGCACATGAACTTAGGGTGAACATGACCTTAGAAAGGAAAAGAGAAAAGGCCTTGTTTGTGAAGACAGAGAGCTCGTCCTCAACCCCAAAGGAGAAAACAAACTCCGGTGCTGTCCCAGGATGGAGTTCCCAGCGAGGAAGGGGGAGAGGCTTCATCAGAGGAGGAGGAAGGGGCAGAGGTGGATGAGGATGGAATGGTGATAACAAAGGTAACATTCAATGCTTTAGTTGCAGGAAGTATGGGCATATGAAGGCTGAGTGCCGAGAAAGAGGGAAACAAGCTGAGAAGGGAGCTTCAATGTTGGAAGAAGAACAAGATACTGGCCTCCTGTTTATGGCCAGTAGCACAACTTTGGAGACCTCCAATTCTGTTTGGTTGGTGGACAGCGGGTGCTCTAATCACATGACGGGGGAGAAAAGATTATTTGCAAATCTAAACGAATCACAGAGGTCTTTAGTTTGTCTTGGCAATGACAAAGAGATGGAAGTGATTGGAGTGGGCACTGTGATGCTGGGAACAAATGAAGGAAAAACCAAACATCTTCATGGAGTACAACTAGTTCCTGGACTTGCGCACAACCTACTAAGTGTAGGAAAACTCCAGTCAAAAGGTTCTTCAGTCACATTTTAGGAAGGGAAGTGTGTTATCAAGGATGAAAAATCTGGAGAACTATTGACTGTGATACCGAAGGGAAATAATAACATGTTCCCTCTTGATCTCACTAAGGTTGAAAGGATGAACCTGGTCGTGGATGATCAGAAGATATCTGAATGCTAGCATCAACGTTTCGGGTCACTAGCACAAAAGAGAATGGCTGTAGGATTGCCTGAACTTAAAAATGGGCCTCAGTGTGAGGTGTGTGCAATTGGGAAGCAAGCTAGGAAGCCCTTTCCGGCAGTGAAGACGAGAAGATCAACAGCATGTCTGCAACTAGTCCACATGGACTTATGCGGACCTATGAGCAAAGACTCATTGGGAGGTAATAAATTTTTCTTCTTGCTTGTCGATGACTTCAGCAGGAAATGCTGGGTATATTTCTTAAAAACTAAAGGAGAAGCCTTTGAACGCTTCCGGAAGTTCCATGCTATGGTCGAGACAGAAACGGGGAGGAAGCTTAAGACGTTGAGAAGTGATCTAGGTGGTGAATTCTGCTCCCATGCTTTCAATGAATACTGTGAAAGGTTCGGCATTAGAAGATAGTTCTCTGCGCCCTACACACCATAACAAAATGGTGTTGTAGAACGCAAGAACAGAACGGTTGTCGAGATGGCAAGGTGTTTGCTCAAGTGTGGAGGTCTTCCAATTGATTTCTGGGCTGAGGCGGTCGCTACATCGGTCTATTTGATCAATCGTGCAGTAACACAAGCTGTGAGCAACATGACACCCTATGAGGTGTGGCACGGAGAAAGACCCAATGCAAGTCATCTTAGAACTTTTGGTTGTATTGCCTTTGTACTCACTCCCTCGCAGAAGCTTCAAATATTGGATGAAAAATCTGAACGACACATATTCATGGGCTATTGTCCAGAATAGAAAGCCTACAAACTCTACAATCCCATTATATCAATGATAAAAGTCAGCATGGATGTACTTTTCCATGAATGCTCTCGATGGGTGTGGAAATCAAGCAAAGAAGAACCGTTGGTGACCGTTGAAGAACCAAGTGAGAAAGGGAGTGAAGACAGAAGCAGTGAAGGAAACACACAAGGAAGGGGAACAGCAGATGAAGGATCATCAAGAACTAATGAAGGAATAACTAGCTCAAATTCCTACGAGGACTTTCCTGATGAAACACCACCTAGGAAGACAAAACTCTTAACTGACATCTATAATACTTGTAGTTTTGCTCTTCATGTGACAGAACCTCAGAAATACAGTGAAGTTGTAAGGCATCAGAAGTGGCGGGAAGCCATGGATGCAGAGCTTGCGGCCATTCGAAGCAATCACACTTGGAATCTAACTATCCTACCTCTCGGGAAGAAGGCGGTTGGATTAAAATGGGTTTACAAGACAAAGTATGGAGCTGATGGCAAGGTTCTAAGGCACAATGCGAGGCTTGTGGCCAAAGGATACGTCCAACAACTTGGTCTTGATTATGAGGAAATCTTCTCACAAGTGGCAAGGCTTGAAACGATTAGAGTTATCCTGGCTCTAGCTGCTCAAGCACATCAGTCTGTATATCACTTTGATGTTAGATCAGCTTTCCTCAATGGAGAAATTGCTGAGGAAGTCTATGTTGCCCAACCTGAGGGGTATGTCTTTGAAGGAAAAGAACACATGGTGTATCGGCTGAGGAAAGCGCTCTACGGGCTCAAATAGGCACCGAGAGCGTGGTATGAGAAGATTGACACTCATTTCAGACTGCATGGGTACAAAAGGAGTGAAACTGAACACACTCTGTACATAAAGGAAGACAATGAAGGTAATTACATACTAATCAGTATCTATATTGATGACATGGTGTATACAAGTGGCTCGCAGGCTCTGATCAAACAATTCAAGGAGGAGATGATGATGACCTTTGATATGTCCGATTTGGGTTTGATGAAATTCTTCCTTGGGCTTGAAGTGCATCAATTGACTGATGGCATTTTTATTTCACAAAAGAGATATGTGGAGGACTTGATAACTCAACTCAACATGAAGGAATGTAGGCCTGCGGACACACCATTAGGAGTCAATGACAGGCTTCTAAGCACAAAAGATGGAGTTTACACTGATCCAAGTGTATACAGAAGTTTAATTGGCAAACTTCTCTACATAGTTCACACCAGACAAGATATTTGTTATGCAGTAAATTATCTAGCAAGATTCATGAGCAAACCCAACAATGGTCATCTAATGGCAGCAAAACGAATCATCAAATATCTGGCGGGAACCACAACATTTGGTCTGTTCTATCCCAGGGAGATTGATGCGGATTTGGAGGGCTTCACAGACAGCGACTGGGGTGGATCCTTGTGCGATCGAAGGAGCACTTCAGGAATGTTTGCTAGGATTGGATCAAGTGCTGCCACGTGGGGTTCTAGGAAGCAGGATGTGGTCGCTCTGTCCACAACGGAGGCCGAATATGTGGCTGCCACATCTGCAGCTTGCCAGTTGGTGTGGCTCAGGAGGATCCTCAGTAATTGTGGGAGATGATTAAATCAGTCCACTATTCTCTGGTGTGACAATCAATCAACAATTGCAGTTACGAAGAACCCTGCACACCATGGTCGAACCAAGCACATTGACGTAAGGTTCCATTTCATTCGAAGTCTGGTGACTGATGGACTGATCACTCTCCAGCATTGCAACACCAAGGACCAAATTGCTGATATATTCACTAAAGCCTTACCAGCAGAGAAACACAGAGAAATCCGAGCACAGATGGGAGTTCGCATGCTTCAATCAAGGGGGAATGTTGATGGAGATGGTTGATTGAAGGCAACGTGGGTCGCCGGTGCTGAAGTTGCAGGGCATGGAGGGCAACCATGCTTGGGGTTAACAATGGTTGAACAGAAGCAAGGTGGAAGCAATGGGTGACTGTACCAAGGGTAAGGTAGTAATATCCTAGGAGTTAGTGGAGCTAAAATCATAGTATCTTTTGGGTTAAGGTTGTCTGCCAATGGATGTAAGGCAGCATGGTTTTGACTGTCCAATGGGATGGTTGGGTGTAACTTTTTGACTTTTTCTTTCTGTTTTGTTAGTTATATATTTGAATGAAGGGTAATGAATGGAGTATGCTGAACCTTAAGAAAAGTCTGTCTCTCCAGTAAAACACTTCTTTTTAGTCACCATTCTTTGCCTCTTCACCCATCTTCATTCCTGTATCTTCTCAGCAGGGCTGAGGAGAGGCTGTGCTGTTCATTAACAATTGAATGAAAAAATTGGATAGATTATTAATAACAATATAAAATGATAAGGTCAACTGAATCTTTCTAATGATAATATCTCTGCAATTTCATATGCATTCTTCTTTCCTCTCTGCTTAACTCTCTGTTGCACCTGATGCTATTTCATAGGCAAAAACTGGGGCAGGTGTATTAGCCACCTGCATTGGCATTGACACGGTAGAAGGTGTTTTGGGAGTCATGATAGGCATTGTTTGGGGAGTCATGATCTCTATCCTGATGCTAGTGATCGGCTTCAAAGGTGTTATAGGGTAACTAAATTTTTACTTCATATGTTTAAAAAAGAATAAGCTGCCTATAGGCTATAGCCTTAACCAAATATAGAAAAGAAAAGTAAAGAAACAAAGAATGCATATGAAATTGCAGAGATATTATGATCAACAAAGGCTATGATAGATAATAATATGTTATGCATTAAATATTAGCTAAATTATTAATAACAATAATACCCACTATTATTGGTCATTATCAACAGATAATATTGGGTGCTTGGACAATACTAAGAATAATTATATAATATTATCAACTAGGATGATATTATTATTATTAGTATATTTATTATTATTAAATTCGAACGATATAATATTTTTAGTATTATTATTCGTTAATATAATAATAATAATAATATTACCAATAATAGTTTATTATCTATCATAAACATGAAACTCACGTTATTTCACGTATAATTATTACAAAAGAGTGGATAAGACCATCCACTCTTTTGTAATAATAATAATTCCTATGTTAACGTGAGTTTCATGTATTCTACCTAGCAAGTCTTCTAGCCAATAAAGTACATATTTGGATGCCCCTCCAAAGTGGATCAACTAATTATTGTGAATATCTAAAAATGAAGAATTATTAGCACACTATACCTTTGCATTTATTATAATAGGAAAAATGCTAGCTACACTCATGATCAATATTTACCTAATTAGGATAGCCTATGGGAATACTCATTGGTCAGTGACCATGTGAAGCGATATAGCTGGTTTACTCTAATAAAAAAAATAAATAAAATGGACATAATTAGGGCATTTACATGATTGCCCTTTGTTACTACAATAATTAATGTTATTTTATCTTCTCATAAAAATATTATAATATGATTAAAAAATACAGATCATATTCACAAGGAATGATTGTTAACAGATAGTTACATTAATTATTTATGAAAAACAATTATTAATAATATTGATAGGCCATAACATCCTTGTTATTTCAGCAGATTATAATATATCATGTATGATGTTATGCCTTTTTATTTTTTTTTAATGAAAAAAAAAATTAGAAGTATGTTTCATGAACTCACCAGCTGAAATGCTAAACCAGCTTTGCCAAGTAAGCAAGCTTGTAGATGCTACATTACATATTCAAAAAAACATTAGAAAAAATAGAGATTGTACTTATTTTCTCAGACAATATATTGATTATTATGACATAATAAGTTAACATATAATAAGAAAAACGAATCATGTTAAATTTATCCAACAAGACGACACGTCGGAAGAGGCTCTCCACATGATCGACGATGCTGCGCGGAACATCCATGAAGTCGACATATTACTAACATGATAAGGTTATTGATAATTATTATTAATTGGCCTTTTATTATCAATTAAATTTATCCTAATAATGAATTGTTAGGATAAAAATAAGTATGCTTTGGAAGCTGAATGTTACATATTAATATTGCATATGTTCAATATTATTATTATTGAACATAGTAATTATTAGGATAAAAAAATAGGGCATAATGCTTTTCTCAAAATTAGAATATTACATGGCCATTCGCCACTTAGGTAATCGAACCGCTTCCCTATAGTTACTTGGCTCAAAGACATCTGGAATACTGGTATTATTCACAAGCCGTGATAATACACTACACCAAATGATGTGACATGTTTTAAGCATAATGTACTGAACGATAACAATCTCATCTTTTTTTAAACAAGTCAGTGACAAATAATTATTATGAACCAGATGATGTTACCCGAATAATCATAGGATACAATATTATTAATTATAACATAATCATGTCCTTACTTGTGATTATATGTCACCAGTTGTCGTATAATAATTGTTATTACTAATTTCCTAAAATAAATATAATCACAATTATTGATCATAGAGTACTCAATAGCAATTATTATTTTTTACCTATTATTAGTTTGATAATAATTATAATAATATTATTGATAATAACTGATTATTATTATAGGGTTATCTTGATAATATCATGATTATGTACTCATATGCTCTTTGAAATTAATAATAAAAAAAAAAATTTGTGTTTCTTCATTTGTTTCTCATTCACACTTGTTTCTTAATCGGAGGTTCCCATGACATTGTCTGGGGTAATTAATATTAAGGGCTTGCCCTTAATAGAAGTTATGAACCTTCAATCATCTGAAATATAAAAATAATGAAAATTTGATTCGTGATCCATGCTTTTTACCCTGTCAATCCCAATTAAAGGTCGGGTGGAAAGAAGGAGCCCACAATTATTAACAACAATTATTAGTTATTAAATTGTTATTAGGAATAAATATTAATAATATATTACTATGATAATAATATATGATAACAAGGATATAATAATAATAATATTATTAGCAATAATAATATTATCGTTATAACACATGAAAATAATATTCCTCAATATTATTGATAATAATATTATCACTAATAGTAATAATTAGTTAGACCAATCCGAAGTTGATGTTTATATAGTAACAATTGTAATAATAATATCCTTGTTATAATAGGGTATTAAAATAATAATTATAACAATAATAACAACAAATAATAAGAAAAATGAATAATAATTATTTACTAATTATCATTTACTAGAATAATCTATCTTGATAATAATTGTTACTATCTTTAACAAATAGGGTAATAACAGTAATATATTAATAGATATTATAACATAATAATATTTTTAACAAAAATAATTATGATGATATTATTTTGTTATTGCTATAATAATCATTAACAATATTTGTAAATAATAATAATTATTGTGAAATTATTGTAATAATTAACAACGGAATAATAATATATTATCATTAGTAATTTATAGGTTAATGATAATAATATATTGTTATTATAGTTATTATAATAATAATTATAATAATTATTATAATATTATTACTACTAATACCAGAATATCACAAATAATAGGGTTATTATTGATATTATTAACTATTACCCTATTATTATTAATTATATTATTAATAATAATATTATCAAGATAGATAATAACAAGCATAACATCATAACTATAATAATATACAATTATTATAATAATAATTATTATTATTATTAATTGTTATTATAATAAATAAACCAAAATATTATTATTATTACGTGTAGAAGATGAACAGTAATAAATACTGTAGCAACACCTAAAAAAAACAAATTTTAATATTATTATAAGCAGAAGGGTATAATAATAATAATAATAATAATAATTATGATAATGATATGATTATTATTACTTGCTACATTACTATTTAGGTAATATTATTATTATTAACAATAATAATTATAATAACAATAATATTATTAGTATTATTGAATAATAGGGTTATTATTTTTATCATTATTAATAATAATATTATTATTAATAATGATAATCAATAATAATGACAATATAAGCAATGTCATAATTCTGCTATTATAAAATAACAATATTATTATTCACGTAACAATGATAACAAAGGCCTAAAAAAGTAATAATAAGAGAATATGGCTTATCATCGCCATCTTTTAATAATATATATTAATGATAATAACAGATCAAGATATAATAACAAATAATAACAATTATTATTATTATTATTATTATTAACAATATTTTGCTAGGGTGACAAATAATAATTTTTTCTTATTATAGGCAGAAGGGTTGACATTGATTATATTGTCAAGGATAATTTTTTCTAAGATTATTGTTATAATTATTAACTCATGTTAGTATAATAACAATAATAACATTATTTATTATAATGATATTGATAATAAAATAATAATAATATTGTTATTGTCTTATTATATATTATTACACCCTATCGTAACAATAATATGATATTGCTATAATATCGTAACAATAATAATAATAATATTGTAAATTATTATTATAAATATCATAATGATATTTATAATAACAGTAATAATAAAAATAATATTATGGTTTCTATGCAAAGAAAAGAAAATTATTTATCACGTAAAATATATTAAATTGTTATTTAATTAAATTTATTTAATTTTTCAACAAAAACCCTTATAAATATTAACTAATAATTTTATTATATACATTATAAAATAATTTAAATATTTAACACCTGTGCAAGTTTCTTTCCTTCTTTCAAGTTTTAATTATTTAAATAAATATGATTAATAGTTATTTAAAAAATACTAATAGGTAATCATTATTCATTCAACAAAAAAATTAAATTGGTATTTAATTAAATTTATTTAATTTTTCAACAAAAACCCTTATAAATATTAACTAATAATTTTATTATTTACATTATAAAATAATTTAAATATATAACGCCTATGCAAGTTTCTTTCCTTCTTTCAAGTTTTAATTATTTAAATAAATATGATTAAAAGTTATTTAAAAAATACTAATAAGTAATCATTATTCATTCAGTAAAAAAATTAAATTGGTATTTAATTAAATTTATTTAATTTTTCAAGGAGGCCAAAACTTGACAACCCTACCATGTCATACTAATAAACATAATTGCTATCGTCCCTAGCTAATCTCAGGGTAATGTTTAAAATCAATAATTTTACCTACGGAAACTAATCCCTTGCTAAATAAAAATCTTAACAAATAAAAATACCCAAGGATTAGCTAGGACCAAATAACAACGAACTTTTGACCTAGCTAATCCATGGGTAATATTAAAGCTGCTCAATTTACCCAGGGATTAGCTAGGGCCAATTAACAACGAAAACATTACCTAGCTAATCCCTGGGTAATTTTAAAACTGTTCAATTTTACCCAGGGATTAGCTAGGATATAGATGCGTGATTTAGCAAGGGAATAGCTTGGGAAAGTTTTGTTGTTGCTAATTCCCTAGGTATTTCCCTGGGTAATCCCTGGGTAATATTTATAACCTTTATATCTAATCATTCCTTTCTATTCCCTATCTATTCCCTGGCTAATTACCTAGGAAAACATTTCCTGGGTAAATTCCGTTGGTAATTAATATTTTTCTTGTAGTGGGATAATATTGGGTGCTTGGACAATACTAAGAATAATTATATAATATTATCAACTAGGATGATATTATTATTATTAGTATATTTATTATTATGATAATTATTAGTATATTTATTAATTATTAAATAATCCTTGTGTTACCCATCAATAATAATATTATTATAACTATTCTCTATAATAATTGCTAATAATAATAATATTAGCTAACACTTAAACTAATGATATAATAAGGGCCTATTGATATTATTATTGTTATTATTTGAATATAATGGCCCTTATTACCAATTCACTAGCCTATTAATATTATTATTATTATTATTATTATTATTATTATTATTATTATTATTATTATTATTATATCCTTGTTATAATAATAATATCCTTGTTATTATAGGGTATTAAAATAATAATTATAACAATAATAATAACAAATAATATAGATAATAATTAATAGATTAATAATAATTAATAACTAATATTGTAGAAAAGGTCAAGATAGAATAATATTAAATAATAATACTGAAGTATAATGATATCATAATGGGTGGTTAATAATAAGAATAATAATATTGTCTAACTAATAATAATAATATTATTACCCAAATTTATTGCATCAGAGTATGTTTCGTTAATCATCTTGTTGTCTCTACTCCTGTATATTTTCATCTGTCCGAATACCCTAATGGGAAAAAAAAAATCATTGCTTCAATCCATCCTCATGGTATATTACTCCTATCAATAATTATGCGATGACAATATAACAATTTGTATTATATATCATTGATAATATCATAATTATCACACGAATAATAAATAAACCATGTGATTATTATCAATTGGTATGTTATTATTACGACTAGTGCCAGATAAAAATAATTATTATTTTGGGAATATTATGATATTATTAATAACTAATAATTATCACCTAACAATAATAACAAGGATAATAATAATATCATCAATTATAATTATTTTTTTATTATTATTAAATTTAATGTACTCTATAAATTACTGCTATTATTATACACAAGGATAAAAATATTACAATAATTAATAATATTAATATTATTGTTATTATTAATGTTTCCATATCCGAATTACTGTAGCAACGCCTAAAAAAATTATTATTGTTATTATTATTTTTCATATTATTATATTATTATTGTTGTTGTTATAATAATTATAATAATAATTATTATTATTATTACTATTACAATATTATTATTATTGCAAATAATAATATTAATAACAATAATTATGATAATAATGACAAGGCCAAGATAGATTTATTATACACAAGCGAGTAATAATAATTATTATTATTATCATGGATATTAATAATAATTATTAAAACACTAAGTCAAGGGATGTACTTACAAGGGGGATAAGGATGTTGGATCCAAATCCATTTGTCTCGATATATTATGCTTACACACAAACCAATATTACCACGGATATGTTAATAATATTAATAACAATAATTAGGATAATAATGACAAGACCAAGATAGATTTATTATACAAGAATACGGTCTTGTATAATAAATCTATCGGGTGAAGACTAGGATTATTTAATAATAACAAATATTATCAATAATATTTGTTATATTGATAATATTATTTTTATTATCAATATAATAATATAATTAATAATAATAGGGTAATAGTTAATAATATCAATAATAACCCTATTATTTGTGATATTCTGGTATTACTAGTAATAATATTATAATAATTATAATAATTATTATTATAATAACTATAATAACAATATATTATTACCATTAACCTATAAATTACTTATGATAATATATTATTATTCCGTTGTTAATTATTACAACAATTTCACAATAATTATTATTATTTAAAAATATTGCTGATTATATGTCACCAGTTGTCGTATAATAATTGTTATTACTAATTTCCTAAAATAAATATAATCACAATTATTGATCATAGAGTACTCAATAGAAATTATTAATTTTTACCTATTATTAGTTTGATAATAATTATAATAATATTATTGATAATAACTGATTATTAATATAGGGTTATCTTGATAATATCATGATTATGTACTGATATGCTATTTGAAATTAATAAATCTATCTTGATATTAATAACAATATTATACGAGTGTGTCAAGTATACCAAAATGCCAGAATAGATAATTTGGGATTATTATATTATCATTTGTATTATAATATAATCAGTAATAATATATAATCCTAGTGATCATATTAATATCGTATAATATTTGTTAATTATATTAACAAATAATAATAGCAAAATATTGATTAGAGTTTAGATAATGTACATTAATAATATTTTAGTCCTGTACACTAGGAATAGAAACATCATATCTTATTCACCAGTTGTCATAATAATACACTAGCACTTATTATTGTTATTATTGTTATTAATAATAAAAATATTATTATATAATCCTAGTGTTAGCTAATATTATAGGCCTGTACACTAGGATTATGTAATAATATTTTTATTATTAATAACAATAATAACAATAATAAGTGCTGGTGTCTTATTATGACAACTGGTGAATAAGATATGATGTTTTTATTCCTAGTGTACAGCCCTAAAATATTATTAATGTACATTATCCAACTTAATATTATTATAGTTACCAAATTATATTATTAACCTATATAATAATATTACAATAATGCGTTAACTAATAATATCATTGTCACACAACAAATTGATAATATTAATTTTTATAAAACAATAATATTATCAACGGATAATATTATTATATTAACAATATATTGCAGTTTCATAATAATAGTTATGCTTTTGTTACCATATTTGATATGTTAACAATCTATTTACATATAATATTATTGTTTTATCAAGGGCCCACAAAAATAATCACTAGGATTATATAAAATAATAAGAAACTCTAATCCCACCTATTCTTGTTATAATAATAATAGCAATAATAATATTATTATAATAACTACATTCTTGCTTGTTATAATAATAATATTAATCTCATGTTATTTTATATTGTTATTAAGAATCTATCTTGGCCTATATTATTAGTGATATCAATGAAACTAATATCCGAATAATATTAATGAAAAATATTAGTAGTTATTACAATGTTAGTTTGACTTGTATGATATTATTATTTTTAATAATAATAAATATCATTATTATTAAAAACTTACCCTAATTCTGATGTGTAATAATAATCCGTTGTTATTATTAATTGTTGTTATTATTATTATTATTATTATTATTATTATTATTATTATTATTATTATTATTAACAATAATTATGATAATAACAATAATATTATTAGTATTATTTTTATTATTATAAATAATAACAACAATAAGTGCCTAATAATTATACAAAATAATATTAATAACAATTGTTGATAATAATAATATTATCAAGATATATAATTATTGTTATTATCATTATTGTAGCAACTCCTAATAATTATCATTGATATCACTAATAATAATATCATTATTCTTATAATTAATAATAATTATTATAATATTATTACTAGTAATAATAGAATATCACAAATAATAGGGTTATTATTGATATTATTAACTATTACCCTATTATTATTAATTATATTATTAATAATAATATTATCAAGATAGATAATAACAAGCATAACATCAGAATTATTATAATATACAATTATTATTATTATTATTATTAATTGTTATTATAATAAATAACACAAAATATTATTATTATTACGTGTAGAAGATGAGCAATAATTACTGTAGCAATACCTAATAAAAATAACACATTTTAATATTATTATAAGCAGAAGGGTATAATAATAATAATATAATAATAATAATAATATCACTCATTAATATATATTATTACAAAAGCATAACATCAGAATTATAATAATAACAATATTATTATTATTATTATTATTATTATTATTATTATTATTATTATTATAATTAATAATAATAATAATTATTATTATTAATTATTAAATAATCATTGTGTTACCCATCAATAATAATATTATTATAATTATTATTATAATAACTATAATAACAATATATTATTATCATTAACCTATAAATTACTTGTGATAATATATTATTATTCCGTTGTTAATTATTACAATAATTTCACAATAATAATTATTATTTACAAATATTGTTAATGATTATTATAGCAATAATAAAATAATATCATCATCAAGCAATACTACTCAATAGCTAATATTATCAATTGAGCCTCTGCCTCTTTTGTTTATTATTCGCTTGTTTTATCTACCTTAGTTCATCTCGAAACTGATAGGTTATGTCATTACAATAATAGTATTCAAGTTATGATAATTATGTTATGCATTATATATTAGTTAGTTCATCTCGAATAATAATTATTTCTTACTTTAGCTCATCCCAGATTAACAATAATTCCGACCATAATATATTATAATAACAATTGTTATACTAATCAATAATAGTTATTGGTCACTTATTACAATGATTATTAATAATCACAAAATAATATCATTATATTTATTGATCATAGAATATTACCTATAGTTATAATAATAATATCATCCTAGTTGTTATAGGTACATGTAATGGGTTAACTGACTTATGTCAAATAGACCCATCTATTATCAACATATTGATTATCATAACTATTGTTATAATAATTGATTATAGGTAATAGCCTAAATATTATTATTATTAATAATTTATTAATAATAATCTATTATACAAATAATAGGGATAATACACATGAAAAAATATCATTTTTTATTATTATAATATTATTATAATTCTTATGTTATGCTTTTGTAATAATAGCAATAATCCTCCAAAGGATTTAATATTAAGCATAATTACTATTATGCGTAATAATAATATTATTATTATTATATCCTTGTTATTATATGGTATTAAAATAATAATTATAACAATAATAATAACAAATAATAAGAAAAATGAATAATAATTATTTACTGATTATCATTTACTAGAATAATCTATCTGATGTGTAATAATAATCCGTTGTAATTATTAATTGTTATTATTATTATTATTGTTAACAATAATAATTATAATCACAATAATATTATTAGTATTATTGTTATTATTATAAATAATAACAACAATAAGTGCCTAATAATTTTACAAAATATTATTATTATTATTATTATTATTATTATTATTATTATTATAACCACCCATTATTAGAATTATTCTAATAATAATAACAATGATAACAATATACAATATTATTATTAGTAATATCATAACAGTAATATTATTATATCATATATTAGTGTTCACTAATATAGGGTGACAAATTATTATTCGTTTTTCTTATTATTTGTTATTATTATTGTTATAATTATTATTTTTATTTTTATTAAATATTTATATAATAATTATTATTAATTTATTATTATTACCCAAACTTAATTAATAGCAATTGTTATTAATAGCTATTGAGTACTCTATTATTATGCCCAATCATTAAAATAATTAAAATTTACTATAGGCACTTATTATTATAATAATTATTAAGATAACTCTATAGGTAGTTTGATCATATCCTAATTCACAACTGGTGACATATAATCACAATTATTGATCATAGAGGACTCAATAGCTAATATTTAATGCATAACATATTATTTTCTTAGTATTGTCCACAGATATATGATATGACCCTATTGATAATTATTAACACATGTTGTTAAAATGGGATGAAGTGTCCAACTATTATATAATAATAATAATTGCTATTAATAACAATTTCTATTAATACTCTTATTATAATATTATTATTAATAACACGATTATTGTTATCCTTGTGTTTATAAATAGGGTAATAGGTTATTATTACCCTAATTATTATTATTATTATTCACTATGTTTACATTAAAAATAATAATATTATTTAAGTTATCTGAATGTTATTATCATTATTATTATAATTATTATTTGTTTTATGGTATTATAATAATAGTAATAAATTGACAAATGTCAATAATTATTATTATCATCATCATCAATAATAATTGTTATAATTGATGGGTATTATTATAATAATAATAATAATAATTATTATTATTATTAGTAATTATTATTACTTGTTGATAATAACAATTTAATAAAATAATATTAATAACTATTATAATATCATTTTAATAGATAATAAAATAATATTGTTATTATTATTATTATTATTATTATTATTATTATTATTATTATTATTAACAAATTAACATATTAATTTGTTATTAATAATATTATTAATAATTATTACGTAACTTAGAAAAAATTACAGACTTATTATCATTATTCCTATATTATTAGTATTTTTATTATTATAGTGAATATGATCTGTAATGACATACCTTTTACTACATTAATTACTAATATTCAAGGCATACCTCGTTGAGAAATAAAAATTTGTTGAGTACATATTATAAAAATCACCTATAAATAATATTTAATGCATAATAACAATAATTATAAAAAAATTATAATTTAATTTTCATGTGTTATAATAATATTGAATAAATTAGCCACTCTATTTGTTTCTCCCCAATAATCCGTTGTTATTACAAATAATAATATTATTATACGATGTCACGACTAATATTATTTTTTTTATTACATTTTGTTGCTCAAGCAACTAAGCATAATAATAAAAAGAAGTGTTATTATTATAATAATATATTATTATTCTCAGGTTCCTATTATTATGGCCTTAGCTAACCCTATAGAAGTTATCAATTTATAATAATAGTTATAAATCATAGAATAATAATTATTCTTTTAATAATAATTATCATATTATTTGTTTTATCATTTTATTATTATTATTATTATTTTTATGGTGATATCATAATTATTACTAATAAAAATTATTATTAGTAATTAGTCAAAACTAACTAATATTTATTAAATTAGTAATAATATTGACAAATTTAATAAAAGAAAGGGTTATAATGATATTGGTCTTACCAATCAACTATTTTAATAATTCAATATTAATAATAATAATAATAATGATAATCAGTAAAAATAATAACAGTAATATTGTACAGGATTATCCGAATGATATTACTAGTTATGATAATCATATATTATTGTAACAATAATATATCAGAATATTATTATCATAGGAAAAAAAATAATGATGATAATATTATTATTATTATTATTATTATTATTATTATTATTTCATTTACAATAATATATGATAATCATATATTATTGTAGTTTTATCCTAATTTATTATACGCAGTGCAAGAATGTAGAACAAATGATATACATTTTTATAATATTACTATTAGTTATCATTTTTGTAATAATATTATTATAATACCACAAAACAAATAACTGAAGTATTATTAATATTAACCTATAAATTACTTAGTAACAATAATAACAATATTAGACTAGTGCCAGATAAAATAATTATTATTAGTAATAATAAAAAAATACTATTATTATTTGTTATTAGTTTTCATCATAATATTATTAATTATACTACTAATTAATGTTATTTTCTCTTCTCATAAAAATATTATTGCAATAGTATAGTTGTTATTTTTACTATAGGTAGTTTTATCATTGATTATTAATTGTATATTATTATAATTATGATGTTATGCTTGTTATTATCTATCTTGATAATATTATTATTATCAACAATTGTTATTAATATTATTTTGTATAATTATTAGGCACTTATTGTTGTTATTATTTATAATAATAACAATAATACTAATAATATTATTGTTATTATAATTATTATTGTTAATAAAAATAATATTAATAACAATTAATAATAACAACGGATTGTTATTGCACATCAGATAGATTATTCTAGTAAATGATAATCAGTAAATAATTATTATTCGTTTTTCTTATTATTTGTTATTATTATTGTTATAATTATTATTTTTATTATTATTAAATATTTATATAATAATAATTATTAATCTATTGTTATTAACATTTATATAATATTAATTGATAATAACAATTGTAACTATATTATTATAAATAATAATAATATTCAGAATTAATATTATTATTCGTTTTTCTTATTATTTGTTATTATTATTGTTATAATTATTATTTTTATTATTATTAAATATTTATATAATAATAATTATTAATCTATTATTATTATTATCATTATTGTAGCAACTCCTAATAATTGCTATTATTATTATTATTATTATTATTATTATTATTATTATTATTATTATTATTATTATTATTGTTTGTAATAATAAATATTATTATAACTTATATTCTTAATCAGTAAAAATAATGCATGACCCTATTGATTATCATAACAATATTATTTTATCTTCTCATAAAAATTCTAGATATGATGTTATTAATGCCCTATTATGATAAACGCCAAGGTATTTCCCTTCATGCCAATGCATTTAGTATAATTATACTTGCTTATAATTATTGTTTGATTAAAGAGTGATATTAATAGCATGATAATTATTAACATGTTTGCCTAAATAATAATAATTTATATTATTTATATTATTATAATAACAATAAATTTATCAAGTGATTATTATCCATATCACTAATAATATTATTATCAAGTGGAAAATGCCTTGTCAAACATAGGGTTAGGTTATCAAGAGTATATCAAACGGCAGCAACTCCGGCTTTGCCATTTCTATGTCTTAGTTAATAACTATTATAACATTATAATAATAATAAGATTATTATCATTATTTTATAATAATAATAATAAAATAATTTATTATATCATCAATTATAATTATCTATATTATAATTGCTATTGATAATATTATGTAACAAAATTCAAAATAAGTGATATTATTTTCACTTATTACTGTTATTATTGTTATTATAATATAATAATATAAAAACAAATATTGAATAATCATATATTAATAACATCAATATTTTAATACCCTATAATAACAAGGATATTATTATTATTATTATTATTATTAACAATATTTTCTAGGGTGACAAATTATTATTTGTTACAATAATAATAATAACAACAACAACAACAACAACAACAATAATAATAGCAATTATTAGGAGTTGCTACAATAATGATAATAATAATAATAGATTAATAATAATTATTGTGACCATACTAGATATTATTACACGGTTATATTATCTTCTCATAAAAACAATAATTAACTATTTTATTAATAACAATATAAAATAACATGAGATTAATATTATTATTATAACAAGCAAGAATGTCATTATTATTTTCGGTTATTTATTAGTAATAATAACCCAATTAACAATAAAAATTATTATCATAATTTTTTATTATGATAATATATTTATTGTAATATGATAATTATCTATTACAATAATAATATCATAAGGACATGATCTTCCTATATTAGTTATGCTTGTTATTTTAAATAATATATATCAAGATAGATAATAACAAGCATAACATCAGAATTATAATAATATACAATTAATAATCAATGATAAAACTACCTATAGTAAAAATAACAACCATACTATCGTAATAATATTTTTACGAGAAGATAAAATAACATTAATTAGTAGTATAATTAATATTATTATGATGAAAAATAATAAAAAATAATAATAATATTATTTTTATTATTACTAATAATAATTATTTTATCTAGCACTAGTCTAATATTGTTATTATTGATATCCTGAATAATAGATATTATTACATAATAATATTTTTAACAAAAATAATGATGATGATATTATTTTATTATTTCTATAATAATCATTAACAATATTTGTCAAAAATAATAATTATTGTGAAATTTTTGTAATAATTAACAATGGAATAATAATATATTATCATAAGTAATTTATAGGTTAATGATAATAATATATTGTTATTATAGTTATTATAATAATCTTGTAAAAATATTATTACAATAGTATGGTTGTTATTTTTACTATAGGTAGTTTTATCATTGATTATTAATTGTATATTATTATAATTCTGATGTTATGCTTGTTATTATCTATCTTGATATATATTATTTAAAATAACAAGCATAACTAATATAGGAAGATCATGTCCTTATGATATTATTATTGTAATAGATAATTATCATATTACAATAGATATATTATCATAATAAAAATTATGATAATAATTTTTATTGTTAATTGGGTTATTATTACTAATAAATAACCCAAAATAATAACGACATTCTTGCTTGTTATAATAATAATATTAATCTCATGTTATTTTATATTATTATTAATAAAATAGTTAATTATTGTTTTTATGAGAAGATAATATAACCGTGTAATAATATCTAGTATGGTCACAATAATTATTGTTAATCTATTATTATTATTATCATTATTGTAGCAACTCCTAATAATTACTATTATTATTGTTGTTGTTGTTGTTGTTGTTCTTATTATTATTATTGTAACAAATAATAATTTGTCACCCTAGAAAATAATAATAATAATAATAATAATAATAATAATAATAATAATAATAATAATAATAATAATAATAATAATAATAATATCCTTGTTATTATAGGGTATTAAAATATTGATGTTATTAATATATGATTATTAAATATTTGTTTTTATATTATTATATTATAATAACAATAATAACAGTAATAAGTGAAAATAATATCACTTATTTTGAATTTTTTTACATAATATTATCAATAGCAATTATAATATAGATAATTATAATTGATGATATAATAAATTATTTTATTATTATTATTATAAAATAATGATAATAATCTTATTATTATTATTATTATTATTATTATTATTATTATTATTATTATTTCATATCATGATATTACTAATAATTATTATTAATAACAATATTTTTATGCATATGTTTTTGATCAGATAGATTATTCTAGTAAATGATAATCAGTAAATAATTATTATTCGTTTTTCTTATTATTATGCTATTATTACTATTATAATAATAAGAAAAATGAATAATAATTATTTACTGATTATCATTTACTAGAATAATCTATCTGATTAAGAACATATGCATAAAAATATTGTTATTAATAATAATTATTAGTAATATCATGATATGATGATGATAATAATAATAATGATAATAATAATAATAATAATAATAATATAACAACAATAATAATAGCAATTATTAGGAGTTGCTACAATAATGGTAATAACCACCCATTGATATTCGCCTAAGTTGAATAAGATATGATTATCATAATATAAACATCAACTTATTATATAAAATAAGTGTTACATTAAAATATTATTATCCTATATTTAATAATTATTAATATTAGTATACTGTTGTTGATAATTATTAGAAAGATATGGTGAGTTATCCGATAATAAGATAATAATATTATTGTAAATGAAAGATTGGTAATATTATTATCACCCTAGCAATAATAATTGCTAGGGTGACAAATAATAATAGTTAATGATGATGATTATTATTATTATTATTATTATTATTATTATTATTATTATTATTATTATTATAAGGCATACACACAAAGATAATTCATTATTGCTAGGGTGACAATAACCCTATTATCTGTTATTATTATTTGGTGATCCCTTGTTATAATAATAATATTAATCTCATGTTATTTATATTGTTATTAATAATCTATCTTGGCCTATATTATTAGTGATATCAATGATGCTAATGATATTACTAATAATGTTATTATTGATGGGTAACACAAGGATTATTTAATAATTAATAATTAATAATAATAATAATAATAATAATAATAATAATTGTTATTATTAATTATAATAATAATAATAATAATAATAATAATAATAATAATAATAATAATAATAATAATAATAATAATAATAATAATAATAATAATTGTTATTATTATTAATAATAATAATAATAATAACAATATTGTTAATTAATATTGTCTGTAATAACAAAAGGGTTGCACCTGGGATGAGTAATATTAATATCAATAACTAATAGTAATAATATTATATGATTATTAAATATTTGTTTTTATATTATTATATTATAATAACAATAATAACAGTAATAAGTGAAAATAATATCACTTATTTTGAATTTTGTTACATAATATTATCAATAGCAATTATAATATAGATAATTATAATTGATGATATAATAAATTATTTTATTATTATTATAAAATAATGATAATAATCTTATTATACTTTAGAGTCTGTAATTCACTATTATTGTTATTATTGTTATAATTATTCTTTTGTTATTAGTTATAATGATTATCATATTAAATTATAAAAATAAATTGATATTATTAGTTGACTGGCCTAGTTTGATATAATAATATACAATAATATATTATTATCATTAACAATATTTGCAACACCCTATTGCTATTTATGAGAAGACAAATTATTATTTTAATATTAATTGATGTGCCTAATAATATTAAAAGGGCACCCGGACAATGCTGACCCTAGGACTATTGTTTCAAGTGCAAAACTAATAATATGCATCATAACTAATGTTCAATGAGTCTTGGAAATCTAAAGATACACAGTCTCAAACCTAATGTCAACCGTGACTAGCCCTCTACACTATGCCCCGGCGGAAAAGAATACTCCCAACATCTCACACTGTGTAGGACTACTTGGGGTTCTGGAGACTCCAAGTGATAAACTCTATTCCCTAATATAGTTCTAACCCTTTGATCCAAGCGAAAGAACCCTAGCCACAATTAAGCCCCAGCTTTAAGATTCACTACAACACTTCATTTTGTTGCTCAAGCAACTAAGCTCCAATGGAGTTCATCTCTTATTATAAGTTGGGAGACAATTATTACCCAATTGCCTATATTCAAAACTGGTGACAAGGATATAATAACATAATAATAATATCAATAATTATTATTATCAACGGATAATATTATAATAATAATTATTATGTCACAAGGATAACAATTATTGATCCAATTATCATTATTTAATTAGTACAACGAAATTATATTTTTATCATTAATTATTATCTATCATTATAAATTATATAATAATAAAAAATAATATTTATTATATTGTTATTATCTTTTTTGCTACAATAATTGTTAATATTCAAATAATCTATCTTGGCCATAATTGGTGGCCATACTTTCAGGCCATAATAATAATATCAACGGATAATGACCAATAATAATTATTATAATCAATAATATTTATACAATAATAGGGAACAATAGTATGCTCGTATATTATTATTATTATTATTATTATTATTATTATTATTATTATGAAAATTAAATATATAATTATTATTTTATATTATAATATTATTATTATTTACAAATAATAATTATCTAATAATTGCTCTTCTTTTAATAATAATAATATAATAATAATTGCTATTATTTTACGCAGAATTATGACATTGATTATATTGTCATTATTATTGATTATCATTATTAATAACAATAGGGTAACAATAATTATAATAATTATAATATCATTAATAAGGATACCAGTTATAATAATAATAATAACAATAATAAATAATCCTTGTTTATATATTTATTATACAAGCGGATAATAATAATTTTGCATTCTCTATACATAGTATGAGTGTTATAAAATTTTTCTTTAGAGTCTGTAATTTTTTCTAAGTCATCCAGAGACGACACTCGTTTAATATTCTATTCAATTTAGGCGATTATCAGTGGGTGGTTATTATAATTATTGTAGCAACTCCTAATAATTGCTATTATTATTGTTGTTATATTATTATTATTATTATTATTATTATTATTATTATTATTATCATATCATGATATTACTAATAATTATTATTAATAACAATATTTTTATGCATATGTTCTTAATCAGATAGATTATTCTAGTAAATGATAATCAGTAAATAATTATTATTCGTTTTTCTTATTATTTGTTATTATTATTGTTATAATTATTATTTTAATACCCTATAATAACAAGGATATTATTATTACAATTATTACTATATAAACATCAACTTCGGATTGGTCTAACTAATTATTACTATTAGTGATAATATTATTATCAATAATATTGAGGAATATTGTTTTCATGTGTTATAATTATTATTATATAACACTACAAGGTATTGGAGTTAATAACTACTAATTTAGTGTCTCTTATTTAGTAGTTTATATAAGACTTGCCATGATCATGTACTTATTATGGTAATCTCTTCTTGCAATAAGAAATGCTCTTATTGCAGTAGTAGAAGTATATATGAGCAGTAATTTCAGACTATTTTGTTGTACTCCAGATTTCTCAATCAGTGTAAGAGATTTAAATTTAATAGATAACCCTATTATTCAATATTATTATAACACATGAAAATTAAATTTTATTATTTATAATAATTATTGTTCCATCAATTTATTTTTATTATATAATAACAAATAATAACAAATAATAACAATTATTATTATTATTATTATTATTATTATTATATAATAACATAGTATAATAATCAATTATACTATGTTTGCTAACATCAATCGGCATCGCCATTGATGCCCGGCGGCCGCACAAGACCACGGCCACATCATACGCAAGAGGGTTTTCATCGATGCTTTCAATTTGTGTTTACTTTCATTTTTTGATGGATTTGTATAGCTCCATGAGGAGCTAAACCCCTTGTGGGTATTCGGGCTTGTAAACCCTAGGATTAGTATGTTTCTTTGACATTGTTATTATGCTTTTCCATTATTGATGAATAAATTCGAGTTTCAATCTTAATTGCTTCTTGTGATTGTTTTCCCTTAGCCGTGACACTAGGGTTGAGAACAATCTAGGTTATTCTTTGGAGGTGTGACAACTCCTATAGGGTTAGACTACTTAAGATTGAAGAGGGTTGAGAGGGTGAGTCGTGAGGTAGCGGAACGTCCCCTTTCCCCTCCGGTGTGATTCTCCCTACCTCCATGTTCCATGATTTTTTCATAGTGGTCGAGATAGAGTGAAGTGCTAGTAGAGGAACTCCCCTGGGGCTTAGTTGCGCGAGCAACAAAGTGAAGGGTTGAAGTGAATCCTAGTACTGGGGCTTAATTAAGACTAGGGTTCTTCCACCTGGACCAAAGAGTTAGAACTATACATAGGAACATGGTTTATCACTAGGAATCCCTAGAACTTAAAGCAATCCCAAGTAGTGTGAGGCTTAGGAAGACGGACTCTCCTAGGGCTTAGTTGACAGGTCAACGAGAGTCAAGGGTCGTAGTGAAAACCTAATGCCGGGGCATAGTGTTGGGGTTAGTCACGGTTGACCTTAAGTTTGGGACCGTGTGTTAAAGGATATCCTCGACTCAATTAACATCAATAGGAAAGTATAATAGCATTGTCTTGCACTAGAAGCATAAGTCCTAGAGGTAGCTTGTCCGGGTACCCATCTTTTCTCATTGCTTGTCCTTCTCTATTTACTCCTACTTGCACTCTCTTACCTTCCATCTTCTATTTTATTTCTTGTCTCTTTTTAATTGCTTTCACACTCACTCATTAATCCTACTCACTTTTCGTACACCGCATAGCTAAATAGTGAGTTCTTGTGTCTTAAATCCCTATTTCCTGTGGATACGACTACCCACTCACCAGGGTAAAATTTATTACTTCGACAAGCCCGTGTACTTGCGGGATACACGCAAGGGGTCATGTCACTCACCTTGATTACTTTAAATAACATGTGAACCATGAAAAGAGAGGCTTGATTTTTGCTACTGTTGATGAACATGAATGTGAACTTCATGTGTATTTACAAAATCTGTAAAAACTTTGATCACAAAAATAATTGATAATGGTGAGTCTTTGAAATATTGTTCTATTACATGCAAACACATACTAATAATGCATTTTGGTTTTAAATTTCATTTGAATGAGCACTATTTGAGTTCGAACTTATAAGATTCCTAATCATTAAACTTCTGTTCTCATCTTTAAAAATGTGGAGAATTTATATATATATATATATATATATATATATATATATATATATATATATATATATATATATATATATATATATATATATATATATATATATATTATGTATGGCTATAAGACTTTCTCTGGTTGTAATAATCTGTGATTCCCATAATTGTTTGGTAGCTTCTTGAAATTGCCATATTACTTGGCTTAGTTATAGCAATACTCACCAACCTTTCCTAGCTTTTACTATAAATAAGTACATCCATCTTCATCTTGATCCCCAATTCTCCTTTACAACCAACACCATTATATCATAACTATCCATCTCTACTTTATTGATTCCCCTGTGCAATAGGTATAAAGTTTTCTATTTTTTTTTTGTGTCTATTAAGATTAGGTGTTATTTTTTCCCCCAATACTTGTTATTTATATCATTCCAATTTATTTGCATTGTGTTGTATATTGATTGCACATGCATTATTTTTCATGACATATTATATGAATAGATAAGTTTCTTATGCAATGAATATTATTTCATTTGTCATTTTTAGATATGGCTAACGAAAACATGGAAGATATTCAAGCGGATCAACTACTTTACACAATGTATGCATGTATTATTTTTATTGTGAATATCATCATCACTGTTTGTGCAATAAATGAGAAAAATGATCGAGACAATGTTATCCGTTATGAGATTGAGTCAACATCTACTAGGCGTCGTAGACAATATGAATACATGTACCATGATTAACATCTACTAGGCATTGTAGACAATATGAATACATGTACCATGAAGTTTATGAAAGCGATGTTAAGTGTATTGATAAACTACATATGGATCAACTGTGTTTTCATAAATTATGTCAATTATTGACATCTACAGATGGGCTTCATGGTATAAGAAACGTCATGGTCGAGGAAATGATCGCAATGTTATTGTACATTGTGGCACATCATGTAAAAAATAGGATAATCAAGTTTGACTTTGGCAGGTCAGCTGAGACTGTTAGCCGACATTTTCATGACATTTTGAAGTCAATTATACTTTGCCATGGTGTATTATTGAAGAAACCTGAACCTATTCTTGAAAATTCAAACAACTCTAGATGGAAACTTTTCAAGGTAATATCACCTAACAGTTGTTTTTAGTTTTTAAAAAATATGGTAGATGCCTTATTAATAATAAGGTGTTACCTTCAATGTAGAATTGCCTCAGTGCATTAGATGGAACACATATTCGCATGAATGTGTCAAAAGTTGATAGACCAAGATATATAACAAGAAATGTTGAAATAACTACTAATGTGCTTAGTATTTGCACTCCAGACATGCAATTTATATATGTATTGTCTAGATGGGAAGGCTCAACATATGACAATCGAGTTCTAAGAGATGTTATTATAAAGCCTAATGGGTTAAAAGTTCTAAATAGTAACTAAATTGTGTTCCTATTTTTCAAAGTGGTATTAGTAATGAAATTTAAAGACTAATCCATTAGCTAACAACAAACATTTCTTTGCCTAGTAGGTTGCTATTAATTTTGGATATGCAAATTCACAAAAGTTTCTTACACATTTTCGGGGACAACGTTATCACTTAAGTTCTTGGGCTAATGCTCGACAACCAATTACAGTGCAGGAGTTTGTTAACATGAAGCATGCTTCTGCTAGAAATGTGATTGAGAGGACATTTGAGCTTTTAAAAATTCATTCAAAAATTTTAGCAATTCCAAGTTTTTATAATATAATCACTCAAAGGCATATTATTAATGTATGTTGTTTATTACATAACTTTATTCAAAGAGAAATGACGGAAGAATCTGCAGAGATTGAAGTTAATAACCTAACTATGGAGGACAACATTGAAGATGATACCGATGTCATTACAGCTATTGATCCAACCGATGACTGGAGCTAATTCAGGCTAGACATTGCTACAGAAATGTTTAACACTTGGTGAACAAATTAATTACAATAATTTTATATACATGTACTTATAATGAATACTTGTATGGTCTTTTTGATAAACCTTTATTTTGTATTATCATATCTCTAAGTTAATGATGGATATCTATGAATGATTTTATAACATGAAATGATTTGAATAGCTTCACATATGTTTTCTTGCCGTCTACTTGATTAACATATGTTTTATTGAATTTTTCCTTTTAGAATGGATAAAGATTCACAACAAAGGGGCAGGGGTCTAAACAAACACTATTGGATAACGCAAGAAGATAAGACCTTGATTGAAGCCCTAGTTGAGTTATCCACAAATACAATGTGGCAGGGAGAGAATGGATTCAGGAATGGCTACTTATACCAATTGGAAAAAATGATAAAAAATAAATTCCTGCATACTACATTGAAGGTTGTCCCAAATATAGAGTCTTGGGTGAAACTTTTTAGAACCAAAACAACAGCAATTGCGGATATACTTAGCATCAATGGTTTTGTTTGGAACAATAAGCACAGTACTATTGAGTGTGAGAAAAACGCATATGATGAATATGTGTAGGTAAGTTTACTAACATTTGCCAATTATATTGAAAGATGAATTTGTTAGTACTACTATTGACACTTGCTTGAAATTGGTTACATAATCATAAGGAAGCAACTGGCCTTTATGGGAAGTCCTTTCCATTTTTTAATGATCTCACTCCAGTCTTCACAAAGGATAGGGTACAAGGCAATGCAAGGGGTAACCTTGGAGATGATGTGGACTAATATATGCATGAAACAATTAACTTGGAAGATAATGCCGATTTCTCTCAATTTCAAAGTGAGGAATTTTTTATGCCCATAGATGAACCTACAGAGCCTGCATCACCCATAACTTTAGATAATGGTGCCTCAAGCTCTATTGTCCAGAAGAAGAAAAAACATGCCAAAGACTCAAATATCTTAACAATTTCACACAATTTTCTAAAATTTATGGAGATGGTTGGCCCGGGGTTTAAAACAATGGCTAAGTGTGCAATTCGAAATACTGAGACTAATGTACCGAAGAAGGCAGCTCATAAAGGAGTTCTAGAGAAAAAGAAATTATTGAATCAAGTCAACTCAACATTAATGGTCTTTCCGAAGATGAGGCATTACTGGTTATGCAATCTTTAAGGAAAGACAAGGAGAAACTCAACATATTTTGGGATATGCTAGATGACAAGAAGATGCATTTTTATCACCTACTTCTAGGAGGTATGAGTTTATCTTTGTTATTTGTCACTTATGGCTGCATTTATCACTAGTTTTTATCATTATTTGCATTTATGTTCATGGGGTCTTAGTTCATGGCATTGCCATGTTATTTTTTCATTCATTTCTATGAAAGTCATTACATTTCATATTAATGTCATTTTTTGTTCATTAATTTAAATAACATATCATTAGTTTCATTAACAATTAGCACAATCTAATATTTTCTTGATATGTTCCATCAACTTGTAGGAAGAGACACAATGTAGATGACTTCCATGCCCGGGTCGTACAATTACAAATTTGCCAGCTTTGCTTCCTATGGTCGATAAATGTTGTATGTCTTTTCAATGTTTCTAAGATTGTCAAAAACCACTCTTGCAAGTTGTCTTTGTATTTTATTAGTACTATATCGTAACCACTCTCACTATTTTGTGAAACTTTGTTGTTTATGTGTTGCGTTAAAACTATGTTGTCTTTTATTTGGTAACAAATCTTTGTCTTCAGTTTTGTATGTCATTATAATTGATGATGCAACATTGTAGGTGCCATTATTCAAGCATTTCCTGGGGATGGTAATATTTCTTGGAGATGGCATTTTATGTTTGTGTGTGTGTATGTTTTAATTTTATTGATTAATTTGATGCTTAGGAATGTATCCTGCTAACTTGGGTAATTTTTTAATTGATTACAAGGCTAGGATTTTTCTAATTTGTTTGGTAAGAATTTCAATAAGAAATTGTTCTGAAGCAAGGTCTCATAATTTGATCATTTCTATTTCTGTTTGTAGACTATGATTTTATTGAAGAAGATTATATTGAGAAGCTATAGATTAAAGAATATATTAATGCTTTTGTCTTCAAAGACTTCAACAACGCCATGATTCCACTATTATAGTTTAAATACCATTATTCAAGTCTAATTCAAAATTTTAAAATTAATTAACCTTCATAATTATCCTAATTTAAATTTGAGATAGTTTATCTATCGAGTCTTGTAATCACTATATTTTAAACAACAAATTGAGTAAAATTAGAATAGGCATAGTTGACGTAAATTAGATATTATTGTTATTATTATTTTGGAATTTTGGATAATTTATCATACCATTTTATCAAATTAATTAATGATATTAAAATTACAATTTGAAAGATATAATTTATCATATTTTGTTAAATTATAATAATTATTTGAAATATTTAATTATGTTAAATTAAAATAATTAATTAAATATAATGTAAATATTAAATAAGAAATCATGTTAATTATTTATTATTAAATATAAACTATTTTTTTTTTATAAAATGTCATCTTATTTATATATAAAGAGCATAAGTGTAATTTTACTATATTTCTTTCTCTTGCTTTTCATATTCCTAACTCGAATTATTTCCAACCAAACACCTCCATCATTATCCTCCTCTTTCCCCCTCTTTCCATTCACATTCCTCCATTCTTCTCATTCCCGTCTTCCCATTCTTATTCCGCAATACAAATGGCCCCCAAATGTTTAATAAATTGTCACACTCATTCCCCACTTTCACCTAGTAACATGTGTCTCATACATATTTTTCAAAATAGATATTAACAACAGTTGGTATAAGTGATAAAGATTTGGACAGTTTTTTAAAGAAACGATAAAAAATCCATTGGTTACCTTCATGGATGATCATGTGCGTGAAGGTACACAACAAAAATGATGCATTGCTTGCGCAAACATCCTCACAACATGTCACAAAATCTATAAATAGCCATCATGAATTCAGCAACATATACTATTTATACAATAGCTATTTATAATCAAGTGAAAACCTCTTTTAGTTTGTTAGGTTCAAATTTGTCCTCTACATATCACCAATAGCTTCATAGGCTCGTTACATCAGTTCTAGTTTTCATCACATTTAAACAAGTGATATTGAGTTTAAATCTTTATGTATTAAAAACACACCTATTGAGAGACGTACCCTTTTATAAGCCATCTAATGCCTCACTCCAAATTAACTCCTCCTAATAATGTTGATTTCTTGATAAACTAGGAAGAAGAAGAAGAACAGTAGAGAACAACCAGAATCCCAAAGCTCACAAACCTCTCATCAAAACAAAGACAAGAGTTTCAACAGCTCAAAACAAAAGCACTCTAACTACTCTCATTTCACACACAATTCTTGATATAAAGTTACAGGTGGACTAACAGGGGCCCGAAAGTGTACGGGTTGTCGAAGTAATAATATACCCTGGTGAGTGGGTAGTCATATCCACAGGGAATAGGGATTTGAGATACAAGTATTCACTATGTAGCTAGTGCAATGTGTGGAAAGAAATCAATGATTGAGTGTGAAAGCAATTAATAAAAACAAGAATTAAAATAGAAGTGTGGAAGGTGAGAGAGTGCAAATAGTAGTAAAAAGAGTAGGACAAGCAATGAGTAAAGTTGGGTACCCGGACAGGCTACCCCTAGGACTTAAGCTTCTAGTGCAAGACAATGCCATAATACTGTCCTATTGATGCTAATTGAGTCTAGGATATCCTTAAATACACGGTCCCAACCCTAAGGTCAACTGTGACTAACCCCAACACTATGCCCCGGCATTAGGTTTTCACTACGACCCTTGACTCTCGTTGACCTGTCAACTAAGCCCTAGAGGAGTCTATCTTCCTAAGCCTCACACTGCATGAAATTGCTTTGAGTTCTAGGGATTCTTAGTGATTAACCATGCTCCTATGTATAGTTCTAACCCTTTGGTCGAGGTGAAAGAACCCTAGTCTAAATTAAGTTCCAGCACTAAGATTCACTTCAACCCTTCACTCTATTGCTCGCACAACTAAGCCCCAGGGGAGTTTATCTTCTAACGCTTCACTCTATTTCGACAACGAATAAATCATGGAACATGGAGGTAGGGAGAATCACATCGGAGGGGAAAGGGGATGTTCCTCTACCTCACGACTCACCCTCTCAACCCTCTTCAGTCCTAAGTAGTCTAATCCTATAGGAGTTGTCACACCTTCAAAGGATAACCTAGATTGTTCTCAACCCTAGTGTCACGGCTAAGGGAAAACAATAACAAGAAACAATTAAGATTGAAACTCGAATTTATTCATCAATAATGGAAAAACATAATAACAATATCATAGAAACATAATAATTCAAGGGTTTACAAGTCCGAATACCCACAGTCCGAATACCCACAAGGGGTTTAGCTCCTCATGGAGCTATACAAATCCATCAAAATATAAAATTGAAAACAAATCGAAAGCATCGATGAAAATCCCCTTGTGTGTGATGTGGCCGTGGTCTTGTGCGGCCGCCGGACGTTGATGCCGACGTCGATGACGCGCTCAAAACCTCCACGAAGTTCTCTCCAAACCCTAGCCGCGCCTCTCCAGAACTTAGGTCAGAAGAGAGCTAAAAAGATCCAAAAACAGTCTCCAAAACGGGCTTTTATAATACTGAGTCGCGGCTTTAAATCGGCTGAAATCAAGATTTCACACGGCCGTGTGGAATTTCCACACGCCCGTGTGAAGCTGTTGTTTTGCTAATTTTCGGCAGATAGTGAACAGTAACTTGCTACATTTTTGCTGCAGTGCTGCTATAGTAATTGTGCCGAAACACTCCCGAGTTCGTCGTTCTTCATCAAGGCCGTTGAATTGGGCACACAATCAATGGTAGACCATGCCGATTGCTTCAAGTCTCCTTATTGGCGGAGTTCTCCTTGTTAACACGAGCTAGACTTATGGTGAATGTGACTGCTTTTGTGCCCCTCCAAAGGAGGTTGGCACACACTCACAAGTCTATGCTCATGCCTTGTTCCTTGCTTAGTCCAAAAACTCCCCAACATCGGCGAACACGATCTAACTTCATTCTTTTTCTTCAATTTATCTTCACAACCCTACAATGCATAAAAGTAAACAAATGCACACTTTTTAGTGATAAAATCTGATTAAATCAATGTTCATTGCAAGATAATAACACTTCGGCTTACTATAACACGAGCACTTATCATGGACTCAAATAAACAAACAATACAAAGAAAACTCTTCCTGCCTCGAACTTGAAATAAGATCTAATCTAAAGTAATCCTGACCTTTCATTATTTCACACACAAACTTAACTAAAAACCTGCAAACATAATACCTGCAAACATAACACTCTAAGCAAAATTCATTCAGACATCCACACATACATAACACATCACTTTCACTTCATCTCTTCAACTTGAAAAACTTCAATCAGCTAACAATTTCTCCCTTGATTGAAGACTGCATACCCCCAGAAGATCTCTGAATTTGCAATGATGTTGAACATCCAGACATTTTGTGAAAATATCAGCCTATTGATCATTGGATCTGCAGAAATTTAAACTTACCGCTTTGTCATTAACTAATTCTCTGATGAAGTGAAATTTCATATCAATATGCTTTGATCGACCATGAAGTGTTGGATTCTTGGCTATAGCAATACATGATTTATTATCACACCATATTGGAATTGGATTTTCAAATTGAACTCCAAAATCAGCAACAATTCTCTTCATCCACACCCCATGACAGCATGCTGCACATAAGGAGATATACTCTGCTTCTGTGGTTGATAAAGCAACAACATTTTGTTTCTTTGATGCCCAACACACTGCCCTAGAACCAAAATTAAACACATAGCCTGAAGTACTTTTTCTGTCTCTAACATCACCACATCAATCACTATCTGTATATCCCTCTATTGCAAATTCAACACTTCCACTGTATTGAATTCCACAATTTAAAGTCCGAGAAACATACCTGAGAACATTTCTTGCTGCTGCAAATTGAATTATGGTGGGACTTGCCATGAATCTAGACAGCAAACTCACTGCAAACATCAAATCTGGCCTTGAATGAGATAAATACAGCAATTTTCCAATCAGGCATTTGTAGATTATTGCATTTGCTCCGTCTGATTGCTCAAACAGTTTTTGTTTTGTACTGTGACTCATTGGTGTAGAGAGAGCTTTACAACCCTGTATATTATACAATTTCAGTAAATTTTTTGCATACTTTCTTTGAGACAAATGAATTCCATGTTCATCTTGCTTGATTTCATAACCCAAAAAATATTTCATGAGCCCCAAGTCATTCATTTCAAACACATTCTCCATATCTTGCTTAAATTTCCTGACTATCTGCAATGAAGATCCTTTATATATCAGATCATCCACATAAACACACACCATAATTAGATCTCAATTTTGTGTAATCTTCTTATATAAAGTGTGTTCAATCTGACTTCTCTGAAAGTTTTGTACCTTAACCATGAATCCAGTTTTTCATACCAAGCTCTTGGAGCTTGTTTCAATCCATACAAGGCTTTACTTAATTTATATACCATCTTCTCTTTGCCTGGAATCTCAAATCCCCTTGGCTGTGCTACATAAACCTCCTCTTTTATTTCTCCGTTAAGAAAGGCAGATTTCACATCTAATTGATAGACTGGCCAATGTTTATAAGCTGCAATTGCTAGAAAAATTCTTACTATCTCCAGTCTTGCCACAGGTGAGAAGGCCTCCTCATAATCAACTCCATGTTCTTGAACATAGCCCTTAGCCACCAGCCTAGCCTTGTATTTATCAACTGCTCCATCTGGATTGTATTTGGTCTTATAGACCCATTTCACACCAATTACCTTTCTTTCTAATGGAAAATCAGTCAATCTCCAAGTCCCATTTTTCTGAATTGAATCCATTTCCACTTCCATAGCCTTCTGCCAATGTAAAGACTTTATTGCTTCTTCATAAGTACTAGGATCTATCACTGATAATGCAAAAGTACAGCTCTCATATATATCTTTGAGAGATCTCACCTTCTGACCTGGAGAATCTTCAATGTTGAACTCTCTGATTTTTGTAGCCTGTAAACCCTCTGATGCCACACTTGCAACATTTTCACTACTTGATACAATAGTGGGAATAGAAACAACATGCTGATTACTGCCTAAAATTCCAACTGCCACAAATTTTCCTTGCATCTCAGTCTGAAAAATTATTTTCTTTGATTCAGCTTCATTTAATTCCCAATTCCAGCAGTCATCTTCAACAAAATATACATCTATGCTAACGATCATTTTTCTAATACTTGGAATATATATTCTGTAAGCCTTTGCATTCAAACAATACCCAACAAAAACTCCTCTTTGAGCCCTCTCATCAAGCTTCTATAATTTTTGAGGCATCATATGTGTAAAAGCCACACAACCAAATGTTTTCAAATGACTTACCTTTGGTTTAATTCCAAACCAAACTTCATGAGGAGTTTTTCAATGTATAGCATGTGTTGGAGAAATATTGGACAAATATGCCGTTGTCATAACTGCTTCTGCCCAGAATTTCAAAGGTAACTTCCTAGCCTTCATCATACTTCTTGCCTTCTTAATTAATGTCCAATTCTTCCTTTCCGCAATTCCATTTTGCTGTGGAGAATAAGAAGCTGTAAGTTCATGTTTAATACCAGAATTCCTACAAAACATAATGAATTCTCTTGATAAAAATTCTCCTCCTCAATCAGTTCTGAGAATCTTCAATTTTTTACTTGATTGTCTCTCCATAAGAGCCAAAAATTCTTTGAAACAAGTAAACACTTCATGCTTGTATTTCAAAACATACGCCCATACTATCCTTGAACAATCATCAACAAACACCAAAAAATATCTATTTCCTTCCACAGATTTAGTTTGCTTTGGCCCACACACATCAGCATGCACAAGATGTAATAGCTGCTTTGCTCTCCAAGATTTTCCTCCAATAAATGGTTTCCTAGTCATCTTACCATACACACAAGTTTCACAATTTTTGAATTTCTCCATACTAGGCAAACCAATTACCATATCCTGTTGCTTAAGTAATTTTAAACCCTGAAAATTCAAGTGACCAAACCTTCGATGCCATAACAATGATAGATCATCTTTCTTCAATGCCACATTTGCAACATCAATTGAAGAAAATTCAATTGGATACAAATTACTGCCATTTCTCTTCACACTCATCAATTTATCACCAGTTGTAGCATTCACTATGTGACATTCCTCCTCTCCAAAATAAACTACATAACCATTTCTAGTCAACTGACCAATACATAATAAATTATGTGCAAGCTTTGGCACATAATACACATCATGGATCAATTTAATTTCATCACCCTGAACTGTCACTGCCACTGCACCTTTACCAGACACAGCTACCTCTTGATCGTTCCCCAACTTGACTGCATGTTTTAGAGACTCATCAAGTTCTTGAAATATTTCTCTTCTACCTGTCATGTGGTGTGAACTACCACTATCTAAAAGCCAAACAGAGTTATTTACCTCAGTATCTTCATGCACCATAAAAATACTGCCAAATTCACCAGAATTTTTATTCCCATCAGAACCAGAATTCATTTCTTGACTTCTATCTTGATTTTTGTTTTGAGACCAGCAGTGAGACTTCATGTGACCAAATTTTCCACAATTGAAACACTGTATGTTTAGGAAATTTCCTCTACCAGATCTTTGATTATAAGGTGGTCTCATAAACCTTTGACCTCTTCCAAATTGTTGTTGTCTTGAACTAAATTGCTGTTGAACTTCAGAAAAATTACCCCTGGTCACTCCAACACTTCTTCCTCTACCTCTAAAGCCACTCCTTACTCTAAAGCCAACTTCACCAACATAACTTGAACTACTGCCACTAGAGGACTCTCCCTTCATATAAAAAGCCTTGTCTTCACATTTGTCACTGAATCTGTTAAATCTAGCTTCATGAGCTTGTAGACTCCCACTCAATTCATTCAAAGATAATTTTGGCACATCCCTGGCCTCTTCAATGGAAGTAATTACATGATTAAATCTTTCTGTCATGCTTCTCATAACTTTAGACACAACCTCTTCATCAGTGAGCTCAAAACCAAGACCTTTGATTTGATTAACAATAGCCACAACTCGTGTAATATACTACTGCACAGTTTCTTCCTCTTTCATCTGTAGCACCTCAAACTTCTGCCTCAATGTCTGCCTTCTAACTGAAACCATTCTTGTAGAACCCATAAATTATTCTTTGATGTGCTCCCAAGCTTCTTTAGCAGTAGTGAATCTAACAATCCTGTCAAAGATAGACTCATCCACAGCTTGTTGAATCAAATACAAAGCTTTGGCATTCTTCTCCTTGGCTGCTCCAGCGTGAATGCTTGCTTTGTCCTTTTTTTCAGCTTCTGTACTTTCTTTAGGAAGACCTTCTTCAACAATATCCCATAAATTCTGAGATTTGAAGAGAGTTGACATCTTCACACTCCATCTATCATAATGTTCCCCTTTGAAAAAAGGCACTAAAGTTTGTATCATGTCTGGAGTCGGTGTAGAGCTTAAAGCCATATGATCTTCTTCTTCTCAAACAAAGATCTCACACAAGAAAGATCAAAAACACACAACAAACAAAACAAACAAAGAGAACACCTCACACCACACTAACAACACTCTCTTAATCTTTCTCTAACTCTCACAAAAATACAAGCTCTGATACCACTGTTGATTTCTTGATAAACTAGGAAGAAGAAGAAGAACAGTAGAGAACAACCAGAATCCCAAAGCTCACAAACCTCTCATCAAAACAAAGACAAGAGTTTCAACAGCTCAAAACAAAAGCACTCTAACTACTCTCATTTCACACACAATTCTTGATATAAAGTTACAACCGGACTCAAATAAACAAACAATACAAAAAAAACTCTTCCTGTCTCGAACTTGAAACAAGATCTAATCTAAAGCAATCCTGACCTTTCATTATTTCACACACAAACTTAACTAAAAACCTGCAAACATAACACTCTAAGCAAAATTCATTCAGACATCCACACATACATAACACATCACTTTCACTTCATCTCTTCAACTTGAAAGACTTTAATCAGCTAACAAATAACTCACTCCAAATTAATTTAGAAAATATATTTCCTGAAAACCAATGATTTAGGAAAACCAATGATTATATATATATATTGGGCTCTGGCTATCATGCTTTCAACTAATTTAGAACCAGCAGCATTCTTAGGAAACCATTAAGTTAAAGGAAAAAAAATAGAAAGAACAAAAGGAATAAACAGAAGATATTGATCATTCATTCCATCAACGATTCAACGTGGCTTGTAAACATAATTATAGCCGAATAACATATATTTTTAGTTTACATCAAAACCAAAAAAGAAAGACATCTTTTTCTATTACAACAAAATATAATACCTACACCAAACTCATATCCCAAATCATTCTATGGTGCACTTATAATCTATTTAAAAAAAAAAAAAAATCAAATCCGGAACAAGGCAACAATTACATCTATAAAATGAGAAACACTAGACAAAAGAGAGAAAGAGAGACACAATAACAGAAGACAAGAGTGTGAATACACAATCAACAACACTTCCATAGGCATTCCAAAATTCAGCTTCAAGAAACCTGTGGAGGTTGAAGTGTGGGGTATCACCAGACCTAACTTTTAAAACACATAAAAACTAATCACCCAATCAGAGAGAACAACAAATATATATATATATATATATATATATATATATATATATATATATATATATATATATATATATATATATATATATATATATATATATATATATATATATATATATATATATATGCATGGGTTAATGCATTATAGATCAGCATTGAACATTATTTCGGCAGAGAAGGACACCAGCTCCTGAAGTAAGAGAGGGAACCATGGATGAGGACTTGGCCCCTAGACTGGAAGCTCTAGAGTAGCTTCCCGATGCTCCGGCACCGGAGGGTGTGAAGTATGCTCCGTTTAGCAAAAGGTCACCCTCTGATCTCCAATTCCAGTCCTTCCACACTCCTTGAGCAGTCTCCACTCTTTTGGTCACCTGTTTTTCATTAATATGAAATTTATAGCTTGGCATGCAATAAACATGAAAATTTGGTAGTTAAGCAGCATGTACCTCCTTGGCAAAAGGGTTGGTTGGTGCAAGGTATCTGTTACCCTGGCTGTTGATTGTTAGGTTTGCACTTCCACCAATTGCATACATTTCCCAGTGTGTGTAGTCATTGTTCACCACATGGAAGTACCCATGCCTACACCTGTTTTATTGCAACATGTTTATATATATATATATATATATATGTACAAATTTTCTCATGAACATTACCAACAAGAAGAGATATATGTAATAGTAAGTGTTAGCAGCTTGGCATTCAATGGATGAGGCCTGTAGAGGATCGGTGGCCGGAACAAGGAGCAAGCTAGGAGATTGATGAACAAAACTCAGTGAAAACTGAGTGTTTGATGAAATGTCTGAAAGAACACACACGGCTTGAAGCTAGTCAACACTCTCAGCTGATAGTCAGTGGAAAACAAAGAATTAAAACATTAACTGAGGCTGGCCAATCGTCTTCCAGCACTATCTTTCATTATATATTAAACTAATTCAGACAAGCAGACAAAAGAGACCAAAACTATTGGTCAGTAGGAAATCTAAACATCCATTGGGCACACGATAATCTTATCATGAACTAGCATTGGTCAAGCACTAAAACATAGAGATATACTTAAATAAACTATTCCAAAAGGTAACAAACCAACTTCCCAACTGCCATTCAGAGAGCATCCATGCTCTTCACCATTATGTTCACAGGTTTTGCCACTCCTGATCTGGTACTGTGCCATCCCGGCATTGCCACCATCACGCCACCTTGCGCACCATGCTTCCCTCCATGCTCCTGCTGTGTAGACACAGACACATGATGAACCTCGTCGCCCATGCTTGAGACCATCATGCCACCTTCAATCAAACCTTCAACACCCCCGCGTGATTGAAGCGTGCGTATCCCAATCATGGTCCTGAAGATTGCATGCTTCTCTGGTGCCAGGGGTTTTGTGAACAGATCAGCAAGCTGATCGATTGTTGAGCAGTGGTGAAGAGAAAGCACACTATCAGTCACCAGCTCCCGGATGAAGTGAAAACGCACATCAATGTGTTTAGTGCGTCCATGATGAGCAGGGTTCTTTGCAATAGCGATTGCAGATTGGTTGTCGCACCATAGACGAGTGGGATGGTTAATTGTGAGTCCACACTCATCCAGCATTCTCCTGAGCCAAACAATCTGGCATGCAGTTGAAGTTGCTGCGACGTACTCGGCCTCAGTGGATGACAATGCAACAATTTCCTGCTTCTTGGAGCTCCACGAGATAGCACTCAAACCCAAACGAATTAACATACCAGTCGTGCTCTTCCTATCAGGTAGTGACCCTCCCCAATCACTGTCAGAGAAGGCTTCCAGGATTCCTTCATCGTTTCGAGCAAACCATAATCCAAACTCTTTGGTCCCAGCAAGGTATCTCAGTATTCTCTTGGCCGCAGAGAAGTGAATGCTACTTGGACATTTCATGAATCTTGAGAGATAGCTTACTGAGAAATTAATGTCAGGTCGAGTGTGAGTGAGGTACAACAGCTTGCCAACTAGACTTCGATACACCCATGGATCACAGACATCATCTTCAGGAATTACTTGTGATTGCTCATTCACACTCATTGGGGTTGGAGCAGGCTTGCAATTCTCCATCTTCAGTTGGCGTAATAACCCCTCAACATAGCTTGATTGTTTAATGTGAATACCATCATGCAGTTGGTTGACTTCGAGCCCGAGAAAGAAGTTCAAAGCACCCAGGTCCGACATGTCAAAAGATTTCAACATGTCAGTCTTGAATTGAGTAACTAGAGCATTGGATGAGCTTGTGTAGATGATGTCGTCTACATACAAACTCAGTAGTAGCTTCTCTCCATTCTTCAGCTCCCGTTTATACAGTGTATGTTCACTCACGCTCCGTGTAAACCCTTGCTCACGAAAGTGAAGATCAATCTTGCTATACCAAGCACGAGGTGCTTGCTTCAATCCATACAGGGCCTTCCGCAGCTTGTATACTTTATCTTCACTTCCATTGATTGCATATCCTTCAGGTTGGTCCACGAACACTTCTTCCTTGATGTCGCCATTGAGGAATGCTGACTTGACATCAAAATGATAGACTGGTCATCCTCTGTGAGCTGCAATTGCTAACAAGAACCTCACAGTCTCCAGTCTTGCAACTGGGGAAAACACCTCTTCAAAGTCCACCCCATGCTTCTGAGAATAGCCCTTAGCCACTAGTCTGGCCTTGAGCTTCACAATTTCACCCTGAGCATTCATCTTGGATTTGTAAATCCACTTCAAGCCCACTGCCCGTTTCCCTGTGGGTAAATCACACAGAACCCAAGTGTTGTTTTTCTCAATGGAGGCAATCTCAGCATCCATTGCTTCTCGCCACTTCTCATCCTTCACTGCTTCCCCAAAGTTAACTGGATCACCTGCACACATAGCATACGAACAAGTATTATATATGTCAGTCAATGATCGAGTCTTCTTTGGTGGAGAATCCTCAGCAACCTTTCCTTGCTGATTTTCATGCTGAGATGGAGTGCCTCCCATCTCGATTTGATCATCCAGATCACCATGCGAATCACAAAGAACTTCTTCAATAGAGAGTTCTGGTTCCTTTTGAGTATTAGTGTGCCATTGCCATCTTGTATTCTCATGGAACACAACATCTCTACTCACAATTACTTTGTTTGTTACGGGATTGTATAACTTGTAGGCCTTTGCATCAGTGCAATACCCGATCATTATACATCTTTCAGACTTCTCTTGAAGTTTCTGCAACCTTTGTGCTGGAATTAGTGCAAAAGCTAAACACCCAAACACCCGCAGGTAACTCACATTGGGCTTCACTCCATGCCAAGCTTCATACGGGGTTTTGTTGTGCAATGCGACAGTTGGTGAGCGATTGATTATGTGTACAGCAGTAGATACAGCTTTGCCCCAAAATTTTAGAGGTAGTTCCCCACTTTTCATGAGACTTCTAGCCATTTCCATCACAGTCCTGTTCTTGCGCTCAACAATGCCATTTTGTTGAGGCGAGTACGGGGCTGTGAACTCTCTCATGATTCCAGTTTTAACACAATAACCTTCAAACTCTTTCGAGGAAAATTCTCCTCCCCGATCGCTCCTCACTGTCTTGATCTTCAATCCCGTCTGCCTCTCCACAAATGCATGGAATGATTGAAACTTTTCATATGCTTCAGACTTGTTCTTAATGAAGTATACGGAGCACCACCTGCTGAAATCATCAACCAATAAGTAGAAATACCTGTTGCCCCCAACTGAGGCTTCGCTCATCGGTCCACACAAGTCCATGTGTATCAGTTCAAGGCAAGAGTTGGCTCTTCGGGCAACTCCACTGGGAAATGGCGTTTTGGATTGCTTAGCTAGCACACACTCCTCACATTGAGCTGCATGCTTGAGTTCAGGCAGTCCTCTCACCATCTTCTTGTGTGCCATACTCATCAAACTCTTGTAATTCAGGTGCCCGAGTCTCACGTGCCACAATTCCTCCAGTGTTTGATCTCTGACTGCCAGAGCATAGCTATCAATTCTTGCCAAGTCCAAGGGGAACATGTTGTTAACTGATCTGGTGACAGTGATCACATGCTTCTTCATTCCACCATAAGTGATTTTACACTGATCTCCTTCAAACACCACAGTGTGGCCCCTTGTAAGCAACTGACCTACACTCAACAGATTGTGTGCCAAGCCAGGCACATATTGAACACCGTGAAGATTCTTCTGGCTCCCATCTCCAGCGTTTATAGTGACTGTGCCAACAGCACACACAACCATCTCCTTGTCATCCCCTAGCCTCACGGTGATTCTTAATGTTTCATCGAGTTCGCTGAAAGAAGACTTGTCTCCCGTCATATGATTCGAACATCCTGAATCAATTAACCAAACAGTGTTAGTATGTACATCAGTTGAGCTGCTCGCCATGAATAAGCTCTCAATCTTCTCTTCTTCAGCTACAAGTCCAGCCCCTTTCTCTGGCTGTTTCTCGCGAGCTCTGCATTCTGATTTCATGTGACCATAACGCTTACAGTGAAAACATTGGATTAGATTCTTGTTCACATAACCTCGACCTCGTCCGCCATGAGCTCTACCTCTGCCGCGAGTGAAGGACCTTCCTCGTCCACGGCCATCACCCCATGAGTTCCCAGTGCCACCACCTCTGCCATGACTGCTGGAGGTGTGTTCTGTCTTCACATTCAGTGCCCGTTCCACTGTTTTCCCGAGTGTTCTATTCACCCTCACCTCATGGGCTTGTAGTGTTCCACAGAGGTCATCAAGAGATAGCTTTGCAACCTCCTTTGATTCCTCGATGGCCACTGCAACCCAATAAAATTTCGGAGCCAAGGTCCTGAGCACCTTCAGCACCACTTCGGATTCTTCCACCTTATGACCAAGAGCTTTAATTTTGTTGAGAATGATGATCACCCGTGAGGTATACTCCTGTATACTCTCTTCATCGCCCATCTGCAACGTTTCAAAGTCCTGCCGGAGAGCCTGAATCCTTACTGAAAGCACCTTGGAGGTTCCTTGACACTGCTTCCTCAGTGTCTCCCAAGCTTCGTGTGCCGAGCTTGCTTCAGCTATCCGATCAAGATTCGGACCATCCAACGCCTGCTGGATCAAGCACAGAGCTTTAGCATCCCGTTTCCGGTTCTCCTTCTCCACAGCTTCGTCCTTTGACGTTGCCACTCCTTTCTCGACCAACTCCCACAAATCTTGGGACCTGAAGACTGTCTTCATCCGAAGACTCCACCGCCCATACTCCTGGCCAGTGAACAGTGGTACCGTGGGATGTGAGAGCGACACCGGGGTGTTGATCATCACCGTCGAGCTACTGGTCGCCATACCGGGCTCTGATACCAGTTTGTAGAGGATCGGTGGCCGGAACAAGGAGCAAGCTAGGAGATTGATGAACAAAACTCAGTGAAAACTGAGTGTTTGATGAAATGTCTCAAAGAACACACACGGCTTGAAGCTAGTCAACACTCTCAGCTGATAGTCAGTGGAAAACAAAGAATTAAAACATTAACTGAGGCTGGCCAATCGTCTTCCAGCACTATCTTTCATTATATATTAAACTAATTCAGATAAGCAGACAAAAGAGACCAAAACTATTGGTCAGTAGGAAATCTAAACATCCATTGGGCACACGATAATCTTATCATGAACCAGCATTGGTCAAGCACTAAAACATAGAGATATACTTAAATAAACTATTCCAAAAGGTAACAAACCAACTTCCCAACTGCCATTCATAGAGCATCCATGCTCTTCACCATTATGTTCACAGGTTTTGCCACTCCTGATCTGGTACTGTGCCATCCCGGCATTGCCACCATCACGCCACCTTGCGCACCATGCTTCCCTCCATGCTCCTGCTGTGTAGACACAGACACATGATGAACCTCGTCGCCCATGCTTGAGACCATCATGCCACCTTCAATCAAACCTTCAACAAGGCCTTCACCAAAATGATTGAAAGCAATGGTGACTTGCATAGCTTTGTCCGTCTCATAAGAGTCACTATGTCCCAAAAGCATAACCTGCAGCACACAGACATCAATTTAGCTCTACATATTTGATAAAAAATGTTTAAAAAGGAAAAAGGTACACACACAGACCTCATTATGGTGAGTGAAGTAGTTGTTAGAGATGGTGATGGCAGTGGAACCCATAACAGCATCAACAAGGCCATCAGCACAATTGGAAAGAGAACACTGGTCTATCCAAACATGACTAGAACCAAAAATAGAAACAGCATCACCATCAGCCATTGTCCGCCAGCCATAATGGGAAGGAGAGCTGCGGAGCAAGGCATTACCAGTGGGCTTGCAGTCATGAATATGAACACCATGAATGATAACGTTAGTGATGAACTGAATGGTAATGCAAGCACCATTAGCAATGTGGACGTTGGCGCCACGGCCATCGATGGTCTTGAAGTTGTTCAAGATGAGTTCTTGAGTGAGAGTGATGACCATGTCATGATTGAAGATGATCCAGAGGGGTTGGGATTGGATGGCAGCGTGGCGGAGAGTGCCGGGTTTGGGGTTGATGGGGTCGATGTCTGAAGGGTCGGTGACGGTGTAGAAAGGGCTGTCACGGCCACCGATGGCGTTGCGGCCGAAGCCAATGCCGCAGTCGGCGAGCTTCTTGCGGTTGAGATGCCAGTGAGGGTCGCAGCGCCAGCAGTCGTCTATGGGGTTGCCTGTGCCGCAGGACAGGTAACTCAGTGAACGCCGTGCTGTGCTATTGCTTATACTTCTGGAAATATAATAAATAAATTAATTAATTAAAGAAACAATTAGACTTCATATAGATCAATGGACAAGTAAATATAAAAATATAAGATATATTATGATGATTTATAGATTTTTTTTAGATAAATCTATTATTATATAATTCTAAAAAATAAAAAAAAATGTTTTTTATACAAATTATGTCCACGTGCAAAAATTAATTATAAAAAACATTAAATTGATACGTGATAGCATGTGATAGGTAAAAATTTTATCTGGTTTGAGAACCAAGCAAGTTGCCCACTCAACCCAAAGCACAATGAATACTACTAAACTATAACCCCGTTTCGTTGCATAGATTTCTTTTGCTTGTCGCGTCATCAAATATATATATATGAAATTTAAAAAAATTTAAAAGCACACCACTGCAAGTGGTGGATTGGTGGATTTTGTTTTATTTTTTAATTTTTTTCAGTAAAATGAATAAATAACCCACTTAAGTGACCATCTGAATTAGAGGCTTTCAGATAAAAAATAGATAAAATGTTAGAAGGGCGAGTTGATTGACCATCTGAATTTTCTTTTCTTTACAAGCATAAATATATCTATTTTTATAAAAAAAAATATTTGATTGTATAGAATAAACAGTTTTATTATTTGAATCATTGGGGAAAAATTAAGTAAACATTTATTTTATTACTTAATGTTTTAATTATTTTATGTAACAAATCAACTACCATACGTAATTATTAATTTTCTTATTAATTAAATTATGTATAAAAAATACATATTTTGTGTTTTTGAAAAAAAAAATTGGGCCATACATATCTTGTAAAATGAGTAGCTTGATTTTATTTTAGATTATATATTTAAGCATTTTACTTACCACAAATTAAAAAAAAACAACAAATTTACTTATTAACTTATTTTTTAGAAATTACTTGCTATCTTTATTTTAGTTTTAATTTACTTCTCCTGCCATCTCTCAAAACATTTGATATTTTAAATTAGATTAATTTTTTTTATTTCATTATAAAAATCTCTCTTTTATTAAAATATTTTATACAAAGTTGAGCTAAAAAATTTATATAAAAGATGGAATTAATTTTCTTTAATTTATACAAAGTTTTCAAAATCAATGTACAAGTCAACAAGCAGAAGATACAGGATGAGTTGCTAATAAACATCAAGAATTTTTTAATATATATATATATATATATATATATATATATATATATATATATATATATATGACAGAAATTTAAATTCTCCATTTTTAATTTAGAAAAAAAATAAAATATCAGTTTTTTTTTTCTATTATAGAGGTCGTATATTAGAAAAAAATCTAAAAATGAAAACTAGAATAATTTTTCCAATAAAAAGAATATTGTTTAGCTTTCAAATTGATTAATTTTATATTTAATTGTCAAAATAATACACGAATATAATTTAGAGGCATATATGTATTAATGTATATAAGTATAACTAGGCAAATAAATGATTAAATGGAAGATAAAAGTCATAAAAGTGAGAAGAAAAGCAAAGGAACAGAAGAGACCCTGCAAATTCCAACAACCCACCACACCATAAATACACTACATTTATCATCACGTGAGAAGCACGTCAAATCCAAATACCATGCACCAATAAACACCCCCTCTCGTGAAACCATTTAATTCCAATTTCTAATATCAATATTATTATTAAAAAAAAACAATTCAAATATACTAAAAAAAATCAAATAAAAAACTATTAATACTAAAACGGAATCACAATAACATATATATATATATATATCCTATTTAAAAATAAATAATAAATAATACTCACTCGTGCACCATAGAAACCACCACCTCTGGATCCTCCACTGCCCCAACCACCATCTCATTCCTAATAATAATAACTATTTTCTATCCGCTACCATCAATTTAATAGCAAACATAGTATTCGCGTTTTGATCGAAAGATAGGAGATGTTACGAAAGGAAAACGAAATATTACGATTTTGAAAAATAGAGTTAGTGTTTTGATTGAAAACAAAATGAGACATTCCGAAAACAAAACAAAGCATTAGGGTTTTGATGGAGAGGATATGATTAGGCTTTTGACTCAAGCATAGTATGCGTTACCAAAAAAAAAAAAAAACAAAGGATCACGGTTTCGAATAGTGTAAGGTGACACTACCATAAGAAACGTAGGATTAGAGTTTTGATTCAAAAATAGTAGGTATTCTGAAAGGAAAAGAAAAGGGTTAGGGTTTCTTGGTTCAAAAATACGAGTTATTTTAAAATTACAACAAAGATTAGGGTTTTCATTCAAAACTGATAATCAGGAGTCATCATTATAAGAAAATAAAAGATTAGCGTTTGATTTAAAACATATACATAGGAGTTATTAAGAAAAGCAAACATAGCATTCGTTTTTTGACCGAAAGATAGGGGACTTTATGAAAGAAAAACAGACGATTATGGTTTTCAAAGATAGGGTTAGTGTTTTCATTAAAAACAAAATTAGACATTCCGAAAAAAAAAAAACACAAAGCAATTAGGGTTTTGATGTAAAGCATAGGATTAGGCTTTTGACTCAAGTATTGTAGGCGTTACAAAAGGAAAACAAAGGATAAAGATTTTGAATAGTCAAAGGTGACGCTAGCATAAGAAAATCTAGGATTAGGGTTTTGATTCAAAAATGATAGGTATTTCGAAAGAAGAAGAAAGGTTTCGGGGTTCTTGGTTCAAAAATACAAGTCATTTTAAAATGACATCAAAGACTAGGGTTTTAATTCAAAACTGAAAAATTAGGGGACATTAATATAAGAAAATATAGGATTAATGTTTTGATTAAAAACATATAAATAGGAGTTATAATGAATAGCAAACACAGTATTCTTGTTTTGACCGAAAATAAAACAAAGCATTAGGGTTTTGATGGAGAGGATATGATTAGCCTTTTGACTCAAGCATAGTAGGCGTTACGAAAAAAAAAACAAAACAAAGGATCACGGTTTCGAATAGTGAAAGGTGACACTAATGCTTAGGGTTTTCATTCAACACTGATAATCAGGAGTCATTATTATAAGAAATTAAAAGATTAGCGTTTTGATTTAAAACATATACATAGGAGTTATTAAGAAAAGCCAACATCGCATTCGTTTTTTGACCGAAAGCTGGGTACTTTATGAAAGAAAAACAGACGATTATGGATTTCAAAGATAGGGTTAGTGTTTTCATTACAAACAAAATGAGACATTCCGAAAAAAACAAAGCAATTAGGGTTTTGATGTAAAGCATAGGATTAGGCTTTTGAATCAAGTATTGTAGGCGTTACAAATGGAAAGCAAATGTTAAAGATTTTGAATAGTGAAAGGTGACGCTAACATAAGAAAATCTAGGATTAGGGTTTTGATTCAAAAATGATAAGTATTACGAAAGAAGAAGAAAGGTTTCGGGGTTCTTGGTTAAAAAATACAAGTCATTTTAAAATGACATCAAAGACTATGGTTTTCATTCAAAACTAAAAATTGGGGGACATTAATATAAGAAAATATAACATTAGGGTTTTGATTAAAAACATATAAATAGGAGTTATAATGAATAGCAAACATAGTATTCTCGTTTTGACCGAAAGATAGGAGATGTTACGAAAGGAAAACGAAATATTACGATTTTGAAAGATAGGGTTAGTGTTTTGATTGAAAACAAAATGAGACATTCCGAAAACAAAACAAAACATTAGGGTTTTGATGGAAAGCATAGGATTAGGGTTTTGACTCAAGTATAGTAGGCGTTACGAAAAGAAAACAAAAGATCAAGGTGTTGAATAGTAAAATGTGACCCTAACATAAGAAAAACTAGTATTAGAGTTTTGATTAAAATAGAGTAGTTGTTCCCAAAGGAAAAGAAAGGTTTCGGTGTTCTTGGTTCTAAACTACGAGTCAATTTAAAATGACATACAAAATTAAAGTATTCATTCAAAACTGAAAATTAGGAGACATTATTATAATAAAACATAAGATTAGGGTTTTGATTTGAAACATATACATAGGAGTCATTAAGAAAAGCAAACATAATATTCGTGTTTTAACAGAAAGATATGACACTTTACGAAAGAAAAATACAAGATTATGGTTTTGAAAGATAGGGTTTGTGTTTTAATTAAGAACAAAATGAGACTTTCCGAAAAGAAAACAAAGCAATTAGGATTTTGATGGAAAGCATAGGATTTGGCTTTTGACTCAAGTATAGTAGGCGTTACGAAAAGAAAAACAAAGGATCAAGGTTTTGAATAGTTAAAGGTGACACTATCATAAGAAAACGTAGGATTAGAGTTTTGATTCAAAAATAGTAGGTATTCCGAAATGTAAAAAAGGGTTAGGGTTTATTTTAAAATGACAACAAAGATTAATGTTTTCATTCAAAACTAAAAATTAGGAGACATTAATATAATAAAACATAACATTTGGATTTTGATTTTTAAAGTTAGGATTAGTGTTTTGATTAAAAACAAAATGAGATATTCCGAAATGAAAACAAAGCATATAAGGTTTTGATGTAAAGCATAGGATTAGTCTTTTGACTCAAGTATAGTCGGCGTTACAAAATAAAACAAAAGATAAAGATTTTGAATAGTGAAAGGTGACGATAAGATAAAAAACCAAGGATTAGGGTTTTGATTCAAAAATGATAAGTATTCCGAAAAGAAAAGAAAGGTTTCCGGGTTCATGGTTCAAAAATACAAGTCATTTTAAAATGACATCAAAGACTACCGTTTTCATTCAAAAGTGAAAAATTAAGGGACATTAATATAAGAATACATAAGGTTAGGGTTTTGATTAAAAACATATAAATTGGAGTTATAAAGAATAGCAAACATAGTATTCGTGTTTTGAACGAAAGATAGGAGATGTTATGAAAGGAAAAAGAAATATTACGATTTTGAAAGATAGGGTTAGTGTTTTGATTGAAAACAAAATGAGACATTCCAAAAACAAAACAGAGCATTAGGGTTTTGATGGAGAGGATATGATTAGGCTTTTGACTCAAGCATAGTAGGCGTTACGAAAAAAAAAAAAAAAACAAAGGATCACGTTTTCGCATAGTGAAAGGTGACACTACCATAAGAAAACGTAGGATTAAGTTTTGATTCAAAAATAGTAGGTATTCTGAAAGGAAAAGAAAAGGGTTAGGGTTTGTTGGTTCGAAAATATGAGTTATTTTAAAATTAAAACAAAGATTAGGGTTTTCATTCAACACTGATAATCAGGAGTCATTATTATAAGAAAATAAAAGATTGGCATTTTGATTTAAAACATATACATAGTAGTTATTAAGAAAAGCAAACATCGCATTCGTTTTTTGACCGAAAGCTGGGGACTATATGAAAGAAAAACAGACAATTATGGATTTCAAAGATAGGGTTAGTGTTTTCATTAAAAACAAAATGAGACATTCCGATAAAAAAACAAACCAATTAGGGTTTTGATGTAAAGCATAGGTTTAGGCTTTTGAATCAAGTATTGTAGGCGTTACAAAAGGAAAACAAAGGATAAAGATTTTGAATAGTGACAGGTGACGCTAGCATCAGAAAATCTAGGATTAGGTTTTTGATTCAAAAATGATAGCTATTCCGAAAGAAGAAGAAAGGTTTCGGGGTTCTTGGTTCAAAAATACAAGTCATTTTAAAATGACATCAAAGACTAAGGTTTTCATTCAAAACTAAAAATTGGGGGAAATTAATATAAGAAAATATAACATTAGGGTTTTGATTAAAAACATATAAATAGGAGTTATAATGAATAGAAAACACAGTATTGTTGTTTTGACCGAAAGATAGGAGATGTTACGAAGGGAAAACGAAATATTACAATTTTGAAAGATAGGGTTAGTGTTTTGATTGAAAACAAAATGAGACATTCAGAAAACAAAACAAAGCATTAGGGTTTTGATGGAAAGCATACGATTAGGGTTTGACTCAAGTATAGTAGGCGTTACGAAAAGAAAACAAAAAATGATGGTTTTGAAAAGTAAAATGTGACACTAACATAAGAAAAACTAGGATTAGAGTTTTCATTCAAATAGAGTAGATATTCCCAAAGGAAAAGAAAGGTTTCGGTGTTCTTGGTTCTAAATTACGTGTCATTTTAAAATGACATAAAAAACTAGGGTATTCATTAAAAACTGAAAATTAGCAGGCATTATTATAATAAAACATAAGATTAGGGTTTTGATTTGAAACATATACATAGGAGTTATTAAGAAAAGCAAACATAATATTCGTGTTTTAACCGAAAGATTGGAGACTTTACGAAAGAAAAATACAAGATTATGGTTTTGAAAGATAGGGTTTGTGTTTTAATTAAGAACAAAATGAGACTCTCCGAAAAGAAAACAAAGCAATTAGGATTTTGATGGAAAGCATAGGATTTGGCTTTTGACTCAAGTATAGTAGCCGTTACGAAAAGAAAACAAAGGATCAAGGTTTTGAATAGTTAAATGTGACACTATCATAAGAAAACGTAGGATTAGAGTTTTGATTCAAAAATAGTAGGTATTCCGAAAGGGGAAAAAAGGGTTAGGGTTTATTTGATAAAAAAATACGAGCCATTTTAAAATGACAACAAAGATTAGGGTTTTCATTCAAAACTAAAAATTAGGAGACATTACTATAATAAAACATAACATTTGGATTTTGATTTGAAAAATATACATAGGAGTTATTAAGAAAAGCAAACATCGCATTCGTTTTTTGACAGAAAGATAGGAGACTTTATGAAAGAAAAGCAGAAGATTATGGTTTTGAAAGTTAGGATTAGTGTTTTGATTAAAAACAAAATGAGATATTCCGAAATGAAAATAAAGCATATAAGTTTTTGATGTAAAGCATAGGATTAGTCTTTTGACTCAAATATAGTAGGCGTTACAAAATGAAAACAAAGGATAAAGATTTTGAATAGTGAAAGGTGACGCTAAAATAAAAAACCAAGGATTAGTGTTTTGATTAAAAAATGATAAGTATTGCGAAAGGAAAAGAAAGGTTTCCGGGTTCATGGTTCAAAAATACAAGTCATTTTAAAATGACATCAAAGACTACGGTTTTCATTCAAAAGTGAAAAATTAAGGGACATTAATGTAAGAAAACATAAGATTAGGGTTTTGATTAAAAACATATAAATTGGAGTTATAAAGAATAGCAAACACAGTATTCGCGTTTTGACCGAAATATAGGAAATGTTACGAAAGGAAAAAGAAATATTATCATTTTGAAAGATAGGGTTAGTGTTTTGATTGAAAACAAAATGAGACATTCCGAAAACAAAAGAAAGCATTAGGTTTTTGATGGAGAGGATATGATTAGGCTTTTGAGTCAAGCATAGTAGGCGTTACGAAAAAAAAAAAAAACAAAGGATCACGGTTTCGAATAGTGAAAGGTGACACTACCATAAGAAAACGTAGGATTAGAGTTTTGATTAAAAAATAGTAGCTATTCTGAAAGGAAAAGAAACGGTTAGGGTTTGTTGTTTCAAAAATACGAGTTCTTTTAAAATTACAACAAAGATTAGGGTTTTCATTCAACACTGATAATCAGGAGTCATTATTATTTTTGAATAGTAAAATGTTAGCGTTTTCATTCAACAAAGATTAGGGTTAGGGTTTTCATTCAAAAATATTAGCGTTTTGATTTAAAACACATACATAGGAGTTATTAAGAAAAGCAAACATTGCATTCATTTTTTTTGACCGAAAGCTGGGGACTTTATGAAATAAAAACAGACGATTATGGATTTCAAAGATAGGGTTAGTGTTTTCATTAAAAACAAAATAAGACATTACGAAAACAAAACAAAGCATTATGGTTTTGATGAAAAGCATAGGATTAGGCTTTTTACTCAAGTATCGTAGGCGTTACGAAAAGAAAATAAAAGATCAAGGTTTTGAATACTGAAATGTGACACTAACAAAAGAAAAACTAGGATTACAGTTTTGATTCAAATAGAGTAGGTATTCCCAAAGGAAAAGAAAGGTTTCGGTGTTCTTGGTTCTAAACTACGAGTCATTTTAAAATGACATCAAAGACTAGGGTATTCATTCAAAACTGAAAATTAGGAGACATTATTATAATAAAAGAGAAGATTAGGGTTTTGATTTGAAACATATACATAGGAGTTATAAAGAAAAGCAAACATAATATTCGTGTTTTAACCGAAAGATAGGAGACTTTACGAAAGAAAAATACAAGATTATGGTTTTCAAAGATAGGGTTTGTGTTTTAATTAAGAACAAAATGAGACTTTCCGAAAAGACAACAAAGCAATTAGGATTTTGATGGAAAGCATAGGATTAGGCTTTTGACTCAAGTATAGTAGGCGTTACGAAATGAAAACAAAGGATCAAGGTTTTGAATAGTTAAATGTGACACTATCATAAGAAAACGTAGGATTAGAGTTTTGATTCAAAAATAGTAGGTATTCCGAAAGGGAAAAAAGGGTTAGGATTTATTTGTTAAAATAATACGAGTCATTTTAAAAATGACAACAAAGATTAGGGTTTTCATTCAAAACTAAAAATTAGGAGACATTACTATAATAAAACATAATGTTTGGGTTTTGATTTGAAAAATATACATAGGAGTTATTAAGAAAAGCAAACATCTCATTCGTTTTTTGACCGAAAGATAGGAGACTTTATCAAAGAAAAAGCAGAAGATTATGGTTTTGAAAGTTAGGATTAGTGTTTTGACTAAAAAGAAAATGAGATATTCCGAAATGAAAACAAAGCATATAGGGTTTTGATGTAAAGCATAGGATTAGGCTTTTGACTCAAGTATAGTAGGCGTTACAAAAGGAAAACAAAGGATAAAGATTTTTATTAGTGAAAGGTGGCGCTAAGATAAGAAAACCTAGGATTAGGGTTTTGATTCAAAAATGATAAGTATTCCGAAAGGAAAAGAAAGTTTTCCGGGTTGATGGTTCAAAAATACAAGTCATTTAAAAATACATCAAAGACTACGGATTTCATTCAAAAGTGAAAAATTAGGGGACATTAATATGAGAAAACATAAGATTAGGGTTTTGATTAAAAACATATATATTGGAGTTATAAAGAATAGCAAACATAGTATTCGCGTTTTGACTGAAAGATAGGAGATGTTACGAAAGGAAAACGAAATATTATGATTTTGAAAGATAGGGTTAGTGTTTTGATTGAAAACAAAATTAGACATTCCGAAAACAAAACAAAGCATTAGGGTTTTGATGGAGAGGATATGATTAGGCTTTTAACTCAAGCATAGTATGCGTTACCAAAAAAAAAAAAAACAAAGGATCACGGTTTCGAATAGTGAAAGGTGACACTACCATAAGAAAACATAGGATTAAAGTTTTGATTCAAAAATAGTAGGTATTCTGAAAGGAAATGAAAAGGGTTAGGGTTTCTTGGTTCAAAAATACGAGTTATTTTAAAATTACAACAAAGATTAGGGTTTTTATTCAACACTGATAATCAGGAGTCATTATTATAAGAAAATAAAATATTAGCGTTTTGATTTAAAACATATACATAGGAGTTATTAAGAAAAGCAAACATCGCATTCGTTTTTTGACCGAAAGATAGGGGACTTTATGAAAGAAAAACAGACGATTATGGATTTCAAAGATAGGGTTAGTGTTTTCATTACAAACAAAATGAGACATTCCAAAAAAAAACAAAGCAATTAGGGTTTTGATTTAAAGCATAGGATTAGGCTTTTGAATCAAGTATTGTAGGCGTTACATAAGGAAAGCAAAGGATAAAGATCTTGAATAGTGAAAGGTGACGCTAGCATAAGAAAATCTAGGATTAGGGTTTTGATTAAAAAATGATAGGTATTCCGAAAGAAGATTAAAGGTTTCGGGGTTCTTGGTTGAAAAATACAAGTCATTTTAAAATGACATGAAAGACTATGGTTTTCATTCAAAACTAAAAATTGGGGGACATTAATATAAGAAAATATAACATTAGGGTTTTGATTAAAAACATATAAATATGAGTTATAATGAATAGCAAACATAGTATTCTCGTTTTGACCGAAAGATAGGAGATGTTACGAAAGGAAAACGAAATATTACGATTTTGAAAGATAGGGTTAGTGTTTTGATTGAAAACAAAATGAGACATTCCGAAAACAAAACAAAACATTAGGGTTTTGATGGAAAGCATAGGATTAGGGTTTTGACTCAAGTATAGTAGGCGTTACGAAAAGAAAACAAAAGATCAAGGTTTTGAATAGTAAAATGTGACCCTAACATAAGAAAAACTAGTATTAGAGTTTTGATTAAAATAGAGTAGTTGTTCCCAAAGGAAAAGAAAGGTTTCGGTGTTCTTGGTTCTAAACTACGAGTCATTTTAAAATGACATACAAAATTAAAGTATTCATTCAAAACTGAAAATTAGGAGACATTATTATAATAAAACATAAGATTAGGGTTTTGATTTGAAACATATACATAGGAGTCATTAAGAAAAGCAAACATAATATTCATGTTTTAACAGAAAGATATGAGCCTTTACGAAAGAAAAATACAAGATTATGGTTTTGAAAGATAGGGTTTGTGTTTTAATTAAGAACAAAATGAGACTTTCCGAAAAGAGAACAAAGCAATTAGGATTTTGATGGAAAGCATAGGATTTGGCTTTTGACTCAAGTATAGTAGGCGTTACGAAAAGAAAACAAAGGATCAAGGTTTTGAATAGTTAAAGGTGACACTATCATAAGAAAACGTAGGATTAGGGTTTTGATTCAAAAATAGTAGGTATTCCGAAAGGGAAAAAAGGGTTAGGGTTTATTTTAAAATGACAACAAAGATTAATGTTTTCATTCAAAACTAAAAATTAGGAGACATTAATATAATAAAACATAACATTTGGATTTTGATTTTTAAAGTTAGGATTAGTGTTTTGATTAAAAAACAAAATGAGATATTCCGAAATGAAAACAAAGCATATAGGGTTTTGATGTAAAGCATAGGATTAGTCTTTTGACTCAAGTATAGTCGGCGTTACAAAATAAAAACAAAAGATAAAGATTTTGAATAGTGAAAGGTGACGCTAAGATAAAAAACCAAGGATTAGGGTTTTGATTCAAAAATGATAAGTATTGCGAAAGGAAAAGAAAGGTTTCCGGGTTCATGGTTCAAAAATAAAAGTCATTTTAAAATGACATCAAAGACTACGGTTTTCATTCAAAAGTGAAAAATTACGGGACATTAATATAAGAATACATTAGATTAGGGTTTTGATTAAAAACATATAAATTGGAGTTATAAAGAATACCAAACACAGTATTCGCGTTTTGACCGAAAGATAGGAGATGTTACGAAAGGAAAAAGAAATATTACGATTTTGAAAGATAGGGTTAGTGTTTTGATTGAAAACAAAATGAGACATTCAAAAAACAAAACAGAGCATTAGGGTTTTGATGGAGAGGATATGATTAGGCTTTTGACTCAAGCATAGTAGGCGTTACGAAAAAAAAAAAAAAAAACAAAGGATCACGTTTTCTCATGGTGAAAGGTGACACTACCATAAGAGAAAGTAGGATTGAGTTTTGATTAAAAAATAATAGGTATTCTGAAAGGAAAAGAAAAGGGTTAGGGTTTGTTGGTTTCTAAAATATGAGTTATTTTAAAATTAAAACAAAGATTAGGGTTTTCATTCAACACTGATAATCAGGAGTCATTATTATAAGAAAATAAAAGATTGGCATTTTGATTTAAAACATATACATAGTAGTTATTAAGAAAAGCAAACATCGCATTCGTTTTTTGACCGAAAGCTGGGGACTATATGAAAGAAAAACAGACGATTATGGATTTCAAAGATAGGGTTAGTGTTTTCATTAAAAACAAAATGAGACATTCCGAAAAAAAAACAAACCAATTAGGGTTTTGATGTAAAGCATAGGTTTAGGCTTTTGAATCAAGTATTGTAGGCGTTACAAAAGGAAAACAAAGGATAAAGATTTTGAATAGTGACAAGTGACGCTAGCATAAGAAAATCTAGGATTAGGTTTTTGATTCAAAAATTATAGGTATTCCGAAAGAAGAAGAAAGGTTTCGGGGTTCTTGGTTCAAAAATACAAGTCATTTTAAAATGACATCAAAGACTAAGGTTTTCATTCAAAACTAAAAATTGGGGGACATTAATATAAGAAAATATAACATTAGGGTTTTGATTAAAAAAATATAAATAGGAGTTATAATGAATAGAAAACACAGTATTGTTGTTTTGACCGAAAGATAGGAGATGTTACGAAGGCAAAACGAAATATTACAATTTTGAAAGATAGGGTTAGTGTTTTGATTGAAAACAAAATGAGACATTCCGAAAACAAAACAAAGCATTAGGGTTTTGATGGAAAGCATACGATTAGGGTTTGACTCAAGTATAGTAGGCGTTACGAAAAGAAAACAAAAAATCATGGTTTTGAAAAGTAAAATGTGACACTAACATAAGAAAAACTAGGATTAGAGTTTTCATTCAAATAGAGTAGATATTCCCAAAGGAAAAGAAAGGTTTCGGTGTTCTTGGTTCTAAATTACGTGTCATTTTAAAATGACATAAAAAACTAGGGTATTCATTCAAAACTGAAAATTAGCAGGCATTATTATAATAAAACATAAGATTAGGGTTTTGATTTGAAACATATACATAGGAGTTATTAAGAAAAGCAAACATAATATTCGTGTTTTAACCGAAAGATTGGAGACTTTACGAAAGAAAAATACAAGATTATGGTTTTGAAAGATAGGGTTTGTGTTTTAATTAAGAACAAAATGAGACTCTCCGAAAAGAAAACAAAGCAATTAGGATTTTGATGAAAAGCATAGGATTTGGCTTTTGACTCAAGTATAGTAGCCGTTACGAAAAGAAAACAAAGGATCAAGGTTTTGAATAGTTAAATGTGACACTATCATAAGAAAACGTAGGATTAGAGTTTTGATTCAAAAATAGTAGGTATTCCGAAAGGGGAAAAAAGGGTTAGGGTTTATTTGATAAAAAAATACGAGCCATTTTAAAATGACAACAAAGATTAGGGTTTTCATTCAAAACTAAAAATTAGGAGACATTACTATAATAAAACATAACATTTGGATTTTGATTTGAAAAATATACATAGGAGTTATTAAGAAAAGCAAACATCGCATTCGTTTTTTGACAGAAAGATAGGAGACTTTATGAAAGAAAAGCAGAAGATTATGGTTTTGAAAGTTAGGATTAGTGTTTTCATTAAAAACAAAATGAGATATTCCGAAATGAAAATAAAGCATATAAGTTTTTGATGTAAAGCATAGGATTAGTCTTTTGACTCAAATATAGTAGGCGTTAGAAAATGAAAACAAAGGATAAAGATTTTGAATAGTGAAAGGTGACGCTAAAATAAAAAACCAAGGATTAGTGTTTTGATTCAAAAATGATAAGTATTCCGAAAGGAAAAGAAAGGTTTCCGGGTTCATGGTTCAAAAATACAAGTCATTTTAAAATGACATCAAAGACTACGGTTTTCATTCAAAAGTGAAAAATTAAGGGACATTAATATAAGAAAACATAAGATTAGGGTTTTGATTAAAAACATATAAATTGGAGTTATAAAGAATAGCAAACACAGTATTCGCGTTTTGACCGAAATATAGGAAATGTTACGAACGGAAAAAGAAATATTATCATTTTGAAAGATAGGGTTAGTGTTTTGATTGAAAACAAAATGAGACATTCCGAAAACAAAAGAAAGCATTAGGTTTTTGATGGAGAGGATATGATTAGGCTTTTGAGTCAAGCATAGTAGGCGTTACGAAAAAAAAAAAAACAAAGGATCACGGTTTTGAATAGTGAAAGGTGACACTACCATAAGAAAACGTAGGATTAGAGTTTTGATTAAAAAATAGTAGCTATTCTGAAAGGAAAAGAAACGGTTAGGGTTTGTTGTTTCAAAAATACGAGTTCTTTTAAAATTACAACAAAGATTAGGGTTTTCATTCAACACTGATAATCAGGGGTCATTATTATTTTTGAATTGTAAAATGTTAGCGTTTTCATTCAACAAAGATTAGGGTTAGGGTTTTCATTCAAAAATATTAGCGTTTTGATTTAAAACACATACATAGGAGTTATTAAGAAAAGCAAACATTGTATTCATTTTTTTTGACCGAAAGCTGGGGACTTTATGAAATAAAAACAGACGATTATGGATTTCAAAGATAGGGTTAGTGTTTTCATTAAAAACAAAATAAGACATTACGAAAACAAAACAAAGCATTATGGTTTTGATGAAAAGCATAGGATTAGGCTTTTGACTCAAGTATAGTAGGCGTTACGAAAAGAAAATAAAAGATCAAGGTTTTGAATACTGAAATGTGACACTAACAAAAGAAAAACTAGGATTACAGTTTTGATTCAAATAGAGTAGGTATTCCCAAAGGAAAAGAAAGGTTTCGGTGTTCTTGGTTCTAAACTACGAGTCATTTTAAAATGACATCAAAGACTAGGGTATTCATTCAAAACTGAAAATTAGGAGACATTATTATAATAAAAGAGAAGATTAGGGTTTTGATTTGAAACATATACATAGGAGTTATAAAGAAAAGCAAACATAATATTCGTGTTTTAACCGAAAGATAGGAGACTTTACGAAAGAAAAATACAAGATTATGGTTTTGAATGATAGGGTTTGTGTTTTAATTAAGAACAAAATGAGACTCTCCGAAAAGAAAACAAAGCAATTAGGATTTTGATGGAAAGCATAGGATTTGGCTTTTGACTCAAGTATAGTAGGCGTTACGAAAAGAAAACAAAAGATCAAGGTTTTGAATAGTTAAATGTGACACTATCATAAGAAAACTTAGGATTAGAGTTTTGATTCAAAAATAGTAGGTATTCCGAAAGGGAAAAAAGGGTTAGGATTTATTTGTTAAAATAATACGAGTCATTTTAAAAATGACAACAAAGATTAGGGTTTTCATTCAAAACTAAAAATTAGGAGACATTACTATAATAAAACATAATGTTTGGGTTTTGATTTGAAAAATATACATAGGAATTATTAAGAAAAGCAAACATCTCATTCGTTTTTTGACCGAAAGATAGGAGACTTTATCAAAGAAAAACAGAAGATTATGGTGTTGAAAGTTAGGATTAGTGTTTTGACTAAAAAGAAAATGAGATATTCCGAAATGAAAACAAAGCATATAGGGTTTTGATGTAAAGCATAGGATTAGGCTTTTGACTCAAGTATAGTAGGCGTTACAAAAGGAAAACAAAGGATAAAGATTTTTATTAGTGAAAGGTGGCGCTAAGATAAGAAAACCTTGGATTAGGGTTTTGATTCAAAAATGATAAGTATTCCGAAAGGAAAAGAAAGTTTTCCGGGTTGATGGTTCAAAAATACAAGTCATTTAAAAATACATCAAAGACTACGGATTTCATTCAAAAGTGAAAAATTAGGGGACATTAATATGAGAAAACATAAGATTAGGGTTTTGATTAAAAACATATATATTGGAGTTATAAAGAATAGCAAACATAGTATTCGCGTTTTGACTGAAAGATAGGAGATGTTACGAAAGGAAAACGAAATATTATGATTTTGAAAGATAGGGTTAGTGTTTTGATTGAAAACAAAATTAGACATTCCGAAAACAAAACAAAGCATTAGGGTTTTGATGGAGAGGATATGATTAGGCTTTTAACTCAAGCATAGTATGCGTTACCAAAAAAAAAAAAAACAAAGGATCACGGTTTCGAATAGTGAAAAGTGACACTACCATAAGAAAACATAGGATTAAAGTTTTGATTAAAAAATAGTAGGTATTCTGAAAGGAAATGAAAAGGGTTAGGGTTTCTTGGTTCAAAAATACAAGTTATTTTAAAATTATAACAAAGATTAGGGTTTTTATTCAACACTGATAATCAGGAGTCATTATTATAAGAAAATAAAATATTAGCGTTTTGATTTAAAACATATACATAGGAGTTATTAAGAAAAGCAAACATCGCATTCGTTTTTTGACCGAAAGATAGGGGACTTTATGAAAGAAAAACAGACGATTATGGATTTCAAAGATAGGGTTAGTGTTTTCATTGCAAACAAAATGAGACATTCCAATAAAAAACAAAGCAATTAGGGTTTTGATTTAATGCATAGGATTAGGCTTTTGAATCAAGTATTGTAGGCGTTACATAAGGAAAGCAAAGGATAAAGATCTTGAATAGTGAAAGGTGACGCTAGCATAAGAAAATCTAGGATTAGGGTTTTGATTAAAAAATGATAGGTATTCCGAAAGAAGATTAAAGGTTTCGGGGTTCTTGGTTGAAAAATACAAGTCATTTTAAAATGACATGAAAGACTATGGTTTTCATTCAAAACTAAAAATTGGGGGACATTAATATAAGAAAATATAACATTTGGGTTTTGATTAAAAACATATAAATATGAGTTATAATGAATAGCAAACATAGTATTCTCGTTTTGACCGAAAGATAGGAGATGTTACAAAAGGAAAACGAAATATTACGATTTTGAAAGATAGGGTTAGTGTTTTGATTGAAAACAAAATGAGACATTCCGAAAACAAAACAAAACATTAGGGTTTTGATGGAAAGCATAGGATTAGGGTTTTGACTCAAGTATAGTAGGCGTTACGAAAAGAAAACAAAAGATCAAGGTTTTGAATAGTAAAATGTGACCCTAACATAAGAAAAACTAGTATTAGAGTTTTGATTAAAATAGAGTAGTTGTTCCCAAAGGAAAAGAAAGGTTTCGGTGTTCTTGGTTCTAAACTACGAGTCATTTTAAAATGACATACAAAATTAAAGTATTCATTCAAAACTGAAAATTAGGAGACATTATTATAATAAAACATAAGATTAGGGTTTTGATTTGAAACATATACATAGGAGTCATTAAGAAAAGCAAACATAATATTCATGTTTTAACAGAAAGATATGAGCCTTTACGAAAGAAAAATACAAGATTATGGTTTTGAAAGATAGGGTTTGTGTTTTAATTAAGAACAAAATGAGACTTTCCGAAAAGAGAACAAAGCAATTAGGATTTTGATGGAAAGCATAGGATTTGGCTTTTGACTCAAGTATAGTAGGCGTTACGAAAAGAAAACAAAGGATCAAGGTTTTGAATAGTTAAAGGTGACACTATCATAAGAAAACGTAGGATTAGGGTTTTGATTCAAAAATAGTAGGTATTCCGAAAGGGAAAAAAGGGTTAGGGTTTATTTTAAAATGACAACAAAGATTAATGTTTTCATTCAAAACTAAAAATTAGGAGACATTAATATAATAAAACATAACATTTGGATTTTGATTTTTAAAGTTAGGATTAGTGTTTTGATTAAAAAACAAAATGAGATATTCCGAAATGAAAACAAAGCATATAGGGTTTTGATGTAAAGCATAGGATTAGTCTTTTGACTCAAGTATAGTCGGCGTTACAAAATAAAAACAAAAGATAAAGATTTTGAATAGTGAAAGGTGACGCTAAGATAAAAAACCAAGGATTAGGGTTTTGATTCAAAAATGATAAGTATTGCGAAAGGAAAAGAAAGGTTTCCGGGTTCATGGTTCAAAAATAAAAGTCATTTTAAAATGACATCAAAGACTACGGTTTTCATTCAAAAGTGAAAAATTACGGGACATTAATATAAGAATACATTAGATTAGGGTTTTGATTAAAAACATATAAATTGGAGTTATAAAGAATACCAAACACAGTATTCGCGTTTTGACCGAAAGATAGGAGATGTTACGAAAGGAAAAAGAAATATTACGATTTTGAAAGATAGGGTTAGTGTTTTGATTGAAAACAAAATGAGACATTCAAAAAACAAAACAGAGCATTAGGGTTTTGATGGAGAGGATATGATTAGGCTTTTGACTCAAGCATAGTAGGCGTTACGAAAAAAAAAAAAAAACAAAGGATCACGTTTTCTCATGGTGAAAGGTGACACTACCATAAGAGAAAGTAGGATTGAGTTTTGATTAAAAAATAATAGGTATTCTGAAAGGAAAAGAAAAGGGTTAGGGTTTGTTGGTTTCTAAAATATGAGTTATTTTAAAATTAAAACAAAGATTAGGGTTTTCATTCAACACTGATAATCAGGAGTCATTATTATAAGAAAATAAAAGATTGGCATTTTGATTTAAAACATATACATAGTAGTTATTAAGAAAAGCAAACATCGCATTCGTTTTTTGACCGAAAGCTGGGGACTATATGAAAGAAAAACAGACGATTATGGATTTCAAAGATAGGGTTAGTGTTTTCATTAAAAACAAAATGAGACATTCCGAAAAAAAAACAAACCAATTAGGGTTTTGATGTAAAGCATAGGTTTAGGCTTTTGAATCAAGTATTGTAGGCGTTACAAAAGGAAAACAAAGGATAAAGATTTTGAATAGTGACAAGTGACGCTAGCATAAGAAAATCTAGGATTAGGTTTTTGATTCAAAAATTATAGGTATTCCGAAAGAAGAAGAAAGGTTTCGGGGTTCTTGGTTCAAAAATACAAGTCATTTTAAAATGACATCAAAGACTAAGGTTTTCATTCAAAACTAAAAATTGGGGGACATTAATATAAGAAAATATAACATTAGGGTTTTGATTAAAAAAATATAAATAGGAGTTATAATGAATAGAAAACACAGTATTGTTGTTTTGACCGAAAGATAGGAGATGTTACGAAGGCAAAACGAAATATTACAATTTTGAAAGATAGGGTTAGTGTTTTGATTGAAAACAAAATGAGACATTCCGAAAACAAAACAAAGCATTAGGGTTTTGATGGAAAGCATACGATTAGGGTTTGACTCAAGTATAGTAGGCGTTACGAAAAGAAAACAAAAAATCATGGTTTTGAAAAGTAAAATGTGACACTAACATAAGAAAAACTAGGATTAGAGTTTTCATTCAAATAGAGTAGATATTCCCAAAGGAAAAGAAAGGTTTCGGTGTTCTTGGTTCTAAATTACGTGTCATTTTAAAATGACATAAAAAACTAGGGTATTCATTCAAAACTGAAAATTAGCAGGCATTATTATAATAAAACATAAGATTAGGGTTTTGATTTGAAACATATACATAGGAGTTATTAAGAAAAGCAAACATAATATTCGTGTTTTAACCGAAAGATTGGAGACTTTACGAAAGAAAAATACAAGATTATGGTTTTGAAAGATAGGGTTTGTGTTTTAATTAAGAACAAAATGAGACTCTCCGAAAAGAAAACAAAGCAATTAGGATTTTGATGAAAAGCATAGGATTTGGCTTTTGACTCAAGTATAGTAGCCGTTACGAAAAGAAAACAAAGGATCAAGGTTTTGAATAGTTAAATGTGACACTATCATAAGAAAACGTAGGATTAGAGTTTTGATTCAAAAATAGTAGGTATTCCGAAAGGGGAAAAAAGGGTTAGGGTTTATTTGATAAAAAAATACGAGCCATTTTAAAATGACAACAAAGATTAGGGTTTTCATTCAAAACTAAAAATTAGGAGACATTACTATAATAAAACATAACATTTGGATTTTGATTTGAAAAATATACATAGGAGTTATTAAGAAAAGCAAACATCGCATTCGTTTTTTGACAGAAAGATAGGAGACTTTATGAAAGAAAAGCAGAAGATTATGGTTTTGAAAGTTAGGATTAGTGTTTTCATTAAAAACAAAATGAGATATTCCGAAATGAAAATAAAGCATATAAGTTTTTGATGTAAAGCATAGGATTAGTCTTTTGACTCAAATATAGTAGGCGTTAGAAAATGAAAACAAAGGATAAAGATTTTGAATAGTGAAAGGTGACGCTAAAATAAAAAACCAAGGATTAGTGTTTTGATTCAAAAATGATAAGTATTCCGAAAGGAAAAGAAAGGTTTCCGGGTTCATGGTTCAAAAATACAAGTCATTTTAAAATGACATCAAAGACTACGGTTTTCATTCAAAAGTGAAAAATTAAGGGACATTAATATAAGAAAACATAAGATTAGGGTTTTGATTAAAAACATATAAATTGGAGTTATAAAGAATAGCAAACACAGTATTCGCGTTTTGACCGAAATATAGGAAATGTTACGAACGGAAAAAGAAATATTATCATTTTGAAAGATAGGGTTAGTGTTTTGATTGAAAACAAAATGAGACATTCCGAAAACAAAAGAAAGCATTAGGTTTTTGATGGAGAGGATATGATTAGGCTTTTGAGTCAAGCATAGTAGGCGTTACGAAAAAAAAAAAAAACAAAGGATCACGGTTTTGAATAGTGAAAGGTGACACTACCATAAGAAAACGTAGGATTAGAGTTTTGATTAAAAAATAGTAGCTATTCTGAAAGGAAAAGAAACGGTTAGGGTTTGTTGTTTCAAAAATACGAGTTCTTTTAAAATTACAACAAAGATTAGGGTTTTCATTCAACACTGATAATCAGGGGTCATTATTATTTTTGAATTGTAAAATGTTAGCGTTTTCATTCAACAAAGATTAGGGTTAGGGTTTTCATTCAAAAATATTAGCGTTTTGATTTAAAACACATACATAGGAGTTATTAAGAAAAGCAAACATTGCATTCATTTTTTTTGACCGAAAGCTGGGGACTTTATGAAATAAAAACAGACGATTATGGATTTCAAAGATAGGGTTAGTGTTTTCATTAAAAACAAAATAAGACATTACAAAAACAAAACAAAGCATTATGGTTTTGATGAAAAGCATAGGATTAGGCTTTTGACTCAAGTATAATAGGCGTTACGAAAAGAAAATAAAAGATCAAGGTTTTGAATACTGAAATGTGACACTAACAAAAGAAAAACTAGGATTACAGTTTTGATTCAAATAGAGTAGGTATTCCCAAAGGAAAAGAAAGGTTTCGGTGTTCTTGGTTCTAAACTACGAGTCATTTTAAAATGACATCAAAGACTAGGGTATTCATTCAAAACTGAAAATTAGGAGACATTATTATAATAAAAGAGAAGTTTAGGGTTTTGATTTGAAACATATACATAGGAGTTATAAAGAAAAGCAAACATAATATTCGTGTTTTAACCGAAAGATAGGAGACTTTACGAAAGAAAAATACAAGATTATGGTTTTGAAAGATAGGGTTTGTGTTTTAATTAAGAACAAAATGAGACTCTCCGAAAAGAAAACAAAGCAATTAGGATTTTGATGGAAAGCATAGGATTTGGCTTTTGACTCAAGTATAGTAGGCGTTACAAAAAGAAAACAAAAGATCAAGGTTTTGAATAGTTAAATGTGACACTATCATAAGAAAACTTAGGATTAGAGTTTTGATTCAAAAATAATAGGTATTCCGAAAGGGAAAAAAGGGTTAGGATTTATTTGTTAAAATAATACGAGTCATTTTAAAAATGACAACAAAGATTAGGGTTTTCATTCAAAACTAAAAATTAGGAGACATTACTATAATAAAACATAATGTTTGGGTTTTGATTTGAAAAATATACATAGGAATTATTAAGAAAAGCAAACATCTCATTCGTTTTTTGACCGAAAGATAGGAGACTTTATCAAAGAAAAACAGAAGATTATGGTGTTGAAAGTTAGGATTAGTGTTTTGACTAAAAAGAAAATGAGATATTCCGAAATGAAAACAAAGCATATAGGGTTTTGATGTAAAGCATAGGATTAGGCTTTTGACTCAAGTATAGTAGGCGTTACAAAAGGAAAACAAAGGATAAAGATTTTTATTAGTGAAAGGTGGCGCTAAGATAAGAAAACCTAGGATTAGGGTTTTGATTCAAAAATGATAAGTATTCCGAAAGGAAAAGAAAGTTTTCCGGGTTGATGGTTCAAAAATACAAGTCATTTAAAAATACATCAAAGACTACGGATTTCATTCAAAAGTGAAAAATTAGGGGACATTAATAAGAGAAAACATAAGATTAGGGTTTTGATTAAAAACATATATATTGGAGTTATAAAGAATAGCAAACATAGTATTCGCGTTTTGACTGAAAGATAGGAGATGTTACGAAAGGAAAACGAAATATTATGATTTTGAAAGATAGGGTTAGTGTTTTGATTGAAAACAAAATTAGACATTCCGAAAACAAAACAAAGCATTAGGGTTTTGATGGAGAGGATATGATTAGGCTTTTAACTCAAGCATAGTATGCGTTACCAAAAAAAAAAAAAACAAAGGATCACGGTTTCGAATAGTGAAAGGTGACACTACCATAAGAAAAACATAGGATTAAAGTTTTGATTCAAAAATAGTAGGTATTCTGAAAGGAAATGAAAAGGGTTAGGCTTTCTTGGTTCAAAAATACAAGTTATTTTAAAATTATGACAAAGATTAGGGTTTTTATTCAACACTGATAATCAGGAGTCATTATTATAAGAAAATAAAATATTAGCGTTTTGATTTAAAACATATACATAGGAGTTATTAAGAAAAGCAAACATCGCATTCGTTTTTTGACCGAAAGATAGGGGACTTTTTGAAAGAAAAACAGACGATTATGGATTTCAAAGATAGGGTTAGTGTTTTCATTACAAACAAAATGAGACATTCCAATAAAAAACAAAGCAATTAGGGTTTTGATTTAATGCATAGGATTAGGCTTTTGAATCAAGTATTGTAGGCGTTACATAAGGAAAGCAAAGGATAAAGATCTTGAATAGTGAAAGGTGACGCTAGCATAAGAAAATCTAGGATTAGGGTTTTGATTAAAAAATGATAGGTATTCCGAAAGAAGATTAAAGGTTTCGGGGTTCTTGGTTGAAAAATACAAGTCATTTTAAAATGACATGAAAGACTATGGTTTTCATTCAAAACTAAAAATTGGGGGACATTAATATAAGAAAATATAACATTAGGGTTTTGATTAAAAACATATAAATATGAGTTATAATGAATAGCAAACATAGTATTCTCGTTTTGACCGAAAGATAGGAGATGTTACGAAAGGAAAACGAAATATTACGATTTTGAAAGATAGGGTTAGTGTTTTGATTGAAAACAAAATGAGACATTCCGAAAACAAAACAAAACATTAGGGTTTTGATGGAAAGCATAGGATTAGGGTTTTGACTCAAGTATAGTAGGCGTTACGAAAAGAAAACAAAAGATCAAGGTTTTGAATAGTAAAATGTGACCCTAACATAAGAAAAACTAGTATTAGAGTTTTGATTAAAATAGAGTAGTTGTTCCCAAAGGAAAAGAAAGGTTTTTGTGTTCTTGGTTCTAAACTACGAGTCATTTTAAAATGACATACAAAATTAAAGTATTCATTCAAAACTGAAAATTAGGAGACATTATTATAATAAAACATAAGATTAGGGTTTTGATTTGAAACATATACATAGGAGTCATTAAGAAAAGCAAACATAATATTCATGTTTTAACAGAAAGATATGAGCCTTTACGAAAGAAAAATACAAGATTATGGTTTTGAAAGATAGGGTTTGTGTTTTAATTAAGAACAAAATGAGACTTTCCGAAAAGAGAACAAAGCAATTAGGATTTTGATGGAAAGCATAGGATTTGGCTTTTGACTCAAGTATATTAGGCGTTACGAAAAGAAAACAAAGGATCAAGGTTTTGAATAGTTAAAGGTGACACTATCATAAGAAAACGTAGGATTAGAGTTTTGATTCAAAAATAGTAGGTATTCCGAAAGGGAAAAAAGGGTTAGGGTTTATTTTAAAATGACAACAAAGATTAATGTTTTCATTCAAAACTAAAAATTAGGAGACATTAATATAATAAAACATAACATTTGGATTTTGATTTTTAAAGTTAGGATTAGTGTTTTGATTAAAAAACAAAATGAGATATTCCGAAATGAAAACAAAGCATATAAGGTTTTGATGTAAAGCATAGGATTAGTCTTTTGACTCAAGTATAGTCGGCGTTACAAAATAAAAACAAAAGAAAAAGATTTTAAATAGTGAAAGTTGACGCTAAGATAAAAAACCAAGGATTAGGGTTTTGATTCAAAAATGATAAGTATTCCGAAAGGAAAAGAAAGGTTTCCGGGTTCATGGTTCAAAAATAAAAGTCATTTTAAAATGACATCAAAGACTACGGTTTTCATTCAAAAGTGAAAAATTACGGGACATTAATATAAGAATACATTAGATTAGGGTTTTGATTAAAAACATATAAATTGGAGTTATAAAGAATAGCAAACATAGTATTTGCGTTTTGACCGAAAGATAGGAGATGTTACGAAAGAAAAAAGAAATATTACGATTTTGAAAGATAGGGTTAGTGTTTTGATTGAAAACAAAATGAGACATTCAAAAAACAAAACAGAGCATTAGGGTTTTGATGGAGAGGATATGATTAGGCTTTTGACTCAAGCATAGTAGGCGTTACGAAAAAAAAAAAAAACAAAGGATCACGTTTTCGCATAGTGAAAGGTGACACTACCATAAGAAAAAGTAGGATTGAGTTTTGATTAAAAAATAGTAGGTATTCTGAAAGGAAAAGAAAAGGGTTAGGGTTTGTTGGTTCGAAAATATGAGTTATTTTAAAATTAAAACAAAGATTAGGGTTTTCATTCAACACTGATAATCAGGAGTCATTATTATAAGAAAATAAAAGATTGCCATTTTGATTTAAAACATATACATAGTAGTTATTAAGAAAAGCAAACATCGCATTCGTTTTTTGACCGAAAGCTGGGGCCTATATGAAAGAAAAACAGACGATTATGGATTTCAAAGATAGGGTTAGTGTTTTCATTAAAAACAAAATGAGACATTCCGAAAAAAAAACAAACCAATTAGGGTTTTGATGTAAAGCATAGGTTTAGGCTTTTGAATCAAGTATTGTAGGCGTTACAAAAGGAAAGCAAAGGATAAAGATTTTGAATAGTGACAAGTGACGCTAGCATAAGAAAATCTAGGATTAGGTTTTTGATTAAAAAATGATAGGTATTCCGAAAGAAGAAGAAAGGTTTCGGGGTTCTTGGTTCAAAAATACAAGTCATTTTAAAATGACATCAAAGACTAAGGTTTTCATTCAAAACTAAAAATTGGGGGACATTAATATAAGAAAATATAACATTAGGGTTTTGATTAAAAACATATAAATAGGAGTTATAATGAATAGAAAACACAGTATTGTTGTTTTGGCCGAAAGATAGGAGATGTTACGAAGGGAAAACGAAATATTACAATTTTGAAAGATAGGGTTAGTGTATTGATTGAAAACAAAATGAGACATTCCGAAAACAAAACAAAGCATTAGGGTTTTGATGGAAAGCATACGATTAGGGTTTGACTCAAGTATAGTAGGCGTTACGAAAAGAAAACAAAAAATAATGTTTTTGAATAGTAAAATGTGACACTAACATAAGAAAAACTAGGATTAGAGTTTTGATTCAAATAGAGTAGGTATTCCCAAAGGAAAAGAAAGGTTTCAGTGTTCTTGGTTCTAAATTACGTGTCATTTTAAAATGACATCAAAAACTAGGGTATTCATTCAAAACTGAAAATTAGCAGGCATTATTATAATAAAACATAAGATTATGGTTTTGATTTGAAACATATACATAGCAGTTATTAAGAAAAGCAAACATAATATTCGTGTTTTAACCGAAAGATTGGAGACTTTACGAAAGAAAAATACAAGATTATGGTTTTGAAAGATAGGGTTTGTGTTTTAATTAAGAACAAAATGAGACTCTCCGAAAAGAAAACAAAGCAATTAGGATTTTGATGGAAAGCATAGGATTTGGCTTTTGACTCAAGTATAGTAGCCGTTACGAAAAGAAAACAAAGGATCAAGATTTTGAATAGTTAAAGGTGACACTATCATAAGAAAACGTAGAATTAGAGTTTTGATTCAAAAATAGTAGGTATTCCGAAAGGGAAAAAAAGGGCTAGGGTTTATTTGATAAAAAAATACGAGTCATTTTAAAATGACAACAAAGATTAGGGTTTTCATTCAAAACTAAAAATTAGGAGACATTACTATAATAAAACATAACATTTGGATTTTGATTTGAAAAATATACATAGGAGTTATTAAGAAAAGCAAACATCGCATTCATTTTTTGACAGAAAGATAGGAGACTTTATGAAAGAAATGCAGAAGATTATGGTTTTGAAAGTTAGGATTAGTGTTTTGATTAAAAACAAAATGAGATATTCCGAAATGAAAATAAAGCATATAAGTTTTTGATGTAAAGCATAGGATTAGTCTTTTGACTCAAATATCGTAGGCGTTACAAAATGAAAACAAAGGATAAAGATTTTGAATAGTGAAAGGTGACGCTAAGATAAAAAACCAAGGATTAGTGTTTTGATTCAAAAAAGATAAGTATTCCGAAAGGAAAAGAAAGGTTTCCGGGTTCATGGTTCAAAAATACAAGTTATTTTAAAATGACATCAAAGACTACGGTTTTCATTCAAAAGTGAAAAATTAAGGGACATTAATATAAGAAAACATAAGATTAGGGTTTTGATTAAAAACATATAAATTGGAGTTATAAAGAATAGCAAACACAGTATTCGCGTTTTGACCGAAAGATAGGAAATGTTACGAAAGGAAAAAGAAATATTATCATTTTGAAAGATAGGGTTAGTGTTTTGATTGAAAACAAAATGAGACATTCCGAAAACAAAAGAAAGCATTAGGTTTTTGATGGAGAGGATATGATTAGGCTTTTGAGTCAAGCATAGTAGGCGTTACGAAAAAAAAAAAAAAACAAAGGATCACGGTTTCGAATAGCGAAAGGTGACACTACCATAAGAAAACGTAGGATTAGAGTTTTGATTAAAAAATAGTAGCTATTCTGAAAGGAAAAGAAAGGGTTATGGTTAGTTGTTTCAAAAATACGAGTTCTTTTAAAATTACAACAAAGATTAGGGTTTTCATTCAACACTGATAATCAGGAGTCATTATTATAAGAAAATAAAATATTAGCGTTTTGATTTAAAACACATACATAGGAGTTATTAAGAAAAGCAAACATCGCATTCGTTTCTTTTGGCCGAAAGCTGGGTACTTTATGAAATAAAAACAGACGATTATGGATTTCAAAGATAGGGTTAGTGTTTTCATTAAAAACAAAATGAGACATTCCGAAAAAAAAAACAAAGCAATTAGGGTTTTGATGTAAAGCATAGGATTAGGCTTTTGAATTAAGTATTGTAGGCGTTACAAATGGAAAACAAAGGATAAAGATTTTGAATAGTGAAAGGTGACGCTAGCGTAAGAAAATCTAATATTAGGGTTTTGATTCAAAAATGATAGGTATTCCGAAAGAAGAAGAAAGGTTTCGGGGTTCTTGGTTGAAAAATACAAGTCATTTTAAAATAACATCAAAGACTAGAGTTTTTATTCAAAACTAAAAATTATGGGACATTAATATAAGAAAATATAAGATTAGGGTTTTGATTAAAAACATATAAATAGGAGTTATAATGAATAGAAAACATAGTATTTTTGTTTTGAGCGAAAGATAGGAGATGTTATGAAAGGAAAATGAAATATTACGATTTTGAAAGATAGGGTTACTGTTTTGATTGAAAACAAAATGAGACATTCCGAAAACGAAACAAAGCATTAGGGTTTTGATGGAAAGCATAGGATTAGGCTTTTGACTCAAGTATAGTAGGCGTTGACAAAAGAGAACATAAGATCAAGGTTTTGAATAATAAAATGTGACACTAACATAAGAAAAACTAGGATTAGAATTTTGATTAAAATAGAGTAGGTATTCCCAAAGGAAAAGAAAGGTTTCGGTGTTCTTGGTTCTAAACTACGAGTCATTCTAAAATGACATCAAAGACTAGGGTATTCATTCAAAACTGAAAATTAGCAGGCATTATTATAATAAAACATAAGATTATTTTTTTGATTTAAAACATATGCATAGGAGTTACTAAGAAAACCAAACATAGTATTCGTGTTTTAACCGAAAGATAGGAGACTTTACGAAAGAAAAATACAAGATTACGGTTTTGAAAGATAGGGTTTGTGTTTTAATTAAGAACAAAATGAGACTTTCCGAAAATAAAACAAAGCAATTAGGATTTTGATGGAAAGCATAGGATTTGACTTTTGACTCAAGTATAGTAGGCATTACGAAAAGAAAACAAAGGATCAAGGTTTTGAATAGTTAAATGTGGCACTATCATAAGAAAACGTAGGATTAGATTTTTTATTCAAAAATAGTAGGTATTACTAAAGGGAAAAAAGGGTTAGTGTTTATTTGTTAAAAAAATACGAGTCATTTTAAAATGACAACAAAGATTAGGTTTTCCATTCAAAACTAAAAATTAGGAGACATTACTATAATAAAACATAACATTTGGGTTTTGATTTGAAAAATATACATAGAAGTTATTAAGAAAAGCAAACATCGCATTCGTTTTTTGACCGAAAGATAGGAGATTTTATGAAAGAAAAACAAAAGATTATGGTTTTGAAAGTTAGGACTAGTGTTTTGATTAAAAATAAAATGAGATATTCCGAAATTAAAACAAAGCATATAGGGTTTTGATGTAAAGCATAGGATTAGGCTTTTGACTCAAGTATAGTAGGCGTTACAAAGGGAACACAAATTATAAAGATTTTGAATAGTGAAAGGTGACGCTAAGATAAGAAAACCTAGGATTAGGGTTTTAATTCAAAAATGATAAGTATTCCGAAATGAAAAGAAAGGTTTCCGGGTTCATGGTTCAAAAATACAAGTCATTTTAAAATGACATCAAAGACTACGGTTTTCATTCAAAAGTGAAAAATTAGGGGACATTAATATAAGAAAACATAAGATTAGGGTTTTGATTGAAAACATATAAATTGGAGTTATAAAGAATAGCAAACATAGTATTCACGTTTTGACTGAAAGATAGGAGATGTTACGAAAGGAAAACGAAATATTATGATTTTGAAAGATAGGGTTAGTGTTTTGATTGAAAACAAAATGAGACATTCCGAAAATAAAACATAGCATTAGGGTTTTGATGGTGAGGATAGGATTAAGCTTTTGACTCAAGCAAAGTAGGCGTTACGAAAAAAAAAAAAAACAAAGGATCACGCTTTTCAATAGTGAAAGGTGACACTACCATAAGAAAATGTAATATTAGAGTTTTGATTCAAAAATAGTAGGTATTCTGAAAGGAAAAAAAAAAGGGTTAGGATTTCTTGGTTCAAAAATAAGAGTTATTTTAAAATTACAACAACGATTAGAGTTTTCATCCAAAACTGATAATCAGGAGACATTATTATAAGAAAATAAAAGATTAGCGTTTTAATTCAAAACATATACATAGGGATTACTAAGAAAAGCAAACATCGGGTTCGTTTTTTGACCGAAAGATATGGGACTTTATGAAAGAAAAACAGACGTTTATGGTTTTCAAAGATGGGGTTAGTGTTTTGATTAAAACCAAAATGAGACATTTCGAAAAAAAACAGAGCAATTAGGGTTTTGATGTAAAGCATAGGATTAGGCTTTTGACTCAAGTGTTGTAGGCATTACAAAAGGAAAACAAAGGATAAAGATTTTGAATAGTGAAAGGTGACGCTAGCGTAAGAAAAACTAGGATTAGGGTTTTGATTAAAAAATGATAGGTATTCCGAAAGAAGAAGAAAGGTTTCGGGGTTCTTGGTTCAAAAATACAAGTCATTTTAAAATGAAAACAAAGACTAGGGTTTTCATTGAAAACTAAAAATTAGGGGACATTAATATAAGAAAATATAAGATTAGGGTTTTGATTAAAAACATATAAATAGGAGTTATAAAGAATAGCAAACACAGTATTCTTGTTTTGACCGAAAGATAGGAGATGTTACGAAAGGAAAACGAAATATTACGATTTTGAAAGATAGGGTTAGTGTTTTGATTGAAAACAAAATGAGATATTCCGAAAACAAAACAAAGCATTAGGGTTTTGATGGAGAGCATACGATTAGGGTTTTGACTCAAGTATAGTAGGCGTTACGAAAAGAAAACAAAAGATCAAGGTTTTGAATAGTAAAATGTGAGACTAACATAAGAAAAACTAGGATTACAGTTTTGATTCAAATAGAGTAGGTATTCCCAAAGGAAAAGAAAGGTTTCGGTGTTCTTGGTTCTAAACTACGAGTCATTTTAAAATGACATCAAAGACTAGGGTATTCATTCAAAACTGAAAATTAGGAGACATTATTATAATAAAACATAAGATTAGGGTTTTGATTTGAAACATATACATAGGAGTTATTAAGAAAAGCAAACATAATATTCGTGTTTTAACCGAAAGATAGGAGATTTTACGAAAGAAAAATACAAGATTATGGTTTTGAAAGATAGGGTTTGTGTTTTAATTAAGAACAAAATGAGACTTTCCGTAAAGAAAACAAAGCAATTAGGATTTTGATGGAAAGCATAGGATTAGGCTTTTGACTCAAGTATAGTAGGCGTTACGAAAAGAAAACAAAGGATCAACGTTTTGAATAGTTAAATGTGACACTATCATAAGAAAACGTAGGATTAGAGTTTTGATTAAAAAATAGTAGGTATTCCGAAAGGGAAAAAAGGGTTAGGGTTTATTTGTTAAAATAATACGAGCCATTTTAAAATGACAACAAAGATTAGGGTTTTCATTCAAAACTAAAAATTAGGAGACATTACTATAATAAAACATAACATTTGGGTTTTGATTTGAAAAATATACATAGGAGTTATTAAGAAAAGCAAACATCGCATTCGTTTTTTGACCGAAAGATAGGAGACTTTATGAAAGAAAAACAGAAGATTATGGTTTTGAAAGTTAGGATTACTGTTTTGACTAAAAACAAAATGAGATATTCCGAAATGAAAACAAAGCATATAGGGTTTTGATGTAAAGCATAGGATTAGGCTTTTGACTCAAGTATAGTAGGCGTTACAAAAGGAAAACAAAGGATAAAGATTTTGATTAGTGAAAGGTGACGCTAAGATAAGAAAACCTAGGATTAGGGTTTTGATTAAAAAATGATAAGTATTCCGAAATGAAAAGAAAGGTTTCCGGGTTGATGGTTCAAAAATACAAGTCATTTTAAAATGAAATCAAAGACTACGGTTTTCATTCAAAAGTGAAAAATTATAGGACATTAATATGAGAAAACATAAGATTAGGGTTTTGATTAAAAACATATATATTGGAGTTATAAAGAATAGCAAACATAGTATTCGCGTTTTGATCGAAAGATAGGAGATGTTACGAAAGGAAAATGAAATATTACGATTTTGAAAGATAGGGTTAGTGTTTTGATTGAAAACAAAATGAGACATTCCGATAACAAAACAAAGCATTAGGGTTTTGATGGAGAGGATATGATTAGGCTTTTAACTCAAGCATAGTATGCGTTACAAAAAAAAAAAAAACAAAGGATCACGGTTTCAAATAGTGAAAGGTGACACTACCAGAAGAAAACGTTGGATTAGATTTTTGATTCAAAAATACTAGGTATTCTGAAAGGAAAAGAAAAGGGTTAGGGTTTCTTGGTTCAAAAATACGAGTTATTTTAAAATTACAACAAAGATTAGGGTTTTTATTCAACACTGATAATCAGGAGTCATTATTATAAGAAAATAAAATATTAGCATTTTGATTTAAAACATATACATAGGAGTTATTAAGAAAAGCGAACATCGCATTGGTTTTTTAACCGAAAGTTAGGGGACTTTATAAAAGAAAAACAGACGATTATGGATTTCAAAGATAGGGTTAGTGTTTTCATTACAAACAAAATGAGACATTCCGCCGCAAAAAACAAAGCAATTAGGATTTTGATGTGAAGCATAGGATTAGGCTTTTGAATCAAGTATTGTAGGCGTTACAAAAGGAAAGCAAAGGATAAAGATTTTGAATAGTGAAAGGTGACGCTAGCGTAAGAAAATCTAGGATTAGGGTTTTGATTCAAAAATGATAGGTATTCCGAAAGAAGAAGAAAGGTTTCGGGGTTCTTGGTTCAAAAATACAAGTCATTTTAAAATGACATCAATGACTATGGTTTTCATTCAAAACTAAAAATTAGGGGACATTAACATAAGAAAATATAAGATTAGGGTTTTGATTAAAAACATATAAATATGAGTTATAATGAATAGCAAACATAGTATTCTCGTTTTGACTGAAAGATAGGAGATGTTACGAAAGGAAAACGAAATATTACGATTTTGAAAGATGGGGTTAGTGTTTTGATTGAAAACAAAATGAGACATTCCGAAAACAAAACAAAACATTAGGGTTTTGATGGAAAGCATAGGATTAGGGTTTTGATTCAAGTATAGTAGGCGTTACGAAAAGAAAACAAAAGATCAAGGTTTTGAATAGTAAAATGTTACCCTAACATAAGAAAAACTAGTATTAGAGTTTTGATTAAAATAGAGCAGGTATTCCCAAAGGAAAAGAAAGGTTTTGATGTTCTTGGTTCTAAACTTAGAGTCATTTTAAAATGACATAAAAAACTAGGATATTCATTCAAAACTGAAAATTAGGAGGCATTATTATAATAAAACATAAGATTAGGGCTTTGATTTGGAACATATACATAGGAGTTATTAAGAAAAGCAAACATAATATTCGTGTTTTAACCGAAAGATAGGAGACTTTACGAAAGAAAAATACAAGATTATGGTTTTGAAAGATAAGGTTTGTGTTTTAATTAAGAACAAAATGAGACTCTCCGAAAAGAAAACAAAGCAATTAGGATTTTGATGGAAAGCAAAGGATTTGGCCTTTGACTAAAGTATAGTAGCCGTTACGAAAAGAAAAACAAAAGATCAAGTTTTGAATAGTTAAAGGTGACACTATCATAAGAAAACATAGGATTAGAGTTTTGATTCAAAAATAGTAGGTATTCCGAAAGGGAAAAAAAGGGTTAGGGTTTATTTGATAAAAAAATACGAGTCATTTTAAAATGACAACAAAAATTAAGGTTTTCATTCAAAACTAAAAATTAGGAGACATTACTATAATAAAACATAACATACGGATTTTGATTTGAAAAATATACATAGGAGTTATTAAGAAAAGCAAACATCGCATTCGTTTTTTGACAGAAAGATAGGAGACTTTATGAAAGAAAAGCACAAGATTATGATTTTGAAAGTTAGGATTAGTGTTTTAATTAAAAACAAAATGAGATATTCCGAAATGAAAATAAAGCATATAAGTTTTTGATGTAAAGCATAGGATTAGTCTTTTGACTCAAATATCATAGGCGTTACAAAATGAAAACAAAGGATAAAGATTTTGAATAGTGAAAGGTGACGCTAAGATAAAAAAAACCAACGATTAGGGTTTTGATTCAAAAATGATAAGTATTCCCAAAGGAAAACAAAAGGTTTCCGGGTTCATGGTTAAAAAATACAAGTCATTTTAAAATGACATCAAAGACTACGGTTTTCATTCAAAAGTGAAAAATTAAGGGACAATAATATAAAAAAACATAAGATTAGGGTTTTGATTAAAAACATATAAATTGGAGTTATAAAGAATAGCAAACACAGTATTCGCGTTTTGACCGAAAGATAGGAAATGTTACGAAAGGAAAAAGAAATATTATCATTTTGAAAGATAGGGTTAGTGTTTTGATTGAAAACAAAATGAGACATTCCGAAAACAAAAGAAAGCATTAGGTTTTTGATGGAGAGGATATGATTAGGCTTTTGAGTCAAGCATAGTAGGCGTTACGAAAAAAAAAAAAAAAAACAAAGGATCACGGTTTCGAATAGTGAAAGGTGACACTACCATAAGAAAACGTAGGATTAGAGTTTTGATTAAAAAATAGTAGCTATTCTGAAAGGAAAAGAAAGGGTTATGGTTAGTTGTTTCAAAAATACGAGTTCTTTTAAAATTACAACAAAGATTAGGGTTTTCATTCAACACTGATAATCAGGAGTCATTATTATAAGAAAATAAAATATTAGCGTTTTGATTTAAAACACATACATAGGAGTTATTAAGAAAAGCAAACATCGCATTCGTTTTTTTTGGCCGAAAGCTGGGTACTTTATGAAATAAAAACAGACGATTATGGATTTCAAAGATAGGGTTAGTGTTTTCATTAAAAACAAAATGAGACATTCCGAAAAAAAAACAAAGCAATTAGGGTTTTGATGTAAAGCATAGGATTAGGCTTTTGAATTAAGTATTGTAGGCGTTACAAATGGAAAACAAAGGATAAAGATTTTGAATAGTGAAAGGTGACGCTAGCGTAAGAAAATCTAATATTAGGGTTTTGATTCAAAAATGATAGGTATTCCGAAAGAAGAAGAAAGGTTTCGGGGTTCTTGGTTGAAAAATACAAGTCATTTTAAAATAACATCAAAGACTAGAGTTTTTATTCAAAACTAAAAATTATGGGACATTAATATAAGAAAATATAAGATTAGGGTTTTGATTAAAAACATATAAATAGGAGTTATAATGAATAGAAAACATAGTATTCTTGTTTTGAGCGAAAGATAGGAGATGTTATGAAAGGAAAACGAAATATTACGATTTTGAAAGATAGGGTTACTGTTTTGATTGAAAACAAAATGAGACATTCCGAAAACGAAACAAAGCATTAGGGTTTTGATGGAAAGCATAGGATTAGGCTTTTGACTCAAGTATAGTAGGCGTTGACAAAAGAGAACATAAGATCAAGGTTTTGAATAATAAAATGTGACACTAACATAAGAAAAACTAGGATTAGAATTTTGATTAAAATAGAGTAGGTATTCCCAAAGGAAAAGAAAGGTTTCGGTGTTCTTGGTTCTAAACTACGAGTCATTCTAAAATGACATCAAAGACTAGGGTATTCATTCAAAACTGAAAATTAGCAGGCATTATTATAATAAAACATAAGATTATTTTTTTGATTTAAAACATATGCATAGGAGTTACTAAGAAAACCAAACATAGTATTCGTGTTTTAACCGAAAGATAGGAGACTTTACGAAAGAAAAATACAAGATTACGGTTTTGAAAGATAGGGTTTGTGTTTTAATTAAGAACAAAATGAGACTTTCCGAAAATAAAACAAAGCAATTAGGATTTTGATGGAAAGCATAGGATTTGGCTTTTGACTCAAGTATAGTAGGCATTACGAAAAGAAAACAAAGGATCAAGGTTTTGAATAGTTAAATGTGGCACTATCATAAGAAAACGTAGGATTAGATTTTTGATTCAAAAATAGTAGGTATTACTAAAGGGAAAAAAGGGTTAGTGTTTATTTGTTAAAAAAATACGAGTCATTTTAAAATGACAACAAAGATTAGGTTTTCCATTCAAAACTAAAAATTAGGAGACATTACTATAATAAAACATAACATTTGGGTTTTGATTTGAAAAATATACATAGAAGTTATTAAGAAAAGCAAACATCGCATTCGTTTTTTGACCGAAAGATAGGATATTTTATGAAAGAAAAACAAAAGATTATGGTTTTGAAAGTTAGGACTAGTGTTTTGATTAAAAATAAAATGAGATATTCCGAAATTAAAACAAAGCATATAGGGTTTTGATGTAAAGCATAGGATTAGGCTTTTGACTCAAGTATAGTAGGCGTTACAAAGGGAACACAAATTATAAAGATTTTGAATAGTGAAAGGTGACGCTAAGATAAGAAAACCTAGGATTAGGGTTTTAATTCAAAAATGATAAGTATTCCGAAATGAAAAGAAAGGTTTCCGGGTTCATGGTTCAAAAATACAAGTCATTTTAAAATGACATCAAAGACTACGGTTTTCATTCAAAAGTGAAAAATTAGGGGACATTAATATAAGAAAACATAAGATTAGGGTTTTGAGAAAAACATATAAATTGGAGTTATAAAGAATAGCAAACATAGTATTCACGTTTTGACTGAAAGATAGGAGATGTTACGAAAGGAAAACGAAATATTATGATTTTGAAAGATAGGGTTAGTGTTTTGATTGAAAACAAAATGAGACATTCCGAAAATAAAACATAGCATTAGGGTTTTGATGGTGAGGATAGGATTAAGCTTTTGACTCAAGCAAAGTAGGCGTTACGAAAAAAAAACAAAACAAAGGATCACGGTTTTCAATAGTGAAAGGTGACACTACCATAAGAAAATGTAATATTAGAGTTTTGATTAAAAAATAGTAGGTATTCTGAAAAGAAAAAAAAAAGGGTTAGGATTTCTTGGTTCAAAAATAAGAGTTATTTTAAAATTACAACAACGATTAGAGTTTTCATCCAAAACTGATAATCAGGAGACATTATTATAAGAAAATAAAAGATTAGCGTTTTAATTCAAAACATATACATAGGGGTTACTAAGAAAATCAAACATCGGGTTCGTTTTTTGACCGAAAGATATGGGACTTTATGAAAGAAAAACAGACGTTTATGGTTTTCAAAGATGGGGTTAGTGTTTTGATTAAAACCAAAATGAGACATTTCGAAAAAAAACAGAGCAATTAGGGTTTTGATGTAAAGCATAGGATTAGGCTTTTGACTCAAGTGTTGTAGGCATTACAAAAGGAAAACAAAGGATAAAGATTTTGAATAGTGAAAGGTGACGCTAGCGTAAGAAAAACTAGGATTAGGGTTTTGATTAAAAAGTGATAGGTATTCCGAAAGAAGAAGAAAGGTTTCGGGGTTCTTGGTTCAAAAATACAAGTCATTTTAAAATGAAAACAAAGACTAGGGTTTTCATTGAAAACTGAAAATTAGGGGACATTAATATAAGAAAATATAAGATTAGGGTTTTGATTAAAAACATATAAATAGGAGTTATAAAGAATAGCAAACACAGTATTCTTGTTTTGACCGAAAGATAGGAGATGTTACGAAAGGAAAACGAAATATTACGATTTTGAAAGATAGGGTTAGTGTTTTGATTGAAAACAAAATGAGATATTCCGAAAACAAAACAAAGCATTAGGGTTTTGATGGAGAGCATACGATTAGGGTTTTGACTCAAGTATAGTAGGCGTTACGAAAAGAAAACAAAAGATCAAGGTTTTGAATAGTAAAATGTGAGACTAACATAAGAAAAACTAGGATTACAGTTTTGATTCAAATAGAGTAGGTATTCCCAAAGGAAAAGAAAGGTTTCGGTGTTCTTGGTTCTAAACTACGAGTCATTTTAAAATGACATCAAAGACTAGGGTATTCATTCAAAACTGAAAATTAGGAGACATTATTATAATAAAACATAAGATTAGGGTTTTGATTTGAAACATATACATAGGAGTTATTAAGAAAAGCAAACATAATATTCGTGTTTTAACCGAAAGATAGGAGATTTTACGAAAGAAAAATACAAGATTATGGTTTTGAAAGATAGGGTTTGTGTTTTAATTAAGAACAAAATGAGACTTTCCGTAAAGAAAACAAAGCAATTAGGATTTTGATGGAAAGCATAGGATTAGGCTTTTGACTCAAGTATAGTAGGCGTTACGAAAAGAAAACAAAGGATCAACGTTTTGAATAGTTAAATGTGACACTATCATAAGAAAACGTAGGATTAGAGTTTTGATTAAAAAATAGTAGGTATTCCGAAAGGGAAAAAAGGGTTAGGGTTTATTTGTTAAAATAATACGAGCCATTTTAAAATGACAACAAAGATTAGGGTTTTCATTCAAAACTAAAAATTAGGAGACATTACTATAATAAAACATAACATTTGGGTTTTGATTTGAAAAATATACATAGGAGTTATTAAGAAAAGCAAACATCGCATTCGTTTTTTGACCGAAAGATAGGAGACTTTATGAAAGAAAAACAGAAGATTATGGTTTTGAAAGTTAGGATTACTGTTTTGACTAAAAACAAAATGAGATATTCCGAAATGAAAACAAAGCATATAGGGTTTTGATGTAAAGCATAGGATTAGGCTTTTGACTCAAGTATAGTAGGCGTTACAAAAGGAAAACAAAGGATAAAGATTTTGATTAGTGAAAGGTGACGCTAAGATAAGAAAACCTAGGATTAGGGTTTTAATTCAAAAATGATAAGTATTCCGAAATGAAAAGAAAGGTTTCCGGGTTGATGGTTCAAAAATACAAGTCATTTTAAAATGACATCAAAGACTACGGTTTTCATTCAAAAGTGAAAAATTAGGGGACATTAATATAAGAAAACATAAGATTAGGGTTTTGATTAAAAACATATAAATTGGAGTTATAAAGAATAGCAAACACAGTATTCGCGTTTTGACCGAAAGATAGGAAATGTTACGAAAGGAAAAAGAAATATTATCATTTTGAAAGATAGGGTTAGTGTTTTGATTGAAAACAAAATGAGACATTCCGAAAACAAAAGAAAGCATTAGGTTTTTGATGGAGAGGATATGATTAGGCTTTTGAGTCAAGCATAGTAGGCGTTACGAAAAAAAAAAAAAAAACAAAGGATCACGGTTTCGAATAGTGAAAGGTGACACTACCATAAGAAAACGTAGGATTAGAGTTTTGATTAAAAAATAGTAGCTATTCTGAAAGGAAAAGAAAGGGTTATGGTTAGTTGTTTCAAAAATACGAGTTCTTTTAAAATTACAACAAAGATTAGGGTTTTCATTCAACACTGATAATCAGGAGTCATTATTATAAGAAAATAAAATATTAGCGTTTTGATTTAAAACACATACATAGGAGTTATTAAGAAAAGCAAACATCGCATTCGTTTTTTTTGGCCGAAAGCTGGGTACTTTATGAAATAAAAACAGACGATTATGGATTTCAAAGATAGGGTTAGTGTTTTCATTAAAAACAAAATGAGACATTCCGAAAAAAAAACAAAGCAATTAGGGTTTTGATGTAAAGCATAGGATTAGGCTTTTGAATTAAGTATTGTAGGCGTTACAAATGGAAAACAAAGGATAAAGATTTTGAATAGTGAAAGGTGACGCTAGCGTAAGAAAATCTAATATTAGGGTTTTGATTCAAAAATGATAGGTATTCCGAAAGAAGAAGAAAGGTTTCGGGGTTCTTGGTTGAAAAATACAAGTCATTTTAAAATAACATCAAAGACTAGAGTTTTTATTCAAAACTAAAAATTATGGGACATTAATATAAGAAAATATAAGATTAGGGTTTTGATTAAAAACATATAAATAGGAGTTATAATGAATAGAAAACATAGTATTCTTGTTTTGAGCGAAAGATAGGAGATGTTATGAAAGGAAAACGAAATATTACGATTTTGAAAGATAGGGTTACTGTTTTGATTGAAAACAAAATGAGACATTCCGAAAACGAAACAAAACATTAGGGTTTTGATGGAAAGCATAGGATTAGGCTTTTGACTCAAGTATAGTAGGCGTTGACAAAAGAGAACATAAGATCAAGGTTTTGAATAATAAAATGTGACACTAACATAAGAAAAACTAGGATTAGAATTTTGATTAAAATAGAGTAGGTATTCCCAAAGGAAAAGAAAGGTTTCGGTGTTCTTGGTTCTAAACTACGAGTCATTCTAAAATGACATCAAAGACTAGGGTATTCATTCAAAACTGAAAATTAGCAGGCATTATTATAATAAAACATAAGATTATTTTTTTGATTTAAAACATATGCATAGGAGTTACTAAGAAAACCAAACATAGTATTCGTGTTTTAACCGAAAGATAGGAGACTTTACGAAAGAAAAATACAAGATTACGGTTTTGAAAGATAGGGTTTGTGTTTTAATTAAGAACAAAATGAGACTTTCCGAAAATAAAACAAAGCAATTAGGATTTTGATGGAAAGCATAGGATTTGGCTTTTGACTCAAGTATAGTAGGCATTACGAAAAGAAAACAAAGGATCAAGGTTTTGAATAGTTAAATGTGGCACTATCATAAGAAAACGTAGGATTAGATTTTTGATTCAAAAATAGTAGGTATTACTAAAGGGAAAAAAGGGTTAGTGTTTATTTGTTAAAAAAATACGAGTCATTTTAAAATGACAACAAAGATTAGGTTTTCCATTCAAAACTAAAAATTAGGAGACATTACTATAATAAAACATAACATTTGGGTTTTGATTTGAAAAATATACATAGAAGTTATTAAGAAAAGCAAACATCGCATTCGTTTTTTGACCGAAAGATAGGATATTTTATGAAAGAAAAACAAAAGATTATGGTTTTGAAAGTTAGGACTAGTGTTTTGATTAAAAATAAAATGAGATATTCCGAAATTAAAACAAAGCATATAGGGTTTTGATGTAAAGCATAGGATTAGGCTTTTGACTCAAGTATAGTAGGCGTTACAAAAGGAAAACAAAGGATAAAGATTTTGATTAGTGAAAGGTGACGCTAAGATAAGAAAACCTAGGATTAGGGTTTTAATTCAAAAATGATAAGTATTCCGAAATGAAAAGAAAGGTTTCCGGGTTCATGGTTCAAAAATACAAGTCATTTTAAAATGACATCAAAGACTACGGTTTTCATTCAAAAGTGAAAAATTAGGGGACATTAATATAAGAAAACATAAGATTAGGGTTTTGATTAAAAACATATAAATTGGAGTTATAAAGAATAGCAAACACAGTATTCGCGTTTTGACCGAAAGATAGGAAATGTTACGAAAGGAAAAAGAAATATTATCATTTTGAAAGATAGGGTTAGTGTTTTGATTGAAAACAAAATGAGACATTCCGAAAACAAAAGAAAGCATTAGGTTTTTGATGGAGAGGATATGATTAGGCTTTTGAGTCAAGCATAGTAGGCGTTACGAAAAAAAAAAAAAAAAAACAAAGGATCACGGTTTCGAATAGTGAAAGGTGACACTACCATAAGAAAACGTAGGATTAGAGTTTTGATTAAAAAATAGTAGCTATTCTGAAAGGAAAAGAAAGGGTTATGGTTAGTTGTTTCAAAAATACGAGTTCTTTTAAAATTACAACAAAGATTAGGGTTTTCATTCAACACTGATAATCAGGAGTCATTATTATAAGAAAATAAAATATTAGCGTTTTGATTTAAAACACATACATAGGAGTTATTAAGAAAAGCAAACATCGCATTCGTTTTTTTTGGCCGAAAGCTGGGTACTTTATGAAATAAAAACAGACGATTATGGATTTCAAAGATAGGGTTAGTGTTTTCATTAAAAACAAAATGAGACATTCCGAAAAAAAAACAAAGCAATTAGGGTTTTGATGTAAAGCATAGGATTAGGCTTTTGAATTAAGTATTGTAGGCGTTACAAATGGAAAACAAAGGATAAAGATTTTGAATAGTGAAAGGTGACGCTAGCGTAAGAAAATCTAATATTAGGGTTTTGATTCAAAAATGATAGGTATTCCGAAAGAAGAAGAAAGGTTTCGGGGTTCTTGGTTGAAAAATACAAGTCATTTTAAAATAACATCAAAGACTAGAGTTTTTATTCAAAACTAAAAATTATGGGACATTAATATAAGAAAATATAAGATTAGGGTTTTGATTAAAAACATATAAATAGGAGTTATAATGAATAGAAAACATAGTATTCTTGTTTTGAGCGAAAGATAGGAGATGTTATGAAAGGAAAACGAAATATTACGATTTTGAAAGATAGGGTTACTGTTTTGATTGAAAACAAAATGAGACATTCCGAAAACGAAACAAAGCATTAGGGTTTTGATGGAAAGCATAGGATTAGGCTTTTGACTCAAGTATAGTAGGCGTTGACAAAAGAGAACATAAGATCAAGGTTTTGAATAATAAAATGTGACACTAACATAAGAAAAACTAGGATTAGAATTTTGATTAAAATAGAGTAGGTATTCCCAAAGGAAAAGAAAGGTTTCGGTGTTCTTGGTTCTAAACTACGAGTCATTCTAAAATGACATCAAAGACTAGGGTATTCATTCAAAACTGAAAATTAGCAGGCATTATTATAATAAAACATAAGATTATTTTTTTGATTTAAAACATATGCATAGGAGTTACTAAGAAAACCAAACATAGTATTCGTGTTTTAACCGAAAGATAGGAGACTTTACGAAAGAAAAATACAAGATTACGGTTTTGAAAGATAGGGTTTGTGTTTTAATTAAGAACAAAATGAGACTTTCCGAAAATAAAACAAAGCAATTAGGATTTTGATGGAAAGCATAGGATTTGGCTTTTGACTCAAGTATAGTAGGCATTACGAAAAGAAAACAAAGGATCAAGGTTTTGAATAGTTAAATGTGGCACTATCATAAGAAAACGTAGGATTAGATTTTTGATTCAAAAATAGTAGGTATTACTAAAGGGAAAAAAGGGTTAGTGTTTATTTGTTAAAAAAATACGAGTCATTTTAAAATGACAACAAAGATTAGGTTTTCCATTCAAAACTAAAAATTAGGAGACATTACTATAATAAAACATAACATTTGGGTTTTGATTTGAAAAATATACATAGAAGTTATTAAGAAAAGCAAACATCGCATTCGTTTTTTGACCGAAAGATAGGATATTTTATGAAAGAAAAACAAAAGATTATGGTTTTGAAAGTTAGGACTAGTGTTTTGATTAAAAATAAAATGAGATATTCCGAAATTAAAACAAAGCATATAGGGTTTTGATGTAAAGCATAGGATTAGGCTTTTGACTCAAGTATAGTAGGCGTTACAAAGGGAACACAAATTATAAAGATTTTGAATAGTGAAAGGTGACGCTAAGATAAGAAAACCTAGGATTAGGGTTTTAATTCAAAAATGATAAGTATTCCGAAATGAAAAGAAAGGTTTCCGGGTTCATGGTTCAAAAATACAAGTCATTTTAAAATGACATCAAAGACTACGGTTTTCATTCAAAAGTGAAAAATTAGGGGACATTAATATAAGAAAACATAAGATTAGGGTTTTGAGAAAAACATATAAATTGGAGTTATAAAGAATAGCAAACATAGTATTCACGTTTTGACTGAAAGATAGGAGATGTTACGAAAGGAAAACGAAATATTATGATTTTGAAAGATAGGGTTAGTGTTTTGATTGAAAACAAAATGAGACATTCCGAAAATAAAACATAGCATTAGGGTTTTGATGGTGAGGATAGGATTAAGCTTTTGACTCAAGCAAAGTAGGCGTTACGAAAAAAAAAAAAAACAAAGGATCACGGTTTTCAATAGTGAAAGGTGACACTACCATAAGAAAATGTAATATTAGAGTTTTGATTAAAAAATAGTAGGTATTCTGAAAAGAAAAAAAAAAGGGTTAGGATTTCTTGGTTCAAAAATAAGAGTTATTTTAAAATTACAACAACGATTAGAGTTTTCATCCAAAACTGATAATCAGGAGACATTATTATAAGAAAATAAAAGATTAGCGTTTTAATTCAAAACATATACATAGGGGTTACTAAGAAAATCAAACATCGGGTTCGTTTTTTGACCGAAAGATATGGGACTTTATGAAAGAAAAACAGACGTTTATGGTTTTCAAAGATGGGGTTAGTGTTTTGATTAAAACCAAAATGAGACATTTCGAAAAAAAACAGAGCAATTAGGGTTTTGATGTAAAGCATAGGATTAGGCTTTTGACTCAAGTGTTGTAGGCATTACAAAAGGAAAACAAAGGATAAAGATTTTGAATAGTGAAAGGTGACGCTAGCGTAAGAAAAACTAGGATTAGGGTTTTGATTAAAAAGTGATAGGTATTCCGAAAGAAGAAGAAAGGTTTCGGGGTTCTTGGTTCAAAAATACAAGTCATTTTAAAATGAAAACAAAGACTAGGGTTTTCATTGAAAACTGAAAATTAGGGGACATTAATATAAGAAAATATAAGATTAGGGTTTTGATTAAAAACATATAAATAGGAGTTATAAAGAATAGCAAACACAGTATTCTTGTTTTGACCGAAAGATAGGAGATGTTACGAAAGGAAAACGAAATATTACGATTTTGAAAGATAGGGTTAGTGTTTTGATTGAAAACAAAATGAGATATTCCGAAAACAAAACAAAGCATTAGGGTTTTGATGGAGAGCATACGATTAGGGTTTTGACTCAAGTATAGTAGGCGTTACGAAAAGAAAACAAAAGATCAAGGTTTTGAATAGTAAAATGTGAGACTAACATAAGAAAAACTAGGATTACAGTTTTGATTCAAATAGAGTAGGTATTCCCAAAGGAAAAGAAAGGTTTCGGTGTTCTTGGTTCTAAACTACGAGTCATTTTAAAATGACATCAAAGACTAGGGTATTCATTCAAAACTGAAAATTAGGAGACATTATTATAATAAAACATAAGATTAGGGTTTTGATTTGAAACATATACATAGGAGTTATTAAGAAAAGCAAACATAATATTCGTGTTTTAACCGAAAGATAGGAGATTTTACGAAAGAAAAATACAAGATTATGGTTTTGAAAGATAGGGTTTGTGTTTTAATTAAGAACAAAATGAGACTTTCCGTAAAGAAAACAAAGCAATTAGGATTTTGATGGAAAGCATAGGATTAGGCTTTTGACTCAAGTATAGTAGGCGTTACGAAAAGAAAACAAAGGATCAACGTTTTGAATAGTTAAATGTGACACTATCATAAGAAAACGTAGGATTAGAGTTTTGATTAAAAAATAGTAGGTATTCCGAAAGGGAAAAAAGGGTTAGGGTTTATTTGTTAAAATAATACGAGCCATTTTAAAATGACAACAAAGATTAGGGTTTTCATTCAAAACTAAAAATTAGGAGACATTACTATAATAAAACATAACATTTGGGTTTTGATTTGAAAAATATACATAGGAGTTATTAAGAAAAGCAAACATCGCATTCGTTTTTTGACCGAAAGATAGGAGACTTTATGAAAGAAAAACAGAAGATTATGGTTTTGAAAGTTAGGATTACTGTTTTGACTAAAAACAAAATGAGATATTCCGAAATGAAAACAAAGCATATAGGGTTTTGATGTAAAGCATAGGATTAGGCTTTTGACTCAAGTATAGTAGGCGTTACAAAAGGAAAACAAAGGATAAAGATTTTGATTAGTGAAAGGTGACGCTAAGATAAGAAAACCTAGGATTAGGGTTTTGATTAAAAAATGATAAGTATTCCGAAATGAAAAGAAAGGTTTCCGGGTTGATGGTTCAAAAATACAAGTCATTTTAAAATGAAATCAAAGACTACGGTTTTCATTCAAAAGTGAAAAATTATAGGACATTAATATGAGAAAACATAAGATTAGGGTTTTGATTAAAAACATATATATTGGAGTTATAAAGAATAGCAAACATAGTATTCGCGTTTTGATCGAAAGATAGGAGATGTTACGAAAGGAAAATGAAATATTACGATTTTGAAAGATAGGGTTAGTGTTTTGATTGAAAACAAAATGAGACATTCCGATAACAAAACAAAGCATTAGGGTTTTGATGGAGAGGATATGATTAGGCTTTTAACTCAAGCATAGTATGCGTTACAAAAAAAAAAAAAAAACAAAGGATCACGGTTTCAAATAGTGAAAGGTGACACTCCCAGAAGAAAACGTTGGATTAGATTTTTGATTCAAAAATACTAGGTATTCTGAAAGGAAAAGAAAAGGGTTAGGGTTTCTTGGTTCAAAAATACGAGTTATTTTAAAATTACAACAAAGATTAGGGTTTTTATTCAACACTGATAATCAGGAGTCATTATTATAAGAAAATAAAATATTAGCATTTTGATTTAAAACATATACATAGGAGTTATTAAGAAAAGCGAACATCGCATTGGTTTTTTAACCGAAAGTTAGGGGACTTTATAAAAGAAAAACAGACGATTATGGATTTCAAAGATAGGGTTAGTGTTTTCATTACAAACAAAATGAGACATTCCGCCGCAAAAAACAAAGCAATTAGGATTTTGATGTGAAGCATAGGATTAGGCTTTTGAATCAAGTATTGTAGGCGTTACAAAAGGAAAGCAAAGGATAAAGATTTTGAATAGTGAAAGGTGACGCTAGCGTAAGAAAATCTAGGATTAGGGTTTTGATTAAAAAATGATAGGTATTCCGAAAGAAGAAGAAAGGTTTCGGGGTTCTTGGTTCAAAAATACAAGTCATTTTAAAATGACATCAATGACTATGGTTTTCATTCAAAACTAAAAATTAGGGGACATTAACATAAAAAAATATAAGATTAGGGTTTTGATTAAAAACATATAAATATGAGTTATAATGAATAGCAAACATAGTATTCTCGTTTTGACCGAAAGATAGGAGATGTTACGAAAGGAAAACGAAATATTACGATTTTGAAAGATGGGGTTAGTGTTTTGATTGAAAACAAAATGAGACATTCCGAAAACAAAACAAAACATTAGGGTTTTGATGGAAAGCATAGGATTAGGGTTTTGATTCAAGTATAGTAGGCGTTACGAAAAGAAAACAAAAGATCAAGGTTTTGAATAGTAAAATGTTACCCTAACATAAGAAAAACTAGTATTAGAGTTTTGATTAAAATAGAGCAGGTATTCCCAAAGGAAAAGAAAGGTTTCGATGTTCTTGGTTCTAAACTTAGAGTCATTTTAAAATGACATAAAAAACTAGGATATTCATTCAAAACTGAAAATTAGGAGGCATTATTATAATAAAACATAAGATTAGGGCTTTGATTTGGAACATATACATAGGAGTTATTAAGAAAAGCAAACATAATATTCGTGTTTGAACCGAAAGATAGGAGACTTTACGAAAGAAAAATACAAGATTATGGTTTTGAAAGATAAGGTTTGTGTTTTAATTAAGAACAAAATGAGACTCTCCGAAAAGAAAACAAAGCAATTAGGATTTTGATGGAAAGCAAAGGATTTGGCCTTTGACTCAAGTATAGTAGCCGTTACGAAAAGAAAAACAAAAGATCAAGTTTTGAATAGTTAAAGGTGACACTATCATAAGAAAACGTAGGATTAGAGTTTTGATTCAAAAATAATAAATATTTCGAAAGAGAAAAAAGGGTTAGGGTTCCTTTGTTAAAAAAATACGAGTCATTTTAAAATGACAACAAAGATTAGGGTTTTCATTCAAAACTAAAAATTAGGAGACATTACTATAATAAAACATAACATTTGGGTTTTGATTTGAAAAATATACATAGGAGTTATTAAGAAAAGCAAACATCGCATTGGTTTTTTTACCGAAAGATAGGAGACTTTATGAAAGAAAAACAGAAGATTATGGTTTTGAAAGTTAGGATTAGTGTTTTGATTAAAAACAAAATGAGATATTCCGAAATGAAAACAAAGCATATAGGGTTTTGATGTAAAGTATAGGATTAGGCTTTTGACTCAAGTATAGTAGGCGTTACAATAGGAAAACAAAAGATAAAGATTTTGAATAGTGAAAGGTGACACTAAGATAAAAAAACCAAGGATTAGTGTTTTGATTCAAAAATGATAAGTATTCCCAAAGGAAAAGAAAGGTTTCCGGGTTCATGGTTCAAAAATACAAGTCATTTAAAAGTGAAAAATTAGGGGACATTAATATAAGAAAACATAAGATTAGGGTTTTGATTAAAAACATATAAATTGGAGTTATAAAGAATAGCAAACAAAGTATTCTTGTTTTGACCGAAAGATAGGAGATGTTACGAAAGGAAAACGAAATATTACGATTTTGAAAGATAGGGTTAGTGTTTTGATTGAAAACAAAATGAGACATTGCGAAAACAAAACAAAGGATTAGGGTTTTGATGGAGAGCATACGATTAGGGTTTTGACTCAAGTATAGTAGGCGTTACGAAAAGAAAACAAAAAATCAAGGTTTTGAATAGTAAAATGTGACACTAACATAAGAAAAACTAGGATTAGAGTTTTGATTCAAATAGAGTAGGTATTCCCAAAGGAAAAGAAAGGTTTCGGTGTTCTTGGTTCTAAACTACGTGTCATTTTAAAATTACATCAAAAACTAGGGTATTCATTCATAACTGAAAATTAGGAGGCATTATTATAATAAAACATAAATTAGGGTTTTGATTTGAAACAGATACATAGGAGTTATTAAGAAAAGCAAACATAATATTCGTGTTTTAACTGAAAGATTGGAGACTTTACAAAAGAAAAATACAAGATTATGGTTTTGAAAGATACGGTTTGTTTTTTAATTAAAAACAAAATGAGACTCTCCGAAAAGAAAACAAAGCAGTTAGGATTTGGATGGAAAGCATAGGATTTGGCTTTTGACTCAAGTATAGTAGCCGTTACAAAAAGAAAACAAAAGATCAAGGTTTTGAATAGTTAAAGGTGACACTATCATAAGAAAACATAGGATTAGAGTTTTGATTCAAAAATAGTAGGTATTCCGAAAGGGAAAAAAAGGGTTAGGGTTTATTTGATAAAAAAATACGAGTCATTTTAAAATGACAACAAAAATTAAGGTTTTCATTCAAAACTAAAAATTAGGAGACATTACTATAATAAAACATAACATATGGATTTTGATTTGAAAAATATACATAGGAGTTATTAAGAAAAGCAAACATCGCATTCGTTTTTTGACAGAAAGATAGGAGACTTTATGAAAGAAAAGCACAAGATTATGATTTTGAAAGTTAGGATTAGTGTTTTAATTAAAAACAAAATGAGATATTCCGAAATGAAAATAAAGCATATAAGTTTTTGATGTAAAGCATAGGATTAGTCTTTTGACTCAAATATCATAGGCGTTACAAAATGAAAACAAAGGATAAAGATTTTGAATAGTGAAAGGTGACGCTAAGATAAAAAAAACCAACGATTAGGGTTTTGATTCAAAAATGATAAGTATTCCCAAAGGAAAACAAAAGGTTTCCGGGTTCATGGTTAAAAAATACAAGTCATTTTAAAATGACATCAAAGACTACGGTTTTCATTCAAAAGTGAAAAATTAAGGGACAATAATATAAAAAAACATAAGATTAGGGTTTTGATTAAAAACATATAAATTGGAGTTATAAAGAATAGCAAACACAGTATTCGCGTTTTGACCGAAAGATAGGAGATGTTACGAAAGGAAAAAGAAATATTATCATTTTGAAAGATAGGGTTAGTGTTTTGATTGAAAACAAAATGAGACATTCCGAAAACAAAAGAAAGCATTAGGTTTTTGATGGAGAGGATATGATTAGGCTTTTGAGTCAAGCATAGTAGGCGTTACGAAAAAAAAAAAAAAACAAAGGATCACGGTTTCGAATAGTGAAAGGTGACACTACCATAAGAAAACGTAGGATTAGAGATTTGATTAAAAAATAGTAGCTATTCTGAAAGGAAAAGAAAGGGTTAGGGTTTGTTGTTTCAAAAATACGAGTTATTTTAAAATTACAACAAAGATTAGGGTTTTCATTCAACACTGATAATCAGGAGTCATTATTATAAGAAAATAAAAGATTAGCGTTTTGATTTAAAACACATACATAGAAGTTATTAAGAAAAGCAAACATCGCATTCGTTTTTTTTTACCGAAAGCTGGGGACTTAATGAAATAAAAACAGACGATTATGGATTTCAAACATAGGGTTAGTGTTTTCATTAAAAACAAAATGAGACATTCCGAAAAAAAACAAAGCAATTAGGGTTTTGATGTAAAGCATAGGATTAGGCTTTTGAATTAAGTATTGTAGGCGTTACAAAAGGAAAACAAAGGATAAAGATTTTGAATAGTGAAAGGTGACGCTAGCGTAAGAAAATCTAGGATTAGGGTTTTGATTCAAAATGATAGGTATTCCGAAAGAAGAAGAAAGGTTTCGGGGTTCTTGGTTGAAAAATACAAGTCATTTTAAAATGACATCAAAGACTAGAGTTTTCATTCAAAACTAAAAATTGGGATCATTAATATAAGAAAATATAAGATTAGTGTTTTGATTAAAAACATATAAATAGGAGTTATAATGAATAGAAAACATAGTATTCTTGTTTTGAGCGAAAGATGGGAGATGTTATGAAAGGAAAACGAAATATTACGATTTTGAAAGATAGGGTTAGTGTTTTGATTGAAAACAAAATGAGACATTGCGAAAACAAAACAAAGCATTAGGGTTTTGATGGAAAGCATAGGATTAGGCTTTTGACTCAAGTATAGTAGGCGTTAACAAAAGCAAACAAAAGATCAAGGTTTTGAATAATAAAATGTGACACTAACATAAGAAAAACTAGGATTAGAGTTTTGATTCAAATAGAGTAGGTCTTCCCAAAGGAAAAGAAAGGTTTCGGTGTTCTTGGTTCTAAACTACGAGTCATTTTAAAATGACATCAAAGACTAGGGTTTTCATTCAAAACTGAAAATTATGAGGCATTATTATAATAAAACATAAGATTAGGGTTTTGATTTGAAACATATACATAGGAGTTATTAAGAAAAGCAAACATAATATTCGTGTTTTAACCGAAAGATAGGAGACTTTACGAAAGAAAAATACAAGATTATGGTTTTGAAAGATAGGATTTGTGTTTTAATTAAAAACTCTCCGAAAAGAAAGAAAGCAATTAGGATTTTGATGGAAAGCAAAGGATTTGGCTTTTGACTCAAGTATAGTAGGTGTTACGAAAAGAAAACAAAGGATCAGGGTTTTGAATAGTTAAAGGTGACACTATCATAAGAAAATGTAGGACTAGAGTTTTGATTCAAAAATAGTAGGTATTCCGAAAAGGGAAAAAAGGGTTAGGGTTTATTTGTTAAAAAAATACGAGTCATTTTAAAATAACAACAAAGACTAGGGTTTTCATTCAAAACTAAAAATTAGGAGACATTACTATAATAAAACATAACTTTTGGGTTTTGATTTGAAAAATATACATAGGAGTTATTAAGAAAAGCAAACATCGCATTCGTTTTTTGATTGAAAGATAGGAAACTTTATGAAAAAGACACACAAGATTATGGTTTTGAAAGTTAGGATTAGTGTTTTGATTAAAAACAAAATGAGATATTCCGAAATGAAAACAAAGCATATAGGGTTTTGATGTAAAGCATAGGATTAGGCTTTTGACTCAAGTATAGTAGGCGTTACAAAAGGAAAACAAAGGATAAAGATTTTGAATAGTGAAAGGTGACGCTAAGATAAGAAAAATTAGGATTAGGGTTTTGATTCAAAAATAATAAGTATTCCGAAAGGAAAAGAAAGGTTTCCGGGTTAATGGTTCAAAAATAAAAGTCATTTTAAAATGACATCAAAGACTACCGTTTTCATTCAAAAGTAAAAAATTAAGGGACATTAATATAAGAAAACATAAGAATAATGTTTTGATTAAAAACATATAAATATGATTTATAAAGAATAGCAAACATAGTATCCGCGTTTTGACCGAAATATAGGAGATTTTACGAAAGGAAAAAGAAATATTACGATTTTCAAAGATAGGGTTAGTGTTTTGATTGAAAACAAAATGAGACATTCCGAAAACAAAACAAAGCATTAGGGTTTTGATGGAGAGGATTTGATTAGGCTTTTGACTCAAGCATAGTAGGCGTTACGAAAAAAAAAAAACAAAGGATCACGATTTTGAATAGTGAAAGGTGACACTACCATAAGAAAATGTAATATTAGAGTTTTGATTCAAAAATAGTAGGTATTCTGAAAGGAAGAGAAAGGGTTACGTTTTCTTGGTTCAAAAATACGAGTTATTTTTAAATTACAACAAATATTAGGGTTTTCATTCAAAACTGATAATCAGGAGACATTATTATAAGAAAATAAAATATTAGCGTTTTGATTCAAAACATATACATAGGAGTTATTAAGAAAAGCAAACATCACATTCATTTTTTGACCGAAAGATAGGGGACTTTATGAAAGAAAAACAGACGATTATGGTTTTCGAAGATAGGGTTATTGTTTTGATTAAAAACAAAATGAGAGATTCCGAAAAAAAACAAAGCAATTAGGGTTTTGATGTAAAGCATAGGATTAGGCTTTTGACTCAAGTATTGTAGGCATTACAAAAGGAAAACAAAGGATAAAGATTTTGAATAGTGAAAGGTGACGCTAGCATAAGAAAACCTAGGATTAGGGTTTTGATTAAAAAATGATAGGTATCCCGAAAAAAGAAGAACGGTTTCGGGGTTCTTGGTTCAAAAATACAAGTCATTTTAAAATGACATCAAAGACTAGGATTTTCATTGAAAACTGAAAATTAGGGGACATTAATACAAAAATATATGATTAGGGTTTTGATTAAAAACATATTAATAGGAGTTACAAAGAATAGAAAACATAGTATTCTTGTTTTGACCGAAAGATAGGAGATGTTACGAAAGGAAAACGAAATATTACGATTTTGAAAGATAGGGTTAGTGTTTTGATTGAAAACAAAATGAGACATTCCGAAAACAAAACAAAGCATTAGGGTTTTGATGGAAAGCATAGGATTAGGCTTTTGACTCAAGTATAGTAGGCGTTACAAAAAGAAAACAAAAGATCAAGGTTTTGAATAGTAAAATGTGACACTAACATAAGAAAAACTAGGATTACAGTTTTGATTCAAATAGAGTAGGTATTCTCAATGGAAAAGAAAGGTTTCGGTGTTCTTGGTTCAAAACTATGAGTCATTTTAAAATGATATCAAAGAATAGGGTTTTCATTCAAAACTGAAAATTAGGTGACATTATTATAATAAAACATTAGATTAGGATTTTGATTTGAAACATATACATAGGAGTTATTAAGAAAAGCAAACATAGTATTCGTGTTTTAACCGAAAGATAGGAGACTTTACGATAGAAAAATACAAGATTATGGTTTTGAAAGATAGGGTTTGTGTTTTAATTAAGAAATAAATGAGACTTTCCGAAAAGAAAACAAAGCAATTAGGATTTTGATGGAAAGCATAGGATTTGGCTTTTGACTCAAGTATAGTAGGCATTACGAAAAGAAAACAAAGGATCAAGGTTTTGAATAGTTAAATGTGACACTATCATAAGAAAACGTAGGGTTAGAGTTTTGATTCAAAAATAGTAGGTATTCCGAAAGGGAAAAAAGGGTTAGGGTTTATTTGTTAAAATAATACGAGTCATTTTAAAATGACAACAAAGATTAGGGTTTTATTCAAAACTAAAAATTAGGAGACATTACTATAATAAAACATAACATTTGGGTTTTGATTTGAAAAATATACATAGGAGTTATTAAGAAAAGCAAACATCGCATTCGTTTTTTGAACGAAAGATAGGGGACTTTATGAAAGAAAAACAGACGATTATGGTTTTCGAAGATAGGGTTAGTGTTTTGATTAAAAACAAAATGAGAGATTCCGAAAAAAAAACAAAGCAATTAGGGTTTTGATGTAAAGCATAGGATTAGGCTTTTGACTCAAGTATTGTAGGCATTACAAAAGGAAAACAAAGGATAAAGATTTTGAATAGTGAAAGGTGACTCTAGCATAAGAAAACCTAGGATTAGGGTTTTGATTCAAAAATGATAGGTATTCCGAAAGAAGAAGAAAGGTTTCGGGGTTCTTGGTTCAAAAATACAAGTCATTTTAAAATGACATCAAAGACTAGGGTTTTCATTGAAAACTGAAAATTAGGGGACATTTATATAAGAAAATATAAAATTAGGGTTTTGATTAAAAACATATAAATAGGAGTTATATAAGATTATGGTCTTGCAATAAACATTGATTTAATCAGATTTTATCACTAAAAAGTGTGCATTTGTTTACTTTTGTGCATTGTAGAGTTGTGAAGATAAATTAGACAAGAGGAACGAAGTTTGATCGTGTTCGCTGTTGTTGGGGAGATTCTCGCACTAAGCAAGGAGCAAGGCATGAGCATAAACTTGTGAGTGTGTGCCAACCTCCTTTGGAGGGGCACAAAGGCAATCACATTCACAATAAGTCTAGCTCGTGCTAACAAGGAGAACTTCATCAATTAGGAGATCTGAAGCAATCTACACAATCTACCGTCGATTGTGTGCCCAATTTAACGGCCTCGATGAAGAACGACGAATTCGGGAGCGTTTGGCAAGCACTGTAGCAAGACACTGTAGCAAACTACTGTTCATTTTCGGCCGAAATTCAGAAAACCAGAGAGTTCACACGGGCGTGTGGAAATTCCACACGGCCGTGTGAAATCCCGATAAGTTGAATTTTAAAGCCGCCCCTCAACATTATAAAAGCCCGTTTTGGAGACTGTTTTGGGAACTTTTTGGCTCTTCTTTGCCCTAACTTCTGGAGAGGCACGGCTAGGGTTTGGAGAGGACTTTGTGGAGGTTTGAAGCATGTCATCGGCGTTGACATCAACGTCCGACAGCGGCACAAGACCATGGCCACATCGCACACAAGGGGGTTTTCATCTATACGTCCGACGGCGGTACAAGACGGCGGCACATCACACATCGTCCAACAGGGGTGTTCTTATTATTATTTTGATGGATTTGTATAGCTCCATGAGGAGCTAAACCCCTTGTGGATATTCGGACTTGTAAACCCTAGGATTATTATGTTTCTTTGACATTGCTATTGTGCTTTTCCATAATTGATGAATAAAGTTGAGTTTCAATCTTAAATTCTTTTCTTTTATTATTGTTTTCCCTTAGCCATGACACTAGGGTTGAGAACAATCTAGGTTATCCTTTGGAGGTGTGACAACTCCTATAGTATTAGACTAATAGGGTTGAAGAGTGTTGAGAGAGTGAGTCGTGAGGTAGCGGAACGTCCCCTTTCCCCTCCGATGTGGTTCTCCCTACCTCCATGTTCCCTGATTTATTCGCAGTCGAGATAGAGTCAGGTGCTAGGTGATAAACTCCCCTAGGGCTTTATTGCGCAAATACCAAAATATAGGGTTGAAGTCAATCTTAGCACCGGGACTTAATTTAGACTAGGGTTCTCTCACCTGGACCAAAGGGTTAGAACTATACATAGGAATAGGGTTAATCACTAGGAGTCCCTAGAACTTAATGCAATTCCACATAGTGTGAGGCTTAGGTAGATAGACTCCCCTAGGGCTTAGTTGACAGGTCAACGAGAGTCAAGGGTCATAGTGAAACCTAATGACCGGAACATAATGTTGGGGTTAGTCACAGTTGACCTTAGGTTTGGGACCGTGTATTTAAGGATTTCCTCGACTCAATTAACATCAATATGAAGGTATAATAGCATTGTCTTGCACTAGAAGCATAAGTCCTAGGGGTAGCTTGTTCAGATACCCATCTTTTCCCATTGCTAGTCCTATGATGAGCGTCGCACGACAAGCTAAAAAGCTAGCACGCGACAACCGGCCACAAGTGCACGGATCGCCAAGTAATAACCTCTCGTGCGAGCACGAGAGGGTCATATTCCCAAGGGCCCCAAGATCTACTATTACTTCCTTTTGGGGTTCACTGTCTAGTCGATCGAAACAGGGTTTTTGCAATTGTGTAGGCTAAGAACGATAAAGCAAATAAGAAAATAAAAGTAGAACAAAGCTCGATCCGGGTAATGATTGAGGTGAAGAATCCAAGAGTTTAGGAAGGCCTCGGGCAAGGATTCCCCCGGGAGGAGAATAGATACGGATGACAATGACAATCGAGAAAATACGGTTGACTTGGTTTTGGTCCGCTAGACTCGGATATCGACTACCCAGAACCTCCGTAGTATAGCCCTAATCCAGTATGAGTTCCTTTATCCAGAAGATACCCCTACGATGTCAATGAGAGAAAGGAGTCTTGATTAGGGTTAATCTAATGCACACTTTCGGCTAAATTAACCCTAAACGCGCGGAAGGCTACTAATACCCGGAATCTCCGGTGTACTAGTACAATGAGTCCCTCTTTAACCATCACAAGACCTAATACAAGCTAGCATCGTGCCAAACTAGTATTATTCATAATCAATTCTACGGAAACCATCCATTATAGAATGAACAAGATAGTGATGAATTAAAACCAAACAAACAAGCCAATACATTCATTCAACAAGTAAAAAAGTCATCCATACAAAGTCTCCTCCCAAGGTTCACCGGGAGCCCGGTGGCCTTGGGAGTTTAGTTCGACATTACAAAATAGAGGAGTTCATAATACATAAGGTTCATCAAACAAGCAACAAGAAAACTCCCCTCGAAATGTCGACTAAGGGTTGATGATGTAGCTCATCAGATCCGCGCCGCCGAGCTCTTTGATGCTTGTCAACGTTCTCCCCTTCTTCTCTCCTTCAATCCTAGCCGAAAATCCCTCCAAAGATGAAGAAATGGGAGTGTGGGAGTGTGGAGGCCTTAAGAGAGCAAAGTCCCTCAATGAATGCCCTCACAAAAGCCCTCATTCTTTCTTAAATAACCCGATGGTGTGTGGCCACTGTGCGGGCCGCACAGCAGCCACACAATCCTCTGCCCACGATGCACGGCCAGTGTGCGGGCCGCACAGGCTTCTGCCAAAGGTGTGCGGCCAGTGCGCGGGCCGCACACAGCTCAGTGGGAGCTGTGTCTCTGCACGGCTTATGACGTCCGGGGCACGCACGATCTTCATTTCTTCTTCAATTCTCCCCGGAATCACTCAAATATGGCTTATCCTCGCAAAAACGGCCTTGAAACCCTGAAACAAAAATAAATGCATCAAATGCACCAAATGTCATCAAAACCCTAATACAAGTTGCATGAAAGTATAGAAACTTTTCAACTAAAACATGATGTATTTAGGCACTTATCAAATACACCCCACTTAAGCGTTTACTTGCCCCCAAGCAAACAGACATGAAGAATAAGAGAGGCTGATGAGTGACTAAATACACAACCTCAGGCCAGAAAGGAGCGTATCATAGCAAGAACAAAACTCAAAACACCAAGCAAGGACCAATTAAGATTTTTCGTGCATTCATTGGCTGTTTCATGATGTGTGTGTGCAACCTCCCTAGTTCGAAACCCTGTAATCCAAGTAAGGTAGACAAGACCCCGAGGACCACTTCTTGAGGCAATTCACACCACTTAGTGGAATCCGGCCTTGAGGTGGTAGAGATACCCCTAGTAGACTCCTAAAGATCTTTCCTCTTTTAATCAAACAAACACCGGTCATAAAACCTTATTTTGCTGTACACACATGTTTTTCGGGACTAACATGAACTGCAAATCCACATTACCTGGAGCTTTGCACATTCAAATATACGCGCTCATGCCCTTATAGCTTTTGGCTAGAGGAATACTCTGGTTAGGAGCAAGAACCCCAGGTTACTTCACTAATAGGGCAGAGGAGCACTGTCTCCCTTTTTTTTTTATTTGCAAGAAAAGCAAGGAGGAAAGTCCTTAAGAGTCTATTAGAAGGCATGTCTAACACATCAAGATGCGAAACTACTACAATGGGTTAGCAACTAAGAGGGTCACGAAGGTAACTGTTGTTCCTCACCTAGGTGTCCAAGGTTCTACATAGGGGAGAGAGTGCAAGGAATGCCAAAAATGACACGAAAATCTTAAGGTTGCAGGGTCACCAATAGCTTAGTGTCTATCATGGTTTCATGCTATAATACATTCATAATTAAGCATGCCATCCTTGGTTTAACAATCATGCAACAAATCAGAAATTTTCATATAAAGCTCACGAAAAATATAGATATTACAGAACATACACACCCACCCTCCACTTAGTGTAGTACATTGCCCTCAATGTACCTAGGTCAGTAGTAAAGAACAAATATGCAATGAAAATAAAAGAGGTGGGTCCGTGAACTTCCCCGAAACAAGAGGTCGAGGTGGCCATCGCCTTAGCAACAAATAAGGTGGAGAGAAAGAAAAATGTGACATCTCATTCAACCTGCAAGGAGAACAGACTTCGAGTCAAGCATCCATCAATCACACAATAATGAAGAAAAGAAAAGAAACAGTAAAAGGAAAGTGAGCTCTCGAGGTGAAAAGATCGATGGATTCGTTTAAAGTCCTCCGTGTGTCCCGATCGGAAGGTTGGCCTGCATCCTCAAAAACAAAGATCAAGCGATGGTAAATGTGTGAAGTGTGTGAGCAACGAGTTTAAAAGAAGGAGTGGAGCATAAAAGAACGTGATCATGATCCAAATCTACCATCATCATAAATCCCACGAAGCACCAGCCCGATTAAGGAGTTAAAGGCCAAGAAATCACCTCAAAAACATAACGAGAATTGGAGTTTGAAAATGTTTTTAAAGGTGAAATGACGTGACGGGAGGTGATAGGGTCAAAATGAGTGAAGAACGATGAAGAAAAGCCAGAGAGAAAGTCATTTTGGCAACAAAACCTGGGCAAGTGTGCGGTTGGTGTGCGAGCTGCACACCAGCCGCATACTCCTCTGGCTACCATGTGCGGCCAGTGTGCGGGCCGTACACTGGCCGCATACTCCTCTGGCCAGGGTGTGCCGCCACTGTGCGGGGCCGCACAGTGCCCGCACACAGCCTTAATGGAGCTCAGAAAATCAGCCTTCAACTCATTTAGGCACGCAATCGCAATTACAACTGCAACAAAGTTCATCTCGGGTATAAAATACATGTTGTTAACCACAAAATGCACGGGAGTTCACCGAGATGAGAAGGAGACAACAACATGCAAAGTAAAGCATTCAGAGAATGAACGAGTGGAGAAGCTCACAAACCAATTACAACACATGAATAACTAAAATACGAAAAATGAAAGAGTACGGAATTGCAAAAATTATGGGCTGCCTCCCAAAAGCGCTTGTTTAGCGTCACGAGCCTGACGTTCAAGTTGCTCAAGATCAGGGTGGTTCAAAGGAAGGGACTTTACCTGAATTGTTGATGGATGCAAAAGATAATCCCGCCGGTAAATTCAATGAAAGGAGAGAATTAATGCTGTGCATACCTAGGTCGATGAAGCATGCCATGTGTACCTTGTCATGAGAATTCTTGCTTGCTTTGTTGACCTTAGGATTCCCTTTTTTCCATGCTCGCTTCCACGATCTTTCTCTTTTGCCTTTTCCTTGTGTCTTGTCCGGTTGTATTGGAGGAGGGCCTTCTTATGACTTCTTTGGTGCTTCTTCGTCCTCAATGTTAATGTCTTGCAAAAATTCGTCAAGGGGGTTCATCATAAGTACTTCATGCACACAATCTTCAACTTGTCGCTTAGTGTCATCAAGTGCATAGGAAGTGTCATCAAGCTCCTTGGGGTGCTTCATTGCATCGGGAATTTTGAAAGTTACTTCTTCACTCCCGGCTCGCAAAGTCATTTTCCCGTCTTAAATATCCAACAGAGCCCGGGAAGTAGCAAGGAAGGGCCGACCAAGAATGATGGGGACCTCAGCGTCATCATCAACGTCCAAAATGACAAAGTCGGCCGGAAAGACTAGACCACCAACTTTGACAATAACATTGCTCACGACGCCACGTGGGCGTCTAATGGTTCGATCCGCGAGTTGGATGGTGATTCGTGTCGGCTCTAAGTCTTGAAGGACCAATTTTAGGAAAAGCTTGTAAGGCATTACGTTGATGCTTGCACCGGAATCGGCGAGGGCTTTCTCTACAAGTGAATCCCCAAAGTGACATTCCACAATTAGACCACCCGGGTCTTTGATCTTCTTGGGCAACTTGCTTTGGATGATTGCCGTGCAATTCTCTCCAAGAGACACCGTGGATGTTTCTTCAAGTTTCTTCCTGTTTGTAAGCAACTCCTTCATAAACTTTGCATATTTCGGCATTTGAGCAAAGGCTTCGACTAGGGGGAGATTAATGTGAAGTTGCTTAATCATCTCCAAAAATTTCTTGAATTGGGTGTCCTCCTTATCCCTTTTCAGTCTTGCTGGGTAGGGGACCTTCGGTTGGTGCTCCTGCAATTGTTTCTCCCTGTCATGAGGTTCAATCACTTTGTCATGGCTGTCATTAGCTTCCTCCCTGTCAATGGAGGTGCTGCTTCTCACCATGCCCTTCGCCTTGTCCTCAGTTGGCCTAATGCTTGGCCGAACCTCAACCTCCTTACCACTCCGCAGGGTGATAGCTTGCAGACTCTCACATGGGTTAGTCTCAGTGTTGCTGGGGAGATTACCCGGTGTTCTCTCAGCCATGGATGCCGCGATCTGTCCCAAATGTTTTTCGATGCCCTGAATTGAAGCTTGCATATTTCTCACTGTTGTTTCTAGTGTGTTCAATCTGGCGTCGGTGATTTGCATGTATTTTGCTAGGACATCCTCAGTTGTGAACTTACATTCTGTCGGGGGTGCTTGTGATTGTTATGCTTGAAACCCCGGTGGTTGTGGAAACTTTGGTTGGCTTTGATTCCCCCAATTGAAATTTGGGTGATTTCTCCACCCGGGGTTGCATGTTCCACCATAAGGGTTTCCTTGAAATTTCTGTCCCTGGTTCACATAATCAACATGTTCGACCGGGGCGGCGTCGGGCACTGAAATTGGGCAACTAATGGCATTGTGCCCTCCTCCACAAGTTCCGCAGCACAAAACTTGATTTACACTTGAGCTTGCACGATCAGTTCTCTCAGACATGAGCAAACTCACTTGCTTAGCTAAACAAATATTACGAAATAATAATAATAATTGTTATTTACGAAATATTACGATTTTAATAACTCACTTGCTTTCCTAATAATAATTAACATCATCATTAATATTATTCGGATATTAGTATCATTGATATCACTAATAATATAGGCCAAGATAGATTATTAATAACAATATAAAATAACATGAGATTAATATTATTATTATAAAGCAAGAATGTAGTTATTATAATAATATTATTATTGCTATTATTATTATAACAAGAATAGGTGGGATTAGAGGGGGGCACGGGCCGATTTTTGGCCGGGCCCGGCCCGTGCCCAGCCCGGAACCGGCCCGCCGGTTCAATGGCCCGGCGGGCCGGTTCATTGACCCGTAACCGGCCCGTACTGTAGACAGGCCGGTTACGGGTTGGGGTTCCCCAACCCGTGACCCGCCGGGTCAACCAGCCGGGTCAAGCCCGGTTCCAAACTGGTTTTCAAATTTTATATTTATTTTTTAATGCCTATACTCAAAAGAAGTGTTGGAGAGGATGGTTAGTGGGTGCACTTTTTTATAAAGGGACCAAAGTTCGAATCCCATCAACAACAATTTAAATTTTTAATTTTAATATAATATTTAAAAAAATCAAAAAAGAAAAAAAAGTCGGGCCCGGCGGGTTGGGCCCGGACCCGGCGGGTTAATAAACCTCACGGGCCGGGTCCGGGTTGCTCTCGGCCGACCTGTGACCCGCCGGGCCTGCCGGGTCAACCCGGCCCGGCGGGTTACGACTGTTGCACGGGCCGGTTACGGGCCGGCCAAAAACCGACCCGGACCCGCTGGGTCGAGCCCGGTTAACCGGCCCGTGCATATCTCTAGGTGGGATTAGAGTTTCTTATTATTTTATATAATCCTAGTGATTAATAATAATAATAATAATAATAATATTACAATAATTATTACAAATTGCTATGGTCATAATATTAAAAACAGTCCCTCGTGGGTAATTTCTATCACTTTTATTTGGTGTTTATTATAATTCAGATGTTATGCTTTTGTAATAATATATTAACAATATATTATTAAATTATAAAAATAAATTGATATTATAGGCCAAGATAATATTATTATAATAATAGATTAATAATAATTATTATATAAATATTACCAAATAATATTTATAATAGTAATATCAACGAGCCAAGTTACTCGTTGATATTATGGTTGTTATTTTTACTATAGGTAGTTTTATAAGTTGTTTAATAAATAATATTAGGTGTAATGATTTTTATTACTATGGTTTGGTAATATTACCCTGCACTAGATGCAACTCTTTTGTTTTTTCGTTCAATGAGTATCATATCTTAGTAACTTGGTTCAACTTATGATCTTCTTGCCCAAAGGCACATTAGCTGATGCCAACTTGGTATTTGCATCACCCTCCCGAAGACATTTGGCTCGAGATCTCTGCCTCTAATAGATTTCCTCCTGCCTAAGGGTTTCATGAGAGAACCCGTCATTGTAATAATATTCACAACAAAAATAATAATAATAATGATAATCAGTAAAAATAAATATTGGGCGGTGATTAGAATTTTTATTCCCTATAATATTTTAATATAGGGTGACAATGATAATATTATTTTTGACACTAGGTAACAATATTATAATATTATTTGTTATTAATATTGATAGTTAATTGTATATTATTATCATTGTCAAAATATAATCAATAATACTAATAATTATAGCAGTAATAGAAAGATATTATCCTATTACAAATAATTATTATCATAATAAATGTCAATAATATTCTACTAGCAGAATAATTGTTAATCTATTATTATTACCCAAACTAAATTAATAGCAATTGTTATTAATAATAAGACATTGATATATAAATATTATTTGGTAATATTTATATAATAATTATTATTAATCTATTATTATAATAATATTATCTTGGCCTATAATATCAATTTATTTTTATAATTTAATAATATATTGTTAATATATTATTACAAAAGCATAACATCAGAATTATAATAATAACAATAATAATTATTACTATTAAAAATCCTCATACAATAGTAATAATATTATTAATAACTAATATTGTAGAAAAGGATGGTGAAATAACCCTGAGCTTTCTTATGATAATATATTATTATTATTAATGATTATATAATAATATTATTATCATTGCTATTTCAGCAGTTCACCGAGAAAATACCTTCTATTGTTTGTATCTATTATTACTATAGGTGTTATGCCTTATGTTTTCCTACTAAGAGATTTAGTATAACATAGAAGGTATTTTCAACGGCGGATTTGGTATGATGAAAAGCTAGAATTTTTCATGAAATTTAATCAAGCAGAATCACTAACACATCATAGTTATATTGATTAATGGAAATAGCAATAATGTATCGATTTAGCATCAATGTTTTAAAAAGGTTATCTTATTATTGTTAACATATATGCGCGTTAACATATATGCAAAGTAGAACAGTGAGATATTAGGGATAAATAATGAACTAAACTCCTACAGGTTTTTTTCTTTTTTTTTTTTTTTTTTGAGAAAGGCAACAAGCGCCAGACCTCAGGGGCGGACACGTGGGGGAGCCGCGCTCAACACCCGAACCGTGCCCTCACCTTGCGCGTGCTAGGTTTCGAACTGGGGAGAACGTCCAGCTCGTCACCTGAGACGAAGACCCTACGCAAGGGACCCGGTGCCATAGACCAATTGGTCGTTGGCCTCCTATAGGTTTTTTAGTATTATATCATTAATATATTTTATCTTATGTTATTAATAATAGATAAATCACCCAGGGTATGATAATCATAATTATGATATTAATATATGGCTCTTCTCATATATTAAGATGAGTTTGGCGCAACATGGATAATAACAATAATAATAGGGATACTAGTAAATGATAATTGGTATTACAATGATATTATTATAATATTGGTTAATATTATTGTTTATAATATTACCTTAATTATTAATAATAGGGTTTAGACTATTAATGTTATTTTATCTTCTCATAAAAATATTATTACAATAGTATGGTTGTTATTTTTACTAGTTTTATCATTGATTATTAATTGTATATTATTATAATTCTGATGTTATGCTTGTTATTATCTATCTTGATAATATTATTATTAATAATATAATTAATAATAACAGGGTAATAGTTAATAATATCAATAATAACCCTATTATTTGTGATATTCTGGTATTACTAGTAACCATTCTTATAATATTAATAGCAACGGATTAAATTTAAATAAACTTATCACAACTAGGATATGATAAAAACAAACGTGTCACAATTACCCTTATTATTATCAGGTAAGTTATTAATAATAATTATTTTTATTAATTATACAACTTAATTATTTTCATTGTGATTCATATAGGTAGATAAAAATAATTATACAAAATAATATAATATCTGGCAAATATTGAATTGAACATATGATATTATTATTAACATGGTATAATAATAAAAATATGGGCTCATAGCTCACTAACAATCCCTCAATAACAATAATAATGATTTATCTATTAATGATAAACAATTAATAGATAAAAATAAATAGCTAATACAATATTATTGTATTATAATAGCAATATTATTAATAATAATAATAATAATATTATTATTATTATTATTATAATATTATTTTTGACACTAGGTAACAATATTATAATAATATTACCAATGTTATTATTATCAATTGAGCAAATAAGTGATAATAATTTTCTATAATAATAATAATAATAATAATAATAATAATAATTTGCTACAAAGGCCTGTACAGTAGGATTATATAATAATATTTTTATTATTAATAACAATAATAACAATAATATCACAAATAATAGGGTTATTATGACAATTGCTAAAATATTTATTATTTTATCATTAAGATATGATAGTATGATAATAATGATAATAATGATTGTGATATTATTGTTATTATTTTAGCATAATAATGATAAACTAATAAATATTTTA